>JAVLUX010000019.1:26917500-28282500 GCA_032164185.1 Moxostoma hubbsi
TCCCTAAAGTTCCATTCTCTACAGAGAAATCACACTAAAGTTCAGCACATTCTTCCATGTCATCACATATGCAACTGTAACAGAATTTTAAGAATATAATGTTGACAAGATTAAATTGGCTGTTTTCTAGCTAAAAGAAGCGCAAATGAATAAAAGAGGCATATATTGGTGAAATATTCCCTTACAGCACCAAATAGCAACAGTGCCACCTTCTGCAACCTTAAGGGTCCCACTGGTGCAACCATGCCTACAATAAACACTTTGCGAATGATTCATGTGAGTTTTTACGGGCATGAACTCTCACAAGGTACCATTTTCACAATAGCCAGCAACAATTCTCTAAAAAGTTGCCACTCATTCTGACATTATCTAAGCTAAATGGGACGTTTGTGCTAATGGGACTGCGCTCCAAAAGATAAGGCTCCTTATTTGTTTGTCTCTGACCGAACAGACATCTCCTCATAATGCTGGGCTGAGTCATACTTTCACTAGTGGCAAAAAGCTTCAAAAGAATTACAGTATGAGCTTATATTACAACATTGGTGTTTTCTATAACTTTTTACTAGGGAGCATGGGCCCCCTGGAATTGATATTCAGGGCCTGCTTTTCTACATTTACATTCAAACATTTAATGAATACAGGCAGGAACTTATCTAAAGCGACTTATAGTGCATTCAAGGTAAATTAGTGTATACTAGTGACATGCTGTACCGGTTGATTGTTACTTTTTGTTTTATATCAACAACCACATCCTATTACAAACACATTCAACAACACTTCAGATACAAAGATTTGGCAGCTGGATATGTCTAGAATAGAATATGCTTAAAGGGATAGTTCACTAAAAAATTAAAATTATCTCATCATTTACACATCCTCCTGTCATTGTACATGTGTATGACTTTCCTTTCTTCTGCTGAACAAAAACAAGATTTTTAGGAAGATATTTCAGCTCTATGGGTAGGCCTGTCCTGATTATTAAATAGCTGTCTGATTTTAGACAACCGCGATTATTGGGATTTCAAATTCCAATCCCCAAATAAGATAATTTTTAAGCAAAGATACTGTATAAATGGCACGAACGCCGCGTTTGTGTCTTTTAGTCGAGTCCGAGCGTCACTGAGCCACACCGCTTAGGTCAACAAACTTCTGTCCTGAAGAGCGCGTGAAGCGCTCTGATGCGCACACTGTCAGCAAAGGCTTGCGCCCAACTCCCACGAAGATATACTGTAAACAAACAAGTATAAACTTTACTAGTGAACGCAAACCGCTCGCATTTCACTTTAAACAATCGTGTAATGGCAAATGTTCCTCGTTCATACAAGCTGTGTTTATAAACAGTGTCAAAGAGGAGACGCAAGGCCTCGAGGGTTATTCAGAGCATTAAAATGTGTGAAAGTAAATAAATTAGGAAATAAATATTTTACTATTGCAAAATATATAAATATATTAAAATAAATAAAAACTATTATATTACATTTTTTTTTTTTTTTAAATTATAAAATATATGTTCAAAAACAAGTGTAAATGTACAATTGACCAAAACTACAGTTGACCAAAAAGAGATACATATTACTAAGCATTTAGAAATATTTTTATATTTAAAACATAATTTTTTAAAGCCTTAAAAGGAAATCATAGTTTATTCCTATTTTATTTTTTGATTTTATATTTGAAGTAAAATATGTAAAATTACTTTTTAAGGTGTATGAAGCGCACACGCAGAAAATAAGTTCACAAATATGACATTTTATATGACAATTAAGCGTGAAAGCCCTTAATGAGACAATTAATCATCACAGCCCTAAAACAGACAATAAATCATCATAATCGCAATTATTTGTTTGACAATTAATCGTCAGTCAATTTCCTTAATCATGACAGCCCTATCCTTATGACTCCAGTGGATAAATCTATATCTTCAGAAGCGATATGATAGGTGTTGGTGAGAAACAGATCAATATTTAAGTTCTTACTATATATTCTCCTCCCTGCCTAGTAAGGGGTGATATGCACGAAGAATGCATATAGCCTACCGAAAAACAAAAGAAGAATGTGAAATTGAACATGGATATTTACAGTAAAAAAAGTATTGATCTATTGATCTGTTTTTCACATACACCTATAATATCGCTTCAAAAGCTATTAATTTAACCACTGGAATTGTATGGATTACTCTTATGCTGCCTTTATTTGCTTTATGGAGCTTAACATTTTTGGTACCCATTTACTCGCATTAAGAGTATCTACAGAGCTGAGATATTCTTCAAAAATCTTAATTTGTGTTCAGCAGAAGAAAGAAAGTCATACATATTTGGGTGAATAAAAGATGAGAGAAATTGTATTTCTGGGTGAATTATCCCCTAAGTATACCAAATGCTAGATAGCAGATAAAAAAGTGGAATACTCTACTGGGAAATTTTTTGTCCCTCACAATTTAAAGCTGAAGTATGTAACTTTTTCAGTGTTAAAATATTTTCTTCTACCCCAGTTTAATATGCAGATAAAACAGCCATTCATAGGTTTGTTTTCTCGAAAACAGTAAACACTGAGTTTCTGTGGTGCTACAAAAATTCCTATATACTTTGAGAGACCCGCCCCAACAATGCTCCTCAACCAATGCCGTGATTTGAGGGCGGGACTGACTGTTTGAACAAATGCAGACGAGGAGCATATTCAGAAAGCTCTTTTGAAAATATTTTTTATTTGCAATTCCGTTCAGTGGCGCTATTGTCGCAGAAATTACATTCTTGTCAGATGACGCTTGCCAGTCATCCAGTATTTTGTTTTACGGATAATTCCAAATTTCATTTTGAAAGATAAAAGACATTGCGATATGAGAAACAGAATCCCATCATGCCGCACTACATGACATAACCTCCCAGAAAGGAAGCATGACGCATGCAGTTTATTGGGACGGCGACCAACATGAGTATGCCGCAGTGAGTGACCCTCGTGTTGGATCAGGAGAGGAGCACTCAGAATGAATATATGAACTATAGTCATATATTATGAATTAAATCCTTTGTGAACCCAGTCGGGAAGGGAGTTTATTAATAATGTAAGTGATTGAGACTTAAGGTAAATTACAAGGGCCTGAATACAGGCCGCTGTGTACAAAGATGGGGAGCTCTTTCTTAAAGGGAGGAGCATAAGTATATCTATTTGGCCAATGAATAGCAAGCGCTCTAAACAGAGAGGACTTGTGAAGAGAGAAAAACCATGCAAATGTGTTTTGAGAGGACCATTCTGCTGCAAAACATTTGTCTTGTAAGGATACCATTCATCCATACCCATAAGGAGGCCATGCCTCTAGCTGAGTGTGCTTTAACACCAACTGGGCAAGTCTTACCCTGCGACTCATAAGCCAGGGCAATTGCATCAACAATCCAATGAGAAAGTCTTTGCTTGGTGACGGACATTCCTTTGTGTGCATCCTCCATAGTATATAAAGAGCTGATCAGACAGCCTGAACTGGCATGTATGCTCAATGTATGTGTAGCAACCGCACAGGGCATAACAAATGCATTGATTGTTCTTCATCCTAATTAAATGGAGGAGGGAAGAAGGCCTGGAGGTGAACCACCTACGCTCTGAAGGGCATGGTTAGGACCTTAGGCACATAGCCTTTTCTGGGTTTGACAGTGGCTTTTGAAAGTCCAGGGCCAAATTCCAGACATGAATTGTTGATTGATAGTGTATGCAGGTCACTGACCTGTTTTACTGAGGCTAGAGCCAGCAGTAGTGTGGTCTTAACAGAGAACATGTGAAAATCAACAGAGTCCAATTGCTCGAAGGGGGCCCTGTGAGAGCTTTTAGGACTAAACTTAAGTCCCAAGTTGGGACTGTAGCCGGCTGAGGTGGGTTTAATAGTCTGGTGAGAACCGCATCGATGCACTTTGTGAACATGCGAGGAGCCAGAGACAGTCCGTAGGGCTCCATTTCTGAGTAATTGTTTTTAATGGCAGATTTGTGATTGCGTGATTCAAATGTCTCGGTCCAGGATTGGCCGAAGCCTGCCGTCTTTGTTTGGGACGAGAAAATAATGGCTGAAAAACCCTTTTTGGGCTTGACAATTTGGCACAACCTCTATCACACTTTTCAAAAGGAGAGGTATTTAGGCTCGTAACACTGCCGCGTCTTCAGACGAAACTGTGGAATACAAAACACCATTGAAACAGGGTGGCCAGCATGCAAATTGTATCGTATAACCATGTTTGACTGCTTCTGTTTGGGCCACTGCTTGCGTGGCCTCACCGGTGTCAGGTGCCAGCGCTGAGGCAGCAGGTATGGAGCTTTTAGTCGGCCACTGGCTCGAAACAGAGCGAGGGTGAACTGGCTGTGATGTACTCCATTTCGGCATAAAGTGTTTCATAACCTGTGATTGCTGCTGTGTCGCACTGTAATGTTCAGCAAACTTATTCACAGAGCCGCCAAGAGGCCAGCTGGAGCATCCAACAGAGTGGCTTTTTCCCTATCATTCATTTCTGTGAGGGTCAGCCATATATATGTCGATCCAGAACTGCCAGGTTGCCCATGGACTTGCCGATGGCCTGTGCAGTGACTTTCGTGGCATGCAGCGCTAAGTCTGTAGTGGTGCGGAGCTCTTTGAATGTCTCTGGATCGAAGCCTTGCACATTTAGAAGTATGGTGCAGATTTGCAGAATGTGGCCGCATGACGGCGTCCGGGCTTTAGGAAACATTCATTGAGGCGAGACTGTTCAGGTTCCTCTGGGGGAGACTACAAAAGGTAAACTCTTCGACCGGCCTTGTAAGAATACAGAGCATCTCCCTGTCAGTGGAGTGTGCATACTCCTCGCCCTCGCTGGTGGGAAGGGCGACAGCATCATCTACTGACCACTCACCTGTTGCAGCGAAAGAGATGACATCATCATTATCATCTCCAGTGTCAGAACCGAAGAAACGAGACGAGGCCATGCACTCTTTCAGAGGGCCGGAGCTCATCTCGCAAATGGCGTACAATAGTGAGCAAAGTGTCTTGAGACTTATGCCCTCGCAGTGAGGACAGTCTGTCTCCACGAGAGCTGACTCTGCATGGGCATGGCCTAGACAGTAAACGCAGCTCTCATGCTGATATGACGGCGGGATGTGCCTCTTGCACAAGGGACACTTATGGAACAACATCTTTAAAAGATGCAAACACGTAAGTGACTCTTTTAGAAATAAATATGCACGTGTGTACATGTCATGAAGTGATGGTCCAAGCTTAGTTACATTGATATCATTAACTACTTTGAGTTGTAATGACAGCCAACAACAGAACATTTTGAGCCTGAAATTAATTTTTACTAAAAAAATAATAATAATTAAATGGTTGTTGTTCTCTGTCTGGATCGCTCGTTTTGGTAGTTTTTACAATGCGTCTCGAGACCAGCAACCAAAAACAGGCAATTAGAATCATCATGGTATTTCCCAGTGGTTGCTCAGGAAAATAGTGGATAAATCAATCTAACAGACATCGAACTCAGTCAGGCTCAATGCAACAAACCGAGAACAATCAACACTAAAGGTGTTCTGTCCTCAACAATAAAGCATGAATAACATGTACGTGTTTGCTGGGATACTTTTAAAGGTAAGCTATACCCTATTAAATCAGTCCTGAATTGTCTTTTTATTTTACACAGAAAATGCTAATATTGGCAATATTAAGATTTCAATGCATATAATGGCATACGTTTACAAACACAAAACTATTGGTACACAGTATCGGCTGTATCCAAAACTTGGTACTTGTATCGGCCTTCAAAAATTGGTATTGGTGCACCTGTAATTTTCAGTGGCATTTTCACCCTGATCACAGGTTCATTTCTGAATTTGCACAGCATCTTTTCCCATCCTTCCCCAACTCTTACACATGCTGTGTATTTTTAACAGATTTGTCTTCTGAGGGTGTGAGAATTCTTCACAGGATGTGGGAAAAGTTTTGATGGAGAAATGTATTATCTATTTTTAAAATGTATTTTATATATATATATATATATATATATATATATATATATATATATATATACACACACACACACACACACAAAAGAGTTGATAGATCACAATTACTGTATCTCAACAACTGTCCACGTTTAAGCTGATTTTGGTGTTCAAGACACGTTTCCTTATCCCCGTGCATTTGAGTTCAACAATACATTCTTATGCAGCCATGGAGCATTGCTCTTGCCCACCACGGTATACTTAAAAGCTACTGTACGCTAGAGCTGTTGCGTAACTTCTGCATTCCGTTGGGGGGTTAGGCTTTTCCGACACGCCTTAACCTCAACCTCTTTGTGTATCCAAAAACACCAGATGTTTACATCCACTCCTTCAGTAAACAGACAGTGCTGTCTTAGACGGAAAAAAGTGAGACGATATGCATCTCTAAATGCAAACATGGTCACAAAACATTTTTGGTATGGTGTCCGTGAGGCATTTTGTTTGTCATATGAGTTATGAACTTTCGAAACCAGATCCAGCAGCACATGTGGAGAACTGGAAAACCCCACGAGTGGGATCCAAGGGGTCTTTTACACAGGACGATTTTTGCGATCTGCCTGCAATTGTTGCGTCTCATTATTTTTTCAGCACCATGCGCGTTGCGTTTAAAGCAGTTAAACTTGTAAAACGCGTCTCGAAATCCCTGCGTTTAGATTAATTCGGCTAAGCCCTCTTGTGAGGGGACGTTCACTCCGAACACGTTTTTGCGTCTGTCTGTGGTATTTTTTAATCGTTTTTTATGTAAACATGCGCTAAATGGACAACTTTAACCACGTCTCGCTGATTTGTAGTCGCAGCTTCGAGTAAAAAAAAAAAAGGAATCTTAACTGTTCTCTGAGACGCCTTCGTTCAGTTTCATTTAATTTCGCTCATTCTAGCTGTTTTTAAACGCAGAAACACGTCCGGTATGAGGTGTAAACTGCTCCTAAAATATAAGGGCACACGTGAGGTCGGTTTTTCAATTATCTGCATGTTTTATTGGCTGCTTGTCTTGATCAATATCAAGTGAGCCCGATAATCGGAGATAAATTATTAGGTTATCACGTACAAACTCTCAGAACAAGAACTATGAATCATGCGCCGAGAACAAATTGTGTGGTTGTGATATGAAAAATAAGCAGCTTGACATGACAAAAAGACAAGTTACAAAGGGAAATACAACTTTAGTTAGGTAGAGCATACCTCGTTTCGCGCGAAGACTCGTTTGGCAACTGTAATACCAGTAGCACACACTCTCGAGAGCATATGCCGTCTCATGTAGTCATCATCATCATAGTCTAAATAAGGCTTATATACAGTGTGGAGATGTGGGCTTGACCGCGCGCAGCTTTCATCAACTGCTCTAATATGTTACTCGGGGAAGAGGAAGAAAAATAATTAAACGATATCGCCTCAAACCGAATATTGTTTGACTGATCAAAGCGATATCTCGACCGCTGACGTATTTTTTCGAAGATGATTCACTTGTGCACACTATATACCTAGAAAAAAATATTGAATAGCTGTCCTGTCATGAAACAAGCGGACTGGCTCCTCTCTCTCCCGCTCTCTCTAATCCCTTCAACTGCTGATTATTGGCATATCAGCAGTTCTCTTGAATGACATGACAACGCGACATTATTCAATACGATCACAGTTAAAGCTGCTTTAAGTGATTTTTGTCTTATGGTATGGTATGCAGAAAAGGTTCCTTCTTCCTGAAAGATGTTACTGAAATAACTGTCCTGAGATATCTCACCGGTCTATGTGACAGCACTATACTGTGGTAAACAGCAAACAAAAACTGGGACCGCGGGCCGCGGACACATTCTTTGATCAGACAAATTGAAGTCTTTGAATTGTTTTCTGCCTGAAGAAAGTTCGAAATTGTATACTACCACACTACTCTTACTATTTCTACAATATGGCAGAATTTGTGTGAGTAGTATGGATAGTACGCAATTTCGAACTAAGCCAAAGAAAGTTAAGCAGAGACGGGCCACTTCTATTAAAATTAATAGGAGAATGAACGGTCAACGGATGTAGAAAGGAAGTCCCGCCTTACAGGTAAAAAAACCAATCACGTTTTAGGTCAGACGTCGCCAGCCAATCAACTCGAAAATGAGATTGCGCAATTTTAATGCAAACTGGGAAAATTGCGTGTATTAGCGTAATCTGAGGCAAACAAGCACAATTTATGATACCAGTGTTGTCAGATTTTACTGCTGATTTGAAATATGTTATTTGATTGTAATCTTGACCAACTGTTTTTTTTTTTTTTTTAATTAATGCTTAGAAAACTTTTACATCTAGAGCCAAGAGGTTTATTAAGACAAACAACAACAACAAAAAGGAACATCAATAAATAAATAGTTTAAATAAAAATAATACACTTTATAGCTTTCTTGTTACTCAAATTGGGAATTGTTCTTAGGTGTTGCGTTATGAATCTCTATAAAACTAATGGTTTATAACCACAATACTTACATTTATGAATACTAAACTTTGCCAACAAACGCAGAACATTAATCAAATAATATTCCTTATGAAGAGACATGTCATAGCTAAAAAAAAACTAAAGTTTTGAAAGTTGAAAGCTGGGAATAATATGATCTCTAACAATCTTGCAGAAATCAAACCAAAAACAAGTCGATTAGGGACAACTCCAAAATCAATTAAAAAATGTTTACGCCTGCAGACCACAAAATGTGCAGAATATATTGATATATCACAATTAAATCTCTCTACAAGAAAATAATTAGTGGGGTAAGATGATGCACTTTCATGACTGGAAATAGCCTCCTGAGTGCGTTCCAAAGATGACCGATAGTGAACTCACTTGCTAGAAAGACTTTGAGAAGGTTGCCGAAGTAGGGTTACCACCCGTCTTGTAAAATACGAGTTCATCCCGTATTTAAAGATGAAATTACGTGTCAATACGGGACACGATTTGTCACGTATTTAAGCTGGTCCGATGGCGTCACAGCAAACTATTTCAAGATCGTTTATTTAACCTTGATATTCATTAAAAATGTCAGCAATTCCAGAGAGTGTCCTGTATTTTACAACTTCTTAAGTGGCAACCCTACGCCGAAGCCACAGTGTTTTTTTTTTTTTTTAAGTAGTATGCAATTCAATACAGCTTCAGAATTTACATTCGAGGTATGACTGTGTAATTTATGTTGTTGAACAAAACGATCACGTATAAGTTATGTCTACCACAGACTTGATTTTACTCTTAAATTGAAACCACATTCTAAAAACCCAAAGGAAAATCCAGATGGAACCATTGGCGAATTCTCATCTGAATTTTTGGACAAACTGAACAGCTCTATATTCATATTCATAACAGTTGTCAGCTGAGGGCGCTATTTTGCTACTGTTGTGATTGACAACTGTGAGAAGACGCACTGCTGCTCTCTACTGTTCGGTGACATCAGAGACTGTATAGCAGAGACAGGCCACTACTATTAAAATTAGTGGGAGAAACTGGGACGCCCAACAGTCAACATATGTAGAATGGAAGTCCCGTCCTTTTACATACAGATATCACCTGTCAATAAACTCAAAAACCCACATGTGCAATACACCAGACCAGCAATACTTATTCAGAGTAGGCTCTCATCACCATGCACTCTTTTGGGGAAAAAATGTCCTGCGTACCGCATAGACGGCAAAAAGTTCATACAAACCAGTTCAAATGATGTAAAATAACGCTATGCCGAAGAGTTGCTGTGTAGTTGGTTGCACCAACAATAAATGTGATTTGTTCCCCTGCCATGTCCTAAACAAGTTCCTTATAGAAGGACTTTGTGGCGCCAAGCTATACGAAGGGAAGACAATGGAAAGCTATGGGGCCCTGCATCTCTACACTCTCATGTGTGAACATTTCATGTAAGGTAAGAGCTAACTTAGCTAACGCTATGTCTGATTGAACAATTATATGCTATGGACAGATAGCTATCTATAAATACTATTCATATATTTAGATTAGTAAAATCCTGTCGCTACGTTAGGCTAACATGTTAATGCTAACTTTGATGTATCGTGACTTCAGGGTTCCAAATAAATGTCAGACTTCAAAACTGATTACATGCCCTCAATTTCCCCCCCACTGAAGACAGACTCTTTCTGTTTCAAGAAAAATCTGCCGTTTTCACAGTGCCACTAAAGCGTATGCTGTCAATATCGTCAATTATAATTCATATCCCCACAATACCACCAACCTTGAGACCAGGTAATATACATTATTTATTGATCTAAACCTTAGAAAAGAAAAAGAGAAACAGTAGCCTGCTGGTAGGTAGCGGTGCAGCGTGTAAGCCTCCTTGTTAGTGCGTCTGCCTCCCATGCCAGGGATGCCGGTTCGAAGCCCATTTGGAGAGGGCGAGTAGGACCGTACTTTTTTTATAGTGAATTTGTTGCCCAGCACACATGAATTGATCAGTATTTTTTTACATGGTCTAAGCCCTCTAATTACTTAAATATCAAAATATCCAGATCTGGCCATATCACATATTAGAGTAAGCTTGAAGTGAATAGATCAAGGTTGCATAATGAATAGTATTAGATATGTATAAATAGTATCCTGGGCAAGATTACTTGTTTTCTGAATTTCTTGTCTCCCCCATTTTTGCATTGCTAGGCAGAGGCACCCTGGATACTCTTTACAGCTATTTAAAAAATAATTTGAAAATAATTTGTGTTATTCATGCGCTCCAGATTTTGGCCGATCAGGGTTTTACCCTTCAGGAGGACTTTGCTCTGTTAGGTGTCAGTCTAATTACCCCAGCATTCACCAAAGATAGGAAGCAGCTGTCTGGGAGAGAGATTGAAGAATCCAGGGGGGAAATCCAATGTTCGGATACATATTGGTACGTTTATCACAAGAATACAATTTCACTTGCATACAAACAAGTATTTTATGATTATACAAAGTTGATATCCTATTCATTGTATACTGAGCATATATAGGTCCCTTTTCTCCATAGTGGAATGTTCACAAACAATAAAGGGCTGACAGCATTTCAGAAAAAAGTGCAATATTCTGGGTTTATTTGGCAACATAAACAAACTATAACAAATTGCCTAGACTTATTGTGGTAAATCATTTCTTGAATAAATTGAACACGAGAGCCACAAGTACAAGAAGAACTCATCTTTCAAGATTATAAGGCACTGCTGTGGGTGATGAATCTTAACAAAAGTTACAATACTTGAACAAGGTTTCTATGAGTTTCAGCAATCAAGGCTTCATGTTTTTTATTATCAAGCAATGTAGTAAATCTATAACTTTGAGAAAAAAGTAAAAGCCAAATGGAACGAAGAGATGTGTTTCAGCACATAGTCTTATTCTGTGGCTCTGTCTGCTGCCCATGCATTAAAGATACATTAAAGGATATCATCCATGAGTGCTAGTATCTTCTACTATAGTATTGATTTTTTTACCCAGCCCTATGTAATAATTTCACAAACAAGTGGAGGATTTTATTGATATGCTTTTTCTCATAGAGCGTGTGATCAGCGCCTTGAAGAACAGGTTTCACCTCCTCGACGGCCCAATTCCTGTACAGTTTGTGAAGTCTCTGCGGGATGAAATGGAAAGCAAAGAGGAGGCAACGGTTGACAAAATTGTACATGTTTGCGCTGCCTTAGTCAATATGTCATCAAGTGTTGTGTTCAGCCGTGACAGGGTTGGGGATGAGAAATCATAAGGCACGTACAGAGTAAGGGAGATGCTGGTTAGACAAAAATGAAGTTCAAATAAAACTAAACTTTCTCCTCAGCATTCCCACCCTTTTGAAAATACTGCACACTCTTTCATAGAATACAGATACAATATGCATGATGGACCATGTATCAAAATCATACTGCTTCAAGGATAAGTTCAGGACATAACTGAATTTTTACTGCAGATTGCACAAAATTAAATAATAAAAAAAGAACACTGCATTTTGGAATTACATTACATTGTAGTAAAATGATTATACTGTGGTCTGCATTTCTGTTGAATAATTTCTCTCAAAATGAGATGTGATTTGTTTAAGGTTAAATCATTTGTATTTTTGTTTGATATCACAATTGTGTTCAGGGTGCTGGATACTTTGGCAGGTATCATAATACATCAATATTGAAAATATTTTTGAGGTTGTCATATTAATTGCTTTCATATTGCCCAGCTCTACGAATATGAAGCCCAAACAAGGGAATATATTTGGTATTAATTAGAATGTGTTTAATAATAAATGTTTTTTTTTTTTTTTTTTTTTTTTAAAGTTTTTTTTTAATCATAAACCCACTGTCTTTATTATGGTTAGTTTTTAACTGAAAGTTGCTTTACATTAACCTCCTGGTAAGTGAGGCTCCAGTCAGCTGAGGGTATATATGACTTGCCCAGAACCTGCTAATGGTATCTATTGTCTTCAAAATGAAATCCTCGTTTCGTGGGACACGGAAGATGGTGTTTTGCTGTGGGGTCCAGGTTATGAAATCAGCATAACTGCATGGCAGGTAAACATCTTTGTAGAGCAGGACTGAGAAGTAAAATGTTTCACTAATTTTCTCACCTGGAGACTCAATAAAGGACAAATAGATGGGTAGGACATCTCTGGCCACTGAGTGGAGTTATTGCACCAGCTGGATGCTGGGAAACCAAAGGGACATGATTGAAGACTGATCAAATTAAGCTTTTTGGTGTATGTTATGCGTTCTATGGCAGGCAGAGTGGCAATATATTTACTTGTCATAGTGTCTTTGTGTAATTTATAAGCTAATTTTGTTTTGGGTTTGTATTGCTATTGAAATCTATGGTGAGTGTAATTTGTTTTCCCCCATAAAGGGGCAGGTACGTGTTGCAAGCCAAAGTTCCTGGATGTGCCGGTCTAACGTAAAACTAAGCAAGCTGGGAACATTATCGTTATCAGAGGTAACGAAGCACAATTTATGATTCCAGTGTTGTCAGATTTTATTGCTGATTTGAAATGTCATTTGGTTGTAATCTTCTCCAACTGTTTATAAGATTTATGTGTTTTCTCATTCAAGTAGATCGGAGCTGCACCTTCATGACAGGAAATAGCCTTCCAAGAGCGTTTCAAAGATGACCGACAGTTGACTCACTTGCTAGAAAGACTTTGGTGACGTTCTCAATGGTATCTTTGGGGCCGATGTTTTGGAAAGATAGGGCGTGTCTAATGGTTTAGTCTTGTGGAAGTTCCAGAATGGCTAAAATAGCTTACAGCACCTTTAAATACCATCACGGGTCAATTACAGACTGCATAAATGAATCCAAATGGGCTTTACTTGATTTGAAATATTGGTATAATAATGTAAAATATTGATATAACAATGTAATTATACTGTATATTATTATAATAATATTTACATTTAATCAATGCAGTGAATGTTGTAGCTAGTAGCCTATTGCTCTTTATTTACTTCAAAAACTACCTAACAAGCCTTGTCCAGAACTCCCCTAAAATTTTAAGTAAAATTTATAATACAAATTAGCAAATAGTTCCACCAAAACACCAAAGTCACTACAGGTATTCTTACTTCTTACTTACTATTCTTACTTACCGTAAGCTAATAAATTCAAATGGGATCTCCTAGTGTAAGAGGTTTTGTGACATTTTACTTAGTGGACAGTGATAGCTAAAGCGGGAACTCTGCTTTAGCTACATACAATGGTATTTTGGCAGAATTCCATGATTTCCATGGTAGTTGTCAGTCTTTTGTGACCAGACTTTTCAAGCTCCAAAAATCACCCATAAAAGTATAATAGGTATGGGTGAGAAACAAATTGATATTTAAGTCCTTTTTACTGTAAATCACCACTTTCACATTCTGAAAGTGGAGATTTATTGTAAAGAAAAAAAAGGAAATATTGATTTGTTTCTCGCCCAAAGTAATTGACTCATTTCAGAAGACATAGATGGATTAGCTACTTGGTAGGGATTACTTTTGTGCTGCCTTTATGTGATTTTTGGAGCTTGAAAAGTGTGGTCAATATACACTTTCATTGTATGGACCCACAGAGATGAAATATTCTTCTAAAAATCTTTGTTATCTTTGTTTGCATTCAGCAGAAGAAAGAAAGTCAAACACATCTGGGATGACACGAGGGTGAGTAAATGATTCCTTTAAACATGTGTTATGTTATACGCATATAGGTCTATATATTATTCATCATATTACATAGCCAACACACTTGGGTGATTTTTATCACTTGTAACTGCAATGGTGAACAATCAATCATCAAGAAGAGGTATCTTGCGGCACACTCACCTTAGAGAGAGAGAGACAGAGAGAGAGAGAGAGAGAGAGGGAGAGAGAGAGTGAGTAGAGTGTGATCAGCATGATCAGCATGAGCTCTTAGATTTTTCATCTTTTTTTGCTATTTTGAGATGAGAGTTAGATTAAAAAAATACAAAAATTGAGAGAATATAACATAAAACTGAAATTTAATGGAAAGAACACTGAAAATGCAGGATTTTTGTTTTTAAAACCAAGTATTCAGCGCAAAGAATCAGAATCTTCTCAGACCTGCAGGAAAATTGGAGGGAAATTTAAAACACCGACTAAAAACAACGATTGACAGAGGGAGAAGCAGTGAGTACTAATGAAACTGCACAAAAACTAAAACTGCAGTGAACTATTTTATTTTTATTCTATTTATTTAAACAAAAAGTCAAAAAATTGTTCATTTTGAGGATCTTCAAGCTAAAATGCTATAAAAGCTAACAGCTAACAGCTATGGCTGCTCCACACTCTGACATTCCTCATTGTAGCAATTCAAATGAGCCAGAGGAAATCAACCAATCAGAGGAGCAGCTGCAGTCACCCCACTGCCATATGCAGATGACCTCCCCACTCTACACAGACTGTGTGCACATACAGTATCCCCCAGATATCAAAACAGATTCTGCAAGAAAAATCTACAAACAGAAACTTCTGAGAGACCATCCAGAAACTCTGTTTGCAGATTCATATAAAACTGGAGAAGTGTGCAACCTTATTTTTTACTCTAATCACCCCAGCGCCTGGCATAAAGCCATAATCAACTATTACCCCTCCGTAAAAAAAGAGGGCATCTGTAATGGCTGGAAGGTCAAAATCAGAGAGCCACAGGACCCTGACACCACAACTATAACAATCAACATATATAAAAATGGCACAGTCATGGTACAGGGGGACCTGAAGGCATTCCAGGCCGACTACAGGGACATATGTGATAGAACTAATCATGAAAAAAGTGTTTTAGCAAAGAATCCTTCATCTGAAGAGACCCCACAGAGCAGCACCCCAGATCTCAGCCCCGCCCCCGCAGAAACTGCTGAAAATGAGAGGCACCCCTCCCCCGCCCTGCTCAATTATATACCTCTGCTCCAGGAGCACTTCACCAGGCTGGAGATGGACCTGGTGCAGCTCAGAGAAACTGTGCTCCAACAGCAGCAGCCAGTGCACACAGACACATGTGCATGCCACAAACACCAGCAGAGCACAGAGCACACCTCACAGAGACTGTCAGCCCTCACACAGCAGATGAGAGAGCTCCAGACTGAGAAGGACAGCTATAAGAGTGAGCTGACCACTATTAAACTTCAGCTACAGGACAGAGAACAGTCCTCACTAGAGCTGAGGCAGCAGCTCAGAGAGTTACAGGAGGAGAGAGAGCATCAGAGAGGTGAGATCCAGGCACTGAGAGAGCAGGTGAGAGAGCTGCTCCAGGCCAGAGAGGAACCACAGGAGATCCACAGAGCTCATACTCTGCCCCCCTCAATACTGCCTTCCACCCCAGAGACACCTGACACAGACCGTCAACACCCCCCAGCCCCCAGCCCTGACACAGACCGCCAACACCCCCCAGCCCCCAGCCCCACACATAGCACACAGCCATCACAGTGCCCCCTGTCAAGTGCCCCTGCACAGCAGCCCTCGTCTGTCAGCAGCCCAGCACCAACCAGCACAGAAGGACCTGAAATAGCCCTTCTTATTGACTCCAATGGTAAATTTATCGACATGAAGAAACTTTTCCCCCGACACAGAGCTGCTAAACTCTGGTGTCCCAACACGGATAAAGCACTGGAGCTATTGACTGAATCCAAGCTGGGCCACCCCAGCCATATCATCATCCATACGGGCACAAACGACCTGCGGAGTCAACAGGACCGAGTGTCCGATTCTCTCAGAGCTGTTGTGGAGAAAGCCAGACACAATTTCCCCACATCTAAAATCATTTTGTCCACCCTGCTTCAGAGGAAAGATTTCCATCCCCAAACAATTAGTAAAATAAATTCTAGCATCTCCAGACACTGTGCCCCTCTGCCTAATGTTCACCTGGCCCACCACCCAGACCTGGACACTGACTGTCTCTATGATCAGGTCCACCTATACAAGAACTTGGTGCACATTCTGGCAAAGAGACTGAAGGATGTTGCTCTGAACAGGACCATCCAGACAAGCCCCAGGTGGAACAGAACCAGCCCCATCCCAGCCAACCCTTATAATAACGGCCCACCCAGAGCCCCATCCAGAACCCCATCTAGAGCCCCAGCCAGAACCTCAGCCACAGCCCCATCCAGACCCCCAGCCACAGCCCCATCCAGAACCCCAGCCAGAACCCCATCTAGAGCCCCAGCCAGAACCCCATCTAGAGCCCCAGCCAGAGCCCCACCCAGAGCATATACCCGGGCACCACCCAGAGCTTCAGTGCCCACACAGGAGCCACACAGACAGAGTCAACACTACAATAGTTACACAGCTCCAACACAATACCACACAGCACTGGAACCCCCCCCACAACAGATCCCGCTCCAGCCAGGTAGGCAGAGCTATGCCCAGGTTGTCAGTGGAGGAGCAAACCGTTCCAACGGTGAACTCCAGGACATCCAACGTATGCTGAGTATCATCTGCACTCACTTCCTAAGTCATAACGGACAGTGGTAAAAAAAAAAAAAAACATACATACACACACATAATGTCTGTGTAAATACTATTGTGTAAGAAAAGTAGGAATAATCATTTATCTATTTATTTTTTACCTGTGTTCATCAATACTCACATAACTTGTATCACTGTTCTTAATTTATTTTTTTGTGTCTTTCTCTTTTCTCAAAGTAGCAAACAAACCCTAAATTTATTCTTTATATTTCTGTAATGAAATCTTTCAGTATTTCCATGTGGAATATTCAAGGCCTGAACTCTTCAGTTTTTGGTCTAAAGAGCAGAATCTCTGATTTTATGAGAGAAACTGAAGATGTAGATGTCATCATCTTACAGGAAACCTGGTGTAGAGGAGATGAGTCCACTGGTTGCCCCTCAGGATATAGAGAGATCATACTCCCATCAGTAAAGCACACATCAGTCACACAGGGGAGAGACTCAGGAGGGACCATCATTTGGATTAAATCTCAACTGGCCATAGAATTAGTCAAAAGAGAACAATGCCACCTGTGGCTGAAGATTAAAAAAGGCATCATCTCAACATCTCAGCCTGTCTTCCTGTGTGCCATATATATTCCCCCTCCTGAGTCGCCCTATTTCAATGAAGAAACCTTCCAAATATTAGAGACAGAAATCAGCCATTTCCAGGCCCAGGGGAATGTGCTGATTCTGGGCGATTTAAATTCCAGAACTGGTGTGGAATTAGATTTCATAGAATCACATGGTGCCCGATTCATTACTGGTAATAATATTCAGTTTCCTTCTTACCCCTCCAGACACAACTGTGATCGAACAGTAAACGCTCACGGAAGGCAGCTGCTGCAGCTCTGCCGAAATCTGGGTCTGTACATCGTCAACGGAAGACTTCGAGGGGACTCGTTCGGGCGGTACACCTACAGCTCAGCTCTTGGTAGCAGCACAGTAGATTACGCAATCACTGATCTGGACCTTTCTCCTCTGAGGGCATTCACAGTCAAACCATTAACACCATTCTCAGACCACAGCCAAATTACCCTGTATGTCAAACAGTCTGAATCAACACCCAACACAATCCGCACACCCTATCACATGATCCCAATAACACCATTCAAATGGACAGAAAACAGCGTCACTGATTACAGCAACGCCATTGAATGTACAGAAACACAATCTCGCTTACATTCATTCCAAACACACCAATACTCCAAAAATCCATTCGGCATCAATCAGGCAGTGAAAGATCTCAATTATATATTCTACAAAACTGCACAAAAAAGTGATTTGGCAATCGTTAAAAATACAAAAAAAAAGAAATTGGACACTGAAAAATGGTTTGATTCAGACTGTAAGACTCTAAGAAAAACACTCCGAAATTTATCCAATCAAAAACACCGTCAACCAGATAATCAGGACCTACGTCTTCAATACTGTGAGGCATTACGACAATATAAAGCCACACTCAGACGGAAAAAAACGAAGTATTTGCAGAACCAGCTTGAAGAAATTGAAAAATCTATAAAAACAAACAAATTCTGGGATAAATGGAAATTATTATCCAAATCAAATCAGGAAGATCTGGCAATCCAAGATGGAGGGCTGTGGAAAAAACATTTCCAAGAACTTTACAGCCCAACTGAAAACCAAAACTCAAATCAAAATGAAATCATTCAAAAATTAGACCATTTGGAAAGATCAATTAAAGCAAACCAAAACCCCTTAGATTTTCCCATCACAATGGAAGAATTGGAACAAAAATTGACAATACTCGAGCCCAAAAAGGCCTGTGGTGTGGACGGCATCCTGAATGAGATGCTGAAACACATGGACCACAACTTCAAGCTGGCGATCGTAAAACTGTTCAATGATGTTCTGTGTGTGGGGCATTTCCCTGAGATCTGGAACCAAGGACTCATCAGCCCCATTTATAAGAGTGGAGATAAATTCGACCCTAATAACTACCGAGGCATCTGTGTGAACAGTAATCTGGGGAAGGTCTTCTGCAGTATTTTAAACAGCAGACTTTTAGACTTCCTTATGGAGCACAATGTCTTGAGTCAATGTCAAATTGGATTCATGCCAAAATGTCGCACCTCTGATCACATTTTCACCCTACAGACACTCATTGATAAATACGTACATCAAAATAAAAGACAAATTTTCGCTTGTTTTGTAGATTTTAAGAAAGCATTCGATTCAATCTGGCATGAAGGATTATACCTCAAACTTATTGACAGTGGTGTAGGGGGAAAAGCTTATGATGTGATCAAGTCAATGTACACACACAGTCAATGTGCTGTTAAAATTGGAAACAAAAGAACGGATTATTTCCCCCAGAGGCGAGGAGTGAGACAGGGCTGCAGTTTAAGCCCCGCCCTCTTCAACATTTACATCAACCAATTGGCACAAATGATTGAAAAATCTCCCATTCAAGGCCTCACTCTGCATGACACAGAAGTAAAGTGTCTGCTCTACGCAGATGACCTGGTTCTCCTGTCGCCCACTAAAGAGGCGCTGCAGGACAGCCTGGATCTGCTGGCGGGTTATTGTCAGTCCTGGGCCCTGACAGTCAACCACCAAAAAACTAAAGTGATGATTTTCCAAAAGCGATCCAGATCTCAGGGACCAACAAACACATTCACACTCTCACACAGAACCATTGAAACCACAAAAACATACAATTACCTCGGCCTCAAAATCAGTTCTACAGGTAACTTTGCTTTGGCTGTGAATGAACTCAAAAAGAAAGCACAAAGGGCCTTTTATGCCATTAAAAGATCCATTAAAATTGAAATTCCAATTAGGATCTGGCTCAAACTCTTCAAATCAATAATTGAACCAATTGCATTGTATGGCAGTGAAGTGTGGGGTCCACCTGTAAAATTCGACTTTGTAAATTGGGAAAAACATCCCATTGAAACTCTCCATTCAGAATTCTGCAAAAGAATCCTCAAAGTTCAAAGAAAAACACCGAACAACGGATGCAGGGCAGAATTAGGCCAATACCCTCTCCTATTGAACATCCAAAAAAGAGCCATTAAATTCTGGAAACATCTAAAGACAAGTGACCCCAACACATACCATTATAAAGCCCTAAAACACCAAGAGCTGAGCTCAGAGAAGAGCCCCCTCTGCCAGCTGGTCCTGAGACTGACTGACCTCACACCTGAGGAGCTCGGCCCGTCTCAGGACAACGGCACACTCGCAAATATTCGGCCTAACCAAATTATAAACACAGAACAAGACAAATACATCAACAATTGGACAAACACCATTAAACACCAGCACAAACTGGAATGTTATTCGGCTCTAAATCGTGAGTACACCGTGGCGAACTATCTGACCACAGTGACCGACAGAAGATTAAGGAAAGCTCTGACGATGTACAGACTCAGCGATCACAGTCTGACCATAGAGACGGGGCGGCGCAGACAGACATGGGTATCCCGTGAGGAGAGACTCTGCTCCCAATGCAATCTGGGAGTGATGGAGACAGAGCTGCACTTCCTCACGGAATGCCCAAAATATCAATCAATCAGAGAACGATATTATCCCATTAACAAATTAACAAATTATTCCCCCAATATAATAACTGCACCCCAACAGAAAAACTCCCTTTTATTCTTGGGGAAAAAGCCGAATGTGCAAAAATAGCAGCAAGATTTGTGGCATCTTGTCATCTCCTGAGGAGCAACCAGAACTAACACATCAAGTAACACACACCTCTCTACACGCATGTACATAACATTTCATTCACTTTATATAGTTCATTAGTTTTAAAGTAACAATTAATCATAATGTTCATAATCAATGTTTTTCCTTTTTTTTATATACTGTATATATGTACTTGTTCAAACCTAATTCAACTGTTCCAAATTATTTTGTATGTTGTTTTGTAAAATGCTTTGGCAATATAAAAATGTACTTTTGTCATGCCAATAAAGCAAATTGAATTGAATTGAATTGAATTGAATTGAGAGAGAGAGAGAGAGAGAGAGAGAGAGAGAGAGAGAGAGAGAGACTGTGCATCTTCTAGCGTGCACTACCCTGCTGCAGCGCTTCGGCTCACGCCAAAGGTCGATTTGCGCGTCTGCAGCTGTGGGAATCTCACGTTGAGACCTCTCTTAATCACGCGATATTTGTCACGACTCCGTGTTTTCGCCATCAGCTGATTATTTTGGAAAGAAAAGAGCTCGGAAGAAATAGCATTTTTAGAAGAATAACTATCGTTTGAAAAAACAACTATGGCAGAGACGGACCCCAAATCGGTTCAGGATCTGACAGCAGTGGTAAGAAATAAAAGTCAGCTATGTTTGTTTGCTAGGCTAGTCTAATGCTAAGCATGTTTATAATCTCTGCTTGGGCGGGCTTGATGCAGATATTAGCTTCGTTTTCATTTTTTTTAAAATTATAATTAATAAGCATATCATTCCGTTACATACACCTATTTATTCTCTATTATACTGAATGGCGCAAGGAAAAGACAGACACACTCAAATAACCTAGATTAAATTCATCAGCCTTGCTCATCAAGACAAACCTGTACATCATTTCAATAATGGGGATTATTAAAACTGCATGTTCTCTCTAACAGGTGCAGACATTGCTGCAGCAGATGCAGGACAAGTTCCAGACCATGTCAGACCAGATCATCGGGAGAAATATCCTCCCCTCTTAGATATAGGATTAAGGAGCCTTTAATGACCTCAGAGATGATAGAAGATCACAGCAAGATGTTTAGAAGTGCCTTTGTGGACTAAGGAGGTTATTTGTCATTTAGCAGATGGTCTATCCAAAAGACTGTTTTCATTTGCACTGAGGCTTGGGGGTATAATGGTGATAAGGGGTTTTAGCAACTCTTCCAAGGTTTAAGCCTTTAACCTTTGGGTTAACCCAGATTTTCACCATTAAATTATCACATAAACTCCATCAACAGTAAACGCATCTCATCAAGTTCCTAGCTCATGAGCAGGCCAACACAGAGTTTGCAACCACTTCCCACAGAACATGAATGACCATGATTTACAAATTTCACATATCCTTTACAAAACTGATCATCAGCAGTTTAATAATGATTTCAGCTACCAATAAGCCTATGGTACTCTCATCACATTTTACTGTGTAAATCCATTTAAAAATAATCTGTAGATGTCCCCCTAATATTAGTCCTGAAAATGCAAAGTCTGCAAATTCTGTTTGGTCTTGCTCTCAAGTCACTCCAACCGGCATTCAAATTGGAACATTTACCAGCCTAATTTCCAAACCACACCATTTCAAAAATCCTACCACCACCCTGTGGCCAGATTCACAAAAATGTCTACAAAAATACAAAGTTGGACTGCAACTTCAGAACAGTTTTTACCTTCAGAAACTATTATGCAATTATAGCTGTAGCCAAGCACTTACCTTCAGAAAATGCATACATAGGAATACATTATATAAACAAATCTTGATAAACCGGACTGTGGTACATCAAAGAGCATGAGTCACACACCCTGTGTTGTTTTCAGGTCTATCATAACCTCTCATTGCAAGCATATTACAAACACCTTTTTTCCCCTCAATGTCTTTTTATGTGGTTTTTGAATGGTGGGCTATTACCTGTGCACAGAATTCCCATGTCTTCTTTAACAAGTCTCACTTGATGAAATGAGCACACGTATTGATGATCTGGAGAAGAATATAGCAGACCTGATGACTCAGGCAGGAGTGGAAGAGATTGAAGGAGAGAACAAGGTCAAAGAAGGAGAGGCCTCCTAGTAGAGGTAACCTTATTTGGGTTTTCAATTGCTTTAAAGGACTATGATTACAGCCAATTTTAAATGTTAATGCATTCCATTCTGGAATATTATAGTAAAATGCAGTGCCCTGACTTAATTTTGTCTTTCACAGGATGCAGATTAAAAACAAAACTATAGACACTCTTCAGGAGCAACAAGATTTTCTTTATGGTGACTAACATGTTTTGATTGATGTGATGCTTTTTTATATTTAGAAGGGATTAAACTCAGTCCTTATACTGTGACTATGCTACACTTTTTCCCTTTTCTGTAATGGACTGCAAATAACTTTTTAAACTTCCGATAACACATCCAGCTGTAGAACAGAAACCTGCATTACTGTAACAGCACTACCCCAAGTGCCAACCTAACACTATTCAATTCAAGTGTTTTTTTTTGTTGAATTAAAAGTTGTTTCATAAACCTGTTTCCTCCGGTCTCTTTCCTGGAATAGCCCCTAATACAGCCTCTGTTTTAACACCACTATTTGCCACTGTCTCACCTGTTCATTTAGAAAAATTACAAACAAGTCTAGCATAATTTGATGTAATGTGAAATACACTCAAGCTAAGACTAACAGGGTATATTCTTGGAAATCACTTTGTAAAAATGTATCGCAGACTTTGATTAATGTAAACTGGGTAAGATGATGATGATTAACTTTAAAACTTTTCAACAGAAGTCTCATTAAACTATCAAAGCTCTAGTGCATGATGCACAAGAAAATTTTATAAACCACCTGATAAGTTCATTAAAAAAGGATGTTTGCCTGGCCAAAAAAAATTAAAAATTCACTGTTTGGATTTAAATGATCAGATACTTAAAGAGCCTATGATTGGATGTTTATGGCAGTGATTAATATGTTTCAGCTGGCAACAGGTCTTTTAAACCGAACAGATGCAGTGTGTAGCTTCTCATGTCGGAAGACGTATCCAGTGGTCGTGGAAAAGATGTTACTGTGTTTCAGAAGGGGCAAATTATTGGCCTGCATCAAATAAAATTTAGGAGATTGCCGAAATCACTGGAACTGGGTTAAGAACTGTCCAACGCATTACTAAAACATGGAAGTATAGGTGGTGACCATCAGCTTCAACTTATCGTGATCGGAGATCTTTACAGCTAAAAGTTTAAATGGCAACATTTAGACAGCTAAAAGTCACATCTTAAACTCACGACTATGTTTAATAGTGCAAGAAATGGCATTTTCACCTACACAATGTTTTGAGAACTTAAATGGTTGGTATTGAAAAGCTGTGTGGCCTCAAGAGAGCCACTTGTTAGTGAGGCTAATCGGTAAAAAAAAAAAAACTTCAATTTGCTAAGGGCAGAAATATTTGATTGGAGCAATGGATAAAGGTCATGTGGTCTGATAAGCCCAGATATAACCTATTCCTAAGTGATGGCCACATCAAGGTAAGAAGGAAAGCGCATGAAGCGATGTACCCGTCATGCATAGTGCTTACTGTACAAGCCTCTGGAGACAGTGTTATGATCTGGGGTTGCTTCAATTGGTCAGGTCTAGGCTCAGCAACATTATTAAGCATTAAAAGGATGTCAGCTGACTACATGACCAGGTTATCCCATCAATGGATTTTTTTTTCTTCCCTGATGGCATAGGCATATTCCAGGATGACAATGCCAAGATAAAGCAGGCTCAAATTGTGAAAGACTGGTTAAGTGATTCAATGCCACAACTAATGTGTGCCGTTATCAAAGCTAAAGTTGGTCCAATGAAATATTAAAGTATGCAGCTTTTTGGTATTAACCACTGGTAGCTTATATTATTGGCAAAACGAGTCAAGAATATGCTTGGGTTACATTTCACCCCAAAATATTTAGCATAAAGGACATTTTAGAACCTTTGGATATTTTGCACTGTGAAATAATTTCCCTAACACTTAAGCACATTTTCCCTTTAATTCTCATTACTATAAAGAAAAAAAAAATCTAATCCTCATTATTGTAATGGGAAAATATATACAGTTGAAGTCAGAAGTTTACATAAACTTAGATTGAAGTCATTAAATCTAATTTTTTTAATCACTCTTTTTTTCCAACAATTGTTTACAGACAGATTGTTTCACTTTTAATTGAATATATCACAGTTCCAGTGGGTCAGAAGTTTACATACACTTTACAAGTTAACTGTGACTTTAAGCAGCTTGGAAAAATCCAGAAAATTATGTCAAGCCTTTAGACATTTAGCCAATTAGCTAGGAGGTGTACTGAATTGGAGGTGTACCTGTGGATGTATTTTAAGGTCTACCTTCAAACTTAGTGCCTCTTTGCTTGACATAATGGAAAATCAAAAGAAATACGCCAATACCTCAGGAAAAAAAAATGTGGACCACCACAAGTCTGGATCATCCAATTTCCAAACACTTGAAGGTATCACGTTCATCTGTACAAACAATCGTATGCAAGTATAAACACCATGGGACCACGCAGCCATCATGCCACTCAGGGAGGAGACGCACTCTAGTCTCCTGGAGATGAACATAGTTGGTGCAAAAAGTGCAAATCAATTCCAGAACAACAGCAAAGACCTTGTGAAGATGCTGGAGGAAACAGGTAGACAAGTATCTATATCCACAGTAAACTGAGTCCTATATCAACATTGCCTGAAAGGCTGCTCAGCAAGGAAGACTCCACTGTTTCAAAACTGCCAAAAAAAAACCCAGACTACAGTTTGCAAGTGCACACAGGGACAAAGATCTTACTTTTTGGTGAAATGTTCTCTGGTCTGATGAAACAAAATTTTAACTGTTTGGCCATAATGACCCTAGTTATGTTTGGAGGAAAAAGTGTTAGGCTTGCAATGCTTGAAAGAACACCATCCCAACCGTGAAGCGTGGGCGTGGCAGCATCATGTTTTGGGGGTGCTTTGATGCAGGAGGGACTGGTGCACTTCACAAAATAGATGGCATTATGAGGAAGGAAAATGATGTGGCTATATTGAAGCAGCATCTCAAGACATCAGCGAGGCCCAGGAAGTGAAAGCTTGGTCACAAATGAGTATATAATGTATTCCTATGTATGCATTTTCTGAAGGTAAGTGCTTGGCTACAGTTAATAATAATATTGCTTAATAGTTTCTGAATGTAAAAACTGTTGATCCCAAGCATACCTCCAGATTTGTGGCAAAATGGCTTAAGGACAACAATGTCAAGGTATTGGAGTGGCCATCACAAAGCCCTGATTTCAATCTAATAGAAAATCTGTGGTCAAAACTGAAAAAGCGTGTGCGAGCAAGGAGGCCTACAAACCGGCCTCAGTTACACCAGTTCTGTCTGGAGGAATGGGCCAAATTTCTAGCAACTTATTGTGAGAAACTTGTGGAAGGCTTCCCAAAAAGTTTGACCCAAGTTAAACAATTTAAAGGCAACGCTACCAAATACTAACAAAGTGTATGTAAACTTCTGACCCATTGGGAATGTGATGAAACAAATAAAAGCTGAAATAATTTTCACATTCATAAAATAAAGTAGTGATCCTAACTGATCTAAGACAGGGAATGTATTCTATGATTAAATTTCAGCAATTGTGAAAAACTGAGCTTAAATGTATTTGGCTAAGGTCTATGTAACCATCTGACTTCAAATGTGTGTGTGTGTAATATATGTAATATATGTGTAATATATATATATATATATATATATATATATATATATATATATATATATATATATAAAATATATGTTGTGCTGCCTTTGTGTTTTTAATTTAGGCTTAAAAAAATTCCTGCGTCCGAAAGGAATTTCATTACTGTATTGAACTAAAGAACATGAGATTTTGTTTCTGACAGCCCAAGCAAACTTATCCTTTATGATTTTGTTGTTAATTTTATTGAGTAGCAACTCCATGTTCTTACACCTAAAAACAGAAGACAATTGAGTTAAAAAAAAAAAAAAAACACTGTTAAAGAGAGTTTGGATAAGAGTTTTGCACAAATATGTCATCAACTATGTGTTTGCATATGACTTCACGAGGCCACACTGATGCGTTGAACCAGGTAGTTAAGTTTGGAGGTGCTCAGGGCGATCTGTTTGTTCTCCACTTTGTCCGTAGTCTGAACCTCCATCCTAAGCAGCTGTTCTTCACATCTTTACACCACTTTCTTCTTTCTCTCCACCAAACTGAACAACAGAAACACATGCTTCAACATGTGTACTAAACCATGTTCACATTTCTGCATGAGGATTCCAAGGGCTGGAGGCACAAATAAATGGCCCTTTGTAGAGAGCCCTGGAATGATATACTGACATGAGCAGCTTGTTGTCTGAGCTCCCTTTGGCTTCTTTCTTGGCCTGCTTCAGCTCTTTCTTAACCTGGGCTAGCTTGATGATGATAGAAATGCCTTGAATATCTCCACACCGAAACCCAATAAAATAAACATTCATTTCATTAGGTTCAAGCCCTTGTTTCAATGTATTTAAATGTTTTACTTAGACTATTATTTAGACTTTTATCTCCATACCTTTGTCTGCATATTAGCCATGGATTTTTTGAAGGTCTTTGGCGGTGCCCGCTGATGGTTACATAGAATTGCAACTGCACGGTTTACCATGTTGTAAGAGAACAACTTTTACACCACATTATCAGGCACTGTAGAAATAATGACACATAAAAACATGCACACATAGAGGGAGACAGAGAAGAGATGGAGGTAGAGAAAAAAGTGAATAGTGAAGAGAGAATCTGTGGTAATATATAAGTGTAAACTTGAAAACTGACACCTATTATGCCCTCTGCAGCTCAGAGGTCACAAAACTTAAAACCCTATAAATAAGCTAAATAAAATTAAAACACTTCTATGTTTGTACTCAAACAGTTACAGTGTCAGTAGCAGTACTACATTCTTAACCACTAGGCTACCATCTCCTCGGTATGACTAACCTGATATACAGAACATTAGCTTATTACTGTCCTAAATGCTATTAATTAAGATCATTACTATTAAGAAATTATATGTTTACTTCTAGAATTACCGTGAATGTCATGCAAAAAGTGGTACTTTATTGTGCAGGACTGCTGATATCAGATTTATGGGTCAATCTCATAGTTTTATGGGTGAAATATGACATCTCAGCCATATGTCCCATCAAATAAAATCATTTAAAATATTCAGTGCATCCGGAAAGTATTCACAGCACTTCACTTTTTCCACATTTAGTTATGTAACAGCCCTATTTCAAAATGTATTAAATTAATTATTTTCCTCAAAATTCTACAAACAATACCCCATAATGAATTTATGAGGCACCTGCCGCTGTTTATGAATGATGCCTGTGAATTTACAAGGCATCTGCTGCTGTTTATGAATGATGCCAGTGAATTTATGAGGCATCTGCTGCTGTTTATGAATGATCCCAGTGAATTTATGAGGCATCTGCTGCTGTTTATGAATGATCCCAGTGAATTTACGAGGCATCTGCCGCTGTTTATGAATGATCCCAGTGAATTTACGAGGCATCTGCCGCTGTTTATGAATGATCCCAGTGAATTTACGAGGCATCTGCTGCTGTTTATGAATGATCCCAGTGAATTTACGAGGCATCTGCCGCTGTTTATGAATGATCCCAGTGAATTTATGAGGCATCTGCCGCTGTTTATGAATGATCCCAGTGAATTTATGAGGCATCTGCTGCTGTTTATGAACGATGCCAGTGAATTTATGAGGCATCTGCTGCTGTTTATGAATGATCCCAGTGAATTTACGAGGCATCTGCCGCTGTTTATGAATGATCCCAGTGAATTTATGAGGCATCTGCTGCTGTTTATGAATGATCCCAGTGAACTTATGAGGCATCTGCCGCTGTTTATGAATGATGCCAGTGAATTTATGAGGCATCTGCTGCTGTTTATGAATGATGCCAGTGAATTTACATGGCATCTGCTGCTGTTTATGAATGATGCCAGTGAATTTATGAGGCATCTGCTGCTGTTTATGAATGATCCCAGTGAATTTATGAGGCATCTGCTGCTGTTTATGAATGATGCCAGTGAATTTATGAGGCATCTGCTGCTGTTTATGAATGATCCCAGTGAATTTATGAGGCATCTGCTGCTGTTTATGAATGATGCCAGTGAATTTATGAGGCATCTGCTGCTGTTTATGAATGATCCCAGTGAATTTACGAGGCATCTGCCGCTGTTTATGAATGATCCCAGTGAATTTATGAGGCATCTGCCGCTGTTTATGAATGATGCCAGTGAATTTATGAGGCATCTGCCGCTGTTTATGAATGATGCCAGTGAATTTACATGGCATCTGCTGCTGTTTATGAATGATGCCAGTGAATTTATGAGGCATCTGCTGCTGTTTATGAATGATCCCAGTGAATTTATGAGGCATCTGCTGCTGTTTATGAATGATGCCAGTGAATTTATGAGGCATCTGCTGCTGTTTATGAATGATCCCAGTGAATTTATGAGGCATCTGCTGCTGTTTATGAATGATGCCAGTGAATTTATGAGGCATCTGCCGCTGTTTATGAATGATCCCAGTGAATTTATGAGGCATCTGCTGCTGTTTATGAATGATGCCAGTGAATTTATGAGGCATCTGCTGCTGTTTATGAATGATGCCAGTGAATTTATGAGGCATCTGCTGCTGTTTATGAATGATCCCAGTGAATTTACGAGGCATCTGCTGCTGTTTATTAATGATCCCAGTGAATTTACGAGGCATCTGCTGCTGTTTATGAATGATGCCAGTGAATTTATGAGGCATCTGCTGCTGTTTATGAATGATCCCAGTGAATTTACAAGGCATCTGCTGCTGTTTATGAATGATCCCAGTGAATTTATGAGGCATCTGCTGCTGTTTATGAATGATCCCAGTGAATTTACGAGGCATCTGCCGCTGTTTATGAATGATCCCAGTGAATTTATGAGGCATCTGCCGCTGTTTATGAATGATCCCAGTGAATTTATGAGGCATCTGCCGCTGTTTATGAATGATCCCAGTGAATTTATGAGGCATCTGCTGCTGTTTATGAACGATGCAAGTGAATTTATGAGGCATCTGCTGCTGTTTATGAATGATCCCAGTGAATTTATGAGGCATCTGCCGCTGTTTATGAATGATCCCAGTGAATTTATGAGGCATCTGCTGCTGTTTATGAACGATGCAAGTGAATTTATGAGGCATCTGCTGCTGTTTATGAATGATCCCAGTGAATTTATGAGGCATCTGCCGCTGTTTATGAATGATCCCAGTGAATTTATGAGGCATCTGCTGCTGTTTATGAACGATGCAAGTGAATTTATGAGGCATCTGCTGCTGTTTATGAATGATGCCAGTGAATTTATGAGGCATCTGCTGCTGTTTATGAATGATGCCAGTGAATTTATGAGGCATCTGCTGCTGTTTATGAATGATGCCAGTGAATTTATGAGGCATCTGCTGCTGTTTATGAATGATCCCAGTGAATTTATGAGGCATCTGCTGCTGTTTATGAATGATGCCAGTGAATTTATGAGGCATCTGCTGCTGTTTATGAATGATGCCAGTGAATTTATGAGGCATCTGCTGCTGTTTATGAATGATCCCAGTGAATTTACGAGGCATCTGCCGCTGTTTATGAATGATGCCAGTGAATTTACATGGCATCTGCTGCTGTTTATGAATGATGCCAGTGAATTTATGAGGCATCTGCTGCTGTTTATGAATGATCCCAGTGAATTTATGAGGCATCTGCTGCTGTTTATGAATGATGCCAGTGAATTTATGAGGCACCTGCTGCTGTTTATGAATGATGCCAGTGAATTTATGAGGCATCTGCTGCTGTTTATGAATGATCCCAGTGAATTTATGAGGCATCTGCTGCTGTTTATGAATGATCCCAGTGAATTTATGAGGCATCTGCTGCTGTTTATGAATGATGCCAGTGAATTTATGAGGCATCTGCTGCTGTTTATGAATGATGCCAGTGAATTTATGAGGCATCTGCTGCTGTTTATGAATGATCCCAGTGAATTTATGAGGCACCTGCTGCTGTTTATGAATGATGCCAGTGAATTTATGAGGCATCTGCTGCTGTTTATGAATGATGCCAGTGAATTTACATGGCATCTGCTGCTGTTTATGAATGATGCCAGTGAATTTACGAGGCATCTGCCGCTGTTTATGAATGATGCCAGTGAATTTACATGGCATCTGCTGCTGTTTATGAATGATGCCAGTGAATTTATGAGGCATCTGCCGCTGTTTATGAATGATCCCAGTGAATTTATGAGGCATCTGCTGCTGTTTATGAATGATCCCAGTGAATTTATGAGGCATCTGCTGCTGTTTATGAATGATGCCAGTGAATTTATGAGGCATCTGCTGCTGTTTATGAATGATCCCAGTGAATTTATTCACCTCTGGCCACTGTTCTTTTAATTAACAGAAACATCTTTGCTCACAATAAGGGACTATCTTAATGATATAATGAATGGTTAACATTTTTTCAAAATGAGCTGGTGGTAATACTGAAAGGATGTTTGTTTAGCTATATTTTGTTACTCAATAGCCTATTAAGACTTTCTTTGCTTTGAAGCAGATTTTATTCAGTTGGATCAGTTAATTTCAATGCAGTATTCCCAGTGATGAGAGAATAAACTCTGTGAAATTTTAAGAACTCACTGTAAGGGACTATCAAGCAATACCTATAATAAAATATGATCATGTAAAAAAGGTATTTTTCTATTGGCATACTTAGTATTTTTGACAGCGCGGAGGGCGGGGCCGGGTCGTGATTCTACACACCAGGCCCCTTATCAGGCAAATGAAGCCTCCGAGAGGGATAAAGGCCAACTGCGGACAGTGGTGCGACATACGGGCAGCTGTCCGTCCTATGTGTGTGTTTGTGTCTTTTGGTTTATTTCTTCATTAAACTATTATTTATATTGTCAAGCTGGTTCTAGCCTCCTCCTTTCCATTGTTCCCTTTACACTGGTTTTGAAGTCCCAGGAAGGAGGAGGAATACACTGTAGAGGAGTTCTTGCCGCTACCACCCACCCCAACGGAGCAGCCATGGCTGTCTTCTGAGGGACGGAGGAGCTTGGCTGCCTGGAAGCGGTGGAATTGGCCACCGACCGCAAGGGGAGAATGGGCTTCTAGCCGACCCCCTGGAGCAGTCAGGGCCGCTTCCAGGGGCGGAGGAGACCCCTACCAGCCGCTGAAACTCGGCGGGGTCCGAGACCGCCAACCGCAAGTGGGGAGGGGCTCACTGCCGACCGTCTGGAGTGGGAGAACTGCTGCCAGGGGCGGGGGAGACCCCTTCTGTTCCAAGAGAACACGGCGTGGTGTTATGTCCACCAGGGGCTGGAGGACTGCCTCCGATCCGCCTGGGGAGGGGTAGCTGTTGTCCACTAGAGGGTGGAGGAGTGGCCGAGGACCGGCCTGAGAGAACGAGGGAGGATTGTGACAGGGAGGAGGGCGGGACCGGGTCGTGATTCTACACACCCGGTCCCTTATCAGGCTAATGAAGGCTAATGAAGCCTCCCAGAATGCTGTAAGTATCTCTGATACTCACATTTTCTTGGGAAAAAGGGGAAAAAAAGTACAAATATACAGCTATAAAAGCTAAGTTCACTGTACTTGTGTTTCTGGACATCAGTTAATATTCTGCCCATGGTTTGAGCCTTATTGTGATGAATGTCAGCCACTGTCAAAGCACAATGCTGCCACTGACTTGGCTCTGTTTGGGGCAGCTGCCAATAAATTGTGCATTCTATGAATAGGCTGATAACATTTAAAAAAATATGCAGTGTTATATTACTGTCTTTGAAATGCTATTACTCCTCAATGTTTAAAACAATATCATATTAGGTGATCTACATTAATGCTATACAATTTACTTTTTCAATATTGACATTATTATTATTTTATTTTCAGACTCTGATCAGCACAACACCAGCAGGTCTAGGGCCACAACATGCAACACCCTCTACAAGTACATTATATAAAGTGTGCAAAATGACAAGGTGTCAGAGGCTTTAGTCCTAGCTGTTATGTGTATTTCAGTTAGGATAAAACAGGGAAAAGAACACACAATAGTTCTGTATGATGTTATTGCTTTGGCTTCCAGTTATTCTGAGTATATAGCCAATTTTAAGATCTTAATATCTGCCTTTAAGTCATGTTCTTTCCGACAGGATTAACAATTTGTTTCTTGTAGAACCCTTGGATCCACAGACTTGATGATCACAGTGACAACACATCAGACTAATGTGAAGGCACCTTCTGCATTTTTGTACAGACTCTTTAATACAATCTACTTTTGCATAAACCGTAATAAACATTATTCACACTGTATAAAGAAATTTCAGTAAAATATTTCCAAAATGTTATTACTTAATGGTTTCAAATGTTGCCATCTTCTTTTAATGTTGTTATACTTTCATTGTCCCTTTTTTATTAACTTTCTATTTATTATTTTCTTATATTTTACTGTAAATTACTATAAATTTCAATGAGTACTGGGTTTGTGTTACTTTGTATTTCAATTGGCTGACATTCGCTCATGTCAAATTGTGTCTGCTGTAGTAAATACAAATTTGAAAGTGTTTCTATCCTTCTATCCATTTCCATCCTAACCTATGAACAGCAAATACAATTTTAGCTCTTCACAAATTGGTTGTGGTAATGAAGATGTTTGTAATATTTTGTACTTGCATGTAGGAACCTTATCCTGTAAATAATAGCATACAATCTTCAAGTATGCCATAAGAAAAATACCTTTTCAATATGATCATATTGCATTATATGTATGATACAATAAAAAAAAATACTGTTAGGCCTAATATTTTTTATCATAATTGCTTGATAGTCCCTTACAGTGAGTTCTTAAAATTTCACAGATTTTATTCTCTCATCACTGGGAATACTGCATTGAAATTAACTGATCCAATTGAATAAAATCTACTTCAAAGCAAACAGTCTAAATAGGCTATTGAGTAACAAAATATAGCTAAACAAACATCCTTTCTGTATTACCACCAGCTCATTTTGATAAAAATGTTAACAATTCATTAAATCAGTAGGATAGTCCCTTATTGTGATCAAAGATGTTTCTGCTATGGACATGAATTAGTTAAAAGGACAGTGGCCTTTAAATAGTCCAAGAGAAGATGCCAGCGAAATTCACTGGCATCATTCATCGATTCAATCGTCACACTATTAACACAGTCCAGCACACAGATTCAAACCTACAGCAAGCTCATTAGAGTAAACACACACAATTCAGTCACTGATAATGTGTAACACTACACCTACACTGCAAGCAAAGTGACAAACTCGAATGCATCCTAACATCCGCGGCATCCTATCCAGACATGACACAATAAAGTGACAATCAGAACATGTTGGTAAAAATATGAAAGAACTGCAGACTCAAACAGTTGCATGAAAAATACAGTGGGCTATGCAAGTAGTCATGTTACTTGCAAAGTATAGACAGCTTTGTTGATTATACACTCACTCACAGTGAAGAAGACACGTTGTCATGCTAACGATATCCATATGTTCTTGTGGACTCGCAGTTGTCAAAATGTACTAATGGCATTTTGAATTTTATGATAGCAATCCATATTGGCATCATATTCCAAAGACATCTTAACAAATGTCTCAACATATATCAATATACTAACAGCATGACTGAACAGCAGGACATTGTTCTAGTTGTCATGACGTTAAATTATTGAACTCTGATATAGAACTGTAGGAAAGAGGGAGAGAGAAAGAGAGAGAGAGAGAGAGAGAGGGAAAGGCAGAAAACAGGATGCTCACTGAGTTCTTTTAGTTGTTGCTGCAGGGTTATGGAGGCATTGTATGTCATAAAAATCTCTGAAGTCAGTCCTGGCATGAGAGGTGTTAAATTAAAATTAAATTAAATTAAGAATTTCCACACAAACACAAATAAAGAATCATATTTTAGTCTCCAGCTTCACTGCTGGCCACTAGATGGCGATATTGCCTTTATTGTCAAGAAATAAATAGACTTAAACCAAACAGGCACAACTTTATTTTTCTCAACACATCAAATATTTGTTCCAACTTGAACGGATTTGTGAGTGCAGGAGTATGGGCTGTATGTTCCAGACAAAGAAAATATATCCATTAAATCTGCTTCTAACGCTAGGACTACAAGAGAAGATGCGTGTCTTAAAGAAGATTGCAGACAAGCTATGAAAACAAAAGGTACATGCAGACCACATCAGACTCCTTCAAAAATGTCAAAACTGTAAATTCCTTCTAAATGTTTTGCTGAAGTAGATAATAAACAAGTAAAATATATAAAAACAAATGCCTTTTATTCACTTAGACACAGTGAGCTCCAGTGACCCAGGAAAAGCTATAAAAGTATGGTTACACACATCTGCATACAAATTGATGCTACCCTCTTTAAAAATACTAAATGTTAATGCTAGTTGTATACTTGCAGGTCATCTGCTGCTAATGTTCACCGTACTTGCAGCCACCTGATGACTCACAAAAGCACTTGAGGCATGTGGATCATGTTGTTCTGGATTCACTGGGTAACATGGTGACATTTGGGCTAGGACAATAGAGAGTTTATGTATGTGTGTTTCTAATCTTGCTATACACTGATGTGCCAAAATATATGACCACTCATATGATGAAGTGAATAACGTTGATCATTGTATCACATTTCAATGGAAAGGAGGAGGCGAGAACTGGCTTGACGATGTTAATAATAGATTAATGCAAAACGTAAACAAAAGATACAAACACACACATGACGGACATGCCCGTAAACGATCTCTCTCTCCTGCAACACTGCCCGCAATCGGCCTTTATCCCTCTTGGAGGCTTAAAGATAAGGGATAAGGGATAAGGGACCGGGATAAGGGACCGGGTGTGTATAATCATGACCGGGCCCTGCCCTCCGCCCTGCCACAATTGCATATGCACCCTCGCATCCACACTTCAGCTTTAAAGCACAGTGGCATGTAATACGAATTGGCCAGTATTAGTCTCTGCCACATACTTCCTCTTTCACCCCTTCACTGTATATATGTAACAGGGTTCATTTGTGGGGTAAAAGAGGAAACGGGAAGTGTGACTTCAACTCAAAAATGTCAGTTTTTAATAACAACTCAAAATAGCTTCCAGCATTTAACACTCATACAGCTTTGTGCGACTCTCTTTTCCAGTCTCTGGCATGGTTCCTTTTATATATCGCTCTCCTCATTGCTCACTACAATCAGAAACAGATGTTAGACAGAGCGCTCAAGTGTGTGCACCCTTACCGCTTTCTTTCTGAACGAACACTCCAAAATGCCCCCACCATGCCCCCACCTCCACATAACCCCAACACAGGCCAGGGACCATCTGGCCTGTCCCCCGCTCCCTCCCCCAATTTCTGGAGATAATGTCAGCCACAACCATCCGCACCCCCGGTCGGTGGACTACCTTGAACTTAAATGGCTATAAAGCTAGATACCTGGCTTTACAGGTATCTGATTTGCGTATTAGTATCCTTCAAGCGGTGGAGCCACTGGAGTGGTGCATGGTCAGAACAGAGGGTGAAGGCCCACCCCAACAGAAAGTATCAGAGGGTGAGAACAGCCCATTTGATGGCCAGACATTCCTTTTCAATGGTGCTGTACTTAGTCTCTCTCAGCAATAGCTTGTGATTAATGTACAGTACAGTCCTCCTCCTCAACCACCTGTGAGAGCATTGCCCCCAGCCTCCTCTCCAAAGTGTCCATCTGTCAAACTAATGGGATAAGGAAATTAGGTAAATGTAAATGCGGCCCTCCGCAAAGTGCATAATTAGGCACAAAACTTCTATAATAGCCAGCCCCAGGAACTGTCTCACATCCTTTTTGTCTTGGGCAGGTCGCAATCGCTGTAATCTTATCAATTTGGGTATTAGGGCCCCGAACAAACAGAACGGAAGTGTCATAAATTGATGTAAGACAAACGGTGTGGAGAAGGCCATTTGTTCGCAGGACATCGGTGTTAAGGGGATCTTCCAATAACCCTTTGTCAAATTCAGCATCGAATGAAAGCTGTGCCCAACCAATTCAGCAGTTCATCAATACGAGGCATTGGGTATGCATCAAATTTAAACAACGCACTGACTTTTCTGTAATCCATGCAGAACTGAATTGCTCTTAGGGACTAGAATGACCAGGCTGGACCAATCAATCTGGGATTCTTTTATTAACCCCATTTCGAGCATTGCATCTTATTTTTCCCAAACTTTTTTTTTTGTGCTCAGGAAGCTGGTAGGGATGGCTACGTACCACTACCCCAGGCTTAGTTTCGATGTGGTGCTGTATGAGATACGACCAGACAGATGCAAGAACACGTCTGAAAATTCTTTCTGCAACTTGGCAACCTCTGTGACTTGAGATGGTGAGAGGTGGTCTCCACAAGTGACCGGGGTGACATGATTGGCTTTTACCTCTGTCCTGAGTTCCACCCTCTCTGGAACTATGGTAGCCAACGTCACAGGTACCGCTACCCTCCATAATTTCAGGAGGTTTAGATGGTATATTTGAAGTGGGTCACCTCTATCTGTTCGTTTTACCTCATAATCAAGATCTCTCACTCGTCGTGTGACCTCAAAGGGCCGTTGCCCCTTGGCAAGTAATTTGGATCTTGATGTTGGGAGTAATACATGCACTTTATCTTCCAGTGCGAATTCTAATAGCCGAGTGCCCCTGTCGTGCATTCAGCTTTGATGTTCCTGAGCTTAGAACAAATTCTCCTCTGTTAGATGACACAAAGTGTGGAGTTTTGCTCCAAGATCAAGAACGTACTGAGTTTAAAATTTGCTGTATGTAGGTCCCTTCTTCCAAGCTTCCCACATGACATTGAGCATGCCGCGTGGTCAATGCCATTCAGCAGCTCGAATGCTGTAGACTTGTGGGACCTCTCAAATGGCAAATAGCAGGGGTTCGAGCCACTTATCCTAATTTTTAGCATCCTCGTGTATGGACTAACAAATAATTTTCTTCAGGGTTTTATTAAACCGTTCCACCAACCCATCTGTTTGTGGGTGGTATACACCGGTGAGAATAGATTTAATACGTAATAACTCGTATAGTTTAAATAGTATTTGTGACATAACATTTGTGAGGATTTCTTTCGGAATCCACACTCGGAAAATTATTCTGAAGAGTGCCTCCACAACTCTATATGCTGAGATGTTGCACAGGGGAACTGCTTCTGGATATCGCATTGCATAATTCAAGAGAACCAACACAAAGTGATGGCCGTGTGCTGTACTTCCATAGTTTCAAAGGGGACCTCGACCAAATTAATTGGGCACAAAGGCGCTCTTGGTGTGACCGGCGGATTCACCAGCTGACATTCACGGCATGCCACATACCACCTGCGAACATCCCCAAGAATGCCCGGCCAATAGAAATGGGCCATTAGATGATTTGTTTTTTCTCACCCTAAGTGACCCGCCATCGGATTATGATGAGCCGTCTGGAATAGCATTTCTGGAATAGCATTTCATGGCTCTTAGGTATCAACAACTGGGTTGTATTTTCTTTTGTCTGAGCGTCCTGCATCACACCATACAACTGATCATTTATAATAGAAAATATGTGTATGAGAGCGCAGTGTCTGACTGAAGCATCAATTACTTGCTTCCAGCATTGAACACACAGACAGCTTTGTGCGACTCTCTCCCAGTCTCTGGCGTGGTTCCTCCTTATATTTCTCTCTCTATTGCTCACTGCGATCAGAAACAGGTGTTAGACATATAGCACTCAGGTGTGTGCACCTTACCGCTTTCTCTCCAGACAAATGCTCCACCACGCCCCCACCTCCACAACATACAAACAGTTTACTTTCTCTCTCTCCTTCATTGAATTTTCCACGAGTCAGAATCCTTCTGCTGCAAAAATTAAGGTTAAAAATGTAAAAAAAAGTCTGAAAGAACAACTACCATCTTTTAGAACAAGCTTTTATGATGCAAGTCTCTTGAGAACCGTATCGCTCAGAATGAAAAATCTATGACTGTTTGCCTCAGTCTCAGAACATTACACTCACATTTAGTCGATCAAAGAGGTTGTCTGCTCCTTGCTTGTTGTCCATGAAAAGCTTGAGGTTTTTGAAAAACTAAAAGAGAGAAAACACATGTTAGCTTGTTTATCACATTCATAGAATGGAGGTTGAGAGAAAGAGGAAGAAACAGATTCTCAATTATATTTGACATTTCAGAGAAGTCCTTTTTTCCTTCACTCCTACTTAATAAACCAGCTAAAATATGCATGGAACTAATTAATGGTAGCAGATGTGATGCTTTTAAATTAGTCTCATTTGAATAACAATTTATCCTTGAGCTAAATGCCTGCACAGGAAAGTAAACATAGCACCCGCCAAGCAATGACAGACTTTACATTTTTTAGAGTATTTTCCCTAGTTTACCAGGGTCATATAAAAGGAATGATTGACTCGTATGGTGACCTTTCTGTCTAATAATTACATACTGTTTAGTTCTCTCAACCTCGACCATCTGTCAACACTTAACATGATCACATATTCAACATTCACACAATTATGTCCAGAGAGTTGCCTAATATTACTCACAAACACACTATACAGAAGGAGAGCATTTGCGTACCTTATTTTAGATGGGTTATTTCTAACAGTAATTTCCAATCAGGGGCACTTAAGTATGTTACTTGAAACGATTTGGTTGTGTTTTGTTAAACCTGTAAAACAAAATTATGACTAAAAATATTTGGGATGTCGACAGATTAACTAATGATGTTTTCAGTTTCTCCAAAACAAAATAATAATTATAATTATTTTGGATGACACTGAACATATGTGCTACATGGTGAGTTTGATAAGGCTAAAATAAATTTCTTTCAAGGCAAGACAGTTCACTTTGCGGCCGTCTTGGGAACACTCCCGGTCAGCTACTTACTATGGATACAAGTGGGATAAAAGTACAGAATTTGGAACACCGAAATCTCCAATATGGTTGGTAAAGATTATGACCAAAGTACGTATTGCAAATTAGTAGTAAAATCTGACAACAATGATATTATAAACTGTTCTTTTTCAGCTCAGATCAGATCATGCTAAAAATGCAATTTTTCTGGCTGTTCCAGCCAATACACATGCGTGTTCTGGAGTTGACTGACAGCCATGTCTGTATCTAAAATGTTATTGGCTCTTTCACCTGTGTAGGAGCCAAATGTAATGATTGTTCAAACCACTGATGGCAGTGTGAACCAGTGGTGTGGGTATGGTCACCTGTTAATTTAACATGGTATTTAAAATTCCCGTGGGTTGTATCAGGGCACAGGTGGCGGGAAAATATGGTTCTTACCATAGAGCAACATGCGTTACACTCTGTAAGATATATATATTTCATTAAATAGACAACAAAGCAGTTGAAATTGATATCGATGTGTGGACATTGTTTATTCCAAACTATGCGTAAAGAACATCTTACCACATTTCCCTGGCTTAGGAAAAAGCCACTACAAGCTGTAAGATGAGACTTCTTTTTCTGCATCCGCCATATTGGGGGTTCCAATTTCTCCCATTCATTTTACATAAATATTTAAAATATTTTTTAATATACAATTGGTCCATCTTGGGCTAAACAGTCTTTGATTATATCCAATAGAATATGCATTTAAATGAACTTATTTCTGGTTTGGTGTTGATGAAGGCATACTTGCACCTTACTGAGAAGGTTGGGAAAATGAATCCCAGTGTATTGATGGCAACCAAATCACATTTGATTGGATGGCTCGAGATAATGTGACCTGCAGGCTTTAATTATTATGCATTATGCCTGTAATGATGAAAGAGTGAGGGTTGGTTTTCACGATACCAGCAATTATATCTGACATTTCCACGAAGGCTGCCTGTCACCAAATAAACTTGCTAAATATTCAGAAACTAATTAATTTTCACTTGATGAACTTTTTTATTTTTTAAATTCTAATTTCCATTGTGAAATCTATGCAAGCAAACAAGATCTACTGGATGTAAGCAGCATTAATTTCACACACACCCTCTAGCGTGACCGACTTTAATTGGCCTTTAATTGAACTTTCTATAGTTATGAGTCTTGCTAAACTAACAATAACCCACATGTTATTGATTAATCTTACTCATAAATAAAGAATCTATTGTCACTTAAGATTATATGTTAATGAGGTAACTGATCAACATGCTCAATTCAGGGAAGTGTCTTCTTGTTATTATCACCTTTTATATGTGGTAATGAAATGCAAAAACTGATTCTAGATCAGCATTTTACCTTTGCTTGATACATATTCCACATCACTACATAAACTAAATCTGCATGTGTGTGTGTGTGTGTGTGTGTGTGTGCCATTTCATCATGCTTTGGACTATGTATGTGTTTTCAGCTTGGATTGCTTGGATAATACGATTCAAGTGTTGCAAAGAAACTGTTATTGAAGGATGGGATAATTAAAAACACTTGAACCCAATCAAAAACTTTAGTAACAAGTTTCATTCATTAATATGGCCATTAAGTGAACTGCAGCTACCTGTTACTCGTACTCATACGCACACTCCATAGGGATGCATGCATCAACCAAAACAATGGCGTAACGTACGAAGAGGCTGAACGTGATTCACCGACATCATGTTAACAGATGAGGTAGCATAATTAAAATTACACAGTTATGATTACACAAACTTTGAGACTGTATATTAGATTTGACTCTCGTGTGCTGGAACAGGGCTGCTGTCATTTTGATATATCGATGCTCTATAGTTTTAGAATAATAGATTGCATATACGTATTTATATAGATGGTATAACCAAGTTACTTTACACTAATGAATGGAGCATTTTGCATTATTGTAGTTTTCCTTGCAGAATAATAACAGATTAACATTGACAATAACCTGACTTTTAGTATAAAGAGAAGATCGTTGAAATTATTTGAAAGTTATGAAGCAAGGTAGCTTGCAATTCGTCAGAGTTAGCAGGAAAGATCAAGTTAGCTAAAATTACTCAGATCAATCCTTATAGCACTATATTTCACATGCTTCACAGTTATGTAAGCTTTCCTGTCCAATAAGAATAACACCAATTCAGGGTTGGTTTTGATCCCCTAAACCGAACGAATGTCCCTCCAGGAATCAAATGCCCTGCCGATGTTCACTCTAGTTTTTGCTCGACCACGATCGCGTTTCCGCTTAGCCAGATGGGATTCAGTATATACATTTTTTATTTTTTTTGGCTTACTCAGAGTTTGTGTAGGAGTCGGTGTTGTGCTTAGTGCCGGCCGTTTGCTGGATTCTATCTCTAAGATAATGTTACCTAGTGTTGCAGTTTGTTGTCACTGTTGAATAGCAGAAGAGTAGCACTGAAGCAAGGCTCTCGGGAGCAAGCATAAACGTCACATCCTTTGGATTTTCCAGGCAAAAGTGACCCACTCCCTTCGCATGAAAATCAGTCTACAGGCTTTAATAGGCAACCTAGGAAGTCTGGGAAGGGCTCATTTTTTTAAGTTGCATTACAAGCCATTAACATATTGGTATAAGCTGAATATTACATGAAAGATGTTTCATATTGCACCTTTAACACTCTCAACTAAATAAGCAAATAAATGCACAAAAGATGATCAATTATCATATTTGCATATATTACAAATGACAATGTAATTGTATGTAATGTTAAGTCTGCACCATCAAACAAACATGACATAACAACATTGACTTAATGGAGTTCATTTGGGATAGGACTATCCATGTGTCAGAGCAATGGCTCAAGGGGGACTGTTTGAAACATGTTAAAAAAAGGAACCCTTGCAGTTCTGTTTGGTGCTGCAGACATGACACTTAAAGACAGCTAAACTCACAATCTCTCTTCTTTTAACTGGTCCTTACCCTTTTGGACACGGGGACCTTGTTGTAGTAGCAGATGCAATCTTTACCCAGGAAGTCAAACTCCACTACACACTTCTGCCCATCCAGTGTGTCGTGTAAGGTTATGTGCTCAACACGCAGCAACAACCCATGGTGTATGCCGTATCGCCCTCTTCCTTTTCATTACCTGCCCTCAGAGCCATCTGTAACACACACACATACACACACACACACACACACACACACACAAAGCCACTGCATCTTACAGAACATCTTACAGAAAATGCTTAGCTTTCAGCTATGTGTGAATGTATCTGGATGTGCCGGTGGACTTGGACGTTGTCCCAGATACCAGAGTGTGATGAGCCTCAACTTGAACCCCAAAAGTTTTCTGAAAAGCTTTTCTTTTTTTTGAAAGAGTAAAAAGCTATATGTGTTTTTAGAAACCAAGAAAAATATGCTTCCTGACTAAATGATAATTTTCTTCATGACAAAACTGAATTATAATTAAAAATCATAATCTGTTTATCTGAACCTCCTTCATACACTTCCATTCTGCATTCTTTTCTAATTAAATACAACACATTTCATTACATAATATATTATCAGCATAGAAACTGAGAAAAGAGTGAACATTTTACACAGAGTAAGAATTTCTTAGTATTTAGTATGCCCTTATTTTGCTTTAGTGGCTGCATGCACTTGAGCTGGCATGGAGTCTACAAGCCAAACCTGATGATCCATGTTATACCAGCATGATTTGATAATATCCAAAGAGTATATTTTGTGCTTCAGTGGAAGCAAGGAAATCTGGACTTTTGTAAAGGAATTAACATGGTCAGTGTCACGTTACATATCAATTAAATATTTACTTATTTTATGTCATATCAGTTCTGTTCAATATAGTCTAAGACTTTGGGACCCAAATGTATATAAATAGCTTTTAATTAGAAATAAACATGATATAATATGCTTAACAACATACAGTGCATAGCACATTTCTGCAGCTCCTATACAAATCCTTCAGAAAACAGCAACATGCTGTCCTCTGTGATTTCATTTTTCTGTAGTATTCATTCTCAACAGGAAGCTTAATTGACATGAATTGATTGGTGGTAAACTCTAGTCGTCACTTTGGTTGAAAGCCCACTAATTCACTGACAGTAGACAAATTATGTCTGTTCAGTGTGAGGCCTGACCTTGTCAATAAAGTAAAGGGCTGTGTCTCTCTGGCGTGTGCCCATCAGTTTGGACATGAGGCCTTCCTGCTACTGGGATCGGATGGCATCTACTCATGTCTTCAGTCTGTGCCACCTCATGCTTTTCTCAATCCTTCTCACCTTGCGTGGTGCAAACAAAACAACATACTGACTACATTTACATGGACACCAGAAAGCATCTTATTGCAAGAAAATTACGTTCCCATTTACATGCACTGTAAAAGCGTGCGCTTTAAGGCCTTTGCACACAAACGTGAATGTTCAGAGCGATTTTTCGCCGCGATCAACATTTTGAATCAAAACAATATATTACTAATGAACCATTCGCACCTGGAGACAACATTCATAGCGAACTTTTTTTTTTTTTTTCCAAGTGAACAAATGTCCTGACCAATAATATTTAAGCTTTAGATCACGTGTCAGAAGCCGCTGCAGTTACTAGAACCAGAGCAAATGGTGGCACTAAATCACATGTAACAGTGATATATTTTTCTCTAAGGGACTTTTATTTTAGTGGGTGGTGCTGTCTACGTTGTGCGCAAAAGAGAAGAGGATGAAATCAGTCTGGACATTGAAGAAGAGACCCTGGTGTTTTTTGTGTTTATTACCCTGCCAACCAGACGACATCTCCTAATTTTCCTGTCTCAGATGTTTTGTTTCATTGTTACAAGTCATCATAAGTTACAAGTCGTCGCAAGTCGACACATCAAAGTCATCGTTGATACAATCTGGTTAAAAATGTTCTTTACACACAACTATATGAACATTTTAATGAGTTAGATTGAACTGAATTGAGAGATTATTTGAATTGTGAACTTTAACTGTGATTTTGAACTATCTGATGTGAATCTAAGTCAAATGGAAACTGAATTGTAAAGTTGATTCAAATGAGTCATTTGGATGAAGTTAAGAGTCATCAGAGTTATTTGAAGTGAATAATTTGAATTGTACTACAAGAGTCTTTTTGAATTTGATTCAGAATTTTGTTTAATTACATCCAGTGTTTTTAGTGAGTTAATTTACATGTCCAGGCATTGAAATTCATTTTGAAGAATTTATATCTGAGGGGTGTTATATAAAGTGTTTGAAGTTGTTAAGTCTTGTAGATTTATAAAGGTTGTAAGACAAATTCAGAGAACCTGTTATTTGTTTTATTATTTTATTTCATTATTTCATTTAATTGAAACAAACATGTCCAGAAGAATTTCCAGTTTCATAAAAAAGAGAAAATAGATTATTAATTGTTAAAAGTAATACAGTTAATAATTATTTGTGGAACTTACCTTGGAGTAGGGGTGTCTCACTTACACTATTAGGTTTAGGGAACGTGAGCTTGAGTTATTACTTTGCATCACTTTTTATTCTTCAGGAACCCACCATGTTGAAGTCCACACTTCTTATTCCTGCAGTATATTATACAATAGGTAAGCTAAAACATATACACACTTATTTACTCAGAGCACCGGGGGTAGGGACAAAGATCCTGTCACTTCTAGATCTTCCAGGGTAATGTAATATTCCCCTAATAGGTGGGACCTAAGAGCTCATTACACACAGAAAGTTGTTTTGACCACCAACATTAAACTGTGAAGGAACTTGAGAAAGAAACCCTGAACCAGCTGTGAGAATGTGTTTTTGTTTGCATCAAATGCCTTAAAAACTGAAATAAATATATATGTAAAAAAATTGTCATATGGATTCTCTTAACATGTAAATTATATTGCTGTTTCACTGCCTAGCATCCCCTTTAAAAATGAACTTCTCTCATGTGGATTGTCTACATAATGTATCCATACTGCTGCATTGTTTGGCCTTTATATTAATGTAGCTTTCTTATAACTCTCAAACAATATATATTGCAGCATATTTGCATTTGTATTACTTTTTAATAAACAACTTTGGGGATCTTGAGTGTTTTTCTTCGCCAAATATGAATAATATTAATAATATTGCTGTAATTTGCAGCGTACTTTCTGTACCTTTGAATACCAAAGTTATTGCTGTATTTTTAATGGTCATTATTAGCCTCGTCTGTCAGTAGGAGTATTAAAGTATCTGCTAATGGGTCAGTCTGAAGATAGGTTTTGCTGTGTGAGATCGCCTGCTTGCTCACTGGGGGTCTAAATACAAATATAATTTATATTTTTCTATAAAGCTGCTTTGAAATTATGTGTGTTGTGAAAAGCACTGTACACATAAAAATGACTTGACGTATTGCTTGCACTCTGGTGCGTTTACATTTCATCACTTTTAATTAGTAACATGCAGGGTTTTGAGAAAATATTACACAAGTAGTTGTATATGGCAATAAGATAGTCAAATATTTGTTTTAAATATTTGTTTTAACAGTCATTATGAGTGTGCCTTACACAGTGATTTTAAACAAATGCACTTAACACAAGAATATACAGTCTGTGTTACTGAGGCATGTAATTATTATTGTTCCAAATGACAATGTTTTAACCATTAAACAATTTTTTACACTTGATTCTTTCTAATTACCCCTCAGACTGTCTACAGGAAAATACTGTCAGTCAACTTGTCCAGCAGGTGAACTGAAGTAGTTTGTGAAATTGTCTTGAAAGTTTTCATCCACATTGAGCTATACTCCTGTATACATAGAGCATTTCCTTTAATAAATTGCCACTAAAGTTATATGGATTTTTACAAAATTATCTTTAAAATAAAGTGTGCTGGGAAAAAACAAAAAAAACAAAAACAAAATATATATATTTCATGGCGTCTTTAAAGAAGAAATAAACTGCTACAATAAAGAAAATCACCCAGATCAAATAGCAATACTGTACATAAAAAAGCATTAAATAAATAGAGAAAAACAATATGTGGCCTATGCATGAAAACCCTTATGGTATGTTATGCCCACTGCAACAGCATAGTGACAAACATTACAGAATAAATTAATCTTCAGTGATACAGCACATAAAAGCTAGAAATGAGGCCTGACATGATTCAGATAGATGAATGAACTGAAGTACAGCCATTAAAAGAAAGAAAATCTAGAGAACCTAAGTTAGTGTGAGAATGCATGAATACAGGTCTTCTCAGTTTGATTTAAATATGCAACATCAAATATCATCTATTATTAAGCGAGAGAGACAGACGGCCATGAAGTGATGAGGATGTGAAGATGGATTGAAAACAAAGAGGTCTGGAATTCCTGGGAGAGCTGGCCATTAGCATCTCAATTGTAGATGCTAGGCCGGCAAATGTCGCATCAGAATTACGGGACGGGCATAATGCCATCTTTGCTCATGGAAACTCAGTTCCGGAAACATTTGTAATGTGACTAATTGCTCTGGAGCCCCAGGACAATGACGTCCTGATACTGTTTGCTAATAAAGTTGATTGGTTACTGGCACTAAAACTGACCCACACTTAATGTTCATAAAATTAAACAAAAAACCTTAACTAGCGACTATCCTGAACTATGACGTCAAAGTCAGTAGGGATAAATATAAAGTCCTTTTTATGCTTTTAAGAGCCCTCAAAAACTATCAGGTATCAGTAAAACGCCTACTATAATATAATTAAATGTTTATTTGCATTTATATGTTGCTTGCAAAAAACATGGCCGTCAATGGAGAAAGATGCGTTTTGGTAGCATAATGGTGTAGTTATGGAGTCAACAAGCAGGGGCTATCTGATAACCAGTCAAACCCTGACCCTTTGTTTGGAAACGAGTCAGAAATATAGAGATGAATTTTTTGTCTATAAAACACATTATGTAACAAAATGGACAAACTGCTTCTGCTCACTCAAACAAATAATGCCGTTTAACGAGAGGTGATGAAACATGCTTTTACATCAACAAAAGTTGGTGTACAGATGTTACAGCATTGAAGAAGATGTGCTGTCCTAATTTAGAAGCACTCTTCATCAACTGTAAGCCTTTCTAGTCAACGTGGGAGCTTCATTCATTCTGATGAGTGTGTACATCCTGCCACAAGCATGCAACAGCTGGCTGATCACATCACAGACACGAAGCAACAACACCCAGACTCACTTATTATTATTCTGGGAGATTTTAATAAAGCTAACCTATCCTGTGAACTCCCTAAATACAAACAACACATCACATGCCAGAACAGAGACAGAAATGTACTGGACCACTGCTACACCACTGTAAAGGATGCATATCGCTCTGTCCCACATGCAGCTTAAGGACTTTCTGATCACTGTCTGGTTCAACTTCTCCCAACCTACAAGCAGAAACTTTAATCAGCTAAGCCTGTTGTAAGGACTGTAAAAAGTAGACTAATGAAGCATAGCTGGAACTACAAGCCTGATCTGACTGCACTGATTGGAATGTTTTTGAAGCTGCAGCCACAGACTTGGATGAACTCACAGATACTGTGACATCATATATCAGTTTCTGTGAGGATATGTGCATATTTCCATAGGATATGACCTGATTATGGCAATGAGCATAAGAGGCCAATACAGCCTAAATCAGAGGACACTAAAGATACTCCAAACAACCCTAGTGGGTGGAGACCTCACCTGTAATGATTCCTGCGTTCCCCACAGTACAGGAAAGGAGGAGGACCAAATTATAGAGAGAAATACTTAAAAGTAAGTATTGATGGAGAGGTCATAGCTCTGAAGACTGCCGAACACACTTCTCCTTTGTCGACTTTTGATTTATTCTTACACTTCTGCGGTGCTAAATGTCAAACTAACACTGATTCACTCTAATCTCTCCTCCTGGGGCTGGTGAAGAGAATCAGCTCTGTGGGACCTCAAATAAGCAATTTCATCTGACCTGCTCCCCTCCATCTCCCTATTCTGTCACAAATGTACACATACTCGACCATGAATGGCACCCCTGGGCCATTAGCCAGGAAGCAGAGCCCAGAGTAGAGGGGAGAATGAGAGTACAAGAGAGGAACTGAGAGAAAGGACTAAAAAAATGGCACATGAGCATAAATTCTCCAATCAGACCGCAAACCTCAGAGACCCACAAATCAATTACATCAAACACGAGCGCAGCACGATCTGTGGGTCTGTACTGCTGAACAAATCAAATTTACTAATGACAATCACAAAGAACTGGCATTCTGCAGCAACTCTGTCACTAAATTGAAAGGGGAAATGTGTAATTTCATTGCCAGTAGCTATACCATGAAGAATATATAGATTTTTACATTTTCAGAAGAAAAGTGAGTGCTGCTTGTACATGCAAAACTTGCTGCTATTACGCTAGAGTATTATAGTGGTTGCCAGTAAGGACACATCAATGAATCTGCAACCGATTGCGATCTGTGATCTGCCTAGATTCAGGGCCGAATGTTTTAATTGCAGAATGTGTTAAATCACACAAACACTGCAACTCTAATAAATGAGTGTCTGCTCATCCCTTGAAGCATGTCATTGAGGCCACTGGACAGTGAATTATTAGCAATTCAAGCATTCAAAGTTTACAGTTTCAGACATGCTGTAATTCAGATGAAAATGCTGGTTTGTTTTAAAAAATGTGTATGAATTACATCTGTATAAATATTATGGTCTCCATTTTTAGGAGTCATTATGGTAGTAATCCTCACTCGCTGTGCAATTAGAGACTGAGAGGACAAATACTGCAAACAGATGTAAAAACGAGTTAAACAACAAATAAAATTGCAAATACCAATCTGAGTATATATATATAATGTAAACATGAGTTACAGCAACCAGACAACTTATGCATGCTTTCAATGTTACAAACGTGTGCTTTAGAGGTGCTCTCAATCTTTCATCAGTCACTAATCCCAACACTACTTTGTAAGAACCCTGATGTAGATCAGAAATATATGTTTGCCACAGTACCACTAATAACAGCAATAACAGTTTAACCTTCAATAACGGCACTGTGTCTTCACACAATTGCTAAAGGAATAGTTCACCCAAAAATGTAAATTCTCACATAATTTACTCACCATCATGCCATCCCAGATGTGTATGACTTTCTTTCTTCTGCAGAACACAAACTGCAGCTAATATATAATAATCTCAGCTATGTACACACACACACACACACACACACATAAAACGGGTTTCCATGTTTTATGGGGACTTTCCATAGACATAATGGTTTTTATACTGTACAAGCTTTGTATTCTATCCTCTAACACTACCACTAATCTAACCCTCACAGAAAACTTTCTGCATTTTTACATTTTCAAAAAACATAATTTTGTTTGATTTTGTTGATGTTTTCCTCATAGGGATCGACAAATTGTCCCCACAACTTCCAAAATGTCGGGTTTTACTATACTTATGTGGACATTTGGTCCTCACAAAGTGATAAATACATACTCACACACACACACACACACACACACACACACACACACACACACACACACACACACACACACTGTATTTATATACACTGGCAGCCAAAAGTTTGGAATAATGTACAGATTTTGTTGACTCGGAAGGAAATTGGTACTTTAATTCACCAAAGTGGCATTCAACAAATCAGAAAGAATAATCAGGCATTACTGATATAAAAAAACAGCACCATTATTATTTAAATTATTTTATGATAAAATCTAGACAGGCCCCATTTCCAACAGCCATCACTCCAACACCTTATCCTTGAATAATCTTGCTAAATTGGTAATTTGGTACTAGAAAATCACTTGCCATTATAGCATACTCAGTTGAAAGCTATTTGGTTTGTTAAATTAAGCTTAACACTGTCTTTGTGTTTGTTTATGAATTGTCACAAACGCAATAGACTGCCATGTCTTAAGGTCAATATTAGGACAAAAATAGCAAAAAAGAAACGTTTTTCTCTATAAACTCATCAGTCAATCATTGTTTTGAGGAATGAAGGCAATACAATGCTTGAAATTGCCCAAAAAACTGAAGATTTCATACAAAGGTGTACACTACAGTCTTCACAGACAAAGAACAACTGTCTCTGACAAGAACAGAAAGAGATGTGGAAGGCCAGATGTACAACTAAACAAGAGGATAAGTACATCAGAGTCTCTAGTGTGAGAAATAGATGCTTCACATGTCCTCAGCTGACAGCTTCATTGAATTCTACCTGTTCAACACAAGTTTCATGTACAACAGTAAAGAGAAGACTCAGGGGTGAAGGCCTTATGGGAAGAATTGCAAAGAAAAAAGAAAAAAGCCACTTTTGAAACAGAAATACAGACATTGGACAAAGAAACACAGACATTGGACAACAGATAATTGGAAAAGAGTGTTATGGATCTTAACCCCATTGATCTTTTGTGGGATCAGCTAGACTGTACGGTGCGTGAGAAGTACCCGACAAGACAGCCACATCTATGACAAGTTCTACAGGAAGTGTGGGGTGAAATGTCATCTGACTATCTGGACAAACTGACAGCTAAAATGTCAAGGATCTGCAAAGCTGTCATGGAGGATTTTTATGAGAAAACTGTGTAGTAGTTTAAGAAATTCTAAAAATATTTGTCAAATTGTAATAGTAAGTTTTCATGTTATTAAAGTCCTGACTATACAATGTGATCAGTTGAATGCCACTTTGGTGAATAAAGTACCAATTCCTTTCCATAAGAGCAAAATCTGTACATTGTTCCAAACTTTTGGCCGCCAGTGTGTGTGTGTGTGTGTGTATATATATATTTATTCACAGCGTGGAACATTTAACTTTAAAGACACTTTAACTTACACATGGGACATTTTGAAATGTTTGCACTTCACAGCTTCCAGCTGCTCATTCAAAAAGGTAAGGAACATACAATGTGCACTCTTACAATATATTATAATATAAACAGTTAAAAGTAAAAATTGTCATATTTCATCAACACTTATACCATCAACAGTTGATCTTTAGTGATAGTTTGTCATAAATACCCGATATAGCTTAATGATTGTGAACTGCTCTGCAAAAGCTGAAAACTCTTGTTCTTGTAGAAAATACAACAGTGCTCTCAAGGATGGAACGCATGCATTAATTTAAGTAAATCATATTCTTTTGAAGTTTGATAATCACAATAGGTAATATCACAATTCCTGTCTTTACACCCCCAAATTTAAGACCTATTTGAATAAAAATTATGACTTTTGTTTTATCAATTAAGATATTTAAGACTTTTTATGACCTTCAATTTTGGAAAACAGAATTTAAGACATTTTAAGGATCCGTTGGAACCCTGGCTTCAGAAGACATTGATTAAACCACTGCAGTCACATGGATTACTTTTATGTAGCCTTTGTGCTTTTCGGAGCTTCAACGTTTTGGTCACCATTCACTTGCATTGTATGGACCTGCAGAGCTAAAATATTCTTCTAAAAATGTTTTTGTGTTCTGCAAAAGAAAGTAAGTCATATACATCTGGGATGGAATGAGGGTGAGTAAATTAGATAATTTTAATATTTGGGTGAACTATTCCTTTAATAATTAGTTATTGTGCTACAACAAAACACTAAAGACAGTTGTCAAATCATAGATACAAATGATTTATCACTGTGGCAGTTTTTGAGCTTGTAGTGGATATATCTGTGTTATTTGTTTATCATATCTCTGCAGTGGGATGCTCTCTTGGTGTTTACTGGTTGCCAGTATGTCACCATGATCACTGATATTGACAACAGATCTATTCATAACTATTCATAATTTTCAATTAAAATAAATGACAGCATTTCACAATTAATTTCAATTGAATGTAATTTTACAGTGTGGGGCATAAACATATAACTGTAACATATAACATATGCAAAAGTGTGGTAAATGGCACTTTCAAAATGGATTGATATCTGCAGATCGGTTTCGCCATTACATTTCCTAATCAGTGCACAACTAGCTCCCATAGATTTGCTATTCGGTTGCTAAGGTATTCTGAGTTTTTTGGCACATTGTTATGGGGTTGCTAATGTGTTCTGGGTGGCTATCAGGGCATTGCCACGTGGTTGCTAGGTTGTTACATACTGGCTTAAGTCAAAAGCCCACCCAAGTCTCCATGAATTACTGGTGAAACATCAGTATTGGCAATGAAAGTATTTATCTGCACCAACAGCAGATTGTGTAAAACAGAAAATGTTCAGGCTCAGTTACTTCCTTTCAAAAGGGGTGAAAAAAATGTATCAGACAATACAACTCGTGCCATGTAAAAGGAAATGTATCTTGTGTGGGATTTCTTTGAATTTGGTTACAGTCAGGACTGAACCAAATTCATTTAACTGGCTACATTTGTTAGGGGAATAAAGAGTATTCTCTCTTTTTTCAGTAAATAGCCTACAAAAGATTTGTGGGTTCTGCACATAAATGTGTGGGATCTTCTGCATCTGTTGTTATGTTGACAATGTGAGTGGCCAGAAGCCCAGAACAATTTCACAGATCAACAGATGCACACAGGAATCCTTGGGCAACTGATCCAAATGCTCAATTTAAGAATCCACACACCAGAAGAATTTACATTTATGCATTTGGCAGACACTTTTATCCAAAGTGATTTACGGTGCACTTATTACAGGGACAATCCCCCCTCGGAGCAACCTGGAGTTAAGTGCCTTGCTCAAGGACACGGTGGTGTGGTGTGGTGGCTGTGGGGATCAAACCAACAACCTTCTGCTTAACAGTTTAGTGCTTTAGCCCACTACCACCACCGCCACCACCACCAAAATGATGGGGGCATGGTTTAGCATGGCTGACAAAAAATGCCCATTCATTAAAATAAAATATCCAGTAGATTTGGCTATTTAAAAAAAATAATTAAAAAAATTGGAAAAAGAAACCAATAATTTAGACCAATAATTTAGACCAATAATTTTCATTTCTCAAGTATAATGATGTTATAGAATACAGAGATTTCTATAATCTGAAAGTGTTTTATATATATATATATATATATATATATATATATATATATATAAATGTTACAATTTAATATTTGAACAGGAAGTTTGAAGAATACATCATTTATTTTGAAAGAAATATTTAATTGTAACATTATAAATGCCCTTTTGTAATATTTCAATTATTTTCAATCAATTTAATGCATCCTCGGTGAACAAATTAATGTGGCCACAAAAAAAAAAAATCCTTTTAATAGCGATGGTGTCTCTTCATTTGGATTTCTCTCTCTCTTGCTCATCTCATGATTGCCAGTTGGGCATGGGGCGGAGACTGTGCTCAGTGAAGCGAGAAAGGGCTTCCGTGTTATAATAAAACTGTTAAATTGGATTTGTTCATATGCGAGAAGCACATTGTCTGGATTAGCATATCAATGCCTTTACACAAATCGTATTTTCAAGAGCATTGAGCACTAAACAGCACAAAATTAATTCTACATTATACGCCCTGAGGCCTGTTGGGATGCTGTAAGCAGAGACCTCTCTTCATAACTATTTCATACTTATAACCTGACACTCATCTCTCCAAGAGCAGACACAAATATATGACCCATAACTGCTAAACCGTAGCTACGGTCTAAACATTAGTGTCGAGTTATCTGGGATATTTACTTCAACTTCTGCCTCTAACGTGAAAAACGGCTTCAATCAACCACAAGGGACACAGGGAACAACTCCAAACGCTTTCAATTTCTTTTTCCCAATATTTACTGAAGATTTTAGGTTTGATTTTAGGGTCGATACTAGGTTTGATTCCTTTGCCAATATAATCAGACTTTTGTTCATTTGATTGACATGCTGTTTGTTTGTCAGTCAGGTAGACAAATAGTTCATTTGCGTTTGATAGGCTTGACAATTAGGTTGATAAACTTAAAGAAAGCAAAAATGTACAATAATTTATAATGACGTTTACCTTTGTTTAAATTTAAACACCAAGAACAATTTGACTAAATAAAGAGACATATTTTATACACACTTTTTCATCTTTCAATCAATTTCTATATCTGGTCTTATTTTTTTCTTTCACTTAAACACCTCATTAACATTGCACATCAAACTGCTTACATAAACAATACATTTTCTTCTTATCTAAAACATGTATTATTTTTGCATACACCAATGATTTAAATAATTGCAATATGTATTATATCATTCTCAAATGATTCAGTAGTTTAAAGTAACATTAAATCATCAGTCCAAAGAGAATATTAATTTGCATACCATCAGCGTCCCTGGGGATGACCGTAAGTTGATGCACATCCTTTTTCACTCCATGCTCAACTTTTTAGTGTTCAAACTTTGTTTGAGCTGGCTTCTTACACAGAAGATTAACTGCTTTGAGATGAACTGTGATGTTAATCCACTGATCTGGTCGCACTTTCTCATTCACTGCACTCTCTTTGTGTGTGTGTGTTTGCCTCGTGAACTTGACACGCAATTTAACACCTGCTCCCTTTTCTCCTCGCTCTTCGTTTTTTTCTGCTACTCTCTGCTTTTTCCGTCAGTCAGCTCCATCTGCTTTATTAACCTTGCACATTAATTCCATGAAGACTTCTTTGTAGTTACTAGCATTTTAAACAAAGACGAAGAACTGTGGCTGGGATTCTGTTTAGTTTCTTGGTAGTTTTACTGCCTTTGCTTGTGACTCCTGCTTGGCTAGGTTTGACGACTGGAACTGGATAGCTTGTAAAGATTCTGACATTTATATCTCTGACAGTTCCTTTATGATCAGCATTGACTTTGATTACTCTGGCCAATTTATACTGACCTCTCAAAGCATTCTGGCCAGCCAACCAGACCACGTCCCCTAGAGCAACATTGCACAGCTTTGTATGCCATTTGCTTCTCACAAAACAATTGGGGCCTGCCAACTGACACCACTTCCAAAATGTATTTACCTTTCCTTGGATGACTCTCAATCTTTTGTATTGGTACCCTTTGAACTCAAAGTCACCTGGGTCTCCTTTTGGTTCTGATCTACCCAACAAAAGGGAGTTGGGAGTAATATACTCTACACAATCCTCTGTGTCTTTGCGTCTATAGGCCTCTCATTCACCAAGTTAGCAGCCATGTAGAAGAAGGTTTGGAATTCCCCCCACGTAAAAACACTGTCGCCTCCCAGGTTGTGAAGTGGACGTTTTACAATACGGACAGCGGCTTCTAGAACACCATTCCTGTGAGGAGAGTCTGCTGGGTGAATTTTCCAAATCCATGCTGTGCCATGTCTAGAAGCTTCTTCCTCTAGTTCAGATTTTTCCAATCCATCCAGAAATGTATAGTGCTCCCCAAAAGCAGGTTTTGCTTCATGAAGTTTAAGCCCGGATCAGACCACAACTTTCTTGGGTGTACCCTCAAGGCTGTGAATCTCTGATAGGCTAGCAGAAAACCTTCTGCTGACTGGTTGCTTACTACATCAGTGTGTATAACTCTTGACACCATACAACAGTGGACAATTCCCCAGACTCTGAGTCTAACTCCCTTTCTCACTTTGTCTTTCACTTCGTAAGGGTCAAACAGGTCCACTGTTGTAAACTCAAATGGTGCTGCTGGTCTTGCCTGCTCAGGTGGAAAGTCACCCATAATTTGCTGACACTGTTTTGCTCTTGCATTCGTACAGATTATGGAGTTGTCTGCAATTTTTTTTAGCTAGTTTCCGACCTTTTATTACTCAGGCTTTCAAGCTCATTCTTAGAAGGGTTCCTGCTACTTCCTCATGATTAACATCGTGGGCCTTCTTGGGTCAGTATTGTAGACACCCATGCGTTGTATGGTAAAACTGGAACTGTCAACACAGTAAAAGCTTGTTTGGCTCCAATTCTTAAGATTGCCTCCAACTTTGAGATTGTGCCCTTCATCTCCAGCCACCTTCTTGAAGCACGCCACACCCAGCCAATGACTCTTACTAGTCTGGTCAATCCACCAATTTCTTGCTTACTAGGTCAGCAGGCATTCTCACTTGTGAAGTCTTTCCCACCTTTGTCCCTCTCACATCCCTATGGGTACCTGTGTCAGGAACAATGCTAGTTCCCTCAACAATGCGAGTCCATTTCTTTGGGACTTTTAATCACAGTGTTCCTTTGCCTGAGCTCTCTTTAGCACTGCTGAGATGGCCTTCCTCTGGAGCTTGATGACCTTTTCTCTAGCATCAGCAGCCACTTCACTAGCTTATTTATTTGGTCACTCCTCTAATTTTGGCCCTTTTTGCCATGCAGAATCTTCATTAAGATTTTCAGGAATGGTTCCTCTTGTGATGATGGTCCAAACTTCTGGATCTCCCTGATTCTGTTTGCAAAAAAGGTTTGATATCCATATTCATCATGCTGGATGGTCCCCAACACTGTCTAAATATCTACTAAGTGGAAACATTGGTCAACCTCCATCCGTCCACGCCTCTCAAAATAATTTGAGTCGAACTGTGAAGACTACACCACAGAATTCTGCCTTCACTGCTTTTCTTTTTTGGACTAATGGTGTCAATTTGGCTTTAGACTCTACTAATCTGATGTCTATCCCTTAGTCCGTGTTCCACCTAAGGTATATCACAGCTTTTTTTTTTTTTTTTTTTTTTTTTCAATATTTCTTGGTCATCGTGGGACATAAGGATATCATCCAAATAAGTATCTTCTTCTAGGGCTCTACGTTCCTCTTCTAAATGTGCAAACTTTGTCAGTCTTGCTGTCTCTCGCATTGCTAACTGTTCAATGCATCCAGCAGGACGGTCCCCAATGTTGACTCTGGTGATGGCAAACTTGCCTGTCTCCCCACCACGAGTATCTCCCCAGAGGAATCTATGCAGGTGTACTTTGTGCTCTTCCAGCCACACTGAATTATACACCTTTTTGATATCTCCCAAAGCTGCAAACTCTCCTCTTCTGAATTGGAGCATAACAGCTCTTATAGGGTTCAGTACATCTGTTCCTTATAGTACAATATCATTCATGCTCAATCCCTTGAACTTCTGGCTGCTATTCCATACATTCCATACATTCCTACTCCCCACTGGAGTAGTAGCTGAGTGGGGGTTGGGTGACACCAAATGACTCGCATACCAAACTGGTCCATTCCAGTTACTAATTATTTCTTAGTTAGCTTCACTGCTGCTTTCCTCGCCACCATGTCATGAACTTCCTACTCTGCTTCTGCTTTGTAGCTGTCTTTCAGTGCTCAGAAAAGTAGTTTCCTCTCCACTTCTGTTGTAGGGAAGGGATGCTGGATCATGAATCCATGGATATTTTGCAACCCAGTTCGGGAACTTATAGTGAGCATTTTTTTTTATATACAGTAGGTAAGACCCTCTCTTATGATCGCAAGTTCTTTCTCCTCTGCCAGGGTCATTTCCTTCTCTTCTGGTTGGCAATTTCCACAACAACATCCTCCGCATTTTGGTTCACAGGCTGCCCCGATGCTGTCCCATCTCTACCATTACAAGAACTCTCTGTTACTTGCAATCGAACCATCCAAGTATCTGACGTAGTTTCAGAATTTCCAAGTATTTCCTCGTACTTAACTGCAGCTGTTCTCATAGAACAGGCAAAATGTGTCTTGGACTCATACGCCATCATCTCTACTCCCTCAAACAGATTTCACAATGGGATTTCCCACAAAACAATGTCTCCTAAAATTCTCACTCTTTGTTGGGCGAGTCTCCCTTCCCGATGACAGACAAGAAGCTCAATCTGCTCAGGTCTCTTTAGTTCATCAAGTTCAACCTCTGGGAAGAATTTCTTTAGCTTCTCTGGACACACACTTCTATGCCATTTCCTCTAAGCTATAATAGAACAATTAATGAGCTCATTCTGTACCTTTGGGAGTCTTGCCTCTAACACTGAGGGGATACAAAAAGGTAATTGTCATCTTTTCAACCCCATGCACGACTAGAGTGATTTTACTCACCCCTAAGCTTAAGCTGATCAGCAGCCTCATGAGTGATGCAATTGGTGTCTGATTCTTGGTCCACCAGAGTGCCAATCTTCTGCCCTGCATTGGTAGTTACTATCATAATCACAGGAAGCTCTCGCAGTCCACTTTCCTCCAAAAGCCCTATATGGACTTTTCCAGAGCAGTGCACCATCCTAGTTTTGTTGATAAATGCCTTTTTTGCACCTTTCTGCTAACTTTGGGGAAAGTTCAGCCAGGAATTCCTCTTGCTCATCCGTTAATCTGTTATTCTGTTTACTTTCTCTGACAGCTCTCTCTTCAATTCCAGCTTTAAATTCACTTCTTGGACAAAGAAGTAATGATGGTCTGAGGAGACTCCCCTTCTGCACACTTTGTTCCTGAAAAGACTCCTAGCTTTTTCAAAACAGCTCTCTTCTAAGCTAGCATTAGCTCCTTAAACTTCTTACAGAAGAAAATTCTGTACTTGTGTTTCTCAACTCCACACACAATGCACCCATCTTCTGAGGAGCCCTTCTTTGTTGTTTTGGTAAAAGTTAATTTCCTCTCAAATTTATTTTCTTGTTTCTCTGCTTTCTCTGTGATTTTGAGCTGTTCAAGTTTTTCAAGAATAGCTTCCTCTTTCTTTAGTAATTTTAACATTTCATCAAAGTGTGATGGCATTTGTAGAATAAACCATAAAGACAAGCCACTCTCTCTTCATGAATTCAGGTAGTTTGCTTTTGATGGACTTAATTACAAGTGGTTTCTTTATTGCACCTGTATTTCCAAGACCTGTATGCTTTTTCTACCATCTGGATTACATCTATCACCTTTCTCGACTGACTTAACTTCACATCTTGCATCTTCTCCAGCTCTTCTATGATCTCCATGGCAATTGTAGCTGTATTACCATACCAGTTCTCCAGCACTCTAAACATGTTGAAAGCAGTGTTAAATGTAGACAACCTAAGGTCCTTAATGATTTTGTCATCCATGCTGTCCAGAAACTAGATCTTCTTAACCTCAGCCGATCCAGTTGGCTCTCCTGGTCTCTGGAGACTTTCACAGTCTTTCTTCTAGCAGTAAAAATCTGTCTTATTTCCATTGAACCTGGGTTAGTTGTCTTGATCTTTACAATTGGTGCAGTCCACACCATTGGTGCTGGTGCTGTCGCTGGCAATTCCGTTCTTGTACTAGTTGCTGATGTCCATGCAACCTCTGCAATTCTCTGTGCTCTGACAAATTCAGCTTTCCTTCCTTCAAGCACAATGCTAACTATTTTCAGCTTTCTCTCTCTGCTTTCTAGATCCCCTCTCACAGTGGTTGGAATCCATCACTCCCAGTTTTTAAAGGCTTCTCATTTGCCTCTTTGATGAGCTTCACCAGGAAAATCAGTTGAACTTCATAACTTTCACAGCTAACACAATCCACAAGCATGGTGGCTGTGTGATCACAGGCTTTTTCTGCTGTGAGGACTGCAGCTGATACATCAGCTTCCCCCGTATCTTGTCCAGAGAACAATTTTAACAATCTCTCGAAGTTAAAACATTCAAATCCATGTTTTAACTTCACAATTTAGAGAGAGAAAATGTAAATATTTTCTTCAATCTCCTCCGTTCAGCAGGTTACATTTGTTTTGGTGGAGTTAATGACAAGGAAGCATATAACTTTGTTATTTTCTAGAGTTCGGTTGACTGCTAATAGATTTTGCTAATAACCAATACCTAAGGTGGGGGGAAATAAGCAGATTTCTGAAAGATCTATGCTCATGACTACAGGTAATAACATGTATACTAAGGTTGTCACATTACCAAAACTTCAGTAGTTGATACCAATCACAGTGAAACAATTCTCAATACCAATCGTTGTTGTCAAACTCTAGAAATCTCCAGAGCCATCCTCGGGATAAGACTATCAACTGTCAATGCTATTTTTTTTCTCCAATAGTTCCAAAAGCTGTTAACTGTGATGACTAATTGGCAAAACTGATAAATCATTTGACATTGTGACCCTGTAAATCACAACTTATGCATTCCCTAATTAGATCTGTCAGAATTAAAACGTTAACGCATGCGATTAATTAAAGTTTAACATATACATTTTTCTTGATCACGATTAACGCATTATATTGTTATATATTTTTTTGTTTTCTTTCCTAAGATGGAAATAAATGCATTTTGACAGGAAAACTACACATATGTGTCAAATTTCTGTATTTTTCAAAATCTGTGATTACTTGTACAACTACAAACATTTATGCAATTAATCCCAATTAAAAGTTTTAATCAACTGACAGCACTATCCCTAATATTTCCTGATTTTCTATGACTGTGGGCATCCTGGACCCAATAAACTGCTGCAAACTCCTCAAAGGCGGTGAACAGAAGATCTGTCTCAAAGTCAGTCACATTTTTTTGTGTTTACTTCAAGCAGAGCTGGTTAAAGATGGGCTGACACCTATAAGCGCTGTTTACCTTCCTCCTGTCCCTAAAGGAGTTATAGCAGAAAATGTCTTTTGTGGTGTATTCGTGATACAGCATCTGAGCAAAGAAAAGAGTCACCTACAACAAAACAGAACATATTCAGTTAGTAAAGGATATCATAATGAAAAAAGAAACTAGATAATAATCAGTAATTGGTATTATTTCAATTGATTGATTATGTGGGTTATTCCTAAGATTTTGTTAAAAGTTAATTGACCTTCATCTTTACATTGTCTGAAATCATATCCTGATAAGTGGCATTTGCTCGCACAAGACGGTTGACCAGTTTCATACACAAATCTGTATACACTAAACTCATCAACGTCACATTGGTAATTCTTGATGAAGTTCAAAAACCTTTGTAACTTTGGACTGCCATCAGCCCATAATGTGTGTAATACCTGTGCCTCTTCCATGCCATGACCGGCTTCAGTAAATTTCATGTCCCCCCTTGTGGTCTCCCAAAGCTATTATGTCAGACTACATTGAATGGAATGCAGCTGGCAGTGAATTCAAAGCACACAAATTAGGCTTCTACTTTAAATGTCGGCTGATATTAATATATCAATGCCTCTAAAATGTATCGATAAAATAACGTGCTGATTAATGATTGATATTTTATGACATCCTTAGATAATACCATGGTGCTATAATGTGTTAATCAGAAAACTTACACACTACATCTTTCTAAACCTTGACTAATTGCCATTAAAATCGAATTTGGGAATATAGTCCTTTATGTTCTAGAAATTTCCATTTAAAATTCCCAAATTTCCATACGTCTCCTCTTCTCACCTGCAAAAGTGTCAGAAAGTCAAGCAAAGTAGAAGTCAAACTTCTGGGCTGTAAGTGACTTGCTTCCTTAAAGACAGTAAGGCATATACAGAGAGCTCACCATCTCCACCTTTGTTTCTCCTCTTCCTCTTTCATTTTTATCTTGCCACGGCTGCCTCAATCTCCTCCTTGTTTTTTTTGTTTTTGCTGGTGACAGGACACTCTCCCTCCTCTTTTTTCACCTTTGAAAGGGAAATAAGGTGCCATCATTCCAAATTTGTGGACTGTCTCTGCATTTTGGTAGGTGTTAGAGTTGCAATATTTGCCCCAAAAAAGTGCCCAGTTTATAAGAGAATTGTAGAAAAAAAGTGAGATTAAGGGCCACCAGAGGAACAAGAGTTTCAATATTTCAATTTCAGAATTCTTCAGAAACTTATTGTTAGAGAACTTACCTCAGGCAACCTCAAATAAAACAAAATGCTATGAGAGGCATTTTAGTGATTTTACCATGGGTAAGAGGTGTTCTAAGGCATGACGACACAAAGCAGAGGCAAAAGAAATATGATAAAATACACCCGTTTACTAAATGTAATATTTTTATAATATTTTACGATAATTTTATCATTGTTATCAGAATAATTCTTCCAGCAAGTAATATAGTTCATTATCCTAAAGCCGATACACCAAATTCCATTCAATTCCATTCCATTGGTGGATTAACACTCTCACATGGTTACAGTGAATTAAACCATAAATCAGGATGTAAAATTAATTGTGCTGTTGGGATTTTGGTCTTGCCTTTCTACGAGTCTTTAAGGTAAAACATATAAAAGCATATTGTATCTTTAAACAGGTTTTCTTTAATGGTAAAGCAAAAGTGACAAATGGCATTTCTCTGTTCAGTTAAACAGAATGTACACAGGAGACAGTGTCCTGAAATAAAATTACTTTGAACAACAAGGCTTAACATTTGCCCTAAAAGAACCCCTGGGAGACTATGAACATAGTCTTTTCACAGTAAGCTGAAAACAAAACCTGAAATGGTTTCTCCTGGGAATGTCAAGATTTCAAACTCTGCATGAGAAAATGTTGCCAAATACTACTCTCTGCAGCACTAAATCTACTATCAAGGGAAGGGAGCAACAATTGTTCAAAAAAATTACACTTTCGTGATTGATATTTTCATCCATCAATATGGAAGGTAATTGCAAAGCAAAAATGTATATTGACCTGAAGATGCCAGTTTAGATGAATAGTAAAAGATGAATGAATGAAATTGCTATGATTCATGCAAAAATTTCTATTTACAGTGCTGTGAAAAAGTATTTGCCCCATCCTGCTTCTGTTTTTGCGTCTACTGTATCTCATGCTAAATTGTGATTAAAAATTAAAACAAAATCTAACATAAAACAAAGGCAATCTGAGTAAACACAAAATATGTAACTAATATATAACTCGGCCTGTGTGAAAAATTATTTACCACCCTTAGTTACTAAATCCCCAAATCTGCATTCATAATGGGGTTCAACTGGACTAGATACACACAGGTCTGATTACTGCCTGCCCTGTTCAATAAAATCAACACCTAAATATAACTTTTTCAGCACCACAAAGTTGGCTAAAAGGTCTAACCCAGTAGCAAACTATGACAAGGTTAAAATAAATTCAAGAAATTATGAGGGGAAAAAAGGTGACTGAAATACATCAGTCTGGGAAGGGTTACAAAGATGTTTCAAAGGATCTAGGACTCCAAAGAACCACAGAAAGAGCCATTATCTCCAAATGAAGAACACTTGGAACAGTAGTGAACATTCCCAGAAGTGGCTGACCTTCCAAAATTCCTACAAAATCACAGCAACGACTATCCCAAAAAAACAAAACAAATCCAAGGACAACAGTCAAGGAACTGCAGGCCTCTCTCGCATCAATAAAGGTCACTGTTCATGACTCCACTATCAGAAAGAGATTGAACAAAAGTGGCATCCATGGAAGTGTGGTGAGTCGAAAACCACTGCTAACCCAGAAGAACATTAAGGCTCGTCTGAATTTTGCCAAAACCTTGATGATCCTCAAAGCTTTTGGGAGAATGTTCTGTGGATGATGAATCAAAAGTGGAACTGTTTGGAAGACAGGATCCCATTACATCTGTCATAAATCAAACACAGAATTCCACAAAAAGAACATCTTACCTATAGTTAAGTATGGTGGTGGTAGTGTGATTATGTGCGTATGCTTTGCTGCTTCAGGGCCAGGGCACCTTGCAATAATTGAGGGAACCATGAATACTGCTCTCTACAAGAATATTCTAAAAGAGAACTTCATCAGTCCATGAGTTGAAGCTCAAGCACAACTGGATTATGCAGCAAGACAATGATCCAAAGCATAGGAGTAAGTCCACCTCTTAATGGCTTAAAAGAAGCAAAACTGAAGTTTTAGAGTGGCCTAGTCAAAGTCCTGACTTGAACCCGACTGAGACGCTGTGGCAGGACTATAAAAAGGGCAGTTCATGCTCCAAAACCCTCCAATGTGGCTGAATTAAAGCAGTTCTGCAAAGAAGAGTGGGCCACAATTCCACCACAGCACTGTGAAAGTCTGATCTCCAGTTATTGGATGCGTTTGCTTGCAGTTGTGGCTGTTATAGGTGGCACAACCAGCTATTACTGTAAGTTTAAGAGGGCAGTTAGTTTTTCACATGGGAGATATAGGTGTTGGATAATTTATTATTCTTCAATACAATTTTAAAAAAATTATAATTGAAAACTGTATTTTTTGTTTACTTAGGTTGCCTTTGTTTTGTTATATCTTGTTTGAAGATCTAAATCAAATTAGTCTGAAAAATACACAAAAATAGAAGAAATCAGGAAGGGGCAAATACTTTTTAACATCACTGTATCATCCAAACTTTACATTAAACGTTTATTTAATGCTACCATCATTTTACAAAACTAAAAAAAACCTGCTAAAACATTAATATAAAATCAACCCTGAATGGTACATAAATCCACAATCCAAAATGTATTGACGTGTGATCCATTGTGCTATTAAATAGCTTTCCTCAGTCATAGTTTTATAATAGTTTATAAAATTTTTTATAAAAGACCCAAATGACCAGCATTTTAGCTCTATGTCACTCAAATTTTCCTCTCTATAATCAATATTCCACTAATGGCCCATCCTTTCCTTCCTCCTTTTTTCTTTTCTGTTGCAGTTTCCCTGCCCCTCTTCTGCAAGTTTCTTCTTTTTCTGCCTTTCAGAGATGTAAGCAGACAACAAATGGAAAGCAACCATATTGCATTTTCTCATTTTCCAGTAAAACTATATATACATAATTCTCAACAGGGGAGGGTAAAAATATAGATGTTCCGATGCGTCACAATCGATCGCATTAGCATACAAATTTCAGGCTATGCGACTAAAATGTATATAGCAACTGGCTGGTAAATGTTTAGATTTCACTTAGCCATAATTATGTAGTGTAGTGGTTGAGTATTCATCTACGTCTACGAGATTCTTTTGAACTCTCTTTTACACCTCTGGTTGCATCTGATTCACATTGTTTTGCAGAAATATTTTAACAGACTTTTCAAAGCACTTACAAAGGATCTTCTGAGTTAGAAGACAGACCAACAGTGATATCTGCCTTTCATTTCCTATTATTTCCTATTTCTGCTATAAAATCTGGATCTTCCTCTGGCTCTTTCTTCACATTCAGCTGTGGCCTAAACGAGACAAACAACAACAAAAAACATTTAAAAGCTGTGAGGTTTTTTAAACTTCAGCCAAGAAAATCTCAAAGGACAAACATTCATTGATCAATGACATTGACTTAATTATGGGGATTACACAGTATGGCTTAATGGCCACTGATGATAATTATATAATTACAGTAATTACACACAAGCATAATTGTGGAGAGATGCAAGCTTCAATTTCCATAAAGAATGATTCAGCTAGGGTGGGAGGTGAGTGGACCGAATCAATTAGTTACAACCATAAAAAACTTTTAAATTCAGGTAACTTTCTTGAACAGATTCCAGGTAAAAGTTCCACACTTGAACACCTTTAGCAGTCTTTAAGACTGACCGCTGTTGTGTGAATCAACCTCCCTCCAGCAATCACCAGCAGGACTTGATTTACAAGTGTCCGATTGTCATAGTTCCTGATTAGAGACGTACTGTCCTTCTTATGAGAAAGACACCGACATTATTTTTTGTTCAATTCTGTGTAGTGTCACTAGAGATAAAGATATTACCTGGTGGATGTTAAGATGGCCCAACTTTTACAAAGACAATTAGGAGAGACTTACATAATTTCACATTAAATGTTTGCATCCGTAGGTTTATGGCCAAAGTCTCAGTTTCCAATCTACGTTCCAAAGACCCCAACACGGAGCCCCCCCCCCCCCCCCCCCCACACACACTTTTCACTTATTACTTTTCTGACATGCCACAGATTTCTTTCCAATAAATAAATTAATTTCCTGAAAGACAGCCGATGTAGAGAGAAAATTTCGAATGGATATTGTCCAGAATTACACACACCCAAATCATCAAAATTAATTTTCATGAACTCCAAAGGCAAGAGAAAAAAAAAAAGTGTAATAGCATTTGAATCATAAATTGATTCAAACACATTTCCAAAGGCAGCTGCTGGCTGCAGATGTTATTTCACTAAATTAGACCTGCAATACTGCATGTGCAGTACTAGCTACTAAAAATACCATCACATGGGAAGGAGCATTCTCAATGTACCTTCTGTCGCTGCTTTCTTCAATGTTCATTCTCTCGTTTTTAGGTGTTTTAATCTGAATGTTAAGGAATAGTTTTTTTTTTGTTTTTTGTTTTTTTTGCAAAAAAATAAGTAATGTATCCAATAGTTAACTGTGCCTTTAAGCAGCTTGGAAAATTCCAGAAAATTATGTCAAGCCTTTAGACAATTAGCCAATTTGCTTCTGATAGGAGGTGTACTGAATTGGAGGTGTACCTGAGGATGCATTTTAAGGCCTACCTTCAAACTTGCCTCTTTGATTGACATCCTGGGAAAAAACTAAAGAAATCAGCCAAGACCTCAGGGACATTTTTTTTTTGGATGCCCACAAGTCTGGCTCATCCAATGTCCAATTGCCTGAAGGTACATCTGTACAAACAATAGTACCAAGTATAAAAACACCATGGACCATGCAGCCATCATACCACTCAGGAAGGTGATGCATTCTGTCTCCTAGAGATGAACATAGTTTGGTACGAAAAGTGCATATCAATCCCAGAACAACATCAAAAGGAAGATTCTGGAGGAAGCAGGTAGGTAAGTTTCTATATCCACAGTAAAAAAAGGCTGTTCAGCAAGGAAGAAGTCACTGCTCCAAAACCGCCATAAAAAAGCCAGACTACAGTTTGCAAATGAACATGGGGATAAAGATTTAACAATTTTGGTGAAATGTCCTCTGGTCTAATGAAACAAATATAACTGTTTGGCCATAATGATCGTTATGTGTGGAGGAAAAAGGGTGAGGCTTGCAAGCCGAAGAACACCATCCCAACCATGAAGCATGGAGGTGGCAGCATCATGTTGTGGGGGTGCTTTGCTACGGGGGGACTGGTGTGCTTCACAAAATAGATGGCATCATGAGGAAGGAAAATTTGGACTTAGATTTAAATTTATTTAAAGTTAGACAACACCTCCACTAACTTTATTTGGATTAACGTTAGGCTAACCTCACTAAAATCTTTGTATGATATTTGTGTGTGGCATGTTTGCCTTTTACGGCTGCAGCATAGGTGAACTGAACCTGGAAAATGCAATTTAGTTTTTGTGCAGTCATGTCTTCTTCCCTGAGAGAGACTCTTTTATTGTTTCGGAAAACAATGTATTGCTCCATGTCCATGTATCACGCTCTATGATCACGCTCAATTACACAGCACGTACTTTTTTCTTTTTTTCTATACAGCTCCGTCCTCATTGGCGCTCTTGTCATGTAAATGACCACATCTGGTCTCGGAATATGAACAAACAGGCCTTTTTTTCGTTTCTCTTTTAAAGTAATTTTATTTTTTGTTATCCGAAATAGAAAATTAAATTCAAATTATTTTTTTTAAATAAAACTCACCCCTTTTTCTCTTTTTTTCTCATTGAAAAAGAGAAACGCTTTGTATTTTAATTTCATTTTTTGTATTTTAAAACAAAAATCAAATAGCCACTTGTTTTTTGTTTTTTTAATACCCGATTCTAAAAGGAAAATCGAATGACCAAAAGATACACGGACCCGTAATCCACGCTCTCTATTTTTTTTTCTGGAAAGTTATTCAAATGTAATAGTAGACTTTTTATTTTTCTATTTGTGGCGAGCAGGATGGGGCTGAGCGGCGTCTGGGCAATGCAAGGCCGGGAAGATAAGTGGTAAATGAGTTTCACCTGTGCGCCACACCGATCTCGCAAAATTGGTTATAAATATTAAATAATCAGATAAACATGTATGAGAATAAAAACCCTCAAACCTTTTAAAAAGAAACTGGCTTTGGCAACATTAGGTAAGGGTAGGAAACATTTTAAACTTGAGTAAGAACTCAATGGACTAAATGAAAATTGCAGAGTAACCTGTTAAAGAGTATTACAAGCATTTCTGACTTGACAGAGACACAAGCAAGTAATAGTAAAGCACTGCACTAAAGTGAGTGGTTTCAAATAAAGCAGAGGCAGTACATGGACATATCAACTCCAGTTAGCTGCATTATGCTTTTATAAAAGTGCAGAGGGGAAGTAGGGCTATTCAAAAGTCTTAAACGGCGCAGGGAAATCTAGTCTAATCAATGGCTTACAACCTGCTATCAAGCAAAGCCATGTAGACCACATAAGGCCAAACCAGTGCCCGGTGCTCTCAAGGAGAATCATATTCCATTATAAATATATATGCATGGCAGGGAGTATGTTGCATAAAAGATCAGGCTTACATAATGGCAAACTACTATAACTATCGTTCGTAGGTAATGAGTGCTTCTGAGGCCTCTGACAACTGCCCTGAATAGGGAATATTCCATGTTTAAAGGAATGGTTCACCTAAAAATGGAAATTCTCTAAGCATTTACTCACCGCCATGCCATCCCAGATGTGTATAATTTTCTTTTTCATTTGCTGAACACAAACAAAGATTTTTATAAAAATATCTCAGCAATTTGGTCCATACAATGCAAATGAATGGTGACCAGAACTCTAAGCTGTAAAAAACATATAAAGGCAGCATAAATAATCCATTCGACTTCAGTAGTTAAAGCCATATTTGCAGAAACAATATGTTAGGTGTGGGTGAGAAACAGATTAACACATTTTTCTTTTGTTTTTGGCGATTCATATTCCATGTGCATATCGCCACCTACTGGGCACGGAGGAGAATTTATAGTAAAATAAAAAATTACTAAAAAAGCAATATGATGTGGGTGAGAAACAGATCAATATTTAAGTACGTTTTTACTTTATATTCTCCTCCCTGCCCAATAAGGGGTGATATACACAAAGAATGCAAATCCCCATAAACAAAAGAAGAAGAATGTGAAAGTGAACGTGGAGATCTATAGTAAAAAAAGGAATTAACTATTGATCAGTTTCTCACCCACACCTATCATATTGCTTCTGAAAATATGGATTCAACCACTGGAGTCATATGGATTACTTTCATGCTGCCTTTATGTGCTTTTTGGAGATTCAAAGTTCTAGTCACCATTCACTTGCTGAGGTTAACAGTCTTTTCTTGTTATATCTGGGTTTCTGTAACCACACAATTTTACATACCGATCAAGGAATCCATTGCCCACTAACTAAATACATTCAGGTTATGCTCTGATTATGTATCCGTCCATTCATGTTATATCTAGGTTTCTGTAACCTATGAATGTCACATCCCGATAAAGGACTTTGACATTGCGATTAAGGACTTAATTGCTTGCTGACTAAATGCTTTTAAGTTACGCTCTGTGTAACAGTCTATTCTTGTTATATCTTGGTCTCTTTACCCTATGAAACAAGCTGAAAGCTCTGAAAGATATGACTGCATAAATATTCCTTTACACCGAAGCTAACAGGGCCCCTTAAGCCAGACTTGAAGTGAGAATCCCAGCGGCACGACAGAAGGAAAATTAATGGTGACATTGAAAAACTACGTTCCTGTGAGTTTTCCCCTTGCTTTCCTTTTTGAGACGTTTCTTTGGCCTTTGCTTTATTTTTTGTGGGCTTTACACTGCAGAGGGACAAAGAGAAAACAAAATCATACATAAAAAGCATTCCTTTTGATACATTCAGTATATGTATATGCCTCCCTTTTAATTTTTTTGTACAAATTTTAATAACTTTACAGATCTTTATTGTAAAGGGTTTAAACAACGTTTTCCATTCTTGTTTCAATGAACCATAAACAATTAATGAACGTACCTGTGGAACAGCAATTAAGGTCACAGTTATAAGAAGTTAAGACACTAAAAAGACCTTTCAACTACTCTGAAAAACACCCAAAGAAAGATGCTCAGGGTCCCTGCTCATCTGTGTCAACATGCCTTAGGCATGCTGCATGGAGGCATAATAAATTGAAATGTCCATACTGTGAGATGCCTAAGACAGTGCTACAGGGAGACAAGAAGGACAGCTGATTGTTCTCGCAGTGGCAGACCATGTGTAACAACACCTGCACGGGATTGGTACATCCGAATATCACACCTGTGAGACCGGTACAGTATGGTGACAACAAATGCATGAGTTACACCAGGAATGCACAATCCCTCCATCAGTGCTCAGACTGTCTGCAATCGGTTGAGAGAGGCTGGACTGAGGGCTTGTAGGTCTGTTTTAAGGCATATCCTTACCAGACATCACTGGCCTATGGGCACAAACCCACCTTTGCTGGACCAGACAGAACTGGCAAGAACCTACACTCTGGAGCAGGATAGATTCGGAGGTGGAGGGACTGTCATAGTCAGGGATGGTGTATCACAGCATCATCTGACTGAGCTTGTTGTCATCACAGGCAATCTCAACGCTGTGAGTTACAGGGAAGACATCCTCCTCCCTCATCTCAATCCCATTGAGCATGTCTGAGACCTGTTGGATTGGAGGGTGAGGGTTAGGGCCATTCCTCCCAGAAATGTCCAGGAACGTGCAAGTGGCTTGGTAGAAGAGTGTGGTAATATCTCACAGCATGAACTGGCAAATCTGGTGCAGTCCATGAGGAGGAGATGCACTGCAGTACTTAATCCAGCTGGTGGCCACATCAGATACTGACTGTTACTTTTGATTTTGACTCCCACTTTGTTCAGAGACACATTGTTCCATTTCTGTTAGTCACATAAAAAAGAACTATTTAAATATTAAAACAAATATTAGTACTCAAGAGTTCTGAATTTATATTGTCTTTCCAAATATTATTTCCAAACACTCCATTAACTGGAGTGCGTGACAGCCTGCCAGCCGGCTTCGTCATAACAGGCTGCTATCAACAACAGTTATCTTTACGTCTTTCATCAGATTAATTACAAATGCCAGAGATTGATGGATGGATGTCCCCATAGCTTTGCTGTACCCATATAATGCATTAGAAATCAAAATCACATAATGTATTCATAAAGAAGATGGAGTACAACTCTGTGAATAATGAATACAAGCTCTCTCACACTCACTTCACACTTGGATAAATGTACAATTTGGGGGGGGGGGGGGGGGGGGGGGGGGGGGCTCAATATGTCTCCATTTTTGCAGTAACATGAAAGGCGTTCCTTACTGCAAAGTGCATAATAATGCACAGCTGTTGTTTGTGTTGCCATTAAATTGTGCTTATTCTCAGCTGAATAACAAATATTTAGCTGAATTGTACACTCATGCATAGAATTCATAGCAGCATTCAGATGTGATACATGCATTTGAATGCAATGTGTGCCAGCAAGAGCACAATTACAGGGTGGCAGTATGTCAAGATTGAGAGCTTCTCTTACCTACAGCATATTTGGACAAGTGTTAGGGGATGTGATTGGAGATGGAATGCAACATTTGTGATGTATAACTCTCTGAGGGCCTAAATCTGACTTACAGCTGTACTATGCAAGTGCATCATCTCTCAGCTCTATTTCCATAGATTTCACAGAGTAGGAGACTCCTGCCATCTCAGCAAGTTGATGCAAAAAAACCCCACTAAGATTGATTTAATGACATTATTTGGTCTGGCCATTCTTGAACAAATACAAAACAAATGAATACAAACAAATTTTGTATTTTTTTTTTTTACTTTTATCAGCCCATGTGGTTCTTAATTATGCAAATGCCATGCTTCTTGTTTTATTCAACGAAATTGAGAATTTGATGGAAAGGCTAAACTAATTATATTGATTAATAATAAAATAAAAGTGATATAAAACTAAGCTGACGATTGTACGTGTATTTGCATTCACAGATTCACTCACTTTGATCCACAATAACGTCTTACAGTCGTTTATAAATTTAGTTTATATTTATGCATTTGGCAGACACTTTTATCCACAGCAACTTACAGTGCAATTATTACAGGGAAAATCCCCATATTGATAAAGCACATAACTGTTAATCAGAAGGTCGCTGGTTCGATCCCCACAGCCACCACCATTGTGTCCTTGATCAAGGCACTTAACTCCAGGTTGCTCCGGGGGGGGGGGGGATTGTCCCTGTAATAAGTGCACTGTAAGTCGCTTTGGATAAAAGCGTCTGCCAAATGCAAATGTAAGGACACAATGGTGGTGGCCATGGGGATCGAACCAGCGACCTTCTGATTAACAGTTATGTGCTTTAGCCCACTACACCACCACCAAGTTTGAAATAATTGTTCAATTATGTTAAATTTAAATTTAACTTTAAATTGTTAAATTTAATGTGAACTTAAACCTCAATAATTTACAGTTGCTGTAACCAATTTCGATGCCACAAACGCAACCTCAAAATAAATGGCTGTCTCCAAACAGATTCCAAACAATCCCCCAGTGTGCCCTTGGTTGACCAAACATGTAGCACAGACCACCTGTTGGTTGAGAGTGGCAAAGAGCCTATCTGAGATTTCTGATTGGCTAAGACTTGCGTTCTGTGGTCAGATTTTTCTCTGAACAGTTTTCTCAAGACACTGTCAGGTGGTAGAGACATTCATGCGTGACATTCCAAAAAAATGCCTACACCATCTTTAAATATGGAAAGGTGAATAGCAGGATCATGCAATACTTGGCTTGTCCTGCAGGATGTAACGTTTGTTAAGTGGTATTATTTCCTTGCAAATCTTCACTGAATGTTTCTGTATGGCCATATCTATTGCACGTAAAATCTTGTTTCAATAATAAACAATTATAAACACTAAGCTGTGCCTTTATTTAATTAACCTTGAGGCACACAGATATGTATGCTTATTATAAAAGTTTTTAAACATTTGCTTGGGTTCAGTAGTATAATTTACTTTGCTATATTAAAGCCCAAAGTATACTTTAGTTTTTATGTGAATGCTAAGTGTCTGTGTACATTCGAACGCTCAGCCCGCTCAAGAGTGAGATTTGAACCAGCACCAGCCAGCATGAGAGGCGGGTGCGCTAACGAGGAGCCTTTAGTGTCAGTCACTTGTGCGCCTCTTGAGGCCAGGGGAGAGCCAGGGGAGTGAGGTTTACACATACCGCACAGCCATCTTTTTTTTTTTACTGCACAGCTATCACATACAAGCTGCCTCCCATTACACTCACCCCTATATCTCACTCTCATCCGGGTCACAGCACCACTGTCTGCTCGACCCGCTGCGAGCAGGATTTGAACTGGAGTTAGCCAACATGGGAGTGCTTGTGTGCTAACGAGGAGGCTAAAGGCTACAGCCTCTAGCGTTAGTTGCTAGTGCATCTCTTGAGGTCAGGAGAGTGAGGTTTATACACATTGCATAGCTATCTATCTGCTGGCTCCCATTACATGGGCCTTGAGTATACTTCAGTTGTCTGCATTGTTGATCGGTCCGCACACAGTATACGTGACACAAATTTCATCATCAGCAGAGTCAGCATGTGGTCAAGATTTCCTTGACATGTGGACAGTCCTTGTATGAGTGCATCATCTGCACATGTGACTGTACTAAATGAGTATCACAAAAACGTGGTAGTGATGATGTGTCAAATTCATTTGTATTTGCACAAGGTCAAAAGAGTATACTTTGAAAGGCAACGCGGTCGACCGGCGAGGTCTGATCAGGAAAGCAGAAAAATTGTATTTCATTTTTATTTTTTTTTAAATAAAAGTATAATCCTTTTGGGTTTTTGCACGGACAACCAAAGTATACCCATTCAGTGCTAGAGCTCACCGCTGATAACTATATTTACAGTACAGTTTCTGTACACAGATGCCTAGCATTCACGTCTGACCAAAGTATACATCAGGCTTTTTAATGGATAGTTTACATATCATTTCCTGCAGTGTGAAAATACTTCATCTAAAATTCTTTAAAAATATTCCCCAATTTTTGTGTAATTATCATACATGCAGCTTTTATTACCTCATATCCGTGGAGAGACTTCATGGAACATTTAATTTAATACTTTATAATACTTAAAAAAGAGAGAAAATAGTTGTCACATTGCAGGACTATTTAAATGAATTTTAAAAAGCTCATTAAAAATTATGAAATATTTGAGAAATGGTGACTAGTCAGAGCACTCATAAATTTAACATAAAATCTTGATTTCCAGGTTATTAGTCAACTTTGTACTATTTTATTTTATATAAACTCTTTTTAACTTAATTGACATTCATGAGCTTGCAAGATCACAATTTTCCTTATCAACAAGCACTACTGTATCCTGTGTTGTTGTGCATTTGACAAATAAAACTTTGAAGGTGGGAACTTAAACCGAAGGAAAAATAGCCGGTGCGCTGTTCCTTTAAGAAACCCCGGAAGTGGATGTATATTGCAATTTTGTATACAAGGTTTATTTTGGTGCGCGTTTGTCCCGTGCGTAATGACACCATTCCACTTATCTACACCCCTGCGTGCTTTCTAAAGTTTTATCAACTCCGGGCTCTCTGCAAAACGGTTCAGGGGCTCAGGGTATGTGAATTTAGAAACATTTATCCATGCACCTCTATCGCAGGGTACAGTAGCATGGAAGAGATCCTCAAAAAGACAGTGGTCCCATTGCCCACCTATGAGATGAGAGACAAATCTCCACCACCACCTGAATCTAACAGTATGGAGTTTATACACTTTTACAAGAGTCTCGAAAAAGAGCAGAGGCTAGAGTTTTTGGAAAAGCTGGCGCACGGTTTCGGGGTGGATCACAGAGGGGTTACAGATCTGGCTGGGAAACTTCTGCACACTCAGGTGCGAGATGTGGCCACCATCCTGCAGGTGGAGGACCGGTTACGGTACAGTTTGACACCCCGGTACAGACAGCTGCTGACGCACATCAGCAAGGTTCATGGCGGAGTGAAGTTTCTGGTGGACCTTCGGGCAGATCTCATCGACTTTGCGTCATCCAAAATTAGTGACAGCCCACACATGAGGGTAAATATGGATAATTTAATTGTTAAATGGTCTGGTGTCAAATGTAATGGTTGTGGCTTTTATAAGACTGTCAGTCACTTTGGCTCTGTCTGTGTGATAAGATCTTGTGATGTGTCCAGTGCCCTTTCCCCTACTTTATATTCTGGTCTCTGGTTTCACTGCGCTGGTAGTGTTTGGGGCCAGATGAACTTTGTCCCACATTGGTAAACATCACAGATTCCATTCGTAACATAGTTTGTTATGCTTTGGTGTCAGACATTCTGTGAATACATTTGAGCTGTCATGTCATTTGTATTTAAGTCATGGCATCATGGAAACATGCTTAATATGCACAGATGATAAAGTCTGCAGTGCCTCACATTTAGTTTCTTTAACACCTCCAGGTTTTACTAGATTGAAATAAGTAACCCTTCAATCAAAAAAATGATACACACTGTCCTCACTCTTTTCCAAGTGTCTTAGCAGCAGCTATTACCATTGTGCTGAAAATAGCAGGAAAAAACACTTAATGAATTTCGTAGTGGGATTTAACCACTGTTTTGCAACAATAAGCATCCCCGCAAATTCCGTGTTCACAATGTGTGAAATCCCCACATTTTTTTCATTTTTACATGTTGGTGAAAATTAGTAACACACACATTGGAACACAAGAAATCAACAGTTTCTTTCTATAGGACTGAAAATCCATGTCTCTCAGTATGTCTCATCTCTCTCCGTGCAGTGTAGGCTGTTTAACATGCATGTGTTCTCTTAAAGGGACAGAGCACTAGTTTTATTCCCACATTAATTCGCCTTTAAGCTGTGTTCACACTGCCAGCGACATCGCGCGCGACACCATCCCATTCATTTTCAATGAGAGCACAGCGACTAACGGCGACACGAGCTGTCGCGACCGTTGGCGACTAGATGTAGGCGTGTCCAGCAACACGCAAAGTTGAGACAAGTTCAACTTTATTCAAATGAAGAGCGACTTACGGAAGCGACAGCCAATAGGAGAGAAGACAGGAGAGCTCACGTGATCCTTCTCTCTCTCAGCTCCTGCAGTAACGGAAAGATGGATGAAAGGCTAATTCTTGCTGTTAGCAATTTTCCAGTGCTCTATGATATGTCTCTTCCCACGTACAAGGACATTTTTAGAAAAATACTGCGTGGAAAGGTGTCTGACTCCAAGATTGAATGGTTTTGTGGACCCAGACAGACCGGCGTTTGTGTTTTCGCCGCAGATAAACAGCCGCTATGGCAAAGAGCACAACTTGTTTCTCATTCATCTTTAATATAAAGCATTTTATGTACAGATTCCATTTCTATTTAGTCTTTTTTTTTTCCTCCAAAATGTTTGTTTTTAGCGGCAAGAAAAGTGATTCGCTGTCAACAGCAATGGAATGACATCCGTGAATGTCATTTATAAATGTTACTAGGCAACCAGTCGTGGGAACGCCCACTAGCGAGTTCACCGCCAGCCACCAGCGACCTGCAGCGACAAAGTTGTTGGCAGTGTGAACGCAGCTTTAGAGATGAAGTGCGGAATGAGACATAATAAACTTTGTTAAACTCCAGTTATACACGTGTCTGGAAATCATAAGCTGCTCAATATCCAAAATGTAAGTATACATTTAATTAGATAATGTTTCAAAATGTAAACATTAATTCGACATGATAATGCCATTTGATATGAAATGAAGCAAGATCACTATGGCTTTTAGGCTATTATTATCAGAGCTGTTCATCTGAAGGGGGAAGATGAATATTTGAAACAGTCTACTTCATATCATCCTCATAAAACACCTGTTACATGTCTCAATTCTGGACCATAAAGGTATTTTTGTATTTGTTCTTTGTATATCAGTCAGTGTTGGTCTTGTTTGGGTTGTCTGATTTCATGTTATATACACATTTTTAACTCACAGATGAGGCCTAATATCTACCTACTGGATATTACACATCACAACCGATTTAGTAGCAAGTATTACACATGGGCAAAAGTTGCAAGTTACACATGGGCAAAAGTTGCAAGTTGCATGACTAAACGGATGATGAAAACCCATCATCTCCTCCAGAAAGCACATGTGTAAATGGCAGGATGGCTGAGGTTAATATGATGTATTTATGAATATCTGTGAAGCACATATATGGGATTACATAAGGCATAAATAATATCTTACAAATTATAAATGTGATTATATTTTGGTGGACATTGCATTTTTTATTCTTTTCTCCCCTTTTTCTTACCAATTTGGAATGCCCAATTCCAATGCACTCTAATGGGGCTTTTCCACTGCACGGTACAACTCTACTCTACTCGACTCATGCTTTTTGTGTGTTTTCACTGTGGATAGTACCTAGTACTTTTTTTAGTATCACCTCGATCGAGGTTTCAAGCGAGCCGAGCCGATACTAAATGTGACGTCCAGCGTCACTGGATTTGCAACACGGGAATCAACCCACTAGTTTTAAACTTAGCTACGGCGATAGCAGTATCATTTGTTCACGCAACTTTCAATTTGTAAAAAGAAATGGCTGTGTGCAAATCCATGCTTTGGTCAATAAACGAGGTGCAGCCGTTCCTTTTGTTAGTGACGAGCAAAACGAAAACGTCTTTCAGGAAGTGTCTCACTGTTGGTTGCACACGGCTACCACCGGACCTAACAAGTGTAGGGAAAAGTACAAAAAAAAATGTAAAAGTGACTACAGAACCATCAAGGAAAAGTGGAAGTGGTTCGACCAAATGGATGCTATCTAGACCAGCGAGCAATGGAAGGGAGAGTGCCCTGGACTCCACGATGGAGGATGGTACGTTAACTCTATACTCGCTACATTGTATTAAAAGATATGTAAAATTTATCTTATGTAAGATTTTACATAAGATATGTAAAAAATATTTATCTTCAGACATATTTTTTTAAAGCTTGATGTAAAAACAGCTAAACTCTTTAGCATTGAGCCCTTGCTATTTCAGAATACAAACATTGTTTTTATGTCTTCCAGCCATTCACAATTTTTACTGCCCACTTTGGGTCATTGTTTTTGGGTCAACAATTTTCCATCCCAAGAACAAATCTTGGTCAGGCTGACACAATTTCTCCTTGGGGTTTTGCTTGTATATCTATTTATCCCATGATGGCAACAATCTTTCCACTTTCTCTTGCTGAAAGTCATGCCCAGAACATAAAGCTGGTGCACTTTACAGGAGGGATTTTTGCATGTTGTCATTTATTTGACACTGTTGGCCTTTCTCCAAACTGTGCTTCATTTGTGCCTCTAACTCTTTCAGGGAGGCTAAATCTGTGAGTTGCTGAAGAGATTCAGGGATGTTTCTGCCTTTTTAGTTCTGCAAGTTCTGTAGCTGGACACTGGGTCACTTGGGAAGCTTTTTTTGTATGCTAATTTTGGCACGACAGTCCAATCTTAGTGCCTGGGTTCCTTAATAGTTTCACAAAAGTAGCATAGATGTCAAGCTGATATGGCATTAAGCAATTATTTGGACCATATTTATTTGGTCATTATTTTAGCACAGACAGTTGGCTTCTTATTTGCTTCCTCCATGATCATATGGTATTATAGCACATCCAAAAGGAATGCTTCAGAAAGATCGCTTTTCACACCTCCAGTCCATCTGCCCCATCAGTTTAGGTTAGGTGTCCTCTATATCGCTGAGTTTGTGACAGTGGTTGAAATAGCAGCAGACTCTTTTTAAGGTTTTACCTTAGTTCCCCTAGAAGCCACCTGTGTAGTAGTTAAAATGTTCAGATTTTGGTAAATTAGATTATAATTTTAATGATTAATTTGAAAGAAAATACTAAATAAATAAGAAAATATAATTTGGCTTTGTTTCACAATTCTGGATTTGGCCAGACAATATTAGAGCTGCACAATTAAATATAGAATTTAAATTACAATTAAACTGAAATAATTAACTAATAGGATCGTGATAATACAATTATCGGGATCCTAAAGAAACGTCAGTTCAATTCTCTGGCAAGGGATATCTCTAGATATATAATCGATAAGTGTACAAAAACAGAGTCTCTGCCCTACAGAGTGCTTCAAAGTCTGCAGTGTATTGGACAGTAAGACAGCTCCTTGCAATGGTTTCCACAGAGCAATTTAGGATGAATGCACTGGCCAGCCCCTGCAATATTAAAGTGATTAAAAGTTAGGTGCCTTGTCGGTAGGTCAAAATTACATTTCCTCAGTCCATTAGTTGTGATATTTACATTAGAGCTTTATACTGAAAAACATTTCAGGTTCAAAACAAGTTAAAGCTACACTATTGAAATGTGTTATTATTCAAAAATAACAACGTTATTTATGAGAGAGTGCAACAAAAATCCATCTTCCAACCGATGTCTTTACCCAAATACACTACTAAAAAAACCTATAAAAAAAAATTATTTTAGAGCTGTCGGGACGGATTTCACAGGAACATTCATCTTTCGCCTGTGCGTGTCACGTCATATCCATACACCGAGAAAATAAGCTCCGGTTATTGCAGTGCGTGTATGTAACGATCTTGTTAAGATGAGATTAGAGATGATGGATCTACATGCAGGCTTTTTAAAGATGATGAAGGTTGTACAAAACAATGTGGAGTAATGAAAAGAACCAAAAAAAATCAACCATATCAACCACAATCACAGGAATATACTAGGCAACATAAGAACTGACCATGAGTGAGAGAAACTAGAGGGTATATACAAACTGATGATGATTGATGAGGGAACAAGTAACAGATGGCTGTGATGAGGGCAGTGCAACATGGGAAATGTAGTATGGGGCAAACTAATAACAGAAGACAATAACCATATCAAAATAAGAGTCCTTATAAACAGAAAGGTGACTAACTGTAACAGAACTTCACAACGTTTGGCTTTATCAGACTAGAAATCATTATGTCTAATATTAACAAATGTCTGTAACGTAATTTATTTAAAAACATCAATTTTTACAATAAGTTAAAACAACAGCATAAGATATGGCACTTACCTGCTCAGATGACATGTTTTCGGTTATCCGTCTTTTCCTTTTGTAATTTATTTGTCCATTCGCTCTAAGATCTATGTGTACACCAGTGCCTCACACCACATTCATCCACGTAGAGGAGCAGAGCTGAAGCACAACCAAAATAATGTTCTTCCTTAAGATGCATGCAGTTTTATTTTTTAAATGTCAAAATTTGTTACATAACCAAATGTTACATAGTGTCACTTTAAACTTTTAACAAAAATTTTGACATGGTGCCAACTCAAAATTGTGTTTTCATTAGAATGAAAGGTTATGGGGCAAGGCATTCGGGAGAATTTAAAGGCAAATATTATGAAGCTTGTATTTTTGTTGAAAAAATGTGCCTCTTGAGCTATAAAGCTATTTCAATTTTGTCCTTTCAGCCTAATTTACTTTGCTACATTTACGATCTCAACAGTACTTTTCTCAAATGATCATAATGTAAAATACAGGCTTTAAGGACAGAAACATTTTCAGGTGTGAGCTACTTTAATGTCACACTTATTCCATTTTCACTTGCCTTTCTGCCTTATCTTTTCATTTTCCTCTGTAAAATCTTAGAATGCCAAAAGTCCAATTTCAGTTTCCATTGAAGCAAAGTCAATGACACGTTCTTGACATTTCCGCTGCTTTTGTGCAATGAAGTTTTGCACTCTCTTACCACAGAGCTGCCCATTTAAGTTTCAGCATGACAACGTTTTTTCTGGACATTTCATGTAGGATTAATAATTTGTGATCTCTGTATTTTCCTTAATACTCGTTGCGAGATATCTTCTCCTCACAGTGTCAAGTTATACAGGGATTCTCAGCCTCAATGTCTGCCCAAACTTGACAAAGGCTTCAATCAACTTCAGAAGGCACATGGAATAACTCAAAGCATCTGATTCTTCATCACTGAAGAAATATATTGAAAATTTTTCAGCAACAACTTGATCTTCTTTGCTTATTTTCAGTGCTTAATTCAGATATTTAGCTTAATAACCTATACAGAGAAAATACAAACAGATATAAATATATATGAGTCACTATACACAGCAATGAGATCATTAAAGGATATTTAACTAATTTAAACTGCAAACAATGTTACTAGAATACTCACAAATCACAAAGTATATATTTACATAGCGGTTCAACAGCAACACTAAATCAAATGCACTTATTGCACATGGCCAGTTAGCATATGATGCTAAACCCGCTTGCATTAACAATCAATTTGCGAGACACCGTTCTTTTAAACAGTCTGTAGTCACTAAAGAAAAGAGTCTTTATCCTACCAGTAGCATCTCAAAGTTGATGAACACATTGTGGCATTTCCCAGCTCTCCGTGAACAAACTCAGCAATGTGGTTTACTCCAAATTCAATGGCTACAACCGTGCAGGTTATAGCAATCTTTCTTCTTTGGTTTTATAACCAGCAACAACACCAACTTTGGTAGGACACACACATACACACACACACACACACACACGCGCACGCACGCATACAACACAACACAACACAACACACCTGGTTTAATGTAACATGTGCAGTTTCAATGGCCAATCAGCTTCATTGTTTCTTCCAGGTTGCTATGTGCTCATAATCAATAGTCTCCCTTCATTTTGATCTCAAATCTAAACTCATTTTATCTGATAGAATTTTTCTCTTTATTTAACAATGATATTTAATTAATTTTTATTTCCAATTTTTACGTTTTAGCACACAGTGCGGCGCTTTTGAAAGTTATGTCCTGGGGTGCAATGCCACATATCAATGTTGGCTTCCAAAGTTGGTAAATTCAACCATGTAAGCAAATTTAAAAATATGTTCAGCAAAGTATTATAAAGGCTTTCGACTGCCCGGAATGTTAAGATAAAACATTGAATAAATGCTTAGAAATAATTTTCCAGTCCAGAGAGGAATTGATGAGTTTAAAGTTAAGTGGAACTGTGACTGCTGAGGTGGCCATGGGCTGTGGATTGCACTCTGGGTAAAGCTGAGATTGACAAAGGCAAAATGCTGTAGAATACATCTCCACCTCAGTCCCTGATGGCATGCTTTTCTTGAACAACAATTCTGTTCACAGGTTACACTACAATTCCAACTTAGTTTAGTTGATGTTGCCGCAATTGAGCTGTAGAAACTTAAGTCTTTTATATCCAGACCCTTAACTAAATGGCAAGTCAGTATTGCAGCTTTTTCTTGCCAAGAACTGCCAACTTAGACAGGGAGAGACATTATGACTGGTATATAAAGTAACCAACTGCTCTGTTTGTTTTTACACGCCATTAAGGGACGGGTTATCTGACAAGTTATACAACAATAATAGACGGTTGTGGAATATTTTTTTATTTAGTTTTAATAATGGTGCAGCAGTCTCCACAAACAATTGAACAAAAATACTGAAAAAGGTGGGAAATGGAGTATGATTTTATGCTCATCCAAATTACGGTTAGGCATTTTCGAGTAATTTGTAGTTGAGCAATCTTAACCCACAAAAAACGTGTTATTGATTACTCGTAAATTAAAATGTAAAAGTTCAATTATGACACGCGTGATTTTTATGCATTTTTTTTATTCATACATGTTACCAAGAATGTCTTCTAAATAAGCTAACTTCAACAAACTATTCTTTTGGGGAATTAAAAAAAAATAAAAAAAATATCCAATACTGTCAGCATTAGGGTAATGCACATAAAGACTATCACATTTTTATCATTTCACATGTTATTAAAATTGGCTTTTTTATAAAATTAGCTCTGGCTGTGTTCAGATATTTATCACACATATCGGTCTGATAAGCTTCAGAGTTTCTCATACCACTTCATATTTCCTTTCCACCATAAAAACAGATCTTTGTCCATTGTTATGCATGACTCCTACAAGAACTGAATACCAATAGAGTAGAATTCAATAAGAATCTAAATATTAGTTATAATATTAACTTGGAATACATTGGAGAATACACAATTCTGGTCTGGACTAGTCATGGATATCTAGTTTACTTGCTACTATGTGCCTCGAACAAAACCCTCAATATCCTTGACCAATTGTATTTTATAATCTTGAAAATTTGCCCAATGGCTAATCCAGAGATAATTTCATCCTCAAATGAGGTTATTGTTTCCACCAAATATCTTTGTTTGCCAACAATTCTTCCCAGGCGGATTGCCGGATTCATCAAAAAAACCTGTGTGCCACTTTACTGTCACCCAGAAGTAAAGTCAGTCAATCAGATCCCTGATAGCACACGTACATCACCCTGGCATCTATTAGATGTGTGTGTTTACAACTGGAAGATATATTTGTTACATTGTTTACTCATCCGCAATATGTCAATAGGCATGTCTCAGATGTCAATAAGACATGAATCAAATGTCTTTGGGACATTTATGATTTAGAATGTTTGCAAATCTAATCGTTTTAAGACATTTAGCAGATGTTAATTAGATTTTGAAGCTTTCTAGATGAAAAGATCTAAAACAGACATATCGTAGATTAGGGCTGTGGGATTTGGCAAACATATCTAATTGCGATTAATCAGACAGATATTGCGATTGTGATTTGATTTGTGATTTAATTTTGTAAAGTCAAGCTTCATATAAATATTTTCAGTAGTGTTTAGCACACACTCTAAATTAAAGTACAACATGCCTTTAACTGTAGATGCAGTGTGCCTTTCTATCCAATAGATGGTTGGCTTCTTGCTGCTAAAATTCAGTCAGTACTGCCAACAGAATGCATTCTAATTCAAGAAAAAGAACTGAAAAGATATGAACTGATTCCAACATTTATTACAAATTCTTTTAAAATATCCAGTGCAAACAATTTTCAGTAAGAACAAATAAAACAACCTTAACTTTCTGTAAACAAGCTCTTCTGAATTAGGTAGGTCTGGCTTATATTAACTAAACACAAAACAATGATCACAAATGCTACATAAAATATTCACAATCAACTAAAACTGTCAGGACTGATAACCAGTATTTAAAATATTGCACAGCACACATTCAAGTACAAATACTTTGAACTTAACATTTTCTTCACACAGCAAAGGCTCCAGTAAGTGGCATTACAAAATAAAGTGCAGCACAAATCTTGACACCAACCGAAGCCTTACAATCAGTTGCTGAACTTTCTTCTTCTCCCCAAGTCAACACTTGATTGAGTACAGTATTTACTCATTTTTGGCCAAAAACACTAACATGTCTACCTTTGCCGGTTTCAAACATGAGCTTTCACATGTCACAGCGTTTCCACCAGCACTAAAGTGTCTCTAAGATGGGGAACTCGTGGCTGGTATACATAGGTATTTGCGAGCCAGTTTGCTCAGCCTTGGAAAGTTAACCCTATGTACCTTCCACCAAGCCAAGGGATCTTGCTCTCCATCAATAGCAGGAGTCATGAGGTAGCTGTTTAGCTCAGCTTCCACTGTGTCCTCCAATTGCACAGAGGAAGCAGGGGGCACAGGGGTGCTCTTAAAGAAGCTGCCCAGTGACCGCTTGCCCTTCTTCACTGTGGATGTTGATGGTTCTGCCTCGGCTGCACTTTGATGCACACCACCTGTGGTGCTGAGACGAGCCCTCTTCTCTTGAAAAACAGAGAAATGTCTTTTCAGTCTAATGTCATTTTGAGCAATTGGGCATTTTTATGTAAGCATTTAAAAAGTGCTTGTCAATGTAAAAAACAAAATGGCTTAGATTGCATGTATTTTAATAACAAACTATTATAATATATTGTATGTAGTGTAATTTAGAGCTACTTTAATGTTGTCATCTGCTGTTATTTTCTCTTATAGTATTAATTTTTATCACATTCTATTGCTGTTGCATTTCGACGCACATAAAGTCAAAACAAGTTACCTTTTGTGCCTCCTGTTCCATTTCAAACTTGACTCTTGCTCTAAATTCTGGAATATTCTCTTGTCTTATGTAGTCCATTTTGAATCGTGGATCAAGGAATGAAGCTAATTCAAGAAGCTCCTGTGTGGCTGGGTCACTATATTTGTCCTCCATATATCCAAGGGCCCTTGACTTTATGGCCTTCATTAGGTCAGTGTCATCATCCTTTTCAGCCAGGGTTGCTGTTTTCAGGAGATGCAGGACTGGCTTCAGGTAGGATACGCTGACATATGATTTACCAGAAAGTGCACCTGTAAAGTCCTTGAGAGGATGCAGGGCAGCATTGATATACCCGAGGACCTCTGTGTCCTGCCAGGTGGGGACCAAGTGACATGTCTTCCTGTCTTCAGACAGAACCTGAGACAAAGCATGGCTCTGCTCCAAGACCCTCTCTATCATCTTCTGTCTAGAGCCCCACCTTGTTGGGCACTCTGTGATTAAGGAATGCTCTGGCAGATTCAAATGTTTTTGTGCCTCACTCAGTGCATTTTTCTTTTTCCAGCTGTGTGAGAAATGGCCAGCCAGCTGCTTACAAAGTCCTGTTGCCCGATTTACCCTTGCATCATGCTTCAAAGCATTTTCTGAAAAACAAAAACAAATATTGTGTATGGTACAGTTTTGCATTTTCCTGACTTACAGTTTTTTCCAATCGCTATGACAGTTTTTTCAATACATTTAACAAGTTTCCTAAACTCTTAACGCACCAACACACCTAAAATACACAATTGGCAAAACGGTTAATTTCATGCTCAAAATCACACATTGTAAACTAAACTTTAAAACTAATTTTCAAAATACAATAATACACTAACACAATATACTATGTCTAACAAAACACTGCAAACATGTTTCAAAATCAAATAATTATTCAAAACACTAACACATGTTCTCTTCCAACAGGAACATTAGTCAATCATAACACAATGACAAAAAAACACTATCATCAGCTGAAATTACAGAAACTGCATTATTTTATGTGTCAGGTCTGCCCTTATACAATAGACAGTATATTGTATTGATCATAGATTGTGTTTTGCACTGTAGTTTCTTTTGATGCCTCTCTACATTTTTGTTTTGTTGGGTTTAGTAAATGCATGCAATTTGTTTTTTTGTTTTTTTGCTGCAGAAATTCAATACAAAAAATGAATGACCTTCTCAGAGTAGCTTTATAGAATGTACAGTTTCTGGAGAAAAAAAAAGACAGAGACAGAATTGCTGCAGTAAAGACTTTATTTGCAAAAGGACATTGCTGCAAGATATACAAACAGAAAAAGCACTGGAATAATAATTAAAAAAACAAAGTAATCTTCTAATCTGCCCGGTCTTCTGCATTTGGCCACATGTTCTCATCCACATCACACCTGATATCTTCTCTGGCAAGGCATCGTGGGAAGAATCTTTTGGCATGCCTTATCCACCCCTGGCAGTGTTCAGCTGTGATGTCTTGGCATGCAGCATCCATTGCATCCAGGAGGGACATTTGGTCATGTGGACGATGGTCAAATACCTTCCATCTCCAGGATGAGAAAAACTCCTCAATGGGGTTGAGGAAAGGGGAGTAAGGGGCAAGGAAATGAGACATCATCCTTGGATGGGCGTCAAACCAGGCTGTGACTGCACGGGAATGGTGGAATGCCACATTGTCCCATATGATCACATATATTGGCAAGTGGTCTCCCACCTGTCCCCTTTCTACCTCTGGCACCAGTCTTTCGTGCAGGTCTTCTAAAAACAGGAGAAGGCGGTCTGTGTTGTAGGGGCCAATCTCACATTTATGCAGGAGTGCACCATCGTTGGAGATTGCGGCACACATGGTAATGTTGGCTCCTCTCTGGCCCGGCACGGTAACTGTGGCCCTTTTGCCAATTATGTTTCTCCCACGGCGACGCCTTTTTTCTAAGTTGAAGCCAGCCTCGTCAACATAAATAATTTCATGTGGGACTTGATTGGCCTCCAACTCCATGACTCTCTGAAAGTAATTAGACACAGTGTATGTAAATGCTGTGCTGTATATCTACTGTATGTCCTAATGTACTCCAGGTTTATAGAGTAGTTTACTGCAAAACACACTGTGTATAGTACAGTAATGACTGTATTGCATAACCTTACCTGGACGTATTGGTGACGGAGTTCTTTGATGCGCTCACCATTCATTTCAAAAGGAACTTTGTATAATTGTTTCATTTGGACTCTGTGTTTAGCTAGAGTCCGAGAAATGGATGTTGTGCTGATTGCTGCAATGTTCCTAAAGACAAGGTTGTCCTCTACAACTCTGGACTGAATGTCCTTCAGTTTTATTTCATTGTCAGCAATCACCATGTTGACAATAGCAAGTTCCTGTTCTTCATTCAGGAGCTTTCCTCTGCCCCCTGAGGGAGGTAGACGTTGAATTCTTAGAGGGACAAAATACAGTGACATATTAGAGACCGGAGGCACACTGTCACTGTAATACACGGTAAAATTATTTACACTTTGCGGTAGGAGAAGCAATATCCTACCTGTTGGTTTCTCTAAAAATCCGAACAATTGATGCCACCGTGTCCCGGCTGAGATTTGGCTGTACTCATTCACCAGCCTCTCTGTATGATAGCCCGTGGTTTATGACATGGTCTATTATAGTAGCTCTTATTTCATTAGTTACCCTAGCTCTGGCCCTTCTTTGAGCGCCACCATGCATTCTAACTCCTCTCCCTCGCCCCACTCGTCTCCCTTGCCCTTGTCCCACTCCTCTCCCTTGCCCTTGTCCTTGTCCCACTCCTCGCCCTTGCCCTTGTCCCACTCCTCTCACTTGCCCTTGCCCTTGTCCCACTCCTCTCCCTTGCCCTTATCCTTGTCCCACTCCTCTCCCTTGTCCTGGTATACGTCTTCCTCTACCTAGTGCAGACATTTTTCTTTCTTTCTTTTGTTGCTCTATATTGTTCCCTTTCCACAAAAGATCAGCCCAAAAGGTCCTCTTTTACATTATACCATATGGTCATGCGACCTCAACACTTGAGTGTGTTTCCTAGATGGGAATCTGCTGTGATTTATATATTTGCATAATTCAATCAGATGTTTCTCAGTAACAATAGAATAAAATACAGGGGATATATTTGTGTTTCAATTCACAATATAAACAGCTGTTTACCTTGACTTTAGCCTGTAAGGTTAGGTTTAGAACATGGTGTTATCTGTTCTGACATACAGTGTTAAATCATTGGTAAATTTGGCAGTAAAAATCCATTGTTTTGGTCTTGTTTGAGCTTGTGTGTTAATGAAGTTCAAGCATTTTAAATTTGTGTTAATTGTATGCATTTTGTGTTAAAGCAACAAGAAATGTGTTAATAGTATAGCTTACACAGACGGGTGTAGCGCTAACTGTGTTAAGCGTTTTGGAAAATTGTTAAAAGTATTGAAAAATCTGTCATAGCAATCGTAAAAAACTGTAATGTATTTAACAACAATAATAATTAAAAACTTGTATATTTTTTTAACAAGAGCAGAGTGCTTCACAGAAAGCAATGCATTTAACAATAAGTGAAATATAAATCATAAAGCAGGTAATTCAATTTTACAAACAATCTCAAGCAGTCTCAAAGTGATTATATTCCAACAATAACATCTAAAAGACAAAAGCAACACTTAAAAGATAATAAACAAGCATATTGCAACTAACTACACACCCATAGGGAGAGGTCTACTTACCGGTGGCAAGATGCATCCTGTGGCTAAAACACTGAAGTCTGGTCCATTTGTTTAACTCCGTTGCTTTGACAACGTTTGCTGCATTATCAGTGGTTATGCACGTCTGTCCCTCTTCGTTCAAATGCCAACTGGATAAACACTCCCCTAGTTCATGGGCAATATTCTGTCCCGAGTGATCTACAGGGAAGTATGCCGTTTGCAGACAGCGAGTCTTCAGCTTGAAGTCATCATTGATAAAGTGCACAGTGAGACTAAGATACGGTTCGGTCGTCCTACTTGACCACAAGTCTGTTGTTGTGGCGTAATATTCCACGTGTGTCAATTCCGTCTCCACTTTATTCCTACATTCATTGTACAGCTGTGGGATTGCAACTCTGCTAAAATATGTGCGAGAGGGAATTGTATATCTCCTATCCAGCATTTGGATGAGGTTTTTAAACCCCTCTTTGGTCACTGCATTAAAAGACACTATGTCTTTAGTGAGGTACTGGGTTATGGCGTTAGTTATCTCCTGGTGCCTTCGCAAGGTCTTTTCATATGGTGTAACAGCCGCAAACAACTCTGAAATTGTACTTTGCTGTTGCTTGCTACTAGACTGAGTGTCACTGGAAGTATTTTCAGTTGACTTTTTAGCAACGCACTCCTCAAATAGCTGCCTGTAGTGTTTTTTCAAGTGCTGGTGGAAGTTTGTTGTATTCCCACGTGCTGTGGCAACAATTCCACGACAACTCTTGCAAATTACCTTTTTTTTTGTTCAAAGCCGAAATAATCCCATATTACAGAAGTGGTGTATTTCTTTGGTATTAATTGACCTAATGATCGCTCTGAGACTGCAGACACCATAATCCCACTCCTCCGCGCTTTCCTGTTTGTTTTTAATGGTGGGCGTTTACGTAGTTGGCTAGGGCAGTGCTGATTGGGGAGAACAGAGGTGCGTTCACACAATTGGTAAGTAAGACTGCCACACAAAGAGGGCAGTTATGCTTTTGATTAATCGTTCAGCCCTATCGGAGATGTACGTGTGCTACCTGGGATCAGAGCTTGCCAGATCGAGAAAATACTATCCAGTTTTGTGTTCAATATACATTCTGAGGCACCCAATATGCCGCCTGAGGTTGAGACTACCGACACATTTTCCTTGATACCACTTGGGTATTTTCCATGTACAAATGCATCACTTAGCAGCCAGTGTTCAAACATGTATATACACTGGTCTAAGAGAGTGGGCTTTATAGGAGAAAAACTTGCTGCAAAATGCTTTTTCTTGCAGGCATAGCAGATGCAATACAATGAGGTTTTAATGCATCACCTATAGATGAAAAGCATGCACAGATGGCTGTTGTGGAGGTTTGATTGACAGGAAAACAATTATTTTAAGCACGTGCATCTCTAGGACAGGCTAGCATGGGCACAGGTAGAATTTTTATAAAGCAGCTTTGTGTGTGTACGCCAGCAACTATATACCCCTATTTGTATGCACGTTGTATTGCTCATCACCATTATCAAATAAATCTGACCCTCCAGGGAGATTTCAGTACCATATCTCATATGGAGAGAAACAGCGCTTTGATGAAATGGAACTATGTTTACCACATAAATCTTTCACCATCCTCGTATGTATGCTAACACTGATCCTGTCGCTCTAATCAGAGCACCACCAGCGCAAATAAACAGATGCTATGATCTACAGAGGGATGCAAGACTTCTCTAAATGTGTTGTATGCCCTATAGAAGAAATGGCAGAAGCTGTGATTTGGTAAATTTGGTTCACAGGGTCTGTGAAAGCACCTGTATTAATTCCCTCGATGGAAGTTACACACTTTGTAATTAGGCACTATTACGAGCACAGCTGTACTGAGAATGTTTCTCGAAATTGTTGTGTATTGCACATGAATTATAATAAAGGTGCCACGTTGTGCACTTTCATAGCATTTTATTTTTTACCCTGAAGTTTCTTAAATCAAAAACAGTAATTTTCATTTTCCAGCCTCATTCTGACCATTAGTATTAAACAAGTTTTTTTGTAAATTAAATTTGTATTATTGGCTAACCTATTTGCAATGCTCTCAATACTGTGGCTATTACCCATTTTTGCTGCTAAGTGTCCATGAATGGTGTTGTTGGCTAGGGAGGGAGATTTGCATTGTAAACGTAAGAGTGCACCTGAGTACAATGAAGTACATAGTATACAGAAGTCTGCTTCAAACTGATGGGCCGGTTTATGATGAGAAAATGACATATTCCATTAAAATTAATACATTAAATATTTATATGTTTAGCACATTCATATTCATATTTCATTATCCCATGCTTCTTTGTTTGTTGGTGTATACGTGTCAGGATCTGAACAGCACTTTGAAGAGTCTTCTATCAGAATGGTTCTCAGTTGAATTGCTCCGGCTGGAGAGGATCACGTGGCAGTCACCATGCGAGGTCCTTCAGAAGATCAGCCAGTAAGAGATTTCTCACACGGATACATAGTTCATTGTCCCAGTAGAGCAGTTTTTCACTGTCTGATCCCCTCAGGTATGAGGCAGTTCACCCTGTTCGGAACTGGACGGACATCAAACGCAGAGTCGGGCCTTACAGGAGATGCTACGCTTTCATCCACGCCTCGATGCCTGGAGAACCACTAGTGGTGCTGCATGTTGCACTCACTGAGGACATATCAAACAATATTCATGTAAATGCTGATTTAAGCTAAATTTGTATTGTTGTTTTAAGGAAAGAATGGATGGGTTTAAAGCAATAATTACAGTTACAGTGATCTTAGTATGAGAAATTGATATTTTTAGGCATGACATGAAGTGGATAACCTTCTTAAATGGATAGTTCACTCAAAAATGAATCTGAATTACTTTCTATCTTCTGTGGAACACAAAAGGAGATGTTAGGCAGATGGACAGACGGACAGACTGTTGATACCTGAGGTGAAATTCAGGTGCACAAAGCATCAACATCATGCATACAGTGCACAGAAACACAGCACTACACACACTGCAATCAGTGCAAAGTGCAATCAGATGAGATCAGGAGAGAGTGAGACAGATCAAAGAGTCCAGTAGTGTTACATACAAAGTGTATGCATTATTGGGTCCATGAATAGAAGAAAGTGTCCTTGTGCAATGTCACAGCAGTTGCCAGGAGTAAAGAATAGGCATGCGCATGAGGAGACCATATTAATGATAGCAGGCAGGTGGAATCCCCAAAAGGCCCTTAAAACGCCATGGAGAAGTGAGACTGAGAATATCCTACAAGACAGCACACTGTAACAAGAATGTTAAGAATTGTTCATTAAGGAGTCATATTTGGCGATTGCGCCACTGCCTTCAGTAAATACAGGGTGGTTCTGTTCATTTACTGTTTCTCTTATTTTCTCAGAGCATTGTAAGAGAGTTTGCCAGTTTGGACGCCAATGAAGATGTGAACAAGATCAATGCAGCCATCTTCTATTCCATCTCGTCCACTCAGTCTGGACTACAGGGGGTGGATCTTGGCAATTACCTCATCAAGAGGGTCATCCGTGAGCTGCAGGTGGGCACACACAAAATGATGAAAATTTAACAATTATAGGTCTCTATGAAATCTGAAATCTGATTTATTTTTTCCCAATTTATGTTTTCTGTTTTATTTTCTCTGAATTTCAGGTTTTAAATGTTTAATTGCATTTTATTAAAAAAAAAACTGTCTAATCAAATGATTTAATAGAATTACTTTTCAACATACAATTGCATTGTTTTTGAAGAGTGTCTATACTGTGCTCATGGCACAATCCAAGAGTTTTTTTTTTTGTATTTTGTACAATTATAATTATTTATTATAATTTTTTTTTGTCAAATATAGTGCTGCACAGCAGAGCATCACAGTATTATTGAAAGCAATGATGAAACTCTTGCTTAAGTTATAATTAAATATAATGTAGTTATTATTGATATATTATTAATATTATTACAGATATTACAGACAGGCATAAAACCTTATGTCACACAGGGCGCACATGATGTTAATGATGCGGTTGGTGTATAAGCAGTGGCTTCTCATATTCACATACTTTTGATGCACAAAGCTCATGCATACAATAAAGGCTATTTGTTTAATTAATTCTCAGCCTGTAAAGAGAACAATGGAAAGGAGGTGGTGAGAACCGGCTTGACAATATAAATAAAAGTTTAATGAAGAAATAAACCAAAAGACACAAACACGCACATAGGATGGACAGCTGCCCGTAAATGATCTCTCTCTCGCCGCACCACCTTCCGCAGTCGGCTTTTATCCCTCTCAGAAGCTTAATTAGCCTGATAAGAGACCGGTGTGTATAATCACGACCCGGCCCTGCCCTCCGCCCTGTCACACAGCCTTTTTTGGTTTAATCATCACACTAGAACATATCACGATTTTCATTTTATTAGTTGTGCATTTGTAATTTCAACCCAAATATGCCAAATTCCATGACATTCCACATTTTATAGTTAATTCTGTTTTTAATGACTGTATTCCGTGATTCCGTCCATGTTTTCTGCAACGCGTAAATCACAGGGCCCTACAATTAAAGGGATGGTTCACCCCAAAATTAAATTCTTTCATTATTCACTCACCCTCATGTCGTTCACATGTAAAAATCATCATGTCAAAATCATTGATAATTTATGTATACAGAGCCCAAAGCAAAAAAGGCCACACGCCAATGACATCAAATCTTATTAGTTCTTTTGTGTCTCGTTAATAAATGAGGTTTGATATATTTTAAACAAAAATATTATTTCTGTGTTGCATTATTTGGCCCCAAGAGTAAATGGGTTCAGTGTTGAAGGAAGGAGCAATCCTTGGCTAGCAAATATTTACAGCTAATAACTGCTTCCATTGAGACACAATGGGGTGTTCTTCCATTGCCCACATACAAATCTCATGGTATCTTACTGGAAATATGTGTACCCTAGGAAGTAGTTTTGTTGAAATTCAGTCTTTTAATTCCAAGGATTTGTGACTGAGAAATGGAAATTTGCAAATGCATTCCCTATAAAATCGTTTTCTTGAATTGTTTACCAGTAATGACAAACCAATGCTATCGTTCTATCCTGCATCACTTTAAAAGCCATTTAATTTAAATTACAGACAAAATAGTTAAAATAGGAAATTTACAATTTAGCCCCACTGTTTCTTGACAAATAAAGACAATCTTTGGCCCACTTGTTCTGTTTCATGCTATTTGACATTTTTACCACTTATCCTATTTTTATGGAATTAATCCAATGGACATCATGTTGTTGTACCAGTCCATCACCAGGAGACTTCTCCAAATATAAATTTAAATGGCACACTGAGTTTAAAGTTACAAAGTACCTTGTTTACATTCTACAATAGAAAAAATAATGCCTTTAATCTCTTTGCCACTGTGACGAGGAGGAGGGCAGAGGCGCCAGTTCGGCTACTGTGTGTGTGTCTGTGCGTTTACATTGATTTAAGTTGATTTATGTCATTTAAAGTTTAGTTGACTAATCAGCCGGTTCCTGCCTCCTCCTTGCCCATCCTTACCCGTTACATTGGTGCTGAAACCTGGGAAGGAGGAGGGATGTGCTTTTATGGAGTCCTCGCCGCGGCCATCTGCCAGGGGACACTGGCGGCCGCCGGGATTCAGAGGAACCGCTGCAATCCACCAGGAAGGGGAGAAGCCATTCAGTCCGCTAGGGGTCGGAGGACCTGCTGCCACGTACATCTGCATATTTCTGTCTCGAAGGAGAAAAGAAGGGAGATAAAAGTGGGAAAATGAATACAATTTCAGCTGTCATCCACAATAACATAGAGAGGTAGGGACACGTGGCATGTCACAGAGCTCTCACCTCTTCACTAGATGAAGGCAGAATAGAATTGGGGGGGGGGGGGCAAGAGGCTCTCAGGTTTATAGAATTAGATGAGTTTTACTTCTGCTAGAATGTTAGTGAAACAAAGTGCTGTGTGGCTGTTTGTATAATGGAGGGTAACCCTGGTAAAGAGCTCTCGGTGGAGGGCTCTCCAAACGCTGATTTACCCAGATGAGAGATTGAAGGCTTCATTGAGTGGAAGTGGGTATCAGGTGGGAATGGATAGCTGATGGATTTTATTCATGCAAATTGTGCAAGTTGATACTCTGGATTTGTGTTTGTGCAAGGTATTAGGTAGCTTTGGGTTTATAAATGTTGTTCTGTGACTCTTGCTTATTTTTATAATTGTATTAAAACCTGCATCCCTATAAATCCACAAATATTTGTATGTCCCTTACAAATGGGAAGCATAGTTCCCCCAAAATACCATATTTAATATAAAATACCATATTACCTAACTACATTTTTTACAGTTATGCTTACTTTTGTGAAACTCATTGCCACGATGCTAGAGTGGGTGGTTGCCATTCTTATGTGGTTGCTAGGATGTTCTGGGTGGTTGCTAGATGGTTGTTTGCTGGCCCAAGTCAAAAGTTTTATATTCTGATCCCTAGATATGGCTTGGGTCACTCTTTCAATGTAAGTCTATGGGATTTCTTGCCCGTTTTCTTGTCCCTCAGGTAAAAACCGTTAGTCTGATAACATAGAAAAGAAATAGCACACCTCAACTCAACAAGCCACACAATTAATGTACGTAGCAAAAAAAAAAAAGTATATTTAAGGGTTTATTTCAAAATCTCAAATATCAGCAATATTAATAGTAATGCTTTTTTTTTATTAAAAATCAATCAAAAAATAACAATAACTGTAGTAACTATGGTTACAATAGTAATTTTTTGTGAAAAGTTTGAAGTATCTTGTAGTAAATCTGATGAAATTCCTTACGACTTAGAAAGCCGAATCCTCCAATGGGCTGTAAAAAATGTACAAAATATGTACACTTGATTCACTACACTAGAAACATTTACACAAGAGACTTTTGTTGAAATCTACTTATTCCAAGGATTCATATCTGAGATTGAAATGGAAATCTGCAACTTCAGTCATTATAAATATATTTTTTTTAAATCCTCCAGTCTTCACAAACTACTGTGATTGATCTATCTTGTCCTGATAGAGAAAAGAAACAAAAATCATGGATATGTTTGAGTAATAAAGTTAGCCTATGTAGTCTTTAATACCTGTGAGAGCTGGTGATCATCCTAGTGCAGACAGAAGAGTGAACGTGACTTGCAATGCCACAGGGGGGACAATCTGTGTGATGGATGGAATATAGAGGAGAGAAAAAAAAAGAGTTGGAGAAAGGTCACATTGTGATTTAGAAGAAGAGGAGGAGGGTTTGGTTGTCTTTCAGCACAATTCTCTTGGGACTCCTTTGCACTCACTTTCTTTCTTCCATTCACTCTGTTCTCATTTTTAATTTTCATTTAAAGCTCTCCATAGCTTTAAACCTGCTGACCAATGTTTTACAGTAAATTGACTTGAAGAATGAAAAGTGACCCTTGCACATGCTTATCTTCCTTCACTTCTGCCTGTCTGAAAGAGTGATGCATGGCAAAGAGAATGAATGAATGAGAGAGAGAGAGGGAAGTGTGATGGACTTTAAATGTTGAAGACTTGAAATCTGTTGTCCACTGAGGCCAGCCTGACACATTTGGTTTGTTCAGTGTCTCCTCCTTGTTGAATGTGAAGAGAAGAGGGAGAAAATGAGCATGCCAATGTCTTTGTTGGGGGAGAAAAAGAGGCACACTGGAGTTGTTGAACATGGATTTTAAATTGGTACAAATGTAGTGTGTGGGACAGGGAATAAAGAGGAAAGAAAAGGGGAAAAGAGAGAAAGTGTGTGTGTGTGTGTGTTTGTGTGTGTGTGTAATATCAAGGGTTATTTGATATAAATGTGGTTTATGTGGACATTTATTGTGTCCCCATAATTGACATTGCTTAAAAAAAAAACATACTAAATGTTTTTTGAAAATGTAAAAATGCAGAAAGTTTTTTTGTGAGGGTTAGGTTTAGGGATAGAGTTAGGGGACATAATCTATAGTTCATACAGTATCATTATGTTTATGGAGAGTCCTCATAAGGATAGCCGCACCAATGTGTGTGCGCGTGCATGCGCGCACATATGATAAAGATATTTACATACAAAGCCACAGCCCGGGCTTACCAATTCAGCTGCAGCATTTCCTAAATGGGCCATTTTAATTTTCATCTGTATCCTGTTACTTTCAAGAAATATTCACATTTTTAGACTAATATTCTATTTTTGATGACTAAATTATAGCGCTGATGAATTGGACACAAATGAAATACCATTGAGGGGATAAGTACTGTTACATGTGAGTAAAGGCAAAGACTTTTTACCAAGTTGTTGGCTATCTTTGGAATGCACTCGGGAGACTATTTCCTGTCATTCAGTGCAGCTCCTATCTACTAGAATGGGGAAAGTCCGTAATCTCATAAATGGTTTCTAAAGATTAAGATCAAAGAACACATTTCAAATCATCAGTAAAATCTGACAAAACTGGAAACATAAATAATTTTTCTTTACCTCCGATAGCGCAAAAAAAGAAAACATTTTCCCAGTTTGTATAGCTATTGCGCATGCTCGTTCTCAAGTTGATTTTCAGGAAATGTCTGTATCTAAAGGTGGGACTTTCTTTCTAAATCCATTGACCATTTAAATTTCTCCCATTCCTTTTAATGGAAGTGTCCTGTCTCTGCTAAATAGTCTCTAGTAAAGGTGACAAAATTCACTTGAGTTTTGACGTTTGAACACCAAGACCTGAAAAAGTCATGAAAATGATTAAAATCTTCAAATTCATTGAAATTGTTGTAATAAATATATATTTTTTCTTGTTATTCTCAGAAAGCTAAATCTTCCATTGAGAAGTATTCAAATCTCAGGGTGTTTTTTGTCTTAAACTGGAGACGTTTATTCGCTAATAAGTGAAATTGTTTAATCTATTAATCCCTAGAATTGGTGCCTGGCATACAAATGAAAATCTGCTCAAGAAATCTCTATAAAATGATGTATAACAATCACAATCCAGTAATCATCAACAAATGGTATGGGGCCCCTATCTAAATTTGTGATATGTTAGTGATGCTCCGACCAGGATTTTTACAGTGATGCCAATTGATATTCTAATAAACAAACATATAGATTTTTTAAAAATGAAAGCTTTTTTAATAGTCCTTAAAACAAGTAGGCTTACACAAAATAGTACATATATATATATATATATATATATATATATATATATATATATATATAATAACGTTCCCTGTAGGATGGCCAACTTTCCATATTAGCCAGGGTATACTGTATTTTGGCCGGAATTGAAGGAATGTTCCGGGTTCAATACAAGTTAAGCTGAATTGATAGCATTTCTGGCATTATGGTGAGTATCACAAAAGTTATTTTGACTTGCTCCTCCTTTTCTTTTTTTCCTTTTTGGCCTTTTGATGACAGAGTTAGTGGAGAGGAGACAGGAAATGACAGGGTAGAAGAGTCGGAATGGGATCGGGAAAGGCCATCTCAAGCCGGGACTCGAACTCGGATCACCCGCGATGCACAACATGTCATGAGCACAGCCGCTAGGCTGCACACATCTGGGTAACAGTGAGACACTTATAATGGAGTGAATGAGGCCAATCCATAAACATTGAAATACTCTCTATTTCAAAAGTATAGCCAAAAGACATAAATCATATACATGTTAACATGTTAAGCTTTTAGTGTGATAGCATCGCTTAGTAATCTTTTCTGTGTAAAATGATGACCAATTTCACAACTTTGTTAAGATGATGATGTATTGTCAACCAACCCCAAAATAACAATAAAAATTATGATTTAAACAACTTTACAGCTCAAATAACACTGAGTTTTAACTGAAGAATTAATTTGTGCTTTTAAAAATTATAAACTTAAAAATTATGCCTGTCAACAAATGCTGTCAACTGAGCTTAACTTGTAATGAACCCAGAATATTCCTTTAAGATGTCCTGTATGAAACCCCTGTTGTCCAGTATTTAAGCTGTGGTATCCCACAACCATTTCTCAGGACATTACAAGTGTTGAAATTTTCGCATACTTTCCCTTTGCTGTGTGAAACGGCATTCACTCAAGCTTTTCATATTCACCCGTATTTGTCACATTAAATCGTCCTGAACTGCTATTGTTTTTTGTCACACAACATTCGGCCAATGTTCCCCTCACACCCGTAAAGATATGATAGTGATGCTAAAGTCTTTGAAGGGGCTTTGTGTCTTGTGTTTTATGTGATTGAACAATCGGTGATCAATGGCCATAGGAAGTGCATTTTGGCCGATACAATCCATTGCCGATCTATCGGATCATCCCTAAAATATATATCTATATTTATATTAGAGGGTTAACTGTCTGTTTACCTTTCTGTGCAGAGTGAGTTTCCCCATATGGCCCAGTTCTCCAGCCTGTCTCCTATCCCCGGCTTCTCCGTATGGCTTCAGGGAGCTCTGGCCTTGTACAAGAAGGAGGGCCACGCCATAGAGCTCCTCTCCGAGGAGGAGTGGAGGGATGTGGAGGAAGTGACGGGAGCCACCCCCGGGACCCCAGCTCTGGACGCCCTCCGAAGGCTCATCAGCACCAGTGAGTGGATTCGATCCAGTCGTCTGGTCTGCACTCTTGAGCCCATACTCATGCGGTTCTGTGCCTGGTACCTGTACGGAGAGAAGCGACGGGGCTACGCCCTAAACCCTGTAGCCAACTTCCACCTTCAGAATGGCGCCACCATGTGGAGACTGAACTGGCAAGCGGACACCAGCCCAAGAGGGATTGCCAACTCCTGTGGCATTATGGTTAATTACAGGTACTTCCTGCAAGAGAAAAGTGCTAACAGTGCCGCCTACCTGCAAAACAAAGTTGTCAAAGCTTCGGAGCAGGTGATAGGCCTGGTGTCGCAATTTCAAAAGAACAGCAAACTCTGAGAACTTTAGACTTGAAATCCACTGCTGTCATTTTTGAAAGCTCTGAAGTGAACTGAGATGACAAAGTGAATCCAGGTTAAACTGGGCTAATACATGACCACAGAATCAGCCTTATACAAATTCCTTGGGCTCTACGACTGAGACCAGTATATCAATACACTGTCATGGCTTAATTTGTTATACACAAATGAACAGTTCTATTCTGCCTTTCTAAAAAACAGTACTGGCAAAGTTCAATGTTGATCTGATTTATTTTCATTATTCAGCTTGGCACTTTGGGGATTTCGTACAGAGATTTTGTGGTAAAATGTAATATTTTTGGTGATATTCACCCCCATAGAGTAGCAGCAGCACTTCAGCATGCCTCAGTTTGATTAGCTAGTTTTGATGTGGATTTGCATCACACTTTGAAAGACTGGAGGTAATGAAGCGAGGAGAATCTATCAGACCCTGTCATGTCTTTGCCTTCTCAGCGTGTGTATATAAGAGTGCATGTCTGAGTGAGTGAGTGGAAACTGCTGTAATAAATGTTTTGATTCCTTCATTAGTGTGATCTGATTCACTGTGAAACAGTTATCTGTTAGTTCACACATGTCCGAGCAAATATGTCTGAGGGCATACATTTTTAAAATGTGCCAGCCAAAGATAGTTTTATTTTATATTTATTGGGGTGACTTTTTGAATTAAAATTCTAATTACCTTCCAAAATGTATTCCTTCTTTTTGTTTCTATTGTAAACATCTCCAGGGTCCCTAGTCACAGAAAATCTAGAAATTTTCGGTAATTTAAAAAAAATGTGCCTGCCAGTCCTGGAAAACTCATGGAAATTAGTAAAATCTCAAGTCACTCTACATTTCTATAGTCACTGTAATTAGTTCTAGACTAGTTATGCTCTGCTGTAAAATATTTTATTTGTTAAATATTGCTTGTGTTGAGTATAACTTGCAAGCCAAAATTAAGTCTAATTTGTGAGCAAATTGAGTCAGTTCTTATCAGTGTCGAACTGGTTTACAAATGTGTCTGAATGATTCATTAGCAAATTGGTCTAAAATTTAATTATTTTTAAATTGGATATTAGATATATTACATCATATTATATTATTTTTGCAATGGTTTCAGCCTGATTTCATGAAGATTACATGACTGGTGATATTTTTGCAATTAATATAACTTGGTTTATTACACCCAGTGTTGGGAGTATCTGATTACAAAGTAATTAGCTACTGTAATATGTTGTTACTTTTTAGTCAAAAAAAGTAGTGTAACAAATTATATTTTAAATTCTTGAAATCAGATTACAGTTACTGGCTTTAAATGAAAGTAATTTTAAGTATATTACTTTTAGTACTAAAATAATATGTGTAATTAATTTAAAATATTAATTTATATATATGTCTGTTAATGTTTCTGTGACAGCTGAAGGCTGTGCAACAATGAGCGACGAGGAAAATGGCAATTAAATTTTTACAGAAAAACAAATCTTATCTAGAAAAAGATATACTTCAAATATAACTAGAAAGTAACTTCAAAGTAAAATAATTATGTAGTTTATGGTTATCCTAATAATGAAGAGAAACTTTTATCGAAGTTAGTTTTTATCTAAAAGAGCAATGTTATGAAAAGAAACCACTCGCAAAGCAAAGAGCTTCAGTCCCAGATGCTGCTGCTTCCATCGGCTGCCTATAGAAGGATTGATTTAGGAACATCTGTTTAAAAAGCTTGGAATAATTTGTTTGTTTGCTGTTTTCACTTTATTGGCAAAAAGTCAACAGCAGGTATTACTTGTATTATCCACCGTTACGGTCCAGGTGTGTGTGCATGTGCTGAAAATTCTAATTTTGAGAGGCCTGGGTAGCTCAGTGGTAAAGACTCTGGCTACCACCCCTGGACTTTGCTAGATTGAATCCCAGGGCATGCTGAGTGACTCCAGCCAGGTCTCTTAAGCAACCAAATTAGCCCAGATGCTAGGGAGGGTAGAGTCACATGGGGTAACCTCCTCGTGATAGCTATAATGTGGTTTGTTCTTGGTGAGGTGCATGGTGAGTTGAGTGTGGATGGCGTGAAGCCTCCACACGCGCTATGTCTCCGTGGCAGCGCGCTTAACAAGACACGTGATAAGATGCGTGGGTTGTCTCACACATGGAGGCAGCTGGGATTCATCCTCCGCCACCTGGATTGAGGCAAATCACTACGCAACCACGAGGGCTTAAAAAGAACATTGGTAATTGGGCATTCCAAATTGGGAGAACAAGTAAAAAAAAAAAACAGAAATTGAGAGTTTGTTCATTTCTATTCAGCATAGAATGTTCATGTGTTTTTATTTGGCATTAATACTGAGTATAAAAAGGAACTGTCTGTGAGTAGTGACCATGTTTTCAACTGTTTTCATGCTGTGATGCTAAATTGATAAATTCTGCAGTGAAACCATAATTAATAGATGAAACGTATATGAAAGTCTCATCACCTGCGTCCCGTAATACTCAAGCTTCCTGCTGTCTGGAACTTCCCTGTATCTGCAGTAAGTATATAATCTTGGTACATCAAACTCTTCAGGTTCAGACAATACTCAATATATGCTTTAAACATAATAATCTACAGTTCTCAAAAGATGTCAAATTTTTATGTATCTTATGTAGTGATCACAAATGACTGGAAAGGTCATGTAAATTAATTGGTCAAAAAGTAAGGGAGCCTTGTATCTGTACTGCATACTAAAATCTTGGCCCAAGCGGTTTTATACATTTTGGGCAATGGAGAGTGCTGAAACATCTTTTTAAACATTAAGTTAAACACAGGACTGTTCGCTATCATGCTGGGCCAGATCCTTGTAGGTTTGCCTAGATCTGTTTCATGGCAGTTTTATTGGTAGAGTTTAAAAAGATTTAGCACTCTTCAGCAAGCACTTTATTCCTCTATGACTCCCGCGCCTCTAGTGTCTGATAACAGACTGCGATTCCTAAGTAGGTTTCCTGTCTTTTTTTTTTTTCACTCTATTGTTGTGTGAAATTTCTCAGTGTAAGTTGACTGTGAAATTGCATTTTTACTCTCTGAGGAGCAACACATCTTCTACCCTCCTCACAGTGCCCAAGAAACTAATGAAGTGAGAAATAAAGTTAAAATAAATTGATTATAAATTTACGATATTCACTTAGAGCATGGAGTGGAAACAGAACAAAACACACAATGTTTAAAGGATGCCCTTGAGAAACTTCTACCATAGTGAGAAAGGAAGTGAGGGAAAACCCAATGGGGTTACCATGGCAACTGCTGGGGCACTTGAACTATGGTTCAAACACAGTTCATTTGTCCTCTTCAGATTAGTTTTGCCCGAATCTGAGGCTTATTCAGTAGAAAATATCTCAGTCCGTTTTGTATTATCCAGTGGTTTTAGGATATTTAAAGTGAGGCTTAGTTCAGTAAAGTGTAAAAAGTCTTTGATATTTTTAGCCATTCAGAAAAGGACTATTATGTACAGGTAAAATGAATGCATTGTTGTTTGGCACAGAATGGTAGCACACAAGAATTCATTTAGAGATTATGGCCTAATAAATTTGTTTACTGTGCTGGTACCACTACTTGAGAGAGATGCACTTACGTGTTGACTCTCAGAGATTAATAGCTCTTGCTCATCAAAGATACATTTGTATTGGATCTTTACAAACAAGTCTGAGACACATTCAGATCATGCAGCTGTGTGTAAAATACACACTCACTGAGTTGATGAATAGAAGAATTGTATTCACATAAGCTGTTGAAAACAGGACCATCAGCAAAAGTCTCTATAAAAATACTCTACAAAAACACAGATTAATGTAGCAATATTTGTGCCATCAATAAGAATTATTGTAGAAGCTGTATTAGGAAGCCTACTTCACAGCCACACATCTTTAAATTCAACAGATCATATGAACAAAGAAGAATAATTGGTAAGACTTTATGACCCTAATCTCTAAGTTACTAACAAACTCCATATAATTCATAAAGTCAGCAAATCACAGCCTTTTTTACTTTTGTGATATGACAAATTTCAGAGTAAAACATGATTTTGAACAAGAAAATTCTTTTAGGGAAATGTACGGACAAGAAAAGTCTATTCAGAGGTGGCACAACTTGCACAATAAGACCAGGATGGTGTGCTATGAAAATAAATAGTTTTGATTTCTTGTTGACTTTAAAGGAATAGATCACTCAAAAATGAAAATTCTCTCATCATTTAATCACCCTCATGCCATCACAGATTAATTACTTTTTTTTCTTCCACAGAACACAAACAAATAATTTAGAAGAATATCTCAGCTCTGTAGGTCCATACAATGCAAGTGAATAGTGACCAGACCTTTCAAGCTCCAAAAATCACATAAACGTAGCATAAAGTATTCCATATGACTCTAGTGGTTTAATAAATGTCTTCTGAAGTGATGAAATCAACTTGGATGAGAAACAGATCAATATTGAAGTTCTTTTTTTTTTTTTTTACCATGAATCTCCACTTTCACTTTCAGAATGTTAAAGTAAAGGTGGAGAATTACACTATAAAAATACTTAAATACTGATCAATGTTGTATTTGTTATCATTAGTAAACGTACAATGACTTATATACTTTTATTAATTTTATTAATATGTGTTAATATTCATTTTCATGTGACCTAACACATTATTTACATTAAAAGTTATATACATTAACATTAGTTAATGCATTATGAACTAACAATTAACAATAGTATTTCGATAAATTAACCTATTCCAAGATTAATAAACACTATAAATTATTGTTTGTTGTTAGTTCCTGATACTTAGTAGATTTTCTAATGTAAACGAATAGAACCTTATTTTAAAATGTTGCCATGAAAATATATGAATCAAAGTTTCATGTCATATCTTACTATTTGAATGTACATTAATCTATTCAGCATGTTCGATTACATTATTAATGGATTTCAAAGACACCTAATCATTCATCTTACCATTTTAAAAATGTCTTACTAAAACATTGCATCACTTAATCTACTGAATTAATACATTATTTGTATTACACATTATATAAAGTAACTAACTAATATTGGCATATGTTCATGCTGTAAAGCCAGAGGAGTATGTGCTCCACAGTGTTGGGTAAGTTACTTACAAATGGACTATAATAAACCACTACAATTACTAATTATCTCTCTAAAATTGTAATCAAATTACTTCAATGGAAAATGAATCACATACATCACAAAAGTATCACAATACTAATTACTTTACTTTTAAGTTACATTCTAAAGCAATTTTCCACTCAACAAATTCAAAATAATCTTTATTTCTTGTTCATAGTTACACATATCATACACTCAGCACCTCACATATCTCCTTCACAATGACTCGTTATAGGGCCATTATTCATGTATTCTACATAAAAATATCAGCATAATCCTATATGGTACTTTAAGTAATTCAATTAATTGAAAATCAGTAACTGTAATCTGATTACAAGAATTTAAAATGTAATGAATTACACAACGTTTTAATTTATATGTAATTAGATTACAGTAATTAATTACTTTGTAATTGGATTTCACCCAACACTTGTGCTCCCGCAGCTAAGTCTGGTTCCTTTTAACATCTTATAGAGTTTTTTCCTTGCCACAGTCGCCTTTGGCTTGCTCTCTGGTGGCTTAAAGTCAAAGACAATGCAGTATAATTTTCTGTAAAGCTACTTTGAAATGATGTGTATTCTGTAAAGCTCTATACAAATAAAAAAATGACTTGACTTGAATTAAAGTTATTACAACCTCTTACCAGATCAATGACAAAAAATAAAAACACTTCAAAGAGCACCTTAGTGATCTACCTGAACCAAAAATGCAATACTGGTTCAAAACGAGAGGCCCTTCCGACCTGAAAGAGCATCACACAGCGAAAAGGAAGATACAGCACAACATGTAAATCAGCACACCCCCAGCTGCTGGCCAACCGCACATAACCATTTTAGGGCCCATTTTTTTAATCGCATTTCCAGGCCTGATGGATTAGAAGGCACTTTAAACCCTTTATATTGGCTCTGATCTCAGCATAACTGTTAACTAAAGCACATGCTGAACAATGTTCTATTGCCTTATCGCACATTTTTCAAGAGCACATTAATCATATTTCTCCCTGATTGCCATTCTTATAGGTTCCACACCCCGGAAATATGGGAATTCTCATCACATATTGATGTGCTGCTACCTGAGGTGTTCTTCCAAACCATTTTTAATTGAGATACAGTGGTTTATATTGTAAGCACTGGAAGCATGCAGGACACTCATAAAAATGCATGTAAAACAATGAATATTAGAATGGTTTGAAATTAGCAAATAAGCAGTTTAACAGTTCACTGAATTCATGCAATACGTCATTGAGGCTGAGGATTGCACTGAAAAGGTTACCTTGGAAGACAGTCTACTCTGAAAAAGAAGGGGGCAGAGAGAGGGGAAAAGTGATTTTACTATCTTTTGATAAGATCATGGAATTGCTCATGTGTATAAAGGAAACGAAAGGATGGGTGGGAGTGGCTTTTCGCTAATTTAAACATCCAGAAAAAATAAAAATGAATGAAATTGTACAATGTGGCATATGAAATTTTAGGGAACCACATGACTCAGTTTTAAAACTTTAATTTTAATACATCATGGTCTGCACCTCAATGCAATATATTTGAAATGTTATATAACATGACAGAGGTTATAAAAGGAAATTAACAAAGCCTTTTAACCCTTTCATACGTTACATCACACAAATGTGAAGGATAATAACTGGGCCCCGCAGAGTAGCGTCACAGATATTTGTTTCTGCAACAGCCAGTGACGTTACAAGCAGCCAGATTCTAATCCGCTTTTGCGCCGACAAACATCAAGCTTCTGTGATTTATATTCGTTCAAACAGTTACTCATATAGTCTTTTAAACCACACAATCATTTTATTTTATATACATACATCAAACTTGTCTCCAATGGTGCTGCCATTTGTTTACATTAGTAGCAGTTGTCATCCATCAAACAAACAGCTACTCAAATAATCTTTTCAAGCACATAATATGTTTATTTTATATAACAATCAGCAAAATTGTCACCAAAGTACCATGATAACAGTACACAACTTGTATATGCTTAGCCATCATATCTAAACGCGATCTTCCCATACACGCAGCCACATCTGCTGATTAGGTGCAGATGTGGTTTTCAAGTCAAACAATCTTTTCAGGCATATAATATGTTTGTTTTCTGAAACATAACAGTCAAACTATCTCAAAATCACAACGATAACAGTTTAAAACTTGTATAGTCACAGTGGAAACACGCTGATCACGCGTAATTATGCACGCAGCCAAGTCTATTACATTAGTGGTAGACACACACACACACACACACACACATACACAAAATGTCTGAGAATTCATACAGTGCATAGTCAAACCAGACTGCTGATGTAATTTGTTCATTTATTTTTTAGTTACAAAAATTTAATAAATAAAACAAAAAATGTACAGCAGACATAACCCATTTGTTCACATGTTTACTATAATATATAATTTTTTTTAAGTTAAAAAAATAAAAAATACTCATCTACACTCTCCCCCTCTCCTGGCTGTGCAGTGTCACGTGAAAAATAGCTCACTCCTGGAGGCACTGCAGAGGAATTTAGACCCTACTCATGAAAAGGTTAATAAGTAGCAACAAACTTGTTAAATAGTATCTATTGATCCATTAATGATTATTATACAGTATGCATTGTCCATAATGTATCTAGTTAGTTGACAAATAATTTGCCCATGAGGTTTTTTTATTTATTTTTTAGGTCAAGATTTTAGGTCAAAAAGTATATATCTCTATAAGGTTTAAGCTTGTATACTCTTAAATAGTTCTACAGTGTGACTGGTTGTCACGGATCCTTCTGGCTAGAATGAGTCCGCTCTACTGACCACCTATCGCCTTGGACTCAATCCCAAGTTGTGTCTGCATCTCTCATCATACGACATCACCATGGGGCTGGAGCGCTTCATTAAATTCTTAATTCTTAAATTCATCAGAGTAGCCAACCTGATGAAGAGCTGCCTCGACGAATTGGGGCAGTGGCGGCTCAGTGGTTGAGACCAGAAGGTTGGTGGTTCAAGCCCCAGCACCACCAAGATGCCACTGTTGGGCCCTTGAGCAAGGCCCTTAACCCTATCTGCTCCAGGGGTGCCATATCATGGCTGACCCTGCAATCTGACCCCAGTTTAGTTGGAATATGTGAAAACTAATACATTTCACTGTATATATGCAAAAAAACTGTGTGTATAATGTGTGACCAAAATAAAGGATTCTATTCTAATTACCCACCTTGCAGTCCTCAACTTTTCCTTCACTGAGGTCCCCTCTCCACTCTCCAGAACCTAACCGCAAGCCCATGCAGCTTGATGCTTTTCGTCTCTCCACGGCAGAGCGCCAACACCAGCTGAACCAGGGTCTGTGCCTGTACTTTGGTGGTAAAGGACTCGTAATCTCTGCGTGTCCCATTGATTATGGTTAGTACTTCTCCTTTAGTAACCAGTGTATTGCTCACAACTCCTGGTACCTCTCTTTCAGTACCTGCACTACTCGACTCTGGCTCAGCTGGCAACTTCATCTCGGACATGCTCTGTCAACAACACCAGATCCAAAAACGAACCTGTGAACACAAGCTTCAATTCCACTCCATAATTGGCAAGCCCTTAAGAAGAGGTTTTATTTGTCACTGTGTGAGCCCTGTAAAACTCCAAGTGGGATGGCTGCATATCGAAGACATCACCCTACTGGTTCTGCAGACATCATATTAGGGTGTCCCTGGCTTATTCAACATTCTCCAGTCATCTCCTAGGCTTCCTGTCTTCCCATCTCCTGAAATGGGGGCCTCAGTGTTTTTCTGCCTGCTTCCCTAACCGACTCACTCTCAGACCCTGCATGCCCATCAGAAACTCTTCCCCTCTCAATATCAACACTACCACCATCGAGAGCCCGGCCAGTTCTACCCCTCCAGAGATCCCATCCTGTTATTCACACTTCCAGGATGTCTACTGTCCTTTTACATGCCTCTAAACTTCCACCTCATCAACCATGGGACTGTGCGATAGACCTCATTCCAGGTGAGCCAGTGCCCCATGGCAAAGTCTACCCACTTTCCATTTCATAACAGAAGGCTATGGAGGATTATATCAATTAGGCTCTCAGTCAAGGTATATCCAACCTTCTACTTCCCCTGCTGCTTTGAGTTTTCTCTTCATGGCTAAGAAGGACTGAGGCCTATGCCCTTGTATTGATTACCGCTCCCTCAACAGGATTACGTTTAAGTTCCGGTATCCAATTCCCCTCGTCCATGCTACCTTGGAACTGTTGTGAGGAGCCACAGTTTTCACCAAGATGGACATTCGCAGTGCGTACAACCTCATTCGAATAAGTAGGGGAGAAGAGTGGGAGACAGCCTTTATGACTCCTTCAGACCACTACGAGTACCAGGTGATTCCGTATGGCCTGGTAAATGCCCCCTCCGTGTTCTAAGGCTTCCTGAATGAGGTGTTCAGTAAGCATCTCTAGCGATTCGGCCTCATCTGCAATGACGACATAGTGGTGTACTCTCAGAACAACTCCAACCATCGTCATCATGTAGCGCTCGTGTTGGAAAAGCTGAGGGAATACCACCTGTACCTCAAGGCTGAGTAGTGTTCTTTACACCAATTAATCAGTCTTAAAAGATAAAATTACTACCAGTCAACTGATCATAAAATTGCAGTTATTGAGAAAATAACTAGAGAGAAATTATATCAGAAATTCCACCTTTAAAAGGTCTTTTGTGGTTTGCTGAAAGCGGAGAGGAATCGGCCATATTCAAGGTGATTGTGAGTGTTACAGTATTTGGGGTAATTTGAAGCTAAATGTGGATGGATTGTCCTCCATCAATAGCATCTGCCACCCCAGAGCAGGTCAGGAGTCATTTCTCTCTAAATCTCATCTGCATAGGCTAATGGAGGCAAATGGTTTGGTAGTTTTTTTCCATTCCTAAGGCTGATTAAGGTTATATTGTGTCAAAGCACTTAGAAACTGTAAATGGACTGTAGGATTCCAGTTTCTGTGAATTGTTCTGGGTTTATGATGGTGACAAATTAAGGAAAAGTAATTTGTCGCCATCATAAACCCAGAACGATTTTTTAGATTTCATATTAGTGTTCTACATACTTCAAAATAATTACATGCATTAATTTTTATAAGTGGATGAATGACAAACAAGAATATCCAAGATGATGAAAACTAGAAATCCTTTAAAGATCAAGTTTTAAATGTAAGGGCCAAGGTCTTATAAATGTAATATTTGCCTTACTGTTGGTATCAAAATAATAATAAAAAAATAAAAACATAAATCTTACATTTAATGACTCTAAAAAAGTGGTGGTAACCGTCAAGTAAAAAGTAATAAAATATTTTCCCCTAGCACCATGAATACATGTGTGCAAACAGAATATATACTGTATATCATTTTCAAACATGTTTCAACATATTTTTACAATTATAAATTTATTTTATTTTAAATTTGAAAACCTGAACTAACCTTATCATTAAAATGTCAAAAAGTTTTTATTTTATAACAAAGAATTTCAGCCCTTTTATGAGATTTTTTACTTTGTTACAATCTCTGGACACCACCTAGAATTGTTTTAACTTCTGTTTAATTTATAATTTTTCATTGTATTTTTAATACATTTCATAGGTCATTGATCACTTACATTCTATAAACATATAAACACTTTATGAGGCTGACTTACAAACATTCTTCTGTATCATTATTTTGAACATTATTACATGAAAGATGTAATAATGAGTGCATATCTCATATCTCAACTCTTGTGTTAGTGTTACTGAATACGTTTTGATCCCGGTGCCCTTTCAGATGTGTTCTGCTAGATCAGGGGACAGGAACCTATGGCTAGCAAGCTCAAGTGGCTCTGTTAAAAATCAAGTGGCTCGCCGGGTCTCTCACAACAAACACATGAACGTTTAAAACTTTCTAGAGATACTTTTTCCAATAGAAAGTGTAGGTGCGATTGCAAAGCTTGAAGTCAATGACACTGTTTTGATTTCCTTTCTCCCGAATTTTACAGCCTACTTCTGGTGAACAAGGTTTGAAATGAATGCCGAGTATTTTGCTGATGTACCAGCCACTGTGGAAGGCGACCTGTAAGACTTCTCTGAGCGTGATATAACAAGAAATTAGATACAAAGACGCGCAATTGACGATACATGATTATATTTTGAAAAACAGGCGAAAGAAAAGCCACGATGAGCGTCTGATTTGATGTTTCCGCAGTGAGCTCTGAGTGAAATGAAAGCGCTTCTCCAACACGCGAACATTCATAGAGTTCTCTCAACCTATGAGCCACCAATGAACTCATTCACTGCCAGCTCCCCATGCTCAACCGGTAAGCTTTGCTCTTCCTGACAAGTTTGATGGTTCTGCTGAGAAATGCCGGGGTGTTTTACAACAGTATAAAATCTATTTCTCTAACCAACCTGATTAATTTTATCAAGATGCCAAGAAATGGGCCTTTTATGATGTCTTTGCTTACTGGTAAAGCACTCGATTGGGCCGCCACTTTTTGGGACAAAGATCCTCAAATCCAGACCTCATTTGACTTCTTCGTTCAACAGATCTACGAAGTCTTTGAGTATCCAGCGGATGGTCAAAATATCCCTGTTCAGCTGCTTCATTTACACCAAGGCCATCTATGTGCAGCAGACTAAGGAATTCTGTTCAGGACACTAGCGGCTCAAAGTGGGTGGAATGATGTCACTCTAAAAACTGTTTTCCACGAGGGGCTTCACCAAGATCTAAGGCGGAACTGACATGCAAGGGTGAGGGTTCTACTCTGTCAGAATTAATTACCATGCCTATCAATATGGATAACCTGCTTCGTAATGCTCCACAGCCCCAGTTTCACTGCACATATAAGTCTACAGTCTCTGTACAGGCACAGGCATCCACTGAAGCATCCAAATCTATGTAGGTTGTTTATGCCAGTGTTTCTATGAAGGAACCGCAATATCGACGTAACAGAAAATTTTGCTATTACTGTGGTGAACCAGGTCATCTCAATGCTGCATGCCCACACAAGAAATCAAGTTCCCATGAATCAAAGCTGAAAGTGAGTACCACAAACTTTATCACCTATCCGTCACAGTTTTTTGTTGCCTGTAGAGATCTCCATTGGTGATCATATAAATCAAGAGATCATACAAGAACACAATATACCCACCATTCAATGCATTCCAACAATTAATATCACCACAGTTGAAAACACTTGCATTTGTTCTGGTATAACTCAACAGACTGTTCCCACAACCATCAAGATTGGACTATTTCACGTGGAGAACATTTCACTATATGTCATTGTAAAGGGATTTCGATGGGCAAGGAGGAGGCGAGTACCAGCTTGATAATATAAATAATAGTTTAATAAGAAATTTTAAACAAAAGACACAAACACACACACAACTGACATGTCTGTAAATGATCTCTCTCTCCTGCACCATCCTCCGCAGTCGGCCTTTATCCCTCTCGGAGGCTTAATTAGCCTGATTGGGGACCGGATGTGTAGAATCACGACCAGGCCCCGCCCTCCACCCTGCCACATTCATAAACTCACCCAATCATGTTCTTATACTGGGTCATCCTTGGCAGGCTATCCACAGCCCTTCTATACCCTGGAATCAGGGTGAGCTCAAGCAATGGCCAGGATTCTGTCATGAACATTGTCTCCATGTTGCTGTCTTCATGCCTTGTCTTACCACCAGCATAGAAAGCCCTGAATTCCAAACAGTAACCATGATTCCAGAGGAGTATGCAGAATTCAATGAAGGTTTTTAGTAAAGTCAAAGTTACTCAACTTCCTCCTCACTGTCTACGGGACTGCACCATTGAACTTCTGTCTAATACAGCTCCACTGAGAAGCAAGGCTTATCCAATGTCACACCCCGATAACCTAGCTATGGAAACTTGCATCGAGGAAGCCCTTGCCTCCAGTTACATCCATCCCTCCACCTCTCCAGCTGCTGCAGGTTTTTTTTCCTTCCTTGAGAAAAAGGATTGAGGTCTACGTCCATGTATCGACTATCGAGGCCTGAACTGTCACCTTGAAATACCGTTACCCACTGCCACTTATTCCCTCAGCCCTTGAACAACTCTGTGAAGCTAAGATTTATACTAAGCTCGATCTCAGAAGTGCTTATAACCTCATCAGAATCAGAGAAGTAGATGAGTGGCAAACTGCATTCATCACTGCCAGGGGGCACTATGAATACCTGGTCATGCCATGTGGACTTGCTAATGCCCCCTCTGTTTTCCAGTCTTTTGTTAATGAGATTTGTGGTGGCCTACATTGATGACATCCTCATCTATTCTCAAAATAAGGAACAACATATCCAGCATGTCAGGACAGTCCTATCACTTCTCCAGGAACACCAGCTATTTGTCAAGGCAGAAAAATGTGAGTTTCATATCTCCCATACCACATTCCTTGGTTACAATATCAGCCACCAAGGTGTAGAAATGGATGTCTCTAAAACCACAGAAGCTACCGAATGGCCTTGACCTTCCACAATCATAGAACTACAGCAGTTTCAGGGCTTTTCCAATTTCTACTGCCACTTTATCAAAAACTACAGTATCATTGCAGCACCACTCATGTCATTGCTCAAGGGAAAATCCAACATGTTGCCATGGAACGACGCCACATACCAAGCCTTCGTCTCCCTCAAGTCAATCTTCATGATCACTCCTATACAGAAACACCCCGACCCCAAACTTCCTTTTGTCATTGAAGTAGACACCTCTGATTGTGGGATTGGAGTGGTCCTGTTACTAGGTCACAGGACCCCAGGCAAGCTTTACCCTTGTGCATTGAAAGCTAAATTCTGCTGAACAAAACTATTTTGTGGGCAACAAGGAATTTATTTCCATGAAGGCAGTACTCGAAGAGTGGCATCACTGGTTAGAGGGGGCAGTCCACCCGTTCCAAGTTATCACTGAACCAAAGAACCTTGAATACATCAAGGGAGCCAAGAGACTGAATCCACGTCAAGCCCGATAGTCATTGTTCTTCACTAGGTTCAATTTTACCATCACCTACTGCCATGGCAGCAAGAATGGCAAAGCAGATACACTTTCATGCAGGCCTGATCAACCCCATATCCAGATTGTGGGACAGCGCACATGTCCGGCTACAGCAAGCAGTCAGAGTGCAACTCTTTCAGGCAGACCTTTTTATATACAGTTATGTGCAAGTGATGTGATGTATTGAAGAAGAGGTAGGATATGTACACACCCAACTTAGAGCACCCTCAATTGTAGACCAGGGCAAACTACTGACCACGGGTCGATTAATCATAAACATTATTTAATAGATCTTACATTTATATGGTTTTTGGACCTATCGTGCATCCACAAGCTTTTAATATGCTCAGGGTTACCAGATAATATATGCAACACCCCAATCAGAGATTTATTCCAGCACAAATTGGAAATATTTCGCCTTATACATAATTTATGCAATCTGGCAAACTGACACAAGAGTTCACATGCTTTCTCTCTGCAAAAAACAAACAACAATTTAGCACTCAATAGTGCATGGAGGGGACACGCGAGTAAAACAAAGTGAGAGAGGAATATATTTACTCTGTGTTATTTGTAAAATGCTGAAGTCCCTCACACATGTATGTGAATGTTACCTGGCAGTAATTATTTATCAGTGTCATGTAGCCTGTTTTATTTTATTGGTGTGCTGAATGAGGTGCCAAACATTGACAAGAACCATGCCATGACCCACAAGCATGTAAACAGGTTGATAATGTTCTGAGAATAATATGAGTAAACGTGTCCACTTATTAAAATAAGCTTTTAGAATCTCTTTCCCAAATATTTTATTTTACTTTTAAACCAGACTGCTGATATGGATATTAAATCGAATAAATTATCATTGCATTGACGTATGGTAAAATAATCAAATCATAATTTTATTCAGTTTTACTAACACATGATAGAAAATATAGCAGCAAAACTTCAAGCAATCACAGAATGGTACCATCAGTATACACTTCAGAATATTGTGCATCATTCATTGAGTGCATGTCTGGGCTTAAAAGATAAAACTATGCAGAACTTTTTATCTTTCCATGTTCTACTTAATATCTGACGTGGCCCCAGTACCAAAATAATTACACACCCCTGCTCAATTTAATATGTAAGCCCAATACTGTAAATTGGCTAGCAGATTTTCTTGAAACAAACACACAAAAATCCTTGCATTTGGTGAAAGCACAAAATGCTACATCAAAACTTATAAATGTACATGATTTTGGAAATAAGTATGTCCTACAGTATGTTCTGTAATTTTCAGCGACAGATCATGGGGAAAAAATTCCCCAAATCAATAAATATTTTGTACATTAAAAAACAAACTTTTCTTTTACATTATGTAGCATTTAAACATGATCTATTAAAAATGTGTCATTATGATACATCTCCACTTTATACAGAGCATAACCACTACTTTCAGAAGCACCCTCAGTGATTTTGATCTGGAAACGGGTCTGCATATACTGGAGGGGAATTTCCTCATTCTCACTATCTGCTGCCTGTCTGTCAGACAGCTGGTGATTCACTCGTAGATAGGAATGAGAACAGAGAGCTGGGTTAATTTTTTTTTTCCATATGAGAGCAGGGTTGATGGTGTTAAAAGCTGAACTGAAGTCAACAAATAGTATCCTTGCAAAAGTCTCTGGTCTGTCTAGATGTTGAAGTAGGTAATGTAGTCCCATATTGACTCCATCATCCACAGACCTGTTTGCTCTGTAAGCAAATTGAAGGGGATCCAGATATGGTTCAGTGATGTCCTTCAGGTGGGCCAACACCAGGCTCTCAAATGACTTCATGACCACAGACGACAGAGCAACAGGTCTGTTGTCATTAAGTCCTTTTGATTTTGAGTTTCTTTGGGACGGGATGATTGTGGAGCATTTAAAGCAGCAGGGAACTTCACATTGCTCCAGTGATCTGTTGAAGATCTGAGTGAAGATGGGGGCCAGCTGGTTAGCACAGAAGTTTAGAAGTGGGTGAAACACCATCTGGGCCCTGTGCTATTTCTTGTCTTCTGTTTCTGGAAGACCTGGCACACATCATCTTCACATATCTTAAGTGCATGTTGAGTAGCAGGAGATGGGAGGAGGGTGGTGGCAGGAGGTGTAAATATTTGTGTGGTGTGAAGGCTGGAGCAGGTGTGGGTTGTGTGACTGGGCTTTTCAAATCTACAGTAAAACACAGTCAGGTCATTAGAAAGTTGTTGATTCCCTACAGTGATGGGGATGGTGTCTTGTAGTTGGTAAAGTGTTTCAGGCCTCTCCACACTGATGCAGGGTCATTAGCTGGAAACTGTTTTTTTTCAGCTTTTCAGAATAGCTACTTTTAGCCACTCTAGTCTCCTTTTTCAGTCTGTATTTAGCCTGATTGTACACTATTTTATCCCCACTTCTGTAAGCATCCTCTTTGGCCTGACAAAGCTGCCTGAAATTTGCTGTAAACCATGGTTTGTCATTGTTGTATGTTAAATAAGTCCTAATAGGAATGCACTTGTCCTCACAGCAACTGATATATGATGTCACAGTATCTGTGAACTAGTCCAGGTCTGTAGCTGCAGCTTCAAAAAACACTCCAATCAGTGCAGTCAAAACAGACTTGTAGTTCCAGCTCTGCTTCATTGGCCCATCTTTTTAGTCTTACAGGTTTAGCTGATTTTAGTTTCTGCCTGTAGGCCTGAAGAAGATGAACCAGACAGTGATCAGAGAGTCCTAAAGCTGCATGTGGGACAGAGTGAACAGAGTGCTTGCTCCTGCAGCAAGTAGGAAGGCTTACAGTTTATGAAGAGCGCCTCTAAATTAGGACAGCACATCTTCAACGTTGTTACATCCGTACACCAAGATTTGGTTTCCCTGTTATCTCTGCGGCCTGATCTTCTCTGAACAGCTGGCAGGCCATCCGCAGTGACATCTTAGATTAAAAAAATAAATACAATTATAATAACTTTGACAACTAAGCAATGGTACATCTCTCTGGGTTTTTTTCCCATCTTTTTTTTGTTCACTTTCAGTTCAGCTCACATACAAAATAATGGGGTCCAAAAGAGACCACATTGATTTTTTTTTTTTTTTCATTAAACCTGAAGCACACAAGATGCTCTTTGGAACATTGTCAAATCCTGCTGGATAAAATGGATCATAAGGTTATACACAAACTAATGTGTCTTTGCCAGCTTGGGTGCATGCTGTCATTAAATCAAAAGAGAAATAAACAATAGGTATTCAACCAGAATAGGCTTTCTACCGCCAAAAACACTGTGTGAATTAGTCACTTGCAGCTATTGTCAAATATTTTAATAAGAATATACATTTTCCATTATTTGAATAAGGCAGGAAGTATTGTGACCATATTATTTGTTTAATATTTGTCTGAATACATGTGCTTGAGTTTTACGCTACACGTGGCTACGCAGTTCAAAACTGTAGGTTACATGCTTTGTTATTTGTTATCTGTCTAGTATTTTATTAGTAGTACATATTTGCTATTCATCAATGCTGAATCAAATACTAAGAAATTCTGAAATGAATATCTTTCTATTCAACTTTTGCTCAAATTTAGATGACAATATAAATTAGTTTAAAAATAAATAAATAAATAAATATTCAAATAGAAAAGTAAAAAAATATATGCTTTTTACTGGTGGTCTCAGAATTTTGGACCCCACTGTATTTTTTTCATTTTAATATAAAATGTGCCCATGTTTGTTAGCCTGATACATTTAATCCCTTCCTAAGTAGTAACTGTCATATTTGTATGAGTACATAAATAGTGTAAGAGTACATATTTGACTAGAGGGCATGCCTAATGTTTTCACAAAGTAATTTGGCATTATAAACTGATGGATGCATAATGTTGCACTGTAATGATACAATCTGCAGCCCTGCAGAGGACAGAGGCTGTGCTCACTAATTGCCAAGTGTAAATATTGCACAGTGCATCATGGAGAGTAGAACGGAATGGGCGTGTGGCTCTTTGACAGTCAAAATTAATGCTGGGGCTTAACATGCACGATTGAAATTGACAAAAGAAAGAGAATAAGTGAAAGAAAAGGGGATTATGATGGCGGAAGAGAGAGAGAGAGAGAGAGAGAGAGAGAGAGAGAGAGAGAGAGAGAGAGAGAGAGAGAGAGTGTGTCTGTGTATGTGTGATCATTAAATTACACAGTCGAGATGGAATTAGCAAAGTGCTTGGGGATTCATTAGTCAATATGTCACTCTTCTGCTGCAGAATGGAGAGAAAGGCTGGCTTTGGGTAGGGTGGGGTGAAAAGAGAGAGCTAGGCTTTGTGATCAAAAAGAGAGTGATATGGTCCGAGAAGAGAGCAAGAAAAAATAAAGAGGGTGAATTGTTTTGACAGAGGGTTTTGGATCAGCTGCTTGCCAGACTGGGTTTGGTGTCACATATCTCTCTTAATTACAGGCTCTCTCAGAGCCGCCCTGTTTGTTTTTCTGCCTAATGAGTTAGATGGGGATTAAGCACTTTGCTCAGGGCCAATTAGCTCACCCATTCCCAAACGCCCACTGCTCTCCGCCCAGCAAGATAGAGCAAACCCATCTAAACAGACCAAAAGTATTGCTCAATAGTGAGAAAAAGGGTATTAGAATGAGCACTTGTCTTAACCTTGATTCTACCAAAACAAGATGCAGTACAACATTTCTTCTGAACAGGGCAAGACAAGCAAGTGCTCGAGTCTTCTGAGTGACAGCCAGGAAAGTTCCAGCTGTGATGCTGAGGGGTGATAAGATTTATAAAAACTAACATGACACATCAATGGAGTGCATTTTCTAATAGAACACCGCCTGTGAAAAAGGAAAATTAAATACAAAAATAAAAACTATGTGTGAACTGTAAGACAGTCAGAATACCAGATGCCATAATGTAATACGTTGGCTGGATTACACTTCGCAACTTTTAAAAACAGATTCTAAGTATCATACTTGGTATTAAAATCATTTAGTGTCATCCAACCTTAAGTGAGCTATTCTTAAAGTAATCTGTAGGGTTCAATAAGAAATTAAAGTTGAAGTGTGTAATTTCTACAACACAGATTTTATTTTTAATTTTTTATATTGTATTTAAATAGGTTTCCTGAACACCCCCATCTACCGTTAGTCAAAAGATAATAGATAATCCGACCCAAATGCACAACACGAGTGGTCCTCGGCTCGCTGTCCTGCTTCCGTCCGCGATGCAGGATGATGGCACAGTACATTATGAGTATCACATGTTTATCTGTACATGATCATGATAGGAGTTGAAAGACTGGATATAAAAGAAAAGGTTAGCGATTCTATTACACTTATGTTATATTAACACTAGGGCTGTCAATTTAACATGTTCATTTAGGGAGATTCATTTTATGATAAAATGAATTTTTAAAAAAAATGCACGCAAATAATCATGTCCCAAACCTGTACATAAGTTCTTTAAAATGTAATATTCCTTCTACCTTTCAGAGCAATTCAAGCTTGATGTACCACCTTGACCACGTTTACGTGCATTTAAGAAAATGGTTTATTCCAGGATTTGCAGTAAGCAGCTTTCTGAAATGTCATGTAAGTGAGAACGCCGATTTCCTTATACGGTTTAAGGGATTAAGAGAATGCAGTTTAACACACATAGGTTTCTCCCCGAGAACGCAGCTTAATGTGGCCATGTAAATGCTAAGCGACAGACGTCAGCGTGAACAGACCAAATAACAAACCTCATAGGATGGAGCCCAATCAACACAGCAGAAAGATTTCAACATTTTCAGGATTACAGAGGGAAAAGCACATACACTATACCCATTGATATACACAAATGTAAAATATCAACGGTCCCTCGTGTTCACGTATATGCACTCGTACGTGGATTATTTCAGAGCAATTTCTCTGGAAAGTTAAGGAAACAAACACAACAATAACTGGAATATCTGGAAATAAAGCATAGCAACAGAAAATGTCCTCTGATGCTATATTTGTTATTTTCACAAGCGTTGAGGGAAAATTACATTAATGTGGAGAAAGCTGCTTACTGACTGAGCCGCATGTATAAGGGAGTAAAGAGTATGCCGCATATACAGCGCATGTAACCGGCTGTTTTCTCACAATAACGCATTTTCTCGCATTAAGCCGTTTTTTGGTGTCCATGTAAACATAGTCCTTGACCTTTGCAAATCTGTGGCAATAGAGGGCAGTCAGCTCAACTCCAGCTTTAGAGACAACGTGCCTTGTCAAACCAACAAGATCAGACAGCACAGCCTTTAACAGATGATGTGTATAAAGAGATTTAAGGGAAAGGAGGAGGCAAGAACCGGCTTGACAATATAAATAATAGTTTCATGCGAAACTCACAAAAGACACAAACACACACATGACGGACATGCCCGTAAATCATCTCTCTCTCTCTCCCGCACCATCTTCCGCAGTTGGCCTTTATCCCTCTCGGAGGCTTGATTAGCCTGATAAGGGACCGGATGTGTAGAATCACCACCTGGCCCTGCCCTCCGCCCTGCCAAAACGTGCTCTTTTGGGTATTGTGTAAATGCTTTACTTTTCTGCTGCCACAATATAGCTACAGTATGTACTGTATATGATGTCACTTATTTCAATCATCTGAAGTATAATATTGTGTTTTATATTATATATATATAAATATTTTAGCAATTGGTACATAAAATATACAAAATTATTTTTATTTGTGGCCTTTATCAGTAAATAGTGATATATGCAATTAATTGTGATAAATTAATTGGCACATCATGTAATTAATCTGATAAAAACTTTTAATCGAATGATAACCCTAGTGAACACATTTAATGATTTGAAGCTATACATTTGAAACTGTGTAAAAACCCCAAAGTAAATCTGTAATCTTTTCAATAATGGTTGCCTATGTTTTCCCCAGCTATTTAAAATGCATTTCAAAGGAGCTACTTGCTCCCGTGCACCACCAGGTCAAAAAAGTTCTGTGATAATCCAGCACTGCACATTATAATAAATTTGTCATTGCAGTTAGAATATCTGTGAGCTTCATCATCGTCAGAGAACAATCGACACAAAGGAATGTTACAAAAATGCTTCACTCTGAATATTTATTCACATAATTCCTGCAGGCCTCTGGGAATGAATGCATAAAATGTGTCTCCATTCAGACTGTGTGCAAAAGAGAGAACAAAAAGCTCAGAAACAATTAAAACTACACATCTCACTGCTTTGAAATATAAATGAATAAGTGGGTAAAAGGATTAATCAATTTATCAATATATGCCTTTTGTAGAAGTGGCTTGTCGAGCGTATGCTTGTGCTTGTTAATGTTGGCTGCATGAAGTGTTTAGTTTAGCATTCTCTGTGTGTCTCTCTTCACGCTGTTATGTCTTCAGTGCTACTGTGTGTCTGGACTCCTTGCTTGTCTAATTGGATGTGGTGATTCCCGGGTTTTGTCACACAAAGGGCTGATCTGCACAATTTACAGGCCAGAGTGTCAGAGAGCACAGCACTCAGTGTCACAGCTAAATTTCACCCGAGCCGAGTGAAAGCTAATAGAGATTCAGGAGTATCCGTCTCTCTCTTTTCGACATTCAACCCTGACTATATGCATTTAAAGGAGTAGTTCAACCAAAAGTTAAACTTTTGTCATTATTTTCCTCATGTGTTGTTTCAAGCCTGTACTGTATGCTGTATTTTTCTATGGAAGACAAAATACATTTGAAATAATTTAAGATTTTATCACTTTTCCATACAATGACATTTCAAAGTGAAAATGTCTATTAAGATTCAGAAAAGTTAGGATTAGTGGGTTTATATGTGTTTAAGGAAAAACAGCACTGGAATAACATTGGTAGGAGTTATTAATGATATAATATGTGTTTTTGGGAAACATCACACTTACTACTGCCTAAACTTTAGTTAGGGTTAGGGATTTAAAAAAAACCTATGTATTAAATTTTGTCACTTAACTCGTCCTGCATCATTTATTCTATGGACATTAATTATTCTTGTGCAGCTTGTTGAGTAGAGATGTGCTAATACATTTCTAAGTGATCAAGCTTACAATTTTAGACGGGCAGATGATAAAACTGTTTATAGTATAACATTTAATAAACTTTACAATACATTGAAGGAGCGACCATACAGGGACCAGAATTTCGCAGATACTCAGAAAATATCTTCAGAAATTGCAATTCTTCATCATATAGAGACTAAAATCTCACACACAACAAACACACAGACTTTAATGACTAGCAGCTACTCTCACTGAACACTTTAACACCTGTACACCAACTTATTCATGCAATTATCTAATCAGCCAATCGTGTGGCAGCAGTGCAATGCAAATAACCAGGTACAGGTCAGGAGCATCAGTTAATGTTCACATTAACCATCAGAATGAAGAAAAATTTGATCTCAGTGATTTTGACAGTGGCATGTTTGTTGACGGGCTGGTTTGAGTATTTCTGTAGCTGCTGATCTGCTGGGATTTTCATGCACAACAGACTCTAGAGTTTACTCAGAATGGTGCCAACAACAAAAAACATCCAGTGAACGGAAGTTCTGGGGATGGAAATGCCTTGCTGATGAGAGAGGTCAACAAAGATTGGCCAGACTGATTCAAGCTGACAGAAAGGCTATGGTTTCTCAGATAACCACTCTGTACAATTGTAGTGAGCAGAATAGCATCTCAGAATGCACATGTCGAAGCTTGAGGTTGATGGGCTCAACAGCAGGAGACCACATCGGGCACTTTATTAGGAACATAATGTTCAGTGAGTGTAGGTACAGTATGCGTTTCCACGATTTATAGATTCTCTTTGTAATTCTAGGGTATTATTCTGACTGAGGGTATTATTCTATTATGAAGTAAACACAAACACAATTCACCATTAATAAATAAAGAGGTTTAATTTTTTAAATCCAGCACAGGGACAGCCAGAAAGGTATTCTTTTGTTCTTCTTCAAACATACACTACTCAAAATACAGGGGTCAATAGCAATATATCTTGAAATTACTTAATGGTCATGTTTGATATAGAGGTCTGTTTAATAATGATTGTCTGACATGTTAAACCACTATAAACCAATTCACTGTCTACACAATGAAAAAACTGTGTGAGAAGGCTTTTGTACAAGGAGCACATTCTTGTTTTGAGATTAAAGAAGACATGGAAGGTCTATAATTACAGCCAGTTAACTAGATTTATAGAAATAAATTGACTCATTGACATTTATTAAAGATGATGTGTCTGAGTGATTATTTTGATTTTAAAATACTTTCTCCTTTTCCAGCATAATATGCAAAGACAACTATAAGTAAGCCATCTATAGGCTAATATCCCCAAAAAAAAGTATAAACAATGTGACTTTGTGGCCTTTTCAAAAAATTGCTGTTTATTTGAGCATTCTGACCAGTCTGACATGGCAACTGTCATTGACTAAACCAATGGCAAGATGAAGAGAGTGTTCTGCCTGTTTTAAATATTCATTTCATTATTTAGAATATTGTGTATTGTAAATTATGTATTGTGTTTGATAGGTGGAAATAAAAGTCATCAAAATTATATTTTATACATTTTTGTAATAAAATGTCAGACTCCTTTTTCTTGCTGAAGTACAGTACATTTCTTGTTTTATGTACCATTAAAACACATACTTTTTTCCAAATTCTTTGTATAATTTGACCAAGTTACAGTTTTATTGGAAATGATGCACAATAAAAACATTCCATAGTGATATTTACCTTGATTTTTCAATATTTTGGTAACACATCACATATCTTATATTTCATGTCAAGCATGCACTTCACTTTGGTCCACTTTTGATAACCAAGTACAGTAACTTGTGATAAAACTTTTTTAGAGTCAAAATTGTGGGTTATGGTAAATCGTATATATATATATATATATATATATATATATATATATACACATGTATATATCTGATCCTGTGGACAGAACGCTTTAGCTGACATCTGCTCATGTCAACAAACAGGGAAGAGGAATATGCAAGCCTATTCTGTGTGTACACTTCTTCCCCTGTCTAAGAATACAAATCCTCTGGAATTCTATTAAAGGCAGTTTCACGCTCTCCTTCCTTTAACTTTGATGTTGTGCTGACCTGCTGGATAAATTAAAGGCATTTAAAGATGTCTAATGTGCTTGTCTGGGTCCTCCTCCATCTGCCTGGAGAAAAGGGGGCACTCCGTCTGCAGCATTACATTTCAGTTCAACACACATTAATTAATTGTGAGTGCTCAAGCTGAGTTTGGCTGATTAACACCCCTAAAGATCTCAATAATTAACCACAACGAGATGAGAGATAGAGATTGACATTCCTTCAGACTGAAATTTTAAGTGAGCCTCAATTTGCCTACTTACTATATACTATACACTAAAATGAGGTACAATACCAAGGAGGTTTTAATAGTTAAGCAGCCTGGTGGGTACACCAGATCGGGTTGGCTAATACTGCAACTGTGGTCTATGAGAAACGTCTCGGGTTACATGTGTAACCCTTGTTCCCTGAAAAAAGCGGAACGAGATGCTGCGCTGCTAAGCGCTATGGGGAACAATCTTATTGTGAGCTGCTCTGAACATGTGTGTAACACGTCAATGAAAATTGACCGGAATTTATAGCCTTGGTTGGTGAGATCATTGGACGCACCTGTGGCCAGACTATAAATAGGAGGCGTCACCAGAGTGTCGTCAGATATTTTTCTGAAGAGCGGTCCTGGGACGTCCCAGTGCGGCAAAGAAGCGCAGCATCTCGTTCCGCTTTTTTATGCACCTCATAGGCCAGGGCAATAGCATCCCTCACCCAATGTGACATAGTCTGCTTAGTAGCGGCCGCCCCCCTGTTGCGGCCCCCATAGCAAACAAACAATTGCCCTGATTTATGCCACTGGCTTGTGCTGTGGACATAAGTCTGAAGGGCACGGACTGGGCAGAGTCCGTGAAGTCTTTCCTGCTCCGGCGTTAGAAACGGCGGGGAGCAGAAGGCTTCCAAAGTGACAGGATGTATTGTCGAAAAAGGAACCTTAGGAAGGTAATCAGGGTGAGGATGCAAAATAGCTTTGGCCATACCTGGGGCAAATTCTAAACAGGTCGGCAAAATAGACAGAGCCTGTAGATCCCCAATCCTCTTAAGAGAGGTAATAGCCATAAGAAAGACCATCTTGAGAGTCAGAAGTCTGTCAGACGCTGACTCCAGAGGTTCAAAAGGGGTCTCAACCAGACCCTCCAGGACTATTGTTAAGTCCCATGAAGGAGTCCTGATCCTAACGGGAGGCCTCAGTCTCTTGGCTCCACGAATGAAGCGAGCAAATAAAGGGTGCCTCCCTAAAGGCACCCCATCAATCTAGGCGTGGCAAGCCGAAATGGCGGCCACATAAACCCTGAGAGTAGCGGGGCATATACCTGCTGACAATTTTTCCTGCAGAAAATCCAGAACTGAAACAATTTCGCAGTTAACTGGATCTGCACCATGTGAACTGCACCACCTTTCGAAGACACCCCATTTATTGGTGTAAATTCTTCTGGTGGAGGGAGCCCTAGTGCTAAGAATGGTTTCAATAACCCCAAGCGACAGCCCTGTGTCCCTCAGCTGGTACCCTTCAGGGGCCAAACATGAAGTTTCCACAATTCGGGCCGGGGATGAAATATTGTCCCCTGTGCCTGAGACAGAAGGTCCCTCCTGTCCAGAATCGCCCAAGGCGAGCCGTCTAGAAGAGACATCATCTCTGAGAACCAAATCCTGTTCGGCCAGCGAGGTGCTATCAGTAAGAGGCAAGACCCTTGCTGGCGAACTCTGGCCAGGACTCCCAGGAGCAGAGAAACCGGGGGAAAAGCATACAGACACATTCTGGGCCATGTATGCACCATCGCGTCCAGACCCAGGGGGGCTGGGTGACTCAGAGAGAAGTAGAGGGGACATTGCGCAGTCTCTTGAGAGGCGAAGAGGTCCACTTCCGCTCTGTAAAATCTCTCCCAAATCTGTTGTACTACTTCGGGGTGGAGTTTCCACTCGCCCGATGGTAAGTTTCGTCTGGACAGAAAATCTGCTCCCACATTCAGGCGTCAAGGGATATAAACTGCCCTGAGTGACAGTAACTTGCCCTGGGCCCAAAGGAGAATCCGACGTGCCAGCAAATTGAGGTGGCGAGAACGTAGGCCTCCTTGATGATTTATGTAAGAGACTGCTGCTGTATTGTCCACCCGCACAAGGACATGGCAGTCTCTCAAATGTTGGAGAAAGTATTTCAGGGCCAGAAATACTGCCATCAGCTCGAGGCGGTTTATGTGCCAATCGAGTTGATGACTCTCCCATTCCCCTTGGGCTGGACGACCACTTAAGACCGCACCCCAACCCGTCAGGGAGGCGTCTGTCATTAGCATCCTGCGACGACACAACGCACCAAGAGTGGGACTCAAGGTGAGAAACCGGGGTCTGAACCACAAAGAAAGGGAACGAAGCGCTCGGCGCGTAACCCTTATTTGCCTGAGGGGACTGGCCCTTGGATGAAACCCCCTGGCTTTTAGCCACAGCTGAAACGGTCTCATATGGAGAAGGCCCAAAGGAATCACCGTGGATGTAGACGCCATGAGACCTAATATTCGTTGATACTGAAGAACAGTGCAACCCTGACCTAGCCTGAGATTGCTCAGGGAGTTCTGAATGGAGATGACACGAGCGGGAGACAACTGTGCCTGCATCGTGATCGAATTCCATATGACCCCTAAATAGGAAATTTCCTGGGTCGGGGAAAGAACGGTCTTTTTTGGCATTGAGTCTCAGACCCAGATAACCTAGATGAGCCAAGACGATATCCCTGTGCTGAACTGCCAGTTTTTGAGACTGGGCTAGAATCAGCCAGTCGTCTAGATAATTCAGAATGCGGATGCCCTGGAGTCGCAAAGGAGCCAGTGCTGCATCCATGCATTTCGTGAATGTGCGGGGTGATAGGGCTAGGCCGAATGGAAGGACCCGATACTGGAAGGCTTCGTCCCCGAAAGCGAACCTCAGGAACTTCCTGTGCTGTGGCAGAATTCCAATATGAAAATATACGTCCATGAGGTCGATCGTGACCAGCCAATCGTGACGTTGGAACTGAGACACGAAGGACTTGACTGTTAGCATCTTGAACTTGAGCGTCTTGATCGAGCGATTCAAGCCACGAAGATCTAAGATCGGACGCAACCCCCCCCCCCTTCTTGGGGACCAGGAAGTATCTGCTGTAATAGCCTTCTCTGGAAGGGGAACATGTTCTATGGCCCCTTTTTCCAAGAGATTTTGCAGTTCTACCCGAAGTAGACATGCCTGTTCCGGTCTTACGGTAGTGGAAACCACGCCGTTGAAGCTCGGAGGGCGGCAAGCGAACTGAATTCTGTAGCCTTTTTCTACTGTTTTTAGAACCCACATAGAAATACCTGGCAGAAGTTTCCACGCTGCCAGGTTCTCTGAGATGGGAACTAATTTCAACACTACCTGTCGAGGGGGTGTCGAATGTTCCGTGTCCTGGATTAAGGCAGGGAGCAACGGTACACTCAACATCTTGTTGGAAACCCCTGTCACCCGAAACACCAAAGGTGGCGGGAGTGAAGAGGTTTCGTGAGGGTATCGGGAGGGCCGAAGTGAATGACACACGTGCCCCGTCCCGAAGGGAACTACCCTCACAGGGCTGGATACAAGACCGTCAGGGCTTCTTTCTCTTAGAAATGCTAGCCCTGAGGTCTTGTTTGGGAGGCTGCTGAGGGCGACGAGCCTGTCCCCAATCCTTGCGAGGGGGAGCACGACTTGCCACGCTTTGCTTTTGAGCCTCCCTCCTAACGGAATCAGGGCGAGACTGGGTGGCCGACGGCCTCGCCCCCTGAGTGCGGCGAGGAAGAAACTGCCCAAAGGCTTCCTCATGGCTTTTCGCCTCCTGGAATCTGGAGATAACCGTATTCATAGCGTCTCCAAAGAGACCAGAAGGCGAAATTGGGGCATCTAGGAGGAAAACTCTGTCCTTATCCTTGATGCCGGATAGATTAAGCCATAAATGCCTCTCCGTGCTGACCAAAGTGGACATAGACCGGCCAATAGCACGGGCTGACTGCTTGGTGGCACGGAGAGACAAATCCGTAGCTCGACGAAGTTCTGAAAAAGCTTCGTCGTCGAGGTCTTTTCCTGCACTCAGGTCCTTTAGCAGGTCAGCCTGGTACGCCTGTAAGACAGCCATGGTGTGCAGCGCAGCACCAGCCTGACCCGCCACTTGATAAGCTCTCCCGACCAGCATGGAGGTAACCCTGCATGGCTTAGAGGGGAGAGCAGATTTTTTAAGGGACGATGCCGAACCCGGCGAGAGATAACCCGCAAGTGTCTCTTCGACCGGTGGCATCTTTGAATATCCTCGCGCCTCAGCGCCCACGATAGTCGAATACACTGACGTCGAGGGCACGTGAATGCGTGAGGTATAAGGTTTCTTCCACGAACAAGAAAGCTCATCGTGGAGATCATCAAAGAAGGGAAGGGACTGATGAGGCGTTCCCTTCCCCTGGTCACCCGACAGAAATCTGTCCTCTAACTTGGAGCGCTTGGGGGGAACTTGGTCGCGTGGCCAGTCCAATTGAAGCCTGGCCACCGCGCGAGTAACCACATCGAGCAACTCCTCCGAAGATTTAAAATCGCGATTGGAGTGCTTGGATTTGGTTAACTCAGAATCTGCACCAAGGGAATGGAGGTCCCCCTCGCGAACTGAAGAGGCGCTGAAGCACGCTTCAGGATCACGAGAAGGACCAGCAGGATCTGGGGAGAGAGCGAGCGAAAGGGACGAACCCGTCTCTCGCTCCTCAGCCAGATCCATGCGAGAGCCCCACGAATGAAATGTGGGTGCTGGCTCTCGGAAGTAAGCAAGGCGAGCGCGAAGCATCCCGACCGAAAGCAGGTCACAATGCGCGCACCCGCCCTGCCTCAACGCGAGAGCAGCGTGCTCTTCCCCCAAGCAAACAAACAAAATTCATGCGTGTCCTTGTCAGTCATAGAACGTTGACAAGGAAACACGCATTGTTTGCCCTGATTCTCCGCCATTTTCTTCCCCCTTTTTTTTATATATATAGAGAGAGAGAGAGAGAGAGAGAGAGAGAGAGAGAGAGAGAAGAAAGGAAAGGAAAGGAAAGTTCTCTTTTTTTTTAAAGAGACTTAGATTTTAACAAATTTCTAACAAAGAGTTTTGTGAAAACACACAGAGAGAAAGCTCTGAAGAAAAATGTCTGACGACACTCTGGTGACGCCTCCTATTTATAGCCTGGTCACAGGTGCGTCCAATGATCTCACCAACTGAGGCTATAAATTCCGGTCAATTTTCATTGACGTGTTACACACATGTTCAGAGCAGCTCACAATAAGATTGTTCCCCATAGCGCTTAGCAGCGCAGCATCATAGTGAAGCTTTTTGTAAAGGGAACTATGGTGTCTTCCACTAGGGAGCATTTAACCTGAAAAGCCAAAACCATCATTGGGAGCCATTCAAATTTATTTTTGTTTTTTAATCTTACTGGGGAAATCTGAACATGAAAAAAAGTATGCTTGTTTACATCTTGGACAACCACAATTCAAATGGACATCCACCCTTGTGATCTCTAGAAAATTATTAAATAAAATACTTGTTTACCAACTGCCATTCTTCAGCAATTTATTTCCATGGGACATCAACACACTAGCATTTTATTCAAAATGTCTCAGGATACTTAACTGTAACCCCTGTTCCCTGATAAAAGCGGAATGAGATGCTGCGCTGATTTAGCGCTTTGGGAACAACTTTAGGTGTGACCAGCTGTGAATATGTGTGCAACACGTCAATGAAATTAACCAGAATTTATAGCCTCTGCTGGTGACATCATTGGATGCACCTGTAGCAGGGCTATAAATAGATGCGTCGCAGGTGCATCGTCAGGCATTTTGTCTGAAGAGTAGTCCTGGGGCATCCCAGTGCGGCAATGAAGCGCAGTATCTCGTTCTGCTTTTATCAGGGAACAGAGGTTACAGTTAAGTAAAAAGCTGCACTGATTTAGCACATTGGGAGCGAGTATACCCATGCCAAGAATACCCACGCCGCCGCACTGTGGATGTCTGGACCCCTTAAGATTGTGTAGTTGAGCACGAGAGGTCTCAGAAATGAACTTGTGATGTTGACTCAAGGACATAAGAGTCCGGAGTGGCATGAACATCCAAACTATAAAATATTATGAATGTTTGCAGAGAGGACCAGCCTGCCGCATCACAAACATGCTGCAGAGGGATACCTCTAGCCAAGGCTTTAGAGGAAGCAACCCTTCTGGTAGAGTGAGCCCTGATACCTACTGGCAAAGCTTGACCGCACGCCTCGTAGGCCAGGGAAATAGCATCCTTCACCCAATATGACATAGTCTGCTTGGTGGCGGCCGCCCCCCTGTTGTGGCCCCCATGGCAAACGAATAGTTGCCCTGACTGACACCACTGGCTAGTGCGGTGGACATAAGTCTGAAGGGCACGGACTGGACAAAGTCTTTCCTGGGAAATAGGCAGGTAGTCAGGGTGAGGGTGCAAAATTGCTTTAGCCATTCCTGTGGCAAAATCTAAGCAGGCTGGCAAGACAGACAGAGCCTGTAGATCCCCAATTCTTTTTAGAGAAGTAATTGCCATAAGAAAAACCATCTTGAGAGTCAGAAGTTTATCAGATGCTGACTCTAGAGGTTTGAAGGGGGTCTCAACCAGACCCTCAAGGACTATTTCTAAGTCTCATGAAGGGATTATGGTCCTAGCAGGAGGTCTCAGTCGCATGGCTCCACGAACGAAGCAAGTGAGCAGAGGATGTCTCCCCATTGGCACCCTGTCAATCAAGATGTGGCAAGCTGATAGAGTAGCCATGTAAACCCTGAGAGTAGTGTGGCATGTGCCTACTGACAATTTTTTCTGCAGAAAGTCCAGAACTGAAGCAATCTGGCAGTTAACTGGATCTGCATTATGTCCACTGCACCATCTTTCAAAGACACCCCATTTATTGGCATAAATTCTTCTAGTAGAGGGCGCCCTAGCACTTAGAATGGTCTCGATAACTTCAGGTGAAAACACAGTGTCCCTCAGTTGGTACCCTTCAAGGTTCCACAGATCGGGCTGGGGATGAAATATTGTCCCCTGCACATGGGACAGTTGGTCCCTCCTGTCCGGAATAGCCCACGGCGAACCGTCGAGGAGAGACATTATCTCCAAGAACCATACCCTGTTCGGCCAATTCGGCACTATCAGTAAGAGGCAGGACCCTTGCTGGCAAACTCTGAATAGAAAATGAATAGAATAAACTAATTCAAAGACCGAAAAAATAACTAAAATAATATAGGCCTAAATGCTCAACTGCAGACACGTTCGTTCTGACCGTCTGCTCAAACAGCCTCAACTGTTGTTCCTGTCAATCAGACACGCAGTGTCAACCAATGAACCAAAGATGCATGAGGGAGGGCGGAGCAAACTTATTATGTTGTTCAGATTGTATTCATTTGAATTTTTACATTTATATGCTCTTTGTTTATATACAAGAAAAAGTTATACTTTAAATGCAAATGTTTAAAAGCATTCTTTTTCATAACAAACCAATGCATTTTTAAGTATATTGTGGTTGAGGTAGAGTATGATTTCATTTAATTATTTAATTATTGTTTAGCACCAATTATAGTCAAACTATCGCAAACTGTTTGAATTGAAAAAATGGAAAACATATTTTTTTAAACAGCTGTTTTGGAGCCAAAACAGCCGGCTCTTTTTGGTGAGCTGAGCCGAAGGAGCCAGCTCACTGAAAAGAGCCGGGATGCCCATCACTACAGTACAGGTCCACAGCTCTAAAACAGCCAGTGTACCAGTGGTCTCTGTAATGTTGTGTTGCAGGCAGAGACTCAGAGATTTCCATAATGATTTATGGGTCTACAAAACCATGTGCTTTTAGCCTGGAGCAAACATTTTGTTGCGTTTTTTTTATTACACTTCATGAGATAATTACATTTTCTGCTAAGTGAAAGATGAAGATAAAATACACTTTATTGTCCCAAAAGGAAAATTTGTCTTGGACTCATGGTGTGTACACATACACATTGACTTGACATTTAAATCCCATCATAAATAAGACACAATAAATAAATGAACATTAATACAACCTAAACCATCTCACAATATAAATAACTATAATAAATTAAAATGAATCATAAAAAAAAAAAAAAAAAAAACTTACCCATCCATATCAGGTAAGTGTGTGTGTGTGTATTACATTCACTTGTTATTTAACATTTGAATTAAAGTAGGCATAAAAGATTTCTTAAAACGGTTATTACCTACTCACTGGTATCCTGTACTGCCTATCAGAGGGCAACAACTCATACTCTGATTATAATGTGTGTGATGGATCAGATAATATCTTATGTGCTTCCCTAAGAACAGACTGCTAATATAATAAATCAATGGAGTGGTATATCCTTTTCCCTATAATCTTTATAGCCATTTTTACTAGCAATTTGTAAGTGCATACACAGACAGACAGGGTCATAAACACAAAAGCGTGCAAAGATTTTGGCTTAATATATTCTCAGTCATCTTGCTCAATCAAGGACATGAAAACCAGAGAAAGTGAAACTCTCTGATCATCACAAGTTAAAAAGTTATGGACCTCTTTTAACCAAATATATGAAAGTCTCATATTACAAACATTCAAACATTTTAATGACTTCCATATATGATGATCCATTTTCAAGGGCCCCATTCCTAAAATGTAAAGGCACAATACATTTTCTTATACAGTAAAAAGACCCATTTACTGTATAATGTGGGAGAAAAAACTAAGCACGATATTCAAGGTTTAACCAAATGTTCAATATTGCGTGAGACCAAATGCAAATGCGAAAAAAAGTAAAAATTCAATATGTACTTGTCTTAGCACTAAAGGCAAAACAAAAACTCTAGAGGAAAATATGGGAAAATATTATATTTGTTTTATGTTAATTGTATATATCTTGCCCCCTAGAGCCATGTTAGATGTACAAATCTGAAATAAAAATGTAACATGGAAAAAAAAAAAAAATTATATTGCTTTTTATAATAAAAATCAATAGCCAGCAGCAACAATGAAAAGGAAAATTATAATCAATATCTTTATTTTAGTTTTTAGCGCATTATCAAAGAAATCCAAATAAATGAGTTTGGTTCTGCATTAAACATATTTAATTAGTCTATTAAGGTTATGTGTTGCATTTGGCAGACCCCAGTTTGAAAACCCGTGTTAAACTATTTTGTTTCGGGCAAAACATATTTTTGGCCAGTTCTACAGGTGTCTAGTTTTTGAAATAAAGGCAATTCAACGTTGTTGACATTCCTAGAATGAGGGACAGCGTCTACCATTCTCCTAGCCTCGGGGTAACTGATCTTCTTTGTGCATCTGATTCTCTGTATTTCCTTCTCCTTAATCCATGAAGGACATTCGTTTGATGCAGCCGAATGGTCTCCAGCTCTCCATGTTGTGGTCTTCTTCACCACACTTGCAACAGATGTCCATATGTTTGATATTCACAAGATCGCACTGGGTTGGGCATGAATAAATCCACTGTGACACTCAAATATCCGATTTGGATTCTTTCTGGGAGAAGGGGCTTATTAAAAGTGAGGATGTATGTACCAGTTTTGATAAATGAATCCTCTCTTTTGATTATTATCCTTTTCACATTTACTACTCCTTGGGGTTTGAGGTCACAGGTAATTTCATCTTCATCTACATCATCCAATTCTTTAGTGCGGATCACTTCTTTGCTGTAGTTTAATGTTGGATGAGGTTATGTCTGTATATGAACTCCAGCGAGTAGTGTGGCTCGTAGTAAATTATCTGTATTTGCCTTTTTACTGCAGTCCACTAGAATTTGTCCAGATCGTAATTTTTTCACTGTTCCTGCTATCCCTGTAATACCCTTACATATAGCAATGGAGAAATTTTAGTGATTGGCATATCTGGTGATACTGCTTCTAGGATTATAAACCTTGTCCACTCTTCACTATCTGGAATGAGTAAACACTCACATTCTCTGAGATGCAGTCTGTATCCAAATCTAGGTTACTGTTTTTGTTTCATCATCCTTATTCCCCACCCACCTTGGAGCCCCCCCAAAAAAAACAGGGATGCACAGTCCATGGAATTCCAGCAGATTATAAGGATCAGCATCAGGGCTATAAGAATGATATACTCGAATCACAGAACCCTCAGAGCATGTCTTGACCAGCTGACTGATTGTAGTGAGCCATTCCAACCTCCCGTCTAGGTGAAGTATGAGCCAAAGTACAGTGTTGAAACAGTAGCAGGCAAAGCAAACAATATTTCTCAGCACCAGGATCTTTTCCTCCATCGGCACGGGTCGCAACTTACGTCAAACAAGTTGTCCCTTTTATCGCTCTTTGCGAACAGTATTGGGATACTGATGATCTATTTTACTCTGGATCCTTGCAGAGAGATGAAGGATGGTTTTAGCACATCTATATGGAAAAGGTGTGCGCAAAAATTGTAACCCTCGTAAGGGGGGCTCAATGTTTATTCTCTCTTGCCCAAGGAGAAGACCTTAGCACTACGGAGGGAAGGAGCATGCCACTGTACCTTTCACATGCTACAGCTGTTAGTAAAATTGCCCTCAGGTGTAACTCCTTACCGCTCTCATCTCCCAGTCTTGCTCTCCATTCACAAATCACCGCTCGACCATGCCCCCATCTCCACAATCATGCTGCCTGATCTCGTCAAGGATAAGTAATACCTCCAACCCAAAATGCACATTTCATGGAACATTTCATGGAACATTAACAGAACTAATTAAGTTCTATTAATCCACCCAGAGGCACCTATTTGCCTTCCTGTGACACCAATCAGAACCTATTTGTGTCTTTTCAGCAAGACTTCTGTCCTTACATATCTATGGCCACACTTGGGGACAGACAATTTCATTGCAGAATTTAAATTATATTAAATACAAAAGCAACTTATAGTTGATGTCACCCTTGGCAGGGGTCTGACAGAAGTTTTGGGCTGTTTTTAAACAATCTGGACATTGTCTCATGATGCCAATATACCTCAAGTGAAATTGAAGAAAGAAAAGGTGTGATGTCATTTCAAACAATATCTGGCCAAATATATATATAAAAAAAAAATTTCCCAGTTTGTTGCTGTGGTTTGAAACAGCTTGCTAACACAAACTTATGTTAAACACCTTCTCGCTGCCATTGATTAACATAATCGCTGGTTGCTGTGAACCTATAGACATTATTCACAATATCACCATCTTTGATTTTTGATGGGAATGAAAATGAAGCTTACCGTCTCTTCAATGACATGAATGACGATGACATAAAGCTATTAAAAAGCTGATAGATTATATGCAATTTTACACAAGTCATATGTTTTTGGGCTATTGTGTCTACTGAAATTTATTGGAAATACTTTTTTCAATGTTTCATCAAGTTAAATTGCATATATTTTTTTATAAAAACACATGGTGGCTTGAAAGTGTATAATTGATGTTGTAGGACAAAATGTCCATGTATCGTCACGTAATGTTTACCACAGACCTTATTTTACTCATAAGTTTAAAAACATCTCACTTTATTTGCTGAGTGCAATAGTACACTTACATCTGTTTACAACTACTTAAATGGATCGGTACCTGATCAATACCTGCCTTGTTCGCTTTTGGGAAATTGCATAATTGGACAACAGGGCCCTAATGAATTTTAACATTTTATAAAGGCCTCAATTAATTTGTTTTGTGTGTGTGTGTGTTTCTGTACATGGGCTGGATCGGATGGATTTTTTAACTGGAGCAAAAACTCAGACTGTTCTGGCCCTTTCTCCCATGTGGCTGCTTCATTCTACATCTTCTCTCTCTGGTGTTATTAAAAATCATGCAGTTCCATTCCATTGCTACTTAATTGTTATTAACACTGTTATTGTCAATAGTCTTTATTGTTATTTATATTCTGTATATAGGACTGACATAGGATTATATATATATAAAACAGTAAATTGTAGCAGACAGATTCGCTATCTGATTGGCCCTTATCCCTAAAGCCCACCCATAATGCTAACAGTCAATTGTGCTACTGCTAAAGCCCATCCCTACACCTACCTCTAAACAGGGTTGGGGAGTAACGGAATACATGTAACGGGATTACGTATTTAAAATACTAAATATAAGTAACTGTATTCCAAAACAGTTACAATTTAAATAATTGGAAATTAGAATACAGTTACATTCAAAAACTAGTTTGATTACTGAAGAGAATACTTAGCATTTATTGTTATTTGTTTCATTTAATATTTAGTCTTTTCAGATGGAAAACATTTACACATATAAATTATGTGATCCAAAGAGCATTTGAACAGCAGTGAAACACTTTCTTATGATGTGTTACATTAATACAGGCAGACAGAGAAGTAAGTTTGAAGTTTGGAGCAGAAGAAATATATATAAACCTTGTGTAAATTGTCAGCTTTACGTCAAGCTAAAATGCTATTTCTAGCCATTTTACATGCACGTAACCAGGCATGATCATATTTTTTTATCAAGAATATTCACGTTGGATCATAATTTATTTTTTCTAGTAAGACCTTTGATATTAAGGCAAAAATCATTTTCTTGATAATAATTTTTGTATTGTTTTCCTGTAAAAAAATATCTACAAATCCTTCAAACAAGATCAGTTTGATTGATCTTGTTTTAGAAACAAAACTGCAAAAGATATTTAGGTTTTTCAGAGAATGTATTTTTAACATGTATATTTTGTCTTACTGTACTGGCAGTTTTTATATTCAAAACAAGTGAAAAAATATACCAGTGCTGAAGAAGTAATCCAAAGTATTTAGAATATGTTACTGACCTAATCTAACGGAATACGTTACAAATTTCATTTTACAGCATGTGTTCTGTAGTCTGTAGTTGAAAGTAACCCTCCCAACCCTGCCTCTAAACATAAGGATATAGGGAGTCAAAATTCAGCACGACAGTGTTCAAGTGTAGAGCGTTGGAACCACTCAGGACCCCTCTCTCCCCTCCACCCGTCGTACCTGATCTGCTGCCCTCTGAAAAAGAGACACAACGCAGCAGCGAAAGGCGGCTGTCTAGCATATGTTTAAATCAACAATACAATAAATTACACAAACACACTGTGCCATTCATCATATACAGTATAAATCACATGGGAGTCCTCGTATGTAGGGTGAATAGACAGCACAGGACATGTCCTCCGTGTATAATCACCATGAAGCTCTCTGCTAAACTAACTATTGTTGCACATGTTCTTTTGCTGGTCCCCCTTTTGTGCATGCATGGTGCCAAATTGATTACTGCACATTTCAAAGACAAATGGCACCTGCTTGCAGCGTGATCGCTGAGAGCCCTTTACAAAGGACCTGATTAATTGACAGAGCCAAGCAGACACCATTGCTTATGCTTAGCCATGTTTTCATTTACTCCTGTTTTGGCAATGACACTCTCAAACAGTCCTTCTCTCACATGTCTTGCACACTCTCACAAACCAAATTTTTTTAAAATCACACTCTTGAAAAATGATTGCTTAGGAGCATTCTTTATGGCATAACCCACTTCCCACGTAACTGTTTAGCCTACAGTGAGCATGTGATGGTGAGTTTTTACTTGCAAGCTCAGTAAGATAACACCTGCATGGTTTTGCGTGTGCATGGCTTCTTGCAAAGAGCATGGCGTTGGTGTATTTCACACTAGAAATCCTCTTTGGTCTCGTTTCCAGGGGTCCCAAAGGAACCACTGGCACGCAATCACCCCCAGCACACTCAGAAGAGATGAGCTGCTCACCGGGGGACCAGTTTTTCCTCTGTTTACTTCATGCTCCCTTTGATATGAGATGCATGTTTTGCATTCCACTCAACTTCATGTGTAACCACAGGGGTCAATATGATTTTTCATTGCCTGATTCAGTTATCGCCCACTTAGGGAATGTTCTTAAAGTGAACATAGCAAATTAAACATGAATGTTGTGATGCTTATTGATGTTGAAATGAGAATATGTTTACAGTATATCTAAACCAAAAACACACATGAATAAATGCACAGTAAAATATTTATAAAGATGTTCCCTAACATGTTCATTGTGTAACATGTGTTCTGTGATTAATGTAATGCTCAATAAAGTAACATCTGCAATAATTAGTCCAAGATGGAATCTGCAGATTTTTCACATTTTCTGAAGTGGTTTTGAGGGAAAGTCAGCAGAATTCATTGGAATGGATTTAAGCATGATAAAACATGTTCAAAGGAGCTGAGAGTACTAAACATTTATTAAGAGCTGAAAGCATTATTGAAATAGATTTGAAATTAAACAAGCATGCAGGGGATGAATGATTTGTAGATTATTCTATATATTCGGTGTGGACCTGGGGCTTAAAGGAATATTCTGGGTTCAAGAAAAATTAATCTCAATCGACAGCATTTTTACAGCATAGGTGTTATTAATCTAACATCGGCCTTCTAGTTATTCTAGTTCAATTGTTTCTGAATTGATTAAAAATGGTATATCTAATATTTAAAATATAATGTACACTGGTGGCAAAATGTTTGGAATAATGTACATATATTTCTGTTTCGGAAGGAAATTGGTACTTTAATTCACCAAAGTGGCGTTCAATTGATCACAAAGTATAGTCAGGACAATACTGATGTAAAAAACAGCACCATTACTATTTGAAAAAAATCATTTTTTATAAAATCTAGACAGGCCCCATTTCCAACAGCCATCACTTCAACACCTTATCCTTGAATAATCATGCTAAATTGCTAATTTAGTAGAAAATACTAGAAAATCACTTGCCATTATAGCATACTCAGTTGAAAGCTATTTGGTTTGTTAAATGAAGTTTAACATTGTCTTTGTGTTTGTTTTTGTGTTGCCACAGTATGCATTAGACTGGCATGTCTTAAGGTCAATAGGTCAAAAATGGCAAAAACGAAACCGCTTTCTCTAGAAACTCAGTCAATCATCGTTTTTCGGAATGAAGGCTATAGAATTCTTGAAATTGCCAAAAAACTGAAGATTTCATACAACACTGCAGTCTTCAAAGACAAAGGACAACTGGACAGAATGAGATGTGGAAGGCCAGATGTACAACTAAACAAGAGGATAAGTACATCAGAGTCTCTAGATTGAGAAATATATGCCTCTTATATCCTCAGCTGACAGCTTCATTGAATTCTACATCTTCAACACCAGTTTCATGTACAACAGTAAAGAGAAGACTCAGGGGTGCAGGTCTTATGGGAACAATTGCAAAGAAAAAGCCACTTTTTAAACAGAAAAACAAAAAGAAAAGGTTAGAGTGGGCAAAGAAACACACAGTGTTATGGATCTTAACCCCATTGAGCTTTTGTGGGATCAGCTAAACTGTAAGGTGTGTGAGAAGTACCTGACAAGACACATCTATGACAAGTGCTACAGGAAGTGTGGGGTGAAATGTAATTTGACTATCTGGACAAACTGACAGCTAGAATGCCAATGATCTGCAAAGCTGTCATTGGTGCACGTGGAGGAATTTTTGATGAGAACTCTTTGAAGTAAAATAAGAAGTTCTGAGCATTTTTTTTAGTAATAGTGTTATTAATGTCCTTGCTATACATTGTGATCAGTTGAATAACACTTTGGTAAATAAAAGTATCAATTTTCTTTCCATAAGAGTAAAATCTTTACATTATTCCAAACATATGGCCACCATTGTATATATAATCACTTAGCACTTTATAAGAAACACTATGGCTATTATAGGAGATCAGCAGATCAAACCAGTCTGTCTGGCACTAACAAACATGCCATGGTCAAAATCAATGAGATCACATATGATGTTTGATGTGAAAATTAACTGAAGCTCCTGACCTGTAACTGCATGATTTTATGCATTGCACTGTTGCCATACGATTGGCTAATTAGATAATTGCATGAATAGGTAGGTGTACAGGTGTTTCTAATAAAGAGCTTAGTAATCTGAAAATATATCTACTTGATATGGGTAATGACTGTTTTCACATCAAATACGTTTGAGGCTAAAAAGTTTTACTCTAAACATTTTAAACATGTAAAGGATTACAATTATCCCTGCATTCCCTTATTTGTTTTATATTCCTTTCAAAATCCTAGAGCAGACCATTATTTTAGTTATTTTATAGATAAACTATCATTAGTTTGAGACAGAAATCTGTCAAAATAGGCAAACCAAGCAATCTCCTGATAAACAGTGTATCAGTTATTCATGTCCCTAAATTACTTTCTGCCTCCATCTTGCTAAAAACGAATAAGGACAATTTATGTCAGTGTCAAGTACATATGCATGCAGTTGGAAGCATAATTTATCATAGAATTAGAGCCATTTACTGATGATTAATGTAATTTCCTATAGGAATAAGATTCATTTGCCATAGGATTAAACAAATCCACTTTGGAATAAGACCACATTGGTGCAGGAAAAGGAAGTGGCATTTTCAATAGTATTTACTCACTTAATATGGCAATAGATAATTCACAGATGGAATTTATTCATGAGTGGTCAGCCAAGTATCTTCAGAATGGTGCTGTAACCCCAGCATTAAACCCATCACTTAGCCTCTGAAGGCTGCCTATTTTTCAGTTGAGTCCATTAAACCAGGCGTAATTTACTCAGCATGTTCTCGGACTAAAGGACAGATGGTGAAGGGAGGTCGGTGTGTTCTCTTGGAGAGGAAGTGATCTTAAGAGTCCCATTATGTCCAGGAGCTCTGCTCACTGTCTCAAAGCCTAGAATGTCTGACTTATTAGCCACAGTAGCAAAGTCAATTAAAACAGTGAAGTCAGCCTTTCTATTCCTCTCTTTTATATCAGTTATGAACTCTCTGAGTGTCTTTCTCTCTCATTTCTGTCTCAGATGATAATAGAGTGAATAAAGTTGGGTTCTTTGAGAACCAAGCTGTTGCCAGGGTTGTGCACCATTGAGACCTGAATTGTGAAAGCCTGAATTCAAATTTGAGAACTGAAATTTTAATTGAGGTAACAAACAGATTAAATTTATATAGCGTAAACATCAGTGTAATGTTTTTCTAAGAAATTTCATTTTCCACAAAGAATTACCCATAAACATGTTATTATACAGTATTGAGTATTTCCAGGAATGTGTAGATGATATTAATAATCAATGAAATGGATCTTATAAACATTTGTGGTTATTTCATTATATTTAATAAATGTAATTTAATTTTATGGGCCAAAGTGAAAGAACGCATAATTTCCTTTCTAATGTAGCCGACCAACATGAAGCGAACTTACAAGACGAAAACCTTTAACTTGTGTTGGACTAAAGAAATTAATCTATTGTGTGACTCACTGATCAATTTCTTTGAATTCCAATTCAGAAAATTCCTCTTCCCTTTATTCCAATTCAAGATCGTGTGGGGCGTGGCCATTCAAATCATATTCAAACTCAGGAATTGAAAGGGTGCCAATCTTAAATAAACTAAAGAGCGTTGCCCATCCCTTGCCTAACTACAAGGGAAGAATGATAATAGCGGGAAACAGCCATTACATTAATAAATAATATAACTTAGGTCAAGAAAAAAACAAAAAACTACTACTCTATAGAGGTCCAGTTTGAAGGCATTAAATCACTACTCTGTAAACCCTAATCTTGTCTTTACGAAAAAAAAAGAAAAAAAAAGAAAAGAAAAATCAAGTTAACTTGAAATGTAATGTTTTGGGCACATAACTCAAATATCTAAGTATTTTTCTTAAAAATCTGTATACATAGATTTTAAGTGTTAACTCAAACTAAAGTACAAAATTGAGGCTATAGGCAATACCCACAATATCTTGCACATTTAATTATATAATTATGCTTCCTTGGTAACAGGGAACATATGGGTGCATTTAAATAGTTGCTATTATGAATTCATAGAGGTTTTAACTTTTTTGTTGTATTATTTATGTAGTTTTGTTGCATAGTTGTTTTGTGTGATGTCACCATAGGGTGATCTGTGTCAAACTTTGGTTAAGTTTGGACCTTGTTAACTTGTGCAAGTGCAACTGAAAGGGCCCAGTTGCAAGAAACCCCTTAAGTTAAGAAAATGATTAATTATAACTGTAAGTCTATTGGCAGCAATGGGTTTCTTAGCTTAAGGGGTTTCTTGCAACTTGTTTTTAGGTGTCTATGCATTTCTGTGGAGAAATAAGCTCAAGATATTATTTTCTATTTTTAGGCTATTAATAACCTATTAATTAAAAATAATAGTTTAATACAACAAAATTTAAATAGCAAATCTGAGTTTAGTCTACTTATATAGTTAAGTTAAATAGTTATCTTCACTTATAAAGTTAAGTTAAATGTAACAGGGTAAACAAGGAGGAGGCGAGAACCAGCTTGACAATATAAATAATCATATCTTAAATCAAGAGACATATAACACACACACATACAGGACAGCTGCCTGTTGCTCTCTCTCCCTCCTGAACTGCCACCTCTGGCCAACTTTATCCCTCTTGTGGGCTTGATTAGCCTTCATTCGAAGACTCTACTATGGCAAATTCCTCCTCCATCCCATGTTTCAGCACCAATGTAATGGGGTAAAAGGAAATGGAGGAGGGAGAACCGGCTTGACAACATAAATATTAATTTAACGATTAACTTACAATAAAAGACATATAACACACACACACACACACACACATACAGGGCAGCTGCCTGTAGCTCTCTCTCTTCTGATCTGCCACTTCCAGCCACCTTTATTCCTCTCGTGGGCTTGATTAGCCTGATTAGGGGCCGGGAGTGCATCATCATGTCCCAGCCTGCCCTCCTCCTTGCCACACTCATTCTATATAAACACCAAAGTAAGTGTACTTTATTACACTTTATTAAGTTTCAGAGACACCATTAATCAATTCATTTGAGGGAACAAATTTACTCAATCAAATGAGTAGTCAACTAATTAGGGTTTTCAGTGTACTAAACTGGAACAAAATGGTCTTCGAAAAAGGTTTCCTCAACAGAGACAGATACACAGTCATCAGCATTAAGGCAGCAGTAGTGCCGTGCTGTACTGTCACCCATCCATTTGCCCTGTAAGAACCACTTGAGCAAAATGTTCAGATAACCTTTCTCTAATCTGTGAGAATCAATCAGCTGTGTCCTTGGCTGAGAACTCTGCAGAGGCTATGCAGAGAGATGGTGGGAGGATACGGAGCTCCAGAGAGACAGGGCCTTTGGACAGAGCGCTGCCGCAGGGACTGGTGTAATCTCATGCTCCCTACAACCCCGAACACTGGATCATTATCTCACCCAACTGAAAGCCAATGTCCAGCCATGCCAGCTTTGGGGGAATAGGACGATAGAGCAGAACTGATCCCTTCTTCAATAAACAGCTACATGTCTCTCAAAGCAACAGCTGTTCTGTGAGGATGTTTAGGTGACTGTGGCATATTGGCAGAGAAGTGGATGGTGAGATGGACACTTGGCATCTTGATGTCTGAACTGTTCTGTCTGACCATGCCCTTGAATTTATTTGTACATGCATCTGACAGCTCAAAAAAGACTACTGAACATGGACAAACACTGTTTGGTAATATTCTGCTTTTGTTATTATCCATGGGGCTATGTAGCTTTATGATGAACTTTTGATGAATTTTATGATGAATTGTTTTGCTGTTTTCCTCATTTGTAAGACGTTTTGTACGAAAGCCAGTCTGCTAAATGAATAAATGTAAATGGATACAGATAATGTCACACTCATTTGCACTTCTACATAGTAAACCTAATCTCCATATGGGTGTTTCTTTTTATGCACTTTTATGTCCCAAGGGTTGATTCTTATTAAAACTAACTGATATGTTTTTTTTTTCTTTGGTTATATGAGGATCATATTAAAACAGACTTGTTTTATATTTAATATTTATTATTTATTATTTATGCTGCTTTCCAAATGTAAATTCTCATGTAAATCTTTTATTGTTTTACTCTTGTCCAAGGCCCAGACTTTCAATATTAAACTATGAAAATCCATTATAAAGATATGAATTATTACATGTTTAGAGCTACAATAATCTAAACAAATAGTAAAACAAGCATGAATCATTGCAATATTTCCCACATTATTTGCTGATCTTGTTTGTCTGTACTTTTGTCAAGTAGGACATGTTTTGAATCAAAATATTTTGTTGGTTCAATAACAACACTAAATGGATAGTTCACCAAAATAAATTAAAATTCTCACATCATTTACTCACCCTTATGCCATGACAGATGTTTATGACTTTCTTTCTTCTGTTGAACACAATCAAAGATTTTTAGAACAATATTTCAGCTCTCTAGGTCCTCCCAATGCAAGTGAATGGGTAAGTGAAAGAACATAAAGGCAGCATAAAAGTAATCCACAAGACTCCAGAGGTTAAATCCATATTTTCTGAAATTATATGATAGGTGTGGGTGAGAAGTAGATCACTATTTAAGTTATTTTTTACTATACATCTCCACTTTCTCATTCTTCTTCTTTTGTTTTTGGTGATTTGCATCCTTTGTGCACATCTTATAGGCAGGGAGGAGAAATTATAGTAAAAAATAACTTTAATATTTATCTGTTTCTCACCAACATATTGCTTCTGAAGACATAGTTTGAACCACTGGAGAAAATATGGATTTCTTTAATGGTGTGTTTATATGCTTTTTGGAACTTCTAGCCACCATTCACTTGCATTGTATGGACCTACAGAGCTGAGATATTCTACTAAAAATCTTTGTTCAGCAAAAGAAAGAAAGTCATAAATATCTGGGATGGCATGAGGGTGAGTAAATGATAATAAACCCTAACCATTAACTGCCCCTTTAATCAGAAGGAAAAGATAGGTCAAGAAAAATGCTATTCAAGCCCAAACCCCAGCTTTAAGCCTAAGCCTAAGTCTAAACTTTAACCTAAAACCTTAACTTAACTTAAACATAATTTGATAGGAACGTTGTTCCAGGACCAACATGGATGATGATGAGAGTTTCTCATCTGAAACTGTTTCTCAACTGATTGAGCATGGTGCAAGCAATGCCAAGATCATTGGTTTGATTTCCAGGGAACACAAGATAAAATACACCATATGTGCCCTGTAAGCTGCTTTGAATGAAAGCCTCTGCCAAATGAATAAATGTACATCGTTCAAAAACACATATCTCTTTGAAAATCAGTCACCTTGCACTTTCATTGCCAATAAAATGGCAATTATATAATACTTCTGTATTTAAGACTACATTAATACCATAGCATAATATAGTATAACGCTTTTTAGGTTGCCCCGGTGTTTATGGGCAATGTGTACAAGGGAATTCATGTGATTAGTATTATTCAGCAGTCAAGGAGAAACAACTATCAAATATGAAGCCAGCCCTTGGGATCACACAATGTAACAAGGTAAATAAACAACTGTACTCCAGTGAAAATGTCAAGGTGTTTGTGTGTGTTTATGTAAGAAAGGGAGAGTATGTGTTTTGCAAGAAATACTGCAATGATGAGGATGTATCAGAGTCAAGTAAATGTGTCTGGATGGCACCTCTTTCTCTGTGTTATAAAGAGAGCTCAATTTAAATTTAATTAACTGCGGATTAGCCAGAGCTTTCAGTGGCTTACATCCAGAGTAGAAAAGAGAGCAATTAAGCATTGGCCGAGAGACTTGAGCTGCAACCTGCACCGTCTCCAAGATGCAATGAGTTTGCAGAACGCACACATGCATATCACCATGCAGAGAACAAAAGCCAGCCTGTAATAACAACGTGAGAATCAGCACCGCAATTTCACAGTGGATAATTTCCTCAAAGGAAGATGATTTGTTTACCTGTGCCCATTGAAGCTAAAGAAAACAAAAGCTAAATGCATGCTAAACTAAAGAAAAGCTACGTCACCGATGTGAACGTTTTTGTGTACCTTTTGTTTTTTCATGGGCCATTACACACAATAAAATGTTCATAACAATTGCTTTCTGAGACTTCATGTTATCTTTTTACTGCAATCTCTGTCCCATCTGTTTACAATCTTTAAACAAACAGTTGCGGGTAATCTAATTACACAATTAGACTTATTATCTGATGCATTTTACTAATAGGCCTTAATAAAATGTTCTTATCTTAGTTAATCTTTGACTCATTAGTATTAATGAGTATCAAAAATGAACAAAGATTGTTATGCACACACAAAAACACACACACATGTATAGGAGGGTGAACGGGAGCCGCTGTCGTACACATGGCACACGGTGTCCCTGGGGTGTATGTGACTGATGTATAGTGACATCTAGTTAACTCCAGGTTGGCCTCAATCAGCGACTCCCTAAGTCTCCCAAAAGGAGGTCTATAATTCCTGGAGAGAGATATCTGTTAGCTTTCCCATTCATCTCATTGACAGTTGCTCGGCTGGCTCAAACAACCCCCCCGGAAGTCAATAACCTATTTGCTGCCATTTTGCTCATGTGTACTTTTAGAGCCATGTGTACTTTTAGAGCCATGTGTACTTGAGCCATAAATGCCATGTGATTAAACATTGTGGAGCCATTAATCATTGAACAATCCCGATTGGCTGATGGCACCACAAAAACAAGTATACAAAAACAATACAAAGCCACTAGATGTGTTTGACTTCATGCAACACTGCACAGATCGATCAGTGCCGAACTTGAAGCAGTGCATGTCGGTTAGAAATTTTGACCAACTTTAGATGGCACCAACACCGCGCGATGACGTATGCCATCAGATTACCGCAAGAACAATTTGAGACCAGCTGGTTGGCTCAGCCAGTGAAGTTGCACCAATGCAGCTGCACAAGCTCTGATGATGACACAGCTTATTCTTGATAGACCAGACTCACAGATGACAATGATGATGTGTGTTTCATGGGCTGAGTTCATAACGGCATACTACACATACTAATCGTACTACTTCAGCTATATCATTATATGGCAGAAATAAGTTAGTATAGTAGAATGCCATTATCAAGGAGTTTAATCTGACACCTATTCTGCAAAATTCTCACAAATCCATGTTCTTATATGTTTATATTGCATTGTGTTATGTTATGTTTCTCATAGTAATATCATGTTTATTCATAAAAATAAACTATTCAAAATGATTAAAAACACTGACTCTTTTAAAATGTTATTTTTTTTACTGCTTTTTATACCATGGTCTGTTTGAATCCTTGATTCTGATTGGCTGGAATATGTGCGGTTCAAACCGCTGAATGCACAGGTAGCTCCAATCAGTTTTAATCACCGTTCGATATAAATGCGCTGTTTGTAACTCTAGCAACATAACATTTCAGACCAAGCAGAGTGTGCTATAGCAATATAATAAAAAGTAAATAATAATTTTTTTCTGGAGTGCTAACCCCTCTGACGTTCTGCAGATATTATTATTTCCCCATCTGTCGCTCACTTCGATGTTGTGTCGAAGAAGCGACACTAGGGGTCTCTCTTGAGTGCCGAATATGCTTCTGATCTATGAAAAAAGGCCAATGAGAAGTTGGCAGACAGTATTTGCATACCCCGCCCCCAGACATACGGGTTTAAAAGTGGGGAAATACCTCAAGTTCATTCAGAAATTTACATCGGAGCCGATGGTCGTGTATGCAGTCAGCTGCGAGTCACACACCTGTTCCTGCTTCTGTTCCTCTGATGCTCTGCCTGCTGATCTACGGCACACTTCAGCGGCTTTTCGACTTCTCTACAAGGCAGTGCAGCTTGCCCCTGGGTGCTTCAACAGCGCAGAAAGCTCCACTCCAGCAAACACACCCCCCCCGCATTGCTCCTTCTTCCCACGGGATTGAGGATGATGCGGCTGGCGCTGGAGGCGATCTGGGTACAGCAGCGGGTGCAGCTCTGCCAGCTCCGTGCTCGAGGCAACAGCGGCTTGCCTCATGGCCAGCCTGCCTATCCTCTAGAGCTCGAAGTGGATGAGCTTGCCGCTGCATCGGAGAGCGCGGCGTCTGACGCTGATGACTCCCCTGGGCTGCCACCTTCGGTCCAGCACATCCCTGCTCCGCCTCAACCTGGGCCCAGCTCTCAGCCCCAGTGTCGAGCACACCGCAGGAAGCAGACGCCCCCCATCTCACGGACCCCATCGAGGACCCGCAAGGCGTTCGACACAGGGACCAAGATGTTAGCTCTGGAGGTGCTAAGCAGACCACTCCGTCCCCCGGTGGAGGGCCGGGAGGGGAATCTTGGTAACACTTTATTTTGATGGTCCCCCAATAGATAGTCTATTTATAGTCTGCTGACTATAAGTTACTTTACAAGTACATATCTACTTACTCTCATCAGGATAGTATCTGTAGATTGTCTATTAAATATTCTGAAGCAATCATTACACTGTATGTAACATGTAAACTGCTATTAAACATTCTGTCAGTAAAGTGTTATCAATTTAGGTTGCAGATGTTCAACAGCATATTTGTAGACATGCAACAAACCCTCAACAGGTTCTCAGTACTTTAAGAAGTCAGCATGTAGCCATTAACCAATGTATCAACAGACTTTCTGTTAACATTCAGTTGTCTATAAAGAAGTCAGCATGTAGCCATTAACCAATGTATCAACAGACTTTCAGTTAACATTCAGTTGTCTATAAAGAAGTCAGCATGTAGCCATTAACCAATGTATCAACAGACTTTCAGTTAACATTCAGTTGTCTATAAGTAGCAACAAAAGAAAATTTCAAATGAACTTCTGGTTACTTACACTTTATCTTTTGCTTCTGCAAGGATTTTCAGAAGTGCTCTACTAACTGTTTGTTGCATATGCACAGGGCTGCTAATCAGAAGGTCGCTGGTTCAAACCCCACGTCCACCACCATTGTGCCCTTGAGCAAGGCACTTAACTCCAGGTTCCTCCGGGGGGATTGTCCCTGTAATAAGTGCACTGTAAGTCGCTTTGGATAAAAGCGTCTGCCAAATGCGTAAATGTAATGTAATATACATTTTAGCTTGCAGATGTTCAACAGCGTATATGCAGACATGCAACAAATCCTCAAAAGGTTCTCAGTACTTTAAAGTACAGCAAAGTAAGAGCTTTTAAGTAGTCAGCATGTAGCTATTAACCAATGTATCAACAGACTTTCAGTTAACATTCAGTTGTCTATAAGTAGCAACACAAGACAATTTCAAATTAACTTCTGGTTACTTACCCTTTATCTTTTGCTTCTGCAAGGATTTTCAGAAGTGCTCTACTAACTGTTTGTTGCATATAAATTACCTTTCAGTAGACTGTCATTTAACTTTGAGGTAAATTCATATATTCATCTGTTGCCACATTTGGCCCATCAAAATGAAGTGAAAATCTAAGAAATGCTGTTGAATGACTCTTACAGGCCAGCATCACAGGTTAAAGTCAGTTGATTTTCAGCAGACAGTCAATAGATAGTAAGTACCGACACTGATGAGCATTTGGTTTAAGATTAAGAAAATAACAGTACCACAGTAAAAGTACATATCTGCCAAATGGGAAATAAATACCAGAGTCAATCGTTTGTCCAGCCAAATGCTTTTAATGAAATGCTGTAAAAAAACTTTTTTTTTAAAGTGGACAGCATTGAATTACCAGACTAAAGAGAGGACCAAACATGGATTCAAAAAAGATTGTCTGTTTTCAGTAAACTGCTTAGCCTAGAATGACTAAAAAAAAATATAAACATCCTCTTAACGAACATAGCAAAACAACTTTTTTCTTTAACATCACTTATTTAGGTGAAATGGCAAAAATGAACCTTTTATTTTCATTGCTAGCACTTTTTCTTTAACGTCCCCCACAATGTGTTCTCTGCACTTCTCCGCGAACTCGGCTAGCTTCCCTGGGGTGAAGCTGATGCTGTTGAACTGGACCCTGCCTGCAAAGTACAGCTCCGCGATAGGGGCGAGCTGAGCCACTGCATTCCGAGAGACACCCTCTTTTCTGAAGGCTTTGGTCATGGTTGCTCCACGTCGCTTTAGCTTCAAAAGCCTTTTGTATCGACGTAAAACATCACGAACATTGTTGGCTGAAAAACAATCAAAACAAACAAAAGTGAATACCTCACTGAGAGAGATACCCTCCCCAACCAAATTATTTTAAATAATATGGGGCAATATGTGTCTTTGGCTGTATTAAACAGCTTTTTAAGCCAAGTGATTTAAAAAATGTAGTTTAAAAGAGTTTAACCCATTTAACCCACTGTGGAAGAAATTTCATCTTTAAGATGTGTGTGACCATCATATGACAGTAAAAGAGCACACACAATCCTTATTCTAATATGGAATTGTAATGGAATGGTAAAGAGCTCTGGTACATGACAGGAGGGCCTCCACTCAAGGAAACAATATGATGAACAAGTCTAAGGGGCTGTTTACACAACACCGTTTTCAACTAAAAACAGAAACTTTTTATGCGTTTTGGCCGTTCGTTTACACGACAACAGTGTTTTCAGTGAAACAGTGAAACTTTTGGTTTCAAAGTGCAAGTGTTTGAAAACGGTCTCCGTGTAAACAACAAAAATGCGAATTTCTGAAAACGATGACGTCATGCACGTGTATTACGCATTCTGTCTATAGTGTTTCATCGCCATCTAATGGCCTGGCAGCAGAATACAGCATTTTTAATCATTGTGATCTGTGTGAATGGCGATCGCTTTGACAATTGTGTCATCTGTATGCGGAAAACTCAAAGAAAAAATTCTCTGCTTTAAGCATATCATTGTCGTGTAAACTTACCCTAAGATTGCTCCAACATTGGCCTAGAAAGATAACATTCTGGGAGTCAAGATTATAAAGGAGAAAGGATGCCCTCCCATCACTGTCACACTCTGCAGCCACTCTGTGTGACTGTTAGACTGCTGACCTTTTATTGCAAGAAAATAAACCTCATCAAAGACATATATAGTATATTTGACTCTTATTCAGAATTGATTATTGTTTATTTGCAACAACACCACCTTCAAATAATTTGACATGGATATTTTTCTTAATTTTGTTTGGTTTATTTTTCCAGATAAAGTAAAAAAGTATATTATCCATTTGTAAACATTTTTTGGGGGGGCACTAAGCTAAGAAAAAAGTACTCTGCTGTTGAGACCTGATTAAAACTCTTCCATGTATAGAAAGATGTTTGAATATTGTTCTGAGAGGTAAAGCTGATAGGTTTGCTTCACAACTTGATAAAGATTTGATTGAGTACTTGTCTCCTGGATATTTTATACTGCCATTGTTTAATTAGTTTGTTTTAATATTTGTATGACCCAATAACCTAAGTCTAATTTGCTCAGTAAAGAAACTTTTTTGGAGTGTGACATTGTTCTGACAGGACAACTCAGCCAATCTGGACTAGCAACTAGATTAAAGACTCACAAGGTTTTTCACTCAGCCCTGAAAATTTTGAGGAATTATTAATATCGGTCCCACTTTATATTAGGTGTCTTTAACTATGCACTTGTGTTAAAAAGATTAATTGTTAGGTACAATGTACTTATTGTGTTTATGTTGCATTGTAAAACACTTTTGCTGCTATTGAGGTGGGATACGGGTAAGGTTAGGGACAGGTTTGGTGGTATGTTTAGTTTTCAGGTTGAGTAAAGTGGTAGGGTCAACAGTAATTACATGCAGGTATTTTTTTTAATATACATACAACATAAAAAACTTATATGTGCACAATAAGTGCATTGTATCAAATTATCAACTTAATATGAAGAGGGTTCTTAATATCTAAAACCAAAGGTGCCTCTGTACTGTCCCTAAGAAAGAACGACGTATCATATGGAAGTAATTACTGGATTTATTTTTACAAGTTAAACAGTTTATTCATGTGCTAAATTAACACCTAAAATATATATATATATATATATTAGTCATATGCTATTTTATTTTTTATGGTTATTAGGCTACAGTACTTGTCAGTGTACTACTGTGTAACCTAGTGGGTGAGTTCAATCACTCTGAACATATTTGGAACAAAAAGAATTGATGGTTTACTTAAATTACTGCCTTTTTGCACACAAATATATCTTGACTAATGTAAATGACTTAAGTCCTGGAATGTATCACATCACTCCTGCATCATTTTTGAAGCTTGGAAGCTCCAGCCCACCTTAATTTTAATTGCATGGAAATCAGCATCCAGTAAGTGAAACCACTAGCTCTACAAAAACATTGTGTGAGCTGTGTTTACCTCGTTTTATCTTGTCATATTCATTCTTGTCCTTCCTCTTGTTCTTCTTATGTTTCTTGCTTTTGTTTTTCTTGTTTTTGCTTTTCTTCTTTGACGAGACCCTTCTGAACTTGAACTTGAAGAGGAGTCATCACATGATTCTTCTGTGACTGATGATTCCCATCACTAGATAGGTCAACAGTGCCAGTTTCTTCATGTACCACTGATGTTCTAGGAATCAGATCATCTGAATGAAGAAATATAACAAATATTACATCAAAATCAATACAAATGCAATATACATTTTCAAGGTCCTTTTATTGGCATTGCATGATACATACAAGGAAATGCAGGTGTACTATCTGAAACAGTGCTCAAAATACATTTTAAGAATAAAAATATGGAAACCACATATCTAAAATATATAATCTATACAATCCAATGTATATAATGTATAGATTATACAATGAATGTTGAGCTGTTACTTTGCTGTGCTGAAAGCTCCACTACTTGCTGCTGAAGCTCACTGTTCAGGGCTTCCAACTCATTCACTTTATTTTGTAAAACTTCGGCCTTGTTCTGCCACATCAGTATTTCTTGCTTTATTGGCTTCATTGTATTCACTGGAGCTAAAACAACAACAAAAACACAGTTTACAGATATAAAAACAGACATTTATGTAGTTTACAGAGTTAACAGCACTATACAAAAGTAACGGAGTATATAAATATATTAAGAGAAAAGAGATTTCCTATACATTGAAGGGCACAAATAAAACTAAAGAAACTAGTGTCGTAAGTGTAAGAACTGCTATTTGCTAAATGATTACAGTTTGACAAATGGCTTACCTTCACATTCATCCTCTAGACTTTCTACGTTGCGTTTTTTACGGGTGTTGTAATGTGACATCTAATAATCAAAAAATAAATACATTAATAAATCATGTCACATACAGTAGCATTCATCCAATCAATGTACCAATTTTAAGGGTAAGACCAGGCCAATTGCATAAATAGTCTTTATGGTAAGAACTAGTCTGACCAACTAGCAGTTAGCCAAGGGGTAATCAATCTTACTTTGGTCTTAGATTTGACCAACATTTTTATGCATTGACCTAAAATAGTTATAACAAGTCTTAAAAAAAATAAATAGATCTGACTAACATTTAATACTATTCTAAGCAGTTTATGCAACAGGCCCCAGTCTTCCTGACTAATGACTAAGTGACAAAAGTTTATTTTTAACACTTTGTCATTGTTATATTTCTGATATACTTGTATGCAAAAAAAAAAATATGATTTTAGGCATAAACTAGTTTACTGCTGTCACGATTCCCTGTTGTCAGCCTTGTGCTTTTCCCTCACCTTCACCATAAACTACGTTTCCCACATTTCCCGGCCCTAATCACTCCCTCATCATCCCCACCTGTCTGTCATTCCCTCGTTTAGTTCTATGTGTATATAAGCCCTGTTGTTTTGTCAGTCCTTTGTCGATCGTTGAATGTTGTTCCTGCCTGTCACCGTGTTCCAGCCTCTTCCCCTCGTGGTTATTTTATAGTGTTTTCCCATCGTGGATATTTCTTGGTTGCAGTGTTTTCCTTTGTTTTATGTTTAATAAAGAAGCTGCATTTAGATCCTCACTCTCCGGCTGCTCATTCATTACAGAACGACCGACCAACAATGGATCCAGCAGCCCTCACCGCCCAACAGGCGAATTTCCTCCTCCTCGGCCTCAAACAGGAGGACCGCCCGATAGAGGTCCATGTCTCTGAGTTCCTCGAGCTGGCAAACTCGTCGGATTTCCCAGATTACAGCTTGGTGGTTTTCTTCAGGGCAAATCTTGACACCTCATTGAAGGAGCGGTTACCACCAGCAACCCCTGGCTGGACGCTCTCTGATTTCCTTGAAGTGACCCTGAGGATCTGTGGCTCTCCTCTGACTGTGGGCATCGCAGAGGAGGCCGCTATCTCTCCCCCCACAGAGGTCACCTCCCAGCTTTCCATGACTCGTTCCTCCACGCCAGCTACGGCCAACGTGCCCCCAGCCTTGTCTGTCCCAGGGCCAGTGTTGACAACCCCGTCCGCCAGGAGAAGGAGGAGAAGGGGAAGGCCTTCTGCTTCCCGGTCTCCGCCTGCCACGGCCAACGAGCCAACGCCCACGCCTGCCACGGCCAACGAGCCAACGCCCACGCCTGCCACGGCCAACGAGCCAACGCCCACGCCTGCCACAGCCAACGAGCCAACGCCCACGCCTGCCACGGCCAACGAGCCAACGCCCACGCCTGCCACGGCCAACGAGCCAACGCCCACGCCTGCCACGGCCAACGAGCTGGAACCCTCGTCCGTCCCAGAGCCGGCGTTGCCAGCCTCGTCCGTCCCAGAGCCGGCGTTGCCAGCCTCGTCCGTCCCAGAGCCGGCGTTGCCAGCCTCGTCCGTCCCAGAGCCGGCGTTGCCAGCCTCGTCCGTCCCAGAGCCGGCGTTGCCAGCCTCGTCCGTCCCAGAGCCGGCGTTGCCAGCCTCGTCCGTCCCAGAGCCGGCGTTGCCAGCCTCGTCCGTCCCAGAGCCGGCGTTGCCAGCCTCGTCCGTCCCAGAGCCGGCGTTGCCAGCCTCGTCCGTCCCAGAGCCGGCGTTGCCAGCCTCGTCCGTCCCAGAGCCGGCGTTGCCAGCCTCGTCCGTCCAAGAGCCGGCGTTGCCAGCCTCGTCCGTCCAAGAGCCAGAGCCAGCGCCTGTAGCCTCGTCCGTCCAAGAGCCAGAGCCAGCGCCTGTAGCCTCGTCCGTCCAAGAGCCAGAGCCAGCGCCTGTAGCCTCGTCCGTCCAAGAGCCAGAGCCAGCGCCTGTAGCCTCGACCGTCCAAGAGCCAGAGCCAGCGCCTGTAGCCTCGACCGTCCAAGAGCCAGAGCCAGCGCCTGTAGCCTCGGCCGTCCAAGAGCCAGAGCCAGCGCCTGTAGCCTCGGCCGTCCAAGAGCCAGAGCCAGCGCCTGTAGCCTCGGCCGTCCAAGAGCCAGAGCCAGCGCCTGTAGCCTCGACCGTCCAAGAGCCAGAGCCAGCGCCTGTAGCCTCGACCGTCCAAGAGCCAGAGCCAGCGCCTGTAGCCTCGACCGTCCAAGAGCCAGAGCCAGCGCCTGTAGCCTCGACCGTCCAAGAGCCAGAGCCAGCGCCTGTAGCCTCGACCGTCCAAGAGCCAGAGCCAGCGCCTGTAGCCTCGACCGTCCAAGAGCCAGAGCCAGAGCCTGCGCCTGTAGCCTTGACCGTCCAAGAGCCAGCTCCGCCTCCAGAGCTTTCCACAGCTCCGCCTCCAGAGCTTTCCACAGCTCCGCCTCCAGAGCTTTCCACAGCTCCGCCTCCAGAGCTTTCCACAGCTCCGCCTCCAGAGCTTTCCACAGCTCCGCCTTCCACGGCTCTGTCTGCTCCGCCTTCCACGGCTCTGTCTGCTCCGCCTTCCACGGCTCTGTCTGCTCCACCTCCCACGGCTCTGCCTTCGCCTACTAAGACCCCAGGACTTTCCAAGCCTCCTTGGTTACTGCCTACTATGGCACCGTCCCTGGGGGTCTCCTCAACTCCTCTCAGGCCTTCTGACCCTGACTTGTGGCCTCCTCCTAGGCCTTCTGACCTTGTCCTGTGGCCTCCTCCCAGGCCTTCTGGCCTTGTCCTGTGGCCTCCTCCCAGGCCTTCTGACCCTGCCCTGTGGCCTCCTAGGCCTTCTGACCCTGCCTTGTGGCCTCCTCTCAGGCCTCCTGACCCTGCCTTGTGGCCTCCTCTCAGGCCTCCTGACCCTGCCTTGTGGCCTCCTCTCTGGCCTTCTGACCTTGTCCTGTGGCCACCTCCCTGGCCTTCTGACCCTGCCTTGTGGCCTCCTCTCGGGCCTTCTGACCCTGCCTTGTGGCCTCCTCTCGGGCCTTCTGACCCTGCCTTGTGGCCTCCTCTCGGGCCTTCTGACCCTGCCTTGTGGCCTCCTCTCGGGCCTTCTGACCCTGCCTTGTGGCCTCCTCTCGGGCCTACTGACCCTGCCTTGTGGCCTCCTCCCTGGCCTTCTGACCCTACCTTGTGGCCTCCTCCCTGGCCTTCTGACCCTGTCTCGTGGCCTCCTCTCAGGCCTTCTGACCCAGTCCTGTGGCCTTCTCCTTGGCCTCCTGACCCTGTCCCAGTCCTGTGGCCTTCTCCTTGGCCTCCTGACCCTGTCCTGTGGCCTCCTCCCTGGCCTTCTGACCCTGTCTCGTGGCCTCCTCTCAGGCCTTCTGACCCAGTCCTGTGGCCTTCTCCTAAACCTCCTGACCCTATCCTAGCCCTGTGGCCTTCCTCTAGGCCTCCTGACCCTGCCCTAGCCCAGTGGCCATCCCCTGACCCGGTCCATGCTCTATGGCCGCCTCCCTGGCCACCTGACCCACGGCCTTTTCCCTGGCCTCCTGACCCTGTCCCTGCCCTATCTGTCTCCTTGCCACCCCCCCGTTCTGTCATAGTCTTGTCCCTCTGTGCCCCTTGTGTCCCCTTGGACTGCCTGTTTGCCCCTTGTGCCCTCTTGGACTGCCTGTTTGCCCCTTGTCTGCTCGCCCCGAGCCCCTCCCTCACCCCTTGGACAATTGTTTTTTTTTTGTTTTGTTTGTTCTTATTTTTTCTTTGAGGAGCGTCTGGAAGCCGCTCCTTTGAGGGGGGGTTATGTCACGATTCCCTGTTGTCAGCCTTGTGCTTTTCCCTCACCTTCACCATAAACTACGTTTCCCACATTTCCCGGCCCTAATCACTCCCTCATCATCCCCACCTGTCTGTCATTCCCTCGTTTAGTTCTATGTGTATATAAGCCCTGTTGTTTTGTCAGTCCTTTGTCGATCGTTGAATGTTGTTCCTGCCTGTCACCGTGTTCCAGCCTCTTCCCCTCGTGGTTATTTTATAGTGTTTTCCCATCGTGGATATTTCTTGGTTGCAGTGTTTTCCTTTGTTTTATGTTTAATAAAGAAGCTGCATTTAGATCCTCACTCTCCGGCTGCTCATTCATTACAACTGCAAGTGATTACAACATATAACACACATACAACACTAATATGTTCTGTTTTAAAGAAACAAATAAAGCTGATCATTTTCACTACTTGAAACAGGACTTTAAATCAAATGACATTGTAAGTCAAAAACTAAATAAAATACCTTTTCCACAGTTGTTAAGATGTCTGGACCGTTCGATCACACCGTACGGGAGTTCAGTTCAAAAATGGCTTTTCTGCCGCGTTAAGGAAGCTCCATTGGGCGGTAAAACGTTTAAGCACCTTTTAAGTAGTCTTCCTCAAGAGGGCGCTTGGCTGCTAAGAGAGTCGAATAATCTATTCGAGTCTGTCTTATAAATATATCACTAAAATGTATAATCTTTTATAAATACACACAATTTTATTTTAATTTATTTGACATACAAATGAAAATCTGCCCCAGTAATCTTGAAAACATGATTAAATCATTTGTGTTTGAGTAATCGGAAATGACTGTGTGACGACAGCGCTGAGAAATGTATCAGTTAACTTGTGACATTGCCGTCGGTGCAGTCGGGACAGAAAAAAAACTACTAAATAATAACACAAATAAACCTTATTACAATGTAATAATAATTAAATATTATAAAAACAAATACCATAGAGTTTAGTATTTTATTAATATGTATTCCCAAAAACAGCTGCGCCGTCAAGTCCCGCCCATTTCCGGATTTGTCTGTTCGAAATCGCGCCATCAGAGCTCAAAATATATTTTTGAAACATCTATATTTGTTACAATTCAGGTTATGAAGTTCGGGTAGGAGGGAAGAAATCAAACTTAGAAGGTAAAAGAAGTAAAACGAATAGATGGGCATTTAATCAACTGTATAGATGAGCACTTTAGTAAGAGCACTCATTGAGAAAGTTTATGTTAGTGAAACGAACAAGTCACGTCTGAAATTAATAAAGTGGATGCAAAGAAAAAGATTACTCCATGGTAGAATGAAATGCAGGCGATGCAAGAAACGCATGAAAATGGTTACCTCTTCTTGTAAAGATGGTTACATCAGGTAAGTATCTGATTATTAATGTACTTATTTATGGAAATATCAGGCATGTAAACAAGCTGAGAAATATGTGTAACATTTATAGAAGATTATAATGGGAAGAAATAAAGAAGGGAAAACTTGTTTCTGTTCACATAAGCATCCATCCATCCACCCATCTTCAACCACTTATCCGAAGTCGGGTCACGGGGGAAGCAGCTCCAGCAGGGGGCCCCAAACTTCCCTATCCCGAGCCACATTAACCAGCTCTGACTTGGGGACCCCAGGCTAGTGTGGAGATGTAATCTCTCCACTTAGTCCTGGGTCTTCCCCGAGGCCTCCTCCCAGCTGGACGTGCCTGAAACACCTCCCTAGGGAGGCGCCCAGGGGGCATCCTTACCAGATGCCCAAACCACCTCAACTGACTCCTTTAAACGCAAAGAAGCAGCGGCTCTACTCCGAGCTCCTCACGGATGACTGAGCTCCTCACCCTATCTCTAAGGGAGAAGCCCGCCACCTTTCTGAGGAAGCCCATTTCGTCTGCTTGTACTCGCGACCTAGTTCTTTCGGTCATGACCCAGCCTTCATGACCAAAGGTGAGGGTAGGAACGAAAATTGACCGGTAGATCAAGAGCTTTGCCTTCCGGCTCAGCTCTCTTTTTGTGACAATGGTGCAATAAAGCGAGTGCAATACCGCCCCTGCTGCCCCGATTCTCCGGCCAACCTCCCGCTCCATTGTCCCCTCACTCGTGAACAAGACCCCGAGGTACTTGAACTCCTTCACTTGGGGAAATACCTCCCTCCCTACTCGGAGTTCGCACTCCATCGGTTTCCTGTTGAGAACCATGGCCTCAGATTTAAAGGTGCTAATCCTCATCCCAGCCGCTTCACACTCGACTGCCAAGCGATCCAGTGAGAGCTGAAGGTCACGGACCGATGATGACATGAAGACCACATCATCTGCAAAAAGCAGCGATGAGATCCCCAGCTCACCGAACCGCACACCTTCCCCACCCGACTATGCCTCGATATCCTGTCCATGAATATCACAAACAGGATTGGTGACAAAGCGCAGCCTTGGCGGAGAACAACCCCCACATGGAACGAACTCGACTTCGTGCCGAGGACCCGGACACAGCTCTCACTTTGGATGTACAGGGATTGGATCGCCTTAAGAAGGGACCCCCCCACCCCGTACTCCCGATGCACCTCCCACAGTCTCTCCTGGGGGACCCGGTCATATGCCTTCTCCAGATCCAAAAAACACATGTAGACCGGATGGGCATACTCCCAGGCCCCCTCCAGAATCCTTGCGAGAGAAAAAATCTGGTCCGTTGTTCCACGGCCAGGACGGAACCTGCATTATTCCTCTTCAATCCGAGGTTCGACAATCGGCCGAACCCTCCTCTCCAGCACCTTGGAGTAAACTTTACCAGGGAGGCTGAGAAGTGTGATAACCCTGTAGTTGGCACACACTCTCTGGTCCCCCTTTTTGAAGAGGGGAACCACCACCCTGTTCTGCCGCTCCTTAGGCACCGTCCCAGATTTCCACGCAATGTTGAAGAGGCGTGTCATCCATGACACCCCCTCCACATCCAAAGCTTTCAACATTTCTGGTCGGATCTCATCAATCCCTGGGGCTTTGCCACTGCATAGTTGTTTGACTACCTCAGTGACCTCCCCCAGGGAAATTGAATCCGATCCCCCATCAGCCTCCGGCTCTGCCTCTAGCATAGAGGGCGTGTTGGGATTTAGGAGTTCTTCAAAGTGTTCCTTCCACCACCCAATAACCTCCTCAGTTGAGGTCAACAGTGTCCCATCTTTGCTGTATACAGCTTGGATGGTTCCCCGTTTCCCCCACCTAAGGTGGCGGACGGTTTTCCAGAAGCACTTTGGTGCGGACCGAAAGTCCTTCTTCATGGCTTCTCTGAACTTTTCCCACACCCACTGCTTTGCCTCCCTCACGGCCGAGGCCTACGTACCTTACAACTGCCTCCGGAGACCTCCGGGACAACAAATCCCGGAAGGCCTCTTTCTTCAGTCGGACAGCTTCCCTGACCACCAGTGTCCACCACGGTGTTCGAGGGTTAGCACCCCTTGCGGCACCTAAAACCTTGAGGCTGCAGCTCTCCACCGCGGCTTCGGCAATGGAAGCTTTGAACATTGTCCACTCCGGTTCGATGTCCCCAACCTCCGCAGGGATGCCTGAAAAGCTCCGCCGGAGGTGTGAGTTGAAGGTCTCGCCGACAGGGACCTCCTCCAAACGTTCCCAGTTTACCCGCACTACTCGCTTGGGCTTCCCAGGTCTGTCCAGAGTCTTTCCATACCCCCTGACCAACTCACCACCAGGTGGTGATCGGTTGACAACTCTGCCCCTCTCTTCACCCGAGTGTCCAAAACATATGGCCTCAGATCCGACGACACGATTACAAAATCGATCATCGACCTTTGGCCTTGGGTGCTCTGGTACCACGTACACTTATGAACATCCTTATGTTCGAACATGGTGTTTGTTATAGATAATCCATGACTAGCACAGAAATCTAATAACAAACATCCACTCGTGTTCAGATCGGGGAGGCCGTTCCTCCCAATCACGCCTTTCCAGGTGTCCCTGTCATTTCCCACGTGTGCGTTGAAGTCACCCAGCATCACTATGGAGTCCCCTACTGGGGCCCTATTCAGGACTCCATTCAGGGTCTCCAAGAAGGCCGAATACTCTGAACTGCTGTTCGGTGCATATGCACAGACAACAGTCAGAGTTTTCCCCCCACAACCCGTAGGGCTTGAAACAGAAAAAGCATTAGGACCAAGTCCCTTTTTTCCCATTCCCATGCAAGCCTTTTTAGTTGGATGAAGTATATACACAGGTAAGTTTATATTGTCTGTGATCTCTAGTGCCTTTTCATCCATAACATTCTGCACATTACATTTTTGATTCTGTCATTTTACAATAATATTGCATGGCATTATGTTTAGATTTTCACAGGGTCTCCATATGCGACAGGTGGATATGATGTTAGAGAACATCTCAAATAGTAGTGCGACTCTGTCCAAGTGTATGTGTGAGAAGTATGCGGAGGCTCAGGAAAAAAAGTGGACAAAAAGTTGTTGGGCTCAATATATGTGTACACATTGACGAAAGCAAGTTTCACCACAGACGGAAAGTAAGCCTTGACCGAAAAAAAACATTTCTTCTCTTCACATGTGGATATGTAGACAAGACAAAATATTGTTACATTGTTCGGTTATGCTTTAGATTACAGCACGCAAAGTACTGTGTAATTAAAACAAATTTACAGTTTAACTTTCGTTAATTATAGTGTACCTATACATGTAAGTATAAGGGAACAATATGTAATAAAGCGGTAACAACCATGAGAATTAATGAATTATTTATACTGTAAGTATTTTAGAACTAAGGGGTACTTATTCTACTATTATGATACAACAATCCTACGTTTGGGAGAGATTTAGCAAGAACATACACTGCAAACCTTTTTGTAATAATAGTGTACCAATACATTTTAAAGATTGGTGGGTACATATCTGTGCATTTATAGATTGTTGTTGTTGTTTTTTGCTAGCAAAAGTGCAGATGTTTTAGATTGGGCTTACACATTTCAAGGCAAGTAAAACTTTTACAATTTATTTTTAAATACTGGGGCAATACTCTTGTTTCATGTAGTTACAGGGTAAGTGTGACATTGTGGGCTTTAAATTAAAGTGGTGCTTGTTACCCTCTTGTTCCATAAAGTTACATTAAGTTATGGTAAGTACAATAAAAATACATACACACAATCTAATATCACTGACTCGGAAACCTTTATTTGAAAAACAACTTAATTCCAATCAGATTCACAACACTTCTTATTTGTTTAAAACTACTTTTTTTAATCAACATTTAATTTCAATTATTGACAGAAAGTAGCACGTTTTGTCCCATTTTTTTTTCTCTAGCTTGGCTTCTTTCTCTTGTTCCTCTTCTTCTTCTTCTTCTTCTTCTTCTTTCTTTTCACTGATGAATCTTAAGAAGAAATCATGTCTTTTGCTATTCTGTATTAAAAGAAAATGCAGTACACCCAGAAATACATCCCCACCATTTACTCATCTTTTACCCACATGCCATCCAAGATGTATACGACTTTCCTTCTTCAGATTAACACAAATGAAGGTTTTTAGAAAAAAATAAATGATCTCTGGGAATACATATAATGCAAGCTCATGTGTTCATAAAAGTTGGAGCATCAAACAGCACATACTGCAATAAACATGCGCGTGCATGAGAGTTGTTTTCACGCTTGACGTGAGCACGCCGGAATTTGGATGCCGTCAGTCTTTATTTATTTATTTATTTTAAAATATTGCTCACAACAAAATACAAACAATAACTGATAATAACAATGAGAAACAAACAAGAAAGAGACGCTAGTTCTCGCATGAGTTTCACAGCGTGCTTACGTCAAGCTTCAAATAGTGCTTCACAAAGTGCTTACATTTACGTCAAACGTGAACTAGACTCTCATGCACGCACTGTTGACAGTTTGTAGGAAGCGAAAAGTAAATTATGTAAAAAATTCTGGGTGTAGGCCTACTGCATTTTCTTTTAATACTTAATACAGAATAGCAAAAGACATGGAATTCCTTCTTAAGATTCATCAGTGGAAAGATTGAAAAAGGGGAAGAGGAACAAGAGGAGGAAGAAGCCAAGCAAGAAAAATAAACAAAGGGCAAAACGTGCTTCTCTCTGTATTTGAAATAAAAAAAAATATTTAAAAAAATGTTTTAGATGAATAAGAAGTGTTGCAAGTCTGTTTTGAAATAAGTTGTTTTTCAACCAAAGTTTTCTGAGTCAGTGATATTAGACTATGTATGTATTTTTATTGTACTTAACTTGCCCTGTAACTATTGTACATGGAACAAGAGGGTAACGAGCACCACTTACCCTGTAACTACATGGAACAAGAGTATTTCCCCAGTATATAAAAAAAAAGAAATGCAATAGTTTTAGTTTTACTTCCCTTGAAACATGTAAGCCAAATCTAAAACATCTGCACTTTTGCTCTCTCTCTCTCTCTCTCTCTCTCTCTCTCTCTCTCTCTCTCTCTCTCTCTATATATATATATATATATATATATATAAAATAATTAAAAAAAAAACTGTATAAATGCACAGAAATGTACCCTGTAATTTTAAAAAAGCCTTTATGTATTGGTACACTATTATTACAAAAAATAGTGTATGCAGTGTATGTTCTTGCTAAATTGCTCCCATATGTAAGATTGTTGTATCATAATAGTAGAATAAGTACCCCTTAGTTCTATAATACTTACAGTATAAATATATTTTTTTTAATTCTCCTGGTTGTTACCCCTTTATTCCCCAAACTTTACATATTGTTCCCTTATACTTACATGTACGTACTTTATAGGTACACTATAATTACCGAAAGTTACACTGTAAATTTGTCTTAATTACGCAGTACTTTCTGGGCTGTAATCTAAAGCGTTAAACGTAAGATACTGTAAATTATATTTTGGATTAGTAGTAGGCCTATCAGCTGACCTGAAAAAAGCCCCAGCCCCAGCCCCAGCACCGCCAAGACACCACTGTGTGGCCCTTGAGCAAGGCCCTTGATCCTATCTGCTCCAGGGGCGCCGAATCATGGCTGACCCTGCACTCTGACCCCAGCATAGCTGGGATATGTGAAAAATAAATAATTTCACTGTATATATGCAGAAATGTATGTATAATGTGTGACAATTGGGCAATTAAATTAAATTAAAATTAAATTAAAAAAGAAAATAGTTATTTTGAGGATATTGCTTTTGACTTTTAGAAAACAGAAGTGTCTGACATCAATTTATTTCATTCAGACGGCATTCCGGGCCGCGTCATCAGAGCATGCGCGAACCAACTGGCTGGTGTTTTTACGGACATTTTCAACCTGTCCCTCTCCCTGTCTGTAGTCCCCACATGCTTCAAAACATCAACCATTGTGCCTGTACCGAAGCAAGCCAAAATCACCTGCTTAAATGACTGGCGTCCTGTTGCCCTCACCCCCATCATCAGCAAATGCTTTGAGAGGTTGATCAGAGATCACATCTGCTCTGTTCTGCCCACCTCTTTGGACCCATTGCAGTTTGCCTACCGCAACAACCGCTCCACTGATGATGCCATTGCATCTACAATACACACTGCTCTATCCCACCTGGAAAAAAGGAACACATATGTGAGAATGCTGTTTGTAGACTACAGCTCAGCATTTAACACCATAGTGCCCTCCAAGCTTGATGAGAAACTCCGGGCTCTGGGCTTAAACAGCTCGCTGTGCAGCTGGATCCTGGATTTCCTGTCAGGCAGACGTCAGGTGGTTAGAATGGGCAGCAACATCTCCTCATCACTGACCCTCAACACTGGAGCCCCGCAGGGCTGTGTTCTCAGCCCACTCCTGTATTCCCTTTACACACATGACTGTGTGGCGACACATAGCTCCAATGCCATCATTAAGTTTGCTGACGATACGACGGTTGTAGGTCTGATCACTGACAATGATGAAACAGCCTACAGAGAGGAGGTGCACACTCTGACGCGCTGGTGTCAGGAGCACAACCTCTCCCTCAACGTCAGTAAAACCAAGGAGCTTGTGGTGGACTTCAGGAAGAAAGACAGAGAACACAGCCCCATCACCATTAATGGAGCACCGGTGGAGAGAGTCAGCAGTTTCAAGTTCCTCGGTGTCCACATTACTGAGGAACTCACATGGTCCGTCCACACTGAGGCCGTTGTGAAGAAGGCTCACCAGCGCCTCTTCTTCCTGAGACGGCTGAGGAAGTTTGGAATGAACCACCACATCCTCACACGGTTCTACACCAGCACTGTAGAGAGCATCCTGACTGGCTGCATCACCGCCTGGTACGGCAATAGCACCGCCCACAACCGCAAAGACCTGCAAAGGGTGGTGCGAACGGCCAGAAATATCATCGGAGGTGAGCTTCCCTCCCTCCAGGATATATATAACAGACGGTGTGTGAAGAAAGCTCGGAGGATTATCAAAGACTCCAGTCACCCGAGTCATGGGCTGCTCTCACTGCTTCCATCAGGCAGGCGGTATCGCAGCATCAGGACCCGCACCACCCGACTACATGACAGCTTCTTCCCACAAGCAATAAGACTTTTGAACACATGATCTCTCACGATCATCAATCAGCACTGCACTTTATTAATCATCATTCTGTCAATATATTCTCCCATTCAATTAGTGTTTATATATATTTATACCTGTATCTAGTGTGTGTATTCTACATTGTGTGTATTGTGTACATTTGTTATGTAAATTGTTGTGTAGGTATGTGTACATTTGTTATGTAAATTGTTTTGTGTAAATATGTTGTTATTGTCACTGTCATTACTGCATTGTTGCACGGAACTGCACACAAGAATTTCACCTGCTGTTGCACTCGTGTACACAGTAGTGTGACAATAAAGTGATTTGATTTGATTTGATTTGATTTGATTCTTTTTTTCAGTATGCCAGAGGGCGTTATGGAGGTGCATGGAGAAGGAAAAGCTGGGTATTTGGAATGGTTGAGATTTTGCCTTCCCGAAAACCAGTATTGTGGTTGGTGGAAAAAAGGGACAAGATGACCCTTTTACCAATCATAGAGAAACATGTGAAAAGAGGCAGCATCATTCATAGTGATGAGTGGCGTGCATACTCAACTCTTTCAGAGAGAGGATACCAACACCACACAGTGAAGCATAGCATTAATGTTGTCAATCCATTGACAGGGGTACATACACAAAACATTGAAAGGGCATGGGCAAACTTCAAAAAGGAAGTGTGGAGGTTGCGTGCAAACCGGTCAGAGAAGGCTCTCAAAAAACATCTAATATATATAGAATGGACTTATTGGTTAGGCAGGAGACACAGACAAAGGATTCTCGGAAGGCTTTTGCATGATATCAGTCAGTTGTATCATTGACTAAATTTTTATCTTTCTTTTTTTTGTTGTTACTTAAATGCATGTTTATAACCCTAAAAAAGGTTTTATGTTAACTTGGTAATACAAAATTATTATTTTTTTTTCATATTGGACTTTCTCACAGATGCACACACATATAACAATGTAAAAAAATAGGATTTTTAATTTCATGTTGTCCACATAATTTTTTTGTTGTTTTTGTTGTTTTTAAATTTACAGCATTTCATTAAAAGCAGTTGGCTGGACAAACGATTGACTCTGGTATTTATTTCCCATTTGGCAGATATGTACTTTTACTGTGGTACTGTTATTTTCTTAATCTTAAACCAAATGCTCATCAGTGTTGGTACTTACTATCTATTGACTGTCTGCTGAAAATCAACTGACTTTAACCTGTGATGCTGGCCTGTAAGAGTCATTCAACAGCATTTCTTAGATTTTCACTTCATTTTGATGGGCCAAATGTGGCAACAGATGAATATATGAATTTACCTCAAAGTTAAATGACAGTCTACTGAAAGGTAATTTATATGCAACAAACAGTTAGTAGAGCACTTCTGAAAATCCTTGCAGAAGCAAAAGATAAAGGGTAAGTAACCAGAAGTTAATTTGAAATTGTCTTGTGTTGCTACTTATAGACAACTGAATGTTAACTGAAAGTCTGTTGATACATTGGTTAATAGCTACACTACCGTTCAAAAGTTTGGGGTCACTTGTCTGAAATGTTTCTCATGATCTTAAAAATCTTTTGATCTGAAGGTGTATGCTTAAAAGTTTGAAATTAACTTTGTAGACAAAATAATATTCTGCCAAAACATATACATTTATTTAATTACAAATCTAAAATTTCCTAAAAAGTTTTTGAAATGGATGACTTGGATCAAAATATGAAGAAAAGAAGCCAATAAGTGCCCAACATAGATGGGAACTCCTTCAATACTGTTTAAAAAGCATCCCGGGGTGATTCCTCAAGAAGTTGGTTGAGAAAATGTCACGAGTACATGTCTGCAAAATCTAGGCAAAGGGTGACTACTTTGAAGATGCTAAAATATTACATAGTTTTGGATTTATTTTGGATTTTTTGGTCACAAAATAATTCCCATATTTCCATTTCTATTATTCCATAGTTTTGCTGACTACTATTATTCTAAAATGTGAAATAAATAAATAAATAAAGAATGAGTAAGTGACCCCAAACTTTTGAACGGTAGTGTACATGCTGAATACTTAAAAGCTCTTACTTTGCTGTACTTTAAAGTACTGAGAACCTTTTGAGGATTTGTTGCATGTCTGCATATACGCTGTTGAACATCTGCAAGCTAAAATGTATATTACATTACATTTACGCATTTGGCAGACGCTTTTATCCAAAGCGACTTACAGTACACTTATTACAGGGACAATCCCCCCGGAGCAACCTGGAGTTAAGTGCCTTGCTCAATTTGCACAATGGTGGTGGACGTGGGGTTTGAACCAGCGACCTTCTGATTAGCAGCCCTGTGCATATGCAACAAACAGTTAGTAGAGCACTTCTGAAAATCCTTGCAGAAGCAAAAGATAAAGTGTAAGTAACCAGAAGTTCATTTGAAATGATCTTGTGTTGCTACTTATAGACAACTGAATGTTAACTGAAAGTCTGTTGATACATTGGTTAATGGCTACATGCTGACTTCTTTATAGACAACTGAATGTTAACTGAAAGTCTGTTGATACATTGGTTAATGGCTACATGCTGACTTCTTAAAGTACTGAGAACCTGTTGAGGGTTTGTTGCATGTCTACAAATATGCTGTTGAACATCTGCAACCTAAATTGATAACACTTTACTGACAGAATGTTTAATAGCAGTTTACGTTTCATACAGTGTAATGATTGCTTCAAAATATTTAGTAGACAATCTACAGATACTATCCTGATGAGAGTAAGTAGATATGTACTTGTAAAGTAACTTATAGTCAGCAGACTATAAATAGACTATCTATAGGGGGACCATCAAAATAAAGTGTTACCGGAATCTTTTGTTGAATTTATTTCATTTGCAGCACCCCTTCGGGGCTGCGGTACCCGCATTCTCAGTAAAAGAGCTATTTCCTTTGTCTCTGGGTCACCTGGCCCGCAAATGCTGTTCTCACGGCACTCTGCCGCCAGATCTCAACAGTCCCAGCATGCTGGACACGACCCCCCGCCTTCAGCTCCACGACTGTTCCCCGGCCGACCGGTCCTGACGAGTCTAGAGGACACCTCCACTGGACCTCCTCCTCAGTCACTAACCTACTCCCTGCTGGGTGTGCGGAGCAAGGTAAGTGCTTTGAGTCTTATCTCGGCACCAGAGCCTCGGGACGCGTCTTCACCTCCAGACGGCGTATTACCTGCTCTGCCCCACTGCCCCGCTGGGTACATCAAAAATACGCAATTCAGTTTGCCGGGCGTCCGCTTTTCCGCAGTACACGGCGAGCATGCCAAATCCCTGCGCACGGAAATTGCTACTCTCTTACTCAAAGACCTGATAGAGATAAAGAAGGGTTTCTACAGCCCTTCATTGTACCCAAGAAAGGCGGCGGCTTACGACCGATCTTGGACTTGCGAGTTTTCAACCAAGCTTTGCACAAACTCCCGTTCAAAATGCTTACGCAAAAACACATCTTATCTTGTGTCCGGCATCTAGATTGTTTCACAGCGGTAGACCTGAAGGACGCGTACTTCCACGTCTCAATTCTGCCTCTACACCGACCCTTCCTACAGTTCGTGTTCCACGGCCAGGCGTATCAGTACAAAGTCCTCCCCTTTGGCATGTCTCTGTCCCCTTGCGTCTTCACGAAAGTCGCAGAGGCAGCCCTTGCCCCGCTTCGAGAAGCTGGAATTCGCGTACTCAATTACCTCGACGACTGGCTTATCTTGGACCACTCCCGAGAGTTACTATGTGCTCACAGAGACCAGGTGCTCAGGCACCTCAGCCGTTTGGGGCTTCAGGTCAACTGGAAAAAGAGCAAGCTCACCACGGTCCAGAGCATCTCTTTTCTCGGCATGGAGTAAGACTCACTGCGTGTGCAGTCTGTGCTGGAATGCCTCGCCACATTCAGGCCGGGCACAGTGGCCCCCTTAAAAAATTTTCAGAGGCTCCTGGGGCATATGGCATCCTTCACGGCAGTCGCACCACTGGGGTTGATGCATATGAGACCGCTTCAGCACTGGCTTCAGACTCAAGTCCCGAGACGAGCATGGCACTTCGGCACGCACCGTGTGATGGTCACCCCCGCCTGCCACCAAACATTCAAACCCTGGAGAGACCTCTGCTTTTTATGGGCAGGAGTACCATTGCAGCAGGTGTCCTGACGCGTCTTGGTCACGACCGACGCCTCCAGATTGGGTTGGGATGCTGTGTGCAATAGGCACGCAGTGGAGTGCCGTTGGAAAGGGGCCCAGCTGCGCTGGCACATCAACTGCCTGGAGTTGCTGACAGTTTTCTTTGAAGTTTCTCCTATTAGTTCGAGACAAACATGTTCTGATCAGGTCAGACAGCACCACCGTGGTAGCATACATAAATCACCAAGGCGGCGTACGCTCCCGCCACATTTCATGACTTGCCCGTCATCTCCGCCTTTGGAGCCACTCAAGTTGCTGTGTGCCACTCACATCCCCGGCAACCTCAATGTGGTAGCGGACACGCAGTCAGACAACGCTTGCCCAGTGGAGAGTGGAGGCTTCACCCCCAGTCGGTCAAGCTGATTTAGGAATGGTTCGGCAAGGCCCAGGTAGACCTCTTTGCCTCCCGAGAGACCTCCCACTGCCCGCTCTGGTATGCCGATCAGAGGCTCCCCTCGGGGCAGACACACTGAATCAGATGGCCTGCGGGGCTGCGCAAGTACGCATTTCCCCCTGTGAGCCTTCTTGCACAGGTGCTATGCAAGGTCAGGGAGGACGAGGAACAATTCACCCTAGTGGCTCCCTATTGGCCCACCCGGGCCTGGTTCTCGGACCTTGTACTCCTTGTGACAGCCCCTCCCTGGCAAATTCATCTGAGGAAAGACCTTCTTTCTCAGAGACGGGGCATGCTCTGGCATCCGCACCCAGACCTTTGGAACCTCCACGTCTGGCCCCTGGATGGGACGTAGAAGATCTAGCTGGTCTACCACCTGCTGTCATATCTACCAAGCCAGAGCCCCTTCTACCAGGCAACTTTACGCCCTGAAGTGGCGCTTGTTCTCGAATTGGTGTTCTTCCCAGGCTGAAGACCCACAGAGGTGTTCCCCTCCTGGGATCTCTCTGTGGTCCTTGCAGGCCTCCAGAGACCCCCCTTCGAGCTGCTAGAATCAGTTGGACTCAGGGTCCTCTCTTTAAATACGGCCCTGCTGATCGCACTCACCTCTATCATGAGGGTCGGGGACCTGCAAGCGTTCTCTGTTAGCGACACCTGTCTGGAGTTCGGTCCGGCAGACACATATGTGATCCTAAGACCATGACCGGGCTACTTGCCCAAGGTTCCTACCACGCCCTTTAGAGACCAGGTAGTGAACCTGCAAGCGCTGCCCCGGGAGGAGGCAGACCCAGCCCCTTCGTAGCTGTGTCCGGTACGTGCTTTGCGTACCTACTTGGACCGCACACAGAGCTTCAGATGCTCTAAGCAGCTCTTTGTCTGCTTTGGTGGACAGTGGAAATGGAACGCTGTCTCCAAACAGAGGCTCTTCCACTGGGTGGTGGATGCCATTTCATTGGCCTATCACACCCAGGCAGTGCCCCCCCCCCCCTTGCGGGTTTGAGAGCACTCAACAAGGAGTATTGCATCCTCATGGGCACTGGCCAGAGGTACCTCCCTAGCAGACATATGTAGAGCAGTGGGTTGGGCAACACCTAATACCTTTGCGAGGTTTTACAATCACAGGGTTGAGTCAGTATCGTCAAGTGTTTTCTCAGGTCCGAGCCGGTAGAACTCGCTTACACGCTGATGGACTGGCCGGGTGGATCGCTTGCACCTGGAGCCCTTTCCCTCGGCCGAGGTAAAACTGTGCGCTTTCTCTCCCAGGAGATACCACCCACCCGGGTCCCTGGATGATTCCTCCCTAGCCCTTTGGGTCCGCAGTTCAGCGGAGGAACTCGCCGACCCAGTCCACTGTGGGTACTCAATCTACCCTGTACTGGAATAGGTGACCCACAGGTCAGGACTCCTACATGTACTCCCCCTGTGTGTATTTTCCACTGTACGGTCCCCTTACGAAGTGGACCCACATCTCCCTTAGGCAGTCCCAGCTGCCCTCCGGTTGCTATGTTGTAGCAACTCCCCCCTCCTTGAGGCTGGATCTACCACTGCGCCACGTTCCACATGTTGCCTAAAAACCCATGTGATGTATTCGCCACATTTACCTCCCCCTTTCGGGCAGGTGTGGCCTCTGCAGGGTCATTTCCCCCTGAAAGAATAGGAAACTGGGTAAGACCCCCTTCCCTCGATGCATGTAAGGGCCCTGGCCGTTCTTGCTCTATGCGGAGAAACATAGGAGAAAAGAGGCCCAGTCAGGCTTGGCCCGTTCCCAGGTTGGCAAGCATCACCTTGTTCCCCTGTCTAGGGTAACCAGAAGGATTCTGAAGACTTTTTTGGTGCATTGGGGAAAGGTTCACACAATCTGACAAAGCTGGTTGTTTGTGCACGTAAATTACCTGCCCGCTCCTGTGTCAGCAGTACATGTACACGGCTCAGTGCATGGCGTGATTTAAATTGGACACCTAGTGTCGCTTCTTCGACACAACGTCAAAGTGAGCGACAGACGGGGAACGTCTAGGTTACGTATGTAACCTCCATTCCCTGATGGAGGGAACGAGACATTGTGTCCTCCCGACCACGTCGCTGAGCCAAGCCACTCTTGTGGCCGTACCATTTCCAGCTCCTCAGAAAAATCCTGAATTAACTCAACGTATTTCCCCGCTTTTATACCCGTATGTCCGGGGTCGGGGTATGCAAGAGAGACCCCTAGTGTCGCTTCTTCGAAACAACATCTCGTTCCCTCCATCAGGAAATGGAGGTTACATACGTAACCTAGACGTTCTGGATTGTGCATTTAAATTCACAGTGTATGTGGTCGCACTACTTTTTCTCTATGTCTGAATAGGCAGAGTTGTAGGTCTAATGACCCTTAGATAAAATTAACTGTTATTTTTTGTTCTTCCAGTCAAAATTTTTGTTGCAAAAAATGTATGACAGCTGTAGCTAATCAAATCTGGGAAGTGACCATGGTATAAGTGGGATAATCCACAGCTAGGTGTGCGTTACGGAGGCTATCAACTCCGCTTCACGCTTGGTGGTTCTTTGTATCCACATCGTGCAATTAAAATCATTTAATGCATAACTAGCCATGGATTATTTTCCAAACTACTGTGTCAACATTTGTTCAAAAATGTCTGCTTTTAATTATAATATTTTTTTGGACTCACCATGGCATTCAACTTGAACTCTTTTACCACTTAGGCATTGAAAACATGATCATCACAGTAGAGGTGTATTCAAGTAATTATTTTGTGTGAATTAAATTTTTTATAATTTTTGTATTAATTTTATAGATCCAGAAAAAAAGAGTTGCAAGCACATTAGCTCAAAGAAACAGACTCCTGGGAACCTTAAAGAAAATGCTTACGGTGAGGTACACCTTTATTGTGAGGATCAGTGTCAGAGAAACAAAGGGTAACGAAAAGAAAAAGCACCTACAGAGAATGAAAAAGTGTGAGAGATGAGGTGTGTAGGAAAGTCTTCAGCTTCTTTATTATGGTTAAAGGGCAGTTTATAGCAGAATGGTGCTGTTGGGAGATAGCGGCCATGAATGGTGTGAATAATTTAGCAGAGAGGATAATGAGATTGAATGTTTTCCTCTATGTGGTCTGTCTTTTTCGATGCCTGGGTTTTAAAGATAGCAAGAGCTCTCGCTGAAATGCATGTTTATCAGCATGACGACTGACAGTGCTAACACAAGTCTTCTCAGAGTCAGGCAAACCTGACACACAACCGAACACATGCTCCAGCAGACACTCAAGGAGAGAAGCCCATCAAAGTTATTATAGCTTAAATGGTGAAGCAGCTAACAACACCAGAATCAAAATTATTTTTTCTTTCTTGCATATCTACAGACTACACACAAAGGGGAAGTACACTCCTCAACCTGTACAAAACCTTAAAAGACATTAAAAGTTAGGCATAAGATAGAACATATCAATTAAATCCTCAACTACTTAACAAGTCAGCTTATAAAAAAAAAAAACAGATTTTTTTTTATTGAATTTTCAATTTAAATTGTTCCAGGTTCAATAAGTTAAATTCAATTGATAGCATTGTGGCATTACCTCCATAAATGGCCCAGTCCATCAATGTTAAAAAATATTTGTTTCAAAAGTTTAGTCACAAGTGATTTACCAGCTCTTTCCACATTTTGTTATGTTACAGCCTTATTCCAAAATTGATTAAATTCATTATTTTCCTCAAAGTTCTACAAACAATACCCCATAATCACAACGTGAAAAAAGTTTGTTTGAAATCTTTGCAAATTTATTACAAATAAAAAAAAAAAAAAAAGGAAAAAAAAAAAAATCAGATGTACACAAGTATTCACAGCCTTTGCTCAATACTTTGTTGAAGAACCTTTGCACTGACTACTCAGTGTCCATGCTTCGTCCATGCCTCTGGCACATGAACATCTCATTTCTTACTCTACTAATGCTATTGCTGGGCACAGAAAGGAGGGAGAGATCAACTAAAGGAAAATCTTTGATTCAAATAAAAAGGTAATCTTTGTCACCAAGCAGATTACAGAGTGTCAACACATTATATATAATAAGGCAGGAGATAGAATAGACAGAGAGAAAACAAAGTACCCAGAAGAGAAAATATAGAATACAGTCTTAATAATTTTCCATAACAATTTTTAAATTAATCACATATTTGCAAACATAAATATTTATTGAGAAAGGCCCTCAAATAATGATAATTCAATATATAATTATTAAATCATTACTAAAATGCATATTATTATTAATGATGAATAAAGAATTGATAAGACAAAAAGTTTCTGTAGAAGGTAATATTTTGTTTATTTCCATATATTTAAAAAGCCTACTATTGGCTTACAGTCCACAGCACTCCATTTTGCAATTGAATTCATCAGTCTTTTCAAGACATATCAAAGTACACATTCATCAGATGGATGCTTTTGGAGTGACTCCTTTTGGTTGTGTTGTGTCATAAACACAGCATTTTAGGTTGCCGTGTCAAGTTAAACATAGTTTGAAATTTAGAAAAACACTTCTCGAGATCCCTACATTGGGAAATGACATTAGGTAACTTGGAGGTTACCTTCTAAACACAACCAAGCCTGAGTGTGGATGGTTGTCTGAACAGCTGCGTGTATGCTGTGTCTACACGATAGTCTCATTTGCATTTACTAAGGTTAGGTTTAGGGTTAGATTTAGAATCAGAATCAGCTTTATTGCCAAGTATGCTTACACATACAAGGAATTTGTCTTGGTGTCAGGAGCTTCCAGTGCACAACAATACAAAAACAATACAAAAACAGCAGCAAGACAGATAATTAAAAAAATATATATATTATACATATACGTACATACACTCAGACACAGACCTACATACATACCCACATACACTCATGTAGTGCAAATCTAATACAAATCCGTTATATAAAGAACAAAAATACAGTATATGATGTACAGTGCAATGTATTTAATGGCAGAAGTGGATATGTTGGATAATATAAATAGACTTAACTGTGTATTGCACATAATTATTGCTCAATGGGGCAATTTGAACTGTTCATGAGATGGATCGCCTGAGGGAAACAACTGTTCCTGTGTCTGACGGCAACAGTTCAAAAAGGTTATGGGCTGGGTGAGTGGGGTCCCGAGGGATTTTTCCAGCCTTTTTCCTCACTCTGGAAGTGCATAGTTCTTGAAGGGGGGGGCAGGGGGCAACCAATAAACCACTGTCCTTTGTAGTCTTCTGATGTCCGATTTCGTAGCTTCACCAAACCAGACAGTTATTGAAGTGCAGAGGACAGACTAAATGACTGCTGAGTAGAACTGTTTCAGCAGCACCTGTGGCAGGTTGAACTTCCTCAGCTGGCGAAGGAAGTACAACCTCTGCTGGGCCTTTTTCACAATGGAGTCAATGTGTGTCTCCCACTTCAGGTCCTGTGAGATGGTAGTGCCCAGGAACCTGAATGACTCCACTGCTGCCACAGTGCTTTTTAGAATGGTGAGGGGGACAATGTTGGGGTGTTCCTCCTAAAGTCCACAATCATCTCCACCGTTTTGAGCGTGTTCAGCTACAGATTGTTATGATTGCACCAGTGAGCCAGCCGTTCAACCTCCTTTCTGTATGCAGACTGATCATCATCTCAGATGAGGCCGATGACAGTGGTATCCTAGTGTGGTGTAGTGGGAGAGCACACATCATTGGGTGGGGGGTGGGGTGGGAGGTGCACCAGTGCTGATTGTACAGGTGCTGGAAGTTAATTTTCCCTGTCTCACAAGCTGATACCTGTCTGTCAGAAAGCTGGTAATCCACTGACAGATAGACAAAGGAACAAGGAGTTGGTTTAACTTGAAGTCTACAAAAAGGATCCTTGCGTATGTCCCCGGTCTGTCCAGATGTTGCAGGACATGATGCAATCTCATGTTGACTGCATCATCCACAGACCTGTTTGCTCGATAAGCAAATTGAAGGGGATCTATTTAGTGGTAGGGAGAAGGGTAGGGGTAGATGTAGGGTTTCTGTAGGACTCACCTGTTGGCAAAACACAGTGTGAGAACATTCACTGCGGCTCTTGCGAGACTTTAGGTAACAGTGGAGTTACCTTCTAGACACAACCCTGTGCTTTGCATATACAGTAGCATTTTTGCTTACTGCCCCCTTATGAAAACAGGTGGTACTTCAAGCTTGAATTTTTCAGATTGTAGGAATATTCATTACAGTCCAGGGACATGATGAATTGCATGAATATTTTAAACAGTCGCACTGAATTAACGCAATAAATCAGCAGCATATATATATATGTATATATTTATATATATATATATATATATATATATATATATATATATATATATATATATATATATATATATATATATATATATATATATGTATATATTTATATGTGCCTGTCATGTTTCCATCTAACGTGCCAACCGACCTCAGGACCTCATGCAGCACTACAGCCACTTGAATGGCTCTCATTGTCTCATTGTCACAGTGGGTGGTTTTACCATTAAGTTGGCTGGGTCAGCCAATATTACTGTATCGACTGCTGTACATGCAAGTTTTAACTACCCAACTCTGCCGGCAGCAGTCAGCTTGTTGTGACTTCTTACATGATCTGTTCAAATTCCACAAGTTCAGGTTAAATTTGAGGCCTCTCATTTCCAAATTCCAGACCAAAAGGCTACCAAGACAATCCTTCAAATATAAAATAAACATCCTAAGCTGGTCTTAGCTGTGTCCCAGCCTGACCAGTTGATGAGTGTCCAAACCCCCTCTAAAACCTGCTAACAGACCAGTCTGACTGATAAGCTAAGACCAGCAAACTAAATTTGACTGGTTTAAGAGTTTTCTTTTGACACAGATGTGTATGCTTCTGTGTGTTCTAATAGGAGGGCGTAAGCACTGAAATGTGAAAAGTATGGATTTGCATTAAAGCTGCTCGTATGGCAGAGCAATTTATCTTCTAATGTGACAGGGTTGAGCTACAGATCAGGGATCCCCAGTGTTGTCACAGTTTAATTATATTCAGGTATCCAAGAAACACACATACACTCTCTTTTATTCCTTGTCTTGGTGTGTGTCTTGGTCTCATGATGGATTGTATGTCCTGCTAGAATTCTGATGCTTTGCAGGCCAGTGCGGTGTGGGGAGGGCAAGTGGGCTTGTATTTGTTGATCAATCTCTACTTCACTCTAACCTCTGTCACAGTCATTGAAACACTTGCCTAAACATACAATAGTACTGCTATAATAGAATACAAACACAAACACACACACACACACACACACACACACACACACACACACACACACACACACACACACACATATCTGACCATATAAATATGCAGTGGAACATTTTATTACTCACAGGTTGCCCTTTGGTTTCTCAGGAGAAATCAACCAAAGTTTAATTTATTTATTCTGCAAAAAAAAAAAATCTGTATATTTGTGATGTTTTCTTGTAAAAATATTTAAACAACTTTAAAGCAAGACATATTTACTTGAGAGGTAAAATTACATAAGTCTTGTTTTCAGAGAAATTTCACTAATTAAGTGATATTCAGGCTTACAACAACAAAAATCTAATTGACAATAAGTTGAGAAACATATACTTGCTTTCTATTTAATCTCCTGAGACCTGTGCATGGCTGCATTTCTATTTTTGATTTTTAATATCTATAGAGAAGTATATATAGATTTTTTAAAAACTATAGATTTTTTTTCATCAAATTGTATATTATGTTTCCATGAGTGTTGGTTATTAATGTTTTTGAGACATTACAGACATTACATCATAAATTAGCATAATGTATTATTATTCACTGTAATGGCCATCATCGTCCAGTCATTGCCAACCATATTAAAATAAAATTATACATTATAAAGTCTGAAATTATTTACTGATTACCATTGTCCCATATCTAACAAACATGTTGAGTGGTGCAAACATCATCTGCAGCCTGAAACTGAACATCGAATGAATGCACTTAGCTGCACAGAAAGCTAAAGGACGTCCCCTTGCTCCCTATTTAGTGAATGACTTAACCTTCAGTGTGCTCACTGTCTGCACTGGTCTCAGAACAGTTCAAAATGCACCATATTTTCATCTTAACTCTATATAAAACCTCTGAAAGAAAACATTTTCAGTGTTTAGATGAACCCATTGTTAATGTTTAAAGTTATTAAACATGTTTTTTCAAATTTCTGGGAATAATGTTCCAAAATCCATGTATGTGGATATCAGGTTTATCAGAGCACTGATGCATGAAACATGAATGAATGTTTTAAAGCAGCATATCAAACAAAACAAGAGAAGCTTGTCACCCAAATTGGTTTCATTTAAAAAAAAATTAAAGAGAGGGGACTGGTTAGCTCAGCAAGTACTGATGCTGCCTACCACCCCTGGAGTAGCAAGTTCAAATCCAGGGCATGCTGAGTGACTCCAGCCAGGTCTCCTAAGCAACCAAATTGGCCTGGTTGCTAGGGAGGGTAGAGTCACATGGGGTAACCTTCTATAATGTGTGGTTCTCACTCTCGGTGGGGTGTGTGGTGAGTTGTGTGTGGTGAGTTGTGCATGTATGCCGCGGAGAATACGTCTCCGTGGTAACGAGCTCAATGAGCCACGTGATAAGATGTGGTGTAGAGGACGAATCCCAGTTGCCTCCGCATCATCGGATTGAGGCAAGTCACTAAGCCACCACAAGGGCTTAGTTCGCACTGGGGATTGGGCATTCCAAATTGGGGAGAAAATGGGAGGAAATAATAATTAAAAAAACTTAAAGAGGGTTCTTACCAGAGGCAGTTTTGTTGGCTCTGCGCACATAGAAGTGCTTCACAGAAATCAACATTATGTTGTTATGTCACATGAGTTTAACCCTTAAATGTCAGTCTAGACTCTTGTGAGAAGTATTCAGTCGATGAATTGAGAAATAAAAATGTCCTTGATATTTTGACATAAAAGAAGTCATAGTACTATAAAAACGTTCAGAACACAAAACGTATTCGTTAAACCAATATTTTGAAACCAATATTCCAAGACTCAGTTTGATACAGGCTTTCAGACATACTTAAATTAAAAGCTGATGCAGTGCCAACTATATTAGACTTGACAATAATGTCGCTACAGACAAGTGTGAGTATCCATGTTAATTCTATTGCTTCTAATGTTACAGAATGTTAGATATGTACAAGCGCCAAATATTTTAAATTTTTTTAACTCCATCCATTCCTTTTCGTCCCGCAGCTCGCTAACAGTGTAGTCTGTGGAGCATTCTTCGCAATTATGTGATCACGTGCATTTTTATGCTTGTTACTGTCACCGTGTTTTCTAACAGTCTCTTTTTTGAAATGGTTAGTTCCTGCAATGAACTCCGTTTTCCCCGCTATTTCTTTGATATAAACTTTTGTTATGTATCTCGGGAAATGTAATGCAAATTTTAAAATCAAAAGGGAGTAAACTTTTACTGTCGCCAATGGCGACCTTGACAGAAATTACACTCACAAATAAATTTATTTGGTCACAAATGCGACCATTTTTAGTCGCAGTTTGGAGCCCTGCACAAGGATGATGATTTATCGACTTTATAGACATTACATTTTTATCGTCTGTTAATGCTGAACTTCTGTAAAGCTGCTTTGAAACGATGTGTGTTGTGAAAGGCGCTATACAAATAAAATTGACTTGACTTGACTTGATATGTACTGAGTATGTAATTGTTTTCACTAAAATGGCCAAGCTTAATTTTAGAACTAGTCATGAGAAACTATTAGCTGAACTTGTGTTGTTTTGTTTTGTTTTGATTTGATCCTAGTGATTTCAGTTGAACATGTGAATTAGTTTTAATGCATGCTTCGCGTATCTTGTTGCATCCAGTTTTCAATAATAATTGCCAATAGCATTAGCATGTTGTCATTGTTTTACTTGAATATTGCATTCAGTGTGCATCACTGCAATACTTCTAACAACCTACAGAGAAGACCAATGTGGTCAAAGTTTAATTTGACAATTAAGATTTATTTCTGGGATACATGTAAGTAAACAGAGACATTCTGCACATTCTGGAATCTCTAAGCAGCATATATTTTCTTGTTCTGTGGGCATGAAGGCACAATCACCACAGATGCACCTATAGAGTATTGATAGCAATCTATTTAGACAATTCTTTCCTTTTTAATGAAAACATGACTCATTGTATTGAACAATGTATGCATTTTTCACTGAATATATGATGAATGATGAATATGAACAACGACAGTGCGACAAACACAGGTAAGTTTTATCCTGTATAAGTTTATCCTTTATAAGTATATCCTTACATAAATTTGCTAAATTATATAAATGTGCTAGCACCAAGTATTAAACTTTAGTTGGCACTGTTAAAGCATTTGTCAAAATGGAAATGTTTCACCGTTGGAAAATGCCCCAACTATGTAACAAGATAAAAACCGCTATGTTGCATCTTTATTTAAATGTGAATAAAAAGTAATACCTATTACACAAATAGACAAGGACTACATATAAATTAGAGTGATTACTTACCATGCTGCCACAAACTGCAGGATCTGTGGTGTTTGTGGAGGGGGATAATTTCTTCAGATTCGGGATCAAACTATGGCTAAAACATGTATGGCTGAATTCCTCCGGTTGACATTTTTTAGGTCAAGGTCAGATAATTTATATAGAACATTTAAGAACAACTAGTGTATACCAAAGTGCTGTACATAATGCAAATTAAACAATAACAGGATCAAAAGAATAATAAGAAAAATAACACAAAGGCAAGAAATTACCCACATAATCTACAATAAACATTTATGTGGCAGCGGGGGCGTGGTCAAGCGCCCGTCCGAAGGGAGAAAGCGGTAAGGGCGCTTGCACCTGAGCTAAATCATGTCTAACACCTGTCTCTAATTTCAGTGATTTTTAGACGCCTGTTCCCGTGTCCTCCTTCCTGTCCTGACAACGGACGTCGTTACAATTCACGTATAACGCAAGGAATACAGATTAATCTTATGGCGTGATGAGGTACACTGTTCTATAATCTAGGGCCAGCCACAGAAAAAGCATGATCCCCTTTAAACTTTAGGCAAGAGCGAGGTATGTGCAGGAGAAATTTGTCAGAGGATCTGAGGGTTCTAGGGAATTGTTGATAGCTCAGAAGTTCTGACAGATAAGAAAGGGCCACACCATTTTAAGCTTTAAAAACAAATAACAAGATCTTAAAATGTATCCTATATTGCACCGGTAACCAGTGGAGAGATGCTAAAACCGGTGAAATTTTTTCATCTTCCTAGCACCAGTAAGCACCCTAGCAGCAGAATTTTGAACCAACTGCATGCAATACAGAGATGAGTGATTTAGACCCATATACAGTGCATTGGAATAGTCAAGACTAGATGAGATGAAGGCATGGCTAACTATCACCAGATTCTTAAACGAGAGTAGAGTTTTTAATTTGGCTATTTTCCTTAGTTGAAAAAAGCTACTCCTCACCACAGCATTTATCTGTTTTCCAAAATGTAGCTTCGAGTCAAAAATTACACCTAGGTTTTTTGCAAAAGGATGAACATTTGAAGACAGAGTATCTAGGTTCCTAGTGATATCAGAGACAGCACCAGGGAGACCAAAAACAACACTCAGTTTTTCTCTCATTTAATTGGAGAAATTTTTTAATGTACTTTAAGCATTTTAGAAGCACAGAGAATGAGTAATCAGAACTAAGATGAATATATAGCTGAGTATCGTCAGATTAGTAATGATATGAAATATTATATTTCCTCATTATATAACACAAAGGAAGCATATAAAGAGAAAATAAAATAGGTCCCAATAGGGACCCTAGGGGTACCCCACAAGTGAGCAATGCAGAGGAAGAGGAAGAACCCTCCAATCTTAACCCTCACAGTCCTATCTGAGAGGTATGATCTAAACCAATCTAAAACAGTGCCCTTGATGCCAACCTCGTCACTTAAATGTTTAAGAAGGATAGCTGAATCATCAATGGTCAACAGAATCGAATGTAGCTTTGAGCTCGAGTAACATAAGAACTGCAGATCTACTGGAATCCAGAGTGATCAATAAACCATTCGACACCTTGAGAAGTGTAGACTCAGTGCTATGTTGTGACCTAAAACCTGATTTAAATTGGTCTAGAATATTGTTACCTGACAAATAGGGAAAGTTGATTAAAGACAATTTTTTCCAAATATTTTTATAAAAAAGGCAGTTTTGATATGGGTCTAAAATTTTTAAGATCGGTCGTATTTAAATTGGGCTTCTTGAGAAGTGGCCTGATCACTGCCTGCTTAAGGCATGATGGAACAGAGCCACTGTTCAAAGAGCTATTTAAAATGGCCAATACACAAGAGCCAATAGTATCAAGCACCTCTCTAAAGATCCGGGTGGGAATAACATCTACAGAAGAGGTGGTAGGCTTAATCTGTTGGACAATATAAATAAGCTCTGTGAGGGATATTGGTTTGAATTGATCAAACAGAGCGGAGCAGGTGACTGGTTCAGAGAGGTCAAGACTACTAATAGATATACTAAATCGTAGGGGATCCACCTTACCCATAAAAAAACAAAATAAAAACTTTTAGTTATTGTAATTAAACAGAACTTTGGGATTATGAGAATTATTTGATTTTACTTCAGAAAAATATTTGTTCTTTGCATCTTTTATAGAATGTTGGTAAACGGATAAAGTGTTGTGACAGGCCAGAGTGCGGGGACGGGATTCTACACACCCGGCCCCTTATTAGGCTAATCAAGCCTCCGAGAGGGATAAAGGCCGACTGCGGATGGTGGTGAGACAGAGAGAGAGAGTGTTTATGGGCAGCTGTCTGTCATATGTGTGTGTTTGTGTCTTTTGGGTTAAGTTTGTCATAAAATATTATTTATATTGTCAAGTCGGTTCTCGCCTCCTCCATTCCAGTAATCCCTTTACAAGCTTTTTTCAAGAGTTCAGAAGACACTTGCAGTTTTTCTTTTTCCATTTACGCTCAGCTTTCATGCAATCATGCCTGAGAGCTTGTGTATTACTATTCAACCAAGGTTCTGTCTTAAGTTTAGGTTTTGACATTTTAAAAGGAGCAACAGAGTCTAAGATGGAAGTGCAGATATTATTAAAATGGTTAACTATCTCTTCTATTCCTACATTTAGGTTTAATAATTTCTGAGTGCTTTCAGAAAAAGAGGAAAAAGCCTCCACAAAATTACTGGCCATAGCAGTGATAACGAGGCGAGAAAAAGTCCCAGAGGAGTACAATTTAAAAATTTGCCCAGGCAATATAACATTAAAAACAACCGGCTTATGACCAGATAGACAAAAATCAGAGAAATCAATATTTTGTATAGAAGTGCCAAAAGATAAAACAAAATCAAGTGTATGACCGTGCTCATGAGTAGGGCCAGAAATATGCTGTATGATTATTAAAAGAGTCAATAATCTGCACAATCTCCCTAACCAGTGGCTTAGAAGGACAGCAGATATGAATATTAGTCACCAAGAATAATAAGATTCTCTGTAGTTGGCAGAATGTTAGAGAAAACGTCTCGGGTTACTTAAATGTAACCCTTGTTCCCTGAAAAAAGCGGAACGAGATGCTGTGCTGAGAAAAACGCTTTGGGAACATCTTATAGTTGTGACCAGCTTAAGTACTCCGAGACGTTCCCTTTACAAAAAGCTTCACTTATGATGCTGAGAAAACACTTTGGGAACGAGACCTAATTTTTTTAGGTCGAGAAAGGCACCTTACGGGTTGAGGGTGCAAAATTGCTTTGGTCATTCCTGGGGCAAACTCTAAACAGGCTGGCAAGACAGACAGAGCCTGTAGGTCCCCAATTCTCTTTAGAGAGGTAATTACCATAAGAATAACCATCTTGAGAGGCAGAAGTCTGTCAGACGCTGACTCTAGAGGTTCAAAGGGGGTCTCAAGCAGACCCTCAAGGACTACTGCTAAGTCCCATGAAGGGGTTCTGATCCTAGCAGGAGGCCTCAGTCGCCTGGTTCCACGAATGAAACGGGCGAGTAGAGGTTGTCTCCCCAAAGGCACCCTGTCCATCAGAGCATGGCAAGCTGAAATGGTGGTCACATAAACCCTGAGACTGTCAGCATATGCCTGCTGACAGTTTTTCCTGCAGAAAGTCCATAACTGAAGCAATCTGGCAGTTAACTGGATCTGCTTTATGTGTACTGCACCATTTTTCAAAGACACCCCATTTATTGGCGTAGATCCATCTGGTAGAGGGAGCCCTAGCACTTAAGATGGTCTCTATAACCTCAGGTGAAAGCCCTGTGTCCCTCAGTTGGTACCCTTCAGGGGCCAAACGTGATGGTTCCACAGCTCGGGCCGGGGATGAAATATTGTCCCCTGTGCCTGAGACAGAAGGTCCCTCCTGTCCTGAATTGCCCAAGGCGAGCCGTTGAGGAGAGACATTATCTCAGAGAACCATACCCTGTTTGGCCAGCGCAGCGCTATCAGTAAGAGGCAAGACCCTTGCAGGCGAACTCTGGCCAAGACTCCCAAGAGCAAAGAAACCAGGGAAGCGCATACAGACGCATTATGGGCCATGTATGCACCATCGCGTCCAGACCCAGGGGGGGCTGCGAAGCATTTTGTGAAGCATGCAAAGCATTTTGCTCAAAAGCAGATTGCAATGCTCGCACCCGCCCCACCCCAACGCGAGAGCAGCATGCTCTTCCCCCAAACAAAAAAAGCAGAACTGATGCGTGTCGGCCATAGAGTGGAGACAGGGGAACACGCATAGTTTACCCTGATTTTCAGTCATTTTTTCTTTATTTTTGAAGAGAGAAGAGAAAAGAGAAAAGGTTCTCTGCGCACTGCCTAACAGATTCTAACTCCTAACAGAGGAAAGAAAGTTTGACAGGCTTGTGATAGCATTCAAACACAGAGTGATCTGAAGACAAAAGATCTGACCGGCAGAGGCTATAAATTCCAGTCAATGTTTATTGACATGTTCCACAGATATTCACAGCTGGTCACAACTATAAGATGTTCCCAAAGCGCTTTTCTCAGCGCAGCATCATAAGTGAAGCTTTTTGTAAAGGAAACCAGCAAATTCCTGAATAAAGTAATAGAGGCCTATAAATGAGAGCACAAAGTACTGAAATAGGAAGCTGAGCCTGTAGAAGTTGTACTTCAAAGGAGTTATATTGATCTGTGGGGAGCAATCAGCACTTAAAAATGTTTCTAAAAACTGAAGCCAATCCCCCACCTCGCCCCACAGCCCTGGGGGAACTAAATAAATCTTATCCATTTGGAGAAAGTTCAAGAGGTCCAAGTCCTGCGACTTAACAAAGTAATTTAAAATTAATGTTTTCATATGAAGAGATCTCAAATTTACCAGAACCATCTTTGCAACATGAGTATTTTTTTCAGATACCACGTTTGGCGGCTCCGAGTAGACCAGTGACTGAAGATTTCGTAGATTTGCTCCTCTTCTAATAATACGTGGCCACGCTGTTTCACAAACAGAGTTAGCCGTATTTGGTAGAATAGGCGATAGACAGGTGTGTCGGAGCTTCGTGAAGTTTCCATATCGGCTGTCAACTTCATGCATATCGCAAAACATTGATGCGCACAGAGATCTTTTAATGCTGACCAATAGGCCGCCCAGGTTTCCACACTTTCTGTGGCTTTTTTTCTGATGAAATAAACTGTCGGCAGATACCCTCCGGGAGAGGTGAGGAAAACCAGGTATGAAAAAACGTATCTCCTCGAGCACATAAATCCATGACAGTGGATTTTATGTCTAGAAATGTTTGGCGATTGTAGGAAAGCACGGTACTGATTCCTTGAGCACATACACACATAAGCAATACAAACAGGTACAGAGAAAATAGCACAGGACAGGAGCAACATCATAACAACAACTACAACACTAGCAGCATCTTTTCAAAAAAGGTGTCCATCCTTTTTACCAAATGAAGTTTTCATAACAATACCACACACGTAAAGGCGGGGACATTGACACTTTATACATGTGCAAAGATGTTACCCAATCATAGCAGTGGGCATTTACATTGAAGTCTTAAAGGAGACACGACCCGAAAATGGAGTGTTTTGGGGCCAAAAACAGGATAAAAAATTATTTCAAAATGTTCTAAATCTTACTAACATTATAAGTGGATCTCAGGGAACATCACAAAATAAAATAAAAATTAAATGAATGTCACATTTAAATTTATTTAAATTATGCATTATGTATAATTACGTATAACATTACGTAGCCAAAATACAATGTTCACGCATGTGGAAACGGGGTTGAAATTAACTTTATTCTTCTTAACCCATTGGCAAATTTTTCTTGTTTTAAGCATAAACCTCACTAAATTTAGCTAGATTACTCTGAAAACAAGACTTAATATCTTATGTCATTTTGCTTCTCAATTACAGTAATGTTGGGCCTCAAGTATTCAGATACAAGACAAAGGCAGGCCTAACACAGTCGTAAAGCCTGACTGAGGCCCACAAACACAAATTCATAAATCTTACTGATAAATAAGGGAGTACAAAACAAACTACAAATCCCAAGAAGCCTTACTCACTTTACAACTGTGTGAAAGGATCGAACTCTCAACTCCTACTGGATGAGGCGCTCAACATAACGCCTTCAACCATGATGTCAACAGGAGTAGAAATACCACTGAGGTCCTTCTGAGCATTGCTTCCAGCGACTTTGCATGCTGTACATAGACACAGCCCATCGCTGTTCTCAGGTGTAGCCTTGTTGCGCAAGGAAGTAATGTACGACTTGAAACTGTGGCTATACAATCTCCATCTGGCCTGGAGGAGTTGAGATTACTCTGTGTTCCACCGAACACTAACGGATGCGAAGGAGACAGCTGAGCAATCCGTATCTTCATCTGTTTGCCTGCAGAAGTGAAGAAAGAAGATTTATCTTCCATCTTCTATCGAGTCGACGTTGCTGATTTCTCCGCCAGCCCACCAAGAATCAGCAGCCATACCGCCTGCCGTCAGAGCATGGAAACGGCCTCCCGTCTTCACCCAAGCCTCGAGGAATCGAGTCAGTGTCTAACGATGGATGAACACACATTTACCTGCATCCTCACGCGGTTCAAGTAAGAGGTACGTCTGGGCAGAGATTCATTCTTGTGTATCAAGGTTCTTGCTTGCACAGTTTACGGACCACCAAGTTGAGTCCGCTCATTGCTGTTAATAATACTTAAGGTATTGATGTAACATACTGATATCACAAATGAGATTTGCTGTGTTGTAATCCAACCATGTTGGACTGTTGTGTATTTACGCCATTGCGGATGAGACCGGCACCCTGTGTTTATCCATTAAAGGACCAAAGACCACAGGACGGGTTACGAGCCATTCACTGCATCTCTGAGTGATAAACAAACAGTGACCTTCTCTCTCACGATCGCAAAACCGGCTTCGGCGGTGCCACTTTATTCTCTCTCTCTGTATAACTGAAGATTATCTTTGTCAATAATTAATATTCTATTGAATTTGATAATTGATGGTTGTCTTTGATGATTGTTGATTTAAAGGGTTATAAAGCTAACATTGATTCTAATCAGTGTTCTATTGATTTTTATAATTGATAATTATCTATGTTAATTAATAATTATTGCTAATAACCAAACCCGCTCATAAACGTAGAGCCCTACAGTCAATTTGTCTAGTTTTAAGGATGATTATATATTTTTATTGGAAGACAAGACAAAAAAAAAAAAAAAAAAAAAAAAAAAAAAAATATATATATATATTGTAGTATGTTTATGTAGTATGTTTATGTAGTCTTCAGATGGTTCTCTTAAAATTCCTTAGAAAAAATTGAAAAGACATATGAGAAAGAAATTTAAAATGTCTCATTTGTATTTTTTTTCCCAATGAGAGTATAAACCACATAAATTAAGATGTTGCCTTTACTAGCTAACTTTGAGATTTTTACAGCATTCTACAGGCCTAAGAGTAGCTTGTAATTTGATGTCGGAGTGCGCTAGTGTGACGATTATTTGGAAATCTTGTTTATTCAGAGGTGGATGGGCTATTCCATGTCAATCCATTTAAAAAAGATTGTGCCATTACAAGCATCCAAGTGTGTTTTGTGGTCGAGATGTTATGTTCCTTGAGGCACAAAGTCACCACATGATCCATACCAGTTCAATTTACCAGCGTGTGTGCAAAAGTTGAGCACGCATATGACACCGCTGGAAAATGCTGCGGACATCGACGTCTTTGATAGAATCACACATTTCCATTACTTTACAGGCAGGAGCGTGTAATGTCCTGGGAAGCAAGGCGTAGCGCTGCAGTTATCAACCACTTTCCCAGCAATCACTTGACATTAAGAGAGACGTCACGCTGCAATTATGCCAAAATTACACCGGTAACAGGCTCCAAGACTGCGTGCTCATAACAAATAATCTACCCTTTTATTCTCCTATCTTTTCTTACTTATTTTCTTCTACAAAGAACATGGTGACTTTGGTGCATGGAGATGACCCTGTAAAGAAAGAAAGAAATGGTTACAAAATATGCCCAGGAAAAGCTAATGGTTTTGGCAAGGCGAGTAAAAGCCAATCACAGCACTGAAATGAACCATACATATAGCACAATCAAAAAATAGAAATTAATAAGAATCAAATAAAATAGATGACTAAAACAAATTTGTAACACTGGAGGAAGCCAGCCCGAACAATAGTCCAGGTCAGGATTTGGCAAAGGATACAGTTTTAGAATCATGGCATTTTTTTCCCTTCACACTCTTCTTATAAACAGAGACTAAAGTCAAGCTGAAGCAAACCTGCCTTTAAAGAATAGTTCACCCAAAATGTTTATTCTGTCATCATTTACTCACCATTGTTCCAAAACCCCTATGACTTTCACATTTCTGTAGAACACAAAAGTAGATATTAGGCAGAATGACTACAGCTACAGCTACAGTCATTATTCACTTGTATGGCAAAAAAGATGCAATGAAAGTGAATAATGACAAAGGACATCATTCTGCCTAATATCTCCATGCTACATGATCAAAGACTACCAATTTTGCCCTATGATATTAATCTATTAGGATTCCCTTATATTTGTTGTAGTCTGCTAAATGCTTTAAAAACATAATAATCATTCATGCAAAAATTATTCATTTGCCAAATGAAAGAAACTGAAAATGTCACCAAAAGGCCAAATACATTTTACCTAACCATCATCCTGAGATCTGTGGGGGCCTACTTTTCAGAACATAATTGAAACATAATATAACATAATAACAAACCATAACATAATTCAAACCAAGTTTGGTGGCACTGAAGGGCAATTTGACACGTTTTTGGCTGCAGTGATCAAGTTGACAATGGTGGTCAAAGAGAGGGTGAAAAAACAAAGAAGTTTCAAATAGAATAAACACTTCCTGCTAACTTGGCAGAATTTAACTAAATACACAAAATTGCATAAGCTAAAGCATCTGCCTTCACATGGCATGTGTTGGTAAAAGTTAAGAAGAATTAAAAGAGAATTGGGATCATTAGGGCAAAAATATGTGTTTACATTATGAAACCCATAATGAGCCCCATTAAGTAACATAACTCTGTAAATTTGATCTGAAATGTTTGTGAGTTTGATATATTTCTTACACAAAATCAACTGCAAAGGCCCAAGGCATCCTGCTATCCCATTTCTAATTCTCAACCCCTGACATATCCCCCCCCCCCAAAAGCATATCAAGGTTTATTCTAACCGAGTGTTACTGCATGGGGGCAAAATACTGATATCACCTATTGTCTATGCATGTCCCTGCATGGGTTTCAAACAAATCTATCACTGCCAGCAATTAAATATTGCAACAGAATGTTGAGAGTCTCTAAGCAAGAATGCCTGAGAGCTTCTGCTAAAGGATCTTGGAAACATCTATCAAAGAGCATTTTTGATAGGCATTTAAGCACTTCAGTATGCTTTTGAAATATATCCCATGATGGTCCTTTCCCAAGAACAGAAAACAATACATCACAGGGCTTCTCTAGTCTATTTAAGAGTTCAGAAGTTCTTCTTTCAGAAACTCCTATAGGTTTTCCTGGTTTGAGGGCTTGGAAAGACACATTCTCTGAATAGAGCAGTCCCAAAATCCCACCTCAGTAAAACATTCTAACTTTTACCAGCATGAAACTAGAAGAAATATATCTATATTCTCTATCCATTTATTCCTCTATATCTCCTTGGATTTGTTTATACCAGTTCAGGACGGAATACCTGAATCCCCCTGCATCTTCACTGTTCTGTGAAACAAATTCCTCCATACTGTGCTTTGAATGTCAATGCCTATAGGCCAAACACAATCAAATCAACGTTGTCCTGTTGTTAAACCACTAACCTTTAAAACTGTCTAACATATAAATAGTATGAAGTATACATAAGCACATTTGAACAGGTCAGCAATGGTGAATTTCTGTTTGAATTCAAATGTGTTGATGTCAGTGCTTGTGTGTTGACATTTTTGAATAATTAAAAACAGTTAGTTGTGCTTGCACATGTAAAACTCGCAGCCACAGTGCATTGGATGGTTGACAGGGAGTTACTATGCTGCCCCAAGTCAAAATAGTCCACCCAAAAGTCTGCATGATATTATTGTCCCTAGATATGGCTCGAGTTCCTTCTCCAATGTATGCCTAAGGGACATTTTCACACATTTATCTTCCACTAGGTAAAAATCTTAAGTGTGAATGCACACCTCTAAAAAAGTAACAGCACACCTCTCCACAACAAACAAACGATGCAGAACAAGTGATGTGCTGAAATGTATTACTTAAAGGGATACTTCACCCAAAAATGAAAATTCTTTCAACATTTTCTTACTGTGACAAAGGTTCCTAACTCTCTCCAAAGGAGGAGGTGGGAGCAGGATAACAATCCAATGTAAGTCTCTTTATTTTCACAAAAACATGTTGCAACACACACACACACAGTTTGTGCATCTCTCTCACTCCCTCCTTCATACGATGAAGCCACTGGAGTGTGGCATGTTCTGAACAGAGGGTGAAAGCAAATTCCAACATATACTAGAGGGTAAGGACAGAGGGTAAGGACCGCCCACTTAATGGCCAATCACTCCTTCTCGATTGTGCTGTACTTAGTCTCTCTTATCGAGAGCTTGCATCCAATGTATAGCACAGAGCGCTGCTCCCCCTCAACCATCTGGGACAGTACCGCTCCCAACCCCCTGTCCGATGTGTAGGGTATTACATATAAATTAGAGATGTGGACGGGATCAGTTATGTAGGGTATATTGCACGCATTCTACCACCATTATATGTAGGATATTTGGTATGATATATTTAGAAGGGAATTTAGGGTCTTAAAATATGTGAGCTATGAACTAAATTAAACTGTCCTTATTGTACCTTATTAGGTAATGAAATGTATAATGGAATTAGTCGTGTTCAACAACCATTCTAAATTAGATAAATTACAAATAACTAGATTATTTGTCTTAATAGATTCTCCACAATTGAAAATTGTAATACAACGTTTTGTTGTATCAGCTCACAATTTCTACTGTAAGGAATTAGCTTTAATAAGTGAATTATGATTAATGAATTGAAAATAATATAACATGTATTTAGGTACAGCTTTGAAGCTAAATCTTTTAGAAACAGGGATGAGATAATTTATCAAATTATATCACAGTCAATTCGTCTTTGAACACAGACAAACTTTATTACTACTCTAAACATAAATCTAATCTAACACATATATACATAAGACAGGTTGGTGAAAAGTGACAGAATGTGAAATAACTGATCAATACAGTGAAAATGAACTTTACGGAGTCTGTTGACAATACCTTAAGAACCATTTATCCTTCTTTGAGTCTACATCAATTTGCTATCGGATTACCCAAATTATTTAATTAATACACCAGCACTTTAAGCGCAATATTGGAGATGTACTTGCTTGTCTTTGTGGTGTTTCCTAGCATTCTTTGTGTAGCTTGATTCTTGGTCGAAAGTTTGTTCTGTTGATGTATTGATCTCTGTATGATTGAAGTTTATTGTCTGTATGAATTATAATTTTGAAGCGAGGCCGTAGAGAGTGATGAGTTTTCTCGGGACGTCGTAGATGCATATTTAATCATTAACTTTTATATCTTGAGAATGGTACAAGATACATGATATTTGTTGTCATCAGCTTTCTCTGCATACGGCAGCAAACGCTTACATAATAAACATCAAATTTTTTCATGGCTGTTATACGTGTAGGTAACAAAACGTGAAAATCCCTGGTTACAAAATCATATTGGTTTTACACATCATTGCATTTTATCAAGTTAAGCCTTATAGTTACCATTCTTAGTAGAATGAAATGAATCATACAAAATTAAAGATTATATTTATCAATTATAGGTGATTGCACATCGCTACACACATTTTAAAGAGGTCCATCAGTTGATAATCATTAATTTGTCAGGTACAAACGTTACCACAGTTCAAAGCGATTTTCAGCATTATCTAGCAAGGCTAGATTAAGATGAAATGTCTTAAGGGTTGTGCAAATCTGATGGTCCTTGTAACCTTACACAGATCAGCTTGGTTTAACTGGGTGGAGTTTCTTGTTAAAGACCTGTTATTTATGACGTTGCAACATTCCAAACTGAAAAGCTGGTATTTTTCTCTTTTCAAATCATGTTGCTGGAATTCTTCTGCATATATAATTTTACAGATGCATCTGAATAATTGTCCGAATAAAAAAAAAAAAAAATGCCACAGTGTGTGGAGTTTTACTTTAAGGTCATGAACGTATTGAATACAATTTTTGCTACTTAATTTTTGCCCAATTTTCCCATAGGACGTCGAGCACGCTGCACAGTTGACGCCCGTACATTTTTCAAATGGAGAAAACCCTGCGGAGGCTTGCAGGACCTCTCGAACTGCAAATAATAGGGTCTCGAGACACTTGTCCCAATTTCGAGCATCTTTGTGCACAAACTTACAAATCATAGTTTTTAGTGTCTGATTAAATCATTCGACCAAGCCATCAATTTGGATATAACAAACTCTGGTCCGAATTGATTTAACCACCAATAATTTGTACAATTTGCGTAGTGTACATGATATAAACATTGTGCCTTGATCAGTGAGGATTTCTTTCAGAATCCCCACTTGGGAGATTATTCTGAAGAGTGCTCCTTCAACATTACATGCTGAAATGCTGTGCTAAGGCACTGTTTCCAGATATCACATTGTGTAGTCCACCAGAACCGACACAAAGTGATGCCCGCGTGCTGGCCACGCCAATGGCCCGACGAGGTCCATACTAATTCGTTCGAAGGGGACCTCGATCAACAGAAGGGGATGCAATGGCACTCTTAGGGTGGCCAGCGGATTCACCAGCTGACATTCACGGCATGTCAGACACCATCTGTGAAAATCCCTGTGAATGCCATTATACGGTTCAGTGTTTTTTCATGCCCTAAGTGACCTGCCATCAGATTATAATGAGCTGTCTGGTATAACATTTCCCAACGGCTCTTCGGTTCTAACAACTGGGTTGTATCTTACTTTGTCTGAGTGTCCTGTGTCACTCGATACAACCGATCCTTGATGATTCACTGATCCAATTCCCACTAATTAATATGCCCTTGTACTCTCCACGATCCACGTACAACTTACCACACACCCCATTGAGAGCAAGAACCACTAATCGGGACCACAAGGAGATTACCCCATCTGACTCTACCCTCCCTAGCAACTGGGCTAATTTGGTTGGTTAGGAGACCTTGCTGGAGCCACTCAGCACACCCTGGATTCAAACTTGTGACTCCAGGGGTGGTAATCAGCATCAATACTCGTTGAGCTACCCAGGCCCCAACTTCCCCCTCCCTTACATCATTTTGAAGCAGAGCTGATGTAGATGGCCCCACCCCCACCTCCCCAGCCAGTGAATTGCAATCCATACACCAAGACACTTTGTTACAGGGCCCATCAACACAAATTTCACTCAATAAAGCAGTAAATGCTGGCCAATTTGTACCCAATATTAGTGGATGGGTGAGGCAGGGACTAACTGCATCCTCTACACTATACTTATGTCCCTGAAATTGAATGATGACCATCACTAACTAGTAATCAAGAACATACCCATGCACACACCTTACCTTCACCTGCAGACTTGTATCCAATGCCTCGGATTGAATCAAGCTTTGGTGAATAGAGCTTTGATTACAACCTGAATACACCAAGGATTGATATGTACCCACCTTTATACTCACTCCGCCATCCCTTACCAGCAGTTGGGAGATGAACCGCTCCAGCACCACGATGTTGATGACGTCATTAGCATCGCCATCCTCCTCGGCCAGCAACCACCATCAGCAGGCGTCATGGAGCTGTTGTGCAAAGGCAAACGGGAAACCGACCTCGCACATCATCAGTGTGTGGAAATACTGGTGGTGCTCTTCCGGGCTGCGGCCAACACTTTGCAGGATGGCTTTCTTCAAATTGGAATACTCCAGGAGGTTGGCAATTGGGAGTTGTTGTGCCACAAGTTGGGCTTCTCTAGACAGCAGCGGTAGCTGTTGGACCGGCCACTGTAGGCGCGGCCACTTCAGGACTCTGACTATGTGCTAGCAGAGCTCTAGGAAGGCCTCCGTGCCATCCTGTGGTGTCACAGTTGAAGCCCCCTCCTGGGGCAGCAAGCTCCTCAACACCCGCAGGTCCTCTGCTTGGGCCAAGAGGAGCACCTCAAAATGCTTCTCCTGCTCCTTCCGCAGCTCCATGAGGGCCTGGTGTTGTACTTGGTGGATTCTGACGAGGGACTTCTTCCAGTGGCGAAGACGTCATGGCAGCATATCCTTCCTCCATCTCGGGTTTTGGCACCACTGTGACAAAGGTACTTAACTCTCTCCAAAGGAGGAAGCGGGAGCCGAATGACAATCCATAGTCCATCACAAAACTTGTTGCTTTTAAGCCAACACTCAAACACACACACAATGCATTGTGCAGCTTTAGCCCCTCTCCGCTCTCACTGCAAACACAAAACAGCTGTTAGAGGTGATTTCTCACAGGTGCAAATCCTTACCGTACTCACTCTCTCTCTGCCTCACTTTCCACAAATGTCACTCGTCACGCCCCTATCAAGTCAAGTAAAGTCATTTTTATTTGTATAGCGCCTTTCACAACACACATCGTTTCAAATCAGCTTTACAGAAGATCAGGCATTAACAGAAGATGAAACTGTAATCTCTATAAAGTCTTAAAGTCATCATTGTGTATTTTGATAAAATATGATTGTGAATTGTGTTTAAAGATAAGTAATTAAATAATAATTGTATTTATAACCCCATGAGCAAGCCGAACGCGACTGTGGCAAGGAACACAAAACTCCATAAGATGTTGGTTGATGGAGAAAAATAACCTTGGGAGAAACAACACTTTGTGGGGGCCAGTTCCCCTCTGGTTAATATTATGAATATAATGCTAATATTACTTATGTATAGTGCCAGTCCTGGTTTAAAATTATTGAGTTGGCATCAGTTCATCGTAATAGACTGAAGTTATTTTTGGCTGGCACCGGCTGCTATTAGTCATCATCACAGCAGGAATGGAGCTGGATAAAGCCTGTTCTGGTGACCTCAGGATAGAAGTCCCAAGGATGAGACAGAGAAACAAATAAAATAATATTAGCATAGATGCCGTTCAATTTATTGCAGAGTTATAAATCATGATCACTGTTTCTGATTCCGGCAGACCTACCTAAAGCAGCCTAATTGTGAGTTGAAGGATAAATTAGGTCAATGCCTGGTTAAATATATGAGTCTTTAGTCTAGACTTAAACTGCATGAGTATGTCTGCATCTCGAATAGTGTTAGGGAGACTATTCCATAGTTTAGGAGCCAAATATGAAAAGGATCAACTCCTTTTGTGGATTTTGATATTCTAGGGACTATTAACAGGCCAAAATTTTGCGATCATAATAAACGTGATGGAATATAGCATAGTAGAACGTCACTTAATACTGAGGAGTTAGAGCATTCAAAGCTTTGTGCGTAGTTAACATAATTTTAAAATTAATACAAAATTTAACAGGTAGCCAATGTAACGATGATAAAATGGTTCTAATATGATCATATTTATTTATTGATCATGCTGGACATCCTCCCAGTAATGCATTTCAATAATCTAGTACTGAGGTCATGAACACATTCATTTATTTTTCAGCATTAACAACAGAGGGCATGTGTCATAATTTAGCCATATTTCTTAGGTGGAAGAATGCTGTTCTACAAATATTGGTAATTTGATTTTCAAAGGACAGATTGGTATAAAATATAACACCTATGTTCTCCGCTGTTGAAGATGATGTAACAGTAAATCCATCTTGAGTCAAATTATATTTTAGCGGCTAATTTTTAGAGGTTTTTGGTCCAATAATTAGTACCTCTGATTTGTCGGAATTGAGTAGAACGAAATTTCTGGCCATCCAATATTTTATTTCATTGATACCTGTACACTCTGCGAATTTGGAGAATTGTGAAATCTCATCAGGTTTTGAAGAAATATAAAGTTGGGTATCGTCGGCATAAGAGTGGAGACATATTCCATGATTCCTGATAATATCTCCCAGGGGAAGAATAAACAAGGAGAAAAGCAGAGGCCCTAAAACTGATCCCTGTGGCACTCCATACTTTACTTTTGTTTGGTTTGACAATTCAATAGAATTGAAATGCAGCCACAATCAGATAATAAGAGCAAGTCATTTGTAACTTTGATAAGTGCAGTCTCTGTACTATGTTGAGGCCTAAATGAATTTTTTTTATATATATATACTATTTCTCTGTAGAAATTAAAATATTTGGGAAGATACTACATTTTCTAGTATTTTCGAGATTTGAATTCAATCTATAATTAGCCAGTTCTCCAGGATCAAGTTGTGGCTTCTTAATAAGTGGTTTAATAACTGCTATTTTAAAGTTTCTTGGGACATGTCCTAAGGATAGAGGCGAGTTAGTAATATTAAGAAGAGATTCTGAGATTACAGGGATTACCTCTTTTAAGAGTTTGGTTGGTATTGGATCTAACAAACATGTTGTGGCTTTTGATGTTCGATAAGTTTGTTAGATCTTCATGACCTATGTCAGTGAAGGATTGAAGTTGCACATGAGGAAAATTATGAGACACTGTTTTCTAAAGTGCTATGACAGATAATTGCATTTTTTCAATTTCTGATTATTAAAATTTTATCCGTAAAGAAATTTATGAAGTCATTACTCTTGTGCTGCAATGTAATATCTGGTTCTGTTGAGGCTTTATTTTCTAACCAATTTAGCCATAGGAATGAACAAACACCTAGGATTGTTGTGGTTATTTTCTATGAGTTTACTAAAATATGCTGACCTGGCAGCTTTTAGTGCCTGTCTGTAGTTACAGACACTATCCTTCCATGCACTGCAAAATACCTCAAATTTTATATTCTTCCACTTGTGCTCCATTTTCCGAGCTGCTTTCTTGAGAGCATGAGTGTGATTAATTGTACCATAGTGCAGGGCTTTTTTCTTTAATTTCATTTAATCAAAGGGGGGCTACACTATCAAGAGTGCTAGAGATGTCTATATTTATATTTTCTGTTATTTCATCAAGTTCTTCTAGGCTTTGGGGTTAACTGATTGTATGAGATAGATCTGGAAGATTATCAGTGAAGCTATCTTTAGTGGTCGAAAAAATAGTTCTACCTGAATTATAGTGTGGTGTAGATTTAGTAACATTAGCTGATCGCAACATACAAGAGTCCAGGTAATGAGAATTTCTATTTTATCAACATCAACTCCATATGACAGAATTAAATCTAGCATATGATTATGGTGATGTGTTGGTCCTGTTACAAGAGAGTGGAGAATATCGATAAATGCTAATCTTATGTGTCATTTTCATTATCTATGTGAATGTTGAAGTCACCAACAATTAAATCTCTTTCTACATTAACAACAAGATCTGATAAAAATTTAGCAAATTCACAAAGGAAATCAGAATAAGGCCTGGGTGATCTATATACTTTAGAAAGGGTAAAAGATGACAGAGTTTTTTATTTATATCTGACAGTGTCACATTAAGCATTATTAGTTCAAAAGACTTAAATGTATATCCTGTCATCTGAGTAACACCAAAAACTTCACTGTAAATTGTAGCAAAACCTCCTCTTCGACCCTTCAGATGAGGCTCATGTTTATAACAATAACCTGGGGGAGTAGATTAATTTAAACTAATATATTCATCTGGTTTAAGCCAAGATTCAGTCAAATAGAGCACATCCAAACTATGATCTATAATAATTTACAAATTATTTACAAATAGTGCTTTGGTTAAAAGAGATTAATGTTTAGTAGCCCTATAATTATATGATGTTTATCTTTAATTAGTTAGTTTTGTTCAAGTTTGACCTTAATCCAAATTTTTCTAAATGATTTAGTGAGGGTTATGTGTTTGTTAGGTCAGGGAACAGACACAGTCTCTATGAGATATCTAGGTGATACAGTCTCAGTGTGTTGTAGTTTATGTGACCTGCTTGACATCTCAAGGCATCTAGCAGACGTTAAGATTAACCAGTTTGTCTGCTTCTGGACCTGACTTTGAGCCAAACTAATAGAGAGGAGAGCTGGAGTCCATCTCACTAACCGTCAAGGAAAGCACAGGGCCCAGATTGTGTTTCACCTGCTTGTCTTAAATCCTGTGCCAACCAGCTGGCCCCCCATCTTCACACTGAACTTCAATAGATCACTGGAGCAGTGTGAAGTTCCATGCTGCTTCAAATGCTCAATCATCATTCCAGTCCCAAAGAAACCCAAAATCACAGGACTTAATTACTACAGACCTGTTGCCCTGACGTCTGTGGTCATGACATCATTTGAGAGACTAGTGTTGGCCCAACTGAAGGACATCACTGGACCCTTTCTAGATCCCCTTCAATTTGCTTATTGAGCAAACAGGTCTGTGGAGAACGCGGTCAACATGAGATTGCACAATATCCTGCAACATCTGGACAGACCAGGGACGTAATCAAGGATCATTATTGTGGACATCAGTTTGGCTTTCAACATCAGCTCATCCCAGCTATACTCCAGACTAAATTACACCTCTCTGTTCCCACGTCTATCTCTCAGTGGATCATAAGCTTTCTGATGGACAGGCAGCAGATAGTGAGACAGGGAAAATTAACTTCCAGAACCTGTCAAATCAGCATAGGTGCCCCCAGGGACGTGTACTCTCCCCACTACTCTTCTCCTTGTATACAAACAACTGCTCTGCCAAGGACCCCTCTGTCAAGCTCTTGATGTTTGTAGATGACACTACTGTCATCGGCCTCATCCAAGATGACGATGACTCTGTATGCAGAAGGGAGGTTGTACGGTTGGCTCACCGGTGTAGTAAAAACAACCTGGAAATGAACATGCTCAAAACAGTGGAGATGATTGTGGACTTTAGGAGGAATATCCCAACTCTTACCCTCCTCACCATCCTAAACAGTACTGTGGCAGCAGTGAAGTCATTCAGGTTCCTGGGCACTACCATCTCACAGTACCTGAAGTTGGAGACCCACATTGTCTCCATTGTAAAAAGGCCCAGCAAAGGTTGAACTTCCTTCACCAGTTGATGAAGTTCAACCTGCCACAGGCGCTGCTGATACAGTTCTAATCAGCAGTCATTCAATCTGTCCTCTGCACTTCAGTAACTGTCTCGTTTGGTGCATCTACTAAATCAGATATCAGAAGACTACAAAGGAAAGTTCAGACTGCTGAGAGGATTGTTGGTTGTCCCCTGCCTTCCCTTCAAGAACTGTACACATACAGAGTGAGAAAAAATCAGTCTGGACCCCACTCACCCTGCCTACTACATTTTGGAACTGTTGCCTTCTGGCCGACGAACCAGAACAGTTTCTTCCCTCAGGCTATCCATCTCATGGATAGTTAAAACGGCCCATTGAGCAAAAATGATGTGCAATTCACAGTTTAGTCTTGTTATATTTATCCAACACATCCTACCCCTTCTGCCATTATATTCCCTTGCACTGTATATAACAGATTTGTATTTGCTCTACTTATATGTTTGAATGTATATATATATATATATATATATATATATATATATAAGGGCTGTCGATTTAATGCATTAATTCAGTGAAGAAAACACTTCAGTAGGCAGAACAACATAAACAAGTGTTACATTCTTGCGTTCAAAACACTCGAAGGAGAGCAAATGCGATCTAAGGGATCTCCAGATGTGTTTAAAGATTGAGTACTAAACTATATTTAACTTGACACAGTGACCTAAACATTTTATGTTTATGACACAAAACACCCGAGACGTCTGACGTAGGTGTAAATTGATGGGCCCTTAAACAATCTCATAATAAATCTCCAGCTGATTGACAAATTCACTTGTGAAATGGATTGCTGTGAACTGTATGCCAATGATTGACTTATGATCAGTAATATGGTAGTAAACAATACATTGTATTCTAAAGCCTCTTTTTGTATGGCCTTAACAATGATTAACTCTTCTGCTACAGGAATGTAAAGCATTTTAATTATCTGAATATTTATTTATATATATATAAAAATTTAAAGATAACTATGTGTAATTATATATTGATATAAATATGTTTAATCATTATATATTGAGTTATTGTTATATGAGGGGCTTTCTCAGCAAATATTTGTATGCGATTAAATGTGATTAATCATGATTATTTAATCGGGACACCATGTAATTAATTTGATTAAAGATTTTAATCGATTGACAGCCCTAATATATATATATATATATATATATATATATATATATATATATATATATATATATATATATATATATATAATTAATGTACAATTAATATTTCTCACATATATATATATATATATATATATATATATATATATATATATATATATATATATATATATATATATGTGAGAAATATTAATTGTACATGCTGTCTTTAGTTTGACATCTAACTCTGTCTGCGCCTAACATAACTCTGTATGTATGTGTGTTAATCATAGAAAGACACCACACGCACAAAGAGTCCATAACCTTCATAGATGCTGTTAGTTTCTCTTGTCTTATCCTTCCTTGGATTGTTCTGTGCTCCAATGAGCGCATACTCCTTTTCATGAGCTAAACATCTCAGTTGGATAACAAATATCTAGGACTGTTTTGACCTCATACGATAACCGTTCCTGCACTATTCCGGTCAACAATTTCTTGTCCTTGGCTGTCTTGCTGTTTTGCTGTCACTATCCTATTGGCTGTTAATTGTTCTTTGTTCTATGAAAGGTATAAATATTATGCTTGCTGTATTAAAACTTTGAGTAGATTGAATACGAACCACTGTGTGTTGTTGTTCTTTCTACTTCCTTCAAAAAGTCTCCAGAGACTCAGACTCATGACTGCACTTCACTGGGCACAGAGATAGAGAGACGGAACCGGGGAATTGGGGATCGTGGCTAGATCCAAAATATTCCTAACAATATTTATATAATAAATGTATTGTCTTATTGTGTATGCTACATATACTTTCTTTTCTATTCAGTTTAAATTTTTATTCTATTTTTATTTATTTATTTTTCTTATTTTGTATTATTGTCTTTGTCTTATTGCTGTATTGTATTGTTGTGCACTGGAAGCTCCTGTCAACAAGACAAATTCCTTGTATGTATAAGCATACCTGGCAGTAAAGCTGATTCTGTTTCTGATTCTGTTAAAGTAGTTTTTTTCTATGGAAGCCAGAGCCTGCCACTGAAGAATAAAGTTGCAAGGAATAAAGTCACAACTGCGAGATTTAAGGTCAGAATTACATTTTTTCCCCCTCCATGACAGGATCAAGGCACCATAATGTTCAAATCCTTGTCCTATAAGTAAGAGCAATGATAATAGTAATTCTTGTCTTTGTAAGCACCACTAATTAAAAAGGGTTAAATAAAATTATGGCAATATTTTGAATACACTTTTTTTCCCCCCTGCATCTTCAGTCACTCTTCAAAACACTTTCTAAGATATTTTTTGATACAGCAATCTTGCCCTTTGACAATCACAGAAAATCCTGTAAGCAATTTATAAAAAGAGGCAGGAAACTGTATGAAACAACAGTAAAGGATAGCAGCCGTTGGGATATTTTTGCATCTACTCTGTACAACATCCCATCTGAAATGACTCTCATATATTGTTTTGCGCTTATGGGCTTTCAACAGATTCAAAAGGTATTGAGTGAGTCACATATATTATGATTATGAAAGACACTATATAATGCAAGTGCTGTCTTATCCCCAACAATTTCTCAGAATATTGATGTCACAGTATTCTTAGTGTTGAATGGCAGCAATGAAGGAGCCAGCAATAGCAAGTCATCCTTCTATGAGTATAGAGCCTCTTATCCGTCTATAATATACTTTCAGGGCTACTGTTTGATTCCTGCAGCAGCTAAGACGATTATTATCTTAAGATGCTGGAACTCAATTTGTGAGCTGTACAAGTCCTGTGTTTCCTAACAGGCAGCATAATCCAGATGTCTATGGACAAAGCAAGTATGGAAAGACATACCTCCTTTGTGCATGTATGTGTGGTGCTGTTCTGTTTAAACAAAAGTCAAGGAATCTCATAAACAACCATACAACATCTTGGGTTTAGATCCAGAGTACATTGAATGCAGAATGATGGTTTATTTTTAAACTTTGGTTTATTGTATTCTTTTTATGAAAGAAATTGACACAGCAAAATAAAATTGTGTAAACTTCCATTTCATTTTATTGTGTAGTTATATATCACTGAATCTTTAAGTCGAATTGAACATTTTTAAGAAAATCAGGCTCTTTCTTTTATGTTGATTCATTGTAAATCATAAAAGCATAAAAACAAATTATGCTTCAAGTCGAATAGAACATTTTAAAGAAAATCAGGCTCTTTATTTTATGTTCAGTCATTTTAAATCATAAAAGCATAAAAACAAATCATTGAATGCTGCCATTGTAAAGGTCAACCCTGAAATGGCATTGAAGTCAACATAAAGGGCAAAAAACAAAGGGCAAAAACTGCTACTTGTTCCTTTTCTGAGGAGTTCTTGCAATCGTTCACTGTGCTCATCAAATTGTTCAAAATTACATTTTGTTCCCTAAAGGACTCATTTGTTTTTTTTTTTTTAAATACAAAAGACGTGACATAAAAATTTTCTGAGCTCTTAAAAATGTTTCAGTTCTTAGTTGTCTAAGATAAGTCACAGGTCAGGCATGGTTTTATTCCTTTATATAATTCAGAGACAGCTAAATAATGTGAAAAGAGTGAGAGAGACATTGTTTTTTTATTTTTTTATTTTCTCCCCTTTTCCTCCCCAATTTGGAATGCCCAATTCCCAATGCACTCTTAAGTCCGCGTAGTGGCATAGTGGCTCTCCTAAATCCAGGTAGCGGAGGACGAATCTCAGTTGCCTCTGCGTCAGAGACATCAATATTATCACGTGGCTTGTTGAGCGTGTTACCGTGGAGACATGATGCGTGTGGAGGTTTCACGTTATTCTCTGCGGCATCCACACACAACTTACCACGTGCCCCACCAAGAGCGAACCATTTTATAGCAACCACAAGGAGGTTACCCCATGTGACTCTACCCTTCCTAGCAACCAGGCCAATTTGGTTTCTTAGGAGACATGGCTGAAGTCACTCAGAATGCCCTGGATTCGACTCGCGACTCCAGGGGTGGCAGTTTTTACTCGCAGAGCTACTTAGCCCCCCCAGAGAGACACTGTTAATGAAAACATACAAACATGTAATGCTATTGTTTTCAAAACGTTTACTTTAAAGGGAGTTAACTCAAAATGAAAATTCTGTCATCATTTACCAACCTTCATTTTGTTTCAAACCAATCTGACTTTCTTCCTTGGAACACAAAAAAGGAAATGTTAGGCAATATTTTAGTCTCATTCACCATCAGTGTTGGGTAAATTACACAAAATAAGTAATCCAGTACAAATGACTAATTACTTCCCTAAATTTTTTATCAGGTTACTTTACTGATAACTTAACCTAAAAAGTAATCATTACTAATTACACTGCCTGGCAAAAAAAAAAAAAACAAACACACAGACTCCCAAGGGGCAAGACAGTTCTTGTGATTGGTAACCAAAGAAATGGCATCCACAATCCAATGGGCCAGTCTCTGTGTGGAGATAGCTTTTCCCTTCTGCTGCCCTCCAAAAGAGACAAAGAACTGCTCCGAACTTCTAAAGCTCTGCGTGCGATCCTCATATATATGCAGGGCATGAACTGGATACAGCAATGACAATGCCAGGTCTTCCTCCTCTGTAGGGAGTGCTTGCAGGTTCACCACCTGATCCGAAAGGGAGTGGTGGGAACTTTGAGCATGTAACCAGGTCAGGGTCTCAAGATCACATAAGAGTCTGTTGGCCCGAACTCCAGGCATTCGCTGGTGACAGAGAACGCCCTAACCCTCTTGATAGATGTGAGCGCCACAAGGAGGGCCATCTTCAGTGACAAAGTGCTGAACTCGGCCTGCTCCTGGGGCTCAAAAGGGGCTCTCTGTGGTGTGGAAGGACCACAGAGAAATTGTAAAAAAAATCAACAGTAGAACTGTCGGGTATGTTTAAAAGTGAAAGTAAGAGCATTTCCACATGCACAATGTGAAAAGAACTTACAGGATTGGGACTAACAGCTGTGTGAACACAAGAAAGCCACTTGTTATTGAGGCTATCTGGAAAAATCAACAAAATCAATTTGATAGGGAGCACAAAGATTGGACTGTGGAGCAATGGACGAAGGTAATGTGGTCTGATGAGTCCAGATTTAACCTAATCCAAAGCTGTGGGCATAGTGGGCATGCATAGTGCAATTGGACACGTTATGCAGCAATAAAATGAAGATATACTACCTGAATGTACTGAATGACAAGGTTATCCCATCAATGGATTTTTTTCTCTTAATGCCAAGATTCATCAGGTTCAAATGCTTAAGGCCTGCTGAGCTTTTTACGAATTCCGGTTGAGTGAACACTGGCATGTTACACTGCTGCTGCTCTCCAGGTTTTTTTAAAAATGTTTTTAGATGCTTTTGTTTCAGGAAATCGTGTTTTATACTTGTCTTTTATGGACAATATTATGAACAATTGACTTTTTAATGTGTTTGAAATCTACGCTACACCTCTCGTCTAACTGGATTATTTCAAAGGAAATGAACACCACTGCACTCACTAATGGTCTTCACCGAGACTGCTTCATGCATTCTTAAATAGGCTGCTTGATTTCCTGTACATCGTTGACGTCCAGTGGGGCTGGAGCACGTGGACTTTGAATTTGAGTCATGTTGGTGGATGCATTGAGGATGTCTGTCTTCTGTTGCCAATCTTGACCTACTGGAGTTTTGCTGTTTGCCCTTGCAGTTTCAGAGGAGAGCCCCGTTTGTTTGCAATTCCATGCAATCATCTTTCTTCTGGTTTGGTTTTATTCTACTCATCTGTCTGTCAGACGGAGTATACATCTATTGAATGACACTTGTAATTGCGCTTCGCCCCCGGTATGTCCATCAAGGTTCACAACGACATCCCTGCAGATTATTGGCCGATTACCCTGACAACCACCACATACCGGCCATCTGGTCTTCACACAATTGCCCTCTGACTGGTGCAAGTGATGTGAAATGGGGTCAATTTTGATAATCTCAGTATAACAAGGGTCCTAAAATCGACCCATGTGGGACATCACACTTTAATTGAGCAGACATAGAAGAAAAATTAACTAAATTTACAAAGAATGTTCTTTCTTTTAGATAGGATGAAAACCACTGGAGGGCAACCCTGGATGCCAACCATACATTTTAGATGTTTGAGAACAATATTTTGGTCTAGTGTAGAATGCGGCACTGTAAAATGACAGGTGAACCTGAATTTATGGAGAGAAAAATATAATTAATGACATTCAACAATGCAGATTGAAACCAGACTGAAATGTACTGTATCTAAAATGTTAAATGTATTTAGATAGGAGTAGAGATGGAAATAAACAACTCTCTCCAAAATCTTGGAAATATAAGGCAGTTTGGATATTGGTCTATAATTGCTGTGTATTGCCGGATCCAAAAATGTTTTTTTTTTTTTTTAACAAAGGGTGTAGAATTGCATGTTCACTTGCTAGTGAGCTGTTAATTATAGCTATAACACTGGAACTGATAATCATGAAAATTTCTTTAAGAAGGCAGAAGGAAGAAGAAAGAACTATTGCAACTCATTGTACATTGTTCTGCCCCAAACAGAGTTATCCCGTCTACCAGTAGTTCAAATCACGGCAGCTAGGCTTATAACAGGGTCAAGAAAGAGGAATCACATTTCTCCGGTTTTAGAATCTCTACACTGGCTTCCAGTGAAATTCAGGGTTGATTTTAAAATTTGGATTCATATCTACAAAGCACTATCTGGTCTCGCGCCCCAGTATATCAGTGAACTTCAACACCCTTACCCCCCCCACCAAAGCGCTCAGGTTTTGTGATAAACTTTTATTAACCTGTTGATATGCAATTTCACTGCACTCAGGAGTGACGTCACTCTACTTACATTTATAATTTACTGTCTATAAATGTAATTAATGTTAACAAATTGTACATCTTTTCAAAGGTCTAAGGGTTCAACATTGATATCCGATCTCTGTTTCACGATAGCAATGCTCCAGAAACAGCAATTTAGTTATTTGTGCAAGGAGTACAAATGAAAACATGCAATATCAAAATGGAACTTCATACATTTGTTATGAAAATACTTGGGTCAATTATCCATGGCAAGCGTTCATTGAAAAACATCCAATACCATTTTTGTCCATAAAAGTGATCAATCTGGCAATTATTGATATATTCTCAATTGTTTACATGAGATCTCGCCTGAAAGATTTACCCTTCGTTATCGTTCTTCAGCAAACTATGCAATCTGAGCAGCATTCATGTTGTAAATTATTTTATATGTATAATGTATGTATATTATATTATATATTAGAGTCTCATAAAGAAAATTAGCATGTCTCCAAAGTCTATTTTTAAAAATGCGGCGTAGTTTTATTCATAATAGCCAAGTAGTGCGGTCAGATTTTGTGTCATCTTGATAGGTGGAGCCTTAATTTTTCTCTGTACACCGGCAGCGATTTTCAGAGAAAAAAGCTTGCAGGAATCAAATTTTTTGTTAATCATCTTCAAATTTGAAACGTAACTTCTTTAGACCTGTGGCTTTGAGAACGTTGCTTCCCCTTCTGTCACTCACTCAACATTGTGTCAAATTAAGTGAAACAAGGGGTCTTCCTTGGGAGACCTCCATTCAGGATTTTGCCCTGAGGAGCCGAGAATGAGGTTTGGCCATAACAGTGGCTCGGTTCAGCATCTGTCAGTAAGATTTTTTTCTTTGGAGCCGAGCGGTTGTGCAACAGCAAGCTGAGTTCACCACTGTTCCAATCACCTATACTGGCAAGAAGCACTGCTGTTTGATCCTATGGTGCACTTCCAGCTGGCGTTCTCTCTCTCTGCACACTGTGCAGTCAAAGCCCCTGGGTGCTTCGACAGCACTTTCACTGCCTAAAAGAGTGTCCCCCCCCCAAAGAGTTTGTTTCTCTAAAAGAGTTTGAGTTCCACTCATAACAGAGCAGTACACAGACAGGAGTTGAACGTCCTTTTCAGGACACGTTTTTTTCAAGATGCACCTCCGCCTCTGTGTAGTTCCTGGATGCGGTCAATATCTCTCCAAGACCGATGGCCACAGACGCGGCCTCGTGTGCCTGGGCAGCGATCACACTGAGGCGGCATTTGTGGATAGTTCATGCACTCACTGCGAGAAAATGACCATGGCAGTGATGAGTAGTAAGTCAGTCCGGTGGTTTCCCCGGCCTTAATCAGGCAGTGGCGGTATGTGAGGAGGAGGAGGATGTTGCCTGGCGAAGAGGATTCATACTCGTTGAGAGATAAAAGTAAGAGCCGGCGATGCCAGAGAGAGAGAGAGAGAGAGAGAGAGAGAGAGAGAGAGACATGAAGCAGTGTTCTGTGTGTGCACTTTTGTTAATCCAGTTTCTGGACCAATATTGAAGAGAAATGCCACAGCATTCTGTTGAATTAGACCCATTTCCCCTGGCAACATGAACATTTTAATCCCATGGTATGGCTGGCTAGCTAAATGACAGCACGTCACTGGAATGTTGCGATTTGAAATCCCCATTAAAAATTATGAGGCAACTATTTTTCTGGCCATTAGTTGAAAACAATCTATCAACAAGAGCTTGCACACTGAGCTCCATGAAAGACAACAATAGCAGAAAGAAAATGTATTTAACGACCTCTTGTTGTCCTTTGCTTGGAAGCATTCTGCTCACTTTAAGCACAGGAGCTCTCCAGACAATTTTGTGGAACATATTGATGTGCTTTAAGCGAACACCTGCAATTTGTGAGCCACATTAAGAAAGGACAATAACAATACAATTTGTCATAGCTGCAAATATAAGATGGACCATAATAGATGGAGAACTGGAATGAGACAAGTAAATTGAGTAAATGAAAACTCGCACAGACTAGACTAGCGTTAACAACACTTTTGGGTACACCTATATTGAGAAACCCACCTTCTTAATCAATAGATTATCCATGCATGGCACACAATCACAAGCAATGCAAATGTACTATGATATATTTCTTAGTTTGCTAGTTTAGAGATTGATGCTGCCTTAAAAACACTGTAATGAAGATTATCTTAAAAGGCACAAGTGGTCAATTAATTCTAAGAAAAACAATTCTTAGGAAAAAAGAAAAGAAAATATAAGAAATGGACCCCTGTGTCACAGAAACAATTTCCTTTTCTGTGCAAATATATATTATCAACTAAGTTCTGGTTTCTCTGGTGTTAACAATAAATTACATTCATTACACAGATATTACAGCAAATTCATTACATTATGATGATTATGATAACTATTCTTTCACATTATCTAATTCTCAAATATAAAAACATTCTCTTACATAAAGGAGATCTGTAATATTTGAAAAGAGCTTTCTGTTAGCGTTCATATTTATGTCAATTGCAGTTGCTCGGTTGGTGCTACACATAGGTACTCATTTCGATGCAAATTTTGAGGCAATCTTCTAGTCTAAGCCATAAAAAACTATGTGACAAATTACTCTGGAGATGCAGGAAAATTACGTCCAGAAAACACTGATTAGTTGATGGCATCACAAGAGCATTTAGGGAGCATCCTGCCACTGCTATGAGCTGTGATGTCAAACGCAGCAGAGATGGAAAAGTCAACTTCTTGCTTTCAGGCTATGTTCACACAGACATAAAAAAATCAGATTTGTGGCCAATCTGACTCAAATCCGTTTAGCTTTTTGTAGTCTGAACAGGACAAAAACAGATTTTTACAAACCTGATCCAAACCATATTTGCAAATGGTTGTAAATCTGATTAAAATCTGATTTTTCTTAATGCGTCTCAGTCTGAACGTTCAGATTGGAGTTCATGTGTTTTTATTTTGTCATTCGTTGTGCGCGACAGGTTGTTTCATTACGTTTTGACATGTACTGCATTAAAAACGGCATAAACGATACCTTCACAGGACATTTCACAGGAAACACAATGATAATGCCATGCTGTAGGATTGTTACAAGATCATCTTCAGTAAAAATAACTTAAAAACTGAGTTCAGAATTACAGTTATTATACCTTTCAGCCCTCCGATAGTGGAAGGTGAAGTATGATAATCTCTTCTGATTGGAAAGCACATGTATATGTATGTTACAGGGCAGCAAAGCAGTGCAAACCTATTTTAAAAAATTTCAGACATTGGCTTTACACACCCAAAGAGATGTGCTAATGTGTGGTAACACGCCAGCTGTGAGCGATGAATTTGAATGTGTCAAGCGAATACGGGATGCTTGAGATTTGTGAGCGCTTTAATACAGGATGGGGGTCCTTTTCAAAAGTCTCACTGTCCGACCCTTTTAAGCTTCAAGGCCTTTAATTCAGGACAGGGTTCCTCATCAAACATTCTCTCTGTCCAACCCTTTTATGCTTCAAATCCTTTAATACAGGATGTTTCTCTGCCTGCTAAAATAATAATCATGACCCATTTGGGATAAAATCCGGAACATCAGGCAAAAACAGGACAGTGTAAAACCTAGTAGCATTCAACATTGCCACCATATGCCACCTCTCCCATTTTTAAGCATTTTTCTGTAAAGAATGTGTTAATATTTGGATGCCCTCATGAAATCATTGATCGATAAACACTCAAGCATTGTCAACATATGCAAGTTTGCATCTTTGCTATGACAACTAATGTAGATGTGCTAGCAAAAGTGACTGCAGTCTGAACAGCAAAACATTTTATCTTCCCACATCAGAGATGGATTTGAACATTTGCAGATCATTTATCAACTTATAATACCTATACTCTATGTTGATATGGGATTGTATTACTTTAAATCCCTTTAGTACTGAAATAACATCAGTTGATCCCTTTTCACTCAGTTTACTTTTTCTTGACAACCATATAGCCATCTTTGTTTGCCCAAATAAATAGTATAATACAACATGACTCTCCATTATACTTCTGCTATACTTGGACCCATAAATATACCGTGCAGGTGTAAAAACTTCCCCCAGGGTTTGACACCACACTTCTAATTTATAAAATAATGGTTGTAATCTCTCACAGTTAAAAAATAAGTGAAAAACAGTTTCTTGTACTCAAAAAGGACAACCCTCCCCGACCTGTGGATCAAGGTTGTGGTTATTATACCATGCACAATCCTCCATTGCAGGTCTCCAGTTCTTTTCTCAATAGGAGGTTCGTACAAGGTCCTCCAGCAGCCTTTAAGGGAAGCGCTTGACCCAAAGATGTCCTGCCATTTACACTCTCTCACACTCTGAAGCTGAAGAAGGTGTGACACCTTTACACACATTACATAAATAGCTTTCTTTCCAGCATTTCTAAAAGGCAAATTTCTAATATCAGGTAAGAGATTTTCAAATCTGGGAAGACAGAAGCATCTTCCTCTCAACAGGTGTCTCAAAAGACAGTATACTGTATATTCTGGTGGTAAATTTGAGTCAACAGTCTCTCTGCCACCCGAACTGATCTTATGTCCAGTTTTGTAGCCAAATTCTCAGCAGAAATCCATCCTTCCTCAGAAACAAAATGTCAAATTTTGGTAATATTTGCAGTCCACAATGCTTTTCTGAGGGATGCTGAATTAAAAAGATCTAAATCCAGTGCAGAATTAAAAAACAGTGGTTCTTCTCTCAGCCATAGTCCCTTGACACCATTTTGCTCCCGAGAGAAACTGAAAAATGACCATGATTTTAACAATGATCTATAGAAACATGTCAGTCCTGACAGCTCTAGTTTTTCGGAAACCATAAGAAACAAGTGGTGGTCAAATCCCATGTTGCCCACTCTCTTCAGGAGGGCACAGGCTATCCCAGCCCAGATTACATCCTCCCCATATAGGAGTCTCTGAGCCGCCTGTAGTCTAAAATCTCTGACTCTGGATCTGATGTTGACTAGTCCCTGTACTCCTTCCTGTATTGGCAGATAGAGCACTGATGCCTTCAACCAGTGCTGACCAGACAAGCAGAAGTCCACCAGGTGCTGTTGAAATCTTCTTACTAGGTCCTCTGGAGGCTCTAGATCCATCATTTTGTACCAAAGAGATGATGCAACCAGATTGTTACAGACCAGGATTCTCCCCCTGTAGGATAGCTGAGGTAGCAGCCATTTCCAGTGAGACAACCGAGCACACAATTTTTCCACTAGACCCTACCAATTTCTTTTTCTGTATTCATCTGTCCCTAAAAATGCCCCTAGATATTTAAAACCTGCTCTCCCCCATTGCAAACCACCAGGTAGTGATGGACTAATAAAGTCTTGACCACACCAATGAGCATCACTTTTTGCCAATTAACTTTTGCTGAAAACGCTTTCACATAACATTCCAAAGCCTTTTTTAAACATTGAATATCACTATGATTTGTTGTTTGTTGGCTGGTATTAATTACATCATCATGAGTTGTAGACGCACGCTGGTCATCTTTATGTGGACATGCGAAGCGTTTATGGACCAAGTCTCCACATTCAAAAAACTTCAGGCTCTCATTGCTGGTGTAAACCATATGCAAATTCTCACCACGATTAACACAGAACAAATCTTCTAAAGCTCGCTCTTGTGAGCTCAAAAACATAAAGGCTTGGCATCTAAAAAAAGAATGTGCTTGAGTGCATTGTTTTTACATCCCAGGGGAATTATTCTGACCGGGCTTGCAATCTTTCCAAACCTCTGCAGTTCTTTGGTGATGGTCTCGTCAGAAATAAACGGCAGAACATTTGAAATTATGATTTACGTTGCTGGAACGGATAGCGGGGTTACCATAACAAACAATTCCTTCACCAATATTCCACTCACAGTCAACTCATTATCCAGTCTGATTTTAAAAACACAACGACAGCTTTGTTCATCTGTGAGGCCGAAATTATGTTCTCAAAACCGACCTGTTCTCCTATAACTAGAAACAGCTCTTCCACTGTCACTACAGTCTCTGGTACACACTTGCACCAAGTGAAAAGTGAAAGAGTGAAAGAGTTGGCATTTCTTGCATAGGAATATCGGCGTCTGAAAACCATACAAGCGAAACAAAAACTTTCTTGTCTACTGTATATAAGACTGTCCAGCAAGGGGAAAAATGAAGATAATTCGGGAAAAAAGTTAAAGATTATTTGAAAGCAAGAAGCTCAGCAAACGGTCTCAAAGCCACGCTCCACTCACTCGCTACACACGTATGCGCTCAGAGAGAGAGAGAGAGAGAGAGAGAGAGAGAGAGAGAGAGAGAGAGAGAGAGAGAGCGCTGAGCTTACAGTGTGTGTGAACCAGAAACCAGTTCTGCTGAAAAGAAAACATTGAGTGTGTTAAATACCGAAAAGTATAAATATTAAAAGTACCTTTTGAGTTGTATTTCGCCATCTCCTGCTTCCTATTTGCCCCAATCCTAAGAACTTTGTTACAATATGTAACCGTATAAATTCCATCCTGGCACAACAAGCCAATCACAAGGTATTTTGTATTTACTTCGCACTCGCAGCTAGCGTGCCAGGAAGACAGAGTGTAGGTGAGTAAACTAGGAAATGTTTAGCTTTATTTTCTATTCAAAGTCTATACAAATTTTAAATATCTATAATCTATAATAAACATATTATCTAACAGTTTATGTTGCCATTTGTAGCATAAACTAGCTTCAGAGGAGGAAGGGACGCGGAAACAAGGTGGAACTCAAAGGTAAGGCTTTTAATCTTTCCAAAGTAAATTACAGAACTGAACAAAAAGAGAATGTCACAGCTTTCTAATTCCGTTTGCCAACACGAGACTGGCGCTCTCTTCCTCCCTCACTGGAGGCACTGGTGCTCTCTTTATGCCGCTCTCCCCATACTCACTGAAATTAGAGACAGGTGTTAGACATAATTTAGCTCAGGTGCAAGCGCCCTTACCGCTTTCTCCCTTCGGACGGGCGCTTGACCACGCCCCCGCTGCCACATACCCCCACCGCCCGACTCAGGCCGGGGCGACATCCGGCCTGTCTACCACTCCCCCCCCATTTCTGGAGAGGAAGTCGGCGACAGCCATCTGCACCCCCGGTCTATGGACCACCTCGAACTTAAAAGGCTGGAGAGCCAGATACCAACGGGTGATCCGGGCGTTAGTATCCTTCATGCGGTGGAGCCACTGCAGTGGGGCATGATCCGAGCAGAGAGTGAAGGCCCGCCCCAGCAGGTAGTAGCGGAGTGTGAGGACCGCCCACTTGATGGCTAGACACTCCTTCTCCACGGTGCTGTACTTTGTTTCCCTTAAGGAGAGCTTCCGACTGATATACAGCACCGGGCGCTCCTCCCCCTCCACCACCTGCGAGAGTACGGCCCCCAGCCCTCTGTCTGAAGCGTCCGTCTGTAATAGGAAAGGGAGAGAGAAGTTAGGTGAATATAAGAGCGGCCCTCCACAGAGTGCGGCTTTAATTCGTGTAAACGCCTGTTGGCACTGCTCCGACCATTGGACCGGATCTGGAGCCCCCTTTTTAGTGAGGTCAGTCAGCGGGCTGGTGACATCTGAATAATTAGGCACAAATCTTCTATAATAGCCAGCCAGCCCCAGGAACTGCCTCACCCCCTTTTTGTTCTTAGGTCTAGGGCAAGTCGCAATCGCCGCGGTCTTATCAATTTGGGGACGCACCTGGCCATGACCCAAGTGGAACCCCAGATACCGTACCTCCACACGCCCAATCGCGCACTTTTTGGGGTTTGCTGTGAGTCCCGCCCGCCGCAGCGACTTCAAGACCGCCCTCAAATGTTGTACATGCCGCTGCCAGTCATTACTATAGATTATGATGTCATCTAAGTATGCAGCGGCGTAAGCGGAGTGTGGCCGGAGGATACGGTCCATCAGGCGCTGGAACGTGGCTGGGGCTCCGAACAAACCGAACGGAAGTGTCACAAATTGGTGTAATCCGAACGGCGTAGTGAAGGCTGTTTTTTCACGGGAAATTGGTGTCAAGGGGATCTGCCAATAACCCTTTGTTAAGTCCAGGGTCGAATAAAAGCGAGCCGTACCTAACCGATCGAGCAGTTCATCAACCCGGGGCATTGGGTACGCGTCAAATTTAGACACCGCTTTGACTTTTCGGTAGTCGACACAGAACCGCACCGACCCGTCACTCTTGGGGACAAGAACGACCGGGCTGGACCAGTCGCTGTGGGACTCTTCTATTACCCCCATATCGAGCATCGCATTCAATTCGTCCCGAACAACTTTTTTCTTGTGCTCGGGGAGGCGATAAGGGCGGCTACGAACCACCACCCCCGGCTCGGTCTCGATGTGGTGCTCGATGAGGTTCGTACGACCCGGTAGAGGAGAAAACACGTCTGCAAACTCCCTTTGCAACCTGGCAACCTCTGATCGTTGGCAGGGGGAGAGGTGCTCTCCACAAGTGACCGGGGCATTGTGATCGGACTTTGAACTAACCTCCGGCCCGAGCTCCGCCCTCTCTGGAATTACCGTAGCCAGCGACACAGGGACCGCCTCCCTCCACAATTTAAGGAGATTGAGGTGGTATATTTGACGTGCGCCCCCCCTATCAGTTCGCTTAACCTCATAATCGAGATCCCCCACTCGTCGTGTGACCTCGAAGGGTCCTTGCCACTTTGCGAGTAATTTGGAGCTCGATGTGGGAAGCAATACAAGAACTTTATCTCCCGGTGCAAATTCCCTTAGCTGCGTTCCCCTGTCGTACAGTCGGCGTTGGCGTTCTTGAGCCCTGAGCAAATTCTCCTGTGTTAATTTCCCCAAAGTGTGCAGTTTTGCTCTGAGATCAAGAACGTATTGAATTTCATTCTTACTGTTCGAAGGCCCCTCCTCCCAGTCTTCACGTATGATATCCAAGACACTGCGTGGGCGTCGACCATACAGTAGCTCAAACGGAGAGAAGCCGGTTGAGGCTTGCGGGACCTCTCGCACTGCAAACAACAGGGGATCGAGCCATCTGTCCCAATTTTTAGCATCCTCGTGTACGAACTTACGAATCATGTTCTTGAGGGTTTTGTTAAAATGTTCCACTAGGCCATCTGTCTGTGGATGATACACGCTAGTGCGAATCGATTTAATGCCCAACAGATCGTAAAGTTCGCGAAGTGTGCGTGACATAAATGTTGTGCCTTGATCGGTGAGGATTTCCTTTGGAATCCCCACCCGGGAGATTATTTTGAAGAGTGCCCCAGCAACACTACGTGCTGAGATGTTGCTTAGAGGCACTGCTTCCGGATATCGTGTTGCGTAATCCACTAGGACTAACACAAAGCGATGTCCGCGTGCTGTCCGCTCTAATGGCCCGACGAGGTCCATTCCAATTCTTTCAAAGGGTACCTCGATTAGCGGAAGAGGGCGCAATGGCGCTTTTGGGGTGGCCGGTGGGTTTACCAGCTGGCATTCGCGGCACGCCGCACACCACCTGCGGACGTCACCGCTAATACCCGGCCAGTAAAAACGGGCTATTAGACGGAGAAGTGTTTTTCTTTCTCCTAGGTGACCTGCCATGGGATTATAATGAGCCGCTTGGAATAGCATTTCCCGGCGGCTCCGTGGAATCAATAACTGAGTAACATTTTCTTTTGACTGAGTGTCCTGCGTCACTCTATATAACCGATCATTTACAATTGCAAAATAGGGATAGGCGAGGGCGATGTCCGGCTGAAGACGCTGTCCATCAACTGTCTTCACCTGGTCGAAGGCGTGCTTAAGGGATTCATCCCGTGACTGTTCCAAAGGAAAATCCGCGTCAGGGAATTCCCTGCGGAGAGGAGGGGCGGAAGGTCCGCCCCTTCCCTCGTCATCCCGATCCGTAACGGTCGAGGTTGGCCCCGGCTCCGCCTCCCCTGCCAAAGCATCGCACATCTCCCTATTTTAGTGCAGGACCCATCCTTACAAATACTCCCTAATAATTCCCTAAATGCAGGCCAATCGGTTCCCAAAATCAGAGGATGGGTGAGGCGGGAACTAACCGCTGCCTCTACTCTATGTTTTTTCCCTCGTAATTTAATTAACACAGTCACCATCGGATAGTTGTGAATATCCCCATGCACACACCTCACCCTTACCCGCTTAGCCGTGCTCAAAGCCCCGGGTTGAACCAAGCGTTGATGGATGGTGGTCTGATTACAACCGGTATCCAGCAAAGCTTGGTGTGTACCCCCCTGGATTCTTACCGGAATCCGGTACACTCCAGCCCGATCTGGGGCGACATGCGGGGGATCGGAGACCCGAACCACCGTCCCCACCTCCATCATCGGACACTGATCACGGAAGTGGCTCGGGTCGCCGCATCTCCAGCAGGCCGGCCCGGGCGCGACACCCGCACCTGCCTCGGCGGACGCCCCCACCTGAGGGGGAGAGCGGCTATAGGTTGTGGTGAAGGGCCGGGACGAGACTGATGAATGCGATGTTGGTCTCAGCCAGGCTCCTCGCCTGCGGGGGGCAGGAACGGGACCTGGAGAGAGGACAGAGGGAGAGGGTTGAGGGGAATGGGGAAGAGCGGAAGAAAACACAGGGGGAGGGGGAAGAGAGAGAGAGAGAGAGAGAGCTCATCCGCCCTTGGGATCGCTGCCATGTGGTCCTCCGCTAACTGGACGGCTTCCTCCAGCGACGCCGGGCGGTGGCACTGGACCCACTCCGCCGTTTTCCCTGGCAACCGATGAATGAACTGCTCCAGCACCACCTGATCGAGAAGTCCCTCGACGTCGCGGTCCCCCACTAGCAGCCACCTTCGACAGGCATCACGGAGCCGCTGGGCAAAGGCGAACGGGCGGTCGGACTTCTCCAGCTTCATAGCGCGGAACTGTTGTCGGCTTTCCTCAGGGCTCCGACCAACCCGTTGCAAGATGGCTTTCCTGAGGTCCCCATAAACCAGGAGGCTTGATGCCGGCAGTTGTTGAGCCGCAAGTTGGGCTTCTCCGGACAGAAGAGGAATTAGGCGAGCTGCCCACTGACTCTGCGGCCAGCCCCAGATCTCAGCAGACCGTTCAAAGAGATCGAGGTAGGCTTCTGCATCATCGCTCGCCCCCATCTTCTGTAACGTGATCGGGGGCGGCATGGCGTGAGTGTCCGGGGTTGCGGCTGTGGCTGGTGTGGCCTCATGGCTGAGTAGGCTCCGGATGGCGAGTCGATCCTCCGCTTGAGCCTGCATGATTTCAAAAAATCGCCGATCTTGGTCCTGCCTGAGCTCAAGCAGAGACTGCTGGTGGCTCTGATGTAACGTAGCGAGGGACTGGAGTACTTCGGCCAGCTGGGAGGACTCTACGGGGTGACCCTTCTCCATGGGCGAATATATATTTTCTTTTAATTTCTCCCGGGTTTCGGAACCAGTGTAGCATAAACTAGCTTCAGAGGAGGAAGGGACGTGGAAACAAGGTGGAACTCAAAGGTAAGGCTTTTAATCTTTCCAAAGTAAATTACAGAACTGAACAAAAAGAGAATGTCACAGCTTTCTAATTCCGTTTGCCAACACGAGACTGGCGCTCTCTTCCTCCCTCACTGGAGGCACTGGTGCTCTCTTTATGCCGCTCTCCCCATACTCACTGAAATTAGAGACAGGTGTTAGACATAATTTAGCTCAGGTGCAAGCGCCCTTACCGCTTTCTCCCTTCGGACGGGCGCTTGACCACGCCCCCGCTGCCACGCCATTATTTTCACTTTAATTGAGCCTTGCATTTTGCTGGTTCGTGGGGTTTTACAGCCAATGCACACGGAAGGGCTAAACATTGGTGCGTAAATGTTAAACATGAATAGACTATAATAAACGCATGAGTTAAAAATGTTTGTCCTTCATATACAGTCTTGTAATTCATTATGAAATTAGTTTTGTTGTACTCTACAATGCCATTACGCCCTTTCACTGCCTTTGTAATCTATTTGGCAATGCTCAGCACATTGCAGCATTTATTACTGTAATGCTCACTTTGATGAAAAGTTTTTGTTTAAACAATTTAAAGGCAATGCTACTAACTAATATGTAAACATAAGACCCACTGGGAATGTGATGAAGTTTTTGTTTTAAGATATTTTAATAGGATATATTTTTCGGCTAAAGTTACAGTAGGATTGCATTGGCATTGATAATATTATTGAACATAATATTACAGCAATGAAGCCAGACATTGTCTTTATTCAAGATTAGGGAAAAATCCTATATGATGTAAAATATCATACAGCATTGTTTTGTTAGAGACATATGTGAATTTAATTTTATTATCATATAGCATTGCTTTGTTAGAGACATATGAATTCAGTGTTATTTTCATGTAGTATTGCTTTGTTAGAGACATATGTGAATTCAGTATTATTATCATATAGCATTGCTTTGTTAGAGACATATGATAATTCAATGTTGTTAAAAATAATGGTAAATAATATTCATAAACTATTTCAGTAAATTAAATAAGACATTTATTAAATGAAATGTATAAATAACAGTAAAAAAAATATGATGGTAAGTAAATAATATGAATAAATAATAACATTGCCTTCTCTTTTGTCTCAATAAGGCTTCAGGATGTGGTAATCCACAAAAAACATGGGCTAACACAAAAGGGAGTGCTGCACAGCTCTCATGTACTTGGTGAGCACCATACTACTTAACTACCTTATTACTTTACTACATTTTGCAGGTGATCATGGCCATTCTCATCCTATTTACCCCCACAGTACCACAGGCCCCATAACACTGCTGGGAGAATGTGGGACTGGTATACCAGTATCCTTCCTCACATAAGGCAGCGGTAAGGTCATTTCAACAGACATAGAGATCCCAAGCCCCACATAATGGTGAATGTCTGTTGTGGATCCGATATAAATAATCATGTCTTGCTACTCATGTCATGCAATACTCACCGCAAAATGTCACACACACACACAAAAATATAATGTGAAATCTGTTTCTTTTTGCAGATATAAACTGATGAAATGTCAGCCTACCCTTCCACATCATCAATGATTCATCCATGGAGAGATATTTTTATGGAACAAAAACACGCTGAAAGGAGTGTTATTCACTTGTAAGTTGTAAATGTCCTGAGTCTGCATGATGTGAAGTACTATGTTACTTTGCTCTGCTTTATCAAGAGGCATAATTAATGACTGTTGCAGGGTGGAGGGCGGGGCCGGGTCGTGATTATACACACCCGGTCCCTTATCAGGAGTGTAAAAGGAACAATGGAAAGGAGGAGGCGAGAACCGAATTGACAATATAAAAAATACTTAAACAAAAGACACAAACACACAAATGATGGTCAGCTTCTGTAAACGATCTCTCTCTCCTTGCACCACCATCCATTGTTTCACTTTTAATTAACTATATCACAATTCCAGTGGGTCAGAAGTTTACATATACTAAGTTAACTGTGCCTTGAAGCAGCTTGGAAAATTCTAGAAAATTATGTCAATCCTTTAGACAAATAGCCAATTAGCTTCTGATAGGAGGTGTACCGAATTCTATCTGTGGATGTATTTTAAGGACTACCTTCAAAATCAATGCCTCTTTGCTTGACATCATGAGAAAATCTAAAGAAATCAGCCAAGACCTCAGAAAAAACGATTGTGGACCTCCACAAGTCTGGTTCATCCTTGGGAGAAATTTCCAAATGTCTGAAGGACCACATTCATCAAACAATAGTACGCAAGTATAAAAACCATGGGACCACGCAGCCATCAAACTGCTCATGCAGGAGATGCATTCTGTATCCTAGAGATGAATGTAGTTTGGTGCGAAAAGTGCAAATCAATCCCAGAAAAACAGCAAAGGACCTCATGAAGATGCTGGAGGAAACAGGTAGACAGTATCTATAGCCACAGTAAAACGAGTCCTATGATCACATAACCTGAAAGGCTGCTCAGCCTACTGCCAGACTATAGTTTGCAAGTGCACATGGGGACAAAGATCATACTTTTTGGAGGAATGTCCTCTGGTCTAATAAAACAAATATTTAACTGTTTGGCCATAATGACCATCGTTATGTGTGTAGGAAAAAGAGTGAGGATTGCAAGTCGTAGAACCCCATCCCAACCATAAAGCATGGAGGTGGAAGCATCATGTTGTGGGGGTGCCTTGCTGCAGGAGGGACTGGTACACTTCACAAAATAGATGGCATCATGAGGAAGGAAAATGATGTGGCTATATTGAAGCAACATCTCAAGATATCAGTCAGCCAGTTAAAACTCAGTCGCAAATGGGTGCTACAAATGGACGATGACCCCAAGTATACCTCTAAAGTTGTGGCAAAATGGCTTAAGGACAGCAAAGTCAAGGTATTGGAGTGGCCATCACAAAGCCCTGACCTCAATCCGATATAAAATTTGAGAGTAGAACAAAAAAAGCGTGTGCGAGCAAGGAAGCCTACAAACCTGACTCAGTTACATCATTCCAGGAACCTATTGTGAGAAGCTCGTAGAAGGACACACACAATTTTTGACTCAAGTTAAACAATTTAAAGGCAATGCTACTAACAAATATGTAAACATAAGACCCACTGGGAATGTGATGAAAGTAATAAAAGCTGAAATAAATAATTCTCTCTACTATTACATTCTTAAAATAGAGTAATGATCTTAACTGACCTAATACAGGGCATTTATTCTACAATTAAATGTCAGGAAATGTGAAAAACTGAGTTTAAATGTATTTGGCTAATGTGTATGTAAACTTCTGACATCAACTGTACATTCACAACACATTAGTTTGCATTGAATGAGATAAAAAGTGCTGGAAATATTTTTACCTTAATGTACATATTTCACACGTGAATTTTATAGGTGGATAATGTGGCTGTTGAGAATCACAGTGTTGAACAGGTAAAATAAAATGTTCTTATACTATTTTTTAGTTTCTTGCACACTCAACAAAGCTTTTAATCATGTCAGCTTTGTCAACAGCTCCCATCTTTTTGTTGTACTCTATGACACAGTGTTAATCTTTCTCTCCAATGTGATGTGGTCCATTTTCTCTGTGGCAGACATTGTGGAATTGTGGACTGTGGTAAGCATTTAGACATCCCACTTGTAAAGGCTGGCATCCCCTGTCTGTTGTAGGAGGGTGCTGAGTTGCATAATCAGCGGGAGGGAGATAAGGGAAGAGCCAGATATACGACAGGGAGAGAGAGATGCACACAAAGCCGAGTGTATGTGCATCAGTGTTTTATGTTGTGTTGTATTAAAGTTTGTTGAATGTGGATTCGGTCCCGCTTCTTTCTCACCCAGATGAACAGAGATTTGTTACATACCAGTTGTCCACATAAAGAACATGCCCCTTCCCTAAGTAAGGGGCAATAAGGACATGACGACGGACCCAGAAATCCCAAGCCCCTCATAGTGGTGGATCCTGTGTAGACGATAATGTCCTGCATGTAACCAGTGAGTACATCACACAAAACAAAAAACTTGACTTCTATGCCTCTTTGCTGGTATGAACTGTCATTCACATAGAGATCCTTTAATGGTACAAAGATGTTACGAAATGAGGAAGTGACTCCTGTAAATATTTTCTTATTTGATGCAGGGGATCACAGGCACCAGCACTGCTGCTAAAGTGCAGGCAATGGAGGAGGAGGAGGAGGAGAAGGAGGAGGAAGTTGTCTTGGGAGAACAAGGACCCAAAAAATGGGGTCTGTGCTCCAGTACTCACAGAGTGAGTACTTTTACACAATTCCCATGAGGACAACTGTCACAAAAAATGAGTACATCTAATTGATATTAGTTGGAACCCACTTTTCCAACTTCCTTTCACTCCATGTGGTGTTTTCTGAAGCATAGTTGTTGGTTTCCTGCACAATCTTCTTAACAAGCTCCACAGTCACAAATACTGGACCTCTGTGGGGATGCAGGTGGGATCTGAACTCCTTTATCCTGCAGGATAAAAAAAAAAAACCTGAGGTCCAGGAGGGGTAAAATTAATTACTCCAGCAGGAAGAGCTTACCTCCTCTACCTCACTTGGTGTTGTGTTTGCAGGCGTAGGAGCAGTGGCTGATACATCTTCATCCTCAGCGTCAAGGGCTTGAAGGTTGGGGGGCATCTTCTCATCTGTGCCACTTCCCTCATTGTCAAAATCTCCATCCTCATCAGAATTAAAAAAAATTATCTGATCTCCTCATCTGTAAATTGTTTCTTTTTAAAACAGACATCTTTTCTGTGAGAATTGTGTAAATAAAACTGTAAATAAATCAAATTAACTCAAGTTGTGTGTTTAAAATAGATGTCACCGGTGGAAAAGGAAGACTGGTGATAGGCTATGGCCATAGCCATGATTTAAATTTTTTTTTTAAATGCAGTGCAGACTTCAGAGTCCAGAGCCTATCTGATAATATATATTTATACACAGATTCACAATTAAAAATAATTAACAACATGTTTGAAAAGTGATTGGTTTTCTTGCTGTTGTCATAGACACAAGTGTGTAGATATGCGCTGGAAACTTGTATTCTAATACTACTGTGTTTATTTGAATACAATAAACATATCCTGTGGTTGAAAGGACTGTTCAAGCAGCTTATTAGACAAAAATGACAAGCGCTTTACCAGTCCCTCTCGCTATAGCAACAGCAGTTTTATAGCAATGCAAAAGCAGATTTGATGAGTTTCTCATCTAGTTATGCCACTGTTATGCACCGTGTGTGGATATGAACAGTAAATTGTATTCTTCTGTTTGTTTGAATGCATGTAACATAAAATAAACATGATGGCACCTGCTGTGCCATTTTTGCTCACATTTGCTTGTGCCCACAGAAGCAGAAACTTCAGGAAGAACACATTTTCAAAGGTTAATCACATTAATTAACACACATAGCTAGCTAATGTTGTACTGTCGTGAACCATGGGTAGTGTTGCTACATAGCTCATTAGGATCGCAGATGCCAACCAGAGGTTTAAACCTAAAGCTTTTATTAATGTTTTCATAGCATATATACCGCCTCTCTCCTCCCCTCTCTTTCTCTCTCTCTCCCTGTGTGTGTGTGTGTGTGTGTGTGTGTGTGTGTGTGTGTGTGTGAGTGTCATGTCTAGATGTGTTTTTGGTCATGTTTTGTTTTCTGGTCTTTCATTTTGAAAAGTTTTGTTCCCGTTTCCTAGTCATGTGATGTCCTGTTTTCCCTCCATGTTTATGTGTCTTGTTATTGGTTCTTCCATGTAATGGGTTTATGCTTATTGTCTTGTTATCTTGTTTAGAGTTCTGTTTGTTCATTGGCTTATGTTTCCCCATGTACGGGGACACAGCAACAAAGTGGGTGGGTCTGCCTCCTCCTGTGGCAGCGCTTGCAGGTTCACTACCTGGTCTCTGAAGGGCGTGGTAGGAACCTTGGGCACGTAGCCCGGTCATGGTCTTACGATCACATATGTGTCTGCCGGACCGAACTCCAGGCAGGTGTTGCTAATAGAGAACGCTTGCGGAGGCCAGCGTGATCAGCAGGGCCGTCTTTAAAGAGAGGGCCCTGAGTCCAACTGATTCTAGCGGATTGAAGGGGGGTCTCTGGAGGCCCGCGAGGACCACTGAGAGATACCAGGAGGGGAACAGGCTTGGCTGGGAAGGGATTAACCTCTGGGCGCCTCTTAGGGTGTAAAGTTGCCTGGTAGAAGGGGCTCTGGCTTGGTTGATCGTGGCTACGACAGCAGGTGGTAGACCAGCTAGATATTCTGCGTCCCGTCCAGGGACCAGACGTGGAGGTTCCAAAGGTCTGGGTGCAGATGCCAGAGCATGCCCCGTCTCTGAGAAAGAAGGTCTTTCCTCAGAGGAATTTGCCAGGGAGGGGCTGTCACGAGGAGTACGAGGTCCGAGAACCAGGCCCGGGTGGGCCAATAGGGAGCCACTAGGGTGAATTGTTCCTCGTCCTCCCTGAAGGCAAACAAGTCTACCTGGGACTTGCCGAACAGTTCCCAAATCAGCTGGACCGACTGGGGTTGAAGCCTCCACTCTCCACTGGGCAAGCATTGTCGTGACAGCACGTCCGCTACCACATTGAGTTTGCCGGGGATGTGAGTGGCACACAGTGACTTGAGGCTCCAAAGGAGGCGTGTCGTGACATGTGGTGCCTTGGCGATTTATGTACGCTACCGTGGTGGTGCTGTCTGACCTGATCAGGATATGTTTGTTTCGAACTAATGGGAGAAACTTCCGCAGGGCAAAGAAAATTGTCAGCAACTCCAGGCAGTTGATGTGCCAGCGCAGCAGGGCCCCTTTCCAACGGCACACGGCGTCCCAACCCAATCTGGAGGCGTCGGTCGTGACCAAGACGTGTCCGGACACCTGCTGCAAGGGTACACCTGCCAGTAAAAAGAAGAAGTCTGTCCAGGGTTTAAATGTTTGGCGGCAGGCGGGGGTGACCATCACACTGTGTGTGCCGCAGCGCCACGCTCGTCTCGGGACTCTAGTCTGAAGCCAGTGCTGAAGTGGTCTCATATGCATCAACCCCAGCGGTGCGACCACTGCGGAGGATGCCATATGCCCCAGGAGCCTCTGAAAAAGTTTTAAGAGGACCACTGTGCCCAGCCTGAAGGTAGTGAGGCATCCCAGCACCAACTGTGCACTCGTTGGTGAGACGTGCTGACATTGAGACTGAGTCTAACTCCATGCAGAGAAAAGTGATGCTCTGGAAAGCTTCTTGGAAAGGTCTCTGTGAGCGCATAGTAACTCTCGGGAGTGGGCTAAGATAAGCCAGTTGTCGAGGTAATTGAGTATGCGAATGCCGGCTTCTCGGAGCGGGGCAAGAGCTGCCTCTACGACTTTCGTGAAGACGCAAGGGGACAGAGACATGCCGAAGGGGAGGACTTTGTACTGATACGCCTGGCCATCAAACGCAAACCGTAGGAATGGTCTGCGTTGAGGCAGAATTGAGACATGGAAGTACGCGTCCTTCAGGTCTACTGCTGCGAACCAATCTAGATGCCGGAATCAAGTTAAGATGTGTTTTTGCGTGAGCATTTTGAATGGGAGTTAGAGCAAAGCCCGGTTAAAAACTCGCAGGTCCAAGATCGATCGTAAGCCGCTGCCTTTCTTGGGTACAACGAAGTAAGGGCTGTAGAAACCCATCTTCATTTTGGTTGGAGGGACAGGCTCTATTGCGTCTTTGCGGGGGCCTGGCAAACTGAATTGCGTAACCTAGTCGAATGGCCCGGGCCAGCCAGCGAGACATGTTGGGAAGTGAAAGCCACGCATCCAAACTCTGTGCTAGGGGCACCAAGGGGACGATTATTTTTGATGTACCCGGCGGGGCTTCGCACCGGGGCAGATCAGATAATACGGCGTCGAGAGGTTAAGACGCGTCCTGAGGCTCTGGTGCTGCGAAAAGACTCAAAGCACTTACCTTGCTCTGCACACCAGGCAGGGGGCGGGTTAGTGACTGAGGAGGAGGTCCATTGGAGGCGTCCTCTAATCTCATCAGGACCAGCCGGCCGGGGATCAATCATGGGGCTGAAGGCGGGGGGTCCGCTTCCAGCATCCTGGGATTGTTGAGATCTGCCGGCAGAGTGCCGAGACAACAGCATTTGTGCGCCAGTTGACTCAGAGACAAAAGAAATAGCTCTTTTACTGAGAATGTGGGAAATGAAATAAATTCAACAAAGATTCTCTCGGGCCTCCACCGGGGGACAGAGTGATCTGCTTACCACCTCCGGAGCTAACGTCTTGGTCCCTGGTTCGAACGTCTCAGGAGCGTCTGGGAGCTTTGCAGGTCCTCGAGGGGGTCCGTGAGACGGGGGGCATCTGCTTCCTGTGGAGTGCTCGACGCTGGGGCTGAGAGCTGGGCCCGGGTTGAGGCAGAGCAGGAGGACTCCTTCGGCGGGCAGACGGGGCATGGCCCATGGTGGCAGGCTTGCGGCAGAGCAGGATGGCGAGATGGCCTCCATCTGCTTCTTCACCGTGGAGAACTGCTGGGTGAAGTCCTCGACGGTGTCGCCGTCTAGAGGATAGGCAGGCTAGCTGTGAGGCGAGCCGCTGTTGCCTCGAGCATGGACGGGATTCAACGAGCGTACTGGGGGGGCGGGTGGTCCGAGGGGGCGTACCCAGTGGAGCTGCACCCGCTGCCGTCCCCAGATCGCCTCCAGCGCCAGTCGCATCGTTCTCGATCCTGTGGGAAGAAGGAGCAATGCGGGGGGCGGCTGGAGTGGTGTGCTTTCGCAGTGCCATCGCAGTGAGAGCATGAACCATCCACAAACGCTGCCTTGGTGTGATCGCTGGCCAGACACACGAGACAACACCTGTGGCTGTCTGAAGCAGAGAGCACTCTATCGCATCCAGGAACTACACAGGAGCGGAATGGCATCTTTATAAAGACGCATCCTGAAAAGGACATTCAACGCTGCTGTTTAAAGCTCTTTTAGAGGAAAATTATCTTTTATAGAGAAAATCACTCTTTTACAATAAACTCTTTTAAGCTTTCGCTGCTGTCGAAGCGCCCAGGGGCAAGCTGCACTGCCGTGCAGAGAAGGAGAAAAGCCGCTGAAGTGCGCCATAGAGCCAACAGCAGGCAGAGCGTCAGAGGAACATTAGCAGGAACAGGTGTGTGACTCGCTGCTGACTGCATACACGACCATCGGCTCCGAAGAAAATTTATGAATGAACTCGACGTATTTCCCTGCTTTTATACCCATATGTGCGGGGGCGGAGTATGTAAATACTGTCTGCCAAATTCTCATTGGCCTTTTTTCATAGATCAGAGGCATATTCAGCGCTCACGAGAGATCCTTAGTGTCGCTTCTTCGACACAACGTCGAAGTGAGCAACAAACAGGGAACAGGAAGCAATGGTAACTGGAATTATGCAATTTACTCTAAAAGATATAGCGAGAATTTTTTTTTAAAAATGAATCCTTGTCCTCTGAGGTCTAGATTGCAGATCATCATGGATGCATGGTTTACTTTGCCCACCTTACTACACCTTCCACGTGTAAATAAAAAACAATTATCTCCACTCTGCTATTTGGCTGGAAGATCGTGTTTACAAAAGTGTGATTGGGGTGGCATATTAGAACATGAAGCAGCATTCCATGTGCACTTTGCTTAACCAAGCATTACATTAACAGACCTCTGGTTGGCTGGTGCTTCACCACACAGAACGCTCACCAGCTGCCACTGTGAAAAGGCCATTTTAAATGATTCCTCAACAGCATTATCAGTCAAGCATAAAAGCGTGGTCACTTGTTAGATACCATGGAATGACAATTATATATTCACCCCTAAAGATCACAAATAAGAGCCTTGATTTCATGCAAATTAAGTCAATATCATTAATAAGTATATAATGCTTCCTGTCTCAGCATCTTCATTTGATTTATGTCCTTTTTATGCTTGTTCTGCTAATATTATGCAACCAAACTCATAGCATGGATTTTAGGAACAAAAAAGGGGCAGAAATAGTTAAAAATATAGCAATAATTAAGAGCACATTGTTTTTAAAGCTATGTGATAGCAATGAGTGATTTTTCTTTGCCATTGCAGCTGTGAATATATGCATTCTCAGGTAAATAGGTACAAAACTTTCATTTAGTTGTTTATATTGATTTTTAGCTAATAACCTTAAACAGGTCAACAACACTTAGCCTGAGGTCTTCTTTTAAATTCCAAATCTCCTGTTCATTGTCTATTTGGTCATCTTGAACAAGTAATGGTTTGTACATGCTAGATTGGAAAGGTTACCCATCCTGTTTAACTTTATTATTCTCTGGTCTTTTTGTCTCTTGGAGATGAGATAGTTGTGAAATTGGTTTAGAGATGCCACTAGATTACAACTTTGGCAGTCAAGTACTGATTACTATTGCACCATGACTGCCAACATGTTGAGTGGTTCATATATCATCAGCTGCCTGAAACATTTGATAGGAAGTTTGAATTGAATGCACTTGGCTTCATAGGAAAGACATAGGATGCTCCCTTTCTCTCTGTTTAGTAAATTACTTAACCTCCAGTGTGCTGTTTGAACTGGTCTCAGAACATTTTGAAATGCACCTAATTCCAAATGAAACCTCTGACAGCAAGTTTTTTTCTCAATGTGAAAAGTGTGCTGTCTGTCTGAACTGGTCTAAGAACAGTTCGAAATGCACCATAGAACTCCATAGAAAGCCTCTGACAGCAATTTTTTTATTCTCAATGTCAAAATGCACAGTAAGTTTAGGAAACTAATCTTTTGACTCAAATGGGATTTAATGTAAAATTTGTATTATTTGTCTTACCAGATGTAGTTTTGTTTATGATTCCCCCAAAGATAAAGCACACTGTGAACGTCACCATGTTGTTTTGTCACATGACTCCATGCTTCAAAAATGAGAGGCGCAGCTGTCGTCTGTTAGAGGGTGGAGGAGTAGCCAAGGAACAAGGTATGGCGTGTTTTTTTTTTCATCTCTCTCCTCTCTCTCTCTCTCTCTCTCTCTCTCTCTCTCTCTCTCTCACTGCCACTCTGCGTTGGACTTTTCCCTCTCTTTTAAATGTTACAGTGTTTTTTGGGGGGTACTACACTGTTACAGGAAGTACCCCCCCATTTTTTATTATTTCTGTTTCCCTCCCCTTGTCCCCGCCCTCGTCCAGGTAGATGGGGATGACCTGCAGGCAGACGGGGCTTAGGGCACGCCCTCCCCCGGGGATGTACGTCATGCCGGGGGTACGTCCCCAGCCTGAGAGAACAAGGAAGGAATGTGGCAGGACGGAGGGTCATGATCCTACACACCCGTATTAGGCTAATCAAGCCTTTGAGAGGGATAAAGGCCGACTGCAGAGGATGGTGCGGGACAGAGAAAATTTACGGACATGTGCGTCGTGTGTGTGTTTTTGTCCTTTGTTTTAAGTTTCGAATTAAAATATGATTTATATTGTCAAGCCGGTTCTCGCCTCCTCCTTTCCCTTAACTCACTTTACAGAGTGATACACACACACACAGTGAAGCGTCAGAGTGCTGATGGTGTCAGACCATCAGTGCTCATGGAACATCTCTCGACCAATCAGATTCGAGGACCAGAACTAACTGTTTTATATATGAATGATCATTTTTGTATACATTATATTAAGGTTAGATTATATACATTAAGTAGCAATAATTACACATTTGTGTTCACTAATTATCATACATGTGAGGAGAATTGTGAAATTAGGAGAGAATTAATAGAGAATTAATGAATCCTAAATTTTTCTGGGTTTTTACTTCAAAGTTAACAATTTATTTTATGTACAACAGTCTTATCATTGTTTGAAAATGTAAAAAGACAGTGCTAATAACAGGTAATCCAGCAAACAACATTTGGTGGTTGACCTTTCAAATGAAATATTCAATCAAGAAATACATCTTTGGTAATGTCATTAACATTTTAAGTCTGTAAGAACTGAGATTTCACCTGCTCTTCTCTTACATGCACAGTATAAGTGTTTACAGTTGTAATTGTGATGAATTATGGATGCTACACCAGATGCAATAAGTCATGTCTCATTCCTGGTGGAACATCCAGATCTAAATTATGCAAGGTAGATGCACAATATGAAGTAGGACATATTCTTAGATTAACTTACTTTGTTGGTCCTGGAGCAACATTCCTATCAAATAAACATAGTCCATAACCATACAAGTGACCTCTTAAATCAGAGGGAAATGATACTTTGATAAGAATGCTGATCAAGCACATAAATGGTCTATATTTTCTCTCTCTCTCTCTCTCTCTCTCTCACTCATTCTCAATATCTGCAGTGGGTGAGAGTATTTAAAATGAGATGATTCAATAAATTATTATTACTTTAAAACAAATAGCAGATTACCTTGAAATGTGATTTAGCTTTGATAACCTCCCCCCTCCACCCCCGATATCACTGTGTAAACTTTAATCCTGAGCTGATGAGTATTGATGAGCTGATAGTATAAGATTTGTTTATGAAGTTTGCGTTGTGTGTGTTTGTGTGTGTGTGTGTGTGTGTGTGTGTGTGCAGTTAACTTTGTGATACCCTCATTAAAGAGAGGTATTGATTACTGAGTAGGGCATCCTTGGCAAGGCGATGATTGTGTGTGTGAATGCTTGTGTCAGATTGAAAACTCAGTATATATCACATACTGTTTATTTTATACTGTATTTCATGCATGAGAGTCAGTAAATGCATGAATATTGCCTTTCTGTATATGTAAAGCTTGTGTATTTGTGTGTGTGTGTGTGTGTGTGTGTGTGTGTGTGTGTGTGTGTGTGAGTGAGTGTTTGTGACTCTTTTGGATTGCTGGTAATTGCAGTGGAGATATGCCAGCCACACTACTGTTGGCTCGATGATTGGCTGCTGTCTTCTCCTCGAGTGAGTCGATAATGAGATAATTCATGAGTCAACATTGCTACACAGTACCATTCCCCCCACTCTGCAAAACACTATGAGACAAAGGTGAAAGAAACACATATTCCTCCTCTGCCCGCAGTGTTATTAATAATATCACAATCTAAAAAGGAAACTAAATTAAATAAAAAAATAATAATTTAACCTGAAACTAAGGCCACGTTTTTGTTTGAAAACACATCTTTTTCTCTATGTTTTAGCTTCCATCCAACAGGGAAGACAGAAATATCTGAAAACGATGATGCATTTGTTTTCATGTGACAGAGTCATGCTATCCATTCAACCGAAAACCATCAAGATGGCGGCCTACATTGTAGCTGCGTTATTGTGCCTGTTATACACTTTGAGAGCATTGTTAAAGATAAATATTACTTTGTACAATCTTCACAATGCATTCATTCAAAGGCATTCATTCAAAGTTTACCTGGAATTGCTGTACAGCGACAAAATACATTAGGACAATTGAATTTCAGCTCATAAATGGAATGGCGATTTTTTTGCATGCACAGTAAGGGGATTTAAGTAGTTTTCGTACGTTTTGGTTTGGACAAGCAACTTGTGGAAAACACATGAAAATGGCAGTGTGGATGGAGAGCGTTTCGAACAAGAAAACACTGTTTTCAAATGTATCCAGATGAATGTGGATGTAGCCTAAACTAAAATACATTTGCATGACTCCCAAACTAAAATAAAATGAATTAAAAATTTTGATAAACCTTTACAACCCACCTCAATTAAAATATACTACTAGATAGAGATAACACTAGAGGACACTGAGAAATGTAACTTTAAACATGTTTAAATGATATCAGTTAAAGCTACAGTGTGTAATTTCTGGCCACCATAGCGCTACTGGATGGAATTTTAAAAATAAACATTGTTACAAACATCCTTCCGAATACTCAACCTATCTTCCATTGATCAAAGGAACAGATAGACCTGCCCCCAACTCAAGCCATTTGTTGAGTCAGTGTTATTGTGTCAGACTGGATGGGTCTCTCAAAACAAATATAATTTTTTATAGTGCCACAGAGACACACCCTGCACCCAAAATCCTGTACTGTCAGAGCCTGTCCTTTATTTCATGAAGGACACACTTCTCTGCCAGTAAAACAGTAAGTTATTTAGATATGCAAATTCAGCATTCCGAATGTCAAAATAAAAGCATGAGTGTTTAAAAGATAAAGGTGCACGATTGAGATATATTACTATATATTACTATTATAATATATTATTATTATCATTTGTTTTACAAATGATAATAATATTTAAGTTGAATGGGTTCCAAAAAAACCTTCATGACCATAGGTGAGGGTAGGAACAAAAATTGACCGGTAGATCGAGAGCTTTGCCTTCCGGCTCAGCTCTCTCTTCGTGACAACGGTGTGATAGAGCGAGTGCAATACCGCCCCCGCTGCCCCGATTCTCCGGCCAACCTCTCGCTCCATTGTCCCCTCACTCGTGAACAAGACCCCGAGGTACTTGAACTCCTTCACTTGGGGCAATACCTCCTACCCTACCCGGAGTACGCACTCCATCGGTTTCCTGCTGAGAACCGGAAGGCAAAGCTCTTGATCTACCGGTCAATTTTTGTTCCTACCCTCACCTATGGTCATGAAGGTTGGGTCATGACCGAAAGAACTAGGTCGCGAGTACAAGCGGCCGAAATGGGCTTCCTCAGAAGGGTGGCGGGCTTCTCCCTTAGAGATAGGGTGAGGAGCTCAGTCATCCTTGAGGAACTCGGAGTAGAGCCGCTGCTCCTTTGCGTGGAAAGGAGTCAGTTGAGGTGGTTTGGGCATCTGGTAAAGATGCCCCCTGGGCGCCTCCCTAGGGAGGTGTTTCAGGCACATCCAGCTGGGAGGAGGCCTCGGGGAAGACCCAGGACTAGGTGGAGAGATTACATCTCCACACTGGCCTGGGAACGCCTCGGGGTCCCCCAGTCAGAGCTGGTTAATGTGGCTCGGGATAGGGAAGTTTGGGGCCCCCTGCTGGAACTGCTTCCCCCGCGACCCGACTTCGGATAAGCGGTTGAAGATGGATGGATGGATGGATGGATGGATGGGTTCCAAAAAAAAATAACCATGTGAATGACAAGTGGACTGATGTCTTACAACTAAATTGAACAAAAAAAAGAGATCTGAATCCTTTGAAGTTCAGATGCAAGTTGAAAAGATTTTGCAAAAAAAAATAAAATAAAATAAAAAATGCTTCTTTTCTACTGATGACTTATAGTGGAATTACTGTTAATTTTGCTGCTACATTATCCAATATACTAGTTAATAATAAAGTTTTTCTTAAAAAAAAACTGTGAATCAAACCCTGTGCTGATTTTTTACACCTTCAGTGGTGAAAATGGAATCCCTGCAGTCTATTACAATATGCTAGCAAGAGCTCTGCTTCTTTCCATTTCATATATCCACTTTTCAAAAATACTCTATAGACTATACAAGGATGGTGTAGTTGAATAATAGTGTTTTTTCCAAGGAAGACTGACAAGAAACAGGGTCATTTTGGAGCCATACTGCAGTGTTATTGTATGATAGAAAATGCCTTAATTTCTGAACTGTACATTTAATAAATAAACAAAGATAATGCAATTTGGGATTCAAAAGTATTTATTAAATTATTTAAGCATTAAAACTGAGTTTGTCAAAGTACGTTGAATTTAGGTACATATTTGTTATACATGTTGCCTGCCATGAGGAGATAGAGTAAATCAGGCATAGACTGTATGCTTTCTTTTGAGTATCTTAAAAAATCATAAATACATTTTGTGGCATACTTTGACGCTCTGTACAGGGACAAAAAACAAATAAATTCATAAATAACTGCTTGCTTGTCCAACATAAAATCGGTGTAGTTTTAAAGCTTAAAATCTTTACTATACATTTAGGCAAAATAACCATGAACCAGTGTGTTTTCATCTGCTCAAAAATTAGAAGTGTTACGCTTTCAAAACTTATGAAATATGATTAATTTCTGTACACCATAATGTCAAACATATGGTCAAAACATCATACAGATCGGAAAGGTCTCGAGAAGAATACGAAAAGTATTGTTTCACTCACATGCCAGATATATACTGCGTAAAAGCCCAAAGACATTATAAGTTGTAAAAGATGTGTCTTTTGTTGCGTTTTCATTCGTTCATATGGATACATACAATGCATAGATAAAATAATCTCTGAGAAAATGTGAATCTACCTCAGATAAATTCATGTCATGTTGGGGGCGGTCTCTGGTAACACAGCAAACCAATCACAGCTCTTGTGTTCTACGTTGACGCGATGCGCAGTAACATTTTCGAAGAGGTGCACGTCAGGTAACCGCTGAAGTTATGCGTGTCCTAAGCCGTAGGTTAGACACAGAAGCAAAAATCAGCCTTTACACATTGAGTGGTGCTCCTTTGGGTGATGCAGGTTTGAGTCTGGTCTGCAACATGACCCTAGCCTGTTTCTGTCTCCTGAATAATTTGTAGTACTTGCTTATATTGTACCTACTATATTAAAGGAGGGACCAAATTTTATCAAGATGGGTTCTGGGGGAGACTTGGGGGTGGGTTCTTATAACTTGGTTCTGCAATCAACCACCTTACAACACCCTAGCAACCACATAGCAATGCACTAAACCACCCAGTACACGTTGGAAACAGCATAATAACGCCCTGAAACCATCCCCAACATCCTAGCATTGTGGCGGCGAGTTTTGCACAGGAAAGCACCATCCACATTTTCTTCTAGTTTCTTAGAAAGTCAAATGTCCAAAAATAACTTTGAACATTGAACGTGTTAAAATGTATGAAATTTAGGGATGTCAAAAAATATAGATATATAGATTATTGATCAGCACGTTATTTTATCTATATATTTTTGCGACATTGATATATTCAAATTAGCCGATATTTAAATTAGAAGCCTAATGTGCGTGCTTTCCAATTCATTCAATTGCATCTGTTTAACAGTCTGGTATAATAGCATTGGGATCTATAACATCTACTGAAGACGGTCATGGTACCACACACACTCACACACACACACACGGTGCGACTATCCTTATGGGCACTCTCCATAGACATGATGATTTTTATACTGTACAAACTATAGATTCTATCCCCTAACGCTAACCCTCACCAAAAATTATTCTGCATTTTTACATTTTAAAAAACATACATTGTTTAGTATGTTTAAGCAATTTAAATTATGGGGGCACTAGAAATGTCCTCATAAACCACATTTATAGCATAATACCCTTGTAATTGCCAGTTTGTAACCTAAAAACATTTCCTCGTAAACCACCCAAACCCAAACCCACACAACACACACACACACACACACACACACACACACACACACATACAGGATGAATTGATGCAATGCAGCAGATGGCAGACCAAAGTTACAAAGTTTTTTGTACTTCTTCAAGGACGAACAAAGGGATTTCACCGAGTTTGCAGGTTAGTGTATGAAAGTGGTGTAAATGCGCAAACTAAACAATTGGAAATTTCAATGTTTACTATGCAATTTCTCTGTATGTAGCATTAAATAGGTCTTTCATTCAAACTGTCAAACCACAAATCAGCATCTTCCAGTAATGACTAGAGTAAATAATCTGTATGTGCTTTGATAATAATTTGGGTCTAATGTAATGGAAAAATATGCAAGTTGCGCTCTGTGGCATTGCAGAATTCTGATGCTGAGAGTTGGCGGTGTGTTTGTACCTTTGTAGAATGTAGTTGTTTCTAATTTTAAAATGCATCAAGTTATCCACCAGACACGTCCAGTGTGTGACCCCTTTAATTGACTCTGCTGCTTACTCTTAACAAAAGTTGTGTTGAGAAAAATATTTGAAAAGACGAGCAGCCTAATTTATAACTGAAAAAAATCCATATATATATCGATAATCATCAGGAAAGTCTTCCAATTATCAACATGTTAAAAAGGCATCGATCCCAAGTCTAATGATCTTACACTGATTATGCTAAATAAACTGGTCTTTTTCCTTTATTGAAATATGGTCATAAAGGGCTTATGCAAAAACCATTTGGCACGCGAATATTTTTGCCCATTACCGTGATTTTACGTTGCATGCAAGCACCTTTACCGATGTTCTTACTAGCTTATCCAATGTACAGTATTGTGTGCATACCTGTTTACTTTTTTACGTCAAAAGCAGACAATAACGTGAAGATTTCAAATCTTAAAATTTTCTCATTTCAAAATGCATTTTCTGATTTTTTTAAATAAGCTGATTTTTGGTAGTTAGCAGAGTAGTGGTGTGCATGTAAACATGATCAATGAAAGAAAAAGAGGTCATGGAACCTTCTAAACCTGGAGATAGAGGTGTCATACATAAGTGCTTCAGTCAGAGGCAGCCTCATATACTGAGCTCAACTCGGAGCAAAAACTATCCTGAGGGCAAAAAACAGGATGAACAGACAACTGCACATAGAAAGAAGGTGATGTCTACACAACAAACACGGGTCAAGACTGCTAGACCTTAGTGCTCCCCTGCACAAACTCTAGAAATAACCGTCACACATGTATTGACAGACACACACACATGCAGTACACGCAAGGGTTTCAGTGTGTTGATATATTGCACTCTTATTTCAAGCAGGCAGACTTGAGGCTCACTCTGTGTTCTGTTTTATCCAATCAAGAGCTCTGAGGGACAATTAGGTCTCTGACAGCTCACTTTCTCTTCTGCAGTGAGGTGGAATATGCCCACAGGGCTCTTACCTGCCACATTCATCACACACACATACACACACCTACCTACAAGTACACACCATTCTGAGCACAAAAAAGAGAGACTGTATAAGGGAGAAGAGATGGACCACTTCTAGAAAAATGAATGGGAGATATTGTAATGCTTAATATGGCAGCTGTAGGAATGGAAGTCCCAGTTTCAGTTAAAAGAGCCAATCACCTTTTTAATAGAGGTATTATGTGTTTACACTAGAATGTTTGTATGGCAGTATGCTTGATTTTACGTCATTGTTAGTAACAAGTGTAGCTGAAATGGCCAAACCTTTTAAATAGAAGGCCTGTCCACATGCATTTGTCCATGTAATGTACAGTAATTGAATATAATCTTGACAAGCTTTGGAAGTAATGTCAAAATAGTTGCCCTGGGGAGTTTCCAAGATTGATGCAAAGTGAACAGAGCTGATTCGCCTTCAAATTGTGACAAAAACCTTACTGCTAGGCACACATTAACACTACATGCTAGTACAGACATCCTACCAGCAGCGTAGCTAGACACTGTCTGATAGGGCTGAAGCCCCGGTTCTTTTGTTAATAGCCCCAAATGTTTTTTTCTTTTTTTGTGATGAGAGAAAAAACGAAGAAGAAAAAAGTAACACTTAATGTTAATTACACCAGGGTACAAAAGCAACGAGGTAGGTTTCAATTCTGGTTTCAAATGTAAATTAATTCCGATCAGTGAGCCCAACTTTCAATAACTGACAGTTCGCACTTTGACTTTTACCTGCTGTTCATTCTCAAGATCATCAGACACATTATGAATGCCTGGAGTGGGAGCTTTCCATTTTCTCACATGGGGGTGCAGCTTGTCTGTATCAGAGGCATTGAGGTTTTATTATGCAAGCCTTAATTCTAAATATACAATCTATAAGCCTCATTTCTGTTTAAATAGTTCAAAATCAAATGACATTGAACTTTTCAAATTATTGTACTTAAGTCTGCACACCAGAGTAAAAGGGGAAAAAACACTCTCTTACCATTTGTCGTGTTGAAACTTTGCTTTGTTTAAAACAACCTTGAATCATTTTTCATCAGAAAACAGACATGAAACCCAACGCAGGTGTTTCGAGATTCGTTTATTTTTAACTTTACTCTGTGATCTCATGATCTTGTTTTATTGCCACATAAAATAAAAAAATAAAAAATAATTCAATTTTGATAGTAAAGTAATATAAAGTAATAATATAAAGTAGTATTTTGTAAATAACTTTACATTTATGAGAATACATTTGTAGCTTTATGAGATTAAAGTTGTAATAGTTTGAGAATAAAGTAGCAGCATTTTGAGACATTTATGAGAATACATTTGTAGCTTTATGAGATTAAAGTTGTAATAGTTTGAGAATAAAGTAGCAGCATTTTGAGATTGCAGTCATAATATTTTTAGAATAAATTAAAAAATATGAGAATAAAGTTTTAGCATTGAGAGAATAAATTAGTATGTTGTGTGAATGAAGTAGAAATATTAGAGAAAACAAAATCTCAATATTAGGCTAAACAGAGCATCATTATCACATCGATAGAATGGACACCGAGCCAGCAGCTTTGTTAATGCAAGAGATGAATGAGGATAGATGGAGTTATTAGTATCCGGACTCTGCAGCTGTTATTTAGGAAATATAATTTATTCAGGAGAAAGTACCAGACAGATTCGAGCAGACTCACTCAGGGTTGTTATTGGGGTTCCCTGTCTGTCACTCACTTCGACGTTGTGTCGAGTGAAGTGACACTAAGGGACTTTCTTGAAGGCCTCTGTTACCTCTGAACTTCAGAAAAGGCCAATGAGAATTTGGCAGACAGAATTTGCATGTCCCTCCCCCGGACATACAGGTATAAAGGCAGGGGATCATGCATCTGTTCATTCAGATTTCTTCAGCGGATCCGAGCGGTTGTGCGATCAGCAAGCTGTGATCACTTACTGTTCCACTCACCTATGCAGAGCTTATGCTTTTGGATCTGTGGCGCATATCAGCTTTCTCCTTCTCTGCACGGCAGTGCAGCTTTACCCCTGGGTGCTTCGACAGTGCTGCAAAAAGAGTCTTTATAAAGATGCCCTTCCGCCCCTGTGTAGTTCCTGGATGCGATCAATTTCTCTCTGCTCCTGACGATCACAGGCGCTGCCTCGTGTGTCTTGGCCATGATCACACTGAGGCAGCATTTGTGGATAGTTTGTGTTCTCACTGTGAGAACCTTACCATGGCAATGTTCCAGTCATGGCTTTCCTTCTAAAAGAGGAACGTCACAACAGGCCAAAACCTACAGCGCCACTGGACAGGCCGCCTCGCCCTGCATGCCATGGCGCTCCTGCAAGTTCTCCAGGCCAAGGCACTCAAAGATTTGCACGTGTTGCAGGAACTGTGCTCAGGAGGAGAATCCTCATTTAAAGTTATTTTTTTTGCCACACCCCCTTCGGGCTGCGGAACCACATTCTCAATAAAAGAGCAATTTCCTCTTTTCCTGGGTCATATGGTCCGCAAATGACATTCCCACAGCAACCCGGTGCCACACTCCAGCACTCCAACAGAAAGATTGGTACGACTTGCGAGATTTCATCCGGGCCTTGCACAAACTCCTGTTCAAAATGCTCACACAAATACACATTCTATCTTCATCAATATTGGTTTGCAGCGATAGACCTGAAGGACATGTACTTCCACGTCTCTATCTTGCCTCGACAACAACCCTTACTATGGTTCAACGGCCAGGCATATCAGTACAAGGTCCTCCACTTCGGCATGTCCCTGTCCCCTCGCATCTTCACAAAGGTCGCAGAGGCAGCCCTTGCCCCACTAAGGGAAGTGGGCATCGACATACTCAACTACCTTGACACACTAACCTATAGTTTGGCTGCAGAAGGCTATATTGTGTATGGGGTAGGGGGGTGGTCACTTACATTACCCTTTGTGACACATTGAAAGTTTGTGAAAGCAGTGCACAGTCTGGAGAATCTCACTAAAGTGAACAGAGATTGAGAGGGTTTTGCTATCATTACGCTTTCTGCTGTTTCAAAGGTAGAGCGCTCTTTAGAAGTCATCTAAATTTGAGGAGACAAATCTTTCAAGTCACTTGCCACAAAAGCTGCTTCTATCTTGCAAATAAATGGAGTAAGTTTGAAATACTGTAAATGGAGATCATGAGGACCTACCATAGACCCTCAGCCTGTGGCTTCATGTGGCTTTTTTTTTTTAAAACACATTTGAATGATGAATACAAAGGGAAGTTGATACCTTATAGGATATAAGTATTTTAATTGTCCATAATGCAGACTTCCCACACTTTATATGTTTTAATACATTTTCAAGACTTTTCTGATGATTTTTCTGTACTAAGTATATATATTTTTACTATTTAAGAGAAACTGAACATAGTACAATTTCTAGTCTATGAAATATTTTAGAGCCCAGCACAGATAAACAATTAAAAAAAAAAAATTACGAAGAAATTTCCACGACTTTAAGTTTTTTTTTTCATATCCTATGGAGTTTTCCAGGCTTGGAAATTACAATAGTTACATTTCCTAATATTTCCAGGTTTTAGTTTAAGTCACAGCCCAGTAAAACCTTAAATTGCTATTTGGTATTGGTGGTCAGTGACAACATTTCATTGGACAAAAAAGTGTATACACCCATGTGAACAAAACAAGTCATCAATATTTTTGGTAATTCAAAATGTGTGTATCAATTGATTTAGCTTTTTATTATATTAAATTATACAAATTATACATTGGGCATCAAGTATCGAATCAACACAGTACTAAAATAATTAATTATACAAAGAAAACAAAAGTGCCCATAAACTCAAACAAAGTTTATAAAAAATACAGAAACATTTTTTTCTTTGCTTTATAGTGGATACGTGAATTTCTTGTGCTATCCTAACTTTACATTACTATATGTTTATTTGCATTATATTATTTACAGTTTGCATTGTTTTCCCCTGCTGAGAACCACTGATAGATGGCCTCAAAGCAAATGCAATGGACCAAAATCCACAAAAACTCAGTTTTGATTTCATGGGGTCTTTAAATTTCTGCTCAGACAATGAGGCAAGAAGCTATTCTTAGAAATCTTAATGACAGCCCCAGTAGCTGCGCTTAAACTTCACCATTTCATAGCACCTGTGCTCACTCATCAAATCAAAGCTATGTTCCAATTACATTTCATTACCAAAATCAGAATGGCAAAGCATGATCGTTTAATGATTTCAACCCATTCCACTGGGCCTCGCACATTTGTTCTTTCACAAAGAGTCATTTTTTTAGACAAGCCAGTGACTTTATATAACTAACTTCTGCCAGGACAGTGGCTCTAGTATTTGTTTAGGGTGATTAAGAATTGATGTGGTCCAAACACACAGTATGAAATCACAATCAGTTTGTGATACATTCAGCAGGGCTGATTACAAAGCTGGTCCTCCATTATTCTTTTATACAGCAGTAACAGTAAAATTGAAATAAAGCAAAATCAAGGCTTTTTGTTTTTCAGACTTCAAATTAGGTAATTCACTTAAAAGTGTAGCTGCAAATTTTTTATAAACAAATGTCCTGTACTTTTTGTAACCATTACTCAAAGGGTTATTTCACCCTAAATGGAAAGTTCTGTCATTATTTACACTCCCTTATAATTATAATTATATAATTCCAAGCCTGCAACTGTGTTACACAAAAGGAAGTATATACTGAGGCTAACTTTCTTCCTAACATCTCCTTTTTTGTTCCATGGAAGAAGTAAGTTATGCTTGTTTGGAAAATCATGAGGCTGGGAATATATGAAATGACAATTTACACTTTTGTATGAAATAGACTTTTATAGGATTCACTGGTTAATTTAAGGATTATGTATAGTGTCATGAGCTAGTTTGGAAGAATTTACACAGGTATTTCTTGGGAACTGTTTAATGGTGGTTCGTGATCTTATTATTTCAGTTAATCAAATCAGCTGAGAAATTAGCAGATTTATTTAATTATCATAGATGATATATTTATCCTGAAATTAGTTCAAATGCTAGTTAAATGTTAAGATTCATTAAATCATAATTAAATAATAAAAACATCAAAGTTCATTAAATCATAATTAACATGCAAGTGTAACTTGACCTTCAAACCACGACATTTCCATTTTTAAGCAGTTACATTGGACAAGTCGGGAAAGTAATTATCTTAAACCCCTGTGACATTTTTATGGTGTGCCTAAAAAAATATGAGACAAAGTGGATATCTGAATATATGCTGCATTTGTTATGTACTGTAAAATGCAGACACATACATAAAGCTATACTATATTTGTATATACATTGGGGTTCTGCATTTTTCTAAATTAATAGAGTACAGTTTGTTTCATTACAACTTATATTATCATCATAACATTTTTAGTGAAAAAATATGGATGAATTTCTAATTTTCTTAGAACCTAAATATCAATGCTAACCCACATGCTTTTAGAATGTCCCAAAGAGCATCTTGTGTGCCTTAATGGAAGCAATGAAATCTGACCTTTTGTATAAAGAATTTAACATGCTCAATTTCACAAATTTGCCTATTTGATTAGTGACTGAGAAATAGTAAGAATCTTAAAAATCCCTTATTCTTTTTTTTTTTAAACCCCACTTTATGTCTGTAGTCTAGGGCTGGCATTTAGAGGACAATGGTCTTTAACTGTGCAAGGTCACTTGGTCTTTCTGTACCCCTGAAATGCCAATTATCTTGTTGTGCATTGTTTGATGCATTTACTATAAAAGCCTTATCCCCATTAGAATCCATTTGGACCCCTATACAGCTGCAAGAGTGTAATCATATTTAATGATGTTTCTCCATAAAGGAATCAGCTACTCCTAAGAGTGCTTTTAACGGCATACTGGCCTTAAAAAATGACCAAAGTTAAAGTTGTGGGAAGTAACAGCTTTATTAAATTAGTGCAAAAGACAGATATAACTCATTCACCATGTCATCTTTTTCTTTGCATTTTCAGACCTTATGGGGTAATTCACACAAACCCACAAAAACATTCTGTTTTTGCTATGTTTTCACCTGTATTATCCTTTTTGTCTCTTTTTGTGTTATCTTCTTACAAGTGCAATAAGTAAAAAGAATAAAAATAAAATAAAGATACACTAAATTGCTTTTTTGACCGATTGAAGGGGAAGGGGAAAAAACTGAAAACGAATGGCGTACCATCAAAAACAAGGATCCCAAGACTGATTCAGTTCTGTCTTTGAATCTGTTTCGAGATTCATGTGAACTGCACACAAAATCTGGAGCTTGTAAATGAAAAAATTGAAAAAAAAAAACATCAACAGTATTAGAAATAGTCCCTACAATTTGCAAAAACATACAGTTCTTTTCTTTTTTATGTGGGGTCAATAAAGAATATGTGGTCAAAGTAAATAAGTTAATTAATATATTTGTACATTGGTAAAAAATAAAATATATATAGTGTACACCCCCCACCCCCACACACACCATTTCACACATTGCTATAAAGATATATCGTGTTCCACACCATAACAACTATGCAATCGGACCAAAAGCTAAAATTAGACACTCAAGAGATATTTTTTTAGATTTTAAAGGCTTCTGGCTACTACCCTTTCCTAAGAAAACACAACCACTGCAGACTAAACAGGCCTCCTGTCCTTCCCTTACATTAGTAAACAAGATCAAATACAGTTGTCTTGAACCAGAGGAAACTTAAGTACATCAAAATGTCCAATCGCTTTGTCCCCATCCAATATATCCATATCCAGTGAGAGAGTTCATCGAGGTGGTGGCATCCATGACATAATCCAGAAGAATGAGAGGACAGGAAGTGCAGTGCAAGTGAGGAGAGGACAGAGGGGCAGAGTTCCCGGTGAAAAGGTTGGGGGAGTGATGGAGACAGAGAGAGGGCCAAAAGAGGAGAGCAAAATATTGAAACAGAGGAGAACAGGGTGCAATGTGTATTGAGGGGAGAGCTCTTCTCTCTCTTCAGACTTGTTCACATGTGGAGAAGAGAAGGTTTTCTTCAGTGTTGCAAAAGGACTACAGAAATAATTTACAAGCCTGAGAAAGAGAAATAGAGAAAAGGAAGAATGAAAAAACATATTTACTATTCCAGCATTTGAATATCATACGACAGCCTTATAGAACATCTGTAGTCATAAACTAGAGTTAATAAAAACTTTCAGAAAGCATTTTTAGGGAAAAATTAAATATTTGCTTTAATATTTGTGTAACCTATGTATGAAAACAACCATCATCTTTTTTCTCATTTGCTTCTTTAGTAAACACAAAATTAATCTCTCCTTCACTTTTAACATGTAGTCCAATTTTTTATTTTTTTTGTATTTGAAGCCAACTTTCTGCAAATAATGTGTGTAATGTACCAATAACAGCACATCAGGTTTGATCATTTAAAGTACTCAACTTTCATACTTAAGTAAAAGTAATACACAAATGTATTTGTCACTGGTCTCATGAATCGTCCAAACGAATGGACTCACTATAATGAATCGGACTTTCAAAAGATTAATATGAGAGAGCAGTTTAGCAGATCACGTTTGATGATCAGTCTTCTTAAACAAATACTGTACAGTGCACATAAACAACAAGTGATTATATTGGTAAACATGTCAGGAAAATTGTGAAATTCAGGGACATTTTGCGATTGGAATTTTATTTTTCCAGAACAGCCAAAACGATCCCAGGAAATCATGGGTGGGTGCAATTCAACAAGTGCACTCTTTACAGCAGACGTAGGCATAAGAACACGCAAGAGTTTGAAAGCAGAACCTACTGTCATTATTCCACAGCATTAGAAGAGCATTCTCAATTGTTTCTGTGTTCCTCATATTCTGTTGCTTATATACAGAGGTGAATACATTTAGACCATAAGGTTTGTACACAACTAGGGTAAATGGCATCATATCTGTGCATTTGGAACCACGTTTAATCTTATTTAAGTTTAGACATTTGCTACAGTATTTCATAAATGCATGCCTCGCTGGTCTAACACAGACTCTATGAGCGCATGCGCTGAATGTCTGTATGCTGGCACTAGCTGCTGTCAATAACACTGCACTCTGTTAATCAGCTGCTCTCTGTTTGCAAATAATGGAAAAACTTTTTTGAATCCAGGTAACGTGTAAAGAGAGGCTCTAAATCAGAGTTAAAAGAATTTATTTTGCTAAAAAAATTTGCAAATTAAAAGTTGCAACAAATTTAAATAGCCAAGAAAGTATACATTTTGAAAAAAGCTACTTAAGTACAGTAACGAAGTACACCACTGTTTAAAGCAATGGTGCAGCACAGATGAGGTGTTAATGGTGTAATGTTTAATGAGAGTACTTAAAGGGATCGTTCATCCCAAAAAATAAAAATTCTGACTGGCAACATTTTTGATAAATTATCTTACGATGATCCTTATCCGTATCACGGTTCTGAGGTGGAATATACACTGTGTGGTGCAAATAGCAAGTGCATTTTCTCTCAAACAGATAAGGTTTTTTAAGGTAATCCTCTATCGAGTTTTAAATAGACAAAACCTACCTACCTCCCTAAACTAAAATTTGAACCTAAACCTCCCCACATTCAAATCTAGACAGAAAACTCACCTGTTTAACTGTCCATTTACTGACTGAACATTGTGCTGAACTTACTGATTGCACTGAATCATTTTATTTCTGTATTCGTTTTCTTTTTTATTCATTTTAATCATTTGTACTTATTTTTAAATTCATGTTATTACTTTTTAATCTCATTTCTTGTTCTTAATGGGTTTTAAAATGAATTTTATCTTGTATTTTCTTTATCATTTATATTTAATGCACTTTGAATTGCCATTGTGTATGAAATGTGCTATATAAATAAACTTGCCTTGCCTTGCCATATGGAACGATATTAAACTTAGTAAATTATTACAGAATTTTCTTTTTTGGGGGAACTTTTATTTAAAAACAAGAGTGAATGCCCTAATTTATTATCTTCTAAAATAATGATCTTTAAAGGCCCAGTTCCAATAGCCACACTTGCGGTTTTGATACTTCAGTGTGCATGCAAGCGGCACAGATTAATAGTTGAAGACTGTCCAAAGTCTGAAACATGCCAAAGCTCAGTGCACTTAACCCACACTGAATCCACACTGGCCCAAAAACCGCTTTGGAGCAGTCTTTCAGGCTAAGCGTATCCCAGAGTTCATCACGTTCAGCAGCCGACACCCCGCCTACACGAGTTATCACCATATCTTTGCCATGATGATGTCAAGAAAAGCTTTTTAATGTACATTATTTATTATAATCAGATGGTAAAATGTAAGTGAAGCATATGTTATTGTTGTATGAATGAATATATTCAACATAAAGCACAATATAATGTTCACAACAAGAAAATTGTTCTCTTCTAATACTGCTGGTGATTTTGGGCATTTATAAGCCAGTGTGGCATACAGTAGCATATACTGTATGATTTAGTAAATGTTGTTTTGTTTTTAAAATGTTATTAACTACTACCGTTGTTTCTCTCTCATCTGCACAAAAGTTAATACGTTTTAATGTTTTTTATTTGTTGTATGGAACCATATACTGATAAGTTGTGTAAAGTAGTCTTTGGTTGTCTTATATAAATGATAAGCAGACGCATATCATTTAAATTGTTTGTAGTAGTAGCTATAATGGATCACACAGATGTATAGAATAAAGTTTTTTTTTTCATTAATTACATTTATGCAGTGTATTTCGAAACAAAAGAAATGGCTTTAATACTTAACAGTGATTATGGATGTTACAATTTGACAGTTAAACATATTTTAAAGTGAAAAATATTGAAAATCAAAATGAGGTAAAATAATTAACTTTTACAATTAATTTCACACCATGAAACATTGTAAAATGGTTATGTTAGTACTTGCATAATTTCAACAACACAATACACTTCCAAAAACCAGTAGTGTAATGATAAATAAAAGGATTAACTATTCAGTTATATATTATTTTAAGTAGGCTATAACGGTTACCACAACCAACAACAATCAGTCTTCTGAGTGCAACTATAAAAACAGCTGTCACAACTGGGACCAAAATCGTTAAGTCTAGGAGTGTCCAATGTGCAATCAAAAGTCATACACGCACTTGCAGTATTCACATCTGCTTGCACACTGTGGCCAAACACCAAAAATATGTAAGACGAGTGGATAAGTAGGCAAGACCAAAGTGGGAGTATTGTGACAGGGCCAGACTTATTTTCTGACTATAGATGAAGTTGCCCCCTAATGTCCGCTAAAGTGCTCCCTTTCGGAAACCCAGTGAAAGCAATACATATTTACGTTACATTTTGATCCGAGTTTTAGCACATTTTGGAAAGCAACAATGTATGAATTCGAGCTTTGTGTAGTAAGAAATGTTTGCGTCCACATTGTTGCAAAGAATGTGTTTCAGGCCTTAAAATTAGTTAACAAAAAAGGTGGTTTTATCTGCTAGAAGCAATGTGAATGGCATTTAGAAACAAGTGGATTTGAGAGCAAAAAAAAAAAAAAAAAAGGGCAAATGCTGTGGAAATTTCTCCTCCCCTCGAGATATGCCACATCAGAACCCAGAGTGGATTAGAGAGCAAAAGCGCCCATTTTGGCAGAAAAGGGGATTTAAACTTCAGTAGGAAGGCTGATGGATCTGTGGATTAATTATATTTCATCCTTTTGGGTATCTTTCATCAGATTAAATAGAGGTTTAGGGATCTGTTGACGGAATACATCATGTTAGGAACATGCAACACTTCAACACTGCAAACTCTTGTCTCATATGTCATTTTCAAGCAAAACCATTAATTACAACTATGATTTGCAATTTGATTGGTACTCTATGCTCACAGTTTGTCATATTACTGTAATAATTTTTTGGCCTATATGGCAGTACTAATAATAAAATTAAAATATTTCAACGTTTAATGTTGAGGTAAGGTTAAGGATTTTTTGTGTGTGTGTGTGTTGCGCATCTATCAGTGTTGGGTAAATTAGTTCTGAAATGGAATTTGGTACTTATTACAAATTACATGACTAAAATTGTAATCAGTAACACTCTTTTAGATTTTAGGTAATCTAATCTGATCATTTTTGGATTACTTTTAGATTGCTTGTTATGTTCAAATGTCAGGTTTTGATGAAAATCTAATCATTAATAAATGTAATGTAAAAGTAAACATTATTAAACATGAAATCAAATAGCAACTTGCTACTTGTCAGAGTAAAACAAAGGAGCTAAGAGCAACAAGTGAAGCCTTTCCTCATTCAAAAGTTGAATCAGTATTCCCTATCCAGCAAATGTCCTTATTTGATACTCATCACACTTACTAAAATGCAGATATTATGCTGGGAGTATTCCCAAATGTGCAGTTTGCAGCCAAACCTACAGGGGGCTGTATGGTCATCCTGGCATCATTTGGACATCTCTGTGTAACTCTGAACTGTTAAACATCAGTATCTAAGATACGTCTCTATGCCCTGGTCTTATCCGTAATTGTTATATCAAAAGCCATTTTTGTCAGTGTAAGAGATAATTTAGTTTCAGCTTTTAGAATCCTGCCTTTTCTTGTGTTGAAAATTCTGCTTTCACTTACTGGCCTCCTTGTCGTGTAGCTGATTAACATTGCCAATTTAATCAGATGCCACGTTATCTGTGGACAAACAAAATCAATGTTCTCAAAGGGCAAATCAGCACAGAAGGTCAAGTTGGAAAACTGTCATCAGTAATGGGACCATTGGCTCCTGTGGGATTGAAAACGTGTGTCGAGAGTTTGTGCCAAATGTGATACCTGCCATGGTGATGTTTGAGAGAAAGAGGCACAGGCAGGTAGGCAGCAGGAGTTTTAATGGGGGTCTAAAGAGAAATGAACTTGTTTAGCTTCACAGATGACCCGTTTGTGTTTTCCAAGAGGCTTCCATACATTATTTAAGGGGCCACAAAAGCAGTCCTTTATCATACTGAATGGAGAAGGAACAGAGTATGGATTTTTCTGTCTCTGGAGCAGAAAGTTAGAGACATGCAAGCTAAAAATATACATCTTCCAACCAGAGCTGGACGAGAAATTGGCCCGGGATTTTACATGGTCACTGACCCAAAACTTGTTGGGGTGGGGGATGGGGTAAACAAAAGTTGTTGACCAGGGGGGTGGGGGGGCACATTCAGCATGTTTCGAGGCAGAAACACCAGCCCGCTCGGATCTCCCGATGGACAGTCCATCCCTGATTGGCCCTAAAGTGCGTTGGCCCACCGGGAAAATGCCCGGTATGCCAGATTACCAGTCCAGCCAACACTAATATACTGTATCTGCACAAAACCACAAACACAAACAGTCACCTTTAAGGGATAGTACACCCAAAATGTAAAATTCTGATATAATTTACTCACCCTTATGCAGCATCAAACCCAATTTAATTTCTTTTCTCTGTGGAAAACAAAAGAAGATTATGCAGAAGGACAGCCTCAGTCACCATTCACTTTCATTGTATGAAAAATAAAGATGCCATGAAAGTGAATGGTGACTGAAACTAACATACCTTCTCACATCTCCTTTTGTGTTCAATGGAAAATAGAAAGTCATGTGGGTTTGGAACAAAATACTGGTGAGCAAATGCTGAAATTATTTTCATTTTGGGGTGAACTATCCCTTTATAGTCACTGTGTTTTAGAGGCTATGTGAGTGTGTGTGGACGTAACGTTGAACAAAACAACAATTCAACAATTTTACAGCACAGTGTAGTGTTACCTGTACATATAAATGTATGATTATAATGCACAAATTACATGTTCATCATGCCACGCCAAACCAATAAACTATAAGACAGTAATTATATGTGTGTTGGTATGTGTCTCTTGTAGCCTATAGAGAAACACAAAGCAAGGACTGTATAATCTTTTGGCCATTTATCTCTTGTAGTGCTCCATCACTGGTCTTATATTTCAGTTCTCACACAGTCTCTCTCAGCAGGGGTCAGGGTTCATCAATGTGATAAGGAGACTGAAGTCAGACACGGTCTACATTCCACTCGATCAGTGCGCAACATCCTTGACTCCTTGGCTGTGTCTTCCTGTGCAACAGTAAAATTAGGGATGGCACCGATCCGATACTGACGTTTTGAGACGGATCGGGTATTGGTCCAACGAGCCCGATCCAAATCCGATACCGTTTATTAGTCATGTTCATTACTGTCAAGCTCCAAAAATGACATAAAAGAACAATAAAAACATAATTAAAGTAGTTAATATGACTCGTGCATTTTATTCTAAGCAGCTTAGAGATGTGCGATAGCTCTGTGAATCACAAAAGTGTGTGTTTTATAAGTAAATATCTAAAATGCACGCACAGCGCCAGGGCATTAGTGAATGGTGTTGCTTTTTTGTGACACACACACGTGGCTATTTTTAGCCTTCACGTGATGCGCAATATTTGAGCGCAACTCATGAACAATATCTCAGACGAATACGCTCAATAGTTCAGTTGACCTATAATATGCATTTAGAATGGCACTGGAGCTGCATTTTACCAGAATTTTAATAAGAAGTAAATTAAACTACTGTGAACTTGACTAAAACAGACACATACAGGACTTCCTGTAGAGTTCAGAATGTAAAAATAATAAAAGTCAGAAGGGTTTTAAAGTTAAAGGTGCACGATTGAGAAATATTACTGTTGTATTTAAACATTATGCTTATTGTGAGGATTAAATGAAAATGATTCAAGATTTTCAATGCCTCAATCTTTTGGACCCCACAGTATGTGTTGAAATTAAGACAGTTGTACAAACTTTCAAACTTGCGAAGGCATCAAGGGGCATACAAACAGACATACAAACATCACAGAGAAATTAAAGTAACAGCCCTGAGATAAATGTAAGTGCAGGGTAGTTCTAGCGGGAAGACTAGCAGCTGTACATCATCGTACCTTTAGCAGGGTAACACTTAGCCCAGTGGTCGGGAACCTATGGCTCGTGAGCCACAAGGCTCTTTGTTAAAAATCAAGTGACTCGCAGGGTGTCTCACCATTCACCAACACATGAACCTTTAAAACTTTCTAGAGATAATTTTCCAGCAGAAAGTGGTGCAATTGCAAAGCTTGAAGTCAATGACAGTTTTGATTTCCTTGCTTTCGAATTTGTATATATTTGTATCATACAGCTACTCCTAGTGAACAAGGTTTAAAATGAACACCCGCCAAATGCTGATTTTACATGCGGAATATTTTCCTGATGTACCAGCCACTTTGGAAAGCGAACTGTAAGACCTCTCTGAGTGATAAATTACAAGAAATTAGACACAAAATGTGTCACGTTTGACAAAACGTGATTATATTTTGAAGAACAGATGAAAGAAAAGCCACCAATACGCTTCTAATGTGATGTGTGTGTGTGTGTGTGCAGTGACCTCTGCTGTTCATGAGTGCAATGAAAGCACTTCTTCAAAACACACACATTCATAGAATTCTGAGCCTCGTTTCCCAATAACTATTGATATTAGCTGTTAAGAGCATTTTCTACATGCGATTTTATGAATGTTTGTTATTATATAGTCAAAAAGACGCGCTTGAAGAAACACACTTTATTATATTTTTGAGAACGGACAAAAGAAAAGCCGTCAATGCTCATGTCTGAATCACTGTCTGTTCAGAGACGTGCAATGGGACCCTACTGCATACTAATTTTTCGTTTCGTTTAAAGTGCAATTTGAATTTAGAAATCTCTTTTGTTTCAGCAAAATCAAGTAAAAAAAAAAAAGTTATTTTTTGGAGACCCGCACAAACGTGTACTCAATTCCATTTTGCAACATGTTACCTATTAATATTTGCATATTTGTTTGTTTTTGAGTAGTCTATAGGTAATATCAACATTTTATTTTATAACCTTTTGAAAATAGTAAATTATTCATTTGTGCAATGTTCTCATTCGAAAAAATTATTCAACCAAAATTTTTTACATTTTCTCCTTAGTGAAAAAAGATTCCTGGACTAGCCAATCACATGTAAGCCATTACTTTATAAGTCTGCTCACAATATCACATTGCTGTTTCATTGTGCTAACACGGCAACCTCCACCACCACCAGTTGAGCACAGGAGTAGGCTCCTAACCCCTGCCTCCTATCTCTTGCAGGATATGATGGTTCCGAGTTAAAATTATTCGGACCGCCAGACTGGGCTTATGCCAAAGAGAGACAATTAATTTCTGTTTTATATTCATTAAATAAATGTCATCTTAAATTTCACTCAAGTCTGCGAGTCATCCTGAGATAATTTATCCACTATGGAGGCTGATGACACTAGTGTGCTAGATTGCCTCAGAGAAGCAGGTTTTTCATAATATGCATTGCAGCATTGCATAATATATGCCGATGTCTGCCAGGGCAATGGAAAATAATCCCATCATTCCAGCCTATTAGCATTCTCAGATTCAACATTCACAGACAACACAATGACTGTTAGCAGAGCTGATGCTAAAAAAACAGGACAAAGAGAAAGAGCGGAAGAGAGAAATGCATGTCAACAGAAAGCTGTTAAAGAAATATTGTGGGTTCGCTTTACTACACATTAAGCTCCATCGACAACATATAAGGCATTCTGGAGGGATTAAAAAAAGATGAAATATAATTCTTATATTTTTGTTAAATCGCATACTAATTCTTCCCTACAAAATTTTAGCTAAATCGATTTTTTTATCAGACTCATCTTGGGTGAGCACTGTATAATGTTTAACTCTTGTTGGTTGATACTTTATGGTGCAATACATTTTCAGTGCAATACACTGCCCCAAAAATGTCCATTGTGGATTTCTGTAAACTAGGGCTGGGAAATTTAACACGTTAATTTTTGTGATTAATAGTTGACTTTCTAACACAATTATTGCAGTATCTGTTATTTTTTTACTTCCTAAAAACTCCCTGTGTGTAAAATTGCCATACAAATTTCCAAGAGGTACAGGCTCGAATCAAATGCACATCCTAGCACAGAAACTAATTGTGTGGAGCTGTGCACACTTATTCATTATGCACAATGCATGTCCCAGACATAATAAACATGTGAGCAGATTTACTGTACAGAGATTGGAGACTTCACCCTGCAAGTGGTGAGCCAGGTGTGGAAAAGAATAGCAAGCTGCCATATCTCTTTGCATCACCCAAAAATTCTCTTTCACTGTCATCTGAACCAGTGTCAAAAGCAAAACCATGCAGTTTAGATTTACAGTAATTTAATCTTCCCATTTTCTATAATTAAAAAAGTCCACTACCCAAATTTTAATTACAGCATGCCCACAATTTTTTTTTGGCATGTAAAAATATACTGTACTTTTGTCTAATTAACTCTATTTGCAAAAACCGGACAATTTAAACATGTACATATTTAAATAAACAAAGTATAAAATATAAAGCAAATATATTTACTATGATATTGTATTGTAGGGATTTTAAGTCAAAATTATGGGTACTGGGATGTACCACTGAGACTTTTTCTCAAAACCATACAAAAATGCATAGCTAATATACAAAGATTTAAAGGTGAAATATTTTTTCCAACATCTTCAAGTAACCCATTGAAGATGAAGCTTAAGCTTCCAGACCACGCCTTGATGGGTAGATGAATGATAATATATACAGAGAGATAACACAAACAAGAAATAGGGATCAAGAGAGAGTGGAGAAGATCTGCCAGCTTGTTTAACGCACGCCTCTCATTGGCTCCACTGTGCCATGAAATACAGATGGACCCATATCTATCCAAACTTGGGTGTGAAAACCAGCAATAGAAAGCCTCCACATCCACATACAACCAAGCAGAACATCCCTTTCTTAACAGAGGGATGGAACTGAAAATCTCAGGTTTATTTTCCCTCGTTTTTCCATTTTAGAATGGCTGTAAAAGAGCTCCATTATGTTCCACCCTCACTAAAGGAGTGAATTATTAATGTTATTGCTGGGAGAAAGAGTTGCCAAGGGACCGTGTGCAGAGTTGGACAAGAGATTTATTGTGGGACAAACACATAACATACACTGACACACATACACACAACAACACACACACTGAGCTAAAAACCTGCCATAAAGTGACCTTTAATCTTTGCATATTAATTTAAATGCTTCTGTCTCTCTAGTGGCTATAATGGAGGCCCTATCTGTGCTCTGTAAATCTAGATATGGATAAACGTCTAGGATACTGTTGTAACCTCTGATCCCTGATGGAGGGAACGAGTTAAGAGGGAAGTTGTGTCGAAGAAGCAACACTAGGGGTCTTTTGAGAGCCTTGCGCATCTCTGAACTTGAGAAAATTAGAAATTTACGGACAGAATTTGCACGTCCCTCCCCCGGACATACGGGTATAAAGGGAGGGAAATATGCATCTTTCCATTCAGATTTTTCTTTCGGATCCGAGCGGTTGTGTGATCAGTGAGCTGCATTCACTGAATGTTCCATTCATCTCTACAGAGCGTTTGCTGTTGGATATATGGCACATATCAGCAGCTTTCTCCTTCTCTGCCCAACCGTGCAGCATTGACCCTGGGCGCTTCGACAGTGCTTCTAAAAGAGAATATTTTCCCTAAAAGAGTTTATTTTCTCTAAAAGAGCAATACAAAGCAGCATTGAACGTCTTTTTCAGGATGCGTCTTTATAAAGATGTCCTTCCGCCCCTGTGTATTTCCTGGATGCGGTAGAGTTCTCTCCGCTCCTGAAGGTCACAGACACAGCCTCGTGTGTCTAGGCAGCATTTGTGGATGGTTCGTGTTCTCACTGCGAGAACCTTACCATGGCAACATTGCGGTTGAGGCTTTCCTTATTAAAGAGGAACGACACTCCAGCCACCCCCCACGTCACTCCTTCTTCCCACAGAATTGAGGACGACACTGCTGGCGATGGAGGTGATTTGGTGATGGCAGCAGGCTCGGTTATGCCTGGGTAGATTCCCACGAACCAACCGCCCCCCGGCACGCACGTTGACTTCCGTCCTGGCTCGGTGTGACAGCGGCTCGCCTCATGGCCAGTCTGCTTACACCCCTCGAGCCCTCTAGCTGGATGACAAGCTCACTACTGCATCGGAGAGCGTTCCGGCATCTGATGCAGATGTCTGGTTCCTCGGGTCTGGGCCCCCCTGGTTCCTTCCTTTACGGAGGTGCATGATGAGCTGACGAGGTCGAGGAGGGCACCTTTCACTGCCAAACACAACTTCGTAGTGAGCGAAAGACGGGGAACTCTTAGTGCAGTTTGGGGCTATAAAATTGCAAACAGATACAGGATCACTGAAGACATTCTGAAAGAGAAGCCAATTCCCTGCCAAACTCTACAGCAAGGAGTATAAGGTGTTACTAATCTGCATTAACATTGAGCTAGAGGAGCAACATAGACACGCTCAAATGAACTGTTTTCACAGACAATTTTTTAAGAGTATAGAGAAAATATCCTAATCTTGAGCCGTATCTTTCTCTTGTTTTCCAGTAAAAAACATCTAAATATCCTAACACCAAGAAACATTTACCTGAGAAGCAACATTTTCAATGTATTAAGACTAAATTTAAAGATAATATAATATTCAGTACACATATTTATTATACAGTGCCTTTCATAAGTATTTGGACAATGAGACACTTTTCATAATTTTGGTCTCTGTATGCTACCGCAATAGATTTGAAATGAAGGAGCTTTCATCTGATATATTTACATACAAATTGGGTGAACAGTTTAGGAATTAAAAAAACATTTTATACACAGACCCCAAAATTAATTGGACAAACTAAAATAATCATAAATTATCATTCTTTGTTGAGACTTTGCACTGAATGACTGTCTGAAGTTAGGAACCCATTGACATCACCAAAGTCAGGGTTTCCTCCCCAGTGATGCTTTGCCAGTCCTTCATTGCAGCTGTCTTAAGTTGCAGCTTGTTTGTGGGTCTTCAACAGGTGAAAATGCATGTACAATTAGGTTGAGGTCAGGTGACTGACTCTGCGATTGAAGAATATTTAACCTCATTGAAATGCTCTTTGATTGCTTTCACAGTATGTTTTGGGTCACTGTCCATCACTACTAGGAAATGTCGTACTCTCAGTTTTGCAGCACTTGGTTGAATCTGAGCAGATAGTCTAGCTCTAAACACTTCAGAATTCATCTTGCTGCTTCTTTCAGCAGTCATATCATCAAAAAACACTAGTGACCCATTTCCATTGGCAGCCATACATGCCCATGCCATAACACTTCTTCCACCGTTTCACAGGTGAAGTGGTATGATTTGATCATGAGCCATTCCTTCCCTTCTCCATTCTCGTCTCTTCCCATGATTCTAGTACAGGTTCATCTATCCAAAGAAAAGTTTTCCAGAACTTGGCAGGCTTTATTATTTGCTTCCTGGCAGTCTAATATGGCCTTCCTATTCTTGAAGCTTACCAGTGGTTTGCATCTTGTGGAAAACCCTCTGTATTAACTTTCATGAAGTGTTCTCTTGATTGCCTGGAGAGTGTTCTTGACTTGGCTTGATGTTGTAAAGTGTTTTTTCTTTACCAAGGAGAGACATTTTATTTTATTTATTTATTTTATTTTTTATCCCCTTTTTCTCCCAATTTGGAATGCCCAATTCCCACTACTTAGTAGGTCCTTGTGGTGCTGCGGTTACTCACCTCAATCTGGGTGGCAGAGGGCAAGTCTCAGTTGCCTCCGCTTCTGAGACATCAATCCACGCATCTTATAATGTGGCTCATTGTGCATGACACCGCGGAGACTCCCAGAATGTGGAGGCTCAAGCTACCCTCCGCAACCCATGCACAATTTACCACGTGCCCTCTTGAGAGTGAGAACCCCTAATCGTGACCACAAGGAGTTTCCCCAATGTGACTCTACCCTCCCTAGGAACTGGGCCAATTTGGTTGCTTAGGAGACCTGGCTGGAGTCCCTCAGCATGCCCTGGACTCGAACTCGTGACTCCAGGGGTGGTAGTCGGCATAAATTCTCACTGAGCTACCCAGGCCCCCTCCAAGGAGAGAATTTTGTGATCCTCCACCACAGTTGTCTTCCGTGGTCATCCAGGCCTGTAGGTGTTGCTGAGGTCACCAGTGTGTTCCTTCTCCTTAAGAATGTACCAAATTGCAGATTTGGCCACTTCTAAGGTTTCTTCTATCTCTCTGATAGACTTATTTTGTTTTTTTTAGCCTAATGATGGCCATATTTACTTGCATTGATAGCTTTTCAGTCGATTGTCCAATTACTTTAGAGCCCTTGAAATTGGGGGGGGGGTCTATGTTTAAAAAATGCTGTAATTCCTTAACTGTTCACCAAATTTGGATGTAAATCCTAATTTGGATGTAAATCCCTTCAAATTAAAGCTGACAGTCTGCAATTACATATTGATTGTATCACATATTGATTCGCATATTAATTTCAAATCAATTGTGGTGGCGTACAGAGCTAAAATTATGAGAAATGTCTCACTGTTCAAATACGTATAAAATATACTATTTAGTTTGAGTTTGAGGTGGAAATCCAACTTCAAGTTGCATTCTATTGCACTTTTCCAAGTAGGAAGTAGGGAATTCTGACAAGCCGAACTGACTGGAATGCAGCTGAAGTCAATTTGTATAAAAGTATCTGCTTTATGACTAATTAATTAATTAGTCAATAGAATACTCAACCAGAATTAATGGAAAATTGACCCAGGTCTTACACTTAAAATTCAGAATGGGACATACAATGACAACACATTTTCCCTCAATATTTAACCCTCTGGGGTCGATGGACGCGCTGGCGCACCCTGGTGGATTTTTTTATCATTACAGTGAGAACATTTTGGGGCATACAGATAAGTGTAAGATATCATTAGAGACTATAAAGGGTCTACTTTTATTTGTGTACACTCACAATAACATCAAAACCTTGTGGTTTTGTAAAAACAAAAAAATAAAAAGCATATGTTTTCAGCAGTCTCTGTGTAAATTAGCATATTTCTGAAACACAACAAAAAAATGAACTGAAACTCCATGAATACTTATCACACAAACATGAAACATTTGTCTAAAGAAAGCTTAAAATGTCTACTTTTAAATAAAACTATTCAAATTTAAAACAAATATTCTCCTGTAATGTAATCTGTATGAAACAAAGCGATGTACAGTTTCTCCTGGCTCAGCTAATTATCCCTAATGTGATCACACCCACGGGCAGAGAGCGCTATTGATACAGTAATGTGCTGAGACGATCAATGCAAATGGTAAACGCCCCCGACTGTGCCTTAAAAACAAGAAGTTCATTCACTTTTCTGCACGGTTGAAAGATAGCACGATACATAGGCAAGGAAACTCCTGGATAGTGACGAAGAGTCCACATTTTCCTCAGAAGAAGAGTGGGACTCCAATGAACGTTTGCATTTTGAAGAAAGATTTGATCCTGCTGAGGATACAATTTCAGATGAGTAAGTCATTTAGTTTTACTTAAATATTAGTTGACATGCTATTTCATATAAACATGTACATATTTTACTAGTGGGACTGTTTCCAGACTTGCCAGCAAGGATTCAGAGTACTGAAATTTGAAAGATGAATCCTAATAAGCAAGTTTTAGTTACATTTAAATGCTGTTTTGGCTAAAGCAGTCATTTAAATGGTATGCTGTATGGTATATATATATGAATGTAATATGATATAAAAATAATATGAATGTTTAGATTATATTTTAATTAGTGTTTTTGCTGCCTCATTATCATTAATGAATCTTGTGCTTGCAAATATGTGTTTGGGTGTAAATGTGTCAAATGTGATATAAATATGCCCATATTAGAAAATCAGCATATATAATGATTTCTAAAGGATCATGTGACATTGAAGACTGCAGTATTGATGCTGAAAATTCAGCTTTGATCACAAATTGCATTTTACAATATATTCAAATAGAAAACTGTTCTTTTGAATTGTAAAAAGAGTTCACACAATGTTTTTACTGTATTTTGTATCAAATATATGCATTCTTGGTGAGCAGAAGAGACTTCTTTGAAACGGTAGTGTAGGCCTAAAATTAAGTAAAGTCTATGTAAAAAAAAATGTATAGTCAGATTACTTATTTTAACTTAAAACCTGATTTTGATCATTAAGTCTCCTCACATTCATTCTCTTTCTGTCACATTCCTCATTGATAGGCCCAGAGGAAGGATCTTTGTCTCCTCAGTTGTGAATTACAATCAATATTCATGCCTCCTCGCATATGACCTTTCTAACACTAAAAGTGTCTTACAAAATTTTAATTACTATATTGTTTTGTATGAATGAGAGATCAGGATGATTGTTACATCATTGTGTAGCAAAAAAAAAGGCTACAAGTTCTAGTTCTCAAAAGTCTTGTGGACAAATGTTTAGTATGTATTATATGGCCTTATTTCAATGACTTAAAAAAAGTTTTGTTTTTTTAAACTACGCATAAACTTTATTTTCTCAAAAATACAAATATGTACACACATGTTGCTCACATATTATTGTAGCCCAGTTTGTGCTGAATACAATGTTATCAGACTTTAGCCATTAATATGTTTTTAAGCAACTGAAAAAGCACAACTGTCAAAGCATGTCAAAACTTCTCCAAGGCCCAAAAAACCCTCAGACCCCAGAGGGTTAAATACTGTAAAAATACACCAAAACTACCATACAGTTGAAAATGAGTGAAGTACTATTTAAGTTAACAGAAAATGGAACAGTATTTACCTTTGGCAGTAACCATTAGAAGCCTAATTCTGAGTCTTAATAACATTATGGAAATATATTTAGATTTTTAAGTAGGTCCCATACCACATAGCAGCTTGTTTGGCCTTTGAGCCACAAAAATGATGCACATAAACAAACTGAATAAGAATGACTCTGCAAGCAGCTTTTATACTGGACTCTACAACTACATAAATCTAAATAAGTTTAAAGTACTTAAAATGCCCAGAGAAGCCCTGTAAAATAAAGTCCATTCCAATGTGTCGGTGCAGCACAGAATGGACAAGGTTCCAAGTTCAAGGATAAAGAGAGTTAATGGTTTTTGTTGAAAACCCTGCAGAGTTCTGGCTTTCCATATATTTTTGCTGTCGAGCAGAGTCATGGCACTTGCAATATTTATTTGTACTTTATTAGAAGCCATGAATTATGCAGCATCTATCAAATTTTAAAACTCTGCATTAAGGCAAATGACGCGGAACTTTCCTGCCATTCTGATAAGAAAATGATTATGCTTTAGGGATGTGAACCCGAGAAAAGTTTATAGCTCATTCTCTTTTATGGCACGGGAGGCTTCATAGCGATCTAAATGATGTCTCATTAAAGTATGTTTCAATTAATTTGTCTCAGATGTTTCTTTTTTAATAAAATAAAAATGGAAACAAATGATACAATTTTTTAAATACAGTAAGAGTCTAGAGCCACAACTTTAATGTGCATAGCATAGCTCAGATAATTTAGCCTAGAAAATTTTGATGAGAAAAGTTCAAGTTTGATTACAGAAGTTGGCATACTGTTGATCTCTTAAGAAACTCCTAAAGGATATGCATGTGAGTTTACTAGGGTCTTTTTCTTAAAATACAAATATTAGAAGTAGAAGATTCAAACTTCCCATTTGGCCTCTATTTAAACTCTAGGAGAACCAACTGTGATATTAAGGAGATGCTGTATTAACAATTGTAATTTTTCTATGCTACAGGGATACTTACAGAGGATGGAGAGCAGAACCAAACCGAGCAGCAGCGAGAGGTTTATTTGGACTGAGCCAGCACTGCTGCAGTCCATTCTGTTCTTCTTACAGGTGCACACCTGAACTTTCAGCTCTGTGTTGTTGGAAATGGGAGGGATGCCGGAGTCAGTCAGAACCAGAGGCAGGTTGTAGTTGGCCCTTTTAAGACTGTGCAGCAACATGATCTGGGAGTGAGTGTCTGTGGAGAACACCAGAGAAGGTTAATATAAATCTGACAAAAGAAAATGTGTAAACACTATAGTCAAGTCAATACAGAACGTATAGGTACAAATGTGTATACACAATACTGTGTACTGTGACTTTGAATCTACACCACCAATTATGGCAAAACCAATTATATTTTAGCTTTAGTTGTGTGCTTGCAGTCTCAACTGAATATGATGGTAAAGAAAGACTGGGCACTGCAAAACAATAAAAAGGAACATACTGTAACAAGACAACACATCTAGCTAACAATTGCAATGTTAGTTGCATGCACCCATGAATAAAATTACTCTTATTAGTTTTCTTATAATTTAGTAAAAAGATTCAAAAATCAGTTTCAAACTCACAGATTATCGGTTTGAATCAGTCGTATGACTCAATCACTCACTGAATAAATCAATCACATTGTTTTTTGAATTATACATGAATCCACAAGTTATTATGCTCTAAATTACCCTAGAACTGTTATTGTATTATACAATTAATACGCTTTTGATCATCCACGTGCCACCAAATCAGCGCTGACTCGCTGAAGCATGGACCCTACAAGACCAATGAAAGTGTCCTGTGGTATCTGGCACCAAAACATTAGCAGCAGATCCTTCAAGTCCTGTTAGTTGCGAGGCAGAGCCGCAGTGGATCAGACTAGTTGGTCCAGCACATCCCACAGTTGCTCAATCGGATTGAGATCTGGTGAATGTGGAGGCCAGGGCAATACCTTGAACTCTTCACCACATTCCTCAAACCATTCCCAAAACAATGTGTGGCAGGGTGCGTTATCCTGCTGAAGAGGCCACTGACATCAGGGAATACCATTACCATGAAGGGGTGTAACTGGTCTGCAACAATGTTTAGATAGGTGGCATGTGTCAAATTGCCATCCACATGAATGGGTCAGCACAACATTGCCCAGAGCATCACGCTCCCTAAACCGGCTTGTTGTCTTCCCATAGTGCATCCTGGTGCAATCACGTTCCCAGTTACATGTGATGTAAAAGCAAACAGGACTCATTGGACCAGGCAACCTTCTTCCACTGCTCCAGTGTCCAGTTCTGACACCCATTTTAGGCACTTTCGACAGTGGACAGAGGTCATTATGAACTCTCTGACCAGTCTGCGGTTAAGCAGCCCCATATGCAGCAGGGTGCGATGCACTGTGTGTTGTGACACATTCCTCCTGTAACCATAATTACAATTTTCTGTGACTTGTACCACAGTAGACTTTCTTACGGTTTGGACCAGATGGGATAGCCTTTGTTGCCCTCACGCATTGATGAGCCTTGGGCATCCCTCCTCGAGCCACTATCAGTAGGTACTCATCACTGCTGACCAGGAGCACCCCACAAGCCATGCCTTTTCAGAGATGCTCTGACCAAGTCGTCTGGCCATAACAATTTGGCCCTTGTCAAAGTCACTCAGTTCTTTATTCCCACCCATCTCTCCTGCATTCAACACATTGACTATGAGATTTGATTGTTCGCTTACCATCTAATCTACCCGGACCTTGACATGTGTCCTTGTTAGGAGATGGACAATGTTATTCGCTTCACCTGTGAGTGGTCATCGCTTGTTAGACTTAAATCAGTGTAACTGTTCATGTGACAATATTTAAAGATACATTTAGAACAATTTAAGCTGTTACCAAAAAATAGTATTGTTTTCATTTAGTATATTTGTAAGGTATGTAGTTATGGGAGGATGGTAAGGACCAATTTATTCTGCAAGTACTACAAAAAACAGGAATGGAATCATTAAGGAACAAGAACTGTGAAGCAGAATCAGAACCAGAACCAAAATTGTTAACTTCCTTAAGATTCCCATCCCAAGCATAAAAGAGATGGCAGTGCTGTCTATTTAGCTTTGTATATTGTACTCATTTCTACTTTTTGGAGAACAATTAATTCTATCTCTCTCGCAACTACTCACGTCACTGAATTTAGAACAGTATTCACCCACATTACTTCCCGCCGCTCAAAGCTAACATCTGTGCTCGGGTTCATGTAAACAGCAGCCACCCAACCTTGAATCATCTCACCAGTCCTCTCTCTTGTTTTGTCTCTCTCTCCTTTTCTTTCTGTGCTCTCTGTTTCAGAGCATCGGCTACTGATTCTCTTCTCAAAAATTCACACGGGTTCTTCATTTGTGTGTCTGCCAAGGAAACCCCAAAATACACAGAGCTGTTTCTTAATCATATACACCCACTGTCTGTGACATTAAAGCAATTCACTTGCTCTCGGAATCATTCCAATTTATATGGCCCACCTGACCATGCTGAAAAGACCAGCTTAGGCCAGAAATTCAAATCTGTTCCAGGTTGGTTTATGCAGTTTAGTGCTGCGTAGTATCTGACAAACCAGGCAGAAGGAAATTAAGAAGAATTAGCAAAGACATTTCTACACAAAATAACTTGAATCCAGGAGCTATGCTGATGTTTTCTTTCCAAGTTATTAAAACAAAGAAACAGAGGCCAGCCATCTCTCTGCCAAAGATGGTGCCTTGAAGTCTGAAGAAACCCTGTGCAAATTAGATAAAATGCACAGCTCACTAAACTTAACTGTCTTGAGAACAAAAAGACCAAGACGCACCAAGACCCCTCCTTGTCCATGTTGTAAACCAGAAAAACCTCATGTTAATGGTTGTCGCATAGCTGATATGGCCATCTCAGCAAGGAGAACCTCACCCCAAAAGGGCAGAGGTGATGGTCAGTATAATCCTCACATGACTATCCTCATTGTTCAAGACAGAGGGATTGAACAGACTTTCATTGGATCTGAACTGTTGAACTCTTTTTACCATGACACAAAACTAATGCTCTGCTCATAACTTCAAATGTACAAACAAACAAACTCTTCTTGTTTTTGTTTTTCAATGCATATGCATATATTATGAACTATAACACTATAAAAAGACTCCATTGTCTCATCACTACACTTTTAAACACACATAGCCTAATTTTAATATGCTAAGATGCATCACATGATGCCTGACTGTGGTTAGAATCATAAAATGGATCATTCTGATCTTGTGCATACACTCAATTATAAAATGTATAATAATGTATATTCAAATGTTAATGTGTAGTGAAGTAACCATAAATAGAAACTATGTCCTGTTTCATATGTAAATGATTGTTCATTTATGTAGAGAATACTGATGTTAAGAGATGTCATGTCTCTCACAATGCATGATTAAAACATGGAACAGGAATTTTAAGAGAACTTTACACAAAGGATCATTAATCACCTTCAGAAGGATGGACAAATAGATGATCACATGGTATCTGAAAGACACTTCTGATTGGCTCAAGACACCTTCGGGGTGCAGCCTACCTCATCTCAACAAAACATCCTTGCCTAGGACAAACCTCGCTCTTGCTTGTTCTTTGCGCTCTTGCCTTTTCCTCTCTTCCCTTCGGTGCCCCTCTTTCCCAGGCTCTGCACAATGTAGAGTTCAGGAAAACTCAGGAAGTTCTCTTCTCTGCACTATGACACATACGTGATGGGGAACCATGAGTCTCCCTTGCGGGAGGCCTCGCTTCATGCCCGCCTTTTAATTCCAGCAACAAAATACCCAGAGTCCATGATCTTAACAGAGGTCCAAAACATTGATGGAACATCCAGAACGTTCTACTGACCCAGCCAAAGAGCCAAAGCAATGCAAAGAAATGCAACTAAATGCAAGAACATCTCCAGACTTTTGCTAGAAAGTGCTGGTCTTTTATTTAAATACTTTGGGTAACCCGATTGCAAATCAAGGTATACTAAATGAAGTATCGATGGTCCAGGACATGGTCTATAGACTTCATAAAGTTCAATTTTCTCTCTACAGATAATTTCCATTTACCTTCTGTGAAACAGCTCACTCATCAACCTGTTTATGTTTGTCTATGTGTTAGTTAGTTTTATGTTTTAGATTTGAAATAAAGACTTATATAGAAAATATGACTTTGGTATATTTTGATAAATAATCTTGTCACTTGATTTTAAAAGATCTGCGCTTCGAAGCTCGAACAATATCTATACATATTTGTGATATTTTCAATAAGTCATGAGAATAGTGTTACTCTAAAGAGTTAACAGATGTGTCATATCAACTCAGCTTGGCCAATTGATCAGACGTATACCTTAATTCTTTCAATAAGTGAATTAATCATAATTCCCGTTTTAAACAAATTCCTTACATATAAATTGTGAATGGATACAACGAGCCAGTTGAATTACATTTTTAATGGTGGCAAATTTTATTCAGATTTCTAATCTGATCATTTTTCATTTATCCTTCTTATAATGGTGGCCGAACGTGACCAAGCTTCCAAAAATAATTCCATTATACAACTTCCTGTATATTATTGGTGAAGGTACACAGGCTATTTAATCCATACCGTGGACATTTATACTACCAAATTTCTTACATATTAATGGTGGATAAATGCAAGCATGTTTAAAACTGCCCATTGCGATATATTATTCAAACTTCTTACAGCTGGTTTGGTGCTAGACTAGCTGGTGGATCGCCAATGTTATATACCAGCAAAACTAGTATAAATCACATTAAAGTAATAGTTCACCTAAAAATTTCATTTAAATCTGCAGTGTCAAGGTTGTTTAGTAGACAAGTGAGAACCAATGATGTCTTGGAGGTGAAAGGGTTTCAGAAATAGGTCCTTTCTGCACCTATTTCACATCTGATAAATACAATCACTTGTGTTTGCCATTGTTCCTACTGATCTTAAAACTGCTGCCAGTCCTTTAAAATCTCAAAATAGAATAATCTGCCCTCCTCAACTATCATCCTATTTCCACCCTGCCTTTTATATCTAAACTCCTGGAAAACATTGTAGCTTCCAATTACAATCACATCTAGCAGCCAATAAGCTCTATGACCCTTTTCAATCTGGTTTTCATCTTTTCCACAGTGCTGAAACTGCTCTCTTGAGGGTTGTCAATGATCTTCTCCTCTCTGCTGACTCTGGGTACCTCAGTATTCTGATCCTGCTTGATTTGAGCTTTGCTTTTGACACTATATGCACACTCCTTTCCCGACTCTGAGATACTGGTTTTACTGGCACTGCTCTATCCTGGTTTTCTTCCTACATTACTAACAGACAATATTTTATCTCAATTAATAAACACAACTTCCCTACTGTTCCTATCACTCAGGGTATCCCCAAGGGTTCTGTTCTGGGTCCTCTATTGTTCATAATTTACATTCTCCCACATAGTCAAATCATCCGTTGTCATGGTCTCAGTTATCACTGCTACGCTGAAAACACACAGATTTATACATCTGCCCGTTTTGATGAAATGCATGCAATCAGCTCATTAAACAAAAAAAGAGATCACACAAACGTACAAAAAATATTGACATTTGTATCAATATTGACGGAAATCTGACCAAACCCTCCAAAACCATTAATAATCTGGACATCACTTTTGATCCATCTCTCACTTTTGAAGGCCAGATCAGAACGATCACAAAAACGGCATTCTTCCATTTACGTCACATTACACAACTTTAGTTTGTGCAAACTAAGAATTACCATTCTTAGTTTGAAGGATGCCGAATCACTAGTCTTGATTACTGTAACTGCTTCTTCACTGGCCTACCTACTAAAACCATTGCCCGATTTCAAGATATACAAAACTCTGAAGCTAGAGTTCTCACAAACATTAAGCAGTTAGCACACATTACTCCCACCTTGTTTAGTCTTCACTGGTTGCCTGTCTCTTGTCGTATTAATTTCAAAATTCTTCTCTTAACCTTCAAAGCTCTCCATGACCTGACAACTCAATATTTATGTGATCTGCTGCATCCACACACCTGCACGTTGTCTTCGTTCTTCTGATTCCAAACTGCTGTTTATACCCAGATTTCTTCTGTTCACTTTTGGTGGGAGATCCTTCAGTGTAATTGCACCTAAACTATGTAACTCACTGTCTCAGAGACTCTGCAACATCTCCTCCATTTCTGTCTTAAAGCCTCAACTTAAAACTCATCTTTTCTCAGAGTACTGTCTATCCAGTGCTGATTGTTTCTTTTTTTTCCTAACTGTGATTTTAACTTCAGTTAAAATTAATCTTGATTGTAAAGTGACCTTGAGCTTTTGGAAAGGCACTATATAAATAAAACATATTATTATTATTGTCTGATGTAATTGACAGCAAACCTGGTATGTGAGGTTTGATGAGCTAGATTTGAATGTTTGGAAGCATAAGTGAGATTTAAGATCAATGGTGGAGGGAACAGTTTCAGTGAAAAAAGTTCTCTTTGCACAATGGTATCACGCAGCTTCAGAAGAGATGTAATATAGCACATAAGTCATATAGAGTTTTTTTTATGGAAATATACACTTTTGTTCTTTTTAGAGCCTGACCACCAATGGTCACTGTCTGCTTTAGTTGCGTGGAAAAGAATAGCCTGGACATTCTGCTAAACTTCTCTTTTTGTGTTTCACTGAAGAAAATTCTTTGGGCTGTACATTTCCTCAGAGAGATGACAGCTAACTCTAGAAATCTTATCCTAAGTATAAACTAATTGCTTACTTTGCTATACAGGTCTTAAAAAAATAGTGGCCATGTGTTTAACATGGCGGGGTGCATGTTTCTGTCCCATCAGAGAATTTACTTACCATTGATCCTGGAGATCTTCCATGTCTTCTCAAGCCCTGGCTGTTTGCCAAGCTCAAACTTGAAAGGATCTGTATTAGGAGGAATGTCCTTGTCTCGTCCACCGATCACCACTACGCTCATGTCTTTAGCGTCCTCACACACACGCACCACTGAGGGGAAGATGAAGGGGGCATTGTCGTTCTCGTCCTCCAAAGTGATTACCAGTGTACCTGTACCCGTGGCGGGTGGACTGCCTGGTGGGACAGAAGAGACTGCTGTTTGTAAAGTATTTCATATTGGTAATATCAATGAAAATGAGAGGAAATATGACAAGATGATTATTAATATCAGAGTGAGTATTTGTACCTACCACACACCATGGCTATTTGCACTCAAATAGACTGGTGGAAACACAAAAATGTAAATGTAGTATGTAAAGACGTGTGGAAGACTCAGGTTCAATTCCCCCTTTTGTCCCAAATTTTCCACCCTGTTTCCACTCTTAAAATTTATTGTAATACTAATTTTAATAATAAATAAACATTTATATAAAGGTTGATTGCCTCGCAGTGATCTGGTCACTTTACATCCAGGGAATTGAGAGAAAGGTTTTATCTGGGTAACATTAACCATGGTGTTACTACAGTAATATGGTGTTAGTATAGTAGCCATGTTTAATTATGTGGTTACTGTGATTTTACTACAAAATAGCATGGTGATACTACAGTGCCTGTCCAAAAAAAGTTGCCGCCTGGATTTAAATAAGCAGATACTTTAGAGCCTATGATTGGATCAATATTGCAGTGATTCATATTTTTCAGCTGGCAACAATTATTTTAACCCTAACTGATAGGTTAACTGATAGGTTAGGTGTATCTTCTCAATTCTTAAACAACCATGTTGGCAGACATATCCCATTAAGGAAAAGATGTTACTGCGTTTCAGAAGGGGCAAATTATTGGCCTACATCGGGCAAACACCTAAGGAGATTTCTAAAATCATTGAAATTGGGTTAAGAACTGTGCAACACATTATTAAAACCTGGAAGGATAGTGATGAACAGGCAGCTTCACGGAAGAAATGTGGTTGGAAAAAAATATTGAATGATCATGATCAGAGATCACTAAAACACTCATATCATAAAAAAAATCGACAGTAGAGCTCACAGCTATGTTTAATAGTGAAAGTAAGAGCATTTTTCACACGCACAATGCGATGAGAACTTACATTCTATCAGGAAGATTTGCAGAATTTAGTTAAATTTAAGATGACATTTATTTGATAAATATAAAACAGAAAAGTAATTTCTCTTTGGCGTAGGCCCTGTCTGGTGGTCCAAAGAAGTTGTACTCAGAACAGTCATATCCTGCCGGAGATAGGAGGCAGGGGTGGGGAGCCTACCCCCCGTGCAGGATGGGACTCAACTTGTGGTGGTGGGGTGGTGGAGGTTGCCATGTTAGCACATTGAAACAGCAATGTGATAGATTGTGAGCAGACTTATAGAGCTATGGCTTGTGATTGGCTAGGAATTTCCAAGCTAATGGTGTGAAGATGTACAGCTGCATGACTTCCAGCTAGAACTACGATGCACTTACATGGATTGGGACTAAACAGCTTTGTGGCCACAAGAAAACCACTTGTTAGTGAGGCTGTTCTGGAAAATAAAAATTTAATTTGATAGGGAGCTATTGTGCTATTTGCTATTGCTATTTATTGCTATTTACTGTGGAGATATTGAAAAAGGTCATGTGGTCTGATGAGTACTGTACAAGCCTCTGGAGGCAGTGTTATGATCTGGGGTTGCTCTAGTTGGTCAAGTATAGGCTCAGCAGTGTTATGCAGCAATACAAATTAATTCAGCTGACTACATGAATCTACTGATTGACCAGGTTATCCCATCAATGGATTTTTTCTTCCCTGACAGCATGGGCATATTCCAGGAAAACAATACCAAGATTCATTGGGCTCAAATGGTGAAAGAGTGGTTCAGGGAGCATGAGGAATCATTTTCACACATTAATTGGCCACCACAGAGTCCTGACCTTAATCCTATTGAAAGTCTTTGGAATGTGTTGTAGAAGACTTAACGGAGTGGTTCAACATCAATACAAGATCTCGGCCAAAAATGTATGCAACTCTGGAAGTAAATAAAAGTTGTGACATTGGATAAAGTTGTCGAAACAATACCACAACAAATGTGTGCCATAATCAAAGCCAAAGGCTGTCCAACTAAGAACTTTTTTTTTGGCCAGGAAGTGTATGTTTACTGTAGTAAAACCCTGTTAAATTTTAGGGGTATAGTTGGTGTAGGGTGTCTGTGGGACTCTAAATAAACATTATAAACAAACTGAAGTGATGCTCCTATACTGTATGTTTGTATTTAACTAGGAGTGCAAATAGAATCTAACACTATTTTAACCAAAAATATGATTTTTGTTGCTATTTAGACATGTTTTTCTAAATTGTTAAGACACTATAATCAATTCCATGAACCAAATACTCTAAATCATAGTGTCATTTTCCAATAAAATACTAATTTCTCAAAATTGTAAACAGTATTCCTATGTTTCACACAAGTTGATCTGTTAAACTTTTTCTTTTTAAAATCTCTTACACAAATTCAGCATTTTACTCCATGTGAGCATGTAGATAGCAATTGCATTCAAAAACCCTGACAATGTCATCACAACATTATCACTCAATTCTCACCATGTGAACAATATTAAACAAAATTGTTCACAGGTGGAGTTTGAAGAGGAAAAGTTCTCCAAGATCATTTGTTTCAGCAAGAACAGTCAAGCTACAATGCAATTTCAGTTTCCATCACACTGCTGTTGTGTGTCAGTAGTTCACTGCCAAGCCCAGATTTTCAAATCTATTTCCTGTTCCTCAACCCCATAGAGGAGTTCTTCTTGGCATGGTGGTGTAAAGTATATGCTAGAAATCCTTACCAGCAAGAAAACCTATTACTGTAGAGCATGAGTAATAGAGCATGTTTTTAATGACAATGATTTAGACTATTTTCAGGGGTGGATAAGGCATACCAGGGGTTACATTCCCCATTGCCTGGCCCGGGTAACATTGTATTTGATGTTGATGAGGGTCTTTGGCCTGACCCAGCCCAACGGCAAGATGCTCAGAAACAATAAATGTGACTTTCTTTACAATATATCAACTGAATATCTGTTTCTGTACAAAAACAAAATATAAGATAAAATAAATACAATCAAATCCTCCATCATAAAAAAGGGAAATGTACTGTACCTTTACTGTACAATCTGTAATCAGTTTACAACATGTAAGTTTTGCTCAAAATTGATTATAATAATCATTTAATTTACTGAAAATAATGTTATTGTACTGATTTTAAAATATCTATGTATCAGTGAATGTGATTGTTTTGTGAGCCATTTGAAGGGAATGTTTTAATTAGTTTAACCCTCTGGGGTCTAAGAGTGTTTTGGGCCCTGGAGAAGTTTTGACATGCCTTGAAATTTGTGCTTTTTTTCAGTTGCTTAAAATCATATTAATAGCGAAAGTTTGATAACACCGTATTCAGCACAAACTGGGCTAAAATAATATGTGATCAACATGTACAGGTTTGTATTTTTTGAGAAAATTTAAAGAATTGAAATAAGGCCATATATCACATACTAAACATTTGTCCACAAGACTTTTGAGAACTGGATCTTGTAGCCTTGAGTTTTTGCTACAAAATGATGTGAAAACCATCCTGATCACTCATTCATACAAAACAATATAGTAATTTAACTTTTGTAAGACACTTTTAGTGTTAGAAAGGTCATATGCGAGGAGGCGTAAACTATCATGAATATTGAGGTGATTCACACCTGAGGAGACAAAGACCCCTCCCCTGTTCCTATCAATGAGGAATGTGACAGAAAGAGAATGACTGTGAGGAGACTTAATGATCAAAATCAAGTTTTAAGTTAAAAGAAGTAATCTGACTATACATTTTCTTTACATAAATACTTTACTTAATTTTATACCGACACTACTGTATAAAAGTTTTAGAAGAAGTCTCTTCTGCTCACCAAGAATGCATATATTTGATCCAAAATACAGTAAAAACATTGTGTGAACTCTTTTTACAATTGAAATTGTAAAAATTGTTATCAAACCTGAATTTTCAGCATCATTACTGCAGTCTCCAGTGTCACATGATCCTTCAGAAATCATTATAAGATGGTGATTTTCTAATATGGGCATATTTAAAGGGCATTTTACTCATTTAACCTGAACACATATTTGCAAGCACAAGCATTGATGATAATGAGGCAGCATAAACACTAGATAAAATATACTCTAAACATTCATATAATTTTTGATCATATTACATATCATATTTATATCATACAGCATATAATTGAAATACCTGCTTTAGCCAAAATAGCATTTAAATGAAACTAAAACTTGCTTATTAGGATTCATCTTTCAAATTTCAGTACTCTGAATCCTGGCTGGCAAGTGTGGAAACAGTCCCACTAGTAAAATATGTACATGTTTATATAAAATAGCATGTCAACTAATTAAAACTAAATGACTTACTCGTCCGAAATTGTATCCTTGGCTGGATCAAGTCTCTCTTCAAAATACAAACGTTCATCGGAGTCCCGCTCTTCTTCTGAGGAAAATGTTAACTCTTCCTTATTATCCAGGAGTTTCCTCGCCTGTTCAGCGTTACAAACGCACAGAAATGTGAATGAATTGTGTTTACATCAAACCTCACTGTCGGGGGCGTTTACCATTTGCCTTGATATCTTCAGCACATTAGTGTATGAATGGCGTGCTCTGCTGGTGGATGTGATCACATTAGCTATAAAGAGCTGAGCCAGGAAAACTGTACATCGCTTTGTTTCATACAGATTACATTGCAGGAGAATATTTGTTTTAAATTTGAATTATTTTATTTAAAAGTAGACATTTTAAGCTTTCTTTAGACAAATGTTTCATGTTTGTTGAATTTCAGTTCATTTTTGTGACGTGTTTCAGATATATCCTCGCAAACCCAGAGACTACTTACAGCTCACCATTTTTATTTTCTTTATTTTACAAAAGCACAAGGTTTTGTTGTTATTGTGAGTGTACACAAATAAAAGTAGACCCTTTTTAGTCTCTAATGATGTCTTACACTTATCTGTATACCCAAAAATGACAGAGTATTTTAAGTTGTTTCTGCTGTAATGACAAAAATCTCCAGCAGGACGAGCCAGCGAGTCCGTTGACCCCAGAGGGTTAAATATAAAAAAAATAAAATAAATAGTGTTTCATTTTGGTTTAAAAGTTTGAGGTTTCAACAATTAAGTTTGTATTTTTGTGGTTATAGTTCCCCGTCTGTTGCTCACTTCGAAGTTGTGTCAAAGAAGCAACACTAGGGGTCTCTCTTGAGAGCCTTATGCATCTCTGAACTTTGAGAAAAGGCCAATGAGAATTTGGCGGACAGAATTTCCATGTCCCGACCCCGGACATACGGGTATATAGGGAGTTTGTTCATTCAGAGAAAAGAGATGCTCTGAACTGGGGAGACCACTCAAACAAACACTGCTTTGAAAGTGTAACAGAGCTTCAGTGTTTGTACTTCATGAAATTAACAAAATAATGTCAACTTACAGTTGTTTCTGCACATTAAACTTGAAAGGACTGACGACTTGGTGACATTATTAAAAAGGGAAGTCATTACATAGGCAGAGCAAGATAATATATTGATGAAAGATTACGAAGACAAACATTTTACCACAGTGTGCAAATGCCTACAATGTCAGTTTACTCAAGAACACACATGCACATTAGCTGGGCCAGCCTGATATATATAATTTTTTTTGGGCCATAATCTGAGCTAAAGAATGAAAACATTTTATACCATTGTTTAAAAATTGTACTGCATTCCCTCTTGTGTATATTAACTATATTATTTATAGATGGGGTTTGTTGGCATTTATGTTGGTGTCAACATTAGTAGCTACTGAATGCTACACCACAGATATAGTAAAATGAAAATAAAAAAGAGTAAATAATACAAGTAGTAACAGTAAATAGCAGAATAGGAGATTCAGAACTGAAGCAATGGGAAGCCATCTGCGAATCTGTAAATTCAACAAAAAGCACAGCTGTTGAAGGGAGATCATCTGATGCGTTTTTCGGAGTGTCTATTTATACTAGTGCAAATAGCCCATCTTTTTGGCAGAGGCTATTTACACTAACTCTGCCCACCACTGTTCAGACCAAATTCAAGACAGCCACAACAGATTTATTTAGGATCGACTGCTAGCATATATTCATTTTTCACGTTGGGGCAGAGACATTAAACTGGTTAACGAGTTAGACATTTAGTGGATTAAGAGATTGGATAACTATGTGACTATTTGCGCTCCAATAGTCTGGTGGAAACTCTCATGCACCTCATGTAGTGGCTCTGGGTGTTACGACAGTATGTGCAAGGTCGGGAGGATTACTTTTGAAATGTATTCCAATACAGAATACAGAATACATGCTGTACAATGTAATTTGTAATGTATTCAGTTAGATTACTCAAGGTCAGTAACATATTCTAAATACTTTGGATTACTTCTTCAGCCCTGGTAGATTTATTCACATGTTTTGACAATAAAAACTCTGCTAGTACAGTAAGACAAAATACACGTGTTAAAAATACATTCTCTGAAAAACCTAAATATGTTATCAGTGTTGTTTCTAAAGCAAGGTCAGTCAAACTGATCTTGTTTTAAGGATTTTTTATTTATTTATTACAGGAAAACAATACAAAAATTATTATCAAGAATATTATTCTTGCCCTAATATCAAAGATCATAGAAGAAAAAAGAAATTATATTCCAATGTGAATTTTCTTGCAAAAAATAAATAATTATGTAAAATGGCTAGAAATAGCATTTTAGATTGGCGTGAAGCTGACAATTTACACAAGGGTTATTTCTATTTCTTCTGCTCGTATGAAGGTAACACATCATAAGACAGTGTTTCACCGCTGTTCAAATGCTCTTTGGATCACATAATTTATATGTGTAAATGTTTTCCATCTGAAAAGACTAAATATTAAATGAAACAAATAACAATAAATGCTAAGTATTCTCTTCAGTAATCAAACTAGTTTTTGAATGTAACTGTATTCTAATTTCCAATTATTTAAATTGTAACTGTTGCAGAATACAGTTACTTATATTTTGTATTTTAAATACATATTCCTGTTACATGTATTCCATTACTCCCCAAACCTGGGTTTGTGTATGTGTTGTCACGCTGGAGATCCAGGTTTGAATCCCACCCCTTGACATACTTTTTCCCATGTCTCTACTCTTAATATTTCCTATAATTCTACTTAGTAATTTGGTCACAGTGAATGGCCGGAGAGTTGAGAGAAGGATTTGATCCAAATAAAATCAACCATAGTTTTACTATAGTAATATTGAAGTAACCATATGTTGTGGTGGAAACTATATAATTATGATGTACTAAGCATGGTGTTACTACAGTAACATGTTGTTAATAGTAGTTAAGAGTAACTATGTTTAATTTTGTGATTACTATGATTTTACTAGAAAAATACCATAGTGATACTATGGTTACTGTAGTAAGACCATGGTTAATATTTGTAAGGTAGGGTTAGGGGTTGGTGTAGTGTGTCTGTGGGACTCAGGGGTGTAAGAGTATCTGTCACTATTTGCACTTAGTGCAAAGAAGATGCTTTTTTTTTTAGTTTTTACACTTCGTGTAAATAGCATCTATCTTTTTTTGAGCAAATTTTAAGTTGATGTCAGTAATTTAATACATTTTAAAATGGTTTCTCATATCCCAGCTTAATATGCAGTGACAACCACACACACACAAAAAAAGTGTAAGCAGTGTGGCTCTATGGTGCTTCAAAAACATTGCCTGTTTGAGTATCCCAACCAGCCTCACATATAGCAACTTTGGGGCAGAACATTTTGCCAAATTTATTGTTACTCCCTCAGCAGTTGTATTTGAAACCCCATTACAGCTTGAATAGTTTTTATTATGCTAGGGTAATATAACAAATAATATTGTTGTAAATATACGCATAAACAACTTAAATTATAACAAATGTTTGCAAGATTTACGGTGCTAAAAAAACGTGTCATCACAGTCTATGAAAAGGGACTGGTTCAAGGTTCGGAAATTACACACTTCTGCTTTTAATGTCTTTCAAAGGATTAATATTTAACACATTTTCCCTTTGCCCTCATAAACCACCCTCATTTAACATGAAAAACATTCAACAGAAAAAAATAAATATACAAAACATTATGTGATGTCTGACTTGGAGCAACAAGAATTAATTTGATTTGAAAGAAAAGATGCTTCATTTTGTATCAGATTGCCATTTATAGAGTATTGCAGATATATTTTTTCAAGGCTTATGATATATACTGTTTCTAGGAGATTAGTAGTTATTGCCAGACTGTATCATTATAAACAGCCCCGGAGGTCACTCACAATTAACATCCTATGACAGGATCAGTAATTACAGAATTAATTTGTTCTCATGTTGCCAGGAACGCTCAGGCCTCAAAGGGAGGAAGAAAAGGCATGGTGTCAAAACAAGGGTGCAACTAATGTCTTGCAAGAAAAAATAAATAAAAATCAGGCTCATTCCAACAGCGTGAATACAGTAGCCCTGCAGAAAAGCATTTGGAGGTAAAAACAATGTAACCTTCAAAATGTTTTATTGATTTTGGTTTGATATTTTGTTTCCAATGGAATGAAGTAAAAAAAATAAAAATTAATGTGACTAAAAACCCTATGAGTAAAAGTTTAAAAAAATTTAATAATTGTCAAAACCTTCTTAGTATCATAGTTTCACAGCAAATGCATTGTGGGATAACAGCTATCTAATGTATAAACAACAAACTGCTAAACAATTTAGATGTGACTTGTGTGTGCATTTGTTACAACACAAGTGAGCAAACCTATGAGTAGTTGATGTCACTGGTCAAAGTTAAGTACTACATTGTTAAATTTAGTTGGCTGCTGGTTATGGTACATCAGGTGCTGAGAAGTTAACAGATTTAGATCTTAATTTCTACTCATGAGGTCAAGAACAAATCATGACCAACAGCAATTGACTGTGCAATGACCCAAAGAAACAACAGCTAAAAACACAACATAAGAAACACATGCATATTTAATGTACCAGACTTCTGCATGCACAGCAAAGTTTTTACATAAACACAAAACAGTACAGTAAAAATTAAGACAACTATATTGTGTTTATATTTCATATAAAAAAACACATTTCTCACATTTTTATTCAAGAAAACCCCCCCCCCCCCAAAAAAAAAGAAGCAAATGCCGCCAACCTTTCAGAAATAAGCAATATGCCAACAGCAATATGAAACTATATTTCATTAAGATTAGCAATGAAAATATTGCTAGCTCTCCACATGCTGACCTCCCAATAATTTCTCTGAAATGCAACTTTTCCTGATTAAGACTACAGAAATTTTCTAACATTGCACAAGGGAAACAAAGAAATGAATTATTGTGCGTATTGAGTCATCCTCCATTGTATCATCATCATGATCACTTTGGTCTCCTACCTTCTATGAGCTATAGTAGCATGTGCCTGCGTGCGAAAACGTAAAATAATGAAACTGTCATGTTCTCTGTTGTCTTTTGTTTTTGTGCTTTTATGTTGAAGTTTCCTATTTAGTTCCTGTTTCCTGTTTGGTTTTGGTAGTCCTTTGTAGTTGTCATGTTCTCTGTTGTCTTTTGTTTTGTGCTTTTATGTTGAAGTTTCCTGTTTAGTTCCTGTTTCCAGTTTGGTTTTTGTAGTCCTTTGTAGTTCTGTTTTTTGATTGGTTTTCCCCTCATTGGTTCCATTTCCCTGATTGTTTTCCCAGGTGTTCCTTGTTTCCCCTTGTGTATTTAAGCCCTTGTTTCCCTCCTGTCCATTTGTCAGTTATTTCATGTTTTTGTTTTGCCTTACATTCCTCGTGGATTTTGTTATTCCTGGTGTTCTTGTTCTTGGCTACAATAAAAGCTGCACATAGATCCTCTCCCGTTTCAGTGCGTTACAGAATAACTGACCGCACCAAACATGGATCTAGCGGCTGTTTTTCTTCAGCTGAGCCGAGCAAACCTCCCGCTGACAGAATACTCACGTCTGTTTTGCACCGTTGCCCGATGCACTAGTTTTACTGATGGGCACCTCAAGTCCATTTTTCAGCTCGGCCTCCTGGCCCAAGGATGGATTGAGTTGCCTGAGACTGGTAATTATACGTGGGAGAGTTATGTCAACCTGGTTTTGGAGACGTTTGCCCCTGTCGGTACCTCCAACGAGCCCTCGCCTGCCACGGACAACGAGCTCACGCCTGCCACAGCCAACGAGCCAACGCCCAGGCCTGCCACGGCCAACGAGCCAACGCCCACGCCTGCCACGGCCAACGAGCCAATGCCCACGCCTGCCACGGCCAACGAGCCAACGCCCACGCCTGTGACGGTCAACGCGTTGCCAGCCTCGTCCGTCCCAGTGCCAGCGTTGCCAGCCTCGTCCGTCCCAGTGCCAGCGTTGCCAGCCTCGTCCGTCCCAGTGCCAGCGTTGCCAGCCTCGTCCGTCCCAGCGCCAGCGTTGCCAGCCTCGTCTGCCAAGAAGAGGAGGAGAATAGGAAGGGCTTCCGCTCACCAGTCTCCGCCCTCCACGGCCCCGTCCTCAGTGCCAAAGCCAGAGCCAGCGCCTGTAGCCTCGACCGTCCAAGAGCCAGAGCCAGCGCCTGTAGCCTCGACCGTCCAAGAGCCAGAGCCAGCGCCTGTTGCCTCGACCGTCCAAGAGCCAGAGCCAGCGCCTGTAGCCTCGACCGTCCAAGAGCCAGAGCCAGCGCCTGTAGCCTCAACCGTCCCAGAACCAGAGCCAGTGCCTGTAGCCTCGACCGTCCCGAGCCTGCTTCCCAGAGCTCTGCCTCCCGAGCCTCCCAGAGCTCCGCCTCCCGAGCCTCCCAGAGCTCCGCCTCCCAGTGCTCCGCCTCCCAGTGCTCCACCTCCCGACCCTCCAAGTGCTCCGCCTACCGAGCCTCCCAGTGCTCTGCTTCCCAGTGCTCCGCCTCCCGAGCCTCCCAGTGCTCCGCTTACCAGAGCTCCGCCTCCCGAGCTTACCAGAGCTCCGCCTCCCGAGCTTACCAGAGCTCCGCCTCCCGAGCTTACCAGAGCTCCGCCTCCCGAGCTTCCCAGAGCTTCGCCTCCCAAGCCTCCCAGTGCTCTGCTTCCCAGTGCTCCGCCTCCCGAGCCTCCCAGTGCTCAGCTTCCCAGAGCTCCGCCTCCCGAGCTTCCCAGAGCTCTGCCTCCCGAGCCTTCCTCTACCCCGGAGCCTTTCTCGCCTCCAATGCCCTCTGCGGCTCCGCCTCCTGAACCTTCTATGGCTCCGCCTACCCTGGCACTGCCCCTGGGAGTCCTCCTCGACTCCTCCCAGGCCTTCTGACCCTGTCCCGTGGCCTCCTCCCAGGCCTTCTGACCCTGTCCCGTGGCCTCCTCTCAGGCCTTCTGACCTTGTCTTGTGGCCTCCTCTCAGGCCTTCTGACCTTGTCTTGTGGCCTCCTCCCTGGCCCTCTGACCCTGTCTTGCGGCCTCCTCCCTGGCCCTCTGACCCTGTCTTGTGGCCTCCTCCCTGGCCCTCTGACCCTGTCTTGCGGCCTCCTCCCTGGCCCTCTGACCCTGTCCTGTGGCCTCCTCCCTGGCCTTCAGACCCTGTCTTGTGGCCCTCTCTTTGGCCTCCTGACCCTGTCCCAGTCCCGTGGCCCTCTCCTTGGCCTCCTGACCCTGTCCCAGTCCTGTGGCCCTCTCCTTGGCCTCCTGACCCTGTCCCAGTCCCGTGGCCCTCTCCTTGGCCTCCTGACCCTGCCCTAGCCCTGTGGCCATCCCCTAGACCTCCTGACCCTATCCTAGCCCTGTGGCCATTCCCCAGACCCCTTGACCCTGTCCTAGCCTTGTGGCCATCCCCTAGACCCCCTGACCCGGTCCCTGCCCTATGGCCGCCTCCCTGGCCACCTGACCCATGGCCATCTCCCTGGCCTCCTGTCCCTGCCCTATCTGTCTCCTGGTCACCCCCCTGTTCTGTCATAGTCTTGTCCCTCTGTGCCCCTCGTGTCCCCTTGAATTGCCTATTTGCCCCTGGTGCCCCCCTGGACTATCTGTTTACCTTGTGCTCTATGGACAATGTTTTTTTTTTTTTGTTTGTTTGTTTTTGGAGCGTCTGGAATCCACTCCTTAAAGGGGGGACTCTGTCATGTTCTCTGTTGTCTTTTGTTTTTGTGCTTTTATGTTGAAGTTTCCTATTTAGTTCCTGTTTCCTGTTTGGTTTTGGTAGTCCTTTGTAGTTGTCATGTTCTCTGTTGTCTTTTGTTTTGTGCTTTTATGTTGAAGTTTATGTTGAAGTTTCCTGTTTAGTTCCTGTTTCCAGTTTGGTTTTTGTAGTCCTTTGTAGTTCTGTTTTTTGATTGGTTTTCCCCTCATTGGTTCCATTTCCCTGATTGTTTTCCCAGGTGTTCCTTGTTTCCCCTTGTGTATTTAAGCCCTTGTTTCCCTCCTGTCCATTTGTCAGTTATTTCATGTTTTTGTTTTGCCTTACATTCCTCGTGGATTTTGTTATTCCTGGTGTTCTTGTTCTTGGCTACAATAAAAGCTGCACATAGATCCTCTCCCGTTTCAGTGCGTTACAGAAACACACTTGTCTCTTGCCTTGCACTAGTCTATAACCCTGAATTACTGGCCGTTACCCCATTCCCTGCACTCTGAGTGCACTTACTTCCATTTTTCTATTTTTCTTCCATTTTTCATTTTTCTTCCATTTGCTTTTGTCTCCTGTTTACCTCACCACAACATATAAAGTATTATCCAGCAGTGTTGGGGAAGCTACTTCAAAACTATAGCAATTAATGCTACAAGCTACACATTATTAACAGCAATAGTTTAAATACAGTCAAGCAACCCTATAAAATAAGTTACAAACAAAAACTTATTAACTACATTGGAGCTACTAAAGTGAGTAATATCATTAAAAATACAACTATCCAATGATATAATTTATAATATCAGACCTATGGATAGTAAAACATTTCAATTATTGATTATGGATCAGCACATTATTTTATCTATATATTTTTGAGGAATCGATATATTCAAATAAGAAGTCTAATGTGCGTGCTTTCCAATTCCCTCAGTAGACCTCTTTTTAACAATCTGTCATAATAGCATTAAGAGACCACAAGAGGGTGACATAACATTTACTGAAGCTGGTCGATGTGACATTTAGTGGCCGATAGGCCGGTAAAATGCTGATGTATCACTGTCAAAAGGTTAAATGAATGAGGAAACTCTTTAATCTCATCAACAAAAACACATTTGCATAAGGTGCAACAGTGAAGCTTCTAAAAGGCAATGGCCAACATAAAAATAGCTTAAGGTGTCTCCTCCAGTCACACACACAGTTTTTGTGGATTCTATTTCTCTCTTGAGCAATCTATGGCCGAGGCACGTTTTATTTCCCCCGTCTCTCACTTTGAACATAGAGACAGCAATTTCCAGTAATTCATCTCAGGTGAAAACCCTTAGTGCTTCCTCTCTCCTCCTCATACACCCATTGCCCGATTTAGCCCAGGGGAACTGTCCTGCATGCCCACCCCCCTTTCTGGAGAGTAAGTCCATGACAGCAACTGCACTGTACCTTTTATCAATCGCTGTGGTTTTATCAATATGGGGCTGCATATGACCATGACTCAAGTGGAACCCCAGATACTGTACCTCCACCCGCCCAGTTGCATACTTATTCAGGTTTGCTGTGAGTCCTGCTTGTTGCAGTGACCTCAGAACGGGCCCAGATGCTGCATGTGCTGCTGCCAATCATTACTATACATAATGATATCATCCCAATAGTCATGGACCCAGGCCATATGACGCAGAAGTGTAGCCAGGCCATCAAACAAACCGAACAGAAGGGTCAAAAATTGGTGTTAGCCAAACGGTGTGGAGGAGGCAATATTTTCATGGGACATTGGCGTTAAGGGGTCTGCAAATATCCCTTTTTTTAAATTCAATGTCGAATAAAAGTAAGCTGTGCCCAACTGATCGAACAGTTCAACAAAAAGAGGCATTGGATAAGCATAAAATTTCGACACCGCATAAAATTTTCTATAATCTATAATATAAGAGATTAGTGTGGCCATGCAGAGGCGAGAACACATCAGAGAAATTATTTTGCAACCTCTGTGCATTGTGATGGCGAGAGGTGGTCTCCACAAGGGACCGGGGTAAAATGATTGGCTTTCAGATTCACCTCCAGTCTAAGCTCCTCCTTCTTCTGAACTACGATTGCCAAGGATATGGGTACTGCCTCTCTCCATGGTTTTAGTAGGTTGGTAAATCTGACGTGCCCCACCCCTATCCATACACACTACCTCATAATGGACTTCCCCAACTTGCCGTGTGACATCAAAGGTCCCTTGCCAATATGTGAGTAATTTTGAGCTCAATGTGGGCAGTAACATAAGTACTTGATCTCCCTGTGCAAATACCCATAGCTGAGCTCCCCTGTTAAACAGCCGGGAATGACATTCTTGCACCTGTAGCAAATTCTCCTGTGTTTGATGCCACAGTGTGTGAATTTTTTACTCTCAAGAACGGATTGAATTTCATTTTTGCTCTGTAAAGGTCCCTCCTCCCAATTTTCTTTCATGACGTCTAATACGGCATGAGGCTCACACCCATAGAACAATTAAAATAGGGAAAATCCTATGGAGGCTCAAACAGGGGTTTGAGCCACTTATTCCAATTCTGAGCATCTTCATGCACGAATTAAGAATCATATTCTGATTATATAGCTCAACCACACCATCTGTTTGTGGGTGGTACACACTTGTCTGAATCAATTTAAAATTAAATCATTCATACAGCTTGCGTAGTGTATGTGACATAAAGTAGTGCCCCATAAAGTAGTGCCCTGATCAGTGAGGATTTCTTTTGGAATCCCCATTCAGGATATAATTTTGAAGAGTGCCTCTGCAACACTACCTGCTGAGATGTTGCGCAGTGGCACTGCTACTGGATATCACATTGCATAATCCACCAGAACTAAACGCAAAGTGTTGCCCACATGTGGTCCATTCTAATGGCCCGACAAGGACCATGGCAATTAGTTCAAAAGGAACCTCGATCAACGGAAGGGGGTGCAATGGCACATTTGGAGTGGCTGGCGGATTCACCAACTGACTGACAATAGAAATGGGCCATGAGACGATGTTTTCCCCCGTCTCAAGTGACCTGCCATCGGATTATGATGAGCCGCCTGGAATAACATTTTCCGACGGTTCTTTGGTATCAACAACTGTGTTGTATTTTAATTTGTCCAAGAGTCCTGTTTCACTATATTCAACCAAACTTTTATAATTGAAAAATATGAATATGTGATTGTGATGACCGGCTGAAGTCATTGACCACCAATCACAATCACTTAAACACAGGCCTAAGGGTTTTGTCTCACAACTTCTCTAGAGGGAAATCCCTACCAGAAATTCCCTAAGGGCTGGGGAGGATGACACCACCCGTTCCCCAGCTTCAGCCTGACATGGAACATCTGCAGATGGCCCAGGCCACGCCTCCCCAGCCAGCGCTTCTCACATCCCACATGGATTCACTTTCTCACAGTACCCATCCACATACAACCCTTTCAATAATGATCGAAAAGCTGGCAAATTAGTTCCCAAAATTAGAGTATGTGTCAAGTGAGGACTAACCACTGACTAATATATGCTTTTGTCCCTGTAACATTACTGTGACATCACTACAGGCAAACTATGAATATACCCATGTACACACCTCACCCTTACCCGATTATTTGCCTACAATGCCCGTAATGAAGCAAAGCATTTATGAATGCAAGTTTGATTACAACCTGAATCCACTAAGAATTGGTATGTAACCCCCTTCATACTCAGAGGTATTTGGTATGTCCCTGCTCAATCAGAGATGGTCTGTGGTGTACCAGGAATCTGTATCATGGCCCCCACCTCATTACCGGGCACTGATCACAGACAAGACGTGGCTCCACGCAACTCTAGCAGACCAGCCCAAACCTCCTGTCCACACTTGTGGCAGTGGACTCCTTCATCTGGGAGAGGGGAGAGATGGGGTTTGTGGAGCAGGGAACCCCCATGTCTTGGGATCCGGTCTTGGAGGAATGTTCCCCCATTTTTGGGGAAATGGAACAGGACAGAAGGAAGGAGGGGGGGAGATAGAACAGGGGAGGAGACATTAGAGGGAGAAAGGGTGTGGGGCATGGTGGCACCCGGATATGCTGCCAGACGGTCTTTCGCTATTCAGCAACTGGGAGACAAACTGCTCCAGCTCCACCAGGTTGATGACATCATCACATCGCTGTCCTCCTTAGACAGCACCTACCACTGACAGGCATCATGGAGCTGCTGGTCAAAGAAAAAAGGGCGGCTGACATCACTCAGTGTCAAGGAGCGGAAGCACTGGCGTGTTCTTCTGGGCTGCAGCCAACCTATTGCAAGATGGACTATTTCAGCACCGAGCAGTCCAGGAGGTTGGAGACCAGAACCACGATCGCGCCATGGTCTGGGCTTCCCCGTTCAGCAGCAGTAGAATATGCACCGCCCACTATTCCGGCAGCCACTTCAGAGCTTCGGTGGTGTGCTCAAAGAGCTAAAGGTATGACTCCAGGTCATCTTTAGGCCCCATCTTAGTGAGCAACACATGGGGATGTGCTGCTGCTGGGGACGCAGCTGCCATCTCCTCCTGGGGTAATTAGCTCTGCTGCACTCCTCCTCCTGGGCCCGAAGGAGTGCCTCAAAATGCTATTGCTGCTCTCTCTGAAGATCCTGAAGTGCCTGATGGATTCTGGCAAGGGGCCGGAAGACTTCCTCCAGCAACGACCCCTCCATGATAGTGTATCCTTCTTCCTTGATTCCTGGGTTTTGGCACCAGTGTCACAAGGTTCAATAAATTAGGAAGTGGGAGACAGCGATTCCAACTCAGGTATGTCAATCATCAACAAAAACATGTTTGCATAAGGCACAATGGTGAAGCTTCAAAACGGCAATGGCCAACACACAAATAGCTTCAGGTGTCTCCCCCAGTCACACACACGCACACAGTCTTTGTGGCATCTGTTGCTCTCGCGAGTACTCTATGGAATGGCACATTTTATCTTCCCCCTCTCTCACTACGAACATAGAAACAACAATTACCAGCAGCTCATCCCAGGTGAAAACCCTTACCGCTTCCTTTTTCCCCAGACGAACGTTCGACCATGCCCTCACCTCCACAATCACACAGTTTAATATAGTAAATAATATAATTATAAAATTGCTAAAAAATATATAATATATAATAATATATAATAAACTCTCTACTTTGTTGCAATATATTTACTAAATTTCACACAAAACTAAAAAATTATATTGCATTTTAAATTGTAGATAAAAGTTTCTTCAGATTTCTGTTTAGTCATAAAAAGTTGGGAATTTTTTTGCACATGAAGAAATAACAGTGCACTCAGTGGTCAAGCAACCTTAGATGGTATGTCCACATAGGCAATCGCATTTCCTCAAAAAATATTTAATCAAACTAGTTGTACATATAGTGCATAGTGACTAAGACATTAACTTATAGCACATGTGAAACGCTTATGGGGTGAATCCGAAAATCTAAGCAGCTGATTGCTACCTTGCTGCCTAATCAGTTAATGGCTTAACTGATATTTGTTTTGAATGAATGGAACTCTTAAGAAAACTGGTCTCCGAACAGTTTGAAAAGCAGCTTATTTTCATCATACCTCCATATACAGCCTCCGGAGGCAGCATTTTCCTGGTTTGGGATGCAACCTTGAAGTTGCACTCGCGCTTGTGCGGATCCAGTGTAAACCTCAATCTCCTGACAGTTTAAATGGCCTGGATCGCCTGCTTGGATTGACATCATGATTTGTGAATCAGAGGAACTTTTAATCCAGATACTGAAGTTTTTGATTCTGGCTGATAGAATACAGGCTTTAGAGGAACATATTAGATGAGCGCTTGACAGGAAGAAAACACTGGATTTTCGTGAGGTTTGTGAATGACATATGTTTAAAAGATATCTGCATATTTGCAAACGGTATATAATACATGTTCTATTAATATTTTCCTATAATCATTAGAAACGTTATAGGGAACTGTTGAGGAGAGACTAATAGAATGCATGCTTCAGATATAAATAAATGATCACTCTACAAGATGCTGGATCTGCTGAAGTTGCATGATGTTGGTTTATTACATCTATTTCTCAGTGAGCATTGATACTGTCTACCACCCCTGGAGTCACGAGTTTGAATCCAGGGCATGCTGAGTGACTCCAGTCTGGTCTCCTAAGCAACCAAATTGGCCTGGTTGCTAGGGAGAATAGAGTAACATGGGGTAACATCCTTGTGGTTGCGATTAGTGGTTCTTGCTCTCAATGGGGTGCGTGTTAAGTTGTGCATGGATCGCAGAGAGTAGCATGAGCCTCCAAATGCTGTGAGTAACTGTGGAGTCATGCACAGCGAGCCACGTGATAAATTGTGCAGATTGACTGTCTCAGAAGCAGAGGCAACTGAGACTTGTCCTCCGCCACCCGGATTGAGGTGAGTAACCGCGCCACCACGTGGACCTACTAAGAAGTGGGAATTGGGCATTCCAAAGTGGGGAGAAAAGGGAAGAATATGTTACTGCACATAAAGAATATATTGTAACACTATGACATGAAACAATTATGTACGCACAGTGTGCTACTGCTACAGATGTGTATTAACAACACAATTTTGTTATTCATGTAAAATAACAGTACTTAATAGCATTGCTTTAATTGGAGATTAAAATGGAAAAGTCTACATAATATAATTAATATCTCTAAAAAAAAAGCTTATTGATTTTTACATAATAAATTAACTTCAAAACACAAATGCAAAACACTCTTCAGGCTAAATCTCAAACCTTCCAAAAAGCCATACAATCAAGATCTCTCTTCCTGTGTAATGGGTCTCAGAGAAGACATATATGCACAAGGCAATGCAAATCTCTCCCATTAACACGCACACACACACACACACACACACACACACACACACACACACATACACAGACAGAGACACCCTCTGGCTGCCGTACATGCTTAGAAAGCATTAAAGTTGTTTGTCTTCACTGAGCCACAAAAAGAGATATTCCCTAGCCTGATGGTCTTTACCATCTTCATCAGCATCATCATCATAATTATCCAATGTAGTGCTAAAAACTCACTCATCCTCTAACTCACATTGAAAACCTATTAAACATGTTTAGATGCACCATAAAGTGTGCTGGAAATCAGCGGGAGTTTTTCAAATTGCAGTTTATCATCTAATACAACTCATCTTATAAACTGGCGATCCCTATTCAGGGTTGCTGCAGAGTTTTTTAGATACAATTTAATACTTTTTAAGACCTTTTTTAAGACCCGAACAAATAAAATTAAAAATGTATCCCCATACCAAAACAAACCCACACAATCTAACAATATTTAATGTATGACAGACTCTTTCTTAAACAGGCAGGGACACACATTCATAATGGCCTAAACATTGTTTATCAGAAAAACAGGTAGAGTATATGCAAGTTTAAAATACTCAATATGTGTGTTCCCCACGTTGTATTTATCCCATTAAATAGTTTTTTTTTTTTTTTTTTTTTTTTATAAAAGTAAATAAAAATGAGAGGTCAAACGATATTGTATTTTGTGTTAAAAGAAAGAAAAAAAATCTGCCAAATGTTTTTAAATTTGGTAGCATATATTAAATGTTCGTAGTATTTCCTTCCTATGATGAGGCGGGCATTACACAAGGTGTAATGGTCACTTACAGGAATTATGTTAATTATGGGGAGTGATACAGCTACACCTGTGAGAGCACAGGGAGAGCGGAGAGAGAAGGATGTTTAAGATAGATAAAAGCCCCATAAAAGGTTACCCTAAACAGGGGAACAAGGCAACGCTTGCCAACCTGGGAACGGGCAGAGTCAAACTGGGCATCTTTTCTCTCTATGTTTCTTGCATAGAGCCAAACTACTGGGGCCCTTACACGCATCGTGGGAAGGGGGTCTTACCCAGTTTCCTATTCTTTCAGGGGGAAAAGACCCTGTGAGGTAAAAGTGGCGAAATACATCACATGGACCTCTTAGGTCACATGTGGGAAAATGGCACGGTGGTAGATCCAGCTTCAAGGAGGGGGGAGTCCTGACCTGTGGAGCACATATTCCAGTGCAGGGTAGATTTGAGTACCCGCAGTGGATTGGGTCAGCAAATTTGTGGGATCAGAGTTTGTGGGATCTCTTGGGAGAAAAAGCGCACGGTTTTACCTCAGCCTAGGGAAAGCGGTCCTCCTGGTCAATCCGTCAGCATGTTACTGAGTTCTTCCGGCTCAGACCTGAGAAAACACAGGACGAAACTGACTCTACCTCTACGGGGTATGAGATTGTAAAATCTCGCAAGGGTGTTAGGTGTTTCCCAACCCGCTGCTCTGGATATGTCTGCCAGGGATATGCCTCAGGCCAATGCCTGTGAGGACGCAACACTCCTTGTCGAGTGTGCTCGGACCCGCAAGTGGAGGGGCACGGCCTGGGTGTGATAAGCCAATGTAATGGTATCAACTACCCAGTGGGAAGGCCTCTGTTTGAAGACAGCGTTCCCTTTCCGCAGTCCACCAAGGCAGACAAAGAGCTGCACAGAACATCTAGAGCTCTGTGTGCGGTCAAGTAGGTACGCAAAGCACATACCGGATACACCAACGAATGGCTGGGCCTATCTCCTCCCGGGGCAGCTTTGTTTGCATGTTCACAACCTGGACCCTGAGGGGTGTCGTAGGAACCTTGGTCACGTAGACTGGTTGCGGTCTTAGGATCACATGAGTGTCTGCCGGACCGAACTCCAGGCAGGTGTCGCTGACAGAGGACGCTTGCAGGTCCCCGACCCTCTTGATGGAGGTGAGCGCGATCAGGAGGGCCGTCTTCAGGGAGAGGGCCTTGTTCGACTGATTCTAGCGACTCGAAGGGTGGGGGGTCTCTGAAGGCCCGAGAGGACCACTGAGAGACCCCAGGAGGGGAACAGGATTGGCTGGGAAGGATTTAACCTCCGGGCGCCTCTTAGGAGCCTGATGATTAAGTCATGCTTACCCAAAGACTTGCCGTCTACTGCGTCATGGTGGGCTGCGATAGAAGCCACATACACCTTCAAGGTGGAAGGGGACAGCCTCCCCTCCTGCCTCTCCTTCAGAAATAAGAGCACTGACCTAACTGCGCACCTCTGTGGGTCTTCAGCCTGGGAAGAACACCAGTATGCAAACAAGTGCCACTTCAGGGCGTAAAGTTGCCTGGTAGAGGGGGCTCTGGCTTGGTTGATTGTGTCTATGATGGCAGGTAGTAGACCAGCAAGATCTTCCGCATCCCGTCCAGGGGCCAGACATGGAGGTTCCAGAGGTCTGGGTGTGGATGCAAGAGCGTGCCCAGTCCCTGAGAAAGAAGGTCTTTCCTCAGGGGAATTCGCCAGGGAGGGGCTGTCACGAGGAGTACGAGGTCTGAACACCAGACCAGAGTGGGCCAGTAGGGAGCCACTAGGGTGAATTGTTCCTCGTCCTCCCTGACCTTGCACAGCACCTGTGCAAGAAGGCTTACTGGGGGAAATGCGTACTTGTGCAGTGCTGAGGGACATATTTGTGCCAGTGCGTCTGCCTCGAGGGGAGCCTCTGTTTGGGCATACCAGGGCGTGCAGTGGGAGGTCTCTTGGGAGGCAAACAGGTCTACCTGAGCCCTGTCGAATCGTTCCCAAATCAGCTGGACCGACTGGGGGTGAAGCCTCCACTCTCCACTGGGCAAGCGTTGTCATGACAGCATGTCCGCTACCACATTGAGGTTGCTGGGGATGTGAGTGGCGCGCAGCGACTTGAGTCGATGCTGGCTACAAAGGAGGAGATGACGGGCGAGTTGTGACATGTGGCGGGAGCATACGCCACTTTGGCGATTTATGTAAGCTACCGCGGTGGTGATGTCTGACATGACCAAGACATGTTTGTCACGAACTAATGGGAGAAACCTCCATAGGGCAAAGAATACAGTCAGCAACTCTAGGCAATCGATGTCCCATCGCAGCGGGGCCCCTTTCCAATGGCCCGCGGCTGCGTGCCAGTTGCACATGGCACCTGAACCCAATTTGGAGGCATTGGTCATGACCAGGACATGTCGGGACACCTGCTGCAAGGGGACTCCTGTCCGCAGAAAGCAGAGGTCTGTCCAGGGTTTTGACGTTTGGCGGCAGGCGGGGTGTGTCTGGGTCTGGGGCCAGTGCTGAAGAGGTCTCCTATACATCAACCCCTGCGGCGCGGCCACCGCGGAGGATGTCATATGCCCCAGGAGCTCGTTGGCGAGGTGCGCTGACATTGAGACTGAAACTAACTTCACGCAGAGAAAAGAGACGCTCTGAACCAGGGCGAGCTAGCTCTTTTCCCGGATGACCTGAGGCCCTAAACAGCTGAGGTGCCTGAACACCTGGTCCCTGTGGATGCATAGTAACTCTCAGGAGAGGGCCAGGATGAGCCAGTAGTTGAGGTAGTTGAGTAAAGCGGGGCAAGGGCTGCCCCAGCGAACTTCGTAGAGACACGAGGGGACAGGGACATGCCGAAGGGGGGACCTTGTACTGATATGCCTGGCCGTCAAACGCGAGCCGCAGAGAAGGTTGATGTCGAGGCAAGATTGAGACATGGAAGTATGTGTCCTTCAGGTCTGTCGCTGCGAACCAAACTAGATGCCAGACACAAATTAGGATGTGTCTTGCGTGAGCATTTTGAATGGGAGTTTGTGCAAGGCCCGGTTGAAAACTTGCAAGTCCAAGATCAGTCGTAAGCCGCCGCCTTTCTTATGATGTACGATGAAGTATGGGCTGTAGGGACCCTTCTTCATCTCGGTTGGAGGGACAGGCTCTATCGCGTCTTTGAGTAAGAGACGATTTCCACACGCAGGAATTCGGCGTATTTGCCGCGCACTGCGGTAAAGCAGACGCCCGCGAAGGGGGGGCGGAGGCTGGCAAACCGAATTGCGTAACCTAGTCGGATGGTCCTGGCCAGCCAGCGTGACGGATTGGGAAGTGAAAGACATACATCCAAGCTCCATGCTAAGGGCACAAAGGGGATGAATATTTTTGATATACCCGGTGGGGCTTCGCAGAGGGTGGAGCAGGTAATGCGGCGTCTGGAGGCAAAGGAGCGTCCCGAAGCTCTGGTGCTGAGAAAAGACTCAAAGTCTTGAGGTGTGGTGGCAGAGTGCCGTGAGAAAGGCATTTGCGGGCCAGGTGACCCAGAAAGAGCAAATTGCTCTATTATTGAAAAATTTGCAAAAAATACCTTTAATTGAAGGTTCTCTTCCCGGCCCTCCACCGGGGGATGGTGTGGTCTGTTTACCAACTCAGAAGCACTTGGGAACCTTCCGGATCCTCGAAGGAATATGTGAGACTGGAGGCGTGCACTTCCTGCGGGGTGCTCGACGCTGGGGCTGAGAGCTGGGCCCACACTTGGTTGAGGCGGAGTAGCACGTTTTTTTTTTTTGGTTCACTTTTTTGTAAGCCACAGGAAGACGCCCTCGGTGAGCAGACGGGGAAAGGCCCATGGTGGCAGGTTTGTGGCAGGGCAGGATGTGTGAAATAGCCTCCATCTGCTTCTTCACCGCTGAGGACTGCTGGGCAGAGTCATCAACGGTGCCGCCGAATGGACGGAGCTGGGAGACGTGGGCATTCAAGAAAGCGTGCTTTGTCTACCTCCCACATTTCGACCAGGTCCAGTCCATAGATTACGTTTCTGGACCACAAGGGTGGCCATCACCTGTTCGAGTGCTGGCACTTCCGACCTTCGTGGCCCGGGGGGCGCGATCGGTCATTGATTGGTTTGAGAGGATTTACCTGGCGAAACGGAGCCTGTCATTATACCCAAACCGCCTTCATCGCCCAAGGAGGCGAGGCGCAGAGGGCGGATGAAGTGGCTTTCTCTCATGACAAAAGAAAGCCACGACCGCAGTGCTGCCATGGCTATGTTCTCGCACTGAGAACATGAACCATTCATAAAACGCTGCCTGCGTGTGATCGCAGTCCAGGCACGCGAGGCAGCTTTTATGACACTCAGAGGTAGGGAGAAATCAACCACATCCAGAAACTACACAGAAGCGGAAAGACGTCTTTAAAAAAGATGCGTCCTGAAAAGGACATTCAACGGCAGCTGTGTATTTGCTAACTCTAACGAAACTAACTCTTTTAGAGAAAATAACAGTTTTAACTGCGCTGTCGAAGCGCCCAGGGGCAAACTGCACTGCCGTGCAGAGAAGGAGAAAGCCGCTGAAGTACGCCGTAGATACAACAGTAGAATAAGCTCAGAGGAAGAGGAACAGGTGTGTGACTCGCAGCTCAATGCATACACGACCATCGGCTCCGAAGAAATTTTCTGAATGAACTAGACGTATTCCCCACCTTTATACCCATATGTCCGGGGGGGCGGGGTATGAAAATACTGTCTGCCAACTTCTCATTGGCCTTTTTTCATAGATCAGATGCATATTCGGCGCTCAAGAGAGACCCCTAGTGTCGCTTCTTCGACACAACTCGAAGTGAGCGACAGACGGGGAACTTCTGTTACAAAGGGTCCAAACAGAATTCAATTCCAGGGGGGGGGCGGGGGGGGGGGGGGGGGGGGTATTTGATTCACAATGTGGAGCTTTAACATTTTGAAAGCTGAAATACTCCAGGGACTCTTATTTTGAAATGTTTGCGTTTCCAGCTGCTCATTCAAACAAATAAGGGAAACAAAATGTGCAATACTACAATAATCTATAACGTATTAAAATATAAACAATTAAAAGTAAACATTGTCATATTTCATCAACACTATATGGTCATCATCAACAGATGATCATTAGTGATTGCTTGTCATAAATTTCTGATATGACCTAATAATTGTGAACTGCTCTGCAATAGCTGAAAACACTCACAAGCCCTCACATGCTTGGAGAAAATAGCAGCGCTTGCATTTATTTAATTAAACTGTATTCTTTTGAAGTTTGATTATCACATTAGGTAATACCATGATTCCTGTCTTTTCCCTCACAAATTTAAGATCTCTTTAAATAAAAATTAAGACTTTTGTTGTTTCATTTAACATATTTAAGACTTTTATGACCTTACATTTACATATTGTTTGCATAAATATGTCTATTACATATGCAGAAAGAAATGGGCTGTCTTGTTTCCTTTCCATAATGAGAGTTGTTTACTTCTCCTTTCATATCGTATAATGATATGTAAGGTCTCTTCTTGTCTGACTTTTTTAAAATGTTTTTTTCTCCCAATTTGGAATGCCCATTTACCACTACTTAGTAGGTCCTCATGGTGGCGCGTTTACTCACCTCAATCCGGGTGGCGGAGGACAAGTCTCAGTTGCCTCCGCTTCTGAGACAGTCAATCCGCGAATCTTATCACATGGATCGCTGTGCATGACATCGCGGAGACTCAAAGCATAGGGAGGTGTAATGAGGCGGAGGCCGAGGCTGAATCCATTTGCAGATGTTTATTAAAATCCACAGTAAACAAGTTTGAATCGGCAGGCAGATATCATCAACTTAAGGCAGGCAGAGTTCAAACACAATGAGGCAGTCCAATCCGAAATGACTAAGTAGAGGGGTGGAAGAGGCGGAAACAAGACAAGGCAGGCAATGGTCATACACGATGTTGGCAAGACTATGACAATGGTAAACGCTCGGTAAGGCAGGAAAAACTGGCAATACTTCGCAATGGCCTGTTAGACAGGCCATACTTAAATATTATGGAAACAGGAAATGAATAGTGAAGCAGAGGGAGTGGCACACAGTCAGTACTCGGGAGAGGGCTCCCTCTGCTGGCGTGACGTTACAGAATCCCCCCCCCCCCCCCAGGAGCGACTCCTGGCGCTCGACGAGGGCGTCCCCGTGGTCGCGGTGCTGGACGATCGGGTCTGGCTTGATGGAAGTCTCTGACAAGAGATGGATCCAGGATGTCATGGGCGGCTACCCAAGACCTCTCCTCAGGGCCGTACCCCTCCCAGTCCACCAGATATTGGAGCTGACCCCCTCTCCTTCTTGAGTCCAACAACTCCCTTACCGCGTAAGCAGGGGACCCATCAATGTCCAGCGGTGGAGGTGGCTCTTGACTCTCAGTGTTGGGGTCAGAACCCGGGTGGACCGGTTTGAGGAGGGAGACATGGAAGGAGGGAGAGACACGATAATTAATAGGAAGCTCCAGCTGATAGGTGACTTTGTTAATCTGTCTAAGAATTTTGAATGGGCCTACATACCTTGGGCTTAGTTTCTTGCTTGGTAACCGCAACTTGAGATCTCGTGTGGAGAGCCAGACCCTTTGTCCAACTTGGTAGGGAGGGTGTGGACGACGACGTCTATTAGCCTGGATCTCCTGGTTCCTGACAGCTCTTTGTAGATGCACATGAGCGGAGTTCCACACCCTCTCACTACGTTGTATCCAGTCATCAATTGCAGGTACCGTAGAAGGTTCACCTGACCACAGGAACATAGGGGGTTGATACCCAAGCACGCATTGGAATGGGGTGACACCAGTGGATGAATGTCTTAAAGAGTTTTGGGCATATTCTGCCCAGGGCAGAAATTCTGCCCAGCGATGTTGTTCACGACCACAATAAGACCGTAAATATCTACCAATTTCCTGGTTCAGCCTCTCCACTTGACCGTTGGACTGAGGATGATATCCTGAAGTCAGACTGACATTGATGTCAAGCTGTCTGCAGAAGGCTTTCCAGACTTGAGAGGTGAATTGTCTTCAGGGATACCGAAAACTCTGAAGACGTGCTGGAACAGAGCTTGAGCCGTTTCCATGGCAGTGGGGAGGCCCTTCATGGGAACTAGACGGTAGGATTTAGAGAAGCGGTCTATGATAACTAAAATTGTTGTGAATTCGGTTGATGGAGGTAGGTCTGTGACGAAGTCAATGGACAGGTGTGACCAAGGTCGTTGGGGAATGGGCAGAGGTTGTAACAGACCAGAAGGTAAATGTTTAGGAGTCTTGGACTGGGCATATATTAAACAGGACTTGACAATGTTGGCCACATCTTTAGCCATTGATGGCCACCAGAATGAGTTTTGGGTTAGATTGAGGGTTCGTGTGATACCTGGATGTCCTGAGCTGAGTGATGTATGGACCCATTGGATGACTCTAGCATGAAGGTTTCTTGGAACATAATGCTTGTTGGGGGGGACAACTAGGTGGTGTTGGTTCATTTTGTTGTCCCCTTTGGATTTCTTCCATCAAATCCCATGTGACAGGTGCAATGATTATTGAAGGTGGCAGGATGGGTTCTGGTATGGATTCTGTTTGGGGATGGCTATGAAGTCTGGATAGGGCATCTGCCTTGCTATTTTTGCTTCCTGGTCTATACGTTACGGTGAACTGAAACCTAGTGAAGAATAGTGACCAGCGTGCTTGACGGGAATTGAGTCTCTTGGCACTCCTGACATATTCAAGGTTTTTATGGTCGGTAATTATTTGAAAGGGGTGAGTGGAACCCTCCAGCCAGTGCCTCCATTCTTCCATTGCGGCTTTCATGGAGAGAAGTTCCTTGTTGCCGACATCATAGTTACGTTCGGCATCAGTGAGTTTCCTCGAGAAGTATGCGCATGGGTAGAGCTTGCCTGGTTGACCGTGACGTTGTGAGAGCACTGCCCCAATTCCATTATCTGAGGCATCGACTTCTACTACAAACGGTAAATTTGGATCTGGATGTTTGAGGATGGGTGCTGTCGTGAAGCTGTTCTTGAGTTTAGTGAAGGCTTTTGTGGCATTTTCAGTCCATTTTAATTTTGAGGGCTTGCCTTTCAGCAGAGATGTCAGAGGGGCTGCAATAGTGCTATAATTGCAAATGAAGCGCCGATAAAAGTTGGCAAATCCTAAGAAGCGCTGTAGTTCTTTGACTGTAGTCGGCTGGGGCAATTCAGTGACTGCCGTAACTTTAGAGTCGTCCATTTCAACACCTTGGTGACTGATGTTATACCCCAGAAACGAAGTTTGTTTGACATGGAACTCACACTTTTCAGCTTTTACGTAAAGCTGGTTCTCAAGCAACCTGGATAGTACGGTTTTAACATGATCTTGATGTTCTACTTCTGACTTTGAGTAAATGAGGATGTCATCAATGTAAGCAATAACGTACTTGTTGAGAATGTCCTTGAAGATCTCATTAATGAACGACTGGAAGACTGCCGGCGCATTGGCTAGTCCGTACGGCATGACCTGATATTCGTAGTGCCCCCTAGTGGTCAAAAAAGCAGTTTTCCATTCATCCCCTTCTCGGATTCTAATGAGGTTGTAGGCGCTCCTGAGGTCTAGCTTAGTGTAAATAGTGGCTTCACGGAGTAGTTCGAGAGCAGAAGGTACTAACGGTAGAGGGTAGCTGAATTTAACAGTGACATTGTTCAAACCCCAATAGTTGATACAAGGCCGTAGTCCTCCATCCTTCTTTTCCACGAAGAAGAAGCCTGCAGCCGCTGGAGAAGTAGATGGACGAATAAAACCAGAGCTGAGCGCTTCTTCTATGTATTCTTCCATAGCCAGAGCTTCGGGATGCGATAGGGGATAAATTTTACTCTTGGGGGGCATTGCATTGGGCAGGAGGTCAATGACGCAATCCCAGGAGCGATGTGGTGGAAGAAGGGTTGCCTTGGTCTTGCTAAAGACTTCTTGGTATTCTTGATAGCAAGATGGGAAAGTAACAGGCTTAGAATCAGGACTTTCAACACTTGTAGTAAAACATGACTTGGTATCTGTGGTGTTGAGACAGTGTGTAATGCAAAACGGTGACCATTGCGTAATTTCACCTTGCTGCCAAGAGATGACTGGGTCGTGAACTGTAAGCCAAGGGTATCCCAGGATGATTTCATGGCGAGGGGAATCAATCACATAAAATGAAATGATTTCAGAATGAAATGGTCCAACTTGGAGTTGTATGGGCAAGGTTTGTAAGTTGATGCCCTCTCCGATGGGTTTGTTGTTAATAGCATTAATTTTGAGAGGGGGGTCGCAAGGTTGTGTGGGGATGTTGAATTTTTTGACAACGTCTTGATGGATTAGATTTAATGCGGAACCGGAATCGATCAATGCCGTGAAATCAACAGAGTTTTTCTTAAAAGTAATCTTGACACTGATAGTGAAGAATTTGGTGATAAGAGGGGGGATGTTGTTAACACTCACCCGGCTAGTAGATTTGATAGTTTTTCGGGCTTTGAGTGGACACACGGCATTGACGTGGCCTGCGTTTCCACAGTAGAAACATAAATTGTGTATTAATCGTCGGGATTTTTCTTCCACAGAGAGTTTGGTAATTCCTAGCTGCATTGATTCCTGGCTAGATTGAGCAGTGGTTGAAGGAAGATTGGATACTTGGGAGGTTAAATTTGATACAGCGATTCTTTGTGGGGGTGTCCTGGATTTAGCGGGGCTGTTGCGCATGAGGTTATCTATTTTGATAGCGAGCGTCACAAATTCAGAGAATGAACAGTCTTCTCTGCAAGCGAGTTCTGTCTGTAATTCGATATTTAAACTCCGTTGGAACATGGCCTTGAGCGCAACATCATTCCATCCACTCTGAGCAGCGACCGTTCTAAACTCGATTGCATAATCAGCCGCTGATCGTTGGCCTTGATTTAGTTGCAAGAGTTGAGTTGAAATATCCATACCCCCTGCTGGGTATTCAAACACTTCTTTGATCTGTTGAACGAAGTAAGCAGATGAAGTTTTAATCAATTGATCTGTTTCCCAAACAGCTGCGGCCCAGTCAATAGCTCTGCCAGTCAACAGAGACATTAGAAAAGTGCATTTTTTCTCTTCCGATTCAAATTCATCACTCTGGTGTTTGAAAAAGAGCTCAACTTGTCGTAAAAATCCCTTACAACGATCTGCAGAGCCGTCAAATTTGTCTGGAAAGGCAAAGCTTACCTTCTTGGGTATTGGCGGTGGTAATGAATGGAGATATTGTGTGAGGTATTCGTTGGTAGCCTGTAGTCTACTCAACTGTTCTTGATATTTCCTGAGAACGTCACTTTGATAAGCAAACGTTTTCTGTAGACCAGAAACTTCTGCTGGAGTCATCGTTGGCGAAGTATTCTGTAATGAGGCGGAGGCCGAGGCTGAATCCATTTGCAGATGTTTATTAAAATCCACAGTAAACAAGTTTGAATCGGCAGGCAGATATCATCAACTTAAGGCAGGCAGAGTTCAAACACAATGAGGCAGTCCAATCCGAAATGACTAAGTAGAGGGGTGATCCAAGAGGCGGAAACAAGACAAGGCAGGCAATGGTCATACACAATGTTGGCAAGACTATGACAATGGTAAACGCTCGGTAAGGCAGGAAAAACTGGCAATACTTCGCAATGGCCTGTTAGACAGGCCATGCTTAAATATTATGGAAACAGGAAATGAATAGTGAAGCAGAGGGAGTGGCACACAGTCAGTACTCGGGAGAGGGCTCCCTCTGCTGGCGTGACGTTACAGGAGGCGATCCACGATCCACGTGCAAATTACCACGTACCCCATTGAGAGCGAGAACCCCTAATCGAGACCACAAGGAGGTTACCCGATGTGACTCTACCCTCCCTAGCAACCGGGCCAATTTGGTTGCTTAGGAGACCTGGCTGGATTCACTCAGCACCCTTGATTCTAACTTGATGCAACTCCAGGGGTGGTAGTCAGCGTCAATACACGCTGAGCTACCCAGGCCCCTCTTGTATGACTTTGTTAAAATACAATCTCAACTTCCTCCTAAAGCATCAATAAACATTGGTGATATGGAAGGGAAAGACATTTTTGAGCCTCACAGCTGTTCATGAATATGTTGACGATCAGATTCAAAGCTCTCCACTGTCTTTCTATTTGCCTTCTGCACTAAAAATACATTTTCACACTAATGGCTGTGATAACTTTTTCAAATGCTTGGCTACCCAAAAATGAATTTAATGTGTTGTAAATGTTAGTTGACAAGAAATACTTTCGGGAAGTTTACATGTCCTGCAGTGACATCTAAAACTATATGAAACAGCATTATTGTTTACCTCTAAAATGCACACAGGTCAAGCACCAGTGAGATAAACAAAGAACGTACATTCATAAGAAGTTGGTAGTGTAAATTAACTGTATGCATTGAATTGGAAGAATAAATGGATTTACATTATTTTGGGCGTACTTGTTAAATGGGACAGGTTCCTTTCATATGCATGGGAAATGTGGTTCAGGATATGGATATATGCTCCGTTAAATTATAGCGAATGTAAGTATTAATTTTAATGTTAATAATTTCCATCTACTGACACACAAATCATGGCTAGTATTAACAGCAATTATATTGGCACGCACGACTACTGGTCAACAATGATTTTGAAAAAAATTAATTATTGAAACAAGAAAAAAATTAAACCAAAAATATTTCTACATTTAAATTACACTTCAAACTAAACAAGAATATAATAAAAATAGTGAAGAGGTCAAAAACATAATACAAAATCCAAACATTTTACTCTTTCCTTCTTCCACAGCCCACTTTTGCATTGATTTAAACATAACAATAAAAATAATATTAATAAATGAAAAAAATAAACCATGACCTATAGAAAATTTTGAACAAATGAACAAATCTCATAGTTTTTTGTTTCAACAAACGGCTTCAACAGCGATCATCAAGGACATTATTTGATCATCTGTACTTTCAGAATTTGGACATTAACTTCATTTACATACAATACACCCACGGTTTGCGCGCCTGCAACCACAGTAGCTCAAACACTCCCACCCAAGCCCATTTGCACTTTGCACTATAACACATAATATAATTAGCTCTCTCAGGAAAATTGGATAAGATGTTGTGCACTCACAAAAATAGAACCCCAAACGTTACTCCACTGATGGTTAGGTTTAGGTTTGGGGTTTGGGTGGGTGAGTTCAGATTATAAAATATGCATTCCTCTTCCCTGTATTATATCCTGTATATCTAAAAACAACTTGCTTCACAACTCGCTTTTGGGGCCCTTCCATGGACATTACACCTGGAAAATGAAGCTCACACAAGCCCATATGACCAACAACACTTAACACTTTGGCCACTCGCTGTAGTGTTTCGCATTTCAGTTAGAACAGACTGATTTTTAGCAAAAGAAAAGTCCAATTTCACTGTGAGATCAGTCTGTCCTCAAACCCTCAGAAAACAACTCGGAAAATGAAGTGCAAGTGGAAGAATACAAAATTAGTGGTATTTCGTGGTGCATGGACGGATAGTGCCTATAGCTACAGACAGGCACTAAAAGCTGCCAGGCAGCATATTTTAGCAAACTCATAACAACAATAATCATAGGTGTTTATTCAGTACTGTGGCTAAATTGGTTAGGAATAAAGCATCGACTGAACCAGATATTCCATCGCTGCACAATAGTAATGACCTCAGAAAACAGTGTCTCATAATTTTGATCATGAGCATATTCAATCCTTCGCTGTCATATGTCACGAAGAGCTAACAAAACTTATTAAAAAACAAAAGTTAGATGTTAGATCCAATTCCAACTAAGCTCTTAAAAGAGGTATTCCCTGTGATCTCAGAACCTCTTCTTAATATTATTAACTCCTTTCTATCCTTAGGATATGTCCCAAGAAACTTTAAAATGGCAGTTATCAAATTGCTTACTTAGAAGCCACAGATTGATCCTAGAGAATTGGCTAATACAGACCGATTTCAAATCTACCATTTATGTCGAAAATACTAGAAATGTAGTGTCCTCCCAACTACGTTCATTTCTACAGAGAAATATAGAAAGAAGAACTTCAGTCAGGATTTAGGCTCCATCGCAGGACAGAGACAGTACTTATCATAGTTACAAATGACTTGCTCTTATCATCTGATCATATCTGCACTTCTCTTCTAGTGCTTTTAGATCTTAGTGCTGCCTTCAACACGACAGATCACAACATTCTCTTGAACAGGCTTTAGAATTATGTTGGCATTAGCAGTCTTGCATTAGTGTGGTTTAGGTCCTATTTTTTGGACCGCCACCACTTTATATGTGTAAACGAGGAATTGTCAACTCAAACAACAGTTAAGTATGGAATGCCACATGGATCAGTTTTAGGACCTCTGCTTTTCTCCTTATACATGGCTTCCCCTGGGAGATATTATCAGGAATCATGGAATAAGTTTCCACTTAAGCTGACGATACCCAACTTTATATTTCTTCAAAACCCAATGAAAATTCACAATTCTCCATATTAGCAGGGTATCAGTGAAATCAAAGATTTGATGGCCTGAAATTTCCTTCTACTCAATTCTGACAAAAAAGAGGTACTAATGATTGGACAAAAAATCTCTAAAAATAAGCAGCTAAAATATAATTAGACTCTCGATGGATGTACTTATTTGTCATCTTCTACAGCAAATAACTTATTTGTTATATTTGATACCAATCACTCCTTTGAAAATAAAATTTCCAATGTTTGTAGAACAGCATTCTTCAACCTGAGAAATTTTGCTAAATTAAAACACATGAGCTCTGTTGCCGATGCCGAAAAGCATCACAAATCATTATGATCACTGGTTATTAATTCCAAGAATATCAATATCTAGAAAAGAAGGAAGATCATTTTCATACTTGGCTACTAAACTATGGAATAGTCTCCCTAACACTGTTCGGGATGCAGACGCACTCACTCAGTTTAAGTCTAAACTAAAGGCTCATCTATACACCTAATTTATCATTCAAGTCACAATTAGGCTGCTTTATATAGGTCGACCAGAACCAGAAACATCCATCATGATCTATAACTCTGCACAAAATTGAATGGCATCTTTGTTAATATAATATAATATTTTTTCCCATGTCCATGTCAACCTTGGGATTCAGCCAGATTCAGCTACATTCCTGCTTTGTGTCAGACTCCACTGCTACATGATGCTGAAAGATGACGACAAACCAAAGCCAGTGCCAGCCAGACATCACTTCAGTCTTTTGACTTCAGAGGATGAACTGATGCCAACTCCAACTGTAAGACAATGGATACTTCATATGCCACTGCCGGAACCTCTGATTTAGTATGGACCCTACCAAACTTCCCCGAAATTATCTGCAGGTTGAACTGCGATGCACCTCATTAATCTCTGCCTTCATCTCCTTTGTCTACTGATGGACTACACTCTTAAAATGGAATACATAGACTCTAATTAATTGCCAACAAAAGCCAAGTTTTGTGACTTTCTGCAGGAAAAATTATCAGCAGGCACATGCCCCCGCCACTCTCAGGGTTTACGTGGCCGCTCTATTGGCTTGCCACACCTTGATTGAGGGGGTGCCATTGGGGAGACATCCTCTGCTCACTCGCTTCATTCATGGAGCCATGCGACTGAGACCTCCTGCTAGGACCAGGATCTCTTCATGGGACTTAGCTATAGTCCTTGAGGGTCTGGTTGAAACCCCCCTTCGAACCTCTAGAGTCAGTATCTGATAAACTTCTGACTCTCAAGATGTTTTTTCTTATGGCAATTACTTCTCTAAAAAGAATTGGGGATCTACAGGCTCTGTCTGTCTTGCCGGCCTGCTTAAATTTTGCCCCAGAAATGGCTAAACAATTTTGCACCCTCATCTTGACTATCTGCCTAAGGTTCTTTTCTCGACTGTACATCCGGTTACTCTCGAAGCCTTCTGCTCCCCTCTGTTTACAACGCTGGAGCAGGAAAGACGTCACAGACTTTGTCCAGTCCGTGCCCTTCAGACTTATGACCATCGCACTAGCCAGTGGCATCAGTCAGGGCAACTATTCATTTGCCATGGAGGACGTGCCTGCCACCAAGCAGACTATGTCACATTGGGTGAGGGACGCTATTGCCCTGACCTATGAGGAGTGCGGTCAAGCTTCGCCAGTAGTTATCAGGGCTCACTCTACCAGAGGGGTCGCCTCCTCTAAAGCCTTGGCTAGAGGTGTCCCTCTGCAGCATGTTTGTGCTGCGGCAGGCTGGTCCTCTCCGCACACATTCATAAGATTTTATAGTTTGGATGTTCATGCCACTCCGGGCTCTTATGTCCTTGAGTCAACATCACAAGCTCATGTCTGAGACCTCTCGCACTTTTGTGAGCACAACTACACAATCGTAAGGGGTCCGCACATCCACAGTGTGGCAGCGTGGGTATTCTCATTCCCAAAGCGCTAAATCAGCACAGCATCATAGTGTAAGCTTTATAACAGGGAACGTCTCGGGTTGCTTAACTGTAAACTCTGTTCCCTGATAAAAGCGGAACGAGATGCTGCGCTTCATTGCCGCACTGGGATGCCCCAGGACTGCTCTTCAGACAAAATACCTGATGATGCACCTGTGACAAATTTATTTATAGCTCTGCTACAAGAGCACCCAATGATGTCACCAGCAGAGGCTATAAATTCTGGTCAATAAAATTAAAGTGTTGCACACATATTCACAGCTGGTCACACCTAAATTTGTTCCCAAAGCACTAAATCAGTGCAGCATTTCATTCCGCTTTTATCAGGGAACAGGGGTCACAGTTAAGTAAGACGATTTGTATGAAAAGGAAAAAAGTAATTGTTGTTGTGCCTCTAGTGTTATTTCACTCATTTATGTACAATGAGCCATGTTAAAATCATTAATGTAGGTAATGTGTGTCTATGAGACCAGAATGGAAATTTGACGCAGCTTCCTTCCAGAAACCTTTGACCTCTCAATCACTACTAAAGGAACTTGATGCTCAATGGACTTAACACGCAATAAAATTGATCTGCAATTAAAAGACATACCCACTTGCTTCACAGAAATCTACGCTGGAACCTGACAATGAGGAGCTGATTACACCTGCAGGTCCTTCTAGAACAAAACCCTCTGATTGGCCTCATGGGTTTACTTTAATGAGAGAGTTGAAAGAGAAGAACTCTATCTATCTTTCTCTGTAACTTCTTTGACAATACCAAGACCATCCTTTCATCAGTCCATAATTTGAATCAGGGCCTGACATAATTCTTTATGTCAAAGTCCACTTTAGGATAAATGATTAAGTTCAATTTCCTTCTTGTGAGCTGTACAAATGGACGTGACATGAGTTGCACAATCAGATTCTTACAGTAGCTATTCAAACTTCAAAGTCCAGGGACAAAAAAGGTGCTCTGGTGTCCTCAGAAATCAATCAGAATCAATTTAAACCAAGAGATGTTGGTGAATAGGGTATTTTTGCAGAATTATTTTTATTAGCTTGGTTAAGCAACAAACCAAAGCAGTAATTCTCCACAAGCCCTAGACAAAGTGCAACAGCAACATCTTCACATTTTCAATGTCTCTCTCCATGGTGAAAGCACCCCTTGTTACCCTTCTTTCTCAAAGAGCGTGCCTTAATGGTCTCCAACACAGGAGTCGACCCTGCTGTGCTTTTTATTTTCAGTATATCAATGGGCCTTAAGAGACAGGGTTGGTGGAAAGATTGGCTTGTTTTGGTTGTTGAGATTGAACAGAGTAAGGTTAACAAGAGATATGTTCCAAGAGTGGAAAACGAAAGCTGTGGATGGATAAGAACCGTGATGTCCTTGGTTTTCAGAGTAGATCTCATTACTACACAATTGTCCTGGCTGGAACAATGGTTATAGCTCTAATTGAATTTTTATTTCTGTCATTTTCAATTTTTCACTCAAATTTAGTTTAGTTTTCGTTTTGTTGGTTAGTTCTTTGTTAGTTTTAGTTGAGTTTTGTTTGTTAGTTTTAGTTTTTCAGTACATTTAGTTTTTATTTTATAAAGAACACGATATTGGAAGGCTTCGCCCCTGAAAGCGAACCTCAGGAACTTCCATAAATATATATGAATGGATATTGGAGAATGGGGAAAACAAGCATTTGTGTAATGTAAGTATTGCTGGACTCCCCAAAGTCCAATTTGTAAATAATATTATTGCGGGTGGCCTCCAAGTAGGACCCCCACATGCTTAGAAACGGCCCTGCTAAAAGTACACTTATGCAATCAACTCAATGTTCTTCAACAGAAATGTAAACTGTGCTGGGTAGGGGAGGAGACTATTGTCATATGGTAGTTATATTATGTTACGTACAGTAGTCAAAGAAAGAAAAGCCACCATCTCCATGTAATTTTGTTATGTAAGAATTGTACTCAAATAATTATTCAAGACTACTAAACAGTCAGTAATAAAATAACAATACAGCAATGAATATAAATAAATTAAAAGTAAGAAAACTTTTGTTAACAGCTTTAAATGTTTTTAAGAGCAGAATCAAGTATTCAAGTAAACATTCAGAATTAAATGCTAAATAAAACTACTTCTGGTCTTCACTGTATAATGTACTGTATGATACATCAAAAATAATTTCAAAGCTAAAAGAGTTATTCAGTCAAGAACAGGTAGTGGTGTTCTTGATATGGTTGTTTGAAATTTTCAACACACAGATAGCAGCAGATCTATTAGTTTACATGAACACAAGTCTGATGCTTTGATACAAACCAGCTTTTCCCCCACTGTTTATGTTCCCTTTAGACATCAATCTCTGTGTTTAAATGAATATCTCTCCAAGACAGGCATTTTGGCAGAATTTTGAAATGTATTTCAGGCATTAGCATTACAAGCCTTCTCAGAGCACACACGCAAAAGGCTACCTGTCAGTGAAAGCATGCAGCTATTATTAGATTGCTAGAGAATTATAAAATGATTCACTTTAGGTTATTTTTAACATTAATATAAGAATAAGAACTTTGTAATCAGGCCTTGGCTATATCAGATCATTTATTTCATTATTGACATTCTACTTTGGCTCCTTTTCTCTTTTACTTGCCCCTTTAAAAATCCAATTGTCCCAAACAAGCGTTAATGTCGAGCCCTGCTAAGCTTCAGACCAAACTCTTTACCAGTTCTAAGTTAAATGTTAAACAAAACACAGATTGACAGGGTAAGGCAGAACGAGTGAAAATAATTTAATCTACCTGCTTTGTCTCTCTGGTAGTGATTCTTGCTCTGTTGCTGATGCAATGAGGTTTTAGGCCATCTATTATCACCAGACAGATACTATACCTGCTCAAACTATAATGCACATGTGTTTATTACATGTTTATAAGGGACACAGTGAGTATGTGATTTTGGTGTGTGTGGTTTCAGATGGTTCACAATGTTATCATTAATTTAGAATAAATTTCAGTGGTCTAGTGGCATCTTCATGGTGTTGGCATTTTTAAAGGTTTAAAAACATACAAAAACAAAACTTATTAATAAAAATAAATAAAAAATTTATTAGAGATTCTTTTTATAGAGCCATACATTTTTATTTTAGTTTAGTTTTTCCAATAATTTTATCTTTTAGTTTTATTTCAGTTTACAGATACAGTTAATACCGTTTACATTTTTTTTTGTACATTTAGTTTTAGTACCCGATAATACTCTTGCTCCTCCTACCCACTACTCCTTCACTCCTACTTTAATGTGCAGAGTAAGAGTCTTTCTACTGCAAAGAAACACTTCTCTGGGGATAGTATCTTCCTCACTTGGAGTTCTCCTCCAGAAGAAAAGTATCCAAATGGGAGAGATGAAATCCGGGATGAAATGTCTACTTTATGGTGCTAAAGGAGAGTTAAATATTCTCCCAATTAGTTTAAGTTTTTAAGTTTAATGCTCAATTGTATACCTACCTACCTCCCTACCCTAAACCCTAAATCTAACTGATATTTTCATAAAAACCACAAATAAGATGAAAAACAGATGAGTTTTTAATGCTTTATTCAGTTTAAAATAAACTAAATCAACCTCCTTACGCTAAAATTTAAACCTAAACCTAACCAATAGTGTCATAAAAGCAAATGTGAGAAATCAAAATGTGATGGCTTAAGCAACTACAGAACCTATTTTTGTGGTGTTTCTATGACACTTCTATGACACAGTGCAATGCTCTATAAGTTGAGTTACTGTACAATTTGATCACACTTGGAAAACCTTGTTAATGTAGTTGGCTATGTAATGCAAATGTTAAAATGTATCACATTACAAGTCATGGACTTTAGTAAAAGAGTTTAGATGTCATAAGTTAGAAATAAGTGAGGAACCAAGGGAAAAGTAAGTGTTTATAAACACTTTATAAAATTTGCTGTTTTTAAAAAAAGTGACTAAAAGTCACTGTTGGTCTAAAACAAATGCAGTTTCTCCATATGCAATGTGGATTTTCAAAGGTTTCCATGCTGCTAGTGCTCCAAACAAACCTAATGCTTATATAATAATTCTTTAATTTTGTGCAGTAATGTTCCTGATAATACATTGGTTGCCCTAAATTACATGTGCACCTCACTGGGTTGAGTGTGAGGGTTGAGTATTTAAATGAAATGCAAAGATGGGCAGCACTCAACAATGTGGGTGCCTGTATCAAAGCATGAAAGTACAGCATGCGATGTCCAGGTGCTGTTTTGTAGAGTGTTGAAGAGCTACCTGATGGGATACATCTTTCTATGTGACATTAATGATTCTACTGTATATCTGGAGGCATGAAAATATGCCAAAGATAGGAGACTTTTTCAAGGCACATTCTGTAAAGTACTTCATGTGGAGAAGAAAAAAATAACAGAATAAGCATTACGTTGAAATTGAAACAGTGGCCTCAAGAATATTTGGGATGAGTAATATAACAAGTAAAAATGTGTGATTTTCATTATATTAAAAACAAATTATCGAACAAGGGCTACAAATTCGTAGAAATATCCTTTATTGACAATGATCAATGTAAATGAATGAAAATAGATTCATTGTTTAAACCTCCTTGACCTACAGAAAATGGATATAATTTTAAAACTTAGAGGTTGGACCTTACTATGCATATAGACAACTTGGATCTTGATATAGTCGTGGCTATATATATATATTTATATTAGGGCTGTTGATTTAAAAATGTACGCATTTAATCACAATGCTTTCCTGAGAAATTCAAGCTTGTAGTACAACCTGTTTAATACAGAGGGCAGTAAGTGAAATTTCAGCTGTGTGAGCAACACACAGTTTATTACAGTGAACAAAACATTAACAACACTTCAGTGGACACACTTGAAGGAGCGCAAATGTGAACTAAGGGATCTCAAGATGTTTTAAAGATTGAGTATTAAACTAAATTTAACTTGACACAGTGACCTAAACATTTTATTTTTAGGACGCAACACACCCGAGATGCATCACAAGCATGTCTGACGCAGGTCATATGGTCTTTACCACACAAATATTTAATTACCAACAAGGTTAAGGAGGTGTCCTTTAAACTGTTACACCGTTTTTACCCAGTCAATCTTTATTTAAGAAACATGCTCCCTGAAATAGATCAACTTTGCTCCTTCTGTAATGCTGTAGATGAATCTGCCCCTCACCTTTCTTGGGAATGTGTCCACGCTGTAGTATTTTGGAGAAAATTTTGTTTGTTTGTACCTACCTCTATTTTAACTAGTTTTTCTTTGCTTTATAAATACTTTTTATTTGGTTTTCACAGTTTTGATAACTTAAGTTTTTCTTGACAAGTTTTTTATACATAAGTGTAAATTTATGTCTCTTAAAGCCCCTATTTTCACTTTTTTGTAAAGACTTGAAATATTATTTAATATTCTTTGTACCTTCAAACTCCAAAGCATTGAAAACCATTGCACTACATAATAAATATAATGTCTTGGCATTATTTTAAAATATATCTGTAGTATTGTGTACTATGTATACCCCTGGCTTGTTTCTAAAAATAAATAAATAAATAAATTGTCTGACACAGGTGTACATTGATGGTCCTTAAACAAGCCCTCATAATAAATCTCCAACTGCTTGACAAATTCTCTTTTGAAATGGATTGCTGTGAATTGTATGCCAATTATTGACTTATGATCAATAATATGGTAATTGTATACTAAAGCCGCTTTTGTATTGTCTTATTAATGATGAACTCTTCTGCCACAAGTATGTAATTCATTTTAATTATCTGAATATTTTTTTATTATATATATATATATATATATATATATATATATATAATTTTTTTATATTTAAAGATAACTATGTATAATTATTTAATCATTATATATTGAGTTATTGTTATATGAGGGGCTTTCTCAGCAAATATTTGTATATGCGATTAATCACAATTAAATAATCGGGACACCATGTAATTAATTCAATTAAAAAAAAAATTGCGATTGACAGCCCTAACTTATATAGTTTTTTATTATTATTTTGAAACCTAACAAAAATATTGTATTTTAATATTATAGCAAAAATATTTTTGAATGTGACTTAAGTGGCCAAAAACTTTTTGGGAACACTGTACATAATTTTAGTCTTTTTACAAGAATAATACAAATCATGTAGCTAACCAACCTTCCATAGGGAACAATGTATAAATGTGGTGGGCGGAGCGAAGACACAATTGCATACATACCCACACACACACTCCCTGAAGAGTGATGGAATGGGAAAACATCTGCTGGCACAGCAGGGAATGAAGCAGCAAGACAAATCTGCCTACATCTCACACTGAAACAACTGATTAGACTCTCTAAACAATGAACCCTTGGCCAACCGGGACTTTTCCCAAAGGGCCAGCTGCGAAAAGGGGCCAAATGGGCTGCGATAAGCTGAAATGGGCCATCGCGTTATGCAGAACGGGCCACAAAACAATGCCGGAATGTTATGAAGGGGGTAGCAATATGCAGAAAAGGACAGCGACACCCCCCCTCAACAGCTTTTGGGCCAGATTTCTCTCCATTTATGCAACTCTGAGTGCAGTGCTGTTCCAGCTGGTGTTGTGAGGACTTGAATTTTTAACGCCAGGCCGACAGAAAAAAAAGAGCTCACCATGCTCACAAAAGCATTGAACTTCAACAGCTCCCACCCACTCCAATAAGTCTGTGCAGAAAATTTAAGTGCAGCGTAGTTTTAGCAGGAAGACTCAAAGCTGTACACCATCGCACCATTAGCTAGGTTACTCCCAGCCAATCATGCGTCAGCCATCGCTTTATAAGCCTGTTCACAATTTATCATATTGCTGTTTCTGTGTGCCAACACGGCAACATTATTCTATAGCTCACAATGTCTGACACTGAGTCAGATCCACTCCCCAACAAGCAAACATCCAGCCTTGGACATGTATTAGTCACCGCTCCTTACCTTTTATCCAGGATCAGTAGCTCCACACCTGTCTACAATTTCCGGATTGTCAGTGGGATCGCATAATGATAAATGCAATGATATGTTATGTAATGATAATAGACATCTCCATCAACTCTGATCTCTAGGCCACAGGTGAACCAATTCACATAACATCTTGGGAAGCCTGCCTTCCCTCCCCAACGATGCCGCAGCTTTATTTAAACTTTCTGCTATGCATCAAACCTACGTGGTATAAAATATCAGTAAACCTGGATCTTTATCCATATCCCAGTCATGTAGGAGACCTCCCTCAGTTAAGTCACCATATGGAATGCACAACCCAGTGTGGAAGGAACGCGCTCCTTGCCAAGTCCATCAAAATAATCGCCACAAGGCAGCAGCTGAATCCCAGCAGAAAGTTTTCAATCATATCTATCAAATCCAATCAGAGGATGGTTAATGGGTCTAGGCTTTCTGTTGCCTATGTTGTCCATTAATCATAACCTTCATCTGCATCAATATCAAATCAAGAGCCAATCTTTCATTTCAATAGTGCATTCGGCTCTCATAGTTATGGCAGGCAATCACGTGCTCACATCGTGATTGTCATGAGGGTAACTCCGCTAATATTCACAATGCATATACATTCACCGTATTGCATGCCCGACTCTACCCCTGTTGAGGATTTAAGATCTATTATTCATCCATGTCATGATGCACAGTGCTCATTGTACAGGGTCTCATCACTACATTTAGATAAGGAATCGCCACTGCTGTTGCACACATCTGACACCTAGGGGTAGTCTCTGCCATTACATTCCTTATTTCATAAGATAATTTCATTACCAGAATAATGCATTTTGCTGCCTTATATGATCAAGTCATACAGGGGCGTGATTCATATTTCATGGTATATTTACGTTTTATTACTCATTTAGGGCATGCAGTGCAGAAATTTGTATTATGTCTCTCCATAAATATTATAATCTTTTATCAATGTTTGGACCGTGTTTCAATCAATGGGGACTTTCAAGCATTGGGGCTTTAACAAAGTTCCAAATTTCAAAGCTCATCACAAGTTAACAACTACATCAGCCTAACTACATTACATTTTAATTTAAGTATCGATGCATTTCAGTTTTTGCTCCATTCACTTTTAATGCGCACATGGCTGTTACATTTAGTAGCAGATAAGTATGTTTTTGATTAATATTGTATAAAACCTTTGCTGGATTAGTTTTCACAGTGTTCGAAATTTCAAAGGCTAATTTTCCTTTTCACTACTGTTAATTTTCTGTTCCTGTTGGTAAGTCATAAGCTTCCTCTTATTGCTTTCTACACTATTTCTACAACCATGTTTGCCTAAATGCATTTATTGATTTTTAAAGTTACCAATGTTTTTACTTCTCACTCCATTCACTGTAAATATATTTGTGGTCAGGGCAGCTTACATTTAGCAGCAGGCAAGTAAGATTTGTTACAGGATCATTGGTAAATGTTCATTCAAATAGAGTAGTTTGAAATGTCATTAAATTTTAAGAAAATTCAATAGAGTTCGGAATGGCATACCACCATCCTAGATGCACTATTTTTTTTTTTTAGAAATAAAATACAGTAGTATGGCAGTGTGCCATTCAAATCTCAGCCTTGTTTTTACATATCTTCTCTATGGACCCCCTGGTGGTAAACATTTGCATATGAATACATTTCCATTCATACAAAGACGGTAATCGTAGGTATTTCTTCTAACATGTGTTCAGGTCTGTAAACACGCTGTTGGCCATACAATGCAAAAGTAGTACAAGGCTTACATGCACACACACAGCAATACTTGCAGACTAAGCTACACTGACTCTACACCTAGTCTTAACTGCACTTTCCTCTATCTTTTCACTATCTTCTCATTTTCCCTCTCCCTTCCATCAGTCTTGTTCAATCAACTCTCTCATCCTCCCTGTGGTCAGTGGTCAGAGAGAGAGAAAGAGACAGTACGACAGGCAGCACTCATCTGAGTCCTCGAAATAAAGACATGGGACTCCAGTGCAGACCAATAGCCTGTTAGTGACCAGTGTGACATTCATGTCATGCAATCATTGGACAGATTGACATGAAATAGAAGTCTGTGATAGACTAGATCTGCTCAGGGGACCAAAGAAATATGGCTGCAGAAATCTTAGCTCTGTCTTGTTGAAAAGACCAGCATTTCTTGTCACCAGCATGTTGTATTATGGATTCTGGTTCCCAGTACAGAATGTTTGAGTGCTGGTGTACCCACCAGGCTTCTTAACTAGTTTAACTTGCAAGCCTCCCTTGGTCAAACAGCTTCATTGAAAAACTATACTGACTGACAAGCATTTAGCACCGACCCAGTTGAAAAATAAAAAGCTAAAACCAGCCTAAACTTGCTGGGGTTTTGGGCACTTTTTACCAGCTGGCCTCCCTGCTAAACCAGCTGAGCACCACATTGGGTAGGCTGGGAGACCAGCAAGACAAGCTTAAACCAGCTAAACCAGCCGAGACCAGCAAACGAGCTTAGACAGTTTTGGGCTGTTTTATTTTCAGCAGGGAAACCAGCACAAAATAGCTTGAACCAGAATAGAAATTCATGCTGGTCTAAGCTGGTCTTTTCAGCAAGGTGAACACATCAACAAACCCACATGCACGCACACAAAAGTAGAATGCCAACACCATGTTCAGTGAAATTATTCAATCCGCTATCATGTAACATAACCAGATAACATGTGACAAATTCTGTAGGGAAGATAAATATTATATTGACAAATATAGGTTAACAGAATGCCTAAAAATACAACATTTACCATCTAACTCAATTAAACTCATTTGAAAATGCTAAAATAGAAAGTAAATGTAAGAAGTGACCTCACAGCAAACTTTATTTTGGGTATTTGACATTTATTGAAATAAGCCTCTGGTGTGCATCTGAAATCTCAATGCAAATAATAACTGCAAATAATAATGAAATATGAAATATGGCTGTGGTCACCCTGACCTTTTCGAAACCTCAGCAAACTATGAGTAATAACTTATGAGAATAAAACTCAAAACAGTAATCGATCTCAAGTTAAACTCACATTTGCATACATAGACTGATGTCTAGGCAATGCTGTCCTGTATATGTTATTTGGACTGCACTCTAAGGTTCATCTACATTCGTCTGAACTCCCCACTTCAGACGAAGCCACATGCATTTCTCTGGCCTCACAATCTAGCTTTCCTCACATTCACAGAAAGCAATTTAGCCTAAACTCAACAACTCTCAAACTCTCCAATTCCCAATGTGTGAGAGAGAGAGGGAGAGAGAGAGAATTGATTGGGAGGCCTGCTTGGAGTCAATAGTGCTGGCTATACTGTACATACACTAAAATTAGCATCCAGCCTTTTAGAGCAAGGCTACGTTCTGATTAGAATACAAGTGTACTGCTTAGTGTATACAGGCTATACAGTTTTTATATACAACATATCAACAAACAAGTAAATAATATTTGAATAACTTACATGTCAGACATAAAAATGCCCAATTAGTGTGTACATTTGTTCACTGCCAGCAAAAATAGTTCTAAAAGAAGCCAAAGCATCAAGCAAAACTCTGCTCTTTGCACTGCTCTCAGACCATTTTTGTAGCAGTGTTCCATTCATGATAAGTGTTTTAGAACAAATAGGTCTTGTTCACTTCCATTGTTTCAGTTGTGAACAACTCACTTGTTTAACAAATAGTCAAAAACTCAATTACTCACTCATAAAATAAAAGACACACATTTGTCACCACCTACTGGTGTAACGAGTAATCTCCAGAAATGAAACAACAAGTTAAAATCTTCACCACTATTTGGAATGACACAAACACAGAGAAGAAGTGTAACGAGGCAGACGAGGAATGGAGGATCTAAATGCAGCTTTTAATGAAAAAAACAAACAAAAGATGATCAAGGTAACTCAGAGTAAAAAGAAAAACAAAAACACAGGGAACAAAGAGCAGGGCTTAGAACAAAACATGAATACATTCAACAACTGACAAAGACTGAACAGAAATCATGGCATGATATTCTCAAATACTAATGAGAAAATAAAACAGGTGAGGAACAATGGGGAACAGCTGGAGGTGATCCGAGCAGGGAATTATGGGAAGTGTAGTCCAGGAACAGATGACAGGGGAGAAACGCAGGCCAGACAACAGTGAATCGTGACATAGCCCCCCTTCTAAGCAGCGGATTCTAGACACTCCATAAAGCACAGAAACAAAAAACAAATTGTCCATGGAGTGAAGGGGAAAACATAAAGTTTGGGGGGGGCAAGGGGCAAACAGGCAGTCCAAGAGGGCATAAGAGGCAAGGGGATGAGAGGAACATGGCAAGGGCCGGGAGCAGATCAGGCGGGCGGCCAGGATCAAGAGGCGTGGGAGGTGGCCAGGGAGAGGATCAGGAGGCCTGGGAGGCGCCCATAGGACGTGGACTGGGTCAGGAGGCCTGGGATGCGGCCACAGGACGGGAACTGGGTCAGGAGGCCTGAGAGGCGGCCACAGGACGGGGACTAGGTCAGGAGGCCTGGGAGGCGGCCACAGGACAGGGACTGGGTCAGGAGGCCAGGGAGAAGGCCAAAAGACAGGGTCAGGAGCAGATTGACATTCGGCTGAGCCGTGGCATGGAGCAGACTCTGGCTGTGGAGCCGTGGAAGTTGGATCCGTGGAAGGCTAAGGTCACGGAGCCGTGGAAGGCTCAGAAGGCGGTGCCGTGGAAGGCGAAGCCGTGAAAGGCTGAGGAGGAGGAGCCGTGGAAGGCGAAGCCGTGGAAGGCTCAGGAGGCGGAGACGTTGAAGGCTCAGGAGACGGAGTCGTGGAGGATGGAGCCGGGGAAGGCTCAGGAGACGGAACAGTGGAAGGCAGTGGAGGCAGAGCCATGGAAGGCTCTGGAGGTGGAGCCATGGAAGGCTCAGGAGATGGAGCCTTGGAAGGCAGAGCTATGGAAGGCTCAGGAGATGAACAGTGGAAGGCTGTGGAGGCGGAGCCTTGGAAGGTGAAGCCGTTGAAGGCAAAGCCGTGGAAGGCTCAGGAGACGGAGCCTTGGAAGGCAGAGCTGTGGAAGGCTCAGGAGACATGGGAGGCTCAGGAGACGTGGAAGGCTCAGGAGACGGTGCAGTAGATGGCTCGGGAGGCGGAGCCCTGGAAGGCACGGGAGGCGGAGCCGTGGAAGGCATGGGAGGCGTGGAATGCATGGGAGGTGGAGCCGTGGAAGGCATGGGAGGCGGGGCCCTGGAGGACTCGGGAGGCGGAGTCGTGGAGGGCGGAGACTGGGAAACAGAAGCCCATCTTCTTCTCCTCCGGACGGACGAGACTGGCAACGCTGGCTCTGGGACGGACGAGGCTGGCAATGCTGGCTCTGGGACAGATGAGGCTGGCAACGCTGGCTCTGGGACGGACGAGGCTGGCAAGGCTGGCGTTGCGCTGAGCATTGGCTGTGGCAGGCGTGGGCGTTGGCCGTGGCAGGTGTGGGCGTTAGCTCGTTGGCCGTGGCAGGCTTGGGGGTTGGCTCGTTGGCCGTGGCAGGTGTGGGTGTTGGCTCGTTGGCCGTGGCAGGTGTGGGCGTTGGCCGTGGCAGGCATGGGTGTTAGCTCGTTGGCCGTGGCCGGCGTGGAGGGATGAGCCATGGAAGGCTGGGGGGTGACCACTGTGGGAGGAGATGTAAAGTCCTCTTCCACTACACCCACAGTGAACGGCGAGTCGCTAACTCGCAGTCTCCTCCACAAACTCGAGGAGCATCCAGTGAGGATACGCTGGAGGCGATAGCTCCTGTAGTGAACTACTGAGACCCGCCCTGAAGAAAACAACCAAGGAGAATTCTGGAGAATTCCAGCTCTAAGAACTCACGAACGTAATCCTCAACTGGACGGTCCCCTTGCCTGAGGAGGAGAATTCTGACAGCTGCTAGATCCATTATGGTCAGTTACGAGGCAGACAAGGAATGAGGATCTAAATGCAGCTTTTAATGAAAAAAAAAAAAGATGATCAAGGTAACTCAGAATAAAAACAAAAACAAAGGGAACAGAGAGCAGAGCTTAGAACAAGACAGGAATACATTCAACAACTGACAAAGACTGAACAGAAATTAGGGCATGATATACACAAATACTAATGAGAAAATAAAACACAGGTCAGGAACAATGGGGAACAGCTGGAGGTGACCCGAGCAGGAAATTATGGGAAGTGTAGTCCGGGAACAGAGGACAGGTGAGAAACACAGGCCAGACAACAGTGAATCGTGACAAGTAGAATGATACAAACAGTAAAATGTCTCAGTTTTATCAGCACACTTGGAATGCTGCTCTTTCAATCAGATTCAAGGACTGGAACTAATTGTTGTATAATGACCACTTTCTTCAAGTATGTGAAACAGTATGTAATATGCAAAAATAGGTCCATTTACACCAGGGCTATGATTCGATTTGATTCAGATTCTGTTTAGACTCTGATTCATTTGAGTACTTTTCAGTTATAATGTCTATTTTGATTACATATTAAATACGCTCTCTTTCAGTTAATGATCTTAAATATATAAGGGATCTTCTAACTTGGTACGTTATAAAAATTATTAAAAAATATTTGATAAACTTTTCATCTTATTGGTCAATGGTGATGGAAATGCACAATGTTTCAAACAGTAACTACATTGAGCATGTTTACATGAACAATATATCACCAATTATACTTAATAAGTCGACAACATGTAAGGACATGTAAACACGTTTAAAGTCATAAACAGTTTAAACAAAAACCTATTAAAAAGCTGTATGTATGGCACTTTTAGTCTGTGATTTGACTGGTTGTCTTGTTCCTGTTAATAGATCTGTCACTTCTCAGATGCCAAACCAAACTTTTTTCCAGAGAGAGAGAGAGAGAGAGAGAGAGAGAGAGAGAGAGAGAGAGAGAGAGCTCTCAAAGACATGCCTCCTTCCTCTAATACCTCTGAGTGTCCCAGTCAGAAGATATAACATTGAGAAGTGACTCATTCAAAGGTTAATTAAATGTTGTTTATGCCAAGTGAGAGAAATTACTACACTACCCAGAGAGCACTAATGCAAAGACTGCATTCTCTGACTTGCAGATGCATGTAATTTCCTGTGGCGAGAGAATAATCCGGGCCACGCCACCTTAGCCATTTTAGATAAAGGGCTCACAGTGATATTGGCAACGTTTCAACGGCAATTGAGGAGACAAAAGAATATCGCTTTGTATTCAGAATGTCTTTCTACACCATTTAGAAAATGTTCAGAGACAAATATGAGCACAGGCAGCTAGGCACTCCAGTGATCGGTCCTCTTTTAGACACATCATAACTATTTCCACAGTGAAATCGCTTCTTAGTGATGTATGTAATATCATGGCACTTTACCTGATGTCTAGAAAACATTTAAATGTGCTGAGCCCTTGATTTTGGTACCACTTTTTCAAAATATGAAGCAACATTAAATCTTAATGCTTTGTAAGGGTTGTATATCACCCCTAAATACAATAAATAACATTTTGCTAGAGAATGAAGCCTATTCTAAGGACAATGATATTTCTTTATTTGTTTCATTCTTTTCATCAAACCTTCTTCTCCAGTTCTCATTACTGTTATGCATTGGAATGTTTTTCTTTTGAGTTTGTTTGTAATTCTCATTGATTATTCTCATTAGATTTTCATTATTGTAGCATAGTAATGAAATCATTATATCACACAATAGGTTCTTTTCCATCATCAGGCCGAATATTTCTTGTTGCAAAACCGTCCCGTTCCATACCAATCCAAGCTTAAATTATTATAATTTTTTTTTTTTACATTTTTTTTCAATTGTGATGCTGCAAAATCAGGATTAGAAGGGACTAAATGGGCACATGACCAATTGTAAGTCACCACGTCAAAATTTGAATCAGCACAACAATCAGTACAACAAATCGTACCACAATGTACAAATTCATTACTGTAACATATTATTAAAATACTACTGAGAATGTTGGGGGGTCATGAAAATAATGTCACAGAGTAGAATATCTTGATGGTTTATTTTCCTCTTAAAGCGGACATGTCATCAGGAATCAAATTTCCTTTATTTTAATATATAAATACATACTTCTATAAAAACATAACTGTACATTTCAGAACTCAAAACTGAATCCCCAATGCAATAAAAGCATTTGTCAAGCAACAACATTAATGCCTAATTTAAATCATCAAACACTTTTTGGTGCCTCAGTTTGTAAACAGTTTGTTTCAAATTCGAAAGAGCAGGACAAACATGCCTAGTGTGGCCTTCTAACTATTCCTTAACACCAAAGGGGACACATGGACTATTTTGCATTATTTCTGTATATAAACATGCACTACACAGACATCTTTGACCTCTGTCATGTATCTTGCGCCACTTTTACAAAATGCAGTCTCAAGTTACAACTCTGAAAAGGAGACCCCAATCCGTTTAATTCAGCTGCACTGTGTCTTGAAGTTTTGAGCACAAACACATCCTGGACACGTTCTTGCACTCATTTAAACATGCACTAGATTGATAACTTTGAACTATTTGATGCGTTTCCGCAACGTGTACCTCAGTGCAGGATGATACTGTATATGTGTGCATCATGTGGATGTGTCTTCAGCAAATTTCAGTGTGGAAAATGTTTTTGTGTGTGCTTTCAGACCATTAAAATACTTAAATTGGCTCGGCAGCCAGGAAACATCCAATCAGACTACCAGCAGCTGAAACAAGCCATCATTGAGGAATTCTCAGACCCAGAGTCTGAAAACGGACTGAGCACTGCTCTAGACACCAAACATGGCAGGCATGAAACTCCCTATGTTTATTACCACAGACTCAGACGAGCTTAATTCGGATCTCGCAACCAACATGGTATGGAGGAGGAAACCAGCTTCAAGAGCCTTTTCCTCCGAAACCTCTATCCTATTGTAAGTTACCATTTACGCATTAGAGCCTGCCCCCACAAAATGCCTATTCAACAACTGTGTGACCTGACACAGAAGGCCTTTAACAAACACAAGGCCTCCTCATTAAGGTTTTGTAAGACCCTAGTGATTCTGAACTGAAAACCCAGAATCCAAAGCTGGCACCAGAAGGCACACCGCATTGCCACAATGCAGGACCCTTCAACAGAAAGCTCCTAGCCAGCAGAGGGCAGAACCATCACCATGGCAACAGACCCTGGCACCAGACCAACTGCTGGGAGGAGCCATGGAAAAAAAAAACACCCTAAACCTGCAAACTCCACAAGATGTCCTACAGCCATCTAAACTTCCGACTCCATGCCCAACACAACTTGGACAAGCTCAAGTCGCCACCACCGCCAGAGCAGAGTGTCACTGCAGACATCAGATGCCTAGTGACTGGGCGCAGAACCGAGGATGAACAACTCACTGCGGCCCTCTTCCCACCAGTACTAGGTCAGTCCGAAACTCTCTATATACTACACAACTCCCATAACCACCTTTTGCAACCACAAATAAACACCTGTCCCAAACAAACTGACTTCAGGATGACAGGTGACACTACCAAGACACTGCCTAGGGACCTGAAACTTGCTACTCTCTACACCATATGCCATGGCACAAACAACCAGGGGTCCCACCACGGCCTTCCAGCCTTGGTTGACGGATGCGTGTCTGATCTTCCTACAACTTTGTCGCTCACTGTTGTCTATAGGACAACAACGTTCGAAAGAGGGGATATGTAGCATCTGGACAAATCAGACACACAATTATTCATTATTTAATCAATAAGCCAACAGATGTCTCAAGAGTGTAACAAGCAAAGGTCCAAGTAGGCCCAAGCGGACTCTGTTATGTCTGCTCCCCCACTGATCATTATCAAGCCTTTACACTGTCTCTGCTGCCACTGGACCAGCAAAGAGTGGACCCCCAGTGCCATTCCACGTGGGGGGAGTTAGCTGCTGCATGCCAGAGCAATCTTTCCCCCAAGACAGACTTTTTTCATTAAATTAGACAAACGTCTATAATTTCACACATGTATCCCCTATACATTGTATATAGGATCATTACTGTCTTGTAAATTGTTTTTGTAATGTATACTGTTTTATGCATGACTTAAGACAAGACTACCAGCTAATGTAAAAATATTTTGTATCATGTTTCCTACCAAATTAATCCTTGTGTGACATGCACAATGGTATATATATATATATATATATATATATATATATATATATATATATATATATATATATATATATAACAGCATGCATTGTATGCTTGCTATATTAATCAGACCATAAAGGGACTTAAACTAACCCCAATCATGCAAATGAGTCAGATTCCAAACAAAGGAACATTTCCTACTTGGAAATTGCACCTTTCTCATTGGTCAAGCCAGACGCGAGAGGAGGAACCTCCAGCAGAAGTTAAAAGACACGTCCCGCCCCTTACTGTTTTTTCACCCCTGGCTCTTTTCCCCCGACTCTCTCTTCCCTCTGCTGCTGGTTGTGCTGACCACGAGGCCAGCAGGCCGGCAGGCCTCAACACCTCAAACCATGTGCGACTACCTCGACCACAGAGTCAATGAACATCCCAGTTCATCCTAATTTCGTCATTCGACATGGAAGAAATTGATTGCATCTTCAACACCATCGACTCAAGGAACCATCAAGCCTTTCTCCTGCGACTGCATCCGGTCACTCTCTCAACAGCCAAGGCAATTGCAAGTATTGTACCGGTTACTAACTGAACATAGTTTTAGTATAAGATGAAAACCCTTTTGTAACAAAGCTGATTTTAAATTAAGAGCTCGATGGATCTCTCAGACGGTCAAAATGACTCTTTTAATAACTGCTTTTCCCCTATTCTGTTCCGGTTTCATTTTATTTTCACTTTTCCCTTTCCCATGTATGAGTGTTTCAGGTGTATGTTTTTGTTTAGATTATTATTAGTTCGTATTTTAGTTAAATAATCTTTTGTGTACATTCTTGCGAGTTGATTCTGGTCTTCTTGTAAATCAATGTGATTCAATATCAGCTCCATGCTAAGGAAGATTTATTTTTGTGTGGCCACGAAAAATATCCTATCTGAGAATTGATAGATGATCAATACAGAGTGTTTGCTGGATGAACAGATAAATTGATTATTATATTAATTCAGCTTCATCAAGTTGATTCTATTAACCAATCCAAACATTCATAATTAATTATAACGAGTTATGATGAATTATTTAAGTTCCCCTTCTGTCACTCTCTCGACCTAGTGTCGAAGGAAGTGACACAAGGGGTCTTTCTTGGACGCCGAACAATACCTCTGAACCTTAGAAAAGGCCAATGTCAAGTTGGCAGACAGAATTTGCATACCAGCGAGAAGCATTGCTGTTGGATCCGCACAGCGCATTTCCAGCCTGCATTTCTCTCTCTGCACGCTGTGCAGTTCATGCCCCTGGGCGCTTCGACAGCGCTTCTTTCTGTTTGAAAGAGTGTTCTCCTCCTAAAAGAGTATATTTTCTCTAAAAGAGTTTGAGTTCCCACTCATAAAAGAGCAATACATAGCAGGTGTTGAACGTCCTTTTCAGGACGCGTCTTTTTAAAGATGTCTTTCCGCCTCTGTGTAGTTCCTGGATGCGGTTGATACCTCTCCACTTCTGACGGTCATGAAAGCTGCCTTGCGAGCCTGGGCTGCGATCACACACAGGCAGCGTTTTATGAATGGCTCATGTTCTCAGTGCGAGAACATAACCATGGCAACATTGCGGTCGCGCAGCTTTCTTTTGTCATGAGAGAAAGCCACTTCAGCCGCCCCCCGCGTTGTTCCTTCTTCCCACGGGATTGAGGTTGACCCGGCTGGTTATGAAGGTGATTTGGGGATGACCAGGGGCTCGGTTTTCGCCGGGTAAATCCCCACGAACCACCCACCCCCTTGGCACACTTGTTTGCTTCCGTCCGAGCTCGGGAAGAGTGCGGCTCGCTTCCCAGCCAGCCGGCATTTTCCCTCGGAGAGCGTCATAGCGGCGTCTGATGCTGATGACTCGCCTGGTCTGCCACCTTCGGGTCTGCTCGCTCAGTCTGAGGCTGATTCGCAGATGTCCGCTATGCTTTCCCGGGCTGCCGCGAGCGCGAGGCTGGACTGGAAATCTCCGTCCCCCCCTCTCGGCTACTCGATCGGTTCCTCGGTTCATGGTGCTGCTTATAGCCACGCCTCCCCTTGGTTCCGTCGTTCCCGGAAGTGCATGACGAGCCAACACAGTCGGAACTGCCCTCTGCTTGTCCGCTCTCACTACCCTGGATGGCGGAACACCGCCACCTGGCGGGACTATCCGGTACTCCTCTCCAGAGCCGTAGAATGACGTCATCACTGACCTCAAAAGTCTACAGCACCATTGGACAGGCCACCGCCGCCCTGCATGCCATGGCTCTTCTGCAATTCAGTAAGCCAAGGCACTCAAGATCTGCACCTGGGTAGTTCCAACCCCGATGTGCTGCAGGAACTGCGCTCTGCTCCAACCTTTCTCTCAGAGCTACGAAGGTCACGGCGCAGGCACTCGGGTGGACGACGGCCACATTCGTGGTCCTGGAGCGCCACCTCTGGCTGAGCACGGTCGAGATGCATGGCATTGACAAATCAGCGACACCATCGACGACATTGCCCAGCAGTTGTCGGTGGTGAGGAAGCAGAGGGGGGCAGTTTCTCACATCATGCCGCGACGCCACCCAGTCAGCACGCCCATGCCCCATCTGCTCGCCGAGGGCGTCCCCCCCGCGACCAGAAAGCAACAACAGGTAGCTCCGCAACCCGGGCCCAGCTCTCAGCCCCAGCGTCGAGAACCTGGCAGGCAGCATACACCCCCGTCTCACGGACTCCCTCGAGGACCCAGAAGGCTCCCAGGCGCTCCGTAGACGCACGACCCAGGGACCAAGACGTTAGCTCCGGAGATTGTAAGACCGCTCCGTCCCCGGTGGAGGGCCGGGAGGAAAAATTTTTTTGTTGAATTCGTTTTCACACTCTCATATTCTCAGTAACAGAGCTATTCCCTTTTGTCTCTGGGTCCCCTGGCCCGCAAATGCTGTTCTCACAGCACTATGCCACCAGATCTCAACAGTCCCGGCATCCTGGACACGGACCACCTGCCTCCAGCCCCCACGACTGTTCCCCGGCCGGCCGGTTCTGACGAGTCTAGAGGACGCCTACCCTGGACCTCCTCCTGCTCAGTCGCTAACTCGCCCCCTGCCGGGTGTGCAGAGCAAGGTAAGTGCTTGAGTATTTTCTCAGCACCAGAGCCTCGGGACGCATCGTCGCCTCCCGATGGCGCTTTACCTGCTCTGCCCCGCCGCGAAGACCAGCCCGGTACATCAAATGTAATCGTCCCCTTAGTCCCTCTCGCACGGAGCTTGGACGCATGGTTATCACTTCCCAACCCATCGTGCTGGTTGGCCAGGACCATCCGACTCGGCTCCATGATTCAGTTCGCCCGGCTCCCGCCTCGTTTCAGCGGTATTCGCTCCACTCTAGTGCGTGGCCAACAAGCCAGTGCCTTACGAGCAGAGATTTTTACACTGCTCCTCAAGGACGCTATAGAGCCCGTCCCTCCAGCCGAGATGAAGAAAGGGTCTCTACAGCCCTTACTTCATCGTACCCAGAAAAATCTTGGACTTGCGAGTTCTCAACCGGGCTTTGCACAGACTCCCGTTCAAAATGCTCACGTAGAAGCAGATTCTCACCTGCATTCGGCAGCTAGATTGGTTCTCGGCGGTAGACCTGAAGGACGCGTACTTCTACGTCTCCATTTTGCCGTGACACCGACCCTTCTTACAGTTCGCTTTCGACGGCCAGGCGTCAGTACAAGGTCCTCCCCTTCGGCCTGTCCCTGTCCCCTCGCGTCTTCACCAAGGTCGCAGAGGCCGCTCTTGCCCCCCTAAGGGAAGTGGGCATCTGCATACTCAACTACCTCGATGACTGGCTCATCCTGGCCCACTCTCTAGAGTTACTATGCGCTCACAGGGACCAGGTGCACCTCAGCCGTCTAGGGCTTCAGGTCAACTGGGAAAAGAGCAAGCTCACCCTGGTTCAGAGCATCTCTTTTCTCGGTATGGAGTTAGACTCGGTCTCGATGACAGCGCGTCTCACCAACGAGTGTGCTCGGTCAGTGCTCAGCTGCCTCGATTTCTTCAAGCCCGGCACAGCGGTCCCTTTAAAACAATTCCAGAGGCTCCTGGGGCATATGGCATCCTCAGCCGCGGTTGCGCCACTTGGGTTGATGCATATGAGACCGCTACAGCACTGGCTACAGACCCGAGTCCCAAGATGGGCATGGCACCACGGCACGCATCGTGTGGCAATCACCCCCGCCTGCCGCCAAACTTTCAGCCCATGGACAGACCTCTGCTTCCTATGGGCTGGAGTTCCCTTGCAGCAGGTGTCCAGATGCGTCGTGGTAACCACAGACACCTCTCGATTGGGTTGGGTCACCGTGTGCAACGGACACGCTGCTGCTGGCATCTGCAAAGGCCCCCAGTAGCGTTGGCACATCAATTGCCTAGAGTTGATGGCCTTTATCCTTGCTCTACGGAGGTTTATTCCACTAATCTGAGGCACGTTCTGATCCGTTCAGACAGCACCGTGACGGTAGCTTACATAAATCGCCAAGCGGCGTGCGCTCTCGTCATATGTCTCAACTTGCCCGCCATCTCCTCCTCTGGAGTCAGCCGCAACTCAGGTCGCTGCTAGCCACTCACATCCCTGGCGAACACAACACGACAGCGGATGCGCTGTCACGGCAGGCTTCGCTCAGCAGAGAGTGGAGGCTCCACCCCCAGGTGGTCCAGCTCATTTTGGACCGATTCGGCAAGGCACAGGTAGATCTCTTTGCCTCCCAAGACAATTCCCATTGCTCGCTCTGGTATTCCCTTACGGATGCTCCCCTCGGGACAGACGCGCTGGCACACAGCTGGCCCCTGGAACTGCGCAAGTACGCATTTCCCCCAGTGAGCCTTCTTGCATCGGTGCTGTGCAAGATCAGGGAGGACGAGGAACAGCTCACCGTGGTGGCCCCTTACTGGCCCACCCACACCTGGTTTTCAGAACTGATGCTCCACGTGACAGCCCCTCCCTGGAAAATCCTCCTGAGGAAGGATCTTCTTTCTCAGGGACGGGGCACACTCTGGCACCCGTGCCCAGACCTCTGGAACCTCCACATCTGGCCCCTGGTAGCTCATCTACCACTTGCTATCATAGATACAATCAATCAAGCCAGAGCTCCCTCAACCAGGCAGCTTTATGTCTTGAAATGGCGTTTGTTCACAAATTGGTGTTCTTCCCGGTCTGAAGACCCACAGAGATGCGCAGTTTGCTCAGTGCTTCTATTCCTACAGGAGAGGCTGGAAGGGAGGCTGTCCCCCTACACCTTGAAGGTGTATGTGGCCGCTAACGCTGCCCACCACGACGCAGTAGATGGAAAGTCCCTTGGTAAGCACGACTTGATTATCAGGTTCCTGAAAGGTGCCCGGAGACTACATCCTCCCCGGCCTATCCTGTTTCCCTCTTGGGATCTCTCAGTGGTCCTCTCGGGCCTTCAGAGACCCCCCATTTGAGCCGCTTGATTCAGTCGAGCTCAAGGCCCTCTCCTTGAAGATGGCCCTCCTGATCGCGTTAGCCTCAATCAAGAGGGTAGGAGACCTGCAAGCGTTCTCTGTCAGTGACTCTTTCCTGGAGTTCGGTCCGGCATTTTCTCACGTTATCCTGAGACCCCGACCGGGCTACGTGCCCAAGGTTCCCACGACCCCTTTCAGGGACCAGGTCGTGAACCTGCAAGCGCTGCCCCGGGAGGAGGCAGACCCAGCCCGTGTCCGGTGCGTGCTCTGCGTACCTATGTGGACCGCATGCAGAGCTTTAGATGCTCTGAGCAGCTCTTTGTCTGCTTTGGCGGACGGCGGAAAGGGAACGCCGTCTCCAAACAGAGGCTAGCCCACTGGGTTGTTGACGCTATCGCTCTAGCCTATCACGCCCAGGGCGTGCCCGCATCCCTGCAGGTCCGAGCATACTCCACGAGAAGTGTGGCGTCCTCGTGGGCACTAAGCCACGGCACCTCCCTAGCAGACATCTGTAGAGCAGCAGGCTGGGCAACACCCAATACCTTCGCCAGGTTTTACAATCTGAAGGTTGAGTCGGTCTCGTCCCGTGTTTTGTCAGGTCCGAGCCAATAGAACTCGGTAACGTGGCACAACCGACCGGGTGTTTCGCTTGTATCTGCGCCCTTCACCAATGTGATCTAGTGCGCCTTCTGTCCCAGGTCAGCCATCACTGCCTGGATGCCTTTTCCTCCCTAGCCTTCTGGCCCGCGAGTTCAGTAGAGCAACTCGTGGCTAGACCTAGTATGAGTCTCTTGGCTCTGTACTGGTGTCGGGCTCCACGGGCATAGTTCCCCTTCGTTAGGCTAACTCCCCGTGATGTATTTTCCACGATACAGTCCCCCTTTCGGCGGACCCGCGTTTCCCTCTGGCAGCTCGCTGCCTCGGCCCCGTGTCTGTAGAGTTCCCCCCTTATCAGGCTGGACCTACCACTGCGCCGTATCCCACGTCTGGCTTCACAACCATCGTGGTGTATTTGCTATACATTTCCTTCCCCTTGACTGGGTAGGGTGTGGCCTCTGCAAGGTCTTCCCCTCCTGAAAGGATAGGAAATCTGCGGGCTGGACGCTACTTCGCCTCTGGTCCCACCTAGGCACCTGGCACGTGGTGCAGACGAGTTTGAAGACGCCGCCTTAGGTCTCTTCCTCAGTCTTTAAGTCGCCCCTTGCCGGGTGCAGGGAGCAGCCCGCTGCGCCAAGCACAGCCTCATCTGCTCCCCTCGGGGAATGACCACCTTCCCTGACATAAGTTGGGCCCCAGCCGCTTTACATCCTATGTGAGAGACATAGTGAGAGAGAAGGCCGCGGCTGCTGGGCTTGCTCCCATGCTAGCACGTAATACCACTTTCTCCCTCAGGGGTGCGAGAAATTACGAGGTTGGTATGCTAAAACTTTGAAGGGGCGTTGGGGAGGGCGACGCACATTCGGTTCAGGTGCCTCTAATACGCAATAGCCTGTTTTGCCCCTGCCCCGATAATCGCGTCATACGGTCAGTGCGTGGCGGTTTCTATGGACCCCTTGTGTCACTTCCTTCGACACTACGTCGAGAGAGTGACAGAAGGGGAATGTCTTGGTTACTGTTGTAACCTCCGTTCCCCGAGGGAGGGAACGAGATGTAGTGTCCCTCCTGCCACGGCACTAGACCTAGCACTGTACATGGCCGTGCTTCATCCTTTCGGCTCCTCAGTGCAAAATCCTGACTGGCATTCGCTGCCCCGCTTCCCTTTATACCCGTATGTCCGGGGCAGGGCATGCAAATTCTGTCTGCCAACTTTACATTGACCTTTTCTCAGGTTCAGAGGTATTGTTCGGCGTCCAAGAAAGACCCCTTGTGTCACTTCCTTCGACACTAGGTCTCATTCCCTCCCTCGGGGAATGGAGGTTACAACAGTAACCGAGACGTTTCCCTTTTAAAGATATTTTTGACTGTGGTATATTTTGATAAATAATCTCATCCCCTTTTCTAAAAGATTTCGCTTCAAAGCTATACCTATATGTGTAATATTATTGTCAATAAGTAATAATTAATCATAATTCTCTTATTATAGCTAATTCCCTACAGTAGAAATTGTGAGCTGATGCAACAAGACGTTGTATTACGATTTTAATGGTGGAGAATTTTTCAGACAAATAATCTAGTTATTCGTCATTTATCTAAAATATAACGATTGTCAAATGCGACTGATTCCATTATAATTTTCCTTACAAAGTAATGTAGAAATAAGACCATTTCATTGAATTCCTAGCTCACACATAAATATATGTTTCCCTTACAAACAATGGTAACTTACATGACACATTAACCTGTACAGTGTACATTTATCATACCATATTCGCTACATATATTGGTGTGAGAATCTGGGCACTTTAACTGATTACTGTTTTTTTGTGCATTGTGGAACACATTGACGTTCATATGCATTGATGAAACCGTTTTCATTAGCGTTGACCCAGATAACAAATCACTGGTGTTGGTTGCTATGGTGATGAAAGTTCATGGGAAGTCCTGAAGAGACTCTTCCGTGGCAATCTACCACGTATGTGCAACCTGCAGACACCATATTGTAAACACAGTACAGTTAAGCTAATAGCATAACACAACACCGCCAAATTATCCAGTTAGTGAAATTTCATTGAAATCCCTAAATACGCTACATTGCAATGGGCATTAAATCCCTTAAACTCTCATTCTCCACAACATTAATCAGCCAGTATGCTGTGGTAGCTTTGTTACAGAAATAGTGAAGCTCCGTTCATGATTCGCATCAGACTGTCAATGTCAAATTCGCATCACTTTGAACTCAATTTGAAAAGTGCTTGCAAGCAAACACACTTACAAAGGCTGAAAAATACCATCTGGGCTTGTTTTATTCATCAAATAGTGTTAAGAGCCTTTAATCCATTTTATCACTGATAGGGAAGCACATTATTATTATTTTACTTATTATATTTACTGAGATAACAACCTCCATCACATTTACATTTACATTTATGCATTTGGCAGACGCTTTTATCCAAAGCAACTTACAGAGCACTTATTACAGGGACAATCCCCCCAGAGCAACCTGGAGTTAAGTGCCTTGCTCAAGGGCACAATGGTGGTGGTCGTGGGGTTCGAACCAACGACCTTCTGATTAGCAGCCCTGTGCTCTAGCCACTATGCCACCACCACCTCTAGTATAATATGCGAGAAACCTCCATCTATCGGATGAGTGAGCGCAACAGTCAAGTGCATGTTACGACAGTACTGCCTATAGAATGTCTATGGGACCGCCGCGTTATACTTCACTTTTTTAATTAATCACATGCGTTTGAGAGCTCTGATTTTTTTCTGTTTAATTTAGCATGGATTGCTTGTGAACCAGTCATACAATTCAATCTTTGCGAAGGAACTGTAATTGAAGGATGGTGCAGTTAAAACACTATTGGACCTGAACTCAAAGCCATATGTAAACAGTTTCATTTGTGAATGTTTCAAATGTCATGACTGTTTGATAGTTTTTAGTGCTACTGTGCTTAAGTAATCAGTTTATTATATTCAGATACAATGTGATGGATTTGCATTGTGTAAACCCTGAAATTACACCTTATAATATTGTGGAGCTTGTTCATTATCTACCGATTGAGTTTCAAATATGGCTGTATTCGGGGGAAGGCAAAGCAAAAAATGTCTTACCGTTGTCTGTGGCAATGAAGAGAGCAGTGTACTGGTTGTTGTGAACATGGGGTGACTCGCGGTCCAGTATGGCCCTGGTAGTGACGTTGCCTTTGAATGGGTTCACAATCAGCCAGTCTGCTGGGTCTCTCAACACAGCAAACCTAAAGAAACACAAAATACACAAGTTACACATTTGCAACTCTTAGAATAGGCCCCCTCTTAAGAGTAAGAATTCTGAATGATACAGACCTTATTCATGGTAGACACCAAAAAAAACCACCATGTTTTGAAAAAAAAATACAAAAATCTGCAATAATTTGATATATAAGACAATAATTTCCACAAATTTACAGGTGAAAAAAGGGTCTGATAAACTTTGACGGGAACAATTAAATGTAGCATATACTCTGACTATGATCTGTTGATACTAGCACAGTCACAAGAACTGGCATTACAGCACAGGTATATCGTCTTAGCTCATTTGGTTTCTCTGGGGTTGAGGCTTAACGCCAACAAAAGCATACTCTCTCCCAATCAGAAAACAACCTATCTGGGGATTGTATGAAATTCGATCACAATGCGGGCACAATTGTCTCCCGCTTGAATCAAGTCCATTCAGAACACCCTGAGCCAAATCAGGATAGGCCAAGGTTGCACTGTTCGTCAGTATCAACGACTACTAGGTCTCATGGCAACTGCGTCCTCGTTGATCCCTTTGGGCCTTTTTGCACATGAGCCTGATTCAGTTGTGGCTGAAAGCCAGGGGATTTCATCCAAGGGCCAATCCCCTAGGCTGAAAAGGGTTACACGCCGCATGCTACGTACCCTTTCTATGTGGTTCAGACCCCGGTTCCTCACTTTGGGTCCCACTCTAGGTGCGTCTTGCCATCGCAGTTTGCTAAAAACAGACGCCTCCCTGACGGGCTGGGTAGCAGTCTTAAGTGGTCGTCCAGCTCAAGGGGAATGGGAGGTTTGTCAGCTCGATTGTCACATTAATTGTCTCGAGTTGATGGCTGTATTTCTGGCCCTGAAATACTTCCTTAAGAGGCTGCCATGTCTTGGTGCGGATGGACAACACAGCGGTAGTCTCTTACATAAATCATCAAGGAGGTCTACGTTCATGCCAGCTGAACAAACTGGTACGGCAGATTCTCCTTTGGGCCCAGGGCAAGCTCTTGTTGATCATAGCAGCTTATATACCTGGATGCCTGAATGGGAGCAGATTTACTGTCCAGATAGAAAATACAGACGGGGAAGTGGAAACTTCACCCCGAGGTAGTGGAACAAATCAGCAGAAGTGGACCTCTTCGCCTCCCAACAGACAGCGCAATGTCCCCTCTACTTCTCTCTGAGTCACCCAGCCCCCTCTGGGTCTGGATGCGATGGCACATACATGGCCCAGAATGCGCCTGTATGCTTTCCCCCCAGTTTCTCTGCTCCCGGGAAACTTGGCCAGAGTTTGCCAGCAAGGGTCCTGCCTCTTACTGATAGCGCCGCGCTGGCCGAACAGGATATGGTTCTCAGAGATAATGTCTCTACCCGACGGCTCGCTTTGGACGATTCCGGACAGGAGGGACCTTCTGTCTCAGGCATAGAGGACAATATTTCATTCCCGGCCCAAGCTGTTGAACCTTCATGTTTGGCCCCTGAAGGGTACCAATTGAGGGACACTGGGCTTTCACCTGAAGTTATCGAGACCATTCTAAGTGCTAGGGCTCCCTCTACATGAAACAAATCTGGGTGAGATTTTACAGGGCAGAAGTGGACCTCTTCACCTCTCAACAAACAGCACAATGTCCCCTCTACTTCCCTCTGAGTCACCCAGCCCCCCTGGGGCTGGACGCAATGGCGCGTACATGACCCAGAATGCACCTGTATGCGTTTCCCTCTACTAGAATAAGTTACGCCAATAAATGGGGTGACTTTGAAAGATGGTGCAGTGCACATAATGCATATCCAATTAACTGCCAGATTGCTTCAGTTCTGGACTTTCTGCAGGAAAAATTGTCAGCAGGCACATGCCCCGCCACTCTCAGGGTCTATGTGGCCTATGTTCGGCTTGCCACACCTTGATTGACAGGGTACTGTTGGGGAGACAACCTTTACACGCTCGCTTCATTCGTGGAGCTATGCGACTGAGGCCTCCTGTTAGGACCAGGACCCCTTCATAAGACTTAGCAATAGTCCTTGAGTGTCTGGTTTAGACCCCCTTCGAACCTCTAGAATCAGCGTCTGATAAACGTCTGACTCTCAAGATGGATTTTCTTATGGCAATAACCTCACTAAAAAGGATTGGGGATCTATAGGCTCTGTCTGTCTTGCCAGCCTGCTTAGATTTTGCCCCAGGAATGGCTAAAGCAATTTTGCACCCTCACCCTGGCTACCTACCTAAGGTTCCTTTCTCGACTTTACATCCGGTCACTCTCGAAACCTTCTGCTCTCTTCTGTTTACAATGCCAGGAAAGACTTATGTCCACTGCACTAGCCAGTGGCGTTATTCAGGGCAAATATTCGTTTGCCATGGGGGCCGCAACAGGGGGGGCGGCCGCCACCAAGCAGACAGTTGCATTGGGTGAGGGACGCTATTGCCCTGGGCTATGAGGAGCGTGGTCAAGCTTCGCCAGTATCAGGGCTCACTCTACCAGAGGGGTCGCCTCCTCTAAAGCCTTGGCTAGAGGTGTCTATAATGATACTGAAGCAGCTAACTTTGCAAAACACAAAATTGATGCCACTGCCAAAACTTTTGGCCATGGCTGTAGGAGTGCACTCGAGATAAATGACCTGCAGCACCACCTTCAAGAGTAATGAGCCATTTTGTAATTGTGTAAGCAGTTGATGATATCTCACACATGACCTCCAGAACACCTAAGAATGGGTATGATTGTGTGTATGTTCTGATTGGATAAGACAAGCAGCCTCAGTTTCATCAGGAATTGTGTCACCGGCTTCTGATTTACAGGCTCAATAAGAGACACCAAATGAAATGCCAAGCACTTTAGTTGAACTGCTTTCAAAAAACCCACAGAGACAATTTCAAAACAGGAAAGGGGGGATTTTATTTTTCCAAAAATATCTTACTTACTCAAAGATACCTTTCCTAAAAGAACACAAACATTTACACAACCAACAAAGATGTTGTTCTATCCTTAGGTGTTAAAAGACTTGGAGTTGCTCACTTAAGCAAAAACCAAAATGACATTGCTGAAATTAGGAGCCACTGCATTCAGCACATGATCCCTCTGGTGTTGCCATATAACATGTTTTAGTTGGTTTTGCATCAATGACTAAATGCACATCACATGTCAGAATACAAACACAAAAACACACAAGATGGATCTGTTAAATAGAAACACCTTTGTCGCAGTTCATTTCCATAAAGTCATATTTTCTTCAGCTTTGTTGCATAGTCGGTTAATGTCACTGTTGCCTATTATTGCCAGTTCTCATTGAAAATAAATGATTTCAGGTCGCATTGCACTGTAAATCCTTATATGTTTGAATGTCCCTTGAGCTTTTCTTCTTCTGCAACCGCAACAAGTGACGATCAACATTAGATTTTGCAGTAATGTGTGGTGGCCAAAATCCCAATTGAAAAATTATATTGCATCTGTGGTGCTTTCAAAGGCGATTATCCTTAATCTTTTTTTCTTCCGACAGCAAAAGCACATTTCACACACCCATTCTAGCTTATCAACATTCAATCACAACACATTCCAGGGAAATGTTCTCCAATTCGTGAGGACATGCTCGTCTATCAGAAATAAGCTTGCATGAGATTACCATCACGCTGTTCTGGGTACAAATACCCCACATCTGACTCTGTTGCACAAGCTAACAGTTTGTAAATCTGCTGTAAAATCAGCTGGCATTTGTAAGAGGAATCTTTTCATGCCTGGAGTGTGTCACAAAGGCTATGAATGCAGTTGATAGTGCTAGAGTTTCTTTTATGTTGATGGAAGAGGGAACAGCTTTGTGTGGGGGAGTGCAATTACAAGGCATACATGGAGGCATAACAGTACAAGAACAAAAAGTACAAAAGTCAGAAGAGTCTGACATTTCTCAAAAAGATATAATAAAAAATCTTCACAAACCTGCTCTCAAGTAAACACAGGCCTTAGTTACATAGGCATATATAGTAGGTAAAGCATCCACATTTTCAATTTCTTCAACTGTACTAAGTTAAACTTTCAAGTTATCTATTGACAACATTTTCTAAATGGGAACATACCACAGGCTTCCAAAATTTTAAATAGGCCAAAACTAGTTATATTTAGACTAACCCTAACCCACACCCAGGGTTGGGGAGTAAATGAATACCTATTTATGATGAATACCAAATACAAAATACAAAATATTGTTAATTGTATTCCATTACAGTTACAATTTAAATCGTTGATAATCAGAATACAGTTACATTAAAAAAGTATTTTGATTTCTTAAGAGATTACTTTGCATTTTAATTTCATTTGTTTTATTTAATGTTTAGTCTATTCAGTTGGAAAATATTTATCCATATAAATGATTCAATCCAAAAAGTGTTTGCGGTGACACTGCGGTGAAAATTTTTCTTATGATGTGTTACATTCATACAAGCAGACAGAGAATTAAGTTTAAATAAAATTTGGAGCAGCAGAAATAGAAATGGAAGCGCAGCGGTAATTCTTTCAGGAAGACTTGGTAGAATTACACCATTCGTTCAATTAAGGCATCTCATCCAATCATAATTCAGTATCTGCTTTATAAATTCAGCAGGCATCATTCATTGTTTGTCATGCGCACCGGTTTTGCTCACTCGCATGTGAGCGGAACAAATAATCTTCATTCATGCTGCTTTGCTTTCCAACAAACAATTGCTCCATATTTGGATTATAAATAGCTGGTTTATTTACCTAGACATTCAAATTCGTCTATGCAGTTGGTCTCAACAGCAAGACATGCAAGTCCAATGTTTTTTATCTTCTCTTGGGGGGCCAGTTTGTCAAAAACTGTTGTTGGGGTTTAGGTTTATTCATATCAGTATGGCTTTTCAAGCGGCAAGTTTTAATTTTCAAGCGTACATTTCAAGTGTTTTTCCAGTGTGGTGGCATGTCATGAGGGGGAGCTTTGTTGAGGTTTTCAATTCTCATATCAATATTGTTTGCATGCCTGATTATATTGGGAATCAATTTCAGTATTCATACACAACGATTTAATTTATTTAATTAATTCAGAGTCTTTCTGGTAGAAGTAAATCTTGTGTAAATTGTCATGTGAACATTTAGCTTTATGCTCATCTAAAATGCTATTTCTAGCCTTGTTTTTTTAAACAAGAAAATCCATGATAGATAAACTTTTCTCTAGTTTAAACTTTGATATTAGGGCAAAAATCGTATACATGGTGAGAATTTTTGTATTGTTTTTCTGTAAACAAAATGTAGAGCTGTCAGAATTAACAAATTAACACATGCAATTAAATTTTAACACGTTAATTTTTCTCAATCACGATGAATGTATTTACCAATAATACAGCATAAATACTTGTGTGAAACTTTATAATGTGTCCGCTCAGAGTCATTGTACTGACGCACCCTTCAAAAATGGACACGGCGCCAGAGCCCTTCTACCAATATGAGCCTTCAAGCCTAGCATAAAATAGCAAAATACCGCGGTCCCAATGACATTCTATGGGCGGTACTGTCATAATAAGATGGAGCCGTGGAGGTTGTCTCAATAAATAAAAGAATCTCAGACAGCACTTCCCTGTCAGTGATCAAATGGAGAAAGGAGCACTTAGCTCTATTTTATGTACAAAACAAGCCCTTGCAAGACACATTTTAATTACCACAGAAGCAAGTCAAGTCTTTAAGTCATCACCATAACGCAGAGTGAGCCTTTTTTGTCTCTGGAGGCTCTTTTCATGATGAGATCAAAGCTTGACGCTGGCATTGACCCTCTGCCAAGAATCATGAACGTAGCTTCACGATTGTTGTATAAAAGAGGGTAGTTACAGTCTACAGATTAAAATTGTGGAGGATGACAGTTTAAGAGATTTAATGCCCATTGCAATGAATATGCAACCTATAGGTTAACTAGTTCTTTTAATTAGTCAACTTCCCACATAAACATATATATATAGTGTCCGATTTCAGTACTTTCAAAATCTCCGATTAATCACGATTAACTACAAAACAAATTATGCGATTAACACAGCTGACAGCACTACTAAAAATCCTTACAACAAGATCAATTTGCTTTCTTGTTTTAGAAGCAACACTACATAAGACATTTAGACTTTTTTCAGATAATTTAATATTTAAAATTTATATTTTGTACTGGTAGATTTGTTTTTGTAAAAAAATAAAATACTATTTAGTATTTAGATTACATTACTGACATTGAGTAATCTAACGGAATACGTTATAAATGACATTTTACAGCATGCATTATGTAATCTGTAGTGGAATACATTTTAAAAGTAACCCTCCCAACCCTGTCCACACCCCACAATGCAGTTCTACCTCTAAAATACTTTTTTAGAATTCTTTTGAAAATAATTGCTTTATGAATCATGTTTCCATATGAGGACACCCAGAAATGTCCCCAAAGGAAGGTTTTGTCATATTTGTGTATACCTCCCCACATACACTAGTCAAAATCATTGACTTTTCATTGTTTTTAAACAGTAAAAGTTGAAAACAGCTCTTCTTTTTACTTTGACAGCCCACTCCACAAGATTTAGATAAACTGGAAATTCGTTCTGACACTAAAAAATATATATATATTTTTTTTCAGCCTGAAAGTTGACTAAGCTCAGAATTAATCTTCAGAAATGGGTGTGGTCTAGACACTATATCATACATATTATATGAAAACTCTGTGTAACAATGCTTTTTTCCTAATCTACACACAAACAATAATTCACTCTATTAGCATTACTCAATGTCATTAGGGCATCATTAAAAACACATTATGCAAATTAATATATTATCTATAATGATACATTCTAATTACCATAAGTTGTGAAAAGACGTTTCACCTGTAATCAAAGCTTCTTTCATGTAGGCGTGAATTGTCATTCTCACACTGTCACAACACATTCTCACACTCTCACAACACAATGAGAGTCAGAATACCACAAGTCCTTCTAGCTAACTTGTAGGAAATGCCAAAAAGAATATTTACCTCATTCACCATTCACTTTCATTGTATGGAAAAAAAAAATGCAATTAAAGTGATTGGTGACTGAGGCTAACATTCTATCTAACATGTTTTTGTGTTTCATCAAAGAAAGCAAGCTATAAAATTAAGAGAGTAAATTATGACATGTATCATAATTTACATTTAAATTTAATGTAAAATTATTATTTTGTATTTTTTTTTTTTGGTGGGAGAGGGGTGAACTATACCTCCAAAATTAGACCTACACTAGTCTTAAATCCACACACTGTATTTAGCTAATATGGTTCCTAATAAAAGGTTAAAATTCCAATTTGGCCTGTAAGGAAGGTACGTTGTGTGCATGTGTGTGTGTGTGTGTGTGTGTGTGTGTGTGTGTGTGTGTGTGTGTGTGGTCACTTGTCAGCTTTGAGGATAGCACCTTTTTAAAGTTTAAGACTCATGTTAGCAAGCAACCACATATGGTGAGGACCAGTAGCAGTTCTAGCTTGTTTGGCACCCTGGGCAAAACCAGTATCGCCACCGCCTCATGCCGCCCCCCACAAGATGCTGCCCTTGGTGACTGCCCATGTTGCCCATGCCTAAATCCGCCACTGGTGACATGCATAATAGATACATGTGTATTGTAATTTTCATGTGTACTGTATGAGTGTTTAACATCTATGCAGATGCTGCAAGGAACGTCTCGGTTACGTATGTAACCTCCGTTCCCTGATGGAGGGAACAAGATGTCGTGTTGAAGAAGCGACACTAGGGGTCTCTCTTGAGCGCCGAAAGATAGCTCTGATCTATGAAAAAAGGCCAATGAGAGTTGGCGAACAGTATTTGCATACTCCGCCTCCGGATACGGATATAAAGGCGAGAGAAATACGCTCGTTCATTCAGGATTTTTCTGAGGAGCCGGGAGTGTACCGGGCACCTCAGCAGCTCGGCTCAGCGACGTGGCCGGGAAGACACGACATCTCGTTCCCTCCATCAGGGAACGGAGGTTACATATGTAACCGAGACGTTCCCCATCTGTCGCTCACTTTGACGTCGTGTCGAAGAAGCGACACTAGGGGTCCACTTCAAAACTCGCCATGCTCTGAGCCGTGTACGTGTACTGCTGACACAGAAGCGGGCAGGTATTTGCACGTGCACAAGCGACCAACTGTGTTCAGGCTGCACGTACTCTTCCCCAATGCCCCGAAAAAGCGTCAGCATCCTTTTGGTTACCCAAGGGGGGAACAAGGTGACGCTCCCAACTAGGGAACGGGCCAAGCCTGGCTGGGCCTCTTTTCTCTCTATGTTTTCTCGGCATAGAGCAAGAGCAGCCGGGGCCCTTACCGCATCGAGGGAAGGGGGTCTTATTCCCGAATTCCTATTCTTTTAGGGGGAAAAGACCCTGCGGAGGCCACACCCGCCCAGCAGGGGAGGTAAAGGTGGCAAAATACATCACATGGCCACTTTGGGCATGTGGGAGGAAATGGCGCGGTGGTAGATCCCACCTCGAGGAGGGGGAGTTGCTACAACACGGCGACCGGAGGGCAGCGAAGGACTGCCTAAGGGAGATGTGGGTCAGCTCGTAAGGTGACCGTACCGCGGAAATACACACAGGAGGAGTCCCGTAGGAGGCCTGATCTGTGGAGCACCTATTCCAGTAGGGGTAGCCGGAGGTACCCGTAGTGGACTGGACCAGCACGTTCCTCCGCTGAACTGCTGTGGGCCCGAAGGGCTAGGGAGGAATCAACCAGGGACCTAGGGCCTCTGGGACAAAAGCGCACTGTTTTGCCTTGGCAGAGGGAAACGGCGCTGGAACAAGTGGTTCACCCGGTCAGATCGTCGACGTGTACCGAGTTCTACGGGCTCGGACCTGAGAGAACACGGGACGAGACTGACTCAACCCTGAGATTGTAGAGTCTCGTAAAGGTGTTAGGTGCTGCCCAGCCCGCAGCTCTGCAAATGTCTGCTAGGGAGGTGCCCCTCGCCAGTGCCCATGAGGATGCCACGCTCCTAGTGGAGTGGGCCCGAACCCGTAAGGGGGGTGGCACGGCCTGGGTGTGGTAGGCCAATTGAATGGCCTCCACCACCCAGTGAGACAACCTCTGTTTGGAGACAGCGTTCCCTTTCTGCTGTCCTCCAAAGCAGATAAAGAGCTGCTCAGAGCGCCTGAAGCTCTGGGTGCGTTCCAGGTAGGCACGCAAGGCACGTACCGGACACAATAGTGAGAGGGCTGGGTCTGCCTCCTCCCGGGGCAGCGCTTGTAGGTTCACTACCTGATCTCTAAAGGGCGTGGTAGGAACCTTGGGCACATAGCCCGGTCAAGGTCTTAGGATCACATGAGTGTCTGCCGGACCGAACTCCAGGCAAGTGTCGTTAGTAGAGAACGCTTGCAGGTCCCCGACCCTCTTGATGGAGGCGAGCGCGATCAGCAGGGCCGTCTTTAGAGAGAGGGCCCTGAGTCCAGCTGATTCTAGCGGCTCGAAAGGGGATCTCTGAAGACCGGCGAGGACCACCGAGAGATCCCAGGAGGGGAACAGGTTTGGCCGGGAGGGGTTTAACCTCCGGACGCCTCTTAGGAACCTGACGATTAAGTCGTGCTTGCCCAGAGACTTGCCGTCTATTGGGTTGTGGTGAGCTGCGATAGCGGCAACATACACCTTCAAGGTGGACGGGGACAGCCTCCCCTCCAACCTCTCCTGTAGGAACAGGAGCACCGACCTAACTGCGCACCTCTGTGGGTCTTCTGCCCGGGAAGAACACCAATTGACGAACAGACGCCACTTCAGGGCGTAGAGTTGCCTGGTAGAAGGGGCTCTGGCTTGGTTGATCGTGGCTACGACCGTGGGTGGTAGACCAGCTAGATCTTCCGCATCCCGTCCAGGGGCCAGACGTGGAGGTTCCAGAGGTCTGGGTGCGGATGCCAGAGCGTGCCCCGTCCCTGAGAAAGAAGGTCCTTCCTCAGGGGAATTCGCCAGGGAGGGGCTGTCGCGAGGAGTACGAGGTCCGAGAACCAGGCCTGGGTGGGCCAGTAAGGAGCCACGAGAGTGACTTGCTCCTCGTCCTCCCTGACCTTGCACAGCACCTGTGCAAGAAGGCTCACTGGGGGGAATGCATACTTGCGCAGCCCCACCGACCAGCTGTGTGCCAGTGCATCTGCCCCGAGGGGAGCTTCTGAACGAGCATACCAGAGCGGGCAGTGGGAGGTGTCTCGGGAGGCAAACAGGTCTACCTGGGCCTTGCCGAACCGTTCCCAAATCAGCTGAACCGAGTGGGGATGAAGCCTCCACTCTCCGCCAGGCAAGCGTTGTCATGACAGCGCGTCCGCTACCACATTGAGGTTGCCGGGGATGTGAGTGGCGCGCAGCGACTTGAGTCGGTGCTGGCTCCAAAGGAGGAGACGACGGGCGAGTTGTGACATAAGGCGGGAGCGTACGCCGCCTTGGCGATTTATGTACGCGACCGCAGTGGTGCTGTCCGACCTGACTAGAATATGTTTGTCCCGAATTAACGGGAGAAACTTCTGCAGGGCCAAAAGGACGGTCAACAACTCGAGGCAGTTGATGTGCCAACGCAGCTGGGCCCCTTTCCAACGGCCTGAGGCTGCGTGCCCGTTGCAAACGGTGCCCCAACCCAATCTGGAGGTGTCGGTCGTGACCAAGACGCGTCTGGACACCTGCTGTAGGGGTACTCCAGCCCGTAAGAAACAGAGGTCTGTCCAGGGGTTGAATGTTTGTCGTCAGGCGGGGGTGATTGTTACCCGGTGCGTGCCGCGGCGCCATGCTCGTCTCGGGACTCGGGTCTGGAGCCAGTGTTGGAGCGGTCTCATATGTATCAACCCCAGCGGCGCGACCGCCATGGAGGATGCCATATGCCCCAGGAGCCTCTGGAAAAGTTTTAAGGGGACCGCTGTGCCTGGCCTGAAGGCGGCGAGGCAGTTCAACACTGACTGGGCACGCTCCTTGGTGAGACGTGCGGACATTGAGACCGAGTCTAACTCCATCCCGAGAAAAGAGATGCTCTGAACTGGAGTGAGCTTGCTCTTTTCCCAGTTGACCTGAAGCCCCAGACGGCTGAGGTGCCTGAGCACCTGGTCTCTGTGGGCGCATAGTAACTCTCGCGAGTGGGCCAGGATGAGCCAGTCGTCGAGGTAGTTGAGTATGCAGATGCCAGCTTCTCGGAGCGGGGCAAGAGCTGCCTCTACGACTTTCGTGAAGACGCGAGGGGACAGAGACAGGCCGAAGGGGAGGACTTTGTACTGATATGCCTGGCCCTCGAATGCAAACCGCAGGTAGGGGCGGTGTCGGGGCAGGATGGAGACGTGGAAGTACGCGTCCTTCAGGTCTATCGCTGCGAACCAATCTAGATGCCGGAGGCAGGTTAAGATGTGCTTCTGCGTGAGCATTTTGAACGGGAGTTTGTGCAACGCTCGGTTGAGAACTCGCAGGTCCAAGATTGGTCGTAAGCCGCCTCTTTTCTTGGGTACGATGAAGTAAGGGCTGTAGAAACCCTTCTTCATCTCGGTTGGAGGGACAGGCTCTATCACGTCTTTGGCCAGAAGAGTCGCGATTTCCGCGCGCAGGGAGTGGGCGTGTTCGCCGTGTACTGCGGAAAAGCGGATGCCCATGAAGGGGGGCGGGGGCCTGGCAAACTGAATTGCGTAACCGAGTCGGATGGTCCGGGCCAGCCAGCGAGACGGGTTGGGAAGTGAAAGCCACGCGTCCAACCTCTGCGCTAGGGGCACCAAAGGGACGGTCAATTTGGACGTACCCGGCGGGGCTTCGCAGCGAGGCGGAGCAGGTAGGGCAGCGTTGGGCGGCGACGAGGCGACCCGCGGCTGAGGTGCTGAGAAAAGACTCAAAGCACTTACCTTGCTCCGCACACCCGGCAGGGGGCGGGTTAGCGACTGAGGAGGAGGTCCTGGGTAGGCGTCCTCTAGACTCGTCGGAACCGGCCGGCCGGGGGACAGTCGTGGGGCTGAAGACGGGTGGTCCGTGTCCAGGAAGCCAGGACGGGTTGAGATCTAAAGGCAAAGTGCCGTGAGAACGGCATTTGCGGGCCAGGTGACCCAGAGACATAGGAAATAGCTCTTTTATTGAGAATGTGGGTACCGCAACCCCCATCTAAAGATTCTCCTCCCGGCCCTCCACCGGGGGACGGAGTGGTCTTACGACCTCCGGAGCTAACGTCTGTGTCGCTGGGTCGTCCGTTTCAGGACCGCCTGGGAGCCTTCTGGGTCCTCGAGGGAGTCCGGGAGACGGGGGGCGTCTGCTTCCTGCGGTGTGCTCGACGCAGGGGCTGAGAGCTGGGCCCGGGTTGAGGCGGAGCAGATTTCTTAGCCGCAGGGGGACGCCCTCGGCGAGCAGACGGGGCGGTGGCCTTGGCGGCAGGTTTGCGGCGAGGCAGGATGTGAGAAATAGCCTCCGTCTGTCTTCTCACTGCAGAGAACTGCTGGGCAAAGTCCTCAACAGTGTCGCCAAAGAGGCCAAGCTGGGAGACAGGGGCGTCGAGGAAGCGAACTTTGTTGGCCTCACGCATCTCCACCAGGTTGAGCCAAAGATGACGTTCCTGGACCACAAGGGTGGCCATCGCCTGCACGAGTGCCTGCGCGGTGACCTTCGTGGCTCTGAGGGCGAGGTCGGTCGCTGAGCGCAGTTCCTGCAACACATCGGGATCAGGGCTACCCTCGTGCAGATCTCTGAGCGCCTTGGCCTGGTGGACTTGCAGGATGGCCATGGCGTGCAAGGTGGAGGCGGCCTGTCCCGCGGCGCTGTAGGCTTTGTTGTTTAAGGAGGATGAAGTCCTACAGGCCTTGGAAGGGGGTACAGGGCGTCCGCGCCAGGTGGTAGGGTCACCGGGACAAAGATGGAGCGCAACTGCCCTATCCACCTGGGGAATCGCCGTGTACCCGTGGGCCTCTCCGCTGTCGAGGGTAGTGAGAGCGGACGAGCAGGGCTTTTGACGAATGGAGAGCGGCACTCTCCATGAAGACGTCAGCTCGTCATGCACCTCCGGGAAAAACGGAACCGGGGGGGGGCATGGCTGTGAGCGGTGCCCAGACCCCAGGAACCAGTCATCCAACCGTGACGGGTGTGGGGAGGGTGGAGGTTTCCAGTCCAACCCCACCCCCGAAGGCGGCCCGGGCAAGTATGTCGGACATCTGCGCATCCGCCTCAACCTGGGCCTGCTGGCCCGAAGGCGGCAGTCCAGGGGAGGAGTCAGCATCAGATGCCGCGCTCTCCGACGGAGCGCGAGCTCATCGGCTTCAAGCTCCAGAGGATAGGCAGACCGGCCCGGAGGCGAGTCGCCGTTGCCTCGAGGCTGGACGGAGGTAAACGAGTGTGTTGGGGGCGGGTGGTCCGAGGGGACGTGCCCGGCGGAAGCGCACCCGCTGCCCTCCCCAAATCGCCTCCAGCGCCAACCGCATCGTCCTCAATCCCGTGGGAAGAAGGAGCGATACGGGGGGCGGCTGGAGTGGTGTGCTTTCTATTGAAAGCGAGCCGCGACCGCAACGTTACCATGGTCATGTTCTCGCAGTGAGAACATGAACCATCCACAAACGCTGCCTCGGTGTGATCGGCGCCCAGACACACGAGACAGCGCCTGTGGCCGTCAGAAGCGGAGAGCACTCTACCACATCCAGGAACTACACAGGATTTGAATGGCATCTTTATAAAGACGCGCCCTGAAAAGGGCGTTCAAAACCACTGTGTATTGCTCTTTTAGAGAAATAAACTCTTTATAAGAAATATAACTCTTTTTTGAAGGGAACTCTTTCAACTCTGCGCTTTCGAAGCGCCCAGGGGCAAACTGCACGCCGGCAGTGAAGAGAAAAGCCGCTGTAGTGCGCAGTAAATCCAACAGCAAAGCAGAGCGTCAGAAGCAGGATCAGTTGTGTTACTCGCAGCTGACCGCATACACACGACCATCGGCTCCGAAGAAAATTACTGAATGAACGAGCGTATTTCTCTCGCCTTTATATCCGTATCCGGAGGCGGAGTATGCAAATACTGTTCGCCAACTCTCATTGGCCTTTTTTCATAGATCAGAGGTATCTTTCGGCGCTCAAGAGAGACCCCTAGTGTCGCTTCTTCGACACGACGTCGAAGTGAGCGACAGACGGGGAAACACAGTTCATTAAGATTTCCATGAATAACACTGTGATGTGCCTGACATCTGGACTGAACCACAAACACTTAAAAGCACAAGCCACCTCTAATTCAGCTTCCTGCCACACACATGCACACACCATACACACACACTCACACCTAAATATGTACACACTAGAGTAGGGCTGGGTGATTATAGCAACAAAAATGAAATTTCTATATTTTTCTGCCTTCTGACAATATTCTATATCTCCAAAATTATGTATTTGCTCTGAAATGGCTCAAGTGTTTGTTTGATTTTAATTAGCGGAACAATCATTTTATCCAAAGAGCCATTGTAGACAAGTAGATTCAATATTTTAAAGCTATGGAATAAAAATCTATTTAAAAATAATGAAGGCATATTTTTCACTAAATTAACACAAGGGAAAAATAAATCTTACAGTTTACAATGTTCCAAATCTGGTGAAATGCTGTCATCTTCTCCTTTTCTTTTATATTGTGCTGCTTTTATAGATTTGCATAATAATTTGCATACTTATACTAATGTTTGGTACTGCGCGAATGCTTGTTCATGCAGTACTTTTCTTTCTCATTTCACGTGAACTGCTCTAAATGCGCTAAAAACACAAGCCCACGATCCCTGTGCATGGACAGATCAGCGCATCACCTGTGTTTATTCTGAAGCGCACACACACCATGATTATCTGTCTTTAATTGCAGCTTTTTGTGGTTTAAGGATCACATACAGTATGACCAAATCACCATTTTCATGTTATTTTGATTAATTGTGCAGCCCTGAAGTATCCTGAAACGAGCCTACTGGTGCACTTTTATGAAACTTAATGGCCAAATAAAAAGCAATAACCATCATAATATTCCCAATATTGCTTAATTTTATATCGTCAGAAAATATTTGTGATTATCTTGTAAATATTCTAGCCCTACACTACAGATACACAATTTTTTTACCTATATTCATGCTGTTCTAAAAGCTGAAGCATGTAATTATATTGTACATGTACATATAATGACACAAAACAATCACAAACAGAACTTGTGCACAACTATACACAAGCAAACTTTACCATGGTTGGAACATTGAAGAAAAACAGCTTAAAATTATCCAAAAACTATATGGGTACATACCACCACACATTTGTCTAACCTCACGCTTCTTCCCCCCTTTTAGAAAGGTGATAAAGGCATCTCCTTGAAATGCATTCTCAAACTTTTTCTACTCTTTACATCCTTAACCTCCTTTTATGGTGTGTCAGACCTGGAGAGGGCCTGGGGTGCGGTCATATTTATGCTCCCATGACACTGTGAGGGCACTGAAGCCAGTGGGAATGTTCACGATTGCTTCTAATAGAGAACAGGGGAGAGCTCATTCCAGCATCCTTATACATACATTCTGATTCTTTCGTTCTGAGACTGTGCCTGTTGCATGGCTCTGTGAGAGCAGAAATTAATGCTGTCTCACACGTTGGACTCTGCCTTGAGTCAAAAACTTTTAAACTTTTCCATAAAACTTTTCCAACACAATTGTGTATTACGATTGTCAGTTGATGCAAATAAGAAAAGGTGGACATAAAGGTGAAGTTTACAATATCAGTTCCTAGCGGCACCAAGCGGAATTGCAAAAATAATTAATCTTATTTTTTGTCCTGTCCTTGTCTGAAATTTAGTTTTTAGGACAAACAGATTATCCCATCTAAAACTCATCCCACTGTTTGAGATATGTCTGTTAGTTCATCTGCATCCCATCCAGGAGCCAGACGTGGAGGTTCCATAGGTCTGGCCGTGGATGCCGGAGCTTACCCTGCCCCTGAGTTAGAAGGTCCTGTCTCACGGGAATGTGCCAGGGAGGGGCTACTGCCAAGAGCATCAGATCTAAGAACCAATCCGGTTGGGAAAGTACGGCACTACCATCAGGACTCGCTGCCCATCCTTCCTGACTTCGCACAATGTCTGTGCAATGAGGCTCACTGGGGGAAACACGTACTTGCGCAGCCCCCGAGGCCAGCTGTGCACAAAGGCATCCGTGATGAGGGGAGTCTTGGACAGGGAGTACCAAAGAGGGCGATGAGAGAACCCTCGGGAGGCAAACCGGTCCACCTGTGCCTCCCCAAATCTCTCCCAAATCAACTGGACTGTGTTGGGATGGAGTCTCCACTCTCCACAGAGCGTTACCTGTCACGAGAGCGCATCCGCTGCATGATCGAGGATGCCGGGGATGTGAGTGGCTTGCAGAGACTTCAACGTCTGCTGACAGCAAAAGAGGACTTACGAGTTGCGACATGCGACTTGAGTGTACACCGCCCTGGCGGTTCATGTACGTCATGGTCGCTGTGTTGTCCGTCTGGACCAACAAGTGTTTGCCCTGTATCCACAGCTGAAGCCTCCGCAGGGCCAGTGATACTGCCAGCTACTCCAGGCAGTTGAAGTTCTATTGCAGGCAGGGCCCTGTACAGAGCCCGAAACTGCCTGCCTGTTGTACATGGCACCCCAGCCCAAATTCGAGACATCCATCTTGACCTCGACGCGCCTCGAGACCTGCTCTAATGGAACCCCTGCCCGTAGAAATGCCAGGTCTGACCAAGGCCTGAAAGTATGGCAGAACTGTGGCGTGATAGTCACGCGCTGAATGCCTTAGCACCATACCCACCTCGGGGCTTGAGTCTATAGCCAGTGCTGGAGTGGTCTCATATGCATCAACCCGAGTGGGAGTAACGCCACCAAGGATGCCCCAGGAGCCCCTGAAATTGTTTCAATGGCACCACTTCCCTCCGCCTGAAGATTCTCAGACAGGCCAGCACCGACTGTGCACGCTCGCTTGTAAGGCGTGCCATTTATGCTGACCGAGTCCAAATCCATACAGTGAAAAGTGATGCTATACACCAGGGAGAGCTTGTTCTTTTACCAGTTGACCTGAAACCCCAGTAGGTCGAGGTGTTGAAGCACGAGGTCCCTGTGCGCACACAATAGAACTCGCGAGTGAGCTAGGATCAGCCAGTTGATGAGATAATTGAGAATGCGAGAGTCCTTCTCCCTTAACTGGGCCAGGGCAGCCTCTCGACTTTGGTAAAGATGCGAAGAGACAGGGACAGACCGAAATGGAGGACCTTGTACTGGTATGCTCGTCCCTTGAAGGAAAACGGAAGAAAGGGTCTGTGTCGAGGAAGGATCGATTTGTGAAAGTACGTGTCCTTCAGGTCGATGGCCGCGAACCAAACCTGATGTCGTACTGATGCCAGGATGCGCTTCTGCATCAACATCTTGAACAAAAGCCTGTGAAAGTCTTTGTTCAAGGCACGCTGAGAGATAACGGCCACACCCAGTAGCACAAAGGCGAAAGGACATCTTTAAAAAGATGCCAATCGTTTGTGTGAGCCCTTTTAGAGAAAATTTACTCTTTTGAATATACCTTTTTTTTTACACCTGTAGACTCAGCCGCCAAAGCACCCAGGGGAAACACAACAGCAAGGTGAGAAGACAAACACACACATACGCTCAGCTCCGAAGAATGAGTCTGAATGAGTGGTGCACACCATCGCATTTTATACCCATATGTCCAGGGCGGAGAGCGACATGCAAATTCCACTCACCAATTTTCATTGGCCTTTTCTGAATACAGCAAAGGTGATTGGGGCTCTCAAGAGTGAACCCTTAGTGTCACTACATCTGCATAACGTTGAGTGAGTGACAGACATGGAACAACAACACTGCAGTACAGTATTTCAGACTTGACTGGAAGGAGTTCAAAGAGATGCATGCTTCTGTGCTTCTATTTGTGACACAATTTAAAACTTGGTGTAAAGCCTTTGTGCCTAGTAGTAAATTATGTTCTAATTAGAAGTAGTACTGCAAGTAATAAAAAAGTTTTAAATTATAATTTGATTCATAGGCATGCTGTAGCCATAAAAACACATTTTCATACACACATAACAAGCACATAAGACACCAATAATAATACTCTGACTGACCTGCGTTTGTAAAATGGAATGGATGTGCAGCATGCACCCATTACAATATTACTTTGAGACATTGGAAATCATCAGCAGTGTGCCTGTGCAGATTATGGCCATGAATGCAACAAACTGTATTAGAATATATTTTACTTGGCAAGGAATAAATAGGTATTAATTCACAATGAAAACATATCTGTTTATTGTGTATTCCCTGACTAATCACTATGCTACGCTTTACTTTTACTTTCTATTGTCCTGTTTTTTATTTATATTTATTTGTTTAATTTTTTTCTTTCCTTATTTTTCCTTTAAATACTTTTAATTAAACAGTTATTGTTTTTCCTTTTTCTTTCCTAATTAATTTTTGTTCTTAAATTATTGTTATAATGCCTTTATTTATCTTCATTATAAAACTTTTTTTTTTCTTATTTAATTGTATGTTCTTAAATGATTATAAACATGCCTTTTTAGTCATTTTAGTTTTTAGTGCATCACTTTGAATTACCATTGTGAATTAAATATGCTATATAAATAAACTTGCCTTGCTTTATCTTGTCTAGGGATTAAGGGAGATAGGATGGAAGAGAGAGAAAATGCAAAATCTAGCTTTCCCCGTTCTCTTCCTCTGGGTCAGTACCGTTCTTGATCTTAGTTCCTCTCTCTGTGGGTTTCATTCACACTGGCTTAACTCAACTCAACTCCCATGTGCACATCCACTGACCCTCAGATCAGTGCACAGAGATGCATAGGATGATGAAACGCAGCTGTGGTGTAAAATCCTGCCGATTCCTCCACTATCCCTTTGCGCACATGTCTGGGACAAATTGCAACTGTCACCCCTGTAGATATTTCGGTTTCGTATTGGCAGAAAGAGCTGTACAAAGGAAATAAATGTGACAGGGAGGCAGGAAAATATAAACAGGGGAGACGGCCTATCAATCAGTCTTGGTCAGACTCAGAGGGAATCAGACCCCTTCTGTGGGCACAGTACGACCTGTCAGCCTGTACATTAAGTCCTCGTTAAAGTTCAGACTTTCGCTCGCCATCCATTCATCTCACTCTTTTCCTAAACCCTCTGACAGCCTTAACACGTACATGCACACACATGTTGGTGCAGCTATCCTTATGAGGAATCTCCATAGACATAAGTTGTATACTGTACCTCACAAAAAAGTTTCTGCATTTTTACCTTTTCAAAAACAAAACAATAAGTATGTTTTTTTTTTTGTTTTATTTTAAGGTCACTTGTATTTTGGGGACACTAGAAATGTCCTCATAAACCACGTTTATAGCTTAAAACCCTTGTAATTACAAACACACACACACACACACACACACATTCTTAATCATGAGAGCTAGACCTCGTTGAAGAATGTATATTTTGAGTCAGAGGATAACACTGTGCTTCTGACTAGGTTATTTAAAGAAGACATGTCCGTAATGATATCTCTCTGACACACCGCTCTCCACGATTGGCCTCTATCCCTCTTGGCGGCTTGATCAGCCTAATACGGGACCGGGCGTGCGTAATCCCGCCCTCCGTCCTGCCACATTTACAAATTACAATTCTGTCATTATTTAATTATCCTCATGTTGTTTCAAAGCCATTTGATTCTGAACAGTGACAAATGATTGTTATAGGATTATCAGTGAATAAAGACTTTGGAATTTCGGCCTGTTTCTCACATAAAGATAATTAATGACATCAGAAGATGTGGAATATAGTAAAATAATGTTATAGAATATTTTGATGGGGCTTTTTTGTCCTTTATGGAGCTTGACAGCCCCTTCAAAAACTATATGTTTTGGTTCTATGGAAAAGAGTAGCTTGGAGACTTTGCAAAAAATGTCCTTTAGTTTTCCACAGAAGAAAGTCATACAGGGGTGTTTTCCCATACAACTATGTACAGTAACTCACTGCTTAACCACCATCGTATAATGTATCATTGGAGAAATTAACTAGCAAGTCACAGCTGTTCCTGAAACCGTAGTAACTATGTCTCATATCCATCTTTTAAATCATGTTGTTTCAACAATATAGAGCTTCTGCTGAAATCAAATTCTAATAGCTAATTTGCACGCACTCCAGAAAGATGTTAAATATGCTAAAGCTGCTGAAGACATGAAAGACAAAACTTTTGCGCTATGCAAATTCGACAGAAACATTGCACTGCAATAGTGGCGTTTCCCTTTAAATCAGACTTCAGGGTTCCCCAGACACACTTGAGCACATATGCACATGCACTCTCTTTAAGAACAAAAGATCTAATTCTTCTCCATTTAAACTTGCTCACAATTAATTTTACCTATGTCTATGGTAGGTAAGATTAATGCAATCAAAATGGTGACTCTTCCTCGATTCTTATATTTATTTATTTCCATTCCAGTTATCATAGCCTTAAAGTTATTTGCAAAATTATAGTGTAAAGGGGGTTAAGGGAAAGGAGGAGGCGAGAACCGGCTTGACAATATAAATAATATTTTAATTATGAACTTAAACAAAAGACACAAACACACACATGATGGACATGTCCGTAAAAGATCTCTCTCTCCCGCACCATCCTCTGCAGTCGGCCTTTATCGCTCTCGGAGGCTTGATTAGCCCAGTACGGGACTGGGTGTGTAGGATCACAACCCCGCCCGCCCTCCGCCCTGCCACAGATACTCTACAATTATTCCTTTTTATATCGGATTATAAAGCTGTCAGAATATCTAAAAAACACCTGTGTAAATCAAAAGCAAAAGGAGGATTTAGTCTTACCTACTTCAGAAGTTACTATTGGGACGCTAACCAACAGTCCCTTTCCTGGTAGAGACAAAATTCTGAAAATAACTTGGAGATACCGGAATGGGTTTGGTTAGAAAGAAACTCATGTAGGAGGACATCTTTAGAAGCATTGCTGAAAAGTCTGGTAAAAATCGATTCAAGGTTTTATAATGGGAACATAATAATAAATAATTCCCTTAAAATATGGAAACAGATTACATCATTTCTAGATCTTCCACACATATATTTGGACAGCCTGATTTGTAACAACCATGCCTTTATCCCAGGTTTACAAGACAAGGTTTTCTTTAAATGGCGGCTCAAGGATCAACCCCCCTGGTCAACAACTTTGGGGGAGTTCTAATTTAACCCCAACCAGGTCAACATCTTTAGGGTCATGTTGAAGCGGGTTTCAACCAGGGCTCCAAAAAAGCTAGAACTGCTACTGGCCTGAAGATATAAGATTTGTTTTTCTTAAGTGACTTGTGCCATTTTCCATGTTTTCTAAAGTCATAAAAGTTGTGTTACATACATAGCTGTGTGTGAGGAATTAACCAAAACTGCGAAACTGTTTCCTTTGAGACACAACGTTCTTCCTACAGGGGGCGCTTGATGGCAGTAGACCACAGCAGTATCTACACAATCATTTCTTAAACTCTTCATCCATCCAGTAATAATAAATGACTGTGATTAGTACATCCTGACAAGCGATGAGAAAATTAACATGTGACAGCACCCTCAATTTACTGCTTTAGCAGCAGTCTGGACCTCTGGACAGTGATTTACAGCCAATTAATGATATTCAAAACTTTTCTGAATAATTACTGAACAATAATAAAGGAAAACTGACAATTGTAATGATTCTTACATGTGGATGGAAACCCGCCACAGCAGTATCTATACAATCATTTCTCATCCAGTAAAAATAAATGACTTTGAATTGTCCATCTTGACCAGCGTTGAGAAAAGAAAGAGTTTTAATAATATTAAAACTTTCTGAATAAATATTGAATTAAAGATTCAGTGTGCTGCACTGTATCATCAACTTGCATGATATGAACAGACAACAGGCAATTAAAAAATTGCAGTCGTGTGTTGATCAGTCAAATTGTATTTTTGAATATGAAACATTTACTGAGGTCAAGACCTCTGTGACCTCATAGCTGGTTATGGCCAAGGCTGAGAGGTAAAATATTTTTTTTTACTGTGTAATATATTTTTATGAGATGGGCCCTGTATAGCAGGAGACAATTTAGCCGGACGTGCCTTGAAGGACCTCTTTGAACAAAGCTGCTTCCAACCAGGACTCATGAAAGCATAGATGTGCAAAGGTTATTCAGCCACCGAGGATTGTGGAGCATGTGTTCGGATGAATATTCACTTGATTACTGTAAGCTTATGCAAAGAGTCTGAGAATCAGTCTCATCAGGACTTTGCATGAGGTATAGACTGTACAGTCCTGCATGCAGAGACACACACATCCATTCTCCATCTCTTTCACCAACCCCCCCCCCCCTCGGTGTGAGAGTTCACCAGCAGAGAACTGCATAACCGAGCTAAAAAGAACCACAAACTTGGATTAATTTCCATAAATTATTATGCCTCAGCATTGCAATAAATACAATCTAATTTATTATCATAAAAAGGCCCAAAAAGCAGCTCTTTGCATCAGTTGAAAATCATAACCCTGTAATTAACTCAGAGAAAAGCAATTTATCCACACTTCAGAAAGGCCTTGCCACTCTCACTCTTTCCTGTTGGCACCTTTCGGATAGTTTGAATTATTTAACCACAATGGCTGCCTCTCAACACTGTTTCCTAGCCTGGTACCATGTTTCTTATTAATGTCAGGAGGAAATAGCGATACAGCTTTGGTACAGCTGCTGTCTGTTTCCATAGGACAAGCCTAATTTTTTAGAGTCTGAAATGAGCCCAAATGGCTTCCTGTGTTGCACTGCACATTTAGAAGTGTAATGAATGTCCTAAACAAAATAAAGGAGTGGGCTAGGGAGGTTATCTTTGCATAATGAAGGCTAGACATTTTATGTAATATCCTATTTGAATAAATTTCTGCCAATATAATATCATTATTGCAAAACAGTTGTCATATATTGAGACTTGGGTCTCATGTAACGTCCAAACTGATACATTTTATTTGAAAATGGATTGATTTTTCTAACTTGTGTGGAGTTTTCTACCACTAAAACTAAGACTTTGGAAAACACACTCAAGTACTGCATATTTTCGAAAATGATGACGTTAGGAAACTGAGCTTTCAAACAAAAACTTCTTAGTGTGGATGTGGCCTTAGACATTTCTAATGATATACACTCAAAGAGCACTTTATAAGGAACACCTGTCCACCTACTTATCCTGTGATTATTTAATCAGCCAGTTGTGTTGTAGCATGCAATGCATAAAATAATCCAGATGTGGGTGAGGAGCTTCAATTAATGTTCACATTATTCATCATATTGTGGAAATTTGTTTTGACCATGGCATAATTGTTGGTGCCAGATGGGCTGGTTTGAGTATTTTTGTAACTGCATATCTTCTGGGATTTTCACACACAACAGTCTCTATAGTTTACTCAGAGTGGTGCCAACAACTAAAAAAAACATCCAGTGAGTGGCAGTTATGTGGACAGAAACGCCTTGTTAATGAGAGAGGTCAATAAAGAGTGGCCAGACCGGTTCAAGCTGACAGAAAGTGTATGGTAACTCAGATAACCACTCTCAGTGAGCAGAATAGCATCTCAGAATGCACAACACATCAAACCTTGAGGTGGATGGGCTACAATAGCAGAAGACCACATCAGACACTTTATTATGACTGTAGTGTTCCTAATAAAATGCTCAGTGATTGTATATTACATCAGAAATAAAACCCCCATGAAATGCTTTGAGCCCAGTTTTCTTTATTAGGACAGCAAATTTGCTTTTGAAACAGAAAGTGAGGCCAGCACATATTGAAGGGCTCATCCCTTTTTAAATAAATAGCCAGCTGTTAAACTGGGCCAGAAAAGTGTGGAACTGCATTCTGGCACCTTTGATTTAAAGAAAAAAAAAAAAAGAAGCATTTTAGATTACTACTATATTATCACATTAAATTACATTTGTAAATGCCCCTGAAGTGCAAGATGAGTCATCAATCGGTCTGTTTTCTCAGAAGGGAATGACTGTGAATTTTAAAAATTAACTGCCTCGCCGCCTTCAGGCCAGGCACAGCGGTCCCCTTAAAACTTTTCCAGAGGCTCCTGGGGCTCCTGGGGTCGCGCCGCAGGGGTTGATGTATATGAGACCGCTCCAACACTGGCTCCAGACCCGAGTCCCGAGATGAGCATGGCGCCGCGGCACGCACCGGGTAACAATCACCCCCGCCTGCCGACAAACATTCAACCCCTGTACAGACCTCTGTTTCTTACGGGCTGGAGTACCCCTACAGCAGGTGTCCAGACGCGTCTTGGTCATGACCGACGCCTCCAGATTGGGTTGGGGCGCCGTTTGCAACGGGCACGCAGCCTCAGGCTGTTGGAAAGGGGCCCAGCTGCGTTGGCACATCAACTGCCTCGAGTTGTTGACCGTCCTTTTGGCCCTGCAGAAGTTTCTCCCGTTAATTCGGGACGAACATATCCTAGTCAGGTCGGACAGCACCACTGCGGTCGTGTACATAAATCGCCAAGGCGGCGTACGCTCCTGCCTTATGTCACAACTCGCCCGTCGTCTCCTCCTTTGGAGCCAGCACCGACTCAAGTCGCTGCGCGCCACTCACATCCCCAGCAACCTCAATGTGGTAGCGGACGCGCTGTCACGACAACGCTTGCCTGGCGGAGAGTGGAGGCTTCACCCCCACTCGGTTCAGCTGATTTGGGAACGGTTCAGCAAGGCCCAGGTAGACCTGTTTGCCTCCCACTGCCCGCTCTGGTATGCTCGTTCAGAGGCTCCCCTCGGGGCAGATGCACTGGCACACAGCTGGCCGGTGGGGCTGCGCAAGTACGCATTCCCCCAGTGAGCCTTCTTGCACAGGTGCTGTGCAAGGTCAGGGAGGACGAGGAGCAAGTCACTCTCGTGGCTCCTTACTGGCCCACCCAGGCCTGGTTCTCGGACCTCGTACTCCTTGCGACAGCCCCTCCCTGGCAAATTCCCCTGAGGAAGGACCTTCTTTCTCAGGGACGGGGCACGCTCTGGCATCCGCACCCAGACCTCTGGAACCTCCACGTCTGGCCCCTGGACGGGACGCGGAAGATCTAGCTGGTCTACCACCCACGGTCGTAGCCACGATCAACAAGCCAGAGCCCCTTCTACCAGGCAACTCTACGCCCTGAAGTGGCGTCTGTTTGTCAATTGGAGTTCTTCCCGGGCAGAAGACCCACAGAGGTGCGCAGTTAGGTCGGTGCTCCTGTTCCTACAGGAGAGGTTGGAGGGGAGGCTGTCCCCATCCACCTTGAAGGTGTATGTTGCCGCTATCGCAGCTCACCACGACCCAATAGACGGCAAGTCTCTGGGCAAGCACGACTTAATCGTCAGGTTCCTAAGAGGCGTCCGGAGGTTAAACCCCTCCCGGCCAAACCTGTTCCCCTCCTGGGATCTCTCGGTGGTCCTCGCCGGTCTTCAGAGATCCCCTTTCGAGCCGCTAGAATCAGCTGGACTCAGGGCCCTCTCTCTAAAGACGGCCCTGCTGATCGCGCTCGCCTCCATCAAGAGGGTCGGGGACCTGCAAGCGTTCTCTACTAACGACACTTGCCTGGAGTTCGGTCCGGCAGACACTCATGTGATCCTAAGACCTCGACCGGGCTATGTGCCCAAGGTTCCTACCACGCCCTTTAGAGATCAGGTAGTGAACCTACAAGCGCTGCCCCGGGAGGAGGCAGACCCAGCCCTCTCACTATTGTGTCCGGTACGTGCCATGCGTGCCTACCTGGAACGCACCCAGAGCTTCAGGCGCTCTGAGCAGCTCTTTATCTGCTTTGGAGGACAGCAGAAAGGGAACGCTGTCTCCAAACAGAGGTTGTCTCACTGGGTGGTGGAGGCCATTCAATTGGCCTACCACACCCAGGCCGTGCCACCCCCCTTACGGGTTTGGGCCCACTCCACTAGGAGTGTGGCATCCTCATGGGCACTGGCGAGGGGCACCTCCCTAGCAGACATTTGCAGAGCTGCGGGCTGGGCAGCACCTAACACCTTTACGAGATTCTACAATCTCAGGGTTGAGTCAGTCTTGTCCCGTGTTCTCTCAGGTCCGAGCCTGTAGAACTCGGTACACGTCGACGATCTGTATTTTGCCACCTTTACCTCCCCTGCTGGGCGGGTGTGGCCTCCGCAGGGTCTTTTCCCCCTAAAAGAATAGGAATTCGGGAATAAGACCCCCTTCCCTCGATGCGGTAAGGGCCCCGGCTGCTCTTGCTCTATGCCGAGAAAACATAGAGAGAAAAGAGGCCCAGCCAGGCTTGGCCCGTTCCCTAGTTGGGAGCGTCACCTTGTTCCCCCCTAGGGTAGCCAAAAGGATGCTGACGCTTTTTCAGGGCATTGGGGAAGAGTACGTGCAGCCTGAACACAGTTGGTCGCTTGTGCACGTGCAAATACCTGCCCGCTTCTGTGTCAGCAGTACACGTACACGGCTCAGCGCATGGCGAGTTTTGAAGTGGACCCCTAGTGTCGCTTCTTCGACACGACGTCTCGTTCCCTCCATCAGGGAACGGAGGTTACATACGTAACCGAGACGATTACTTTTCTTGACATATACAGTATGTATAATGCAACACATTGTATGAAGGATACATGTAATTCTGCCATATAATTTGGCCAAAACAAGGTGTCTTAGGAGCCATTCAGACAGAATGCGTTCTTGTGATAACAAAAGCTAAACAAAGCACAACTATTGGAACAGAATGCACTTCTCAAAAAGCGTTTTTAAAAGTTTGGCATCTTAAGAATTCCGTGTCATGCACGAGATGCTAACAATAAACAAGGATGAAATGGTCAAAGATGTTCATCTAGCGCATGTTTACATAGAAAACAAATGTAAAAAATAGAATAAATTGAAGCAAAAACAAGTTTGGACAGCACACTGGATGTTAGGTCATGCACTAAATAGCAAAAGCAAAAAATAGTAAAAAGAAAAAAGAAAGCAAAAGGTAGGGCATACATGGCACAATGGCAATCATTGAAAATGCACACAGCAGTCACATTCAAGTGTCAGGAAGTTAAAGATATTATTTACATGAGCAACACATAAATGTGCCATGTCATCATTCAGTTTTTTTGTGAGAAGAAAATAAAAAAGCTAATGTGATAGGATGCACAGCAAGTAGAGCCCACAAGTAAGGAAGTAGCTCGGTCAGACTGTTGGTCAGGAGAGTAGGAAGCAAGAGGCGAGAAATTTAAATCAAAACACACTCTGGCATGTTCTGCATCTGATTACACTGATAACAGTCAACATCACTGTTACTTTTTCATTCTGCAATAATAGAGCTGCGAACAACTTAACATCATTAAATATCAAGGAGGCAGTTCAGGTGAGAGAGTTTGAAAACAGACTTTCACTTGTCTGAGAACAGAGCACAGATGATACTTCTAAACAGACTTCAGCTGTGTCCACAAAGGCATCACTTAACAGCTTTACTGACAAAGCATTAACTAGTTAACATGGTATTAATCTTATAAACACTCTATCAAACAAACAAATGTGCATATACATGATTAAAGCTGAAATCTGCTTTATAATATGAAATTATCTCTGACATTAATGCCAGGTGTTGAATTAATTATTAATGTTGTGCTTTATTGGAAAACAGGTACGATGCTTTATCACACTGAGAATCAAACTGTTCATCCAAAAGCTGAATAATTTAGCTTTTTCACCTTTGTATGGAGTTAGGATGAAAATAATGTGCATTTCAAAATGAGACCAGTGCAGACAGACAGCACACTGAAGGTTAAGTCATTCACTAAGTAGGGAGAAGGGAGCATCCTATAGTGTATTCACTCCAGTTCAGTTTGTGAGCTGCAAATGATGTTTAGACCACTCAACATATTTGACAGACAGTGGTAATCAATACAGAGATTCAGAATTTAGAATGTATAATTTTATTTTAACGTAGTTGGCAGTGATTGGATGATGCTGGCCATTACTTTGAATATAATCATTATGCTATTCTTTTATGTAATGTCTGTAACTTCTCAAAGTTTTTTTTTTTTTTAGGGGGGGGGGGGGGGGGGGCACAGTGGGCATGCTTGGGTCTAAGGCATTCTAAATGTATTAAGAAAGTAAACAGGCATAATTTTGTTTTCGTATTGACTTTGAGGGGCAATAAGTTTTGGTTTGCTGTGTACATAGTTCAAAAGTCCACAACTAAGGCCCATTGGCTGAAAGAACTCCTCCTGAACTTATGTTACACTCCACAAGTATGATATATTCAACATGCATCAATGTCTAGTTCAACAATACGAATGATTTACAGTGTAGGCTCTCTCTGTCAACCATGCCATCCTGCTAGCAGTCCAAACTCATGAAGGGTGCCCCATGTTCAGTGAACTTTGGGTGTGGGTGGGTGCATTTTCATCCATTCTGTTAGGACTTTCACAGTGGCTACAGCAAAAGTCAGCCACATTCTATCAAACTAAAAACAAACTTTTAATTACACTGAGATCTAACATCTAGCACAACTCTGCAAATTTCATATTCCTGGTAGCTGTAGAATGTGTAAATATGAAGTTTCCTCAGGAATTAACTATGTTGTCTCTTGTAATGAGAAGTGAAATATTCCCCACACAAGCAAGCTCCAGCCCATCTCTCGTCTTCTCTCAGAACTTTAAACTGCTGCGTAGCCATGGGTAGGAACAAACTCAGAATTATGCATACAGGAAACTTTTTTGGAGCACGATCAATTCAAAGACAGCTTTGAAGTAGAGTCGGACTAGGATTTATTTCCTGATCCAGGGGAAAATGCTACATTTTCGATGTGAGTAGAACTCCACAGGGAAGCAACCGGTTCAGCAGGCCTTGCTCTCTCTGTCTGGACAATATGACCACATTGAGGAACACTTAAAAGTACATGATGTGAGATGATTATGAAGATCTCAAACTTATGAGAAGTTCAGTGGAGTTGTTTTAATGACATCCCCAAGGCTTCTAATTAGAAGACTCCATATTAACTTTGAGATACTGTGCTCATTACAGATATTTTTTTACTTGTTCAAGGCTACTGCTGTCTTCTGACGTTTGAATTCATAACTTATGTAAAAATGTATTGATTGACTGTAATTCCTGCAAGATCCAATTCAGTCAGGAACATTAACAAAAGCTTTGCTAATATAAACAAATTTAATAAAAATAATAAATAAGATAATGTATTAAAAAAACTTCCCAGCATATCCAAAATTGCTCCTCAGACATCTCCTCAGAATCACCTCTAATGACTTCTGACAGTGAGCAAGTGTGCACCCAAGAAGCCTAACCATAATTCTGATAGTGTCTATGTTTGTGATTTCCCTCAGGCTAGCTGTGATTCATAGCTCACCTTATCCAGACAAGCTTGACAGAGCTCAATAAAGGGTTGGAGCAAAAAAAAAAAAAACTTTTAGCAAACACATCAGAGAGCCCCAAATCTTAACCTCGCCTACCATGAACACAGATTTACTTATTCAGAGGAGTGCTCTAGGGGAGCATCTGATGAAGATGAGAGCTTCAAAACAAGGCAGAGTTTAAAAAGGATCAACAATACAAATATCAACATGTACTTATTATGTAATGATTGACTCTCATCAGGAAGTGGGATAGTCCAGACTGACTATTTTGGATGGATGTGATATAAAACACTCACAAAATTATAACATATCCATAAGCATAATGAGTCATATGAGTCCTAGTCTAAACCCAACCCATAACATTACTTAGACCAAAACAATATTATTTCACCTACCTACTTCTGTGCAAATGCAGTATCTTTCTAGCTGAACATCAAAACAGACATGACATCAAAGGAATAGCGCAGTTGGTGCTTTTCTGTAATTTAGCACATTAGGTGAAAATACATTCAGAACTAACACACCATATTTACAACAAATCAGTGTTTAAAAGGATCAACAATTATTAGGTTTGGCAGTATTAACTAAAAGAATGGAGTTAAATGCATATGAATTGCTGTTACCGCCTTAACAATTAGACAGTTCTTCAGGTCAGAAAAATTTCCTGTATTCACCATGAAAACTGAATCAATACAAAACAAACTAAATAATTCCAATGAATCCTTCTATACGATTCTCCATTTATCTTTCATCAATAGAGAGATAAAACTGGCTGCATGTGAAAAGTGCTGTTGTGCATTATGGTTCCCGTAAAAGCTTTTTATGATAAATCCAGAGAACAATATATCAGTATGGAAAAATCAATGCCAATTAAGTCAGTTCAAAAGAACTTGTAGCATTTTTCATAAGAATAGAGTGTACATTAAACAGAACATAATCAGACATCAAACAGGATCTAAGAATTTATGCTATTTTTATTTTTGAAACAGAACCATTTCTGTGTTTTCTGAATTTAAAAAATACTATGAATATTGAAACTAATACTATGGAGTTCTACATTTCAACTCTTTTAAACAGAAAATTGCATATTTCAAATTATTAATAATAGATATAAAGAAATTATTTTCTGTGGTGCAGATACTGTCCACAGACAGTAAGATATTGTTAATCTAAAATGTTAAAATGTTAATTGTTAAAGCTTATTTACTTATTGTTATTGTGAAGATATTCAAGCTCAAGCTTAATCCGATTACATGACAGATAATAATGCTGTCAACATGTTCCTGTTCAGGCATCTGACCACTGTGTCACATTTATTGAGATGCAGGATGACTCCATTTAGCCTCTTACATGTCAAATGCACACACACACACACACACACACACACATTGGTGCAGCTATCATTGTGGGGATTCTCCATATACATAATTATTTTTATTCTGTACAAACTATAGATTCTATACCCTAACACTAACACTACCCCTAAACCTAACCCTCACAAAATATTTTCTGTATTTTTACATTTCAATAAAACATTATTTAGTATGTTTTTTTAAGCGATTTCAATTATGGGGACACTGGAACCCTAACCACTTAAACCTGCCCACAAACACACACACACACACATAATATATATATATATATATATATATATATATATATATATATATATATATATATATATATATCATAAAAGAAACCCAGGCTTGTGTTGTCTTCCGTTTTCTATCTCCTCTCAAGCCTTCTTTCTGCCCATGCCCTTAATTTTTCTGCAGTACATTCTTTTCTTTCTCATCCCTACCACTTTTAGCCTCAGGTGAAAGCTATGGTAGTTCAAAGAGCCTTTTACTGGCAAAAGGAGATCAAAAGAGGAGAGGGAGGCCATGAGAGGACAGATATAGAAGAGACGAAGAATTAAGAGATGGGAGAATGAGAAAGAGAAAGAAAGAGAGAAAGCTAGCTCATATGGCTTTTGACGAAGTGGGCAGTTTCTATCTATGGGAACAGATCAGGATTAAGGGAGCAAATGATAACCGCAGCACACTGAGGTTCATATTGAGAAGATTCACATGCTCAGTAGACACTCAGGATCTACACAAGCACAAAACACAGCTTACACTGAGATCACACAACAAATGCAAATGTGTACACATCACACACAGCAAATACTCCATTGGTGCAGCATGGTGCCAATGCCAAATATCAGAATCAGAATCAGACTGAGCTTAATTGCCAAGTATGCTTACACATACAAGGAATTTGACTAGGTGACATAAGCTTCCAGTGCACAAACAATACAGTAACAAGACAGAGATGATAAAACAAAAATAGAATAAAAATAACAATTGAATAGAAAACAAAGTTTATATAGAAATACACAACAGGACAATATCATCTTTCTATCTATCTATCTATCTATCTATCTATCTATCTATCTATCTATCTATCTATCTATCTATCTATCTATCTACAATATGCACAGAAGCAAGGGGATGTAATGGGAGAAGAGATATGGTATGTTGGATAAATATAAATAGACTAAGCTGTGTATTGCACATTATTATTACTCAATGGGGCAGTTTTAACTGTTCATGAACCTGAGGGAAAAATTTGTTCCTGTGCCTGCTTCAAAAAGGTAGTGGGCTGGGTGAGTGGGGTCCAGATTTTTCCAAGGGGGTCCAAGACCATAGGGTGTTTCATGTGTAATTTTATAATTCTGAATGTACTGGCGTGTACTACCCAACAGTCTACTGGACATTATGTCCAAGTTTGGAGGAGGTTTGTAATGGCTAAGGGGGGCATTTGGTACAGTACCGTTTTTTTGAATCATACAGATGACATCACAAACCTTATAATCTGAGATTGGAGGTAGTCAGGATCAGTGGCGTTGAGCATGGCTACAAAGCTGCCCACGGGAATGTTCTCTCTCCTGATGACAACCAGAGGATCTGGGAAGAACACCGGTCCTTCGTTCACATCCTTAACCGTGATATAAACTGTTGCCGTAGAGCTGGGGCCGTACACAACGTCAGGAACCAGAGGGTCTTCGTTTTCTACTTTTATCAGTAGAGTGTGAAACATTGCACTTTCATGGTCTAGAGGCTGAGAAAGGCAACAGACAAGTTTAATATTGTAGCTATAATTAAGTACCAAGCAAGTAACTATACCAAACAAATGAGTGAAAAAGACATCATGTACCTTTACCACAAACAGCATGCCCTCATTGTTGTCCACGTTGGTTTGGATTTCAAAATTCTGGTTGGGATCTCCGTTGATGATGGTATATATGGCTCTCCAAGCTCCTGTGGCTGGATCATCTCTGTCGTCCACCGTCAGGTTCACGACCACCCCAGTGGAGCCTTCGTTTACTGAAGCCTGGAACTGAAACACAGATCAGATTTTGTTACTTGCTCTGTCAAGCTACAGTATATACTTGTACTATTATACTTGCACATACACATACAAGTTATCACATGTTAACTGAAACAATACTTGAATTTTCAGATTGTAGTCAACTTCATTACCTCACAATCCAATAATTCTCCCTAAAAATGCCCAGACTTTAGGATCTGTTCACACCAAATGTGTTTTTGCATTTGTTTGAGATGTTTTTCAATAGATTTTCTAACATACGCTAGAAGGACTTTTTTTTTTCCCATTGTGCTGCATCTCGCTGTTTTTCTATCAATACAAATGGCAAACAAGTACATATCCTATCTACTTGAATGGTAAGACCGAAATCTCTAAAATGGCTGGTTAAGATTACGATCAAAGAACATATTTCAAATCGGCAGTCTAAATTGGTCTGAACGGCCTATAAGATTTGAAATTATGACATAGGTAACAATAAGAACAAATGAGCCATAATAAGCTGCAGGTTGTGCAGATAATAGAAAAATAAAATGCTTTGACTAATAATCTACCACGGTCCCTCTTTTGTTTAAAAATATTACCACCAGTAGGACAGACAGCTATTTTTTTTTCAGCTAAGTGTGCACCACCTTCAGTAATGAAACACTGATCAACCTATGGCTGTATCAATTCAATCCCTTCTCAGTCCCTCCTTCCTTTTTGGTACACACAGAATCTGTGTCTTACTTCCACCTCCATCTCACCCTTCTTTCTTTCCCTCTGCCAAAGATTAGGCTTAAGCTAAGCCTGTGTGAAACAGCTCTTGTTCTGTTTTTGTCACTGGAGGAAAGCCCCATCATTCAGAGCACCGCAAATCTCTATAGACCATGCTCAATCCAGCCCAATGCCACAGGGCTGGGGAGATGAAAATTATTCTGAGCAGGGCCAGATGAGCCCTGGTCCCCATCAGCTCTGCTATCATTTCTGTTTAGCGCCTTGTGAAGTGAGTGCCCCCTCTATGCCTAAGGGATGTGCTCCCTTTATAAGAGCTGTCCTGTTTGGAAAGTTAGGGCAATTTAGGAAGAATGCAAAGGTCATATGCCACCTGAAGAGGGCACTGCTGATCTTGGCGGGCAGATTGCAGAAATTTGGGGCAGAAGTTTGCAGAGTACCACAAAGCAGTTTAAATGCCACTGGAACTGTAGCTGTAGTACTGTCACTTAGCCATGCCTCTTACTTAATGCTTATTGTAATAGAGTTAGAAGCCACAGTTCTGAATCTTCCAAGATTAACAGAGATGGAAATATTTAATGTCAAAGAAGCACACCTACAAGACAAATATTCCTGCATTGCACCAAATTCACCTGCCAGCCTGTTTTCTTGGCATTTAATTGTTGTCTGTTTTTTAATGAATAATTATGAAGTAAAATAATAAAAAAAAAAAAAAATAACAAAATGATATGCACAATCCCTCCATCAGTGCTCAGGCTGTCCGCAATCGGCTGAAAGAGTCTGGACTGAGGGCTTGTAGGTCTGTTGTAAGGCAGGACCTTACCAGACATCACCGGCAACAATGTTGCCTATGGACAAAAACCACATTCGCTGGACCAGACAGGACTGGCAAAAAGTGCTCGAAGCGTCATGGTTTTGTCTCACCAGGAGTGATGTCAGACTCATGTTTATGACAGCAATTTTATCTACAAGCTTGAGCGGTACACCGAGGCCTGTACTCTGGAGTGGGATCGATTTGGAGGTGGAGGGTCTATCATGGTCTGGGGCGGTGTGTCACAGCATCATCGGACTGAGCTTGTTTCATTGCAGGCAATCTCAATGCTGTGCGTTATAGGGAAGACATCCTCCTCCCTTATGTGGTACCAGTATGACAATGCCACCAGCAGTACTGCTTGTTCTGTGCGTGATATCCAGCAAGACAGGAATGTCAGTGTTCTGCCCAGGCCAGTAAAGAGCCTGGATCTCAATCCCACTGAGCATGTCTGGGACTTGTTGGATCGGAGGGTGAAGGCTAGGGCCATTACCCCCCAAAATGTCTGGGAACTTGCAAGTGCCTTGGTGGAAGAGTGGGGTAAAATCTCACAGAAAAGAACTGGTAAATCTGGTGCAGTCCATGAGGAGGAGATGCACTGCAGTACTTAATGCATCTTGTCGCCACACCAGATACTGACTGTTACTTTTGATTTTGACCCCCACTTTTTTCAGGGACATATTATTCCCTTTCTGTTAGTCATATGTCTGTAAAACTTGTTTAGTTTATGTCTTAGTTGTTTAATCTTTTTATATTCATACAAATATTTACACAGGTTAATTTTGCTGAAAATAAAAGCTGTTGAAAGTGAGAGGACATTTATTTTTTTGCTGAGTTTATATACACTACCAGTCAAAAGTTTTGAAACACTTGACTGAAATGTTTCTCACAATCTTAGAAGGTGTGTATGCTTAAATTTTTGAAATTTGTTTTGTAGACAAAAATATAATTGTGCCAACATATTAATTTATTTCATTATAAAACAAAAATTTTATATATATATAAAAAAAAAAAAAGATTTTGAAATTGATAAATTGGACCAAATAATAAAGGAAAGCAGCCAATAAGTGCCAAACATGGATGGGAACTCCTTCAATCTCTTTAAAAAGCATCCCAGTGTGATACCTCAAGAATTCGGTTGAGAAAATGTCAAGAGTACATGTCTGCAAATTCTAGGCAAAGGGTGACTACTCTGAAGATGCAAACTATAACACAGTTTTTAATTATTTGGGATTTTGTTTAGTCACAACATAACTCCGATAGTTCCATTTATGTTATTCCATTGTATTACATATATATTAGGGCTGTCAATCGATAAATTTTTTTTAATCAAATTAATTATATGGTGTCCCCATTAATTAATCACAATTAATTACATTTACAAATATTTGCTGAGCAAGCCCCTCATATAAAAACAATTCACTATATAATGATGAAATAATAATACATAGTTATCTTTAAATATGAAAAAATTATATATATATATATATATATATATATATATATATATATATATATATATATATATATATATATATATGGTATATACAAGCTTGCATTTTTCAGCAAGGAATCTTCCTTATTACGGTCCGGCGACCGTATTAAGGATTAATTGTGTTCATTTTTTTAACGTGTTATTTTTTATAAAATTAATCACACTGAATTAACGCGTTAAATAGACAGTCCTAATATATATATATATATATATATATATATATATATAGTATAGTACTAAGTACTAATCCTATATATATATATATATATATATATATATATATATATATATATATATATATATATATATATATATATATAGGAATCTTCTAATAAGAATAAACTCTTGGATAGAGCCCGGAGATTGAGAAAAATACCTAGATGAAAGAAAAACAGTGTGTCTACAGTGATGCCCTGCAGGTATATCACTGTCAAAATCACAGTGCTGTGAGAACTGGCTCGCGATCAACCATAGAAGATTCCTTCCATGAGTATTCCACTTTAACGTATGGAATACACAATTAAACAGGAGTTGTCACAAATTTTACTAAGGGACTCAAATACACCCATATTCACACATACAGGCATCGTCACATCGTGACCAGTCACATTTCATTTAATCATCTGGGGCAGTGAAGCAGTCAGATGGACGTATTCAATCTTTGTTGGCTGCTGATACACGGGCTCAGCCATGCCACTGATAAGACCCCAAACCCTCTGAGTTCACAAAGAAACCACTGGTGTGAGAAACTGAGGGAAGTTATCAGCCCTGCAGCTAGACCTCAAATCTGAGAGAATAGCATGAGTTTGTGTGTGTATGTTTGAGGTAGATGTCACCTCCAAGGCCCTGTTTAGACCTGGTTGTGCTAGATGTGTAAAAAGGATCTAACATTTTTTGTTAATGGATCACTTAAATCACATTCGGAGATGGTCAAAAAAGCATATGACCACATTGCATTTACACTGTAAATGAAAATATGTCCTGATGAGTCCTGGCAACACGATCACATGGGAAATAGACATGTTGTTTCTGAAAATTCATGTACCCTGAAATAAAGGAAACAAGACTCCTGAGTTACTGACAATTGCCATCCCCCATCAAACATGTTTGCATCATCTTCCATTAACCGTGGTCATCTTTCCCTTTTGTGCTCTGAAATACAGGTTCTGATCCTGTGAGAACAAATGAATAATTGCTTTAACATCAATAAAGGTGATTTGGAGGTTGCATTTTCACACTAAAATTATATTTTTTACTTGACTGATGGTTAGGTTTAGGGTTAGGGGGTAGGGTTCCTGTTGACAGTATTACATACAAACTAAAAACACAGCTCACTTGTGGCACAGATCTGTGGCCATTTCACCTGGAATCTGAGACTCAGTGCAATATCTAGTCCAGGACAGCAGCGAAGCACTGCCTACTCAGCTGTCAATCAACTACTGTGCTAAAACGTATGTGCGATGTGTTACTGTCAAATTGTTACTGTCCAATTCAACATTTTGAAACAGCACATTATTTGCACAAGATTTCAAAGAACTTCTTCAATATGTCTGATATCAACACAAAATGTCACAGGTCATGTGAAGTACATATTTCCAAAGTTCAGTTAATACAGGTACACCAATAAAATAGCTGAGCATTAAGCTCAAAATGCCATGTTTGTGCAATAATTAAATTTAAACTATAATATTGACTGTGTAAAGATTTTAGTGTGCTTTTTATGTTTTACATTTTTAGCAATATATAATAACACACTGACAGAGTAAGGATCCAGCGCAGTCATGAAATAAGAGACCCTCCCCTTGAAATCCAACCATAAAGTGGCCACAAGAGATGTACAGTAGTTAAGATGCATGTTACCACCAATGTTGGGTAATTTACTCAAATAAAGTAATCCATCAGTGATTACTGATTACTTCTATAAAATTGCAATATGATTACAATGGATTACTTTATCAAAATACTTTTAAGTTACTTTATACAACTTTTTTTCATAAATTTCCATAGAAAGGTTTTTGTTTTATTGCTCAACAAATTAAAAATAATGTATAGATTTCCTTGTTCTGTGTCGCATTATGGGGCATACCCCCTTCAGCTGTAACAGAAATGCATACAGATGTAGATATGACTATTATTCAAGCTTTAAATTCTGCATAAATAATACTATTTTAGAAATGTGTAACCTAAGTAATAATGTACTTAAAAGTAATTAACTTAATTGAAAGTCAGTAACTAAAATTTAAAATGTAATGTGTCACACTACATATATCTACCAGTAATTAGATTACAGTAACTATTTATTTTGTAATCAGATTACACCCAATAATGGTTACCACTAGGTGTAAATGCCAATGTGTTTCGCCTACCCACTTGTGATCAGATCACCTGAGATGGATCTAATATCAGGTGTAAACAGGACACTATTCAAAGATGCCTAGCAACAAAACAAAAAACAAGACCACATGGTAAGAAACAACAAGGCAGGAGAGCGAGTATGGTCAGAGCAAGATAACTCACCTCCTCCCAAGCTGCCTTTATGTCCATTCCGGAAACTGAGAATGACTGAAATTATTTGCATTATCATTATCAGTAATGTAGCCCATTGCAAAGACACCATTGGAGATTCATTCTGCGCTGTGCTACTGCTTTACTAATAAATAGCTCAGGAAATTCACACCTGATACTGTAACTCGTGCTCGTGTCTTGACATCTGTTCACAGAATCAAATCAACATTCATGACCTATAGAGAAAACTCAACCTGTCTTACACTCCTCAAATTGCATGTCTCAAACCAGGTATGTGAGAAAACTCTGCATGCTGTTTTTGCTGCTTAATGAGATTTTGGAAAATAACACTTTGCTTTCCACCTGCAGCCAATCAGAGAAAACATTTAAGGTGAAAGGCACTCAAGAAGCCTTCAGAGAGTTGAGTTAAGTGAAGGGCCTCTCCAGATGTGACCATGTAAGACAATACAGGTGCCTTTTTTTGCAACAGGAAACCTCACTCACACACATTAATTATCAGCCTGTCAGACAGAGTGAGAGATGGCCCTTCATCAGGTGCTGGATGTCTGAATGTTATTCAGACAGACCTTGCGATAACACTTTATAATAACTTTTAATTATAAACAGGTTCTGCATACTATTTCACATTTTCTGCACTGATTATGGGGGACAATTGTGAAATTCATCAGAATGTATTTAAATATATTTAAAAACATTTAAATAAATTTATTATGGTAAAACGTAATAATAGTGTTCCATAGTAAATAAATAGCTATGTAGGAACTAATGCAGGCAAATGACGAGTACAGCATTTACTCCAGTCACTAATATTAACTAATATGGAAGATAAATTAATTTGTTTTTAGTTTATGGCAAATTAATGAATGGGGTTGTTCACTATTAGATAATCAATAATTACTAAATATTTTATACGTACTGAAGAACGACCAACTAACTATTGATACTGAAGTTGGTAGCTATCACAAAAGGAACAACTGGAAATTTTGTTATGTTGATAGCGTTCTACAAGCCAACTGGCAAAGACAAATCAGTGTCTAATGAAACATGCCCTCATGAAAGACTTTTTCTTGAAAAAAAAAATAAAAATGGTCATACAGACTAAGTCAGCCCTTGGATTTGATGCTGCTCGAGCGGGACCTACTGTAGCCTAATAGCCCAAAGATTTCACAACACAACTGCTATAAACTCCTCAGAACTGTACAATTATTTAATTTGATTATTAATCTAAGGTAGTTGATATGCCTCTTTATGATACAAATCATCAAAAATCTAATAGTGCCACAGCAACAGAACGCCACCTAGCAAAACGAGTTGAGACTTTGCCAGTTACACGTGGATTTAAAGGGAAATAACCGTACAATAAAATTTTTATTCAAAAGAAAATGCATGAACACGCACAAGAACTTCTTTAGCGTGTTTTATAGCAACATGCATTTTATGGACATACATGGGTGTATAATGTCATCAGGGAGTTGCTTGTGTCTTCAGTTCCAGCACATTACATAATTATTAGTGTTAGGGTGGGTTAGGGTTATAATGAGAAGCATGGTTGGGGTATAATTTTAAACAAATATTACAAACAATATTTTAGTTTATTATAAAACATAATATAATACAATATTTGTTATAAACAAACTTTCAGACACAACCAGAGATAATATGTGGAGAATTATTAATACTGTAGACATCCTTTATTTATGGCATCTTGCACTAGCCAAGGGTGTTCAATCCTGCTTATGGAGATCTCCTTCAGAGTTTAGATCCAACTAATCAAATACACCCAAAGCAGTTAATCAGAGTCTTTGTGCTCACTTGAAAATTAGAGACAGATGTGTGCAGACAGTAATAGAACTAAACACACACACACACACAAAGCCAAACCAACAAATTAAGTGCAGCGTCCAAATTCTCATACTTCTACAATGCAATAGAAGTATGTACTTAACCATTAGCAGCAAATAACTTATAAGTATGTAAAAAATACAGTACATCTGTATTAAGACACAACATCAAATTTCACCACATATGCTGCATACTGCTTGTTTTTACATGTAGGGCCCTATTTTAAGAGTGCAAGCGTTACGTGCAAGGCAATGTCTTAAGTCATAAGTGCAAAGTCAATGGTTATGGCCATGAAGTTTTGGTATTTTCGTCCAAGCATATGCTAAGTCCAGGCTCAAGTGTGTTTGGTGAAATCATGCACGCAACATGCAAAAGGCTAAACCGAGTGCAATATAATTTGTGTGTTCTCTTCTGGTTACTCCAGCATCTACGTCCTATTATATAGTTCATTCCCTCAAACACCATGTTTTAAACAATGACAGCACATTCAAAAGAAGTTGGTAGTGTAAATGGACTGTATGCAAAGAATTTAAATAATAGAAATATAGACTTTAAAAAATATATATATAAATTATATATTAAATATATATATATATATATATATATATATATATATATATATATATATATATATATATTCGTACATTAACTGTGTCCTTGATGAATGCCAGGCAGATTTCTATGACAGTGACACACGCTCCTTTTATATAAATGGAAAATGTGATTCTCATCAGAATTTGGATGTATGTTCCTTTAAATTGTAGAGAATGCAAGTATTATTAATAATTTTCATCCACTAACACACAAATAATGGCTAGTATTAACAGTGATTGTATCGCCACGCACTTCACTTCTACCGGTCAATTTAAATTTTTTAAAAATACATTCATTAATTTAAACACTAACAAATTAAACCAAATATATTTCTAAATTCAAAATACTTCAAATTAAACATAAATATAATCAAAATTATTCCAAAAATCGTCTAGGTTACGGATGTAACCTCCGTTCCCTGATGGAGGGAAAGAGACGTTGTGTTGAAGAAGCAACACTAGGGGTCTCTCTTGAGCGCCAAATATGCCTCTGATCTATGAAAAATGGCCAATGATAAGATGGTAGACAGTATTTGCATAACTTGCCCTTGGACATACGGATATAAAAGCGGGGAAATACGTCGAGTTCATTCAGGATTTTTCTGAGGAGCCGGAAATGGTCTGGCCACTACAGTGGCTCGGCTCAGCGATGTGGCCGGGAAGACACAACGTCTCGTTCCTTCCATCAGGGAATGGAGGTTTCATCCATAACCTAGACGTTCCCCATCTGTCACTCACTTCGACGTTGTGTCGAAGAAGCGACACTAGGGGTCCCATTTAAATCACGCCATGTGCTGAGCCGTGTATGTGTTCTGCTGACACAGGCGTGGGCAGGTATTCTACGTGCAAAGGCGACCAGCTGTGTCAGACTGCATGTACCCTTCTCCAATGGCCCAAAAAAGTCGTCGGGATCCTTCTGGTTACCCTAGGCAGGGGAACAAGGCGACGCTTGCCAACCTGGGAAAGGGCCAAGCCTGGCTGGGCCTCTTTTCTCTCTATGTTTCTCCGCATAGAGCAAGAACAGACAGTTTCCCATTCTTTCACATCACATGGGTTTTTAGGCAACATATGGAAAGTGGCACAGTGGTAGATCCAGCCTCAAGGAGGGGGGATTTGCTAGACCATGGCGACTTGAGGGCAGCATGAGTGGGATCTCCTGGGAGAAAAAAGCGCACAATTTTACCTCGGCCAAGGGAAAGGGAGCTAGGCGCAAGCGGTCCTCCCGATCAATCCGTAAGCGTGTTACCGAGTTCTACTTGCTCGGATCTCAGAAAACACGGGACGATACTGACTCTACCCTGAGATTGTATGATCTCGCAAGGGTATTAGGTGCTGCCCAACCCGCTGCTCTGCATATGTCTGCCAGGGAGATGCCTCTGGCCAGTGCCCGTGAGGAAGCAACACTCCTTGTTGAGTGTGCTCGACCCCATAAGGCGAGGGGCATGGCCTGGGTGTGATAAGCCAATGTACTGGGTCAACTACCCAGTAGGAAGGCCTCTGTTTGGAGACAACATTCCCTTTCCGCTGTCCACCAAGGCAGATAAAGAGCTGCTCAGAACATCTAGAGCTCTGCGTGCGGTCCAAGTAGGTACAAAAAGCACGTACCAGACACAGCAACGAAGGGCTAGGCCTTCCTCCTCCTGGGGCAGCTTTGCTTGCAGGTTCACTACCTGGTCTTAGGGCGTAGTAGGAACCTTGGGCACATAAGCCGGTTGTGGTCTTAGGATCACATATGTGTCTGCCAGATCGAACTCCAGGCAAGTGTCGCTGACAGAGAATGCTTGCAGGTCCCCGACCCTCTTGATGGAGGCGAGCGCGATCAGCAGGGCCATCTTTAGAGAGAGGGCACTGAGTCCAACTGATTATAGCAGCTCGAAGGGAGGTCTCTGGAGGCCCGCGAGGACCACTGAGAGATCCCAGGAGGGGAACAGGCTCGGCCGGGTGGGATTCAACCTGCGGGCGCCTCTTAGGAACCTGACGATTAAATGATTAAGCCAGGCAGGGGGTGTTGCGAGGAATACGAGGTCCGAGAACCAGACCCGGGTGGGCCAATAGGGAGCCACTAAAGTGACTTGTTCCTCGTCTTCCCTGATCTTGCACAGCACCTGTGCAAGAAGGCTCGCTGGGGGAAATGCGTACTTGTGCAGCCACGCAGGCCAGCTGTGTGCCAGTGCGTCTGCCCTAAGGGGAGCCTCTGTTCGGGGATATCAGAGTGGGCAGTTGGAGGTCTCTCGGGAGGCAAGCAGGTCTACCTGGGCCTTGCCGAACCGTTCCCAAGTCATCTGGATCGACTGGGGGTGAAGCCTCCACTCTCCACTGGGCAAGCGTTGTCGTGTCAACGCGTCGACTATCACATTGAGGTTGCCGGACACTTGAGTCGCTGCTGGCTTCAAAGGAGGAGACGACGGGCAAGTTGTGACATGTGGCGGGAGCGCACGCTGCCTTGGCGATTTATGTACAAGTACCGTGGTGGTGTCTGACCTGACTAGGACATGTTTGTCTCGAACTAATTGGAGAAACTTTCACAGGGCAGAAAAAAACAGTCAGCAACTCTAAGCCATTGATGTGCCAGCGCAGCAGGGCCCCTTTCCAACGGCCCACAGCTGCGAGCCTGTTGCACACGGCACCTGAACCCAACTTGGAGGCATCGGTCGTGGCCAGTAAGCGTCGGGACACCTGCTGCAAGAGGACCCTTGTCCGCAGAAGGCAGAGGTCTGTCCAGTGTTTTGACGTTTAGCAGCAGGTGGGGGTGATGGTCACACAGTGCATGCCGCGGCGCCATGCTCGTCTCATGACTCGAGTCTGAGGCCAGTGCTGAAGCGGTCTCATATGCATACACCCCAGCGGCACGGCTGCCGCAGAGGATGTCATATGCCCCAGGAGCTTCTGGAAAGGTTTTAAAGGGACCGTAGTGCCTGGCCTGAAAGAGGCGAGGCATCTCAGCACTGACTGTGCACGCTCGTTGGTGAGGCATGAGTCTAACTCCATGCCGAGAAAAGCGATGCTCTGAACCGGGGCAATATTTCTCTTTTCCCAGTTGACTTGAAGCCCCAGGCGGCTGAGGTGCCTGAGCACATGGTCTCTGTGAGTGTATAGTAACTCTCACGAGTGGGCCAGAATAAGCCAGGGGCAGGACTTTGTACTGATACGACTGGCCGTTGAATGCAAGCCATAGAAGGGGTCATGTCGAGGCAGAATTGAGACGTGGAAGTACGCGTCATTCAGGTCTACCGCTGCGAACCACTTTAGATGCCGGACTCAAGTTAAGATGTGTTTTTGCATGAGCATTTTGAACGGGAGTTTGAGCAAAGCCTGGTTGAAAACTCGCAGGTCCAAGATCGGTCGTAAGCCACCGCCTTTCTTGGGTACAACGAAGTAAGGGCTGTAGAAACCCATCTTCTGTTCGGTTGGAGGGACAGCCTCTATCGCGTCTTTGCGGGGGTCTGGCAAACTGAATAGCGTAAACAAGTCGAATGGTCCGGGCCAGCCAGCGTGACGGGTTGGGAAATGAAAGCCATGCATCCAAGCTCCGTGCTAGGGGCACCAAGGGAACGGTTATTTTTGACGTACATGGCGGGGCGGAGCAGCGCGGCAGAGCAGGTAGTACGACGTCGGGAGGCGAAGACGCATCCCGAGGCTATAGTGCTGAGAAAAGACTCGAAGCACTTACCTTGCTCTGCACATGCTGGGACTGTAAAGATCTGGTGGCAGAGTGCCGTGAGAATGGCATTTGGGGGCCAGGTGACCCAGAGACAAAGGAAATAGCTCTGATATTGAGAATGTGGGTACCGCAGCCCCATCTGGGGGGGGGGGGGGCGGCAAATTAAATAAATTCAACAAAAGATTCTCCTCCCGACCCTCCACCGGGGGGACGGAGTTCTCTGCTTACCAGCTCTGGAGCTAATGTCTTGGTCTCTGGAGGCTGAGAGCTGGGCCTGGGTTGATGCAGAGCAGTTGTTTCTTAGCAGCAGGAGGATGCCCTCGGCAAGCAGACGGGGCATGGCCCATGGCGGCAGGTTTTCAACGGGGCAGGATGTGTGAAATGGCCTCTGTCTGTTTCACCTCTGAGGCCTGCTGGGCGGAGTCGTCAACGGTGCCGCCGAATGGACGGAGCTGGGAGATGGGGGCGTTCCAGAAGGCGTGCCTCATCTACGTCCCGCATTTCGACCAGGTCCAGTCCATAGATTGCGTTTCTGGACCACAAGGGTGGCCATCGCCCATTTGAGTGACCTTCTTGGACCGGGGGGCACGATCGGTCATTGAGCGCAGTTCCCGCAGCACATCAAGAACAGGACTACCCAAGTTTTTTTGCATTGGTTGCAGGAGGGGCCATGGCGTGCATGGCGGAAGTGGTCTGGGACCACTCCACCGTCGAGGGTAGTGAGAGCAGAGGAGTGAGGAAGCTGCGGCTTACTCAACTCGTGCGCGTCAGGCTCAGACTGGGCGAGCAGACCCAAAGGTGGCGGCCCAGGCGAGTCATCAGCATCAGACACCGTTGTAATGCTCTCTGATGCATGTGATGTCATCCAATTTCCGGGAGCTCAAGGGACCAGCCGGCCAGCCGTGAGGCGGGCCACACTTATCCTGAGCTCGGGGGAAGCAAGCAAGCGTGCCAGGGAGGCGGATGGTTCAAGGGGGTTTACACGGAAAAACGGAACCCGTCATTATCCCCAAATCACCTTCAACACCTGCGGTGCCTGCCCCAATCCCGTAGGAAGGAGGTGAGGCACGGGGGGTGGCTGAAGTGGCTTTCTCTCATGACAAAAGAATGCCGCAACTGCAATGCTACACTGAGAACATGAACCATTGTAGAGAAATCACTCATCCCGAGCTCGGACAGAAGCAAGCAAGTGTGCTGGGGAAGCGGGTGGTTCGAGGGGGTTTACCCGGCGAAACGGAACCCGTCATAATCGCCAAATCATCCGCGGCGCCTGCCCCAATCCCGTAGGAAGGAGGCGATACATGGGGGGGCAGCTGAAGTGTCTCTCTCCCATGACAAAAGAAAGCTGTGACCACAATGTCGCCGTGGCTATGTTCTCGGACTGAGAACATGAACCATTCATAAAATGCTGCCTGTGTGTGATCACAGCCCAGGCACGCGAGGCAGCTTTTATGACCGTCAGAGGTGGGGAGAAATCAACCGCATCCAGAAACTATACAGGGGCGGAATGGCATCTTTATAAAGATGCGTCCTGAAAAGGACATTCAATGCCGCTGTGTATTGCTCTTTTAAAAGAAATATCACTCTTTTAATATGCTCTTGCACTGTCGAAGCGCCCAGGGGCAAACTGCACTGCCGTGCAAGGAAGGAGAAAGCCGCTGTAGTGCGCCATAGATCCAACAGCAGAGAGCGTCAGAGGAACAGGAACGGGTGTGTGACTCGCAGAGAGCTGCAGTACAACCATCAGCTCCGAAGAAAATTTCTGAATGAATTCGATGTATTTCCCCGCTTTTATACCCGTATGTCCAGGGGTTGGGTATGCAAATACTGTCTGCCAACTTCTCATTGGCCTTTTTTCATAGATCAGAGGCATATTCGGTGCTCAAGAGAGGAGCACCGTTCCCAGACGGGGAACCAAACATATTACTCTGTCCAACTTATTCCACCAGCCCCCTTTGCAGTGACTTAAAAATCCCTAAAAAAATTACATATATAAATTAGATCAAAAATAAAATGCAAAATATAAACATAATGATAATAATTGTAAAATACACCATGACCTTTAGATAGATTAACACAATCTCAAAAAAAAAACAAAATTCTTCTCAAAACAGCCACGACAGTGATTGTCAGGGACTTAATTTAATGTTCCACTATATTTTAAGAGTTTGGACATGAAATGTATTATTACCTGCTGGTGGAATCTTTGAACTGCAAATGCAGGAACTGAATTTGGACTTTGCGCTCAGTTAAGACATGGTATTAAAACGTCTTAGCACAACAACCAAATTCTTAGGTAAATAGAAAATTGCAATTTGCGCCATTTCATTTACATACAATACACCCAGAGTGGTGCAGACACTCCCACCCAAGCCCATTTGCACTGGCTTGAAAATTGCACTTAGAATTAGCTCTCTCATGAATATTGGATAACACGTTGCTCGCGGTCGTAACATGTTGCACTTTGCACACTCACAAAAATAGCCTATAAGACTAGATATTTCAGCTAGCTTTGTATTCCTTACCATTTTGTTTTTTACATTGAAAAAGTTATCAGAGAACTGTCATAAACTTCTCTTCTGTAGCACAAGGGTTTATGGATAATATTATAACATACACTCACCGACCACTTTATTAGGTACACCTGTTCACCAACATATTCATGCGAATATCTAATCAGCCAATTGTGTGGTAGCAGACCAATGCATAAAATCGAGCAGATAATGCTCAGGAGCTTCAGTTAATGTTCACATCTAAAATCAGAATGGGGGAAAAAACTATCTGAAAAAAAGTGAATTTGAGCGTGGCATGATTTTTGGTGCCAGACGGGCTGGTTGCAGTTTTTTCTGTAACTGCTGATCTCCTGGAATTTTCATGCACAACAGTCTCTAGAGTTTACTCAGAATGGTGTCAAAAATGTAAAACATCCAGTGAACGGCAGTTCTGCGGATGGAAACACCTTGCGGATGAGAGAGATCAACGGAGAATGACCAAACTGGTTCAAGACGACAGAAAGGCTACAATAACTCTACAATTGTAGTGAGCAGAACACGTCGAACCTTGAGGTGAATGGATTCCATTTCTGTCAACCAAGAACAGAAAGCTGAGGATTTAGTGGGCACAGACTGACTGAAACTGAACATTTAAAGACTGGAAAAACATATCCTAGTCTGATTAATCTCGATTTCTGCTTAGGTACACAGATGGTAGGCCCAGTGCAGCCTTAGCTTTCTGTTCTTGGCTGACAAGTGGACAAGTGGAACCCGACATGGTCTTCTGCCGTTGAAGCCCTTTTCCCTCAAGGTTTGATGTATTGTGCTATTCTGCTCACTACAATTGCACTGAGTGGTTATCTGAGTTACCAAAGCCTTTCTGTCACCTTAACAAGTTAGTTTTTTTAGCACCATTCCTAGTAAACTCAAGAGACTGTTGTGAGTGAAAATCCCATGAGATCTGCAGTTTATCTCCTGCTATGCTATGCATTCCATACAAACAGGCCATGCATTCCATACAAGAGACAAAATAGGTCATGCTAGCTACTGTACAACACTCATGTCTAAACAACATAATAAAAAACAGATATTTAGAAAGTAGGTCTTCACGTCATATTTACATTATATTAAAGAATCGATAACTTGAATGTGCATGATTTGTTTTCCCATCAACATGGCAGCCAATATGAATAATGAAGAATAACCACTGTCTTACCTAAAGTCCAACACTTGAACCTGCATCATATATGTCATCATATGCTATGCCCATTGAAAATGTCAGAGTCAACTTAAGATTTTTTTCAAAAGTCAGGATAAAATTCAGTAGGGAATACCAACCTAACATGTTCAAGTAATGTGTCTGGTAATAAAATAATATTTTTCACTTAAGTCATCTCAGTGCATGCTTGTTTTGAGTTGATCCATGGTGCATACAGACGCTACTGGTTGATCGCAAACATCTTCAAAGGCGCATCTTGATACAACTTGAATGGAATCATATTTAATGCTGCCAAAATGTCATAAAATGGTTTGTTTCATGAATCAAACTACTTGTTTATTATAAAACAAAAATATAGAATATTTTTAGAAACTAAGGCATTTTCTCTGTGTACACAATCGATGTAGAAATTTGCACGGAGCCTATGATCCAGAGTCAGCTTTTCTCATCCCATTCTCCCAGTTATGGGGAGCTGTAACACGGAGCAGTTCGGCTGCATAAGTTGGAGCCAGTGGATGGCCAATGGAGGACTAGTTTTATAATCCCTCGACCTATACATGTTTAATTATTATAATTTTTTTTTTTATGCAGTGTGTATTAATACACGAATCAATTGCATTTCACTAAACCGAATGTTGACCTCATATTATGCTAAAACACTGTCTGTATCTAGGTGTTTCGATCTTTTACTTCCTTTCTACATCCATTGACTTCTTAGTTGGGAGTTCCAAATTCTCCCATTCATTTAAACAGAAGCGAGTCATCTCTGCTAAATAGTCTCTGGCCTCACACACTATAGCACTACAATACACTCCTTGAGCAGTGGCGAATTCTCAGGGCCAGCAAAACCTTCTCAGCTGGCCTAACATGACAAATAAATAAATATTTTTCATCCTTTTATTCTCAATCACCTTTTTGCCTATGTATTTTTAATCACTTTCCACTCTTAATTAATCTACAAACAAATAGAGGAAAAGTAAAAGTTTAGCCTGTCAGAATTTATAATATCGATAAATTAGTTTGTTTCCACATTACATGATATTAAAGCCTGCAGAAACAGGTGTATAAAACATAATCTCTTTAGATAATCGTACACCTGAAGCACAAATGTTAGTGCTGCAGAATTGTTTATCAGTTGGGTTGCTAGGAGACATTTCTAATGAGAGTCAAACCCCTGCTAAGCTAACGGGAGCATTGCAATTCCGAATATCGGGGAATGGAATGTATTTATGGTCGGAGATGTCAAGTAGGAATATCCCACAGCTTTAATGGAACGCAGCATAACCATGTACCCTGATGAAATGAAATGTATATTATAATATTAATATTATTAGATAAATTTTTCCAGGTATTATAGACCTCCTTGGTAGATTTATATGCAAAATTGCACTGCTGTCCTTGAGTGTTCGTAAGTTGCCACGAATGGAAACATGTATGAAACTCACTTTATTTTTAAAAACATCTGAAAGAGTTTTACATTTCTTTAGCACATTAATTTCTGCCTTGAGATCATGGGACAGACGGGGCTCATATAACATATCTAGAAGTTGCCATTTTTAGTCTTAAATTAGAAAATGTATAGTAGACAAAAACTAAAGAGATAAAGAGAATGTCATGAAAAAATGAGTCATCGCAATCTGTATAATATTAATGATTACAAATAGGGTATTCCTAGAATAATCACAATTTTAATTAGAACAGCTTGTCTGCCTGGGTGATGTATTTGAATGAAGAGACTCATTGTGTATTTTAGCACAGCTGGAATGCTGTATTGACCATTCAGAATAGTTCCATCTAGGACTAGAACTATCTGTTTTATAAAAGCTATTCCAGCTCCAATTGAGAATGACAAATGAGAACGTGTTTAAGCTATTTCCCATTGTGTTGCGTGACTGAAACAGAAATTACATATAGTTGGCAACAGAAGTGGCATAAATGTAGCTTGTGATGAGTAAAACCATTATACATGCATAACCATTCCAAAAAAGCGAACAAGTTGGCAAAGCAGTCTAGTGCATTGTAAGGAAAATATGTTGTTTTGTAAACAATTTAATCCAGAGAAATACAAATTAAGAGATTCAAATAAAAGATTTGCAAAATATGAAATATGCTAAACAACTGTAATGTGGTCTAGTGTTTTCATTAAACAAATGAAAAGACTGCTCAGTCCTGTCAAACCCACAGACGACAAACATTAATTCATATTAATGCACCATAAAAATGCTGGAATTATATTATTTGCAGATTTGATAAAGGATTACATGATGTTTTCTATTGATGCTTTTGCCATGTTAGCATATTCTCAGAAAATGTGTTTTTTATCTAATTTATTAGCTACCCAATTCATTTCCTCTGCTGTAAAAATTACAAACAATAAATGTGCTTTGATACTTGTATTAAATAGATAATGCACTTTAGCATATCTACAATCAGTACAAAATGCTGCAGCAAGACTTTTGACATGAACTAGGTCTTCAAATGATATTTCTCCAATTTTAGCTTCTTTGCATTGGTTACCAATTCATTTTAGGGTTGATTTTAAGATTTTATTAATTACATATAAAGCATTGCATGGGTTGGCGCCAGAATATTTAGCAGAACTTTGAAGACCTTACAAAGCAGTCAGACCTCTTAGATCTTGTCATGAAATGTTGGCTATTCCAAGATGCAGATACAAAATTAAAGGTGATTGAGCTTTGTAGTGAAGTCCCCAAAATGATGGAACAGCCTGCCCTTGGATATTAGTTCTATGTGAATGTGTTGTGTTATAGTGGGTGTGTTTTTGATTTTATGTTTTGTGAAGTATGTTGTGCTTGATCACTAAAAGGTGCTGTATTAAAAAAATATATATTATTACAGTACACATGTGGTTCAGAATATAATTTTCTGAAGATTTCTTAACTGGAAAGTCCGGTGAGCCTCAATATTCGGTACAGGAACTTTGACACAGCAGTATAAGAGTGGAGATTTGAGCCAGAATTAGTCTGAAATCCAGAATGCTCATCAGATTCCATGAAATATCAATAATTGCTGTGCTAGGAATTGAGCATGTATCATTCCTGAAATGGGGTGCAGGGGCAGCAGGGAAGAGGACATCATTTCACATGTTATTGATAATATGGAGACATCATTTCACATGTTATTGATAAGATTTGCTACTGTGTAGCTCACTAACCACCCAATGTTTTAACAACACCAAGAATGGCATCTAGAAATGTTTTCTATCCTCCTTAACCTAAAAAAGAACAGAAAGGTTGTTGAGGCCAATAATGAGGAAAAAGTCATGCAGAAATAATAGGCCATTCATTTATTTAGAAATTCAAAGTAAATGGAAATGATTCAATCCACACAAATGCTGAGTGCCTTGTTTGATATGCCTCTGCTATCACACAAGGGACAACATATTAAAGCTAACATATTAGTAGTGAGGAATGATAAGGAACTTCTTGATTGCCCTTCTTTAATTTCATCTAGGTCAAGATTGTCTCTCATCCAAACTAGAAAAGTGTTTTCTTTTAACAAAATTAGAACATTTAGAAAATAATCGCATGCACTGGAAATGATGTTAGGAAACGAAAGAAGTTTTCAAATGAAACCAGAATAGTGTGAATGTGGCCTAACGCAGTATCCTTACTGAAATGGAACATCATAAGTGAACATTTTAGATCATTAAATTGAACAATTTTTAATAATACTTTTTGGAATTCAATTAATTTAAGTACTGTATATTTATATTTAACATCTCTTTCGCTTGATCTGCCATCGTGGACAGATTTTTTTTCCACAGAGCTCATAACAATATATTCTGCAATGAATGCAAAAAAAATAAAAAATAACATGCACCAATGGCTTTGAATTTGGACAGTATATTAATTCATATCTTAAGCCACATCCACACTAATACGTTTTCGTTTGAAAACAATTTGATTTAGCTATGTTTATGCCTCATGTCAACACTAGAACTGCATTTTCCTAAATTGAAAACTGAGACTTTCAAAAATGTTCTCCTTAGATGCATACTTTAGGAAACTGAAAACAGGAATTTGTAGATATGATTATTTAAAACTATGATTATTTAAAACTTAAACGAATTAGTGCATTATTTAAATGTATGGATTTATGGAGAGCATTGTTCAAAAGTCTCAGTTTTTAATATCATTCCAGTTTGGATAGGAGCCATAAACATTTATGGCTCCTATCCATTAGGGCATTGTCACACCAAAACATAATTGTGTGGACATGGCCTAAAGTATTTTAGAAGGCAGCATAATTAGGCTGCCTACCTTTTGGAAATACCTTTGTGTCAGGGCAGCATCTAAAATGCCTTAAAATGCAGCCTACTTAAGCAGCTCACTAGATTAGCTTTAGAACAGAGCACCGCTGAGTCACACTGAGTACTGGAATGTCTTTTCTCATTTCAAAATACTCCCAGTATTTCTTTGTAAATGCAAAGTCAATTGGGCATTGCACAAATATGCTAAGCACATCAATCCAATCAGAGTTACCTTCACAATATGTGTGCCCAGCATTTGATTTGAAATTTTTCCAGAGTTGTATCCATCATTGTTGATGCTATTAGCATTTTGACAGAGGCAGAGCCATGCTTTTACAGCAGGGAAGAGCGGTAGCTCAGATAAGCTGTCAGTCTCCATGAGTGACAGGTGTGATAAGCTGGATCAGTGCCTGTTCCTGCACTTGGAAAGGGTTCATCGCAAATAGATGCCAATTATCACAATGTGTCAGGAGGTGGGTGGGCATGTACATACCACCTGCGGCAACAACCAGAGCCTCTGGCCTTGCCCTTCACTGCTCCCAGATGCCAAACCAGGAGTCAGAGGGAACCGGGGAGACAGAGATAATGGAGGGAGGTTGGATAGGTCTGCTATTATCCTAATAATACCCTCGCTGCGGGACACTGTTGCATGACCCAATACATTGACCATAGCCTAGAATTATCTCTGGGCGGACAATGATTCTCTTGTCACGCACTGTAGATATGTATTTTCAATGTTCAGTGATGGGCAGGATGATAAATAGACTAAATTGAGGTCAAAGCATAAGCGTAGACCCTACAGCATGCTGCCAAGAGCTGACCAGGCAATTTGGTGCTGAGTTCTGCTATTAAAGGTGGCATTCTGAACATTGCTTTATCTCTTCGTTAATTTGAGTATATAATGATATAAATGGGAAAGTTTACATTTAAATATTAGTTTTTTTTAATGGGAAATGAGCAATTTACAACAAAGAACCAAGATGCCATTGAAGCAAATAATTGTGAAGGCATGTTATATTTTTTTAAGAATTATATTACTTTATAAAATTGAGAATATATAATCAATCCAAAAATGAAAAAGAAATGGATTCGAAATGTGCCTTTTTTTTTTATTTTTCTTTATTCTTCATTAAAATGGGATTCAAGTTAATCATTGTGAACTTTTTCCAATTTACCCACAAATCCAACAGTTTTCTGGCTAAAATCACATATTTGTTTTATATGTCTGAAGGATATTGTGTATTATTGTTTTTGTTGTTTGAGATTATTACATTGTTGGGATTACTTATTATAAAGTAAAACATCTGCTAATTAATAAAAATAAAATGGAGGTGTGTTTTTTTACTTTTGTCATGGACTTAAATTAAATGAATATTTCAGGTTCGCCGTCTGTCGCTCACTTCGACGTTGTGTCGAAGAAGCGACACTAGGGGTCTCTCTTGATATGCCTCTGATCTATGAAAAAAGGCCAATGAGAAGTTGGCAGACAGTATTTGCATACCCCGAAGGCGAAGAAATACTATGAGTTCATTCAGAAATTTTCTCCGGAGCCGATGGTCATGTATGCAGCCAGCAGCGAGTGACACACCAGATTCCTGCTTCTGTTCCTCTGACGGTCTGTCTGCAGTTGGATCTACGGCACACTTCAGTGGCTTTCTCCTTCTCTGCACGGCAGTGCAGTTTGCCCCTGGGCACTTCGACAGTGCAGAGTATTTTGAAAGAGTTGTGAAAGAGTGATTTTCTCTATAAAAGAGTTTATTTCTCTAAAAGATCAATACACAGCGGCGTTGAACGTCCTTTTCAGGACGCGTCTTTTTAAAGATGCCATTCCGCCCCTGTGTAGTTCCTGGATGTGGTAGAGTGCTCTCCACTTCAGATGGCCACAGGCGTTGTCTCGTGTGTCTGGGCAGCGACCATGGCAACGTTGCGGTCGCGCCTTGCTTTCAACAGAAAGCACGCCACTCCAGCCGCCCCGTGTCGCTCCTTCTTCCCACGGGATTGAGGACGATGCGGCTGGCGATGGAGGCAATTTGGGGTGGGCAGCGGGTGCAGCTCCGCCGGGCACGCCCCCTCGGACCACCCGCCCCCCGGCACGTTCGTTGACTCCCGCCCGTGCTCGAGGTAACAGCGGCTCGCCTCACAGCCAGTCTGCCTATCCTCTGGAGCTCGAGGTAGATGAGCTCGCTGCTGCATCTGAGAGTGCGGCGTCTGACGCTGATACCTTCCCTGTGCTGCTGCCTTCGGGCCAGCATGCCCAGGCTGAGGCTGACGCGCAGATGTCCGACATGCTTTCCCGGGCCGCCGTCAGTATGGGGTTGGACTGGAACCCTCCGTCCTCCCCACACCCATCATGGTTGGATGACTGGTTCCTGGGGTCTGGGCACCGCTCACACCCCCGGTCCCGTTTTTCCCGGAGGTGCATGATGAGCTGACTTCTTCGTGGAGAGCCCCCCTCTCCACTCGTCACAAGCCCTGCTCATCCGCTCTTGCTACCCTCAATGGCGGAGCGGCCCACGGGTATACGATGATTCCCCAGGTGGTTAGGGCTGTTGCACACCATCTATGCCCCGGATCCCTACTGTAAGAGCCATAATTTCAATAATTAAAATTTAACACTAAAGATACAAACATTAGTTTAGGTTTATGTTATCTATGTACATTTTTCAAGCATTGTTTATTGTATAATGGTTTGCTCCGTTTTTGTATTGGTCTGTCTTAACGCCTTTAAGATTGGCTCTCACTCGCGAGAGTTACTATGCACTCACAGAGACCAGGTGCTCAGGCACCTCAGCTTGGGGCTTCAGGTCAACTGGGAAAAGAGCAAGCTTACTCCAGTTCAGAGCATCTCTTTTATGGAGTTAGACTCGGACTCAATGTCAGCACATCTCACCAAAGAGCGTGCACTGTCAGTGTTGAGGTGCCTCGCTGCTTTCAGGCCAGGCACGATGGTCCCCTTAAAACTTTTCCAGAGGCTCCTGGGGCATATGGCATTGTGTGACGATCACCCCCGCCTGCCACCAAACACTCAAACCCTGGAGAGACCTCTGTTTTCTACGGGCAGGAGTACCCTTACAGCAGGTGTCCCGACGCGTCTTTTCATGACCGACGCCTCCAGATCGGGTTGGGGCGCCGTGTGCAACGGGCACGCAGTAGCAGGACATTGGAAAGGGGCCCCACTGCGTTGGCACATCAACTGCCTGGAGTTGTTGACTGTCTTTTTTGCCCTGCGGAAGTTTCTCCCGTTAGTTCGAGACAAACATGTCCTGGTCAGGTCAGACAGCACCACTGCGGTAGCGTACAGAAATCGCCAAGGCGGCGTACGCTCCCGCCACATGTCACTACTTGCCCGTCGACTCAAGTCGCTGCGTGTCACTCACATCCCCGGCAACTTCAATGTTTGACCTTTGGAACCTCCACGTCTGGCCCCTAGACGGGACAGTGAAGATCTAGCTGGTCTACCACCCACAGTCGTAGCCATAATCTACCAAGCCAGAGCCCCCTCTACCAGGCAACTTTATGCCCTGAAATGGCATCTGTTCGTGAATTGGTGTTCTTCCCGGGCAGAAGACCCTCAGAGGTGCGCAGTTAGGTCAGTGCTTCTGTTCCTACAGGAGAGGTTGGAGGGGAGGCTGTCCCCTTCCACCTTGAAGGTGTATGTTGCCGCTATCGCAGCTCACCACGGCCCAGTAGCTGGCAAGTCTCTGGGTAGGCATGACTTAATTATCAGTTTCCTAAGAGGCACCCAGAGGTTAAATCCCTCCCGGCCAAGCCTGTTCCCCTCCTGGGATCTCTTGGTGGTCCTCGCCGGCCTTCAGAGATCTCCCTTCGAGCCGCTAGAATCAGCTGGACTCAGGGCCCTATCTCTAAAGATGGCCCTGCTGATTGCGCTCGCATCCACCAAGAGGGTCGGGGACCTGCAAGCATTCTCTGTTAGCGACACCTGCCTGGAGTCTGGTCCGGCAGACACATATGTGATCCTAAGACCCCGACCGGGCTACATGCCCAAGGTTCCTACCACACCCTTCAGAGACCAGGTAGTGAACCTGCAAGGAGCTGCCCCGGGAGGAGGCAGACCCAGCCCCCTCAATGCTGTGTCCGGTACGTGCCTTGCGTGCCTACCTGGACCACACTCAGAGGTTTAAGTGCTCTGAGCAGCTCTTTGTCTGCTTTGAGGGACAGCGGAAAGGGAATGCTGTCTCCAAACAGAGGCTTTCCCACTGGGTGGTGGATTCCATCCTGTTGGCCTATCACACCCAGGCCGTGCCACCACCTCTACGGGTTTGAGCACACTCTACAAGGAGTGTGGCATCCTCGTGGGCACTGGGTAGGGGTACCTCCCTAGCAGACATTTGAAGGGCAGCGGGTTGGGCAACACCTAACACCTTTGCAAGATTTTACAATCTCATGGTTGAGTCAGTCTCGTCCCGTGTTTTCTCAGGTCCGAGCCAGTAGAACTCGGTACACGCCAACGGTCTGACCGGGTGAATCGCTTGCGTCCAGCACCCTTTCCCTCAGCCGAGGTAAATCAGTGCGCCTTCTTTCCCAGGAGATCCCTCCCAGGTCCCTGGTCGATTCCTCCCAAGCCCTTTTGGGTCCGCAGTCCAGCGGAGGAACTTGCCGACCCAGTCCACTATGGGTACCCTAGGCTACCCTGTACTGGAATAGGTGCTCCACAGGTAAGGCCTGTGTGTATTTCCATGGTACGGTCACCTTACGAGCTGACCCGCGTCTCCCTTAGGCAGTTTTTCACTTTTTCCCCCTGAAAGAATAGGAAACTGGTAAGACCCCCTTCCCACAATGCGTTAAGGGCCCCAGCTGCTCTTGCTCTATGCCGAGAAACATAGAGAGAAAAGAGGCCCAGCCAGGCTTGGCCCATTCCCAGGTTGGCAAGCGTCGCCTTGCTCCCCTCTAGGGTAACCAAAATGATTCAGACGACTTTTTTCGGGGCATTGGGGAAGGGTACGTGCAGTCTGAAACACAGTTGGTCGCTTGTGCACGTGAAATACCTGCCTGCTCCTGTGTCAGCAGTACACGTACACGGCTCAGTGCATGGCGTGATTTAAAGTGGACCCCTAGTGTCACTTCTTCGACATGACGTTGAAGTGAGCGACAGACGGGGAATGTCTCGGTTACGTATGTAACCTCCGTTCCCTGATGGATGGAACGAGACATCGTGTCCTCCCGGCCACGTCACCGAGCCACTGAGGTGGCCGGACACTCCTGGCTCCTCAGAAAAATCCTGAATGAACTCAGGTATTTCCTCACCTTTATACCCGTATGTCCGGGGGCGGGGTATGCAAATACTGTCTGCCAACTTCTCATTGGCCTTTTTTCACAGATCAGAGAGAGACCCCTAGTGTCGAGAGACACTAGGGAGACCCCTAGTGTCGCTTCTTCGACACGACGTCTCGTTCCCTCCATCAGGGAACGGAGGTTACATACGTAACCGAGATGTTCAATACATGTTAAACTCAATCAATAGCATTTGCGGCAATATATAAATTACCACAGGGGGAAAAAAGTGAGTGAGGCACTTACTATTAAAAGTAAATGGGGATAATTCAAAAACACTAAAATACTCACTGTTTCAAAGGTATAGTTAGTATAAGACGTAAACAATACAGGTGTTAAAATGATTTTAGTGTAATACAATCGCTTACTAACCTTTTCTGTGTAAAGTTAAAGCCAATTTTACAACTTGATTGCCATGACAATCTAATGTCAGCAAAGCCTAAAACCCCAGAAATATTGTAAAAATTTTAATTTAAATAACTTAGCTCAAATAATACATGAGTTTTAAGAGAAAAATAAATGTAAATGCTTTTATAAAATTATAAGCTGCACATTTCTGCTTTTAAACCCTCCAAAAATCGGCCATATTAACTTCCATTGAAAGTACCTATCGGAAACCAAGATTTTTGCTTTTTTAAATAAAAGGACAGATAAGTCAAAATAAATATTCAAAAGTAATAAATATTATGCCGCAAATGCTGTCGATTGAGTGTGACTTGTATTGAACCCGGAATATGCCTTTAAACTAAATTTTTCTTAAAAGGATCTTATTTTGGAGCTGTTGCAGGATGTCTCACGCTAGTTCACACACAAGAAGTGTGTCGGCGACAGGCATGTTGGATTTTTAAAGGGATTGTTCACCCCAAAATGAACATTCTGTCATAATTTACTCACCCTCATGACATTCCTTATTTTATCACATAATAAGTTTTGCAGAATATTTTCCATTTGATTGATCTGTTCATCACACAAAGCATTCATATGACTTCACAAGATTTGGTATATGACACACAAGTCACATGGATCACTTTTATGGTGCTTCTGGGTCATTTTTGGAGCTTGAAAGCACCTGTCTCCATTTACTTTAATTGTATAGAAAAGAGAAGCCAGGACATCCTGCTATTGTACTATCACTTTACACTTCAGATTTTATTTTTATTTTTTTATTTTTTTTAGTATATCTTAGTATATATGGAGCTGTCTGTTGTAGCTCTGATAGAGGAAGAGGAAGATGTTGGTATACCCTGCTGATCCACAAGTATACATCTCTGACTCCTGAATGGGGGCTGAAAATAGTGCCAGACACTCTAAAAGCACCTGTGAGTAGACAGCAGGCCTACAGATTCATTTCACAGCATCGTCAGGAGAGATGCTGTTTTCATAGTGCACAGAGATAAAGTGCTACATTTGGCTCAGACGCTGTCAGGTTGGTAAGTGGAAATAATTTATCACAGAGAGTGCTTGTGCTTGTTAAAAATGAACCGATCATAAACACACTCCTGGTTAAGGAGCAAGGGGGAGTAACGAATGAATACAAATGCAATACAGCATTTGATGCTGTCTCTCCTACACATGCACACACACACACACACACACACACACACACAAAATCCAGGTGACCATAGGTTATAATGTTCTGGATACAGCTCTTCTATTGAAAATGTGATACAGATACTACCAAACTGTAAACTCTAATAAGTTAGCATAACTCAAAACATTTGAGGCAATCAGTTAAATAAATGTTTTAAGTTAAAACTCCCAAGTGTAAATTAACAGTACCTACAGATATTAACATTGTACTACACATGCATGTTATTTTTACTTAACTTGCAACATTGAGTAAACTAACTATTACGTTTTGATGGTACTTTAAATTAAAGTATTTGAATTTAAAAATATCAAGTAAACTCAACTCAAGAAAACTTGGCTCACACAAGCTAGAATTAGCTAGTACAGTGCATGTTAGCATGTGGAATGCATGCTAATTGGTAATCCTATGTTTTGATTAGCATAGCACTATACAACAATGAACATTCTTATTTTTTACATGTCCACAACCTAAGCTCAAGCTCCACTAATCACCATAATGGTAAGCCTCAAAAACTTAAACGTCACAGAAACTCGTCTAAATAGCACAACAAAACATAAACCAATAACAAGTCTTCCCCTCTACATTCACCTTGCACAAAGACACATTATATAACACTTAATTTGAACATTTACTCTCCCTGTCGAGTGCCAAGCTGAGCATGCTGGGAAATAGAAATCCATGCCCAGTTTCAGTTAAATTTAAGTTCATTAAACTCAAAACAATAAAAATTATTATTGTTGGGAGTCAGTTTTGTGAATTCAATGAAAGAGAAAGTTCTAAATACTCATCAAGGTTAATTATTTGAAAGAATTTGGATGATAACATTATTATCTTGAGCATTATGTTTTACAGTAAAGTAATCTTTTTTTAATAGGTATTACTTTTCCAAGATTTAAGAATAACAGCAGAGTCATAATATGTGAAATAAAAACATTCTGATTGAGAATAATGTGATGACCAAAAAATTTCAAGAAATTCATACGAAATTCTGTCTAACTTCAGTTTGATCTTTAAACAAAATGTCTTTAATATCAAGAGAAACACATTTTGGTGGTCTATAGTGTTACAGATATCCCTGAGTGTGTCCAACCTTTGCCTTCTACTTCTGTGTTTTGCAGGACAGTCCTTAAGGGTATGTCACTCCCTGAAGCAAAACGTCTGGGTTACGTATGAAACCTCCGTTCCCTGATGGATGGAACGAGACGTTGTGTCGAAGAAGCGACACTAGGGGTCTCTCTTGAGTGCCGAATACGCCTCTGATCTATGAAAAAAGGCCAATGAGAATTAGGCAGACAATATTTGCATACCCTGCCCCCGGACATACAGGTTTAAAGACTGGGTAATACTATGAGTTCATTCAGGATTTTTATGAGGAGCCGGAAATGGTTTGGCCACCACAGTGGCTCGGCTCAGCGACGTGGCCTGGGTGTGATAGGCCATTGAAATGGCGTCCACCACCCAGTGGGGAAGCCTCTGTTTGGAGACAGCGTTCCCTTTCTGCTGTCCACCAAAGCAGACAAAGAGCTGCTCAGAACATCTAAAGCTCTGCATGCGGTCCAAGTAGGTACGCAAAGCACGTACCGGAAACAGCAACGAAGGGGCTGGGTCTGCCTCCTCCAGGAGCAGCGCTTGCAGGTTCACTACCTGGTCTCTGAAGGGTGTGGTAGGAACCTTGGGCGCGTAGCCTGGTCGCAGTCTTAGGATCACATGTGTGTCTGCCGGACCGAACTCCAGGCAAGTGTCGCTGACAGAGAACACTTGCAGGTCCCCGACCCTCTTGATGGAGGTGAGCGTGATCAGCAGGGCAGTCTTTAGAGAGAGGGCCCTGAGTCCAACTGATTCTAGCGGCTCGAAAGGGGGTCTCTGAAGGCCCGTGAGGACCACTGAGAGATCCCAGGAGGGGAACAGGCTTGGCCGGGAAGGATTTAACCTCTGGGCGCCTCTTAGGAACCTGATGATTAAGTCGTCCTTGCCCAAAGATTTGCCATCTACTGCGTCATGGTGGGCCGCGATAGCAGCAACATACACCTTTAAGGTGGAAGGGGACAGCCTCCCATCCAGCCTCTTCTGCAGGAATAATAGCACTGACCTAACTGCGCACCTCTGTGGGTCTTCAGCCCGGGAAGAACACCAATGTGTGAACAAGCGCCACTTCAGGGCGTTAAGTTGCCTGGTAGAGGGGGCTCTGTCTTGGTTGATCGTGTCTATGACGGCAGGTGGTAGACCAGCTAGATCTTACACATCCCGTCCAGGAGCCAGACATGGATATTCCAGCGGTCTGGGTGTGGATGTCAGAGCGTGCCCCGTCCCTGAGAAAGAAGGTCCTTCCTCAGGTGAATTCACCAGGGAGGGGCTGTTGCAAGGAGTACCAGGTCCAAGAACCAGGCCCGGGTGGGCCAGTAGGGAGCCACTAGGGTGACTTGTTCCTCGTCTTGTTCCTGACCTTGCACAGCACCTGTGCAAGAAGGCTCACTGGGGGAAATGCATACTTGTGCAGCCCCGAGGGCCAGCTGTGTGCCAGCGTTTCTGCCCTGAGGAGAGCCTCTGTTCAGGCATACCAGAGTGGGCAGTGAGAGGTCTCTCGGGAGGCAAACAGATCTACCTGGGCCTTGCTGGATCGTTCCCAAATCAGCTGGACCGACTGATGGTGAAGCCTCCACTCTCCACTGGGCCGGCGTTGTCGTGACAGCGCATCCACTACCACACCAATGTTGAGGCATGCAGCGACTTGAATCAACGGGTGAATCGCGACATGTGGCGGGAGCGTACGGCGCCTTAGTGATTTATGTACACTACCGCAGTGGTGCTGTCTTACCTGACTAGGACATGTTTGTCTCGAACTAACGGGAGAAACTTCAGCAGGGCAAAGAAGACTGAAAGCAACTCTAGGCAATTGATATTCCAGCGCAGCGGGGCCCCTTTCCAACAGCCCGCGGCTGCGTGCCTGTTTCACATGCCTCCACAACCCAATCTGGAGGCGTCGGTCGTGACCAGGACGCGTCAGGACACCTGCTGCAAGGGCACTCCTGCCCGCAAAAAGCAGAGGTCTGTCCAGGGTTTGAATGTTTGGCGGCAGCCAGGGGTGACCATCACACGGTGTGTGCCGCTGTGTCATGCTTGTCTTGGGACTTGAGTTTGAAGCCAGTGCTGAAGCAGTCTCATATGCATCAACCCCAGCGGCGTGACCGCCACGGAGGACACTATATGCCCCAGGAGCTTTTGGAAAAGTTTTAAAGGGACCAATGTGCTCGGCCTGAAGGTGGCGAGTCATTTCAGCACTGACTGTGCACGCTCGTTGGTGAGACGTGCTAACATTGAAACTGAATCTAACACCATGCCGATAAAAGAGATGCTCTGAACCGGGGCGTGCTTGCTCTTTCCCAGTTCACTTGATGCCCCAAACGGCTGAGGTGCCTGAGCACCTGGTCTCTCTGTGTGAATAGTAACTCTCGGGAGTGGGCCAGAATGAGCCAGTCATCGAGGTAATTGAGTATAAGGATGCCGGCTTCTCGGAGCGGGGCAAGGGCTGCCTCTGCGACTTTCATGAAGATGCGAGGGGACAGAGACATGCCGAAGGGGAGGACTTTGTACTGATATGCCTGAAAACTCGCAAGTCCAAGATCGGTCGTAAGCCGCCGCATTTCTTGTGTACGATGAAGTAAGGGCTGTAGAAACCCTTCTTCATCTCGGTTGGAGGGACAGGCTCTATCGCGTCTTTGAGTAAGAGAGTAGCGATTTCCGTGCACAGGGATTTGGCATGTTTGCCGTGTACTGCGGAAAAGCGTACACCCGCGAAAGGGGGTGGAGGCCTGACAAACTGAATTGCGTAACCGAGTCGAATGTTCCGGCCAGCCAGCATGACGGGTTGGGAAGTGAAAGCCACGCATCCAAGCTCCGTGCTAGGGGCAACAAGGGGACGATTATTTTTGACGTACCCGGCGGGGTGGAGCAGGGGGGCGGAGCAGGTAGTACGGCATCAGGAGGCGAGGACGCTGTTGAGGTGTGGTGGCAGAGTGCCGTGAGAACGGCATTTGCGGGCCAGGTAACCCAGAGTCAAAACAAATAGCTCTTTTACTGAGAATGTGGGTACTGCAGCCCCGTCTAGGGTTCATATCCCTGCCCGTGTTGAGACAGAGGAGGTTGTTTCTTCGTCGCAGGAGGACGCCTTCAGCGAGCAGACGAAGCATGGCCCATGGCGGTAGGTGAGATGGCCTCCGTCTCACGTTTCTTCACCGCGTAGAGCTGCTGGGTGAAGTCCTCGACGGTGTCGCCGAAGAGGCTGAACTGGGAGACAGGGGCGTTGAGGAAGCACACTTTGTCGGTCTCACACATCTCGATCAAGTTCAGCCACATATGACGTTCCTGGACCACGAGCGTGGCCATCGCCTGCCCGAGTGACTGCGCTGTGACCTTCGTGGCTCTGATGGCGAGGTAGGTCACTGAGTGCAGTTCCTGCAGCACGTTGGGATCAGGGCTACCCCCGTGCAGATCTTTCAGTGCCTTGGCTTGGTGGACTTGCAGGAGGGCCATGACATGTAGGGCGGAAGCGGCATGTCCATTGGCACTGTAGGCTTTGGCAGATAATGAAGATGTTGTCCTACAGGCCTTGGAGGGGAGTACAGGGCAACACCGCCAGGTTGTTCTCGGCACACAAGTGGAGCTCAACAGCCCTGTCCACCTGGGGAATCGCCGTGTACCCATGGGCCGCTCTGCTGTCAAGGGTAGCAAGAGCGGATGAGCAAGTGGCTTTGTGACGTGTGGAGAGGCATGCCTTCCATGAAGACGTCATCTCATCATGCACCTCCGGGAAAAGGGACTGGGTGGGGGGGGGCGCGGCTGTGAGCGGCGCGGAGCCCTCAGGAACCAGTCATCCAAACGCGGCCCCAGGCAAGGCCCCAGGCAAGTATATCGGACATCTGCGCATCAGCCTCAGTCTGGGCATTCTGGCCCGAAGGCAGCAGCCCAGGGGAGTCATCAGAGTCAGACGCCGCACTATCCAATGCAGTGGTGAGCTCAACCACCTCTAGCTCGGGAGTCAACGAGCATGCCGGGGGGCGGGTGGTCCGAGGGGGCGTACCCGGCGGAGCTGCACCCACTGCCGTCCCCAGATCGCCTCCATCACCAGCTGCATCATCCTCAATCCCATAGGAAGAAGGAGTAATGCGGGGGTGGTTGGAGTGGCAGGCTTTCTATTGAAACGCAATGAGAACATGAACCATCCACAAATGCTGCCTCGGTGTGATCACAACCCAGACACAAGAGACAGCGCCTGTGGCCGTCTGAAGAGGAGTGCACTCTACTGCATCCAGAAACTACACAGGGGCGGAAAGGCATCTTTATAAAGACAGTGCCGAGACACGGGAGGAGGGACAACGGCAGCTGTGTATTGCTCTTTTAGAGGAAAACTCTTTTAGAAAAAATCACTCTTTTAAATAACTCTTTTAGTTTTTGCGCTGTTGAAGCACCCAGGGGCAAACTGCACTGCCGTGCAGAGAAGGAGAAAGCCACTGAAGTGCGCCATAGATCCAACAGCAGGCAAGCGTCAGAGGAACAGGAACGGGTGTGTAACTCGCAGCTGACTGCATACACGACCATTGGCTACGAAGAAAATTTCTGAATGAACTCAATGTATTTCCCCACCTTCATACCCGTATGTCCGGGGTGGGGTATGCAAATATTGTCTACCTAATTCTCATTGGCCTTTTTTCATAGATCAGAGGCATATTTGGCGCTCAAGAGAGACCCCTAGTGTCGCTTCTTTGACACACGTCGAAGTGAGCGACAGACAGGGAACAGCAGTTTCTGTCAAATATTCACAAAAGTGTGTATATATAAACCAGTCGGAATGCCCCCTCCCCAGCACAGCAGTTCTTCTTGGTATTGGGCAGAGTAAGGGTGGACATGATATCACTGGGAACCTGACAAAAGCTCAGGGCATTTCCTCTAAACAACATGCATCTCAAAATAAGTGGCTCAGCATCACCCTGCCATGGTGGTTTTTTCAGCACTGCCCAGCAAAGTGCAAGTGAGACATTTTCTGACAAATTCATCACAGGTTCGGTCAAATGGATATTCAGCTTATGTTTGCACATAGAGTAAGTGCAGTTTTCTTGCCCTCTGGGTTTTATATCCCTGAATGGCAGAGGTAACTTCTAGTTGTGACTGCTTTGCAAAAAAACAATGTCTATTATAGTATTTTGCCTGTTGCATTATGCCAAGCACAAACTACAAGACTAAAGCTTGTTGCCCTGCACACATTTAAAGGGATAGTTCACCCTAAATAAAAATAGCAAATTCTGTCATCATTTACTCATTCACATGTTCTTCCAAACCTGTATGACTTTCTTCCGTGGAACATAAAAGCAAATGTTAGGCAGCCCTCTATCTCTGGGGCAGACCTCAGTGTTATAACACAATCAGTTCAGACTGCTAACAGGAGGTCACAGAGCATAAATGAGTGAGAGGGCCCAGTCCATCACCTTGTGTGTGTGTGTGTGTATTTGTGAATAACAGCTGTCACCGCAGCACACCACAGATTAGAGTGATTGATGTATGGGTCAGGGATTTACCTTCGCAAGGTCAGTGTATGTGAGTGAAAAGCCGGGGCCAAACTGAGGAGGGAGGAATTCATTGTGTCTATATGTGATTTGATTGATTGACAGTTGATTGGTAAATGACTTTTAAATCATGAAGTTAGTGTTTCGTCCTTCATGTCAGACAACTGCAGGTGTTAAGCTGCTTCAAACTACTATGAATAATTTCAAACCATATTCCCCATACAAGATTTAACTATGACTGGGGTAAAATGTTTAATTATAAATTATAGGTATGAGGTGTGCATAACCAATTGAATTGTTTGCGTGTGTATAATGGATAATATGAGTTAAGGTCAAGGTCAAGAAAACATGTCAAGAACATTTCCAGGTAATTTTCCCCTTTTTTCAGGACCATTATAATTTTTTCCATAATTACATTTTTTCAAGATAAGTAGGCACATATCTCATTTCAACTCATTCAAAAAAGATGAGATTTTGTGATGAGGAGGAGGATAAGGCTGGGCTTTGAGTGCACATTGCTGGCTCGCAATCAGGCTAATCAACAGAGGAGAGGGATAAAGCCGAGCCGGATGCAGCAGTTCGGGAGAGAGTGAGCTGCTGCATCCGGCTCAGCTTTATCCCTCTCCTTGGCTGATTAGCCCGCTTGGGGGCCAGGTATGCGCGGTGTGCTCACGGCCCGGCCCCGCCCTCCTCCTCATCACAGATATGTAAAAAAAATAATAAAAAATATATATATATATATATATATATATATATATATATATACAGTGAGGAAAATAAGTATTTGAACACCCTGGTATTTTGCAAGTTCTCCCACTTGGAAATCATGGAGGGGTCTGAAATAGTCATCGTAGGTGCATGTCCACTGTGAGAGACATAATCTAAAAATAAAAATCCAGAAATCACAATGTATGATTTTTTAACTATTTATTTGTATGATACAGCTGCAAATAAGTATATGAACACCTGTCTATCAGCTAGAATTCTGACCCTCAAAGGCCTGTTAGTCTGCCTTTAAAATGTCCACCTCCACTCCATTTATTATCCTAAATTAGATGCACCTGTTTGAGGTCGTTAGCTGCATAAAGACACCTGTCCACCCCATACAATCAGTAAGAATCCAACTACTAACATGGCCAAGACCAAAGAGCTGTCCAAAGACACTAGAGACAAATTTGTACACCTCCACAAGGCTGGAAAGGGCTACGGGGAAATTGCCAAGCAGCTTGGTGAAAAAAGGTCCACTGTTGGAGCAATCATTAGAAAATGGAAGAAGCTAAACATGACTGTCAATCTCCCTCGGACTGGGGCTCCATGCAAGATCTCACCTCATGGGGTCTCAGTGATCCTAAGAAAGGTGAGAAATCAGCCCAGAACTACACGGGAGGAGCTGGTCAATGACCTGAAAAGAGCTGGGACCACCGTTTCCAAGGTTACTGTTGGTAATAAACTAAGACGTCATGGTTTGAAATCATGCATGGCACGGAAGGTTCCCCTGCTTAAACCAGCACATGTCAAGGCCCGTCTTAAGTTTGCCAATGACCATTTGGATGATCCAGAGGAGTCATGGGAGAAAGTCATGTGGTCAGATGAGACCAAAATAGAACTTTTTGGTCATAATTCCACTAACCGTGTTTGGAGGAAGAAGAATGATGAGTACCATCCCAAGAACACCATCCCTACTGTGAAGCATGGGGGTGGTATCATCATGCTTTGGGGGTGTTTTTCTGCACATGGGACAGGGCGACTGCACTGTATTAAGGAGAGGAAGACCGGGGCCATGTATTGCGAGATTTTGGGGAACAACCTCCTTCCCTCAGTTAGAGCATTGAAGATGGGTCGAGGCTGGGTCTTCCAACATGACAATGACCCGAAGCACACAGCCAGGATAACCAAGGAGTGGCTCTGTAAGAAGCATATCAAGGTTCTGGCATGGCCTAGCCAGTCTCCAGACCTAAACCCAATAGAGAATCTTTGGAGGGAGCTCAAACTCCGTGTTTCTCAGCGACAGCCCAGAAACCTGACTGATCTAGAGAAGATCTGTGTGGAGGAGTGGGCCAAAATCCCTCCTGCAGTGTGTGCAAACCTGGTGAAAAACTACAGGAAACGTTTGACCTCTGTAATTGCAAACAAAGGCTACTGTACCAAATATTAACATTGATTTTCTCAGGTGTTCAAATACTTATTTGCAGCTGTATCATACAAATAAATAGTTAAAAAATCATACATTGTGATTTCTGGATTTTTTTTTTTAGATTATGTCTCTCACAGTGGACATGCACATACGATGACAATTTCAGACACCTCCATGATTTCCAAGTGGGAGAACTTGCAAAATAGCAGGGTGTTCAAATACTTATTTTACTCACTGTATATATATATATATATATATATATACACACTCACCTAAAGGATTATTAGGAACACCTGTTCAATTTCTCATTAATGCAATTATCTAATCAACCAATCACATGGCAGTTGCTTCAATGCATTTAGGGGTGTGGTCCTGGTCAAGACAATCTCCTGAACTCCAAACTGAATGTCAGAATGGGAAAGAAAGGTGATTTAAGCAATTTGGAGCGTGGCATGGTTTTTGGTGCCAGACGGGCCGGTCTGAGTATTTCACAATCTGCTCAGTTACTGGGATTTTCACGCACAACCATTTCTAGGGTTTACAAAGAATGGTGTGAAAAGGGAAAAACATCCAGTATGCGGCAGTCCTGTGGGCGAAAATACCTTGTTGATGCTAGAGGTCAGAGGAGAATGGGCCGACTGATTCAAGCTGATAGAAGAGCAACTTTGACTGAAATAACCACTCGTTACAACCGAGGTATGCAGCAAAGCATTTGTGAAGCCTCAACACACACAACCTTGAGGGGGATGGGCTACAACAGCAGAAGACCCCACCGGGTACCACTCATCTACACTACAAATAGGAAAAAGAGGCTACAATTTGCAAGAGCTCACCAAAATTGGACAGTTGAAGACTGGAAAAATGTTGCCTGGTCTGATGAGTCTCGATTTCTGTTGAGACATTCAGATGGTAGAGTCAGAATTTGGCGTAAACAGAATGAGAACATGGATCCATCATGCCTTGTTACCACTGTGCAGGCTGGTGGTGTTGGTGTAATGGTGTGGGGGATGTTTTCTTGGCACACTTTAGGCCTCTTAGTGCCAATTGGGCATCGTTTAAATGCCACGGCCTACCTGAGCATTGTTTCTGACCATGTCCATCCCTTTATGGCCACCATGTACCCATCCTCTGATGGCTACTTCCAGCAGGATAATGCACCATGTCACAAAGCTCGAATCATTTCAAATTGGTTTCTTGAACATGACAATGAGTTCACTGTACTAAAATGGCCCCCACAGTCACCAGATCTCAACCCAATAGAGCATCTTTGGGATGTGGTGGAACGGGAGCTTCGTGCCCTGGATGTGCATCCCACAAATCTCCATCAACTGCAAGATGCTATCCTATCAATATGGGCCAACATTTCTAAAGAATGCTTTCAGCACCTTGTTGAATCAATGCCACGTAGAATTAAGGCAGTTCTGAAGGCGAAAGGGGATCAAACACAGTATTAGTATGGTGTTCCTAATAATCCTTTAGGTGAGTGTATATATATATATATATATACAGTATACACACAGTGGCGACCAAAAGTTTGGAATAATGTACAGATTTTGCTGTTTCGGAAGGAAATTGATACTTTAATTCACCAAAGTGGCATTCAACTGATCACAAAGTATAGTCAGAACATTACTGATGTAAAAAAACAGCACATCACTATTTGAAAAAATATATTTTTGATCAAATCTAGACGGACCCCATTTCCAGCAGCCATCACTCCAACACCTTATCCTTGAGTAATCATGTTAAATTGCGAATTTGGTACTAAAAAAATCACTTGCCATTATATCAAACACAGCTGAAAGCTATTTGTTTCAATAAATTAAGCTTAACATTGTCTTTGTGGTTAAACATTTAAAAAAAAAAAAGAAACAGAAATCTCTAGAAACTCATCAGTCAATCATTGTTTTGAGGAATGAAGGCTATACAATGCTTGAAATTGCCAAAAAAACTGAAGGTTTATGTAGAACAGATCAAGTTCACGGGCAAGAAAGGGGCGAGAAACCGGCTTGACATATAAAATAATAGGTTTAATGGAGAATGCAAAAGACAAACACATAAGACAACGGACATGTCAGTGAACGATCTCTCTCTCCGTCGTCCACAATCGGCCTTTAACCCTCTCGGAGGCTTGATTAGCCTAATACGGGACCGGGCGTGTTGAGTCACGACCCGGCCCCGCCCTCCACCGTGCCACAGTTTCATACAAAGGTGTACACAATAGTCTTCAAAGACAAAGGACAACAACTGTCTCTAACAAGGACACAAAGAGATGTGGAAAGCCCAGATACAACTAAAAAAGAGGATAAGTACATTGGAGTCTCTAGTTTTAGAAATAGATGCCTCACATTTCCTCAGCTGACAGCTTCTACCCGCTCAACACCAGTTTCATGTACAACAGTAAAGAGAAGACTCAGGGGTGCAGGACTTATGGGAAGAATTGCAAACAAAAAGCCACTTTTGAAACAGAAAATCAAAAAGATAATGTTTGAGTTGGCAAACAAACACAGACATTGGACAACAGATAATTGGAAAAGAGTGTAATGGATCATAAACCCATTGAGCTTTTGTGGGATCAGATAGACTGTAAGGTGCGTGAGAAGTGCCCGACAAGACAGCCACATCTATGACAAGTTCTATAGGAAGTAAGGGGTGAAATGTGCACCATCGCCATGTATGTAGGCTACTGTTAAGGAGAGAATGGCTCAGTTTAATTTGTTTTGCTGCCTCTAGATCATTTTTAGCTCAGGTGTCACAAAGATTAAACGTTCTGGACAAGTTCAAGCTGCAAAGAGGTGACTGTTACATTGTTTAACATTATTCCATATTGTTCTGTTCAAGCAAAGTTTCAGCGCTTGATAAACTTTAAGGCAATTTTCCCCCCCTTCTGCTCTAGTATAATGAGAGGCTGCCATGCCTTGTGTACACTGTTACAAATGTTGCCTACGATTCTAACATAAAATACAGACTGTCGTAACAGTACTTGCTAAATGATAAATACAGTGAGTGATTTCGGGTTTGACCTCAAAATTACTGCTGATTATCAAATCAATATATAAACAGATAAAGAATATTTGTTTGACTTGAATAATTGTATTATGTGTGAAGAAAGCAGAGTGAAATTAAATATATTACGATGTAGTAATATTCTAATATTCATGCCGGGCGGCATGAATAATATTTTTCTAATGCAATGACTTTAGATAAACAGAACATTGGGCATTTACTTTCAAGTTTTTAAGGAGAAGCAGCCTTAATCCGAATGTTTCTGACAGAGAGTCAGAATGAGGTTGGAAAATGATCATGTTTTTTGCAAATATTTGATAGTCATTTGTGCAAAAAACATCTAGGTTACATACGTAACCTCCGATCCCTGATGGAGGGAACGAGACGTTATGTCGAAGAAGCGACACTAGGGGTCTCTCTTGAGCGCCTCGGTGGATACCCCGCCCCCGGACATACGGGTATAAAGGTGAGGAAATCCGTCAAATTAATTCAGGATTTTTCTGAGGAGCCGGAAATGGTCCGGCCACAACAGTGGCTCGGCTCAGCAACGTGGCCGGGAGGACACAATGTCTCATTCGCTCCATCAAGGAACGGAGATTACATACGTAACCTAGACGTTCCCCGTCTGTCGCTCACTTCGACGTAGTGTCGAAGAAGCGACACTAAGGGTTCCAATTTAAATCACGCCATGCGCCTCTTTTCTCTCTATGTTTCTCTGCATACAGCAAGAAACGTCCAGGGCCCTTACACTCATCGAGGGAATGGGGTCTTACCCAGTTTCCTATATTTCAGGGGGAAAAGACCCTGCGGAGACCACACCTGCCCGGAAGGGAAGGTAAGAGTGGTGAATACATCAGATGGGTTTTTAGGTGGCAAGTGGAAAGTGGCGCAGTGGTAGATCCAACCTCGCTAGGAGGGGGGAGCTGCTACATCACGGTGACCGGAGGGCAGCTGAGACTGCCTAATGGAGATGCGGGCCCACTAGTAAGGGGACCGTACCAGAGACAATACACACAGGGGGAGTCCACGTAGGAGTCCTGACCTGTGGAGCACCTATTCCAATACAGAGTAGATTAAGTACCCGCAGTGGATTGGGTCGGCGAGATCCTCCGCTGAACTGCGGACCCAAAGGGCTAGGGAGGAATCATCCAGGGATCCAAATGAGTGGGATCTCCTGGGAGAGAAAGCGTAAAATTTTACTTCGGCCTAGGGAAAGGGCGCCAGGTGCAAGCGATCCACCTGGTCAGTCTGTCAGCGTGTTATCGAGTTCAACCGGCTTGGACCTGAGAAAACACGGGACGATACTGACTCAACCCGGACATTGTAGAATCTCGCAAAGGATTTAGTTGTTGCCCAACCCGCTGCTCCACATATGTCTGGCAGGGAGGTGCCCCTGGCTAGTTCCCATGAGGATGCAACAGTCCTCGTTGAGTGTGCTCGGTCCCACAAGGGGGGGGCACGGCCTGAATGTGATAGGCCAATAAAATCGTGTCCACGACCCAGTGGGAAATCCTCTGTTTGGAGACACCGTTCCCTTTCCGCTGTCCACCAAAGCAGACAAAGAGCTGCTCAGAATATCTAAAGCTCTGCGTGCGGTCCAAGTAGGTAAGCAAAGCACGTACTGGACATGTACCTGGGGCAGCGCTTGCAGGTTCACTACCTGATCTCTGAAGGGTGTGGTAGGAACCTTGGGCACGTAGCCTGGTCACGGTCTTAGGATCACATATGTGTCTGATGGACCGAACTCCAGGCAAGTGTCGCTAACAGAGAACGCTTGCAGGTCCTCGACCCTCTTGATGGAGGTGAGCGCTATCAGCAGTGCAGTCTTAAGAGAGAGAGCCCTGAGTCAAACTGATTCTAGCGGCTCGAAGGGAGGTCTCTGGAGGCCCGCGAGGATCACTGAGAGATCCCAGGAGGGGAACAGGCTTGGCCGTGAGGGATTCAACTAATGGGCGCCTCTTAGGAAACTGATGATTAAGTCGTGCTTACCCAAAGACTTGCTGTCTACTGTGTCGTGGTGGGCCACGATGGCAGCGACATACACCTTTAGGGTGGAAGGGGACAGCCTCGCCTCCAGCCTCTCCTGCAGAAATAAGAGCACTGACCTATCTGCACACCTCTGTGGGTCTTCAGCCCGGGGAGAACACCAATTTGCGAACAAGCGCCACTTCAGGGCGTAATGTTGCCTGGTAGAGGGGGCTCTGGCTTTGTTGATCGTGTCTACGACATCAGGTGGTAGACCAGCTAGATCTTCCGTGTCCCGTCCAGGGGCCAGATATGGAGGTTGTAAAGGTCTGGGTGCGGATGCCAGAGTGTGCCCCGTCCCTGAGAGAGAAGGTATTTCCTCAGGGGAATTTGCCAGGGAGGGGCTGTCACAAGGAGTACGAGGTCCAAGAGCCACTAGGGTGACTTGTTCCTCGTCTTCCCTGACCTTGCACAGCACCTGTGCAAGAAGGCTAACTGGGGGAAATGCGTACTTGCCCAGCCCCGCAGGCCAGCTGTGTGCCAGTGCGTCTGCCCCGAGGGGAGCCTCTGTTCGGAAATACCAGAGCGGGCAGTGGGAGGTCTCTCAGGAAGCAAACAGGTCTACCTGGGCCATGCCGAACAGTTCCCAAATCAGCTGGATTGACTGGGGGTGAAGCCTCCACTCTCCACTGGGAAAGCGTTGTCGTGACAGCGCTTCCGCTACCACATTGAGGTTGCCGGGGATGTCAGTGGCACGCAGACTTGAGTCGCTGCTGGCTCCAAAGGAGGAGATGACGGGCAAGTAGTGACATATGGCGGGAGCATACGCCGCCTTGGCGATTTATGTACGCTACCGCGGTGGTGCTGTCTGTCCTGACTAGGACATTTTTGTCTCAAACTAACAGGAGAAACTTCTGCAGGGCAAAGAAAACAGTCAGAAACTCTAAGCAATTGATGTGCCAGCACAGCAGGGCCCCTTTACAACGGCCCGCTGCTGCGTGCCTGTTGCACATGGCGCCCCAACCCAATCTGGATGCATCGGTCATGACCTGGACGCGTCGTACACCTGCTGCAAGGGTATTCCTCCCCGCAGAAAGCAGAGGTCTGTCCAGGGTTTGAATGGTTGGCGGCAGGCGAGGGTGATCACCACACGGTGCGTGCCACGGCGCCATGCATGTCTCAGGACTCGAGTATGAAGCCAGTGGTGCGACCGCCACGGAGGATGCCATATGCCCCAGGAGCCTCTGGAAAAGTTTTAAAGCGACCTTTGTGCCTGGCCTGAAAGTGGCGAGGCATCTCAGCACCGACTGCGCACGCTCGTTGGTGAGACGTGCTGACTTTGAGACTGAGTCCATGAGCCCAACTCCATGCCGAGAAAAGAGATGCTCTGAACTGGGGCGAGCTTGCTATTTTCCCAGTTGACCTGAAGCCCCAGAAGGCTGAGGTACCTGAGCAACTGATCTCTGTGAGCGCATAGTAACTCTCGGGCGTGGACCAGAATGAGCCAGTCATTGAGGTAATTGAGTATGTGAATGCCGGCTTCTCGGAGCTGGGCAAGGGCTGCCTCTGCGACTTTCATGAAGACATGAGGGGACAGAGACCGAAGGGGAGGACTTTGTACTGATATGCCTGGCCATCGAACGCAAACCGTAGAAAGGGTCGGTGTCGAGGCAGAATTGAGACATGAAAGTACACGTCATTCAGGTCTACCTCTGCAAACCAATCTAGATGCCGGACGCAAGTTAAGATGTGTTTTTGCGTGAGCATTTTGAATGGGAGTTTGAGCAGAGCCCATTTGAAAATTCGCAAGTCCAAGATCGGTCGTAAGCCGCCGTCTTTCTTGTGTACGATGAAGTAAGGACTGTAGCAACCCTTCTTCATTTCAGTTGGAGGGACATGCTCTTTAACGTCTTTGAGTAAAAGAGTAGCGATTTCCGCGCGCAGGGATTTGGCATGATTGGCGTGTACTGCGGTAAAGAGGACGCTCGCGAAGGGGGGCAGGGGCCTGGCAAACTGAATTGCAAAACCGAGTCGGATGGTCCGGGCCAGCCAGCGTGACGGGTTGGGAAGTGAAAACCACGCATCCAAGCTCCGTGTTAGGGGCACCAAGGGGACTAGTATTTTTGACGTAGCCGGCAGGGCTTCGCTGCGGGGCGGTGCAGGTAGTATTGTGCCGGGAGGCGAGGGTGCGTCCCAAGGCTCTAGTGCTGAGAAAAGACTGAAAGCATTTACCTTGCTCCGCACACCCGGCAGGGGGCGGGTTAGTGACTGAGGAGGAGGTCTGGTGTAGGCGTCCTCTAGACTCGTCAGAACTGGCCGGCCGGGGAACAGTCGTGGGGCTGAAGGCTGGGGGTCTGATTCCAGCATGTCGGGACTGTTGAGATCTGGCGGCAGAGTGCCCAGAGAATGTGGGTACGGCAAATGAAATAACTTCAACCTAAGATTCTCCTCCCAGCCCTCCACCAGGGTACGGAGTGGTCTTCTTACCAGATCCAGATCTAACCTCTCGGTCTCTGGGTTGGACATCTCAGGAGTGCCTGGGAGCCTTTCGGGTCCTCGAGGGGGTACGTGAGACGGGGGGGCGTCTGCTTCCTGCGGGGTGCTTGACGCGGGGGCTGAGAGCTGGGCCTGGGTTGAGGTGGAGCAGGGTATTTCTTAGCCGCAGTAGGACACCCTCGGTGAGCAGACGGGGCATGGCCCATGGCGGTAGGCTTGCGGCGGAGCAGGATGTGAGAGATGGCCTCCGTCTGTTTCTTCACCGCGGTGAACTGCTGGGCGAAGTCCTCGATGGTGTCGCTGAAGAGGCCGAACTGGGAGACAGGGGCATTGAGAAAGCGAGCTTTGTCGGACTCATGCATCTCGACCAAGTTCAGCCACAGATGACGTTCCTGGACCACGAGCGTGGCCATCGCCTGCCCGATTGACTGCACTGTGACCTTCGTGGCTCTGAGGGCGAGGTCAGTCGCTGAGCACAGTTCCTGCAACACATCAGGATCAGGGCTACCCCCGTGCAGATGCAAGTGCCTTGGCCTGGTGGACTTGCAGGAGGACCATGGCATGCAGGGAGGAAGCGGCATGTCCAGCGGCGCTGTAGGCTTTGGCGTTCAATGAAGACGTCATCCTACAGGCCTTGGAGGGGAGCACAGGGCAACTCGCCAGGTGGTAGGGTTTCCGGGGTGGTCCGAGGGGGCATACCCGGCTGAGCTGCACCCGCTGCTATCCCCAGATCACCTCCATCGCCAGCCACATTGTCCTCAATCCCGTGGGAAGAAGGAGCAATGCGGGGGGTGGCTGGAGTGGCGTGCTTTCTATTGAAAGCGAGCCATGACCGCAACGTTGCCATGGTCATGCTCTCGCAATGAGATCGCTGCCTAGGTGTGATCGCTGCCCAGACACACGAGACATGCCTGTGGCTGTCTAAAGCGGAGAGCACTCTACCGCATCCAGGAACTACACAGGGGCGGAAAAGCATTTTTAAGAAGACACGTCCTGAAAATGATGTTCAACGCCGCTGTGTATGGCTCTAATAGAGGAAAATACTCTTTTATAAGAAATATCACACTTTTACTACTCTTTTAAGCTCTTGCGCTGTCGAAGCGCCCAGGGGGAAACTGCACTGCCATGCAGGGATGGAGAAAGCCGCTGTAGTGCGGCATAGATCCAACAGCAGAGAGCATTAGAGGAACATGAACGGTTGTGTGACTCGCAGCTCACTGCAGACACAACAATCGGCTCCGAAGAAAATTTCTGAATGAATTTTACGTATTTCCTCACCTTTATACCCATATGTCCGGGGGCGGGGTATGCATATACTGTCTGCCAACTTCTCATTGGCCTTTTTTCATAGATCAGAGGCATATTCGGCACTCAAGTGAGACCCCTAGTGTCGCTTCTTCGACACAACGTCGAAGTGAGCGACAGACGGGGAACTTTAATTACATTATAAACTATCCTCAATGAAAATAATAAAAATGTGACCCCCTTAAAGAGAATCTCCATGGTGAATAATGGGAATTACAAACAAACACAAAAGTAAAACATCCCCAAGCATTACATATTTGAATTTAGAATTTGGCAGGAAAATTTGCTTGATCGTCATGAAAATAATGTCACAGTCCATACAATCTTAATGGTCATAAAAATTACTTTTCTTTCTTTATGCAAAATGTGATTTCATATTTTAGCGTTTTGATTTCGGGGGAAAATATGACCTAGAGATGTTTTCATGAGATTCACATATACACTGGCCAAACTACTCATATGGTAAATCATATTTCTACCCCCTTTGTTTCTCACATCAATTAATGACATCAAGATCACATCACAATGATGATTATAATTATGATTATTATGAAGAAAAAAGAAGGAGGAAAGGTAGCCTTAAAAAAGCAGTTCTTCCTACCAATGAGTGGGTAAACTCAGGTGCGTGGTCATTCCTGTCTGTGATGGTGATGGTAGCTGTTGCAGTTCCTGTCAGTCCCACTTCACTTCCTGCCATGTCCTTGGCCACAATCTCCAGCTCATACTGCGTGGTCGGGAGAGTCTATGGACACAGAAAAACACTGTTAGAAGAGTCGTGCTAAAACATCCAAAAGTTACTTGATATAGAACTTTTAGATAGAGGAAGGGTAGTTGTGATACATGTTAACCATGCTTAAGTGGCTTAATCTAAGAACAAGTAATTGTTCAACGACTGCTTTAGGGCTTGCAAGTACTGTAAATATGCAATGATAACCACCACCTAATTTTAATGAGTGCCTGTTGCAAATTAAGTTGCAAATTAACTGATAAAATCGAGCAATTAAGATTTAATCAGCCAATCATTTTATTGAAGTCATGGCATTAAAGGGATAATTCACCCCAAAAAAATTTAATTATGTAATAATTTACTTTTCCTTTTGCTGATCCAAATGAATATGACTTTCTTTCTTCAGTGGAACAGACAAGGCGACATTACACCGAATGTTAGCCTCAGTCACCATTCACTTTCAACGCATATTTTCATTGTGTTCCATGGAAGTAAAAAGTAATATGAGTTTGGAACAATGTGAGTGTGATTAAATAAAGTGTGATTTTAATTTTGTGTGGACTATTCCTTTAACACAAAATAACCAGAAATAACTTAATTTTCTAAAATCTAGCATTTCATGCATGACATTTATTATTAAATGCTGAACTCAATCAGTTCATTATTACACATGATTGACTAGTAATCTATGATACCAACATATACTTTTGCTTATTATCATTTATTCATCCGTAAGTGATTTTTACACAAGGGACGATGTTGAAACAATAATAAAGTCTTCATGCAAGATCAGTGCCATTCCCTGACAGGTGCTAGTCTACATAACATTTCAGTCACTTTTCAAAGGTAATATTAAAAGAAAAACATTGAAAATGTAAACTACGCCATCATCATCTTTTCTACAAGGCCAAGTCCAAAAATATTGAGGGAAGGAAAATACTTTTTCCTAAACAATTAATGAATAAAAGTGCTTGCATAAAGACAGAAATGAAAACACCCAGAGGATATAAGCATTTTTATTCAAAAAGATGCTATGCTTACATAGTTTTACATAGCTTATATCATTTTCTTTTGCCTTCTTTTATAACTGGGTTGCAAGAATTAATTTGTGTCTTTAGATGGTTATTTTACAGATATTTCAGGGGAAATATCCTGCAATCACTGCATGAATAATACATTGCAGCATAACACAGAGAAATGGGCACATAAGCTTTATTTCGACATCTGGTCTCAGACACACTTGAAAAGTTATCTAAATCTATCAAAACAAATCTTTAAGTGGCTAAAACCAGTTCATCTCTGTCCGACATTATCTACTCATCATGAGGAAAATCAGACTACTCCAGACGAAAAGCCAAATATTGATAACAACAAGCATCTGTTAAAATAAGTTGACCCCACTGGAAAACCATGATGGCACATTACACTGGGACTGTGAGGTGCCATTAATGCTAACATTTATTTCCTTTATTGAAATCCCACTCAGTGCAGTGTTAAGTACCACATGCTTCACATTATGTTTCACATAATGCCCAGGAGGCCCCTGCTGCAGTCATTTACCCATGGTGCAATGCTCTGCAATCAATTACACTTGCTATCTCAAGCTTCAAACATTGCCTCAGAAGACTGTGATTCTGACAAAGTTGCGATTAATAAACTGAGGAATTACTAAATATTGTGACCTTTCAGAATATGAATATACTTAAAAAACTCACTTTGGGAGTAGAGTATCATTAAAGTGAAACCAAAGAGAAATGTTATAAATGTAGTTTACTTTTTTTAATATTTGATTAAATCACGGCATGTAAATATGCCAAATGATCCATTACAAGTGTGAAACTCCTCCCATAGCTTTATAATTAGAATTCAAATAAGAAAATAATTGTGAAATATAAACACTCTGGCCAGGGAAGACCAATGATCTCATGTAAATCCACAAACAAAGATGATGTGATTAATATAAACAATGCGATAAAGCAGTTTTAAATCATCCCAAATTCAAAGTGGAAACGAAAAATAGATAGAAACCGTTAAAAATCTTAGTAGATTTAGAGAAATTTAAGGTAAAGCATAGTTTAATGATGTGTTCCATTCAAGGTCATATGTGGCATATTTACACTTTGCATCTCTGACTTTGGAACACTAAAGCTATTCTGTTGGCCGATACTCAGAAGATGGTGGATGAAAAACATTTATATTTATTGCGATCTCAGTTCTATCTGATGTGTCTCACCTCTCCACTTGCGATCAGATCTTAATACCTTAATGCTTTTTAATGTGGTTATTGATTTTCACATGGTTTCCCAAATTGGAAGTCGTACTTCAAATGACATACTATTCCACTTTTATTGGAAGTTGGAATGGAACACAGCTTAATACCATCCAAAATCCATTATCAGATTTATGTTATTATTTATTATTTTTCTTTAATTTGTAACATACTCTCTTCTCTAGAAATCTTCCCATGCTGAACTTTGAACAGAGAACAAGAGGCAACTTGATCATCAAATGGTACAACAGCATAACAATGCAACCATGTCAGTACAGTGTTTCCGACTGCGAACAGCTTAGATTGGTTTGGGAAGGCTGTCATTGACAAATGACTCAGAACTTATTTACTGCTGATAAACAGATGGTACTTCACAGTACTGTGACTTGAAAAAAAGAAGACAAACCCATCTGGATAAAAGAAAGGTGGGTGCAGATTAAATCTCAGTGCCGTCAAAAGCTTGCACAAAACTCTTGAGTAGCATGACAACATCTTAATGAGTCGAGCATCTCTCTCATTCAACCACTGAGATCTATCATACCGATGCACCTGTGGCCTCCCCATGTGCCTTTGAAGGTCATAAAACTACAAAACCTGCTAAAACATAATATGGAACATTGAAAATGTTTCGAGAACATCAGTAAATGCGATACAAGACTAGAGGATACCTTTAAATAAAAATTCTGTCATCATTTACCCTCAAGTTGTTTCAAACCAGTATGATGTTCTTTAGTCTGTGGAACACAAACAGAGATGGTGGTCAGAATGACAGCCTCAGTCACCATTCACTTTTATTATATGGAAAAAATAAAGATGAAATGAAAGTGAATGGTGACTAAGACTGTCAGTCCCAAACATTTTGCCTAACATTCCCCTTTCTTTTTTTTTCGACAGGAAAAAAAAAATATAGGTTCGGAACAACCATGACAGTATTTTTATTTTTTAATGACCTATTTCTTTACACTACATTGCATTATGATCTTGTTATCACATCCCAGTTATATCAATAATTTCAAGACACTGGATCCAGGACGCATGTCGTTTGACTCTACCTGTGACAGATTAATACAATTCTGTGTGGCCGTACAATAACTCTCATTTAAAATCAGACTCAATGCAATCAAGTATAGTACTGCACAATATATCAAGGCTTTTCGTATAAGTCGAGTGTCTAAATAATTCAGTAATACAGGCTATACAAGGTGGAAATATATGCACAATGGTGAGACGGAACTGGCTTTGACCTGCTGAATGAGATATCACCTCGTCCCTCTTCAATAGGTGTGATGTCACAATTATGCTTCTGTAGTCACTTTTTGTTCTCTCAAGCGCTTTGATATCCAGCATCTTTCTTTCCCGTCCCCTCAGCTTATTCACCAGTCTCCCTTTCATTGCTCAAGAACATAATGATCCATAAAAAAGCCATAGAAAAACCAGCTGAAATGTTGAATAAAACTATGACGAGCTGTGTTATGTAGGGGATCTCTCTATCATGCCATTAATTTCTACCAGCCATGTCATCTTCTTTCTCACAATCTCTCTTTCATTTTCACTGACTGTCTTTGCAATGGCCTCCCCTCAGTGTGCCATTTTGTATAGTTCAGCTTTATCTAAGTTGTAGATATGCTAATGTATCCTGTACCTTTAATTTAATACTTCTGCACAGAGCAGCGCAAATCTGGATAGTTTTATCACTTTTGAGTTTCTGTTCGATTGCTGGGATGAAAGAAGTGTGTTATTCTCATTTTCTTTCATTTTCTCTTATTATGTTTTATCCTTGTCATCCACACCTTGAATAAAGCTGCTTTTTTCTCTCTAACATTTATGCTTCTCTCACTTTATGCCATAGATTTGTGTCGTGTCCATGCTTCTTTTTTTTTTTTTTGGAGTATGAAGCTCTAAGTACAGCACATATATGAAATCAGAATAATTCAACTCATCAAGTTACATTAACATATTGGTCTTTCATTTGAGGCACATTTTCAAGACATTTACAAGAAATGTCTAGATTCCATTTACAAGTAATGTTAAAAAATAAATTGTATCTATTTGTTTTTGATCTATTAAACATCAATTTATAATTAGCATGATATAAATGTAAATGTCACATTCCCCAGAATATTTTTGACTATAATGGAGAATTTAACTTGCAAATAATGCCATTTATTTACACACGTTGTCTGCATTGCTCAATCTATAATAGCACTTTTACAATTTACATAGAAAAGAGGTGTGGCTGATTACAATTAAAATGACTATATTTGACTTACTAAATTACGTTCAGTAATGACTTAAATAAGATTCAGAGGAATAGTTTTAGAATTAAAAGAAAGAACATTTTTGAATTTTCTTTAAAAAAGAAGAAGCAAAAACCGAGGTTACAGTGAGGCACTGACTATAAAAGTAAATGGGACCCATTTTTGGAGGGTATAAGGGCAGAAATCTGAAGCTTCCATTATTTCTTCAGTTAAAACTTTTGTATTATTTAAGCTGTAAAGTCATTTTAGGGTTTAAGGGTTTAAGTCATTACAAAGTTGTAAAATTAGATATAACTTTACACAGAAAAGGTTTGTACATAATTTTATCACACTTAAATCAGGTTAACATGCATATTGTTTACATCTTGTGGCTATACTTTTGAAACAGTTTGTATTTTAATGTTAATGGATTCGTCCCATTCACTTCCATTGTAAGTGCCTCACTTTAACCCAGATTTTTGCTTTTTTTAAAGAAAAAGAGGATCAAAATTATTTTTTGTGGTAATCAACATTATGCCACAAATGCTGTCGATTGCGCTTAACTTGTATTAAACCCGGAATATTCCTTTAAAAAGTTGGTTAGTGGGTCTTTGCACTGAAATACTGCATGCAAAGTGGCACAGCTGTTTAGTGAATTTATCCCTTAGTGTCAGAGATTACATCAGCCTTTCTGACGATGATTATCAATTTGCACATAATTTTCACATTCTTCTCAGCAAAATTTTTTCTCTGGTGTAACAGCTCATGCCAAGTGAGACAAACATAAATAGCAGACTAGCAGAGCAGCTTGCTGGATCATGGCATATTGCCTCTGGCTCTGTGCTCAGCTGAGCTCAGAGGGAAGTCACAATGCTAGACAGCCTGAACATCGCACATCCAGGAACACATCACAAATTTACTCCCCTAGAAATCCCTAGTGAATGCTCCATGCATGGCACTCACTAACAGTTGTCTAAACGTAATGAAGGCTTGGTGCTTATACAAATAAAATTAGGCTGTTTTGCACAAAATATGGCAGTGGATGTGTTGGCTGGCTGTCAGTCAGGTTGTGCATTGGAAACGGAGCCAAAATCAGTTAAAATCCTGACCCTTAAACTACACCAGCTGTGATGTTAAGCATTTGAACAACAGCAAACAAAGACACTAGAAATGTTCTCATATACCATATTTATTGCATAATACTCTTGTAATTACCAGTTTATACCCTAAAAAAATGTCCTTGTAAACCACTATAAAACATGACACGTTTACTTGAGAGGCAAAATAACGTTTAGTCTCTCTTAAGATATTAAAGTAACTTTTTTGTTTGTGTCATCTTGGACTTACATTGACACCTAGCAGAGCATCATTCAAAATCAATAGTTTTGTAGTTTTAGATGTCATTGCAGAAATTTAGTATTCACTTTTTTGTAATGATTATTTTAATCCTTGATTTAAAGTGTCCAAAAACAGGACGTTTACTAAGATTAAGTGAGCAGTATTTGGCTGGTTATGTGATTCTAACATGGCAGCCCACATGTGTGGACCCTCTCCATATAGAATAAAACATCTCGGGGTTACGTATGTATCCCTTGTTCCCTGAAAAAAGCGGAACGAGATGCCTCTTGTTCGCGTGGCCAGTCTAGCTGTAGTCTGGCCACAGCCTAAGTAACCACCTCAAGTAATTTCTTAACCGCTTTATTATTGTGCGTGGAATGTACAGAGGTTCAGCGCCCCCCTCGTGAAACGAAGAGACGCTGAGGCACGCTTCAGGCTTACGAGAAGGATCAGCTGGATCTGGGGAGAGAGCGAGCGATAGGGACAGACCCGTCTCTTGCTCCTCAGACAGATATATGCGAGAGCCCCATGATGAAAGAGTGGGCGCTGGCTCTTGGAAGTAAGCGAGACGAGCACGAAGCATTTAAACTGTAAACAGATCGCAAAGCTCGCACCTGCCCCGCCCCAATGCAAGAGCAGCATGCTCTTCCCCAAACACACAAAACAAAAAGCCGTTTCAGCCGTAGAACGTAAACATGGGAACACACACCACTTGTTTTTTTTTATCAATCATTCTTTTCCTTTTTTTTTCAGAGGAAATAGAAAGGAGAAAAGGTTCACTACGCACTGCCTAACAAAATCTAACTCCTAACAGAGGAAAGACAGTTTGACAGGCTCATGATAACACACAACGAAAAATCTGATGATGCACTGGTGAAGCATCTATTTATAGCCACTGCGCCAGGTGCGTCCAATGATTACATCGGCAGAGGCTATAAATTCCGGTCAATGTTCATTGATGTGTTGTATACATATTCACAGCTGGTCACAACTGAGTCGTGTTCCCAAAGCGCTCTTCAGCGCAGCATCATAGTGAAGCTTTTTTTACTTTTGTAATGAAATAAATTAAGATGGTGGCACAATTATATTTTTGTCTACAAAACTAAATTCAAACATTGAATATACAAGTATACACCTTCAGATCAAAAGATTTTTAAGATCATGAGAAACACTTTCAGTCAAGTGTTTCAAAACTTTTGTCCGGTAGTGTATTTGAAAATCAAAACAAATTTCTTTAATAGTAAAACTTTATAGTGGGGAAAAAAAATACAGAGTGCAAATTTAAGTCTTTGTTTACATAAATCTAACACATTATAGTGAGGTTTATGCTAAAACAAGAGAGAAAAGATTTTTAATAGATTTCTCTGAAAACAAGATGGAATATCTTATATAATTTAGCTTTTCGAGTATATGTGTCTTGTTTCAAAGATGATCAAATATTTTTACATAATGCAGTTCACATTGTTTTTATTTGTGTAAGTTTACTGGAAAACAAGACAAAAATACAAAGAAAATTGTTTATTGTGTGATAAATAAATACTGTAAATTCATACATAATTTGTTTTTGTTTTTTCATTTGTTTAAAAAGCTACACCATAAGATATTTAAAGGAATCTTGCATATATCTCTTAGTACAGCACATATTGTGGGTTTAAAGCATAATCTCTTTGAATTCTATTAAGGTTATCTGAAAAAATACTAAATATCTTATAATTTTGCTTCTCAGGTAAATGTGTCTTTGTTAAAGATTAATATATATATATATATATATATATATATATATATATATATATATATATATAATACACCTTTTTTGTTAGAAAACAAGAGAATACTGACTCAGATTTTTAATTATTATTTTTGTATTTTATTATTATTATTAAGTTGTTCCAAACTCATATGATTTTCACAAAAAGTGATGTTAAGAAGAATGACTACACTCAAGTTACAATTCATTTTCATTGCATAATTTTTTAAATACAATGAAAGTGAATGGTGACTAAAGCTACAATTCTGCCAAGCATCTCCTGTTGTGTTCCTTGGGAAAAATAATGTCATCCAGGTTCTCCTCGAAAAGTGGTTTAGAAACTTGAAAACCTTGTTTAAAACCTGTAGAGACAGTAGAGAATTTCTTCTAAAATTGTGCTTATGTGATTGCTATTTCGCAGTGTGGTTCCTGTCTGCTATCCTTGAATGTACACTCCTAAATGGCCTCCAGCCATTCCACTGTTCCTTCTATTAAGTATTTTTCTCAGAAGACCATGCGTGCAGCTGAAGAGAGTTTTAAAAGTTCGTGTAAAAATTTTGCATTGTGCATTGTGTCCTCCAACACGTCTCTCATCCTTCTACTCACTGATTTCTTAAAATCAACAAACAGCCGTCTTATTTGATGGATTTCTTGGTGCTTGGTAGCTTGATTCACTGGATGTCTGCTAAAAAGCCAGCCGTATTTTATAAATGAATCATGAGATGGAGACTAATTGCCATTAAAAAATTAACACTAATGCATGAACAATCCGAATGATGAAGCCACTGACACTGCAATATGCAAATATATGTCCAATTATGATTAACAATCATCTGAGAGTCAATTTGGAAAAGCTTTTCAGATTTCATCGCACACGGTCTCGAGAAGGATTTGGCTCACTCCAGCAAATACTTTAGCAAATATGCACCAAGATATCGTTTCCCGCTAATGACATAACCCAATTTATTATAGTCTGAGGCTGTGCTTGAACATTAATAGAAAAGACATTGAGCACTTTGGAACTTGTCACTCCAGAAAAGGTATCTCATAATGAAATCTGATATACAGAATGGCATTACATGTAAATCACATACAGTATATACCATGTATGTTCACGAATGACTTTGAGATAAAATGTCATATTCTAAAAAATACTACCAAAAAACGACCATTTTCATGTATGTAACAAATATTTTCCTACATTTAAACATAAATGGCACATATATGCAAATTAATTCATGCATTTATCATGTATGGGTAATTTTATTGCATTAAGTTTTGCACATGTAGCATACTTTAAAATATGTCACAAACAAACAGTGAAATTGGAAATATATGCCCACATATGTTCTATAATTTTACGGGTGTTCATTAAATGTCTAAATATCACATATATAACTAATTTTAGCACTCAAAACATTTTTCATCTAAGAGTAATTCATGAAGCATTTTAATGCTTAAAGTATCTCCAAAACACACAACAACTCCCTAAGAGTCACTCACAAATGATCCGAAGCATGCCTGCTGCTGTCAATCCATATTAAAAACAATGTATTAGAATATTATTATGACATTGTCCATTTAAAAAGGCATCGCCTGAATCACAATTGAGTCTTATGTATTTTTATAATCATGTATTTTAATGTTCAAAGCTTCCATTGACGAAGTCGCGATGGAGAGCTGCGGCCTCAAGGTTTTAGGTGCCTCAAGGGGTGGTAACCTTCGTACACCGTGGTGGACACTGGTGGTCAGGGAAGCTGTCCGACTGAAGAAAGAGGCCTTCCAGGATTTGTTGTCGGGATTTGAGGTCTCCGGAGGCAGTTGCAAGGTACCGGCAGGCCCGAAGGGCTGCGGCCTCAGCCGTGAGGGAGGCAAAGCAGTGGGTGTGGGAAAAGTTCGGAGAAGCCATGGAGAAGGACTTTCGGTCCGCACCAAAGTGCTTCTGGAAAACCGTCTGCTACCTTAGGAGGGGGAAACGGGGAACCATCCAAGCTGTATACAGCAAAGATGGAACACTGTTGACCTCAACCGAGGAGGTTATTGGGCGGTGGAAGGAACACTTTGAAGAACTCCTAAATCCCAACACGCCCTCTATGCTAGAGGCAGAGCCGGAGGATGATGGGGGATCAGATTGTATTTCCCTGGGGGAGGTCATTGAGGTAGACAAACAACTCCGCAGTGGCAAAGCCCCGGGGATTGATGAGATCCGACCAGAAATGCTGAAAGCTTTGGATGTGGAGGGGGTGTCATGGATGACACGCCTCTTCAACATCGTGTGGAAATCTGGGACAGTGCCTACGGAGTTTTTTTCTTCAAAAAGGGGGACCAGAGAGTGTGTGCCAACTACAGGGGTATCACACTTCTCAGCCTCACTGGTAAAGTTTACTCCAAGGTGCTGGAGAGGAGGGTGCGGCCGATTGTCAAACCTCAGATTGAAGAGGAACAATGCGGGTTCCGTCCTGGCTGTAGAACGACGGACCAGATCTTTACTCTTGCAAGGATTCTGGAGGGGGCCTGGGAGTATGCCCACCCAGTCATTAAAAAAAACATGTTTTTTGTGGAAGAAAAAAGGCGTATGACCGGGTCCCCTGGGAGAGACTGTGGGAGGTACTTCGGGAGTATGGGGTGGGGGAGTCCCTTCTTCCCTGTACGTACGAAGCGAGAGCTGTGTCCGGGTCCTCAGCACGAAGTCGAGTTCGTTCCATGTGGGGGTTGGTCTCCGCCAAGGCTGCGCTTTGTCACCAATCCTGTTTGTGATATTCATGGACAGGATATTGAGACGTAGTCGGGGTGGGGAAGGTGTGCGGTTCAGTGAGCTGGGGATCTCATCGCTGCTTTTTGCAGATGATGTGGTCTTCATGTCATCATCGGTCAGTGACCTTCAGCTCTCACTGGACCGCTTGGCAGTCGAGTGTGAAGCGGCTGGGATGAGGATTAGCACCTCTAAATCTGAGGCCATGGTTCTCAGCAGGAAACCGATGGAGTGTGTACTCCGGGTAGGGAAGGAGGTATTGCCCCAAGTGAAGGAGTTCAAGTACCTCGGGGTCTTGTTCACGAGTGAGGGGACAATGGAGCGGGAGGTTGGCCGGAGAATCGGGCAACGGGGGCGCTATTGCACTCGCTCTATCGCACCGTTGACACAAAAAGAGAGCTGAGCCGGAAGGCAAAACTCTCGATCTACCGGTCAATTTTTGTTCCTAACCTCACCTATGGTCATGAAGGTTGGGTCATGACCGAAAGAACTAGGTTGCGAGTACAAGTGGCCGAAATGGGCTTCCTCAGAAGGGTGGCGGGCTTCTCCCTTAGAGATAGGGTGAGGAGCTCAGTCATCCGTGAGGAGCTCGGAGTAGAGCCGCTGCTCCTTTGCGTGGAAAGGAGTCAGTTGAGGTGTTTCAGGCACGTCCAGCTGGGAGGAGGCCTCGGGGTCCCCCAGTCAGAGTTGGTTAATGTGGCTCGGGATAGGGAAGTTTGGGGCCCCCTGCTGGAGCTGCTGCCCCTGCGACCCGACTTCTGATAAGCGTTTGAAGATGGATGGATGGATGGATGGTATTTTAATGTAATTATAAATACTATAAGGTTGACAGTGACCTTTAAAACAGTATTGTCGTAATAGCGATATTATTGTTAACTCTCCCACAAACTAAAACAACAAAATTACACCGGAGATAAAGGTTTTGACAACTCTGTGCTCCCTGGACACATCAAAATAAAACTGTGTAGCATGGATAAATTGGGAATTTCTATCATCTATTAGTAGAATAATCTATCAAACTATATGCCCTCTTCAGACAGCACATTGTATGACAATCCACATCGTATTTTTTTCCTGTGGATGCATAGGAAAAAAATTGTCTTCGCTTACAAATAGCGGTTCACTGTCTACCAATCTAGAAATAGATTTAAATCTAAAAGGCAATTTAAAAGTGTTCACTAATAAAACGTGTCATCATTCATAGCAACGAGGTCAACTCCGCTTTACTCTTATCTTAATATTTCCTTACTAAAATGTTCTCTTAGCAGTTTTGTGAATAGGTTTTAAGCAAAGTCTCCTAGCTAGGAACTCTTTGAAGAACGCCTAGAGGTAAGATTAAAACTATTTTGTAAATATGGGCCCAGGATCAAAGCCTTTCCCTAAACAAAGCCCTCCAAAAAAGGTTACTGGTGGTTTACAGGGTTCAAAGCTAGGTCCACTCAAATACTGAGCTCTGCAATGAAAGAGCCCCAAAGGAGTCTCATTTATTTTTTTCCCCTTTCTGTTGTTCTTTAGTCTCGATTTAGAATGTTTCTGTGTGCATTTGTGACACATATATTGATCTCTGGCGCTTCCCTTCCTCTGACATTTCAAACAGAATTTCTGCCCTGTGGCTCTCTTGAGTCAACATCCTGACATCGGGAAGGATACAGAGGGAATGATGTCAACTAAGGAGGCTGGTTGCAACCACCTAATATCCCAGATACCGCAGTTGCTCTGAACTAGGACAGGTTTTTTTCATAAAAGGTATGGTGTATAATATAAACCCCAGACTTTGACATGACTGTGTGGCAACACATAGCTCCAATGCCATCATTAAGTTTGCTGACGATACGACGGTTGTAGGTCTGATCACTGACAATGATGAAACGGCCTACAGAGAGGTGCACACTCTGACACGCTGGTGTCAGGAGCACAACCTCTTCCTCAACGTCAGTAAAACCAAGGAGCTTGTGGTGGACTTCAGGAAGAAAGACAGAGAGCACAGCCCCATCACCATTAATGGAGCACCGGTGGAGAGAGTCAGCAGCTTCAAGTTCCTCGGTGTCCACATCACTGAGGAACTCACATGGTCCGTCCACACTGAGGCCGTTGTGAAGAAGGCTCACCAGCGCCTCTTCTTCCTGAGACGGCTGAGGAAGTTCGGAATGAACCACCACATCCTCACACGGTTCTACACCAGTACTGTAGAGAGCATCCTGACTGGCTGCATCACTGCCTGGTACGGCAATAGCACTGCCCACAACCGCAAAGACCTGCAAAGGGTGGTGCAAACTGCCAGAAACATCATCGGAGGTGAGCTTCCCTCCATCCAGGATATATATAACAGACGGTGTGTGAATAAAGCTCGGAGGATCATCAGAGACTCCAGTCACCCGAGTCATGGGCTGCTTTCACTGCTTCCATCAGGCAGGCGGTATCGCAGCATCAGGACCCGCACCACCCGACTACATGACAGCTTCTTCCCACAAGCAATAAGACTTTTGAACACATGATCTCTCACGATCAACAATCAGCACTGCACTTTATTAATCATCACTCTGTCAATATATTCTCCCAATTCAATTAGTGTTTATATATATTTATACCCTTATCTAGTGTATGTGTATTCTACATTGTGTGTATTGTGTACATTTGTTATGTAAATTGTTTTGTGTAAATATGTTGTTTATTGTAAAGTGGTTTATGTCTCGTCACTGTCATGACTGCAATGTTGCTCGGAACTGCACACAAGAATTTCACCTACTGTTGCACTCGTGTACACAGTAGTGTGACAATAAAGTGATTTGATTGATTTGATTTGATTTGTATATAGCGATTGCTAATTTTACCACATGATAAAAACACTGTGGACTAATATACTTATACATACTATACAGTATATTTACAGTTGAAGTCAGAAGTTTACATACACCTTAGCCAAATACATTTAAACATTTCCTGACATTTAATCGTAGAAAACATTGCTTGACTTAGGTCAGTTAGGATCACTTCTTTATTTTAAGAATGTGAACTGTCAGAATAATAGTAGAGATAATTATTTATTTCAGATATTTTTATTTTCTTTATTCCCAGTGGGTAAGAACTTTACATACACGTTGTTTGTATTTGGTAGCATTGCCTTTAAATTGTTTAAATTGGGTCAAAACATTTTGGGTAGCCTTCCTCAAGCTTCTCACAATAAGTTCCTGGAATTTTGGCTCATTCCTCCAAACAGAACTGGTTTAACTGAGTCAGGTTTGTAGGCCTCCTTGCTCGCACATGCTTTTTCAGTTCTGCCCACACATTTTCTTTTGGATTGAGGTCAGGGCTTTGTGATGACCACTCCAATACCTTGACTTTGTTGTCCTTAAGCCATTTTGCCACAACTTTGGGGGTATGCTTATAGACATTGTTCATTTGGAAGACCCATTTGTGACCGAGCTTTAATTTCATAGCTGATGTCTTGAGATGTTGCTTCAATATATACACATAATTTCCTTCCTCATGATGCCATCTATTTTGTGAAGTGTTCCTCCTGCAGCAAAGCATGCCCACAACATGATGCTGCAACCCCCATGCTTCATGGTTGGGATGGTGTTCTTCAGCATGCAAACCTTGCCCTTTTTCCTCCAAACATGACAATGGTCATTATCGCCATAAAGTTACATTTTTGTTTCATCAGACCAGAGGAAATTTCTCCCAAAAATAAGAACTTTGCCAACATTTGCACTTGCAAACTGTAGTCTGGCTTTTTTATGGCGGTTTTGGAGCATTGTTTTTTTTTTCCTTGCTGAGCAGCCTTTCATGTTATATAGATATAAGACTTGTTTTACTGTGGATATGGATACTTGTCTATCTGTTTCCTCCAGCATCTTCACAAGGTCCTTTGCTGTTCTGGGATTGATTTGCACATTTCGCACAAAACTTAGTTCATCTTTAAGAGACAGAATGCTCCTTCCTGAGCGGTTAATGGCTATGTGGTTCCATGGTGTTTATACTTGCATAATATTGTTTGTGCAGATGAACGTGGTACCTTAATGTGTTTAGAAATTGCTCCCAAGAATGAATCAGATTTGTGGATGTCCATCATTTTTTTCAGAGGTCTTGGCTGATTTCTTTTGATTTTCCCACGATGTCAAACAATGAGGCACTGAGTTTGAAGGCAGGCCTTAAAATACATCCACAGGCACACCTCCAAATGACTGCAATTAGCCTATCAGAAGTTAATTGGCTAATTACCGAAAGGCTTGACATCATTTTCTGTAATTTTCAAATCTGTTTAAAGGCATGCACAAATTTCACTTCATTGCCAATTCAATGATTGATGTTTTTCAGCTGTAATAAACAGATGTTTATTGTTCATTTTACTTATTGCATATTATGCATAGACCATAGCTTTACAGCGCAAAATAATCTCTGAAATCTGATGACTGGATTTTTCTAATTTGTAGATTTAATTCCCAAAGAAGTTGGCCTACACCAAAATTTCTTACCGGAAACTCTGCCCTATGCTAATCCTTGACTCCCCTGTGAATATGACTTTGATGAAGTTTTCAGGACACCTTGCACTATGAGAAAGCACAAATCCTCTATGCCCCCTTACTTTGGATGTATTTACAGAGACTGATCAGTCAAATTACTGAGCCGATGATAGCAAGAAAGATGTGGCATCTCCTGATGCATGAGGGGCTAATTGGGGTCAAGGTTGGGGTTTCAGGGCTTGAAGAAACAGAGCAGAAAATCTTGGCTAATCCAGAGTAATCACTGTCAATTACCATCCAGTTATGGGGAGGAAGTAGTCCCTATTACCCCTGGCCTGCCGAAGAGGACATGATGAGGAAGCGGAAGGGGGAAGGGACAAGGAGGGGCAGGGGGTGATGTTTTATCATGGCCATCAAAGACCATCTGGGAAGTGGCAGCAGCACTTATGTTAAAGAGCACAGGTGTTGCTGTTTAACCGTTAATTAGATTAGTGCAGATCAAAGACAGACTGTCACCAGCGGGGAGCAGTTACATTTGCAGGGAAGGGTGAAGGAGGTCTCTAAGGAACAATGTGGGCAGGAAATCTTTTTCTTTTTTTTCACTGATTGAGACAGATTAATTTGCTTACCAAAGCTGGTTTCTCTGGTTTCCACCAAGACTAAGATCATCAAGGGGGAAAGTGGAAGCCAGAATGCTATTCTGTTAAGGCAAATTAGATATTCTTGGTTGACACCATACATGCTCTTCACTTAACGTGATGTTCTAAAGTAGGCCTTGTCTCTAGATAAACATCATTATTTTTCCTGGAACAATATTCCTTGCAAACAATCAAATTTTAGGGTAAAACCGAGGGTTGTTTGTACAGCCAGATTTATCACTATCAAAATAATGCTTGGATCACATTGCAGCTTAGACCCTGTTTACGCCTAGTAATAAAGACCAAGTGAAATAAAATTTTTGCTGCTTTTAGATCATATCTATTAGCTTTAAGGACATCTAAATGCTAGAGTACTCCTAAACATTGAATTTTAATTTAATCTCATGTATATCTTTTTTTCTGATTTCAGGAGTAGGTTAGGGTTTGAGGACCCACTTTATATTAGGTGTCCTTAGCCACTATGTACTTAACCATTTGATGCAATATACTTATTGTGTACACACATGTTGTTCCATTGCAATTACATTTAAAGTACTTGTATTTACTTATATTTGTAATTATTCTGTTAAATTTACCCCTAACCCTAAACCAGCCCTTACCCCAAAACCTAACTCTAACCCTTAACCCTACCCTTACTCCTAAACCTACCTGTACTCAACCTCATTTGCAGCAAATGTGGGGATTTCTCCTGCCTACTTTACTGGTAGGATAGCTATTTATGAACACTGTGTTGACTATATGCAAATCCGATCATGGGTTTCACCTTTGATTCACAGCAAGTATCAGGCACACTGGCAAAATCAATAATGAACATGATGGACATGCCCTTATATTTGAAACCCCTGGCACATTCTTATATCTTTGTGTATGAAAAGGCAGCAGGATTTCTCAATATGCCACTACACTACTGATAATGTGTAACATACCCCCTCTGTGACAAAAGTAGCTATAGCCATAGGAATATAAAGACAGTCTCAACTACTCAGTATCCACAGGAAGTGCTGTGTCTTCCTGAGCTGAAAGAGAGTCCACCAAGTCTGAAAGATCACCCTCAGTGAGATTGCAAGATGCACATACATAGGAGGAGCGCGACTGGCACAGCACTGGCACTACAAAATCAATCACACACACAAGCAAATACACAAGTCAAAGCTCCGGGCAACTCAGTGGTACAATTGGAGCTACAGTATGATCTAATGTGCTCCAGTGCTGTTTTTTTTTTTTTTTCTTTTTTTTTTTTCTTTGTACCTGTTACTATGTTTTCTTATTTGTATTTTTTTCCTCTTTATTTTCCCAGGCTCTTCTGATCATTTCCAAGGCAAAGTGTCAGCAGGTTGTGGCTTCAATCTCTGTGGACGACAATGTATGTGTGCATGTCTGTTTGTTTTGAGAGACAGCTTAGTGTAGATTTATCCATCATGCCATGCAGACAGGGTGTTTTCAAGGTGTTTTTTTTAAGGGATAGTTCACCCAAAAACACAATGCTGAACACAAATGAATTATTATGAATTGTGATTTATTTTTTTATAATAATAATAATAATAATAATAATAATAAAATGATTTTTTTGAAGAATATCTCAGCTCAGTAGGTCCTTTAAATTCAAGTGAGAGGTAGTCAGAACTTTGAAGCTCCAAAAATCACTTAAAGACAACATAAAAGTAATCCATACAACTACAGTAGCTTAATATATGTCTTTTGAAGTGATGCAATAACACTGGATGAGATAGAGATCAATATTTCAATCTTTTTTTTTCTATAAATCTCTATTTTCAATTTCACATTCCGAATGAATGAATGTGAAAGTGGAGATTTATAATAAAAAAAAAGACTTAAATATTGATCTGCCTCTCACCTACACCTTTCATGTCCCTTCTGAAGACATCAATTTAACCACTGGTTACTTTTCTGGTCGCCATTCACTTGCATTGTTTGGACCTGCAGAGCTGAAATATTCTTTTAAAAATGTACGCTTGTCTTCAGCAGAAGAAAGAAAGTCATACACTTCTGGGATGGCATGAGGGTGAGTATTTTGTTTATTATGATGAGAGATTTTTATTCAATTTAAATGGTGAACTATCCATTTAAGGGCATCCATATGTGCAGAAATGTATCATATAAACAATAGAAACTGTGCATATGAGAGTGCTGGACTTCATATGCATAAAAGGCGTGTGCATAAATTCACTTCATTAAATTGTGCGTAAAGTTTCATTACAACTGTGCCTCCCTAAGGACTGGACTAGGGACCGGAAATGCTGGTAGACATAACCATAACTCGTGCAAAACTAATAATTAGGCTCATAAATATAAATTTGCAGATCAGGCTTTAAAACTCTTAAATAATCCAAGTAATGACTTGAATTAAACAGTTTAAATCCCTGTAGGTGGCTCGGAAGGAGAGTACCCATCTTTCTTGGAGATCAGTGGGAAAAGGCTTAAGGAGTTTTTAGCAAAAAAAGAGCAAAGCATCCTCAGATAAAAGAGTCCGAGAGAATTCTCCTCTTCTCTTACAGCCCTCCAGCAGTAGATAGGAGCTACTGAGTGTGGAGCCAAGACCCCAAACGGAGGCCTATCCCTCTAGAGATGAGCACACATGCTGGAAGTGTTCAATCAGCTTAGTAGACAGAGTAAACAAATGCTCAGAGAAAGAGAGAGACAGAGAACGAGAGACACGTGCAGGAGAGACAGATGGAGCGACAGTAGTGCAGAGAGCAGGTTGGATAGAGCTTTAGGGGAAGAGAGATTTAGCCCATCATCTGGGATAAATCTATCTTCTTCAGAATTCACATATGGTGTGTATAGAAGAGGCTTTCTTTCCAACAGTGTCAATGGTGTCCAACAGTTATTATAGTGTCCAACAGCTATTACATTTAACAAAGTTATTATTTCCTTTTGTATTTGTATTTATTTTTAGTTAGTTTTAATTGCTCATTAAAAGTTTTAGTCAGTTTACCTTAACATAAGCCAGTACAGTTCACAGCAATCCATTTTGTTTTCATATATTTATTATAAGGGTTTTTCTAAGGACCCATCAATGTACACCTGTGTCAGACAGACACTTTGGTTGGGTCAGGTCATAAACATACTCTTTGCAGGTCCCTGTGTCAAGTCAATCATAGTTTGAACCTTAGAAAGACACATCTTGAGATCCCTGTGTTCTTTATATAATATAATATAGATATTGTCCCCTTTTCTCTTCAATTTGGAATGCCCAATTCCCAATGCAATCTAAATCCTCGTGGTGGCATAGTGACTTGCCTTAATCCGGGTAGCGAAGGATGAATCTCAGTTGCCTCCATGTCTGAGTGCAATCCGCACATTTTATCACGTTTTCCCCACAGTTGCCATATTTGTGACCATCAGTGGGAGGAAAAAATGGTGGTGAATAGAAAAACACCCATAAAACGATATAAAAAAAAAACTTTTAAACCATGCCACATCCCAGGAAAGGTCTGAAGTCAGGACAAATATTGCCAAATTTGACTTTCGTGGACATTTAAATGTATTTTTAATTCACGATATACCTCAGTATGCTGGCGAGTCTTATGTGTAACTGGCAAGTACACAGGCCTACCGGAACATCAACATCTCATTCAGAATTATTATTGATTTCTGCTTTGATTTGTTCAAAATATTACAAAACATCTGTGATGATCCCGTCTGTATGAATGCAAGAGCTGACTTTTACTCATGATAATACACAGAAAGTAACCAAGGCATATTAGTGAATAAGACTAATATGTTTACATTGTAGTCTGTAGTCTCTTAATAAATATTTTTTTTCAGAATATTATGATGTGTTGTTTTTCTGACTAACATTAGTATACATGAACTATATACTATGTATTCACAATATATTACAATAAAAATTAAAATAAAAATTAGCCTGCTTTTGCCGCATTCCAGAGCTTAGCACATGAAGAAATATGGAATTTTGGTCACAGTCATACAATGACGTCACATGAAACAGGTCAATATGTTGGGATCTTCATACTTATATAATCATGGACAACGGGGTCCTTGGAGTAAATAAAGGTTGACAACCATTATTTTAGTGCATATTTATAGTTTAAGTTGCAGAAATGTCCAAGTTTTTTTTTTAATTTTTTTTATTGTAGTTAACAAAATTACTTCATTATAGTTTTCATATTTAAATGGTTATAAATTTGAAAACAAGCTGGTAAAGGTAAAGGCAGATAAAGGGGTTAGTAATTGACTCTACACCATCATATTACCTCACCTTATTAATACTGCTGTTAAAAAACATATTTTAAGGGAAGAAAACCTCTATACACAAATAATTATGCAAAGATGCACATTAAAATGCAAAGACACACCTGAATAATGTGTAATTTGTACAGGTGAGCAAGAAGCGTGCCTGAGCGAGGAGAATAAATCTCTGATTAATGGTAAAACCTTTTAAACAGTTTCCGCCAACAGTGTAGTTCCCTCGGGGGAGGTAAAGTGTTAAAATGACATGCTTTGTCTAAAAACTACTCAAGAAAGTGTCAACCGCAAGGGCGTAATTGCTACAAAATGTCACCACGGCTGATTACGAGCGATTTGTACCTCAGCGAAAAAGAAACCAAATTAGAATAAATAAATAAATAAAACATGCTCCCCTTGGTGAGAGAATATTTAATGAAGCACCACATGCAAATACCACATGCACAATTCTGCTAGAAAACACATGCAGATTTCCATCAAGGGCTCGCACAATAAACAATTAAAAAATAATTATAATAAGAATAATTTTAAAAAATATAGTTCACCCTTGATTGTCATTTGGGTAAATACCAGATACTGTATTAACAAAATGTTAATAAAACAATAATAAACACATTGAGAGGTACCTGAAGGGGTGGGAGCTGAAACAGGGGTAAGGGAATAGGTACCGAACTCACTCTGTCTAATAACTCTAATGTGTTAGCCTTATGCTAATATTAGTGCTGGAGTTGATTCAGCTCAGCTGGGTGTGAGTTGAGTGTGATATGAGGGACAAAGCCTCCCTCTGTGAATCTAATGAAAAAGTCAACAACGCTGCATTGAACCACCTCTAGACATTGCCTAGGTTCTGTGGTGTTGCGAGTTGCTTTGCACACACATTAATACTTGCCACACACACGACAACCTTGCGTGTTTATACACAGACCGGAAGACACACAATATAAACAGATTCTAATAAAGAGAACCCTGCAGCCACAGTCATAAATGCCACATTTGATGTAAGAAACATAAATAACTGTCACATCTCAGCTCTTGGCAAACTATCATTTCTGTCATTTTTCAGTACGACAGGTAAATTCATTTTCAATTATAGTAATTTGACACATCTAAGATCTAAGCTTTTTCTGAGATATACAATAATAAGAAAAAGGAAGTCATCAGTTATCTTGCAGGCTCAAACCAGTGATCTAAACTCCCAAGCATAAAACTTTTTTCAACATTTCACAACATTGCATTCTGATTCCAATTAGATAGCATCACCATATACTGTTTTAAAAACATTTTAGAACAGCTAAAGTTTAAAAATACTGTAACCAAAATACAATGTTTTGGAAATGTGCTGTAAGTAATTTCCTGTTATAGATTTTCTTTAAGTAACCTCAGTGTAAGATATTTTAACAATGAAAACAAAACTAGACCAATCTGCAACATTAAAATACAACCAGGTCAAAAAAAAAAAAAAACATAAAAAAAAAAAAAAATGTACACAAGCATTCGACCACAACTACCAAACTTTTCAGCAAGTTTCAGAATGATAATGAGAAATATGTGTTTAAGATAAGGAACTGTTTCTTGATGAGAGCTTACAGAACACACCACATGAGCATCGAATGATAAATCTGCTTTTTTCATCTTTAAATGCCATCAAATAAAATGTAATAATATAGAGCCAGAAAATAAATTAGACACATTTTCCATTTTAGCTATTGTACTAGCACCCCCCTCTCCACAGATGAAAGGAGATGAGAAATAAATGTGGCATCTTAAAATAATTGCCCTTGTCTTATATATACAGTTGAAGTCAGAAGTTTACATACACTTAGGTTGAAGACATTAAAATTCTTTTATTTTCTAAAATGTTTTAACCAGTACACAGATTTCATATCAGCAAACTATAGTTTTGGCAAGTCGTTTAGGACATCAACATTGTGCATGACATGAGTAATTTTTCATTGTTTACAGACAGATTGTTTCACTTTTAATTGACTATATCACAATTCCAGTGGGTCAGAAGTTTACATTCACTAAGTTAACTGTGCCCGCGACCCTGTACAGGATAAGCGGTTGTCGATGGATGGATGGATGGATGGATGAAGTTAACTGTGCCTTTAAGCAGCTTTGAAAATTCCAGAAAATTATGTCAAATAGAATGATGGTGTGAAGTAGTTTCGGTTATTTACAGTCGTAATTTTCTTAAGGAATTCATGATTAAAACGTTAAGTTTTTGAGCGGGAAACTGACAAACCTTGAAACAAAGGGCATAAATTGATTATCTTGAGGGGAGGACACTTTTGACCATGAACCTCTGAAAAGCCGCCTCTGACAGGCTTAGAGCCTCTTTGGGGTGTGAACAAACTGAATGGGTTAAAAGACCAGCCTGGATAACCCACTTGAGTTCTGTTATTTTATTGCTCCATGTTTTCACATCATCTGCTGCTCTGCATCCTCCGCGCTCTTGCCCTCATGACTTGCAGCCTCGCCCTTGTGCCCCTCAAGTTCCATGCAAATTGTAAATCGAGTTAGACTGTTAGTAGTTTTAATGGTTCTTAAGGTATTGTCTACAGACACCATAAAGTTCATTTTCTCTGTATAGATCAGTTAATTTTCCTTCTATTACAATCTACTCACCATCCTGTTTCATGTTTGTATGTGTTAGATTAGTTTTATTTTCAGATTACAAATAAAGTCTTGTTTGTATTCAAAGATAATTTGACTGTGGTATATTTAAAAAAAAAATAAAAAAAATTCAAAGATCCGGTTTTAAGCTATACCTAAAATATAATTTATTATAAGGGCATAAATAGGTTTAAATTTATATTTTATAAATGTATAATTTATAAAATGTAATATTATTTTCAGTAAGCCATGAGAATAATATTACTCCAATAAGGGAATTAATCATAATACCCTTATGTGGCAGGGCGGAAGGTGGGGCCGGGTCATGATTCCACACACCCGGCACCTAATCAGGCTAATCAAGCCTTATAGAGGGATAAAGGCCAACTGGAGACTTCAGTGGGACAGAGAGAGAGATTTACGGATAGCTGTCCCACACTCTCTCTCTGTCCCACTGCAGTCTCCAGTCGGCCTTTATCCCTCTCTGAGGCTTGATTAGCCTGATTAGGGGCCGGGTGTGTGGAATCACGACCCGGCCCTGCCCTCCACCCTGCCACACCTTATTAAAAGCTAATTCCTAACAATAGAAATTGTGAACGGATAAAACGAGACATTGTATTACAATTTCAATGGTGGAGAATTTTATTCAGACAAATAATCTAGTTATTTGTAATTTATCTTTCTTATAATAGTTGTCGAATGTGGCTAATTCCATTATAAATTACTCTACATAATGACGTAGCGGACATGAGGATGATTTAATTTAATTCCTAACATACATACTGTCCCCTACATTAATGGTGGAGGTATGCAGGCACTTTAATCTGTGCCGTGTCCATTTATACAACTAAAAATTCCTACAATGTCCCAATGTCTTCAAATCTTTTTAATGTCGTCAAAGGATTATTGCACTTAAAGTGAAAGTGAAACTTATGAAGAATTTTGCAATTTGTGCTGTATTTATATTCTAATATAATAACTTTCATTAACTTTAACTTTTGCAGCAACCATTTATATCACATTGTAAACATCCTTTGCAGGAAAATAAGTAATAGATTCGAGGTCAGAACAGTCAATAAAATGCACATTTATGAGGGTGTGCTGAGAGATCAACCATTGTGCTCACTTGCAAAATTTAAGCATGTCTAAAGCATTAATCTTCCTATCTTAGTAAGGGCACTAGTATAGTGAACTCTACAGCAGAACCGCTTCTTTTTCAGCAAAGCTGCATGCTTCATTAGCTATTTAAAGTTAAAGGGAATGTTCACCTAAAAATGAAAATTCTCTCATCATTTGATCCCTCTGGTGTTGTTGTTCCAAATTACTTTTTTCTTCCATGGAACACAAAAGTAGATATAACATCAGTCTCAGGCACAAATCACTTTCATTGCATCTTTTTCCATACAATGAAAGTAAATGGTGACTGAGGCTGACATACTGCCTAATATCTTTTGTGAATATGTGGCTATATTTGAATGGCTGTCAGTGGAATAACATGTTTTTGTGCCAGCACAAAGGTGTACTTACAGCATCTACCATCAGGGGAAGATAAACAGCTAAACTCTGACCCACTGGTTTTAAGAAAGTGTTGATTTCATGTTGACTTTAACTTCCAATAAGTCACGTAAGCACTCTCATACTCATAGGAAAATGAATAATTTGCAACAATCTGAGATCAGTCTAACACTTTAAATTATATCACAGAGCTGGAAATGAAAGTGAGACATCAACATCCAAGCACTATGAAAAGATATATTGCTAGTATTTGACAGACTCTGGCTCCTACGTAAAGATAAAGAGGAAGCAAGAAAATTAAATCCCCAAGAAGCCATCAGATAACGTTTGCCTTACGCTTGCCCTTTGAACTGTCAAACTCATGAGGGGCACTTTTTGTGCTATGAATATTTTGGACAGCCTTATAATGTGCCTTGGATCCTTGCAGTGACACTAATGGGTAGAAGCTTTGCTCCCTCTATTTGAATGAGAGGGGTGCTGGAACCGTTGTGCAAAATCAGCCAATTTCTGCCCCCTTTTTGACAATTATGCTCTGACAGGTCTGTGGTTATCTGTGGACTTAAACAGCATGGGACTTTTGAGAGACTTTAATTTTGGTTAATGGTGAGCAAGGGACTTTATTTGACTTTAAATGCAGTAAATATTAATGCTCAACATAAATTGTGAACTTTCCATTATGAGAGGCCCTGTTAATGTTCAAAAATAGGTGTGCCTACAATCAAATAATTTAAGTCTTTTTTTCCTGCTATTACTGTACATTTGTAAAGGAATAAATGGTGAAGGCTGCAATTGTGCTAGAGTTCAGAATGTTTTGAAGAAAAAATGGGTTGTTGATGAATGACCTTATGCCTTATTCAGCGGGATGAGAATAGAGAGGTGGAGGTTAATAATATCCAATAAGCTAACGACAATGATTTCCACATTAGCTAACTGACACTGTCGAGTTTCTTTCTTCTGCTCAAAGTCGTTTCAATATCCCTTCGCTCTGCCCTTTCAAAAGCTCCTTTGGACTGGCTGATAAATGCCTGCCCAAGCTGACAGACTTTTGTCTGAGTGTTTTGGGAATTTAGAATTTTGAAAAGGTCTCCATGGTATTTTTGAAAGTGTCATACAATCAGTCATTCATAAGCACTCATGGTTCAAGAGTCTCGTTTTCCATCTGGACCCACTTAACTCCTCTATTTTTGGGTCGGGCCATGTTAAAGTGAAACAATGAAATGCATTTGTTCTTTTTTTTTTTTTAATATGATCAATGACATTGAAAACAGAATCAATAATTTAGCAACTTGAAACAAAATCCATACTGAAGCCCCGAACTTTAAGAAAACGTAACCAAGCAAACTTTCCTGGAACTCTGCTATTCACAGCAATTAAATTTATTTGACTATAGCTGTAATGTAGAATGCATACATATAAATTAAAGTCTGTGACCCCTATATACAAACAGATGTTGCCATGTGGAGGTGAGGGCATGAGCAAGTGCCCGTCTGGGGAGAGAGAAAGCAGTAAGGATATCCACCCGAGATGAATTGATACTTATTACTGTTTCCATGTTTGCAGTGAGAGACGGGGGAAATAAAAGCAGCCCAGTCCTAAAAGAGGGCAGAGAGATGCACGCAGCCACATTGCATATGTGTGTGTTTGTTTATGTTTGTTTAATGTTGAGTTTTATCATGAATCTTTTTGTTTACTCTTCAGTCGGTTCCCGCCTCCTTCTTGGCATCCTTTACTTGTTACAGTCCCAGGTTGTACAGGTCTACTGTAACAAGTAAAGGTTGGGCAAGGAAAAGATGGGAACCAGCTGAACAGTAAACAAAGTTTAATGATAAAACAAACAAACAAACAAATAAAAACAGACACATATGCAATGCGGATGTGCGCGTCTCTCTCTCTGCCCCCTCTGAAGACTGGGCTGCTTTTATCCCCACCCGTCTCTCACTGCGAACATGGAAACAGTAATTAGAAGAAATCTCAGGTGAATATACTTACCGCTTTCTCTCTCCCCAGATGTGCGCTCGCCCACGCCCTCCCCTGCACATGCCTTTATTTAGATCACAAAGGTCAATTTTTACATAAATTGATGTCTTAAATGTTAGAATATGCAAAAATCCTGTGCACTCATACACATTCAAAAATGCTGTGGGGCTGATTTAAAGAAAATATATGAAGAAATATTAGCACAGTGGAATATTGTTCCATATATTTGTATGAATTTAATTAGCATGGCTGATAAAATAAGTATTATTTATTAGCAGCAAAAATGTATTTTCTTAAAAATAAGGATTATTATTATTATTATTTTCAAGGTTGTCGGTAATTTTGGGGTACATAACATGCGTGAAAACTCTTGAAAGTTTGCACACACATCAGAGTTGTTGGTCATTAGGGTGTGGGGGGGGGGGGGGGGGGGGGGGTGTTGGGGGTTGGGTGACGAAAGTCATTTTGGATTGTTTGAAAAATGCATGCTTTTGATTTTGATCATGTTACAGGTGCCGAATGTGGGCGACTTCATGTCAAGATGCTAAATTGCGAAAGCATGTTTGATATATCGAATGATGTTGCCATGGCAATGCGATAAAATAAGAAAGAGATCCTTATGGATTTACAAAACTGAGATGTTCTGCGATTGATTTATTCAACAGGAAAGGAAGGCTGATTTTCACTTCAAGCAAATTGGTAAGTGTTTTGTATTGTTATAGCAACATCAGGAGTTTTCTAAGTGTAAATTAGGCTGCTTGAGCATTTAGTGTCAGAGCAAGTAACTGGTTACACCTGATGAAACAAAATTTATTGCAAGTAAAATGTTATTAGAAAGCTTTTTCTTAGTAGTAGGCTTCCTCGGTTCTGGCTTTCTGTGTGTACGTGTTTTTAAAATGTCAATTGGTATTATTAGTTGACGGCCACGTAATTTATGATGGGCTTGCGGCATCTTATTCATTGTGAAACTGTGTTTTCTTAATGGCATGAATCGCACTGAAGGCCTAGACTTAAAATGGATGGGCTGTGTCTGTATATGGCCATATACCAGATTTAAATATCAGAAAATGTAATAATGGCAACATGATAATTAATGAATCCTCATTTGTGTTTTTAATCTTACAGATTTATTGTATGTCTATTTTTAACTTAGATTTATACGTTTTATTGCATTCTCCAAGGCAAAAAATTATAATACAAAAATAAAAAGTATTTCAATACCCAAAGCTTTCACCTAAATGTATGATATTTTTGTGTTTTTTATTTTTTTGTTGGTTACTAACGTCTAGGTTATGAGACGTTGTGTCGAACAAGCTTGGCTGGGCCTCTTTTCTCTCTACGTTTCTCCGCATAGAGCAAGAATGGCCGCGGCCCTTACACGCATCGAGGGAAGAGGGTCTTACCCAGTTTCCTATTCTTTCAGGGGGAAAAGACCCTGAGGAGGCCACAACTGCCCAAAAGGGGGAGGTAAAGGTGGCGAATACATCACATGGGTTTTTAGGTGACATGTGGAAAGTGGCGCAGTGGTAGATCAAGCCTCAAGGAGGGGGGAGATGCTACAACATGGCGAACGGAGGGCAGCTGGGACTGCCTAAGGGAGACGCGGGTCCACTTCGTAAGGGGACCATACCGCGGACAATACACAAAGGGGGAGTCCACGTAGGAATCCTGACCTGTGGAGCACATATATTCCAGTACAGGGTAGATTAAGTACCCACAGTGGATTTTGTTGGCGAGTTCCTCCGCTGAACTGCGGACCCACAGGGCTAGGGAGGAGTCATCAAGGGATCCGAATGAGTGGGATCTCCTCAGAGAGAAAAGCGCACAATTTTACCTCGGCTGAGGGAAAGGGCGCTAGGCGCGAGTGATCAATCCGTCAGCATGTTACCGAGTTCTACCGGCTCGGATCTGAGAAAACATGGGACGAAACTGACTCTACCCTGAGATTTTAAGATCTCGAAAGGGTGTTAGGTGTTGCCCAACCCGCTGCTCTGCATATGTCTGCCAGGGAGATGAAACTGGCCAGTGCCCGTGAGGACGCAACACTCCTTGTCGAGTGTGCTCGGACCCGTAAGGAGAGGGGCACGGCCTGGGTGTGATAAGCCAATGTATGGGTCAACTAGCCAGTAGGAATGCCTCTGTTTGGGGACCGCGTTCCCTTTTTGCTGTCCACCAAGGCAGACAAAGAGCTGCTCAGAACATCTAGAGTTCTTCGTGCGGTCCAAATAGGTACGAAAAGCACGTACCGGACACAGCATCGAAGGGCTGGGCCTGCCTCCTCCTGGGGCAGCTTCGCTTGCAGGTTCACTACCTGGTCTCTAGGGTGTAGTAGGAACCTTGGGCAAATAGCCCGGTCGTGGTATAGGATCACATATGTGTCTGCCGGAACGAACTCCAGCCAAGTGTCGCTGACAGAGAAAGCTTGCAGGTCCCCGACCCTCTTGATGGAGGCGAGCGCGATCAGCAGGGTCGTCTTTAGAGAGAGGGCCCTGAGTCCAACTAATTCTAGCGGCTCGAAGGGAGGTCTCTGGAGGCCCGCAAGGACCACTGAGAGATCCCAGGAGGGGAACAGGCTTGGCCGGGAGGGATTCAACCTCCGGGCGCCTCTTAGGAAACTGCGGTGACATACACCTTCAGGGTGGAAGGGGACAGCCTCCCCTCCAGCCTCTCCTACAGAAATAAGAGCACTGACCTAACTGCACACCTCTGTGGGTCTTCAGCCCGGGAAGAGCACCAATTTGCGAACAAGCGCCACTTCAGGGTGTAAAGTTGCCTGGTAGAGGGGGCTCTGGCTTGGTTGATCTTGTCTACGACGGCAGGTGGTAGACCAGCTTGATCTTCCACATCCCGTCCAGGGGCCAGATGTGGAGTTTCCAAAGGTCTGGGTGCGGATGCCAAAGCATGCCCCCTCCCTGAGAAAGAGGTCTTTCCTCAGAGGAATTAGCCAGGGAGGGGCTGTCGCGAGTAGTACGAGGTCTGAGAACCAGGCCCGGGTGGGCCAATAGGGAGCCACTAGGGTGAATTATTCCTCGTCCTCCCTGACCTTGCACAGCACCTGTACAAGAAGTATCGCTGGGGGAAATGCGTACTTGCGCAGCCCCGCAGGCCAGCTGTGTGCCAGTGCGTCTGCCCCGAGGGGAGCCTCTGTTCGGGCATATCAGAGTGGGAGCAGTGGGAGGTCTCCCAGCAGTGGGAGGTCTCTTGGGAGGCAAGCAATTATACCTGGGCCTTGCCGAACCGTTCCCAAGCTGGATCGACTGGGGGTGAAGCCTCCACTCTCCACTGGGCAAGTGTTGTTATGACAGCGCGTCCGCTATCACATTGAGGTTGCTGGGGATGTGAGTGGCGCGCAGCAACTTGAGTCGCTGCTGGCTCCAAAGGAGGAGACAACTGGCGAGTCGTGACATGTGGCGGGAGCGCACGCCGTCTTGGCAATTTATGCACACTACCGTGGTTGTGCTGTCTGACCTGACTAGGACATGTTGATGTGGCTATTGTAGGTCACGATCGTAGCGCCACCAACTGGTGGAAGGAAGTGTGGCACTTTTAACAGACTTATCTGAAATATCTTTCTTACGTTTACCTGAATTCCTTATTCAGAGAGAGCGAGAGAGAGAGAGAGAGATAGATATTTTTTAAATATTTTACATATTTTTAAATATCAAACGGTGTTTCCATGGCAATGCACTAAATTAATGGCAAAAATAGGAAAACAGGAACTGTCTTATATCTTCTGTGTGCATTGTATGATTATGATCACAATTGAGTTGTATGTTTTTTTTTCATGGGGGCTAATCACATGGATGTGGCTATTGTGGGTCACAGTCATAGTACCACCAACTGGCAGCAGGAAGTGTGGCACTAACAACAGACTTTGAAATAGTCCTCTTACATTTACCCAAATCATTTAAAAGTTGTTTAGACATTGCTGATGGATGGAATTTGAAGGGATGCTTGATAGTGTTGTCATGGTAACTGATTCAATTACATGAAGTTGAAGTCAAACTACAATGGTGGCATATATCTATTACACTTGTATGATTAGGGTCAAAGTTTACCTTAATATTGAGTTGTTGTTGTGTCCATCATGCACTGTTTTCCGAAAGCAACTGTGTAGAACTTGACCCATGGTGCTTGGACCCGTCATTGATTACAGCAATATTTACATGTATTGTTACTTTATAATATTTGTTTTACATTACTTTTAAAAACATAACTTTTAATCATATTAAATATTTACATTTATTAAATTAAATTTGTATTTAATAATTAAATGATTAAAAGTTACTTTTAAATACCTTTAAGAACTTAGCTTTAATTGACTTTAATATAATTAGTTAATTTACACACTACCATTTCTATATTTATTCTGTGGGTCATGAACTATTGTGCAATATAATTTACATACCTCAATGTCTGTTCAAAAGCACTTACACGCAAAAAAACACACACACAGAAACCGAGTTTGCTGACATGACATTTCATCTCTGATACATTTTTATGTGATATGTGAGCTTGCAGCGTGTTGATCCAGCACAGTGGGTCTACTGTTTGAAAACTCTCCAAACTCTGGCAGAGAGACAAAATAGCCCAAAGCTACTGATGGCTCTGCCTGCAGCTGTCACCACTGTCATCAACAGGGGAAATGTACTAAGAAGCTGTAAATCGCTGTTTTATTACCAGAACAAGGTAACTCATTGCACCTATTCAAAGTCTGCATTCCACTAGGGCAGAGGTTCTCAATTTTTTTGGTTCATACCCCCCTTTCAAACAAGAAAAACTTTGAATGTAAATAAGCCTCTGCAGTCTTTATAAAAGTATTTTTAAAAATCCTCATTCAGTTATAGTAAATGACTGTGATTGGCCCATCCTGGCCAGTGCAAAAAAAGTAACAAGTATCACGTGACAGTGCCGTCTATGTGCTGTTTCGGCCACAGTCAGGACCTCTGTACAATAATTTAAACTTGATTAATTACTGTATACTGACAAACTTTAATTACTATTTAAATAAAAATGTCTCTTTCTGCCATCATTTACTCACCCTCATCGTTTAAAACCAGTATGACATTTTTCATCACTGAAACACATGATTGAGGGATGAGAGGATCCTGATAGTGGTTAAATGGTAAATGGTCTGCACTTATATAGCACTTTTAGAGGTTACCAAAGTGCTTTACACTGTGTCCCAATCACCCATTCACATACACACACAAACACACACTCATACACCAACGCAAGGCGTTAGCCTGCCATTGTGAGCAACTTGGGGTTCAGTATCTTGCCCAAGGCCTGAGCCGCAGCTGCCCAAAGGTCCAAAAGCACACACAAAGCATCTTAAAGTTGTACATAACACTCGTGCATTAGATCTAAATTCTTCTAAAGCCATTTGAAACTGGTGCGAATGCTAGAACTGCTTGTTTACATAAATGTTGTGAGCACACCTGACACCATGAATGCTTTGGGCTGTAGAAATATGCGTGCCCTGTGGTGCCAGGTGAAAGTTTAAAAAAGGCAGAGGAAAATAATTTGTGCACATTGTTTCTTGTGTTCATTGTGAGTATTTTTGTTGAATGTGTGAAAGTGAACGAGAATTGAGAACAGGCCAGTCTTATGCGGCTGACTTAAAATACCTACGGGGCATGCCCCACATTTTGAGAACCACTGCACTAGAGGAAGATTACATCATCAATCACCATTACATCATAGATGACATCATTAGCATTATCCCCCAAACTATGCCTGTTTTGACTAACAAAATGCATTTCATTCATACAAAAAGTACACACGGATGTATTGCATCATCATCACTTCATCATTGATAACATCATCAGCATAACCTATAATTACCCCTGTGTTGGCTTACAAAATGCATTGCAAAAAGACACAAAGCAATGCATTGACACAGCATTTTTTCAGCAACATTCTCATGTGTTCATCATCACAAAATGTATGAATTTCCCTGCATTAGATAACAAAACATCAAACTAGAGGGCATCTCCAAACATACTGTATATCCCTGCATACATCACTGAAAAAAATACTTTTTTTTAACCATTTTTTAACTTTTAACCAACTTGTTTTATTGGAAGTATGAATTCATGTGTTTTAACAGATTAATCGTATGTGTAGTACATCACACTTAAACATGGACATGTTCTGCTAAATTTGACAACCAGAAAGTGTACAAAACCCTCATTTTCTTATTTTTTTACAGTTTTGAACTGTTCAAACTGCTTTATGTGAAATGTTCTACTTGAAATGTGTGCTTGTGCTAACATTCATGAAAATATATTCCACTTGGTTTGATATTTTACTATCTATGCAATGGCATTAATACATTTTATGTCCAAATACATTTTAGGGTCACTGTAAACATCCATTTATATATTAAGAAAAACCCACCACATCAGAAACACTGTTTAAAAACTACCACTATTTGAAAAATGGCGCAGAAAAATCGCAAAGCACAACCTGAACAAAATCCCTATCGGCTGAGTTTGGTAAGAGATAACCATTTCTTTAGGACCCTATTACTTGTGTAAAAGCGTGCCTAGTCACCCATTCATGATGATCAGATCTGCCCGAATCCTACTTCCCACCTCCACGTGAGTCAAACTGTCACATTGATAAATGGAAAAAAAGAATGATCCCTCGTTCTCTCTTGCTGCAGCTCACTCTCTTTCTCTCTGTGGACACCTGGTGATCTCTGACCCGAAACTCTGTGAAAGAGAGGAGAAACTCATCACTCACTTCATTACCCCTCCATCCTCCTGTCCATGCAGAGATCCAGCTCTGTTCTTATCTCAACCCACACAACCATTTGGGACTGCATGAATCTGAATGCCTGCATCCCACCCAGGGGAACAGGGCATGGGCAGAGTGATGAGGGATTCTTTGGGTGGGATTAACAGTAAGAGAAGTCAAGCCAATAGCCATGTCCAGGAATTAAGTCTGACCTTGCAGCATACTAGCCTATTTCTACAGTTTGATGAAAGTGCAGAACATCTTAGATAGAGTTTCCTGAGACGGATTGCCCTGCAGAAGAAGGATTGTTATGGACTCCGAAGAATGCCCTAAAGATGCAGGGGAGCAGAACTAGAATCAAAGCTATTCCACCGGGACCATCTAGCCAGACTTTACTTTTCTCCTTGTGTGCTCACACAATATGGCCTATTTCAGGCCTTACTGTTTTATCCGCCTCTGTTCAGGCATGGCCTGGCTTTACTGCTCCAATAAAATGTCAATATTCTTTTATTGGCCAGACAGATATATTTAGATCACCCACTTACCATTTCCTTTTAGAACTTAAGGGTGTGTGGTAATTGGAGACATTTAGAACCTTCTTGAGGTCTAGCGTGGCCAGCTCCTACCTGCTCGTTCCTTATAAATGCTGACAATTGCCCATTATATTATGCCATTCGGGGGACAGATTGTGCTTAGATTTCTTCCAGCTCTGTGCCAGTAAAATAAAAGATGCATATTTTAAGTGAAAAGAGTTCCTGCCAATCCTGGCAAGTTAAACAGTGCAAAGTCAGTGCATTTGTGTGGGACACCTCCATGCATGCCTGCTTGTGAGAAAGTGAAGAAACTCTTTTTCACCTTAATGACTCAAGGAAGGGAAAGATGTTAGTTCAGCGCTGATGGCAAAGCAAACACAAGTGCTAAATGGTACTTTAACTCTACTTCTGCGCCAATAACTCTTCAGGGAACAAACTACACAGCAGGCAAAACTACAACAATAATTTTTATTTTCATTTTTTCTTAGTTTTTTCAGAAGATGGTACTGACATCTTGGTCATTCATGGTGTGCTAAACTCATGTGTACTTAGTTCAATGAGGTGAATCAAAGACCATATGCTGAACATTAGGAAGGACATTCTCTCTTATTACTTTTTTTTCCAGGGAATGTCTGTACAGATATTTTCACACATATTTCAAGCAATTGATAATTTAAAGTAATCAAGGTACTCTAGGTAGCTAACTACATTAAAGCTATTTATATTCGGCCATTCAAACCAAAGTGTTATTGCTCCAAAAAAGTTAGGCAAAGTTGTCTCACATAAGAGACACAGCTGTCTTGTGAAGTTGTTTTAAAGGTTGAAGTTCTTTTTAACTTAACATGGCATCTAAAAAAGCAGCACTTCTGTGCAAGATGCTCAAAAAACAGAGACGCAGCACAATGGTCAAAAAGTATGTACAGCATATTTACACACACAAATAAAATAACTGAAAGACAATTTCTTTGCAATCAGAGCTGTATTTAGGGACTTTGAATCTCTTGAGTCTGTGGACTTCGAGCTACCCACCTCTGAGCGTTCCACGCATGATAATAAAGTGGCTGAGGAATTACTCGAGTTGGTTACTTGGGCTGTAGCCAGACTAAAGTTAGACTGACCAAGCGATCAAGAGACCCCCAAATGCTCCAAGCTGGAGGACAGATTTCTGTCTGGTGGCCAAGGGAAGTAAACGCTAAATCAGTCCCTTCATTTCTTTGATGACCTCCATGACAAGCTATCTCGTTCATGGCGGAAACCTTATACTTCCTGTGTCTTTGTGCCTTCGACGTCGACATATTCAACCATTGTGGGTGCTGAGGAACGGGGGGTGTTCCATGATGCCGCAGGTAGAAGAGACACTTGCGGGTTACCTCTCGCCTGGCACGGCATCATCTCTAAAGAGACCTAGTCTCCCCACAAAGCCATGCAGGACCACCTCTACGCTTGTGGGGAAAGCTTATCAGGCAGCAGGTATTAGGCAGTGTTGCAGGCGTACCAGGCTGACCTTCCAGATACCCCCACGAAACCTCTCCATTCCAGCCACCTCTGGTGTTTCAGGAGTTAGCGGTTTCCAGTGAAATGTTGGGTGTTCTGTTGCTCCCTGCCGTAGTCCAGGACATGGGACACTCGACATCCCCTTTGTCAAAATTGATACCCAGCTCAGAGAACCTGGCAGCGTGGAAGCTATTGCCAAGTGTTTCTATGTGGGTCCTAAGAACAGTAGAAAAAGGCTACAGAATTCAGTTTGTTTGCTGTCCTCCGCGTTTTAACGGCAATGGTTCCCACAACCGTGAAACCGGAACAAGCATGTCTACTGTGGAAAGAACTGCAAAATCTCTTGGTCAAAGGGGCCATAGAACATGTTCCCTTTCCAGAGAGAGAGTCAGGTTACTACAGCAGATACTTCCTGGTTCCCAAGAAGGATGGGGGGTTGCGTCCGATTTTAGACCTTCAAGGCTTGAATCGCTTAGTCAAGGCATTCAAGTTCAAGATGCTAACCGTCAAGACGGTCGTGTCTCAAATCCAAAATCATTATTGGTTGGTCACGATCAATCTCATAGACGCATACATTCATATAGAAATTCTGCCACAACATAAGAAGTTCCTGAGGTTTGCTTTCAGGGTGCAAAGCTTTCCAATATCGGGTTCTTCCATTCGGCATAGCCTTATCACCCCGCACATTCATGAAGTGCATGGATGCAGCACTGGCTCCTTTGCAACTCCAGGGCATCCGCATTCTGAATTATATAGACGACTGGCTGATTCTAGCACAGTCACAAGAACTGGCATTACAGCACAGGGATATCGTCTTAGCTCATCTGGTTTCTCTGGGTTTGAGACTCAATGTCAAGAAAAGCGTTCTCTTTTCCACTCAGAAAACTACCTATCTGGGGATCGTATGGAATTCGATCATGATGACACAATTGTTTCCCGCTCGAATCGAGACCATTCAGAACCCACTGAGCAAAGTCAGGCTAAGCCAAGGTTGCACTGTTCGTTAGTATCAATGAATACTAGGTCTCATGGCATCTGCATCCTCAGTGATCCCTTTGGGCCTTTTGCACATGAGACCATTTCAGTTGTGGCTCAAAGCCTGGGAATTTCATCCAAGGGGAGTCCTGGCCAGAGTTCGCCAGCAAGGGTCCTGCCTCTTACTGATAGCTCCGCGTTGGCCGAAAAGGGTATGGTTCTCTGACATAATGTCTTTCCTTGACGGCTCTCCTTGGGCGATTCCGGACAGGAGGGACCTACTGTCTCAGGCGCAGGGGACGATACTTCATCCCTGGCCCAAACTGTGGAACCTTCATGTTTGGCCCCTGAAGGGTACTTCATGTTTTCACCTGAAGTCATCGAGACCATTCTGAGCTCTAGGGCTCCCTCTACTAGAAGAAGTTATGCCAATAAATGGGGTGTCTTTGAAAGATGGTGCACTGCACATAATGCAGATCCAGTTAACTGTCAGATTCCTTCAGTTCTGGGCTTTCTGCAGGAAATATTATCAGCAGGCACAAGCCCCGCCACTCTCTGGGTTTATGTGGCCGCTCTATCGGTTTACCGCACCTTGATTGACGGGATTCTCGTTCCCAAAGTGCTAAATCAGTACAGCATCAAAGTGTAGCTTTTTATAGGGAAACGTCTCGGGTTACTTAACTGTAACCCCTGTTCCCTGAAAAAGCGTAACAAGATGCTACATTTCATTGCCGCACTGAGGATGCCTCAGGACTGCTCTTCAGACAAAATACCTGACGATACACCTGTGGCGCATCTATTTATAGACCCTGGTACGAGCACATCCTGATGATGTCACCGGCAGAGGCTATAAATTCTAGTCAATTTCATTGACGTGTTGCACACATATTAACACCTGGTCACTCCTAAAAGACGCTCCCAAAGCGCTAAATCAGCGCAGCATCTCGTTCCACTTTTTCAGGGAACAGGGATCACAGTTAAGTAACCTGAGACGATATCTGTGCATGGACTAAATTTTTTCGATTTACTATTTTTTTTAAACAGCTCATTTACTGTACATGAGTACTATATTGATACCTGTACAACACTACCTATGAAAGAAACAACATTCTAGGAAAGCTTGTTTGACTACCAGTTTGCTCAGCGGTAAATGTGCACACAATACAATGAGACAAAAACTGTTTTTTCATGCTACACTGCTATTTGTTGGCAAAAGTAGCTCATTACTATTAAAGTTACTTTAAAAGTAGCTTAGCTTCTGTAAGTGGCGTTTTTGACAGAGTGCATTCTTGTGCTAAAAAGAAGGCAGAGACTATTTGCACCAGCTGTGGGCAGTGTGATTCATGCCATTATGAAAACACAGTTTCACAATGAATAAGATGCTATGCTATCATACATTTCTTGGCAGTCAAATAATAATACCAACAGACATTTTAAAAACACGTCCACGCACGAAAGTCTGAACTTGAAATGACACTTGATGCTCAAGCAAGCCTAATTTTAACTACAGCGTGACTGTTTTGTGAAATGAAAATCAAAAATAATAATTTTTCATGTGAATCTACCAAGGAGGTCTATAATACCTGGAATCGATCTAATAATATTTGCAATTTAAATGTTACATTTTGTTTCATCATGGTACCCGGTTATGCTCCGATCCATTCAAGTTGGATGTGGGATATTCCTACTTGATATCTCTGACTATAAATGCATTCTATTCCCTGATATTCGTAAGATGATGTTTAAAGGAAACAAAACTGCAGGGTTCCTGTTAGCTTAGCAGGGGTTTGACTCTCATTAGAGATGTGTCCTAGCAACCCAACTGATAAACAATGCTGCAGCGCTAGCATTTGTGCTTCAGGTGTATGATTATCAAAAGAGATTATAACGTTTTATACACCTGTTTGTTAAACAAGTTTTAATATCATGTAATGTGGAAACAAACTAATTTATCAAATTCCTCGTAGGAAGTTGTAAAATCTGACATCTGAATTGAATGGAATGCAGAACTACTTCTCAAAACTTGATCCGACACTGAATGCTCAAGCACCCTAATTTGCACTTAGAAAACTCCTGATATTGCTATAACAATGCAAAAAGCACTTACCAATTTACTTGAAGTGAAAATTCATCCTCCTTTCCTGTTTAATAAATTAAGCAATCACACGGTCATGCAGAACATGACATGTTTTAAATCCATAAGGATCTCTATCTAGCGATAGTGGTAGTGATGACGTTCTCTCTCTCTTCACTTTCAAATTATGTCACTTAAAGCATGATTGCGTCACTCAAGGCCAGCTAGAAGGCCTCGACCGGGACATATCCTAAAGATCACACCCACCAACAATCAACCATCAATCTGATTGGCTGATGAATCTTATAATCTGACTTTAGTTGCTCATTCATTTGCAGTGTTGAGGGATTCTGTGGAAATTCTGAAAGCATGAGGGGTGGAGCTCAGACTCACACGCTGCTTCGGGCATGCGATTAGTGAAATAGTTGTCACACTTTGATTAAGAAACAAGGAAACATTTCTAACTGGATGAACTTTTCTTTTTTCTCTATTTGTTTGTAGATTAATTAATAGCAGAAAGTGATTAAAAATACAAAGGCAAAAAAGGAAATTGAGAATAAAAGAAAATAATATTTTATTTATTTAGAAGGCTTTGCTGGCCCTGAGAATTCGCCACTGATTTGCACTAAGTGTAAATTGCTACAAAAATCTCTTCTGACAATTTAGTGACTTTGTGGTTAGATTTATTGACTAGCGGCAATTTTAGTGACATTTGTAGTCTGCTTTTGTGACATTCTTCCACATTTGGCTAAAAAATACAAACATTACCTCTATCATGAATGATGTCACATGATTTCTTCATGGTGTTCCAGCACTCTCCATCATTTCAAGTAATATGATTGACCTGCATGCCAGAAGTTGAAGTTGGATTTACGTGCAAACGGATGTTCAGTAAATTGAATGACTGACGAGCTTACATGTTGTTGGTTTTTGTTGTGACAGTCTCAACCTCAATTCATGTGAATGGTTTCCATTTAGATAAGAAAAGTCAGCCTACAGTTATAGAAGAGCATTGAGAAATCATCTATCAGGGTGAGAAAGAGTGAGAATGGATATGAGCCCCTGATCTATAATTATATAGAGAGATAAGTGATATGAACAAATGAGGTGTCACTGTCAAAAATCATTGTGACACAGTAACACTGGCACAAGTAATAAACACTGATGGTTCAGCATGACACACCAGATATGTTCAAAAAATAAGATACATTACATATCGTCTCCAAAACAGCTCCCTGTGAGGCATTATTAGGCACATAAAAACAGTTGCCTCTTAGCATTGTTCATGTTTAGGATTTCATGTTTTAATGATTTAACACTATCTGAAGTTTGTTGACATTTATATATATATATATATATATATATATATATATATATATATATATATATATATATATATATATAAATTAGGGCTGTCGATTTAACGCGTTAATTCAGTGCGATTAATTTGACTAAAAATAACGCGTTAAAAAATTAATGCCATTAATCACAATGCCCCCGTTATTGCGTTCAAAACACTTGATGGAGCGCAAATCCGAATAAGGGATCTCAATATGTGTTCTAAGTATTAAACTATATTTAACTTGACACAGGGACCTAAAAATTTATGTTTATGACGCAACGCATCCAAGATGCTACACAAGCATGTCTAACGCAGCTGTTCATTGACAGATCCTTAAACAAGCCCTCATAATAAATCTCCAACTGACTGACAAATTCACTTGTGAAATGGATTGCTGTGAACTGTATGCCAATGATTGACTTATGATCAATAATATGGTAGTAAACAATATATTGTATTCTAAAACCGCTTTTTGGATTGTCTTATTAATGATGAACTCTTCTGCCACAAGAATGTAATGCACTTTAATTATCTGAATATGTTTTTATTTTATTTAGACATAATATTGCTGTTTATATATAATATTGCTGTAGCTCTTTACACCAATTATTTTACATATGAAAATTTGACATCTAACGTAATAAACAATGTATTCATGTGATTTAGCTACATTTAGCAACATTTAAGCAAGCCTTTGGTGACTTCTCATGAGAAACAGTTGGCAATACTGCTTGCACAAATAGTGTTAGATGCTATTTGCACTCCGGTGCAAAAAGTGCAGATACTATTTGTACCCCTAATAAAATACTAACATACAGTAAAGTGGCATCACCGCAGCGTCCTTATTTAGAGTACCACAGACACCCTACATCAACCCATACCCCTGACCCTAACCCTAACCTTCCATTATGAAAATTAACCACCATTTCACTACAGTAACCATAATATCACCATAGTATTTTGTAGTAAAATAATAGTAACAACAAAATTAAACATGGTTAATATAGCAACACCGGTAATGTAATAAAATCAATGTTAATTGCCTTTAAACTGCGGAAAAACAGCTGGATGCAACGCAATGGTCAAAGATGTCTGTCTAGCACATGTTTACATAGAACGAGTGCAGACAGACACAAAAATGCATTTGGTGTTAACAGCCCTTAACGCTATTGAAAAATGTAGCTATGTTTGCATTAGTGCTACTTTCAGATGGTCATTTCACAATTTGATGCATTACTCCACAAATTTTGACAGAACTCATCTTTGGTTTTCCATCTCTTTCTGATGTTTCACACCTTTATTGACTGAGTGCATCAGCAAAGCTCAATTATTACAGAGAAGGATTAACGGCTTGACCTTTTTTTTCTACACACAATTCCCATGGGGCACAATTTATCACCTGGAATCCACAGCAAGAGAAAAAAAAATGATTGAAACTCCTAACTTTCATTGGGATGTAATCTTCATCTTAAGTACTTGGAGATCGAATTAATTAGTAGAATCTCATTTCCACATTAATGCAAGTAGACAGAGGTGTGATGAAGGAGAAAGTGGGTTTGGAGCAGGGGAGGGGTGCCATTTTTTTCTGGTTTATGCACTTCAGGATATAGCCTCAACTGAACTTTTGGCATACTTTCAAGTAGCTCTCTGGTTAAAACACTAATGACTAAATATTGTGCTCTGTTACAGTATATTGAGCTGTGGTACTAAAGCTGGTGGGCGGTCCGACTTCTGACATTTCTCAATCTTGTTCCCCATCTTTCCTCCATGACTTGCTGTCCTCTTTACAGATACAATCAATAAAACTGTTCCACCCAAAAGTCATGGATGTCATCCTAATATAAAGACATGTGACTTTTGAATGGCATGTGCTGTGAAAATCTGATTCATAATGAAACTCAGAAACAGTACTGAAATATTTTTGATTGATCTTCATTGATGCAAAACTTTGGAAATCATTAATTCAGACTAAAAAGATAGAATTGTGTAGAATAAACAAAAACAGAAAGCATATTTAAAGTAATCCTGGGGCAAACCCCAAGCTACTCCCTCATGTCTATTTCCTACCCAACTAAACTCCATCTGCATATAATTCTGACTGAATAAATGACAGTTTATATCTTTTATGTGGTGGAGCACAACAAATCATGCAATAATGCTGAGATTTCAATTGACGCAAACAACTCTCCTGCGTTCACTGTAATATTTGCATTTAAATGACACAGCATAATAACTCAGGAACCACCTTCAGGAGTAAATATTTTTCTGTCTGTTTTGCCTAACCGTCCTGCCAAACACAGTGATTTATTAATTGAGACCTAGAAAGAATCTTCATATGGCGACTGACATTCAATTATGCGGGAGAGATCAGATTAGAGCGAGGTCCGAAAAGTGTGCCTGAAAAGATTATTTTGTGGGTGAGCGCAGAGGGGAGGCTCAATCTCTAATTTGAATGACCGTTCAGGTCTTGGGTGAATGTGGCTGCTGTTGGAGAGATCACTATACTAAGACTTCATGGTAATTGGACTATCCATTGTGTGTCTCTGTATGTGTGTACAAACAAGGAATGTGTTTGTATGCACATCTGAAAGGTGTGCTATTTTCATTTGACGAAGCTTGTAAAATGGCTCTTTAAATTGCAAATGTTGTGTGTGATCATTGCACTAAATATTATTACAAAACCAACAAGCTTTAAAAGTCACACACTGGTCATAAACCCTTGCATATATCAAAACTCTGCAATGAAGGAATAGATTATATGACATTTAGATGGCTGTATAAGCTTGAAACAATATTCATGTAATTGCTGTTTAATGTGCCATTAAGAAGCCTTAATGTCTTGTTCCTGCACATAATGTAAACACCCACACAAACAAACAAAACACATGTTGTGTTGTTATCCGTTGCACAACCCAACAGGCTGGTCCAGCTAATGCACATGCACATTCACTAGAAAATTGACAGGCAATGTTTCTATCAAAAAGGTGATTTCATTCGTACAGCCGGCATATCAAGCGTAATGATTAATCAGTGACCCCTCACATCTTATAATGTCTCTGATAAAACATCACAATATATCAGTTTTCAATCATAAAAGAAAGCATAAAGAATCCCTATACAATAGTATCACAACCCAGATATCAATATAATATTGTATGACCAGGTCCCTGCTGATTCTCACTCCTAGTAGGCAGTAGGTAGAAAGGCAGCTCACTAGGTTTTAGAACAGAATACTTATCTGACCACAGACAGGTCATCAAAAGCTGGACTGCAATGATTAAACAAGCTCCATAAGTGGACTGCCAGAGACCTGTCATGGGGTATCGATTTTAAGCCGTCTGTTTTGCTACCATGTCATTTGGACTTATGAAACAAAGGATGGGCTTCTCTGCCTGTCAATCGGCTGTCAGACTGTGAAGGTGCTGTGGTAGAACACACTACAGAAGACTGACCACAGAAGTTACTTTGAGGAGGTCTTCCAGCAACTGCCCTCCAAAGCAAGCCTTCGATCTGTCAGCCTGTCTAAACAGATTTAAAACCAAACTTCAAACACAATCAGACATGCTGTATGAAACAATTTTTTCACAACTTTTACAATCTGCATGAAATGCATTGATTTGACAAATAGGCATAATTTATTCAACATCCTATCATACATTTATTTTCTTATTTGCTTTGAAAACTCCTTTAGAACAGATTAAAACCTGGATATATTCCATACATTTGGGAGCATACATGCAGCTAAAGAAAACACTGATGACCATGAGTTCTTTGTTCATTGTTTTTTTAGTGTCTCTGTCACTGAATTTGTACTGCACACCATGTGGATAAAATCCACACACATACATCTACACAGAGCCCAGTTAATGAGGATAAGGCTGCGTTACAGAAACAGTGTGTGATCATTCATATTTCTGGGTGTTCCTCGCCTACACAAAACATGTGCAGGATCACTGCCATGGGTTTCTAAACCAATCAGATCAGAGGAAAAGATCAATCCGTCACAGGTGCATGTGATCATCCTTCTTTTATTTTTTTAAAGGCATTCTGCTGTCTGCTGCACACAAACAGATGATGGTTTGAGAATCTAGGCCTATATTTGAGGTTCCAAAAAAATTATATTACATTAAAGAAGCAATTGCTTAAGATAATGTAATGTAATTTAACCAAAGTTAGATATGTTCCTATATTTGACATCAAGGCTCTACAGGAATAATCATGTGTGATTTGGAGCATCAGGTACTGTACTAGAAGTTTGGAAAATTTAGCTAGAGGCATAATTAGTCATGCATTCTGATCTGTGTGACCGCAGAAAGAGCAGGTGAACTTGACCTGTCAAGAGATAGAGTATGTGTGTGCGTGTTTGTGTGTGCTGAGAAAATTCATGATGTTTTTGCTAGTTGTCAACAAGCCATTGGACGAACTAAGCAAACTGACATCATTGTAGAATTCTCATATTTGTTTCAAGGCAGAATGTTAGTCTCAGTCATTGAAGTGGCCCCAACTTGGAAAGAGATTTCCACTGGTAATTAAAAAAATTGTGGTGGCTTTCACGTGTGTTCATCTCTTCTGTCATCACTTGAAGGCATCATCGATCTGCCATTCTGACTCCCAATTTCCTGTTCTCCTTCCCTCTCTCTCTCTTTGTTGATTGATATGAATGTGGATGCACAAAGTCTGAAACTGGAGTCTCATCTCTACTTTATTGTAGATTACTGGTGTGCATAGACTGTCACTTTAACATCTTACTGACACCAAATTCCCTCTGTTTGATTCCCACAAGTCTGTTTAGTTCAGTTGGGATCTCATATGCGTGACATATGGCAGATGTTTTACACAGTGAGCTGCAGAGGATTTCATGTGTGTTAATAAGAAGACAGGTGTGCGATTTGCCTGCAACTAGGTTTCATTACAGTGCATGTTTGTTATTTTGCAGTTTTACCCCACCATTTGGAATTCAAAGAATCATGGGGCTCTGGAGACATTAAAAGACACTTGCGTGCTCAAGCTGACGCCCCTGAGCAACAGGCTGCAAGCCTGGGAGTCAATTTGGTCTGAGAAATTGGGAAATTTTGGCAAGAAATGTTGAGCATATCGGCAATGCTGATGAAGGTCGTTGAAACTTGGAGGATCTTGGTGTAATACATTGATCGATCACTGCCATGTAGATGAAATTCACTGAGGTGGTTACAAGAGTGGGGGATGTTGAGAAACATCAATTATCTAGAGTCATTGGAGAGGGAATTATCTGGAGCATGTTTGGGAGAAGTTTGAAGATATGGAGAACAGTAGCTGGCGGAATAACTTCCATTTTGTTGGAATTCCTGAGAGAGCAGAGGGTCAGGATATGGTGAAATTCCTGGACGGGCTCTTTCCGAGTCTGCTCGACATAACAACAGTAAGCTGGAAATCGAGCGAGCTCACAGGGTTCCAACTCGGCAATCCGCTGAGGGTGAAAGGCCCATAGATCATCCAATAAAGATCTTGTGTGATGCGAGGCGATGGGTAAATGAAGGCTCTCTTTTAAGAACCAGAGCATTTTCTTGTTCCCAGACTTTGCAAATTTGACAAGAGAGAAATGTTATTGATTCAAGGAATGCAAGAAACTCTTACATCAATGGAAGGTCACTTTTGCACTGAGGTTCCCAGCCAAATTCAGAATAGATGCAAAGGATGTAAAATATTTACATGTCCCCAGCAAGTGATGCCCTTCATAAAGTTAATGGAATAAGTTATTTTGTAATACGTTGTAGCCGAATGGACCGACTCACTGGACATCCACTTTACTGTCCGAGGAAACTGAGGGCCTTTTTTGTTTCTTTTTGTGCTTAAGCCTCCTATTGGCTGGAGTATTTTTTGTGGAGTATATCTTGAAAGTCATTGGAGTGATTAGGTAATTTGTTGCACTCATGTAGCAGCCGAAAGGGCCTGCTCACAACATTTGTTAGACTCGGATGAAACATATATTTGTTTTTTTTTTTTTTGCTGGTTCCACATTGCGGCTGGAGTTTGCTTTGTGGAGAAACACACCTCTGTGACAGTTATGTGGATGAATCTACACATTCTTTGTGTTTATTCCACCTATTGCCTGGAGTTTGTTTTATAGATTATCTTTTGTTGTGTAATTCTGTCTCACAAAATTTGTATAGAAACACTGGACTTGAGCAATCCGATGGCAAAGTCGTCGCGGGGGCTCTTGTAGGCGTTCATGGACTGTTTGAGTTTAGAGGGATGGACTCCAGTTGGCAATGTCTTATGCAGGGTTAATGCGCATGTTTTTCTTTTTTCTGTTTGTTTGGTTCGGAGGGAAGTTTGGTATTTGATTGTTGCACTAATGTTGGAATGTAAATTATATAATTTTGTTTTTGACACACAATCAATTTTTTCTAATATGTCAAAATGTAAAATGTTAATATGAGTGGACTGTCTCTCTCCACATGGAATGTGACCCCATAAAAAAAGGAAGGTTATTTCTCTTCTTAAGCATAAGAAATATGATATAGTGTTAAAATGCATCTTTCCCCACAGGAAGCTGAACAATGTGGGAAAAATATATATTCAAAAAAATATTTTGATTATGAGATAACCTTGGAGGAGCTTGGCAAGGTAATTAAGGCCTTGCCTAAAGTCAAGACTCTGGGGCCAGATGGCTTTGCCACCGAGTATTTTAGATCTTATGCTACAGAATTGACTCCACTTTTGCTAGAAGTTTATATGGAATCATTAAAGAATGGAAAACTTCTGCCAGCCACGACGCAAGCCTGGATCAGTCTGATTCTTAAAAAGGACAAAGATCCAAGCGAGTATAAGAGTTACCGTCTAATTTCCCTGATCCAGCTAGATGTTAAAATATTGTCCAAAATTTTTGGCTAAACAATTAAGTAAAGTTATGACATCTCTTATACATATAGATCAGGTGGGGTTTATTCAGGGCCACTGTTATTCAGATAACATGGATGATTTTCGAGGGGTAGTAGCAGGAGGTGTTGCGCATGAGCTTTTGCTTTACGCAGATGACATTTTATTATTTGTCTCCAACCCTACTAGAGCTATGCCTTGCTCCACAGAATTATTAATTACTTTTCTAAGTTCCCAGGATACAGTGTTAATTGGTCTAAATCTGAAGTTTCGGCTCTAGCAGCATACTGCCCGGTAACGGCTTTTCAGCGGGCGTCTTTCAGTGGTATTTCTGGGTAAGTATCTGGTATTTTATTCCCAGCAAATTTGTTTTAGTTAATTTTGACCCTTTAATAAAAATACTTTTTATTGATGTGGGCAGGTGGGCTTCATTATATTTATCTATGGTGAGGAAGGTTAATGTTATTAAAATTAATTGTATTCCAAAAATCAACTACCTGCTACAATATCTCCCTATAGATGCCACCCTATTTTATTTCAAGCAATTTGATAGCAATGAGAATTCCTTTGTTTGGAATGGTAAACATCCCAGATTACAGTAATCTGTATAGGCCGATTGACAAAGGTGGGATAGGCCTACATTGGGTCTCATGTATTCAGATACAAGACAAAGGCAGGCCTAACACAGTCGTAAAGCCTGACAGAGGACTACAAACACACAGTCATAAATCTTACTGATAAAAACCATGCCAAAAACAAACAAAGGGAGTACAAAACAGACTACAAATCACAAGAAGCCTTGCACACTTTCCACCTATGTGTGAAATACCAAAGGATTGAATTCTCAACTCCTATTGGATGAGGCGCTCAACAGAACACCCTTCAACCAAGATCTCATCAGGAGTAGATCCTTCTGGACATCGCTTCCAGCAATTTTGCTTGCCATGCGTAGACGTAGTTAATCGCTGCTCTCAGGTGTAGCCTCACTGCACAAGGAAGTAACATACGACTTGAAACTGTGGCCATACAATCTCTATCTCGCTGGATGAATTGAGATTACTCTGTGTTCCACCGAACACTTTAACACATCTGAAAGAGACTGCCGAGCAATCTGCATCTTCATCCATTTACCTGCAGAAGTGAAGAAATAAGATTACTCTTCCCTCTTCAACCAAGTCGACGTTGTTGATTTCTCTGCCAGCCCGCCGAGAATAAGCAGCCGTACTGCCCACCGACAGAGCCCCGATGAACCGAGTCAGAGATAAAGTTCACTTCAGGAATTCAGGCAAATGTGTATTTTTACAAAATTACCCTCGCCCGCCAGCGTGCCTAAAAACATTGGAAAATCGGAAAATCACTGTTGAAATTGTTAAACATTGAAGAGTGACTCTCCCAAGTCTCTGAAGCATTATATGTTGTCAAGATATACACATTTATTCGTATAGGCGCCATGTTTTTTCTCCTCTGTAATGGTGGATCAATGGTGGAGGGTAATTTCTGGAAGCTAATAACAGTTACCAAAAATTTTAAAACATCACATAGCATGACCCCCCAACCTTCAGATTTTTGAACCAAATGGCTTTTGACCTATATTTTGCTCGAAGCATATTCTAAGACTCTTGAATATGATTCAAAGATTCTATTTTGTTTGGTTTATAAAATACTTATATTTTATATGTATCTTCTGTTGGGATTTGAACCCAAGTCCCTTTGCATGCTAAAAAATCATAGGAATAATATGCCTTACCATAGGTGGAAAGCAGCTAATTACAACTACACTCATTTCATATTAGCCTAGGTGTATTTAAGAGTTTTTGCTTTTAGCAGAGGTGGGGGACTCAAGTTACATGACTTGACTCAAGACTGACTTGAGAATCAGCGACTCGACACATGACTTGAATTGCATGACTCGACAATGACTTGAATGTCTTTTATTATTATTTTCAATAACTTATTATAAACAGTAATGAAATATGTTTAAAAAATATTGCAACATCAATTCATTCATATGCAAAAATTTAAGCCCACCAGCACCACTGATCAGCATCTGCACAGTTAATGCTGCGCTCCCAATGTGCCAAAAATGACAGATGATTGTCAGGTTCCCAAAATAATCCCCTTTGGATATAAAGATTTCAAATTGGAGCAAGTGAATAAAAAAAAAGATTTGCCAGATGCAAAATATGTCATGCAAAAATATCTGATACAACCACCACAAACTCGAATTTCATCGGACATTTATAAAACCACAAAATAATTTCATTATTCAGAAAGATTACTCAGTAAAATTACCTTTCAAATGTTTGAGGGTTGTCAGTAAATTAAAATGATTCACGACAAATCTCATGTCTTGTAGAGCTACAAGTTTGAAATTACCCAACAATTACCCTCTAAATGTGTATGCCTTTTCTAAAACTTCTCAACAGTCAACAATATACAATAAACATTTGTAGGCAATATAAAAACATAACAGGTAGATTTGCAGTCACAACACTTTATTTAAAATGTGACAAGTAGTATAAAATATACAGAATGACTTATGACGAAATCCAAGTGCTTTCATAGTGAGAAAAGCCGCTGAAATGTGCTGTATTTCCAATAGTGTATGCTCTTTGGAGGTGAGTGGAACAGCAGTGGTTTTTACTCAGCTCACTGAAACACAACCAATTGGCTCATAAGAAAGAATATTTCTGAACAGATGCACCCCCCTGGTAGAATGAGCCCTGATGCCTACTGGTGAAGTTTGACCACGCGCCTCATAGGCAAGGGCAATAACAGTTTTGTGGCGGCCGCACCCCTGTTACAGCCCTTATGACAAACTAATAGTTGCCCTGACTTAAGCCACCAGCAAGTATGGTGGACGTTGACCTGAAGAGCATGGACTGGAGTCTGTGAAATTTCTCCTGACACAGCAGATCCTGGTTCTAACGGGAGGCCTCAGTCGCATGCCCCCATGAACGAAGGGAGCAAGCAAATTATGTTTCCCCAGTGGCACCCCGTCGATTGAAGCAATCTGGCAGTTAACTGGATCTGCATTATGTGCAGTGCACCACCTTTCAAAGACACCCCCTTTATTGGCATAACTTTTTCTAGTGGAAGGAGCCCTAGCACTCAGAATGGTCTCAATAACTTCAGGTGAAAACCCAGTGTCCCTCAGTTGGTACCCTTCAGGGGCTTTCCCTTCATGAAGGTTCAACAGCTCGGGCCGGGGATGAAATATTGTCCCCTGTGCTTTAGACAGAAGGTCCCTCCTCTCTGGTATCACCCAAGGCGAGCCGTCAAGGAGAAATATTATCTCCGAGAACCATACTCGGAGCAATCAGTAAGAGGCATGATCCTTGTTGGCAAACTCTGGCTAGAAATCCCGGGAGCAGAGAAACCTTAGGAAATGCATACAGGCACATCAGGGAGGCATCTGTCGTTAACAATCTGTGATGGCAAGACGTACCTAGAGTGGGACACATGGTGAAGAACCGGGGTCTGAGCCACATAGAGAGGGTACGTAATCTGCAGTTCGTAACCCTTATCTGCCTTCGGGGATTGGACCATCAGAACTTCTTGTTTTTGGAAATAATGTTCCTGATGCCTTGCTTTGGAGGCTGCTGAGGATGACGAAGCAGTCCCCAATCTTTACAAGGGGGAGCGCGACTCACCACACTTTGTTTTTGAGCCTTCTAGAAGGACAGGGGCGAGGCTGGGTGGCCGACAGCCCCTCACCCTGTGTGCGGCAAGGAAGGAATTGCACAATGACTTCCTCGTGTTTTTTCACTTCCCGAAACCTGGTGACGACTGAATTCATAGCGAGAGCCATCTGCTTGCTTGCACGGAGAGATACATCTGTGGCTCGACGAAGCTCTGAGAATGCTTCCTCGTCGTTTGTACTACCTGCACTACCTGGTCCTTCTACAGATCAGCCTGGTATGCCTGTAACACTGCCATCGTGTGTAGCGCGGCACCAGCCTGACCTGCTGCTTGATAAGCTTTCCCCACAAGCGTTGAGGTGGTTCTACATGGCTTTGTGGGGAGAGTTGGTCTTTTGAATGATGATGCTGAACCAGGCGAGAGATAGCACATGTGCGTCTCTTCTACCTGTGGCATCATTGTATACCCCTGAGCCTTATCACCCGCGATAGTCAAATATGTCGAAGTCGAAGGCACAAAGATAAGGGAAGTATAAGGTTTCCCTCATGAACGATTTAACTCATCAAGGAGTTCTTCAAATAAGGGGAGAGACTGATATTGTGTTCCCATCCCCTGGCCACCAGACAGAAATCTGTCTTCTAGTTTTGATCGTTTGGGGTTCTCTTGTTCACGTGGCCAGTCTAGCTGTAATCTGGCCACCGCATGAGTAACCACCTCGAGTAATTCCTCAACTGCTTTGTCATCACGCGAGGAATGTTCAGAGGAAGGCAAATCAAAGTCTGCAGACCCAAGAGATTCATCGTCCCCCTCGTGAACCGAAGAGTATTATGTATGTATTATCACCTCACATTTGACACAAACGACTACAATTAGACATCTCTTGTACATGTGACATTTGTCCAATCAACTCTCGAACACATACAAACATTAATTTAAAGTCAGCTTCGCACAGTTCCAGCTGAGGGGTTTTCTACTGGCCTTGTTGGACACAGCCGGTGTTTGAGGATAAGTGTGTATAACCTCAATTAAACCACACTCTAAGTGTCTGACAACAGCTAATATTCCTCTTCCAGCAGCAGGCCGAATTGATGTTCCTGCATTCGTCACCCTGCAGCAAAAGCAATCATGCTGTTGACTTGCTTTGGTTAGGGGCTGGGAGAAGCACAGCCTCCAGTTTATTAGCATGCACTGCTAACACCCTCTGTTCTCAAGACACGTAGTGTCTTTGCTGCATTCCTCCTACTGCCTGTCTCCTAACAACATTAAAAGCCCTGCTTTAATATGCCGAAGACTTTACTTCTAATGGTGTCTTGAGGATAGTTAAACAATAAAACACACGGTAGTTATTGTGTGTCCCAACAGATTTACCCCCACACCATTATAGCTGTTGACTTGTTGGCTGTTTATGCAGCTTAGTTTGAAAGGAAAACCTTCTCCGTTATGTCTGCCCTTCTGTTTGAGGTTCATCTCACAAAGCTTTAAGAAAAGAGCAAGCTGTGCTGTGAGATCTGGCAGTCTTTTATATGGTCATGTTTTATATATATATATATATATATATATATATATATATATATATATATATATATAAAAACATGACCATATAAAAAAGAGCCATTCTTTCGGTAGAAGATATACTATAGTCCTGGACATGTACAGTACATAATATTATCTAAAATTATTCTACGGGTGTGACACACAGTAGCTAGGTGAACAGGTGTTATGTGCCACAGCTGTACCTTTTCAACAAAATTTTGGTGTGACCATTTTAAAACTTCAGTGTGTACCGTTTTCAGTATAAGCCACTTCTACTTATTTCAGCAGAGCAAAAATACTACAGTAAATTATGCATCTTTATATTGTAAGTTGGCAATATATGTCACCAGATCATCATTTATAATTATTATCATAGTGCATCATACATTTCTGCACATACTTTACAACACAAGTTTAACAAGTGAATTATTTAATTACTTAATTACTGTAAATTTAGTAGATAGAAAATAATCCTATATTAAAATTAATTTTCCAATCTCCAATCACTCCAAACTGCTGAGAACACCATAAACTTTAAAACAACAAGTGAAGACACCTATTTCACTAGCACACAAAAGTAATGCTTGGGAATCTAACATATATATTTCCTATTGACACACTAAAACTGCATTTTAAGACAAATGCTTTTGTGAAACATCTTATGTGCCCCCACCGTCTGGTTCCTCACACCATTGTGCACACATATGGGCTATCCACTTCTATCAATCCACATCTGTTCAGTGTTGTACTCCTGCAGTAAATTTCATAACCGTACACCCTCCATTTCCATACATTTCTGCATGTATACATCTCTAGCTTCTGTTCTCCTGTTTGCTCTCAAAACTTTGTATTGCATTAATGCGAAAATTGTTAAATCCTGCATGATAAATTGCTTGTGATTTTCCTCAATTGTAAGTCATTCTGGATGAAATGATCTGCTAAATTATAAAATAGAAATGAAGCACTATCTGTTTTATAATATGTTATGTATGAATGTAGAGAGTTACTCAAAGTATAATTTGAGGCCATCAATCAAAAAGAAAGAGGTGTTAAAAGAAAGCACAAACTGTACCTCTCTATCGAGCAGGTTGGGTGAGATCACAGTGACAATGTCGCCCCTCTCTGGGTCAATGTAGAACATATTGGGTGAAGGTTTATCAGGCGACTGTCTCATGATGATGTAGCGCAGCACAGCATTGTCAGTGTTAGGATCATCCGCATCGTATGCCGTCATGGTCATCACAGTTGTGCCTGCCAAAAACAATAAGAAAATCACAGTGTTATAAAGGGGACAAAAGGGTTTAATGCAAACTATATCCTCAAAATAATGGTTTACCCAAAAATTACAATTCTGTGATCATTTGCTCACCCTGATGTTGTTGCAAACCTGAATGACTTCTTCTGTGGAACACCAAAGGAGAGGTCTGAGATGCTCTTTTGGATACAATGAAATTGGATGGAACCAATGGTTTTCAACCTCCAAAAAGGCCTCATAAAAACATTAAAAACAAACAAACAGACAGCCCATATGGCTTATGATAGTTTTGCTAAATAAAACTCTATATTCACTGAAAATTGCTTGACAGCCATGGCCACCATTCACTTTCACTGTATGGAGAGAAAAAAAAATACAAATTCTACAATAAAAATCTTTTGTGTTCCATGGAAGAAAGGCCAAACAGAATTGCATTTTTTGGGTGAACTATTTAATAACAATTGTATCTGTATACTGACACCACTCCTTATATCTCCTTTTTCATTCAACCATACAGACAAATGGAACTGTAATCGATCGAACGGCGCAAGCTGAGCAAGAGAATAGTGCAATTCTGAACAGAGTTTCAGGACAGACAGAAAATATAGCACTCCAAAACCATACTAACTCCAATTAGAGGCTGTGGTTCCTTTCTCACAGCACAGTCAATCTGTATATTGCACTGCATCCCAAATCGGACATTGGTACTTCTTTCATTAACCTGCCTAGAAGAGTTAAGGTCGTTCACTCAAAACACGTCCTGGCACAAAAAAAAATCTAGACAAAGAACTATGAACGGAGCAGAATGTAGGTGTCTCGAGGTGCGTTTTTAACAGTTGAAGTTCTTTTTAAATTGACATGGCTTCTAAAAAACATGGCCTCTTGCATGAGACAATGGGATAAATATAATGTATAATTTTATTTTGACATGGTTGGCAGTGATTGGATGATGCTGGCCATTACCTTGAATCAGAATGAATTATGCTAATTTCTGATGTAATGTCTGTAATATCTCAAACACATGAATAACAATCTCTCCTGATAACATAATAAATTATTTTATAAAAAACATATTATTTAACCATACAGCCAAATGGAACTGTAATAGATCGAGCTACAGAATAGGGCTTCAGAACAGACAGAAAATACAGAAGCTCAAAACTCTTAAATCCACTTCTAAGAGGCTGTGTTGCGATTTCCCAGCACGGTCAAGCTTTATATTGCACTGCATCTAAAAGAAGGATGCTGTACTTGACAGATGAACTGCAATGTTAGTCGATCCTTGACATATCGGCTCACCTCTTTTGTTAGACATGCCCTACGAATGAACAGCAGCTCGACAATATCCAGAGAGGCTGATGTGCCGAATGCCGTCAAATATATATATATATATATATATATATATATATATATATATATATATATATACAGTATTAGCATCATATGTCCAGTGTGCGATTTTGCTGCAAGAGACAAGTTTTGGGAATCATAAAATATATATTTTATCGTAGCACAAAAAACGTCAGGCTTTGATCACCAAACGGTCGATTAACAGCCTTTGAGATACTAATAACTTTTGTTTTGAAAACCCATTGATTGTGTTACATTTATGTCCAGGCTTGGGCAGAATACTTAAAGAAAGTACTACGGGCTGACTACAAAATAATCTCTCTTAAATACATTTAGTAATGTATTCCGATACATCGCACAAAAAGTAACATATTCAGAATATAAGAATACTTTAAGAATGCTGTATATATTTATAAAGGCAAGGCACATTAGGAAGAATTATATGTGATATGTTATTATTATCTTATCTGAACCAGCACATCACCACTATTAACATCTAAGTGAGTCTATACAGCCAGCTAGCTATTTGTCAGCAAATTTCATGAACTTAGCAGCTCCTTGATTTCTTTAAATTAGATGTGGAGTTGGATGCTGATGTTTTTCTTTATTTTAAAATGCCTTTACCTCTATGTAAAATGCATTTACCTCTAAGGCCATCATAAAAGCCCATGATTGTTACATTATAGCTACCAAGCAGGGTTGTTTGTTAATGTTAAGAATGTTATTTTTCTTGTTTTTAATGTAATTTAATTTATTTGTTTATTTTTTTGTATTTTCTCCCCTTTTTCTCCCCAATTTGGAATGCCCAATTCACAATGCACTCTAGGTCCTCGTGGTGGCGTGGTGACTCACCTCAATCCGGGTGGCGGAGGACAAATCTCAGTTGCCCCCACCACTAAGAACTAAATCAATCTGCGCATCTTATCATGTGGCTTGTTGAGTGAATTACCGCGATGACATAGCATGTGTGGAGGCTTCACGCTGTTCGCCACGCATCCAAGCACAATTCACCACGCACCCCACTGAGAGCGAGAACCACATATAATAGCGACCACGAGGAGGTTAATCCAATGTGACTCTACCCACCCTAGCAACCGGGCCAATTGTTTGCTTAGGAAGCCTAACTGGAGTCACTCAGCACGCCCTGGATTCGATTTTGTTACTCCAGGTGTGGTAGTCAGCACCTTTACTTGCTGAGCTACCCGGGCCCCCAATTTATTTTTTGTATTTTATTCTTCTTAACCCATTATTTGATATGACTGACAAAATTGGATATGTTAAATTAAACATTTTTGGAGATAATAATTGTGTCACTTGCAGAAATTAAACATGCAACATAGAGAGGTCCTGTGACAACAATGTAGTATATTAATGATTTTAACTAGGTTTCCTTCCATGTTTAGGCCAATTTATTCTTTGTATTTGTTACTTCTCTGGGACTTGTATTTTTTGGGGGCTTTTAATTATTTTACAGTTTTTTGGGCTCCCTGGTGACACCACTATTCACAGCGAGTGGTTTCACTTTACTACGGGTAAATTAAGTTATATGACCCCCATTTTCTCTTACACACACACATAAAGAAAGACAAGTACCTAGATTGGAGCATACATCAGAATCAGAATCAGCTTTATTGCCAAGTATGCTTACACATACAAGTAATTTGTCTTTGGTGACAGGAGCTTCCAGTGTACAATAATACAAATACATCAGCAAGACATATATAATAAAAAAAAGAAGAAAAATCAACATCAATACATATACGTACATACACGCAGACTCACATACACACACGTAGTGCAAATCTACTACAAATCTGTTATATAAAGTACAAAAATATGGTATGTACTATGCAATGTAATGGCAGAAGTGGATATGTTGGATAACATAAATAGACTTAACTGTGTATTGCACATAATTATTGCTCAATGGGGCAATTTTAACTATTCATGAGATGGATAGCCTGAGGGAAAAACTGTTCCTATGTCTGACGGTTCTTGTGCTCAGAGCTCTGAAGCATCGGCTAGAAGGCAACAGTTCAAAGGTAGTGGGCTGGGTGAGTGGGGTCCAGAGTGATACTAGCCTTTTTCCTCACTCTGGAAGTTTACAGTTCTTCAAGGGGGGTAGGGGGCAACCAATAATCCTCTCAGCAGTCTGAACTGTCCTCTGTAGTCTTCTGATGTCCGATTTTGTAGCTGCACCAAACCAGACAGTTATTGAAGTGCAGATGACAGACTCAATGACTGCTAAGTAGAACTATATCAGCAGCACCTGTGGCAGGTTGAACTCCCTCAGCTGGTGAAGGAAGTACAACCTCTGCTGGGCCTTTTTCACAATGGAGTCAATGTGTGTCTCCCAATTCAGGTCCTGTGAGATGGTGGTGCCCAGGAACCTGAATGACTCCATGCTGCCATAATGCGGTTTAGAATGTTGAGGGGGGACAATGTTGGGGTGTTCCTCCTAAAGTCCACAATCTTCTCCACCATTTTGAGTGTGTTCAGCTCCAGGTTGTTTTGACCTGGCCATTTGAAGAGCCATCTTCTGCTTAAAGGGGCAGTTCACCCAAAAATAATGATTCTGTCCACATTTTCTCATGCATATTCTGTTGCACTTGATTTTTGTTTGAAATACCCCTTTAAATTAAAGCTCCAATCAAAAAGACTTTGTAAACAAGGTCTACATTGTTTATTTATAACTCTTTTAATCTCCATAATCTCACTGAATTACAAATAAATTCTACACAAACATTCCTCATCAAAAATCAAGCTTTAAACCTAAACAAATATTTCCAAAAGTATGGCTTAATGAACTAATCACCACAAGACCTCTAGATTCGAAGATGTCAAACAATCTGGTTCCCATAGTTCTGTTAACCTGTTCTCTTTGAAACCCTCTGCATGATAAAAGAAAAGCCTTTAGGTATTTAGCACTCATAAATATGAACCATGACAAAAGTCATCAGCTCCCATAAGCACACACATTAATCAACAAGCGGATCTAATTGGCTAATTGGAAGGGCCAGAAAGTGAATGCAAATCACTGCTATGCAATTATGAGGCAATTATGTCAAAGCTGAGCCCAATTCTGGAGCTATTGTCTTCCTTTATGAAGTCAACTATCCCAGCGCCAAGGCGGAATCAATGTTAACTACATTGGAAGGTATAATAGGAGGACCTGAAATGGCCAGACATGAATCTGCGGGTCTCCATTACTGTATTATCAACTCTGTTCATTTAATTGGGACTATGGGATCAGCCAGAGTAAGGACTTTTTCTTTCTGTCTCTTTATTTCTTCCGCTCCCCCTCTTTCTTATAAAACAAGAGGCAGGACATTGAAATGAATAATGTCTCATTAAATGACTGACTTGAGCAGCTAATTCCATTTCTGGCTCTGGACTATGTGTAACTCTCCATTAACTAACTTTGCAAACACTAAATGCTGAGCTGGAATTAACCACAATGAAACTGAAGGTAAGACAAAATGGAGTATGCCACTTGCACTCCAGTAAGTCTTGAAAAAATTATGCCTTTCTTTCAGGGGGGCTGCCCCCTCTTGAACCACCACTGCCCAGGGGGCAAGGGGCCAAATCCTGAATATGTGATTAAATCCTTGAATGTGATGTAACTAAATTACAATAAAAATATACACGTATATGTTTAAAAAAAAAAAAAAAAAACATCAAAACATTAACCCCATAACCATTCTCATTGAATCTGTTCATTTCTGAGTAACCATTGTCAGAAATGGTTTGGTTGCCTGAATTACATGTTTGGCATCTGATCAATTAAAACATTTACCTAGTCTCCAAATACAACATGAAGGTTCATTGCAGTATAAACTTGTTGTGCAATTTTTTTTAACTTTGTTTTATTCATATATATTTGCTTTCTTATTCCTACAAATTACTTTCTTTAAGTCTTGCATGCACTTTTCCCATCAACTTAGTTTCTTTCTGATGTGGGAGATAAGTGTGTTGGTTGGAATATTGAGGCTTTTTAGAGGGCAACTCTGCCAACAGCTGAACTACAGAGGGTGCCAATCACGGCGCCTCATTCCAGAACTGTAGGCAGTGGTGTACCATGGGCCTCTCCATAGGGTGCATTCCACTTCGATGCCCTTAATGCTCAATCAAGCGCTGGCTAAATAGCTGGGCTCTTTAGCTTTTGAGGAGTACATATTTTACAATGAACAATTCAAAGTGTGTCACAGCATTAAAAGGGCATATTTATTTTCTGATAATTACCATTAAGGCCAAAATTCACGTAATCTGACCATTTTCCCTACTTTCACTGTCACATACATGCTTTCTCAATGGTTACGTTCAAAGTTGCAGTGTTTGGGATTCACAACGTCATGGTTACTGTTGTAACCTCCATTCCCTGAGGGAGGGAACGAGACATTGTGTCGAATGAAGTGACACACGGGGTCTTCCTTGGGAGCCTTGCGTACCTCTGAACTTGAGAAACGGCCAATGTGAAATTGTCAGACAGAATTTTCATGTCCAGCCCCCGGACATATGGGTATAAAGGGAAGCGGGCATGTGTCTGTCACTCAGGTTTTTGCACTGAGGAGCTGAGAATAAAGCACAGCCGTTTACAGTGGTAGGTTTAGTGCTGTGGCAGGAGGGACACAATGGCTCGTTCCCTCCCTCAGGTTACAGAGGTTATATGGTGTATTTTCTAAAATAATTAATACAAATTAAGGAATGCAACCAGTATGATAATCTTATAACAGACATAAAAAGGCAGAGGTGTATTGAGTCATCTGTAAACTATGTGTCCTTATAAGGAAGAAAATGTATCCTTTTGACTATATGTATCCTTTTGACTATGGGCCTATGCAAGGGAAGAAATATATGCTTTTTTTTTTTTTTAAAGCAATTAGACAGGGACATTCCACCAATAAATAAAAAGGAGAAGGTTGGCAAGATAATGGTGGTGAGTGGAGAAGACGCTGGCAGGAGGCTATTGGTCAGAGATAGAGAACATGAAAGATTTAGGGCCTAGAAGAGATAACTAAAAGGTATATGAATGTGAACTTGGAAATGTGTATTCAGAACAGACAGCTGGCCTTTCTCAAGTTTGTTGGTGATTCAATAAACTTTAACTTTGGCATCTGGAACCCTGGACTCTGAGAGTTTTCATTCATCTTGGAGAGATTCTTCAAAGATTTTCCACACAGTTACAACAGTAACCATGACGTTCCCCTTCTGTCACTCACTCAACGTTGTGTCGAAAGAAGTGACACAAGGGGTCCCATTAAAAAACGTCACACTTTATTCTGTGTTATGTGAACTGCTGAGACAGGTGCAAGCAGACTGCTGCGTGCTAGAGGCATCTGTGTCGGCTTCATGTAACCCTCCCCATCTGCCCCAGAAGAGATGTCTTATGCAGACCGTAGGTTCCCGGCACCCCTGAGGGGCAAACAGGTGCTACATGACTAGCATGGGAGCAAGCCAGGCAGCCGCAGCCTTTTCTCTCTCTATGTCACTTGCATAGGGTGTGAAGCAGCTGGGGCTTAGGGCTATGAAATGCATTGGGGAAGCCGGTCTTTCCCGGTCCTATTCTTTCAGGGGGAAAATAGCCTGAGGAGGCCACATCCTGCCCAGGCTAGGGGGAGGTAACATGTGGCAAATACACCACGAGGGTTGTGAAGCCGTACGTGGGAGCGGCGTGGTGGTAGGTCCTGCCTAATGAAGGGGGAGCTCTACAAGCACGGTGACTGCCCAAGGGAGACGCGGGTCCACCGACAGGGTAAATTACACGTGGAGCCCTACCCCAGTACAGAGCACCTGTGGCTCGTAGTGGGTCTGGGTGCAAATTGATCCTTTGAATTCGCAGGCCTGAAGGCTAGGGAGGAGAACATCCAGGAAGCAACGCTTAGTGGCTAACCTGGGAGAAAAGGTGCACTGGATCAACTTGGTGAAGGGTGCTGTGTGCAAGCGGAACCCCCGGTCAGTTGTGCCACGTTACCGAGTTCTATCGGCTCGGACCTGAAAAAACACGGGACGAGACAGACTCAACCCTGAGATTGTAAAATCTCACAAAGGTATTCAGTGTTGCCCAGCCCACTGCTCTTCAGATGTCTGCTAGGGAGGTGCCGTTGGCCAGTGCCCACGAGGATGCCACACTTCTTGTCGAGTGTGCTCGGACCCGCAAGATATTGGGCACAGCCTGGATCTAGAAGGCCAGTGAGATGGCATCAACGACCAAGTGACCTAACCTCTGTTTGGGGACGGCATTCCCTTTCCGCTATTTGCCAAAGCAGACTAAGAGCTGCCCAGAATATCTAAAGCTCTGTGTGCGGTCCAAAAAGATAGAACACAAAGCATGTACCGGACACAGCAATGAAAGAATGGGTCTGACTCCTCCAAGGGCAGTGCTTGCAGGTTCACAGCCTGGTCCCTGAAGGGGGTCGTATGAACCTTGGGAAAAAAGGTCCTATCTCAGGGGAATTTTCCAAGGAGGTGCTGTCGCGAGGAGCGGAAGATCTGAGAACCAGGTCCAGGTGGGCCAGTAAGGAGCCACCAAGGTGACCTGTTCCTCGTCCTCCCTGATCTTGCACAGCACCAGTGCAAGGAGGCTCACTGGGGGAAATGCGTATTTGCGCGTCTGTCCCGAGAGGGGCTTCTGTCAGGGAGTACCAGAGAGGGCAGTAGGCTGGGTCTGACACCTCCCAGGGCAACGCTTGCAGGTTCACAACCTGGTCCCTGAAGGGAGTCGTAGGAACTTTGGGAAAAAAAGTCCTATCTCCGGGAAATTTTCCAAGGAGGTGCTGTCGCGAGGAGCGTAAGATCTGAGAACCAGGTCCGGGTTGGCCAGTAAGGAGCCACCAAGGTGACCTGTTCCTCGTCCCCCCGATCTTGCACCGCACCAATGCAAGGAGGCTCACTGGGGGAAATGCGTATTTGCGCGACTGTCAGGGAGTACCAGAGTGGGCAGTGGGAGTTGTCCTGGGAGGCAAAGAGATCTATCTGTGCCAAATCGGTCCCAAATCAGCTGGACCGCCTGGGGGTGGAGCCTCCTCGAGAAACCTGCCACAACAGTGTGTCCACCATCGTGTTGCGGTTGCCAGGGATATGAGTGGCGCGCAGCGACCTGAGTCTTGGCTGACTCCAAAGGAGGAGATGGCGCGCGAGTTGTGACATATGACGAGAGCACACGCTGCCATAGCAATTTATGTATGCTACCGTCGCAGTGCTGTCTGAATGGATCAAGAAGTGCTTGCTCCGGATAAGTGGGAGAAACCTCCGCAGGGCAAGAGATACAGCCAGTAACTCTAGGCAGTTGATGTGCCAATGCAGAGGAGCCAGCGGCAGCATGCCCATTGCACACAGCGCCCTAATCCTGTTGAGAGGTGTCTGTGGTGACCACAACACATCTGGACATCTGCTACAATGGGACTCCGGTCTGCAGAAAGCAGAGGTCTGTCCAAGGGTTGAAAGTCTGACGGAGGGAGGGGGTGATTGTCACACGGTGTGTGCCACGGCGCCATGCCCATCTCGGGACTTGAGTCTGTAACCAGTGCTGAAGCGGTCTCATATGCATCAACCCGAGCGGTGCAACCATGGCTGAGGATGTCATATGCCCCTGGAGCCTCTCGAATTTTTTTAGAGGAACCGCTGTGCCAGGCTTGAAGAGAGTGAGGCACCTGAGCACGCTCATTGGTAAGAAGCGCTGTCATTGAGACTGAGTCTAACTCCATGCCGAGAAAAGAAATGCTCTGAACCGGGGTGAGATTGCTCTTTTCCTAGTTGACCTAGATGGCTGAGGTGTCTGAGCACCTGATCCCTGTGAGTGCATAGTAACTCATAGAGTTAGACAGTCATAGACAGTCGTCAAGGTAGTTGAGTATGCGGATGCCCACTTCCCATAGCAGGGCAAGGGCTTTCTCTGCCACCTCCGTGGAGATGCGAGGGGACAGGGACAGGCCGAAGGGGAGTACCTTGTACTGATTCACCTGGCCATTGAACGCGAACAGTAGGAAGGGTCGGTGTTGAGGCAAGATGGAGACGTGAAAGTATGCACCCTTCAGGTCTGTCTAGCTGTCGAACACAGGTAAGAATCTGTATCTGCGTAAGAATTTTGAACGGGAATTTGCGCAAGGCCTGGTTGAGAACTCGCAGGTCCAAGATTGGTCACAACCCGCCACCTTTTTTGGGTACGATGAAGTAAGGTCTGTAGAAAGCCTTCTTCATCTCGGCTGGAGGGACAGGCTCTATCGTGTCCTTGAGAAGCAGAGTTGTGATCTATACCCGTAAAGTACTGGCTTTTTTGGCACATACGGAGATGGAGCGAATACTGCCGAAACGAGGCGGGAGCCGGGAGAACTGAATCGCGTAGCCGAGTTTGATGGTCCTGGCCAACCAGCATGATGGCTTGGGCAGTTAAGGGCATGCTTCAAAAATCTGTGTGAGGGGCACTAACAGTACGATCGCTTTTCACATACCGGGCGGAGCTTCACGGCGGGGTGGAGCAGGTAATATCACGTCGGGAGGCAGAAGAGCTTCCTGAGGCTTGGATGCTGAGAAAAGACTCAAAACACTTACCTACCTCCGTGCACCCGGCAGGGGGCAGGTTAGAGACTGATGAACGGGGCTGAGCAGTCGTGGTTCCAGAGGCGAGGGAGCTGAGTCCGGTGAGCCGGGACTGTAGAGATTTGGGGCGGGGGTGACGTGAGAATGGCGCACACCGGCTGGATGAAATCGCTCTTTTATTGAGAATATGGGTACCGCAGCCCAAAGGCAGTGTGGCAAATGAAAGGAATGAAAACAAGGATTCTCCTCCCGGCCCTCCACTGGGGATGGAATGATCTTGGTACCAGCTCCGGAGCGAATGTCTGACTGTATGGGTCGCCCGTCTTCTGAGCTTTCCTGGTCCTGGAGATGGGGGGCATACACTCTGGAGGGGGGGTAATTGACTCTGGGGCTGAAAGCTGGGCCCGGGTTGAGGCGGACATACACGTTGTTTAGTCGCAGGGTGACACCCTCGGCGAGCAGGCAGGGCGCGCTGGTTTGGCGACGCCACAGCATGATGTGGGATATTGCCTCCGTCTGCTTCTTCACTGCCGAAAACTGCTGGCCGAAGTCATCGACGGTTTCACCAAAGAGGTCAAGCTGGGAGACGGGGACGTTGAGAAAGTGTGCCTTATCAATGTCGCGCATCTTGAACATGTTCAGCCAAAGGTGGCGCTCCTGGACCACCAGGGTGGCCATCGCCTGCCCGAGCACCTGCGCTGTGACCTTCGTGGCTCTGAGAGTGAGTTCAGTGGTAGAGCGCAATTCCTGCAGCACGTTGGGGTCGGGACTACCCAGATGCAGATCTTTGAGTGCCTTGGCTTGGTGTATCTGCAGGATAGCCATGGCATGCAGGGCGGAGGCTTCCTGTCTGGTGGTCAGATGCCCGGACACTCTCCGATGCAGCGGCGATGTCATGATCCAATTCCGGGGGGCTCAAGCAAGTAAGCGTGTCGGGGGCGGGTGGTTCGTGGACATTTACATGCCGAAACCGAACCCGTCGTCATCCCCAAATCGCCTTCATCGCCAAGAAGGAGTGACACGGGGGTGGCTGAAGTGGTATTCAGCTTGAGAAAGGAGAGCCGCGACTGCGGCCGCAATGCTGCCACAGTCATGTTCTCGCAGTGAGAACATGAATCATCCACGAACGCCATCTCAGTGTGGCAGAAGGCAGCACCACAGAAGGCAGCATCTGTGGCCATCAATCTTGGAGAGATATCGACCTTATCCAGGAAGTACACAGAGGCGGAAGGGCATCATGAAAAAGACGCGTCCTGAAAAGAACTTTCAACGCCTACTGTGTATTGCTCTTTTATGAGTGGAAAACTCAAACTCTTATAGAGAAAACTCTTTTAGGAGGAAAACACTCTTTTAGAATAAAGGCACTGTCAAAGAGCCCAGGGGCGTGGAATGCACAGCGTGCAGAGAGAGGGAACTCCAGCTGGAAATGCGCTGTAGATCCAACAGCAGTGCTTCTCACTGGCAGAGGTGAGTGGAACAGTGGTTAACTCAACTCTGATGTTGCACAACCGCTCTGCTCCTAAGAAAAAAATCTGACTGACAGATGCATGCCCGCTTCCCTTTATACCCGTATGTCTGTGGGCAGGACATGCAAATTCTGTCTGTCAATTCACATTGGCCTTTTCTCAAGTTCAGAGGTACGCGAGGCTCCCAAGGTAGACCCCTTGTGTCACTTAATTCGACACAACGTCGAGTGAGTGACAGAAGGGGAACTGTATTTACTAACAGGTGTGATTCTTGAATGGCCTGTACAGCTTACAGGAGGAACTTTTTGTATGAACAAATAACAAAATCAATCTCGTTTTCAATTCTCACAAATGCTGTGAATAAGACAGTAGCTATAAGTACAGTAAATATCAAAGATGGCAACATTCAGAACAACAGAAAGTATTCGCACAAAAGTAAAAAATATTTAGAGTAGCTCTAAAAAAAACTGCAATTTCAACATTTAATTTTCACAGAGGGCATTTCCACACTAATATATTTTCTGGTTGAAAACGCATTCTTTTTGTTAAGTTTGCACCTCTCAACCACAATGGAACAATGTTTTCTAACCAAAAACTGAGGATTTCGAAACACTCTCCAGAATTGCATGCTTAGGGAAAGATTTTCTTATGAAACAACTTTTATGAACTGGAAAGTATTAGTGTGGATGTGGGCAAAAGTTTAGCCAAACCCATCTGTCAGCAAATCTGTTTCTTTTTTTCACAGGCACTAAAAATCTCTCTGTCCTCTTCAAAATATGCATCACTGTACATGGTAAGTTGAGAAAGAAAGTACTGGCTACAGTGTGCTAACACATGTTCTGTGTCACACATGGCACATCCTTTATTATAGACATCCAGGGAAATCAATATAAATTCAGGTTCTCATTCACACCAGGGAAGCCAGTGCACTGTGTGATGGGCTTTATAATGGGAAAGAAAGGGGGGAGAGATTGAGACAGGATGAAATAATGATGGAAAAGGTGTGTGCGAGCGAGTGATAGGACGAGATACCAGGATGAGAGCGAGAGAGGGAGGGAGGGGGAGAAGTCCGTTGGGAAGGCAGACAATGAAACTACAGGACAAGGGATTAAAGAACTATCTTTGGACTTTGACAATGTATAAAATGTACCAATAATGAGGTTAATCGTTTATCTAGCGAAAGGTGTTGTTTGTCGAGGGATGACATGTCACGTCTGACTCCAGACTATCTGGACAAAGAGGTATCACATGGACTGGTTTGACTTTTTGGAACATAGATTGGTGATTGCTGGAGGTATAAAGTTGTGGTCACACTAGACCCATGGCCAAATATGCAAACATTTCCCTCTTGTTTAACAAAATCAGAGTAAATTATTTTTGTGGTTATTGTTGCTATGTCATACATTCAGGTCACGAGATAATGCCTATATTCCCATATGGATTGTGTCTGGGACTGTATTTTACTACTGCTACTCTCTACTACTCACCTGCATACTTAAAAAACACAATTTACTAACGGTCAAAAAGTATGCTCTTCGTCAAATTCAACACATACTCAAACAAAATGCAATTTCAGACTCCGCTTAGGTTTTCAAGATCTGCAATTACTTGCAACACCAAAACAGATATCGGCAACAGGATATGATTTCACATTCTAGATTTCTGTTTAAATAGGTAATAAATCAAGGCCTAACTTACAGTAATATACATTATCCCAGTCATTATATGGATACATATCAAATAAATAAATACATGTACATAAAATATTGATTTGAGTTGAAATTGTTATTAGCTTACTAGTAGAAAGCATAAAAGACAGGACAGCTATGTGGAAAACATAGATTGCCTGGATAAATATTCAGTTAAACATTGTTGCTATGGACAATGATAATTTTTTAGAATCAAGTATTCCCTATAGCTGTGTATTAACAATTAAAAATACTTTTATTTACATGTTTGTGACAGGGCAGAGGGCGGGTTTAATAGTTCATTAAACTTTTATTCATATTGTCAAGCCGGTTTTCACCTCCTCCTTTCCCTTAAACCCCTTTAGACTGGTGCTGAAGACACGGCAAGGAGGAGGGATATGCCGTAGTGGAATTCTCGCCGCTACCATCCACCCCGACAGAGCAGCCGCAGCCATCTGCCAAGGTATGGAGGAGCCTGACGGCCTGGATGCGGAGAAACGGCCACCAACTGCGAGGGGAGAAGGGGCTCCTAACCGACTGCCTGGAGCAGTCAAGGCTGCTGCCAGGGGCGGAGGAGTACCCTTTTTTCTTGATCTCTCTCCTCTCTCTCTCCCACTGCTGCTCCACATTGGCCTTTTCCCTCTCTTTTAAATTTTACAGTATTTTTGTTGGGGGGGTAGTGCACTGTTACAGGGAGTACCTCCATATTTTTGACTGCGGACGGTGGTGCGAGAGAGAGAGAGAGAGAGAGAGAGAGAGAGAGAGAGAGAGAGAGAGAGAACGTTTACAGGCATGCCATGTCCTATGTGGTGTTAACGTTGAGGCTGCTTTTGTGGATGGTTAATGTTCTCATTGTGAGAACATGACCATGGCAACGTTGCAGTCGTGATTTTTCTTACACGGTTAAGCCGCTCCAGCCCCGCCTTCTACCTACGGACCTCCCATTCCCCAGCATGCTTGTTTGCCCCGTTGAGCTCTGCGATGAGACCAGCTCACCTCACAGCCAGCTTAACGTCTCTAGATGATTGGTTCCTGGGTTTGGGGCGCTCACACAGCCACAACCCCCTGGTTCCTTTTTTCCCGGAAGTGCACAACGAACTAACAAGGTCATGGAGGACACCTTTTTCTGCCTGAACCCGACTTCCCAATTCGTCCGCTCTCACTACCCTCAATGGTGGCTGGATAGGTCGCCTCCGCTCTGCATATCATGGCCCTCCTGCAAATACACTAGGCCAAAGCTCTGAAAGAGTTGCACATGAGTAGTCCTGATCCTGATGTGATGCAGGAGCTGCACTTGGTGACCGACCTCACCCTCAGTGCCACAAAGGTCATGTTGCAAGTACTCGGGCATGCAATGTCCACCTTGGTGGTCCAGGAGCGCCACCTATGGCTGGATCTGGTTGATATGAGGAACGCTGACAAGGTTCGCTATATCAACGAACCCCTCTCCCAGATCGCCTATTCGGCGACACCACTGAGGACTGCCCAGCAGTTCTCGGTGGCGAAGAAGCAGAATGAGGCAATACAATGATCTTGCCCTTGCACGGCTGAAGATTCCATACATCGTCTGCTTGCTGAGGGCGTCCCCCTGCGGCGGCAAAAGCCCAGGCCGTTAAGCCACAGCCTGAGCCCAGTCCTCAGCCACAGCATAGAGCCCACCGCAGGAAGCAGAAGCCCCCGACTCATGGTCTGGCTCTAGGACCCAGAGGAAGGTTCATAAGCGCCCCTGAGATGGACGACCCAGGGAGCGATACGTCCGCCAGAACCCTGGAGCTGGTATCCAGACCAATCTTGTGTCCCCTTTTATTTTGTGTTCCCTGCACCCCAAACAGGCTGCGGTACCCACATTTTCAAAGAGCTGTTTCCTCACTGTTTACAACCACAATTATCACGTCAACCAGAACGTGGGCCCACCGCCTTCACGTGACCGGCCGCACTACACTCACTACGACGGCCAGGCAGTTGTGATGAGGTATGCGGAAGGTCAAAAAGCCCTCCTCCCCCGTCGTCAAACTCGCCTGCAGTTCCTTAAATGTTGTCCTTGGCTTTTTTGTAACCTCCTGAATGAGTTGTTGCTGTGCTCTTGGAGAAATTTCGGAAGGTCGGCCACTTCTGGGAAGGTTTACTACTGTGTCAGGTTTTCTCCATTTGGAGATAATGGCTCTCACTGTGTTTTTTTGGAGTCCCAGAGCCTTTGAAATAGCGTTGTAACCATCACCAGAATGATGTATTTAACTTTTTCCTCATTATTTCTTGAATTTCTTTTGACCTTGGCATAGTGTGCTACTGGGTGAGACCTTTTTGTCAATTTCATGCTGCTGAAAAATGTATATTTATGTGTTGACTTGATTAAACAGGGCAGGCAGTAATCAGGCCTGGGTGTGTCTAATCCAGCTGTACCACATTATGAATGCAGTTTAATAGATTTGAGGATTTACTAACTAATGGGGGCAAATTCTTTTTCACACAAGCCCAGTTGTTATTGGATAACTTTTTTGCTTCAATAAATAACACTATCTATCTATCTATCTATGACTTTCAGATTAGGCTTTTTCGAGCCAAATTAATTCACAGGTAGGAGTGAATAGAAGTAAATGGAACCCAAATTGTACTGTATGAATGCACCTTACTCAAAAATTAAAGCAATCTACGTGGCTTGGCTTTTTATATTCTACCCTTACTTTGTAGCAAGCAACACACGAGAGTAAATAGCACAATTCCCTTTCTTTTTGGGAGGCAACTTAAAACATCTAGCATTTTTGGAGAAGAATAACTGTACTACCACTGTATGTGGAATAGAACTTAGTGAAATTAGCTGCCTCCTTGGCCTAAAAGACACAGTTTGGCTATTTTCCATTTGTTGTTTCTCTCAACTGAATTTCAATAGTCTGTCTAAGCGAAGACCGCAGGCATAGTCCACCCATTCATAATTCCTGTTACTCACGACAAGTATAGATATTATAGACACCCCTGCACTGAAGGCATTCTGCAATTTACTCATTCCCTCAAAATTTAGTAACACAAGCACCAACAGAGCTGTAAAAAGAAGAAAAACTTGAAACACCCTTTTCCGTATTCAGGTGTTGATACTCAAATTGTGTACGGTGTTACATTAAAGAATACTGAATATAAGGAAAGCAAAAAGAAAAATGGGAGGTTTCCGTGAAATGATGATTCACAAAGAGTCCTCCTAGAAGGGAATTTTGTGGGGTTGCACATTTGCCTCCCATTCCCTAGTCTTCAGCTAACACTTACTTCTCACGGCCAAGGAAATGGAACAAATGAAAAGAGAAAACTCTGCTATTAATTTGACACCACCACCATTTCACAATTTACAAAGAAACCAGTGTTATGGAATGACTAACCAAAAATGTCAAAATACAAATCTCAATCTCTCTCTCTTTCTCTCTCTCTCTCCTTTTTTAGTGAAATATTTAACTTATGGTACAACACATTTTTCAGAAGAGTAGCTTGTCTGAAATTTAAATGGATAATTTACACACTCACAAAAAATTTGAATAATAATAATTCTACAGTTTCTAAGTAGACACCTAAATATTGTTAAAAGTAATTCTGAAACAGAAATAAAAGCATGTTGTGCATGTTATACAGGATGAACAATCATCCTGTATAAAAACCTCTGCCTTTTGAGAGCATCGCAGGATAATTTAATCAAGTCATTTTTATTTGTATAGTGATTTTCACAGCATACATAGTTTCAAAGCACCTTTCCAGAAAATCATGCATTAACAGAAATTGAACACTGTAATATCTATAGTCTTAGAGTCATCGTTGTTTATTTTGATTAAATATGATTGTAAATTGTGTATAAAAATAAATAATTACATTATAATTGTATTTAGAACCACAGTGAGCAAGCTGAAGGCAACTGTTGCAAGGAACACAAAACTCCATAAGATGCAAGTCATGGTTTAAAATGATTAAACTATGTAAGTGTTAAGGGACAGTGTTTAAAAATCGATTTTGTATGAACTGTAAGATTAATGTCTAATTAATCTAGTTCAGCCTGGATTAACCGCAGAAGTTCATATAGCTGCATTGTCCTTTGTTAATTGGCCGATGAAGGCTTTTGTTAGCAAATAAATGCAAGTCTATGAATTCCATTTTAAGAGTGTAGTCCATAATTAGACCAAGGTGATTCAGACAGAGATCAGTGAGGTGCATTGCAGTTCAACCAGCAGGTAATTTCGGTGACGTCTGTCCTAAATCCAAGTTTCAGGCAGTGGTATAAAGTATCCCAAGTCTTATGGTTGGAGTTAGCATCATTTCAAGTCCATCATAATACATATTTATATATACTTATAACAGATGAAGGTCAGGCAGTCTGTACAAAGCGAATAATGGATTGCTGCCACTTTTATTGTCATTGTTTTGTCTGTAAATGAGTCAATTCTTACAACAGGTGCTTGTCAAGGCAAAAATAGCAATCACTTCTACCATATTTTTTTGTGAGATTGTAGTGCCATTTGCATGACAGTTACAGCTGATAGGAATGCATCACTGTTTTACCTAGCAAAAGCACATTTATTTGTTAGTGCTGAAGTTCAAATTGATCAAGATAGAAAAAACACTACTTTTATGAAGATCTTTTGGCATTTAAAATCATTATCCTCTTTTGTTGTATGACAAAGTTCTCATTTTGTGTTTCCTGCAAAAAAATTTAATAGTGGATTTGAACACCATAAACGATGAGTAAATGATGACAAATTCTTTCAGTTTTAGCTAAACTATTCCATGAAAATCAAAGAAGCAATCCATTTTCAGCAAAATATCTTAATTACAATCCATTGTCTGTCTCAAAACACAGAGCAACTTTTTCTCTAAATAACTGTCATCTCATATACTCCAGATATCTGCATTGTTGAAATCTTGCATATTTTACCAAGCTTCATTATAACACTGATCTTTTGCAATGTAACAGAAAATAGCATGATGCATCACAGGCAAGTAAACACAGAAATGCAATCATATGGCCAGTCCTGATATCAGGCCTGCAGATGAAACTGCTACAACATAAAGCCACACATCATTCTCTCATCTTCTCCTTGTCTCCAGCTCCTAAATTACTGATATGTAAGAAGAGACCAAGAGGTAGCACTTATTAACACTGTCTGTGTCTGTGTGAGTGCGAGACAGAGTGAGAGGGAGGATGAGAAAACAAATGATAGAGAAGGAGACATGATACGTGTGTCTGGAAAAGAAAGACTAAAGGCAAACATAAAATGTCTTTACAGTATGTGGCAGAGAAGCCACATCTGAAGTCCACAAAAGTGCATATATGTTCAATAGCCTCAGAAATATGTTGATCAGGGTTGGTAGGGTTACTTTTAAAATGTATTCCACTACAGATTACAGAATACATGCTTTAAAAGGTAATTTGTAACATATTCCATTAGATTACTCAAGGTCAGTAACATCTTCTAAATACTTTGGATTACTTCTTCAGTGAGACAAAATACACATTAAAACTACTTTCTCTGAAAAACCTAAATATATTATGCAGTGTTGTTTCTAAAACAAGAGTAATCAATTTGACCTTGTTTTAAGGATTTTTATATGTTTTTTACAGGAAAACAATACAAAAATAATTATCAAGAATATGATTTTTGCCCTAATATCAAAGATCTTACTAGAAAAAAAAGAAATTATGATCCAACATGAATTTTCTTCATAAAAAAGTATGATTGTTTGCTAACGATTTAGACAATGTATTTACATGCATTCTATTAGTATGCAGGGTACCTTTAAGATGCTGACCATCTAATTTGCATATGTGTGTGCTGTGTGATTTGAGAGTTACTCAGTCTGTGTGAAGGTGCAGGAGGAAGATGACAGATCTGCTCTCCCTGACCTTTATTATACTTTTATGTTTTGTGACGCTAATGGTTTGTTAATTTTCTCATGTATGAGATGAGCGTGCAGCCTGTGTATCTGCCATTAAATATGTGGAATACAGACTTTTGCTGTTTGGCTCCATGATTTGTTGGACTAAACCATTTATTTCTGGGGAAAAGTATTACAGTGCCTGATAACTTGTGCATTTAAAATGACTAGAAATAGCATTTTAGCTTGGCTTATTTCTATTTCTTCTGCTCCAAACTTACTTCAAACTTACTTCTCCGTCTGCTCATATGAATGTAACAAATCATAAGAAAGTGTTTCACCGCTGTTCAAAATACACATCATATATATATGTATAAATGTTTTCCATATGAAAGGACAAAATATTAAATTAAACAAATGACAATAAAATGCAAATATCTTCAGCAATCAAAATACTTTTTGAATGTATTCTAATTACCAGTTATTTAAATTGTAACTCTAGTGGATTACAGTTACTAATATTTTTTATTTTAAATACTATTCCTGTTACATGTATTCTGTTACTCCCCAACCCTGGCAGTTGGCCAGTTAAATTCTCCACCCTCCAATGCTTCTATCACTTAAACATGCTGCTCTTTCATTCTACCAGGTAGTTTCTAATATGAGCCACATGTACTTGCAAATACATGGATATTTGTTTCAAAATGTGTCCATACACTTATTTTAAATTAGAATGTCAGGTTAAAAATAAATATAACTTTATAAAGGAAAGTATACATATATAAGGTCCTATAACTCTTCACCTTTTTATTTATTTATTTATTTATTTATTTTTTAACACTTTTATTAACTATTTTTTTATTGTATTAACACTTATTTATTAACTATTTTTTAAAAGTACAAATATTCCATGTAGTCTCTTAATTAATATGAGGTAATAAAAGCTGCCTGCATATTGCATTCTAATTATATTATTATTAGACAAATGTTTAAAATAGTTTTAGATGGAATATATTATGCACATCTATGGGACATGTACATTTTCCAAATGTATTTAATATCAAGCACCCACACACAAATGCTGCAAGCAAAGTCACAACAATAATCAGAGCAAATGAGGCAGAGCTAGGTTTCTCTCTGACTTCAACATTCTGTTTTATTTTCTCTTCAATAGATACTTTTGTTCTTTCTCTGTCTGATTATCCACACAAGAGGCATTTATTGTTCTTCATTCACCTTGACTGCTCGAGAAAAGGATAGCAGTCACAGGAACAATGACAGCGGCTAATTAGATTGCATAACGACACCCCAACATTTCATATTAGCATCAAATTGTGTATTAATTTACTATTAAGTGTTTTTCCATTGTACCCCATACACATGCTCTGGTAATGCAAATAAGGGCAACATGGTGGACATGACTGTGCAAATGCAATGGAAATGGATTGGAATGAATATCATCAAATTAAATTGTGTTCAATTAAACAACAAATTTGTTTTGTGTATGTGCATCAGTGTGTGAATATCTGATGGGGAGTGCAAGTGTATGTTTGCAGTCATGTTCGAATAGTATTAAATAAAAAAACAAATTAATACCTCTTTGGGGGCTTGCTGCATTAGCTTACTGTTTCACAGTGAATCCGTAAAGCTGCAGGGATCCGTTTGGATCCTGCCGGTGCACAGAATATGTATGGCTTAATTGCAGAAGTTGAAACATAATGAGAAACTTTCTATGGGTGTGCCTGGATGAGGGAATAGCACTTCTTAGCAGGGGGATATCAATGTTTAAGGAGGTATCACGCTTGACTGGGACAGTATTTTGCTAAGTCTTTGTCTTGTTGCAATGCAAATTTAAGTGTTCAACTGATTTAATAAGAACTACACATTAATTGGCTCCAAAATGTATTTGGACAATTAAGGCACACTTAAAAGTGTCTGAATTGCATTAGGTAGCAAAATCTCAAACCAATATTCATTTATTTTAAAGAAAGTTAGCACAAGCACAACTTGCAAACATTACATTTCACAACAACAACAAGTTTTTAATGTATAAAACAATAGTTATACTGTTCAAAACGAAGACAAAAAAGCATTTTGACACTTTTTGGTTGTCAAACTTAGTGGAACGTAGATAAAATGATGAACTACTCCTGTAGTTCAACAAGGACACCTGTGTGAACTTGAGGGGAACTGACATCATAAATCCACTAAAATAACTTTGAGGCCAGTTGGTTAAAAGTAACAGCAAAAATGGCTATGAAAACTTTATTTAGTTCAGAGAACTATATACTTTGTGTTTGATGCATTGTATTTAATGCAATTACATATATTTTTTTTTTTCTCCATACATCCATACAAGTGGCCAAATACCTTTTGGGGCCAATTTAGATATATCCCCTTGCTTATTTATTTCTTCTGTACCACAGCTTCCATCTAGAGTTACCTGTTTGTGACTACTACACACTTTGCAGCTAAACCCAGTGCCAGATTGCAGCCTTGCAACACCTTCCTGACAAATGCTCACACAATCAACCCACAGGTAACACTTAACACTGACAGCAGCATGCATGCAAACACACCCACACGTTAAGAATGCATCAGATATTGGAGGCTTTAGCAAATGGTCTCTGCACATAGCTGCAACTGGAGCATGCAAAGACACAACTTTTTATCTAGGGATGCATTACGATGGCTGACTAGTCATCTGACAATGGAATAGTTGATTAGTCATGTCACCTAGTTTATCTAAATTATTTAGTATATATTATTTTCAGTTTTTATCTATTTTTGCGGTGGTGTCAATTTGCAGACAGTGTGCTGTGTTAGAACTGTTCAGATAATTTGCACAGTAAAGCCCTCAGAAAAGTTGCTACTTTAAATTTGTTGTTAAAGTACTGATGCTACTGCCATACATTCACACAGATGTCTTTGGTGGTGTTATTTGAGCTTCCCGCAATGAGTGTTGGATTTTTTCCACCTAAAAATAAAAATGTAAAGTTAAAAAAGTCTATAGACACCTGCATTCTGGTCCTATCCGTTGTGCTACATTTAGCTGTTTTTAAAGGCAATGATGCATCTTTTCAGGGTCAAGTGAGCCCAAAACCATCATAAACACTGATTGGGCCACTAGTAATCTAAATGCTCACCAATATGTCGATTGATAACTGCCAAAAATCAGCTTATTCATCAAAATGCGGCAACAAAAGAAAACCGTGTTTAAATGAGATTTCACTAGGTTATTCTCTGCTTTTGACTTCAAAATGTAAACTGGCATGTGCAAACACTTGCACGTAATGGATAAGCTGGTAAGAACGCTGGTGAAGTTATTTATATGCAGAGCAAAATGGCGTAATTGTTTTTGCTAAATTGTTTACGACCTTACCCAGACAAAGAAAAAATTAATGACCACACATATTGTTGGGTTATTAAGCATTATCAATTTAAGAATGTGTATGTGTAGCTCATTCAGGCAACTGACTGACTTGAAAATATGTAGTTTTGCACATCCCTATTTTTAACATTACAGAAATGCCCTCCATTACCCACTCTATTGTAAACTTAAAAGTAAAAGTTTCCCCCACAGCCTCAAAGTGAACTCTGAAAACGCAAAGGGAAAATTTATAATAATCTGTCAAAATCAATCATGTTGAAAATCCAAAGACTGAGTCTTTGAGCGATAAAGCAAGCTTTGATGAAATCACAAAATCTCACTTTGACAGCCAAGCGCCACGTCATAGATTCACAAGACCACAGTCATTTACATCTCAGAAGCTTTTAGAATTTTTAGAGCCTCGGTATAGAGTGGTGGAGAAGTACTATCATATCAACACTGCACATTCAAACAGAGGACACAATTTGCCTACACTAGAATCATGTACGACCAGACAGAACAAAGTTAGTGAATTCACAGATCTTGCTGTTTTACACTCCAAAACTGTTTACAGGAACCTTGACAGCTCAGGGTTAGAAAACTTGCCACCTTGGATATTTCCTGTTTGCTGTGTCTTAAGCAATGACCTGTCTCTCCTGGGACCACTACTGGAAATTACTTGTGTGGCTTGCTAAACACAGCTGCAATTCAAGTCCCAGAGTTCTCGGATCTCAGAGATGTGCTGTCTACAAGAAACTGGTGATCAGGCCTGGGTGAGGTTTAATGGGATGTCTCAGAACACATCGGATTGCTGAGAGGACTGGCTAGAAATCTTTTTACCTGGTGTTTCTGGACCTTCATTTGACCCTAAAGAAAAGTAAGTAGTGTAGTCTTATCTTCACACTGCCCATGGACTGCCCCCAGTATATTTGCTCTAACTCAGTCTGATGCATTTTGCAGACATAAATGGCATGGCACACAAGAACTAGTTAAAAGTTGTCTGTTCCAATCTTATTGGCTAGCTTTATGCAACTACGTATGCGCCAGTTTGATACAAAGTTATGTTTACAGGGTACTAAATTAATACAATGTAATGTGAACTACAGTACTCAATGGATTTGCCAAAGTCTTTGAGTTTTGTTTGAGGAACATAGAAGCAAGTAAATTAGACAACCATGAGCAGAACTACATATTGTGATAATATGTGTTGTTTTTGTGAAATAATCTGTACTTTTTTGTTTTTGTGGACAGATCGGGATTGTAAATGCACAATGATTGTTTTTTAATATTTTCTTCTGTTTTCTTTCAGTCCATTAAAGGGATACTTCACCTCTGGGAAGATGAATGTGTATTTAAAATTGGTCATTTATATAGTATAAATGTGAAATTATTTTTGAATTTGAAGCATTCTAGACTGAGAAAAGGCAGAAAATGTATTTTTTACTCATGTGGCTGAAAGACAACAACTCCCAGAATACACTTGCTTTGCTGCCCATACGAGGCCACTCCCAAACCACGCCTACCGGTTACAGGCGGCAGTATCTGAAAATATGGTACAACTAGGCTTGCTTTTATACATCGTGACTCTATAAATCATGAGTTAGTTGATAAATTGACTGACTGGAAGAACATTATGATAATTCCGGGTGTCTAAACTCTGTACATGATGTCTTGGTAACAAAAAGAAAAACAAACAAAATACTCACTTTACACTAAGCCGTCCGTTTGTCCCTGCGGGCTTTGGCTGGCGTTTCCAATTTATCTTCGGGATCCTAAAATAAGTTTCCAGGACTCCCCTGTCCATGTGTGGTACAAAACTTGGGTGCTCAGTTATACATGCTCAAGTTAGCGGTGCTGTTTCATCAGCGGATTCAGCGATCTCGTCCAGAAGAAAATGGCATCGCTGAAATTCGCGACAGCAATAGGACACTCTATCTGTTTCCATAGGCGCACAGCGAGAGCACTGACACCACCAGTCCGCCCCAACTCGAGTCTGGCCGGGCTCTTCCTCCTGACCACCAAGCAGGTTTTGCTCCCCTGCTACAGCAGCTGCTCCAGCCTCTGTTCATCGCTGTATTGCAGCTCGTACAGGTAGCCGCGAGCATCAGATTCTCACAACAGATCTTCGTAATCCCCTTCTGCCATTTCAACTTCAAAACTACCTTCCGCCATCGTGATTAGTCTACTTGTATACAAACTTTCTACACAGAGCAAGAGTCTGTTTTCTTAGCTTCTACAGAAAGATGGCTGACATTATCTTCACATTCTGTGAGTGAGATCCCGCCCCATATGGGCGTGGTGAAAACATGCGGAATACTGGCTGTAGTTTTAAGCCTCTGGCCCAAAAATCCTCCGATGACGCAAAATGACAATTTTTGCGTCATCGGAGGATTTTTTCCAGACTAAAAATAAAGAAATCTCTCGTCTCAGGGGTATATGATGGGGGGGAGCTCTGTAATTCGAAAATACTACTGGTTTTCTACTGATACAAAGCTTAATGCTAAATCCTGAAGTAACCCTTTAACAGGTCGACACAACTGAAAATTTATTTGAATGTGTTTTCAAGCTGGTTTATTATTTTGGTATCAACTGTTTCAGATAAACATAGAAATAACTGTGATTGGTTGTTTTATATGACGGTCAGTTGAACTCTTTCTGTTTAATTGGGCACACATTCATACATACAGAATAATCAACCTGATATGTCTAAAGTCACTTAGTTACTTAACTAATATGCAACTCTGAAGCATAAATCGACTATTGGCAAATTACAAAAAGAAATTAATCTCACTGCTTATTCAGCAGCGCATGTAACAGCATTCAGCTGTTGTCAGTCAACACACAGATACGGACCGGAGCACGTGTTTTTAAGTTTTATTGTCATAAAACATTGTCACATTGTCACATTGCTTTCCAAAACATGAACAAGCACAGTTTAGGTTATGATATTTGATTGTGTCTTGTTCGGTCAAATGTTTTTTAAGGACTGGGATTTTTAATGCATTAATTTCTCAGATTAATAGTTGACTATTTAACTCCTGGTTTGGAAACGCTCACTAATTACTACATTGAGATTCCCTACTTTCATTGTATAGTTGAAAAATGGCCATCACGGTTTGAAAATATATATATTTTTTTTATATCTGTCTCCTGTGTGAACTTGCTCAAAGCAGCATAAGGGGTGGAGTGTTCTGGCCACGAAGCTGGCCTAACAAAACAATTGTAGTTAATGGTGAATGTGGCAACTATTCTAGAGAATGTGTGAACAACCCAGGAGATCAGCCGTAACAGAAATACTCAAACCAGCCAGTCTGGCACCAACAAACATGCCACGGTCGAAATCACTGAGATGATTTTTTTTCCCTCATTCTGATGGTTAATATGAACATTAAGTGAAGCCCCTGATCTGTATCTGGATGATTTTATGCATTGTACTGCTGCCACATGATTGTCTGATTAGATGATCACATGAAAAAAGTAGATAGAATAAGAAGCTGAAAAACTGAGAATTCTGTTAGTGTTCCTTTTGGATGCTACACTTTGATCATTCATAGAGTACATGGTGTGTTCATAGTGTAAATTGTAAGTGCATAGTCTAGAGTGCGTCATTTGGAACACAGCTAATAGTTTGAGAAATTGTTCGTTTACTGTTAATTAAATCTGTTCACATTATCTGATATTTAGAATGGTAAACAACATTTTGCCAAACAAATGCCCTTAGCTGCTCTAAAACAACCCAATTAATCTACTAAGAAATTTTGAAGATTTTTGCTTTAGTCCCACAATGTCAAATTAATCATTCTAGTCTATATCAGAAGACAGATTAAATCACAAACCTCTGCTTGTCCTCATTCAGCTGCGGATTAAAGCCTGTCAGCATAATGATTTCAATCAGTTAATAAAAAATACAAAAAATAACTTTGCAATTCTATAAGTGCTCTTTAATCCTTCAAAAATCTTGTGAGTCTTTGTCTTCAAGGTGATTTTTATCAGTCTAGTAGAGGACAAACTATGAAAACAGATTTTAACAGTGATAGTCTTCTTTTGCCTACATGCATCACACATCGTCATGCCCAGTCCATCAACACTAACAAGTCTACAGCATCTTCAAAATGATTTTACAACCTGACATACACATTGCTGGCATGTCACCATTAGACACATTCAAATTAAATGGAGGAAGAACATGCTCTCCATACCTGTGATGGTCAATGAATACACAAGCAACCAGCCAAGAAATGATTTGGCTTTGGGAATTGAAGATCTAATGAAACAAGCTGCTTTGAAGTGGCGTGTCTAATGTTTTTCTGTTAACGGTACTCCTGTTGAGGAAGACTCATATTGGGATTTGATATGCTTCTATCACCAAAGCCCTGTGATGAGAAACACTTTACCTGATAACACCCTGAGCATGGATGTTTTACACTGGCTATTTCCCAACAACAACATACAACAGGCAGAGTTAAAAGTGGCTGCAAATTGGCCTCAGAAGTGGGGTGTGGGATAGGGATGGATCAAACAAACCGACTAGACAAAGAAAATTGTATCTTCCACTTACATTTACATTTATATATTTGGCAGATGATTTTATCCAAAACAACTTACAAAAGAGGAATGACACATCATAAGCGATTCATCTTGAGGAGACTGTGGTTTGAAAAGTGCTGCATTACAAAGTTTCACTAGGATCAGGATAGTAGTATCCAAGACAGATTATAGTGGAACAAGAATATATATAATGATTTAATTTTATTTATTTTTTATTTTTTTATAAGTGAATGGTTAAGTGCTCATGGAAAAGATGTGTTTTTAGCCATATTATTACTAAAGCCACATATTAAGAGAATATGAGATGCTCGCAAAAAAGAAACAAAAAGAAAAATATTCTAAAGAAATCTATCTATCTATCCATCCATCCATCCATCCATCCATCCATCTCTATCTATATCATCTATCTGTTTATCTATCTATGCCACTTCGGTCTGAGTGAACGCAAAGACAAGGGGATGTGTGTCTTTGTTTGGCTCCAACTATACAAAGAATAGTGGCTGATGGTGCAAAACTGACAGGCCTTTCAGCACAACATCTGTTAGCAAGCTCAACATCATTAAGCCGGCTCACACAGATCTGACATCTCTGCAGTATTTTTCTGCATTGATGGGCAGCAGCTAGCTAAAAGGATGGCTGAAAACAACATACAGAGCTTTGAATTTGACATTTTAATTCTCAAAAAAAATAAAATAATAAATTACGGAAAAAAACACCACTTAAAAATATAGCAAGGGATAGAAACAGATTTAGATGAATGAATTTCTTGAGGTCATAGTTAAACAACATGTTGGCATTTAAAAGTTTCAACAAGATGCCCCTTTATTTAACAAACAGGGGCCGCATGTAATGTTTTCCACAATAAGAGAAATACACAATGCATTCCTTGCCAAGCTTGAATCAGTAGAAGTGGGTCCTTTAAACAGACACATCTATTAATTATCAGGACTGGTCCATCTATTTCACAAGACAGCAAATGAAACAGAAAACATATTAGCTCATGTTTGTTAAAACAGACTCAAAATAAATGAAGCAATAGAACAGAGATATGAGGAAAGATTTGAAAACAAAGAGAATGAAGGAAACAGAAACAGGAAATGAGAAATGGGGGGGGGGGGGGGGGGGGGAGAGAAAGCAGATAGGGAGGAAAAGGAGAGAAAAGAGAAGGTAAAGCATAAAAAGATGCTAATCAGTTTAAAGGTGAAGTGTCACTTTATTGCAATGTTTAATACTTTCTCCTATTCCAGTTTAACATGCAGAGTCAACTATAAGTAAGTCACTCATAGGTTGTTTTCCCCCAAAAATGGAAATGAACATGCAAAGAACAGGAAGAGAGAAAAAAAAAATAATGAGACAGGGAGACTTGATTATGGTACTTACACATGCAAAGGAAGGAAAAATTAGTTCTGCTTATCTCAGACACATCACATAAATGTATACCAGGCCTTAGGTCAGTAATTGAGAAACTAATGTGGTTCCTCAGAGATCCAAGCTGCATCCGACAGCCAGTGTTTCTCATATCTCACAAGTGCGGTCCAACTTGCATTTAAGATTGTGTTCCACCTGCAAGCCAGAAATTAAGGGAGGCATTTCTATTATGAGAAAGATTGAGCCGGTATGCGAAAAACCTCATTAACATGAAAGCATGGGAAGACGTGAAATGCAAGTTAAATTTTTAAGAACGAATAAGAAAGTTGGAGAACAACAACCAAAAACTCCACTGTCAAAAAAATAATCTTTTCTTCAAACAATATAGGGTAAACTAAGGTTATTCTCACTGTGTTTACATTGTCTTAAATTTACATTGCATTAAATATATTTTCGTGTAAATAAATAACATAACTGTCATAATGTCCCAGCAACCAAAGCAGTTGCATAGCCAGAAATGAGGCTCTGCTTGTGCCAAGGGACTGTGTGCATGCAAGAACTGTTGACAACCATTAATTTCTTTTTAGCTCTTAATTATTTTTAAGCTACATGTATAATGACTTAGCAATTAATGCTGTGCACCTTTATCAGTGGATTAGGTAGGCCTTTTAATGTATCCAAATATTAGGCTTAACATATAGTGATGAAATCGTCTCGGGTTACATGTGTAACCCTTGTTCCCTGAAAAAAGCAGAACGAGATGCTAAAAGTGCTATGGGAACGATCTTGCATTGTGACCAGCTGTGAATATGTGTGTAACACGTCAATGAACATTGACCGGAAATTTATAGCCTCGGTTGGTGAAATCATTGGATGCACCTGTGGCCAGGCTATAAATAGAGGCGTCACCAGCGTGTTCGTCAGATACTTTTTTCTAAGGAGCAGTCGTGGGACATCCCAGTGCGGCAAAGAAGCGCAGCATCTCGTTCCGCTTTTTTCAGGGAACAAAGGTTACACATGTAACCCGAGACGTTCCCTTTACAAAAAGATTCACTATGATGGTGCACTTGCTAAAAGCACTATGGGAACGAAATACCCACGCCGCCGCACTGGGAGTAGCATGAACACCGGAGTAGCATGAACATCCAAACCATAGAGCTTGAAGAATGTGTGCGGAGAGGACCAGCCTGCCGCATCACAAACTTATTCAGGCATGAAAGATTTAATCCATAAAATCTGAGAATGTGTGCGGAGAGGACCAGCCTGCCGCATCACAAACTTGCTTAGACATGAGCTTAGATGTCGACCCAAGGGCATAAGAGCCCAGGGTAGCATGAACATCTAGTAACATGACCATAAAACCAGATGAATGTGTGCGGAGAGGACCAGCCTGCCGCATCACAAACTTGTAGAGACATGAGATTGAGATGTCGACTCAAGGACGTAAGAGCCCGGAGTGGCAAGAACATCCAAACTTGTAAGAATCTAATGAATGTGTGCGGAGAGGACCAACCTGCCGCATCACAAACCAACTGCAGAGGGAGATCTATAGCCAAGGCTTTAGAGGAGGAGAGTCCTCTGGTAGAGTGCACCCTAAAACCTACTGGCGAAGCTTGACCGCGCGCCTTGTAGGCCCGGGCAGTAATGCCCCTCACCCAAAGTGACATAGTCTGCCAGGAGGTAACCGCCACCTGGTCACGGCTTCCAAGGGAAGAATTGCTGCCCTGACTTCATGCCACTAGCAAATGCGGTGGACATAAGTCTGAAGGGTACAGAATGGACAAAGCCTGAGAAGTCTTAACCGTGCCGGCGTTACAAACGGCAGGGAGCAGAAGGCTTAGAGAGTAACCGGCCAAGGGTCGTGAAAGGCACCTTGGGCAGGTAGTCAAGGTGAGGGTGCAAAGAATGCTTTTGGTCATACCTGGGGCAAACTCTAAACAGGCCGGCAAAAAGAGACAGAGCCTGTAGGTACCCAAGTCTCCTTAGAGACGTAATTGCCATAAGAAAAACCATCTTGAGAGTCAGAAGTCTGCCAGACGCTGACTCTAGAGGTTCAAAAAGGGATCTCAACCAGACCCTCAAGGACTACTGCTAAGTCCTATGAAGAGGTCCTTAGCATGGCTCCCAAATGAAGCACACGAGTAGAGGATGCCTCTTAAAGGGCACCCCTTCCATCAAGGCATGGCAAGCCGAAATGGAGGCCACATAGAACCTGGAAGTGGGGGGGCATGTGCCTGCTGACAGTTCTTCCTACAGAAAATCCAGAACTGAAGCGAACTGGCAGTTAGCTGGTTATGCAATATGAACTTAGTAGAGGGAAACGCATACAGGCGCAATCTGGGCCATGTATGCGCCACCACGTTCAACCCCCCTGGGGGGGGACTGGGTGACTCGGGGAGAAGTAGAGGAGACATTGCGCAGTTCATAGAGGCGAAGAGGTCCTCTTCTGCCCTTTAAAATCTACACAGATCTTCTCCAAGTGGAGGGAGCCCTAGCACTTAAAATGTCCTTGATAACCTCAGGAGAAAGCCCTGTGCACCTCAGTTGGTACCCAACAGGGGCCAAGCATGAAAGGTTCCACAATTCAGGCCGGGGATGAAATACAGTCCCCTGTGCCTGAGAAAGAAGGTCCTTCCTGTTCGGAACCGCCGAGGCAGGCCGTCGAGGAGACAATTTAACTCTGAGAACCATACTCTGTTCAGCCAGCGCGGCGCTATCAGAAGGAGGCAAGACCCTTGCTGGCGAACCTTGCCAAGACTCCCGGGAGCAGAAAAACCGGGGGAAAAATGCATAAAGACTCATTCAGGGTCATGTATGTGCCTTTAAGTCCAGACCCAAGGGGGCTGGGTGACTTAGGGAGAAGTAGAGGAGACATTGCGCTATCATAGAGGCAAAGAGGTCCTCTTCTGCCCTGTGAAATGTCACCCAGATTTGTTCACTACCTCAGAGTAAATCTGCTCCCACATGTTCTATGGCCCCTTTGACCAAGATATTTTGCAGTTCTTTCCACAGTATACATGCCTGTCCCGGTTTCACAGTAGTGGGAACCACGCCGTTGAAACGCGGAGGACGGCGAGCAAATTGAATTCTGTAGCCTCTTTATACTGTTTCTAGAACCCACCTAGAAATACCTGGCAGAAGTTTCCACGCTGCCAGGTTCTCTGAGGTGTTATTTCTGACACTTCCTGTTGAGGGCATGTTGAGTGTTCCGCGTCCTGGATCAAGGCAGGAAGCAACAGTACACCCAACTCTTTGTTGTAAGCCTCTATTACCCGAAACACCAAAGGCGGCGGGAGTGAAGAGGTTTTGTGAGGGTATCGGGAGGGCCAAAGTGGATGATACACACGCCCCGTCCTGAGGGGAACTACCCCCACAAGGCTGGGTACAAAACCGTCAGGGTTTCTTTATCTTAGAAATCACGCCCTTGAGGTCTTGCATTGGGGGCTGCTGAGGGTGACGAACTGGACCCCAGTCTTTACGAGGGTGAGCACGATTCGCCACGTTTTGTTTTAGAGCCTCCCGTCTAGAAGGAACGGGGCGGGGCGGGGCTGGGTGGCCAATGGCCCCTCCCCCTGAGTGAGGTGCCCACACTCAGGTCCTTCAACAGATTTAGCCTAGTGCGCTTGTAACACTGCCATAGTGTGCAGTGCAACACCAGCCTGACCTGCTGCCTGATAAGCTTTCCCCACAAGCGTGGAGGTGCTCCTGCACAGCTTTGTGGGGAGAATAGGTTTCCTTAGCGATGATGCTAAGCCAGGCGAGAGAAAACCTGCAGGTGTCTCTTCTACCGGCGGTACCCCCGAGCTTCAGCACCCACGATAGTTGAATAAACCAACATCGAGGTCACGAAGACACGGGAAGTATAAATTTCCTCCATAAAGAAAATACTTGTTATGGAGGTCATAGAAGAAAGGAAGGGACTGATACAGAGTTCCATTCCCTGTTTTATTTATTTAATTATTTTGGCCACCAGACAGAAATTTGTCTTCTACTTTGGAGCATTTGGGGGAGGGTCTCTTGTTCGTGTGGCCAGTCTAGCTGTAGTCTGGACACAGCCCGCGTAATCACCCCGAGTAATTTCTCAGCCACTTTATTATTGTGCGTGAAATGTACAGAGGTTCAGCGCCCCGCCCCCCTCGTGAACCGAAGAGGTGCCGAAGCATGCTTCGAGATCACGGGAAGGACAAGCTGGGTCTGAGGAGAGAGCGAGGGGACGAACCCGTCTCTCGCTCCTCAGCCAGATCCATGCGAGAGCCCCACAAATGAAATGTGGGCGCTGACTCCCAGAAGTAAGCGAGGCGAGCGTGAAGCATTTTGCCCGAAAGCAGATTGCAATGCTTGCATTTGTCTCCTAACTCCACAGTCGCTTTATTATTATGTGTAGGATTTACAGAGGTTCAGTGTCCTCATGAACCGGAGAGGCGTCGAGGCGCGCTTCAGGCTTACGAGGATCAGCTGGATCTGGGGAGAGAGCGAGCGAAAGGGATGAACCCGTCTCTCGCTCCTCAGCCAGATCCATACGAAAGCCCCACAAATTAAGTGTGGGCGCTGGCTCCTGGAAGTAAGCAAGGCGAGCGCGAAGCATTTCGACTGTAAACAGATCGCACGCAAGGCTCGCACCTGCCCCGCCTCAACGCAAGAGCAGCATGCTCTTCCCCAAACACACAAAACAAAAACTGGTGTGTGTTCGTTTCAGCCATAGAGCGTGAACATGGGAACACACACTTCTTGTTTTGTTTATCAATCTTTTTTTTTCTTTTTCTTTTCCAGAGGAAATAGAAAAGAGAAAAGGTTCACTGCGCACTTCCTAACAGAATCTAACTCCTAACAGAGGAAAGAAAGTTTGACAGGCTTGTGAGACACTCTGAAGAAAAGAGATCTGACGAACACGCTGGTGACGCCTCTATTTATAGTCCGGCCACAGTTGCATCCAATGATCTCACCAACCGAGGCTATAAATTTCCGGTCAAAGTTCATTGACGTGTTACACACATATTCACATCTGGTCACAATGCAAGATCGTTCCTATAGCGCTTTTAGCAAGCGCAGCATCATAGTGAAGCTTTTTGTAAAGGGAACTAAAAAATCATGATTCAATTTGATTATTTTAGGAACGCATTATAATTATTTTACAGAATATGCTGAACACACAAATGTAAATGTAAATTGGCTGAAAAAAAATAATATTAGACAAGAAATAAATGCTAATGCATTGTGTGGAACAAAACAATTCTCAGCAGTAAGAAGATCTTTACTAAACATTCTTTGCATGAAAGGAGTAGAGGGAGCAGGTTGCAAATATAAACAGAAAAGTATCCAGAATGTTACATTGCTTAGTAAACCAATATGAATAAAGGATAACATGTCTGACTTGATGCAAAAAATCAAAAAAAACAAACAAAAAATAGACGTTAAGGAGACTGTTGATTATGCTCAATACACACTAACATCTAATGGGAACATTTAGCTACTGAAACAATAATTGAAATATAAATGAAATCTAGACAAATAAGTCTCACCTTTAACTCAAGCTATGTCAAAGTGTTAACAAATTAATGGCATATAATTTAACACAAAGAGAACAAATAATAATCTCAATTGAAGATGTGCAGTAACTTTCCATGTGTGTTCAAATATTCAAAAAAATGCATAATACTGTGAAGAAAAGAACAACAAATCACTGTTTTGCTCAATTGGACACATGCAGTTATGAATAAAGACACAAAAAGCCAATCCCGGTATAATTTTTTTTGTAAAAGTACGCTTTCCTTAGACTTACGCACTCCGTGTCTGTTGTGAGAGTGCAAATGTAATCTGAGTCGGCCTCTGTAACACATTAGTTGCATTCACGCATACAGCCTTTTATAACAAATTACCCACAATTTCCAGTTTAGAGGTCATTTGTGAACAGGACCCTTTAAAAAATACTGGTACAATTTGCTCTGGCGATTTTCCTAAATGATAAGTTGTATCATTACCTATAAATGTCCTTATTGATGGCATGTGTGAACAGCACATTTGGTACATTTACCAGTAAAGGCAACCCAACAATTTTCCTCTAATTTACCTGGTTGCATATGTGAATGGGAATACTGAGTATTATTACAAACGTTTTGACAAATATTAATACTGCTCCTTTCCATGCAATAAAAACATAGAAAGGTAAAAAAAAATATATAAAAAACAGACAAAAAAGCACCAGCCATACAATATAGATTTGTGAAATGAATAGACTGAAATAAGTTGTTATTATGATCATGCATGAATGAGATTTGAGAACTACGGAGGGGAATATTGACATACATTTCAGTCTGTCTGTCAATCTAATGTATGGGCTCAGAAGTCTTGGAAAATAGTACACAAGTTGCATGGACCACTTTTAGCCTGCTTTTGTAATGCTATTAGTCCATTTTGAACTTGACAGACCCTGGTCACTACATATACACTATACTTTCGTTGTATCGAAAAATCACCCTCTACATTCTGCCGAATAATGACAGAATCTTAATTTTTGGGTGAACTATTCCTTTAAACCACTGTTCTAGTATGATTAGAGAATTTTCCCTAAGAAGGGCTGGGGAGTTAAAGACTTATTGCGCCTGTAGCTTAGCTCTAAATCTTATTCCTCCCTCTTCCAATGTTTTACGATATAGACTGTTTCATCTGATGGCAATGCAAATACTGAATATAAATGAAATGTTTCCCTAGTGTGCTTCTGATCAGTCTTGTTCCTATGGAGAGCAATACAATGTGGTTTACATATTTTCTGTCGCACCCACAGTCAAGGGCGCACCAGTTCATACATACACTAAGCGTAATGAGGAATGCCTAATGAATTCAACATGGACTGGGCAATTGGCATAAATGAAACAGAAGTATAAATAAAACATTTCGCTCTATCTCTCTGCATTTCTCTCCATCCCTGTAGAGCAATTGTCTTTTTTGTGGCTCTTAGAGGAGAAATGACCAAGTTTTACATGACAGTCCCTTACTGCTTTCGTTTAGTCAAGTTGTGGAGTGCACACAACACCAGCTGGGAGACAGAAAGGGTGGAAGACTTTATCAGAAACAGGCTGACAGAACCAAGTACCCATCTCTAATGAATGCCCACATGATGTCTCCAATTTCAGACACCTAAAATATTCACTCTCTATCTTACACACACAGTTATCAATACAGTGCTTTTCCATCCAACGGACCTTGTTCAGATTAGTGCCCTATTATTTATGAGAATGAAAATGACTCTTTGAGGAATATCCTTACAGTCTCTTCAGTGTCATGCACTGTATAAAGCTGTTTAAAGGTCTTAAAGGGATAGTTCACCCAATAAAGAAAATTCTCTAAATCACAACTCACCCTCATTCAATCCGAGATGCATATGACTTTCTTCTGTAGAACACCAACAAAGATTTTTAGAAGCATATTTCAGCTTTGTAGGTCCATACAAAACTATTTTATTGTAAGAAAGGATTGAAACACAGTTTTTCTCACCTAAAGTGATTGAATCGCTTCAGAAGACATATATAAAACAAATGTTATATGGATTACTTTTATGTTGCATTTATTTGTTTTTTGGAGCTTCAAAGATCTGGCCACCATTCACTTGCACCATTCACTAATTTTTGAGTGAACTATCCCTTAAAATCACATACATTTTTCACAACTCATGAGTTCTGATTTTTTTTTAATGTTTCGTCAGCTGAATTATCAACACCAATTTAAGCAACAGTACAACCCATTCACAACAGTCACATCCTTGTTTTCATTCCTGTCAAAAATTAAATATGAGATTTTTCTAAATAAGTACTATCTGTCATTGTTGTCTAACACAATCTTAAAAATAAAAGGTTTGGTAAGCACCAAAAACAGGTTTACAGCCTAATGTCATAATAGACCATCTCATGAACCTAAAATTGTAGTTGCTTTCAGAACTTTCTCATCAACAAGGCATTTTCTGTCCCCAGAACTGCTGCTCACTGTTTGTTTTTTGTTTTTTCGCACCATTCTCAATGCACTCTAGAGACTGTTGTGTGTGAAAATCCCAGGAGATCAGCAGTTACGCAAATACTCAAACCAGCCCGTCTGGCACAAACAATCAAGATCACATTTTTCCCTATTCTGATGGTTGATGTGAACATTAACTGAAGCTCCTGACCCATATATGCATGATTTTATACATTTCATTACTGCCATATGATTGGCTGATTAGATAATTGCATGAATAAATAGATTTACAGGTGTAGGGGAGAGCGGGGTAAGTTGTCACATGGGTAAGTTGTCACACTGTTCATAACTCCAACACTAGAGGCTCTATCTCAAAAATCAAATAGCCACTTTGTGTGACTTCTTCTATTGTCAACTTCCTGTTCACATGTGGTCAAGATCACTCTAATCTGAGGTTAGCACAATTTTCTTATTTTTCTGCTTAAAAAGTAAAACATTTGCACTTAACATTTTATGCAATACAACTTTGTAAGGTATGAATGTTAAAAATAATTATTTTGCACAAAATAGAGGAGACAGTAACGAGTCTTTTGATACGTTATCTAAAGTGCTATGTTGAGCTAACCTTGAGATTTAGCCAAAATTAACACACATGTCAGTTTGGGGCAAGTTGTCTCACTTACTTTGGGGCAAGTTGTCACATGTTCTCTGCCAGGCCCCAGCACCAACTCTGCTCTGCCAGGCCCCAGCACCAACTCTGCTCTGCCTAGCAGACCCAGTTATGCTTCTGCTATCACCAACTCACCCTTACCCAGAAATGCTATTGCTGACAGTGGGCTACCTACTCCAGAGGACATCCGGCCATATCCAAAAGCTGGCCCCCGAAAACCAGCTAGCAAAGGAAGAAAACGATGCAAATCAGCAATTCTTACTGACACGCCAGTGAAGTAGCAACTAGAAATAGAAAAGAATAAGGCTAAATGTAGCAAAAAGCTGTTCCAAAAGAAAGGAAAGCAAGGGGGGGGGGGGGGGGGGGGAGTCAAAATATGGACCTACAAAGAACAACTCAGCTAAAAGAAGAAAAATCATACAAGAGTCATCATCTGATGACGAAGAGTGTTTCTGCCTCGTCTGTGTAGAGCCATTTTCAAACAGTCGTCCAAAGGAGACCTGGGTAAAATGTGTAAAATGCAACAAATGGGCCCATGATGCTTGCACCTCTGGCCAGGCAATTTATGTGTGCCAGAATTGTGACTCTGGAGATGAGTCTGATTAGTCAGATAGAGGGCATCTGTTTTGTTCAGTGGTTAAACATGTTAAGTTAAGCAAGTTATCTGCAGCATTCCATTCAGTTATCATGGATCTATGTGCAAGCCAGACAACGTTTGAGTTTAAAGCTCAAAGTAAAGTGGTCTAGCCACTTAATGTGTTTTGATTGAAATGTGCATTGTTTGGATTTAAATAATTGTTTTTCCAGATTCTCCATGCACAATAGTTTATATTTCCAGTTTTGGTTTGAAATAAAATAAAATCATAAATAAAAAAAAAAATACATAATCTATATTCACAATTAAGTAGTTGTGTTCTTATTTTTAGATAATCTAGTGTGACAACTTAATCTCCGATGGGACAAATTGTCTCAAGTGCACACTCTCTATTATACAGTCTACAATTCTATAATGAGATAAGATATGAAGATGTTATGACTACAACATATGTGCCCAAGACTTCCTTCTTTCATTTGGTATGACACTTATACCATTGTGATGTATGGTGCTCAGTAAATGTTAGACAGTGTGAAAAGTGTGACAACATACCCCGCTCTCCCCTACCTAATAAAGTGGCCGGTGAGTGTATATGCTAGTGCACTCCTGAACGATAGAAAAACAAGGAATATGTGTTCCTTTAACTCAATTTATCGAGCAGTGAACCAGCAACACCAGCATTGCCAAGGGAAAACTTTCCCAGGGAAAACACATACGGATAAAATTTATACCTTCAATGCCTGATAAATTAGTTTTGAAAGAAAAAAGTCTGCCAAATGCATTTTAGTACAAATAGTCCTTTTATAAAGACATTTAAAATTTGCAGTCTATCTTTTGTATAAAAAAAGGAAAAAAAAATGTACGAGTAAGCATAATTTTGTCCAATAAAATGCACTCTAGAATGAGAATGCCCCCTCCTCATAAATTATAATTGTTATTATTATAATTATATTGCATATAATTATAATTATAGTGACTCACCTCAATCCAGGTGGCGGAGGACGAATCTCGGTTGCCTCCGCGTCTGAGAAAATCAATCTGCGCATCTTATCATGTGGCTTGTTGAGCGCATTACCACGGAGACCTAGTGCATGTGGAGACTTCACGCTATTCTCGGCGGCATCCACGCACAACTCACCACGCTTTCCACTGAGAGCGAGAACCACATAACCCAACATGACTCTACCCACCATAGCAACCGGGCCAATCGGTTACTTTGGAACTGGACTGGAGTCACTTATCACACCCTGATGTCATTTCATTGGTTCTTTGTCATTCTTCAAAGATCCAACAGCAAATTGTACTTAAAAAAAGATATAAAGATAAAAAAGACGGTTCTTTGTTGAACCTACAGTTAGGTGCTGCAAAAAAACATTGAAGAACCACACAAAACCTTTTTATTCTGTAGTTATTTAGAAAACCATCTTTGTACTGGTGCATCAAAGAAATCAGAAAGCAATACGCTTATCTGCAATACAGTGTAATGTAACATCTCCAAAGAACCATACAGCCAACTACACAGTCAATGGTTCTTGACATGAAAACAGGAGACTAAATTGACAATGCTTATTCCAGAACCAAGGCACTTTGTCTGAGATGAGAGGGCTGTTGTGTCCTTTCAGGGTAGATGTATTTTTCAGATAATTTTCAGATATGTACATGGATCAATGACACAAAAAGGCCTTGGATTTGAGTGCTCTTTATTATATACTCTTGAATCTACAACGACATACGTAAATAGCTATACAAACGAGGAAAGTGAGAGCTAGAGGTGCCATGGAAAAAAAGTTCTAATGTAACAATGTCAAATTTACATTTATTCATTTAGCAGACACTTTTATCCAAAACGACTTACAAGTAAGGAGAATAATAGAAGCGATTCATCCAACAAAGGGGGAAACAATATAATAAGTGCTGTAATACAAGTCTCACATAGCTTAGAGCAGTATACATAGCAAGTAAAGTTTTTTTTATTATTTGTTTTATTTAAAGAACATGATGGTGTGCGTTAGTATGCATGGTTTAGGTATTCATGAAAAAGATGTGTATTTAGCTGTTTTTTGAAAAAGGCTAAAGACACAGCCGTACGGATGTATTGAGGCAGATCATTCCACCAGCGGGTAACAGTCAAGGTAAAGGTTCGGGAAAAGATTTTGTGCCTCTATGAGATGACATCACTAGGTGCTGTTCACCCGCAGAACACAGGCTTCTGGAGGGCACATAAGTCTGAAGTAGTGAGTTTAGATAGTGGGGTGCGGAGCTAGTGGTTGTTCTGTAAGCAAGCATCAATGCCTTGTTCTTAACGTGAGCAACCATTGGCAGCCAGTGCAATCTGATGAAGAGAGGCGTGACGTGCACTCTCTTGAGCTCGTTGAAGACCACTCTCACTGCCATATTCTGGATCAATTGCAGAGGTTTGATAGTACATGCTGGAACGCCTGCCAGAAGAACATTGCTATAGTCCAGCCTGGATAGGAAAAGAGCCTAAATGAGGAGTTGTGTAGCATGTACCGATAGGAAGGGCCTGATCTTCCTAAAGTTGTACAAGGCAATTCTGCACGATCGGGCAGTCCTTGCAATGTGGTCTGTAAATTTCAACTGATCCTCAAACAGCTCCAAGATTTCTGGAGGAACATACAGTATAATGTAGCATCTCCAAAGAGCCATACAGCCACTTACACAGTCATATTAGTTCTAGATTCCTTTAAGATTATAATTATTATTATGATTTAATTTCCTTGCAAATACAAGCACTTGAACAGTCTTTGATCAGGGACATTGTTTTGTTTGATCTAAAATGAATGTTCTTTTGAAGTGGAGTGTGTTTAAAATCTATCCAGATTTAACACAGAACATCTTCAGAGGTTAATTAAGAATCTGGTAACACCTAAAATGAAAACTGCATTCAACATAAACAGCATGATCAAAGCTACTGCATCTTCTTCAGTCAGAATTTTTGTAAATTCAAGCAATATGCCTTTAATCTTTCAAAACACTCTCCAAAAAAGAACAAAATACCCATATCCTCCCATATAAATAGGACAGTTAACTAGTCACGTCTTTCTTTTTCTGTCCCCTTCTCTTCTACAGGATGCAACAGTCTATCCTCTGTTGATGTAATCAGCAAAAACACTCAAATTCAAAAGGAAAATGGGCCAGTGCTTTGTATTCTTGCTAACACAGCATTTAGAGGATTGGTAAAAATGCTTTTTGTTGTGTCTGCACATCCGACAGGACTGAATGTCAGGATCAGAGGTTTAAGCACAAGAAACCCTTTGGATTGAACAGCTTACGATCACTGTTTCACCTTGAGAACATGACGAGAAGCTCTGATTTCACACATTTGGGTTAAACACTCAGAAAAACAGTGACCAAACCTGTTTGACTTTACTGAGTGGCAAGTGACAAGGGGCAGTCAATCTCCCAAAATGACAAAAAAGTACCATAGGAGTGGTCCATTCGACTTCTGAAGCCATATGATAGCATTGTGTGTGGAACAGACCAAAATTTCCATTGTTATTAAGTGAAAATCTTGCTGTTCACCATAACTCTCAAATTTCAATTAAGCTTACAGATAAGAATTAATTTTTTAGTATGACATGAAGGTGAATAAATTATGAAATAATTTTCATTTTTTGGGGTAAATATGTCCTTTAACTGTGTACTTCTAACTGATTATAGTATAGGATGTAAATGTGGAAAATAATAGTAATTATTACATAGCCTAAACAAACTAACAGACAAAACATATCACAATCAAACTAATATTAGAAATGTAATCTTTGTTTGAAATGAGCTATTCCTTGCTTTCGTATGTTTATATCAAATCGCCTATTCACAGATAGACAAGGTTGACAGCATAAATCTTCTTGAAAAATTCTTAAAACTACTATCCTCACAGTCAAACAGAGGACTCTGAAAATAAATCTACATTCCAGAGAGGAGAAAAGATTTTCCTCTTTAATTTCATACATGCAGTGGGAGATACTTTGAATTCATTGAATGAATTCCTCTATCCTCTCAAAACTCTTTATTTTTAGAGTGTTTGGTTATGATAAAATTCCTTGATATGGGCTCATAATTGTTCTTCTTCTAAAGTTCAGGGTATGTGTAAAGTTTGTCTTTGAGTAACAATCACTGTACTACTGTGTTTCTACCATTTATACTATTCAAATTAATTTGAAGCCATTCAAATGCAATTTATACATATGATGGTATACAACAAAAATGTTTGCAATGGAATGCTATATATACTGTATATCTCAGATGTGGATGAGATTTATGAAAGTCTTTATCAAGTTCACAGAAGTCATGGCACCTGGTTGAAATTATCTCAATTTGCTGACACTTGACTATGTATTATTCCACCTATTTAATCAAATCCTGATAAAAATGGTTCAGGTTGGGAGTTCAAAAGCTCAGAAAATCAAAGGACCTTTGAGTCAAGCCAAGGAGGACACATCAACTTACTTAGCAACAAAAAATTGAAGAGTACAATTTCTGCACCACCAAATGGAACTGCAAAAATAATAATTGTTTCCAAACATACTGAAGCCTACAGAAGCCCTAAAGTAAGTTGTGTTCTTGAGAAAACAAGACTCACTGGGCTTTCCTACTCTATGTTTGGAAACAATTAATATTTTTGCAATTCCATTATTCCCACAAAAAAATTGCACAGCTCACTTTTACAGCTGGATGCTCTAGCAGCACCAGACAGCATTGCAAAAACTTTTGCAAATGCTGATCTCCTGGGATTTTCATACATAACAGTCTATAGAATTTACTCAGAATGGTGCCAAAAAAAAAAACATCCAGTGAGCGGCACTTCTGTGGACAGGAATACCTTATTGATGAGAGAGGTCAGCGGAGAATGGCCAGACAGAGATGTTCGAGATGACAGAAAGGCTACGGTAACTCAGATAACCACTCTGTAATATTGTGGTGAGAAGAATAGCATCTCAGACTGCACAACACATCGAACCTTGAGGCAGATGGGTTACAAGAAGACCATGTTGGGCACTTTATTAGGACCATAGTGATCCTAATAAAGTGCTCAATAAGTGTATATAATTGAACGTAAGCCTATAACTGGCCAACTGTCCATCAGCAATACATTTTGCAGTTGAGATTTTCAAAGCTGTTTTCGCATGACACATTCTAGCAGTTTAATAATTAATCACACTAAGTAAACATTTAAACAGCCTTAATTTGAACATCAAACACTTTTTTTCTCAATTACATTAGCTTTCACATGTCCACAAAATACAACATACATATTAGTATATCAGGGGAGGTCAAATATTTTTTTTTTAAGGTAAATGTTCAAGAGTAGATTACACAAGTGTTGCAAACACCCTTAGAATCATTAATGGAGCAATCAAAGAAATCAGTACATTAACTGGCATTCTTCTGTCCTCAGATACCCACTTAATTTAACCAAGAATTAAAAGTTCATCCAGTCATAGTCACTTGCCAGTCAACCTGATTAAAGTGCTGTTTGCCCTCCCGCTCTTACAAGACTCCTTGGAGTGTTGTCTGGAAATCACTTTTGATGTTCAAAATTATGATGCGTGAAACTATAAAATGCCTACTAAGTAATTAAGAGGCTTTTTCACTTGTGGAACTAAAATGCCACACTTGAGTCAACCCCAGGGGACTCAGTAAACCTGAATGCATCTTGACAAATGAAAGTGAGGGAAAGCAATTCAAAGTCATTTGATCAAAAACTTCAGGGAAATATAACCACGACAGAACTGCACTTTTTTTCTGGCTGCTTTATTAGTTTTGTAGTGCTTTGTGAAAATATATTTTGCCATCTGTCAAAGCATTAGGGAAGTTGAGATGAAAATAAGACAATGAACACATTTAATTTAAAACACGTTTAGGCTCTGCTTTCTTATGATATCTAAATCTAAGGGATTGAGGGTGGCCAGGTGGGACTAAGAGGCCTATTGATTACACAGTGTGGTGGTCTGGTTGTACACACTTTGTTCTCATTGTTCCCCTCTTTTCACAACAGCTCTGCACCTGCCATCTCATAAATGTCAAACCCACTCCATTCGTCTCTTCGCATTCTGCTATTGATTTATTTCCTTCATTTCTCGACTCAAAAAGATGCTGCCATGACCTTATTCCTTCTTCTATTAATGCTAAGCACGTATAGCTCCATAAAAAATATTTTACTTGGCAGGGATGTTGTGAGATTTTACCAGACGGCTTATGGACTTCCCTGGTTTAAACACAGGGTTTACAAGGCAGACCTCCTCTATTAATGTTTACTGCATTTTTATTATACTTGAACACAGATAGGATTTAGTTCCTCAAAGATTACATCTACTATATATGTTTTACTGCCGGGTATATGAGAGGCGATTTTGCAGATTTCATGACCTCATACTACACAGCAGAGAAGACGGTTGGAGCAAAGGACTGTCGGTGCACAACAAAACTATTTGAAAGCAGTTTTGTAATCAGTCCTCTAAAACAATTTTTGCAAGACATATATCTACAGAGAGGACACAGCTGACTTAATCCCACATGGTCCAGATAGCCCTGTTTGGAGATAGCGTTACTACAACATTCTGGGGGCAAACGCTTTCCTGATTGATGGCCAGTGTGTTCTGACTAAATCATTTTTTTAAGCAACATTTAAATAAAAAATATGCCATTGTATTATATGTTTTGACAGGGCCTATGGCACAGTTGAGTTTCTCCAAAAAAAATAAAATAAAAAATTACAGAATTCAAAATGCGAATTTCCAGACAGCCATGTGTCAGCCTAACAACGGCCATTGAGATAAATGTATATTCTAATAGATAACTTTCTCCAGGTATTATTCACCTCCTTGGGTTGTGCTACACTCCCCAAACACACCATGATTCGAGATCAATATCCAAACAAACTGTTCAGGCTCTAAAGCAAATGAGGCAGCTTGTCTCTCCGCTAAGCATACATGCGGCTAAAGTGGGAACAAATTTTAAAAAAATGACAGCTTGTTCTGGATATTAATGTCCACCATTTTTGTGCATACAAGCCTGGCTGGTGTATTTTAAAATAAGCATGACTAGGAAACAGCTGGTAGGTGACACTGCACAAGCTCATAACACATTATACAAACTTTTTTAGTGGTTATCTTCACATACTGTAACTCATAACACCATGATGAATAGGTAGTCAATGTTGGTAATACAGTAGATAGGGAGAGTGGATGCCCTGGAGGACAGATGTTGGGTGGCAGCTTGCTTGCAATGTGGATCACGGATTGTTAGATTACAAGCTAAAAAGCTGTTCTGATGCTCTAATTCCTGCACAGGTTCACTTCAGTCAGCTATGCTTTGTAACTTGCATCTAAATTGACACTCAAATACAGTGCAACTATTCCCATTCTCTGACATCCTTTGCTAAATGGGTGAATCTGTTGAAGAATGTTAAGAACATCATTGTTCACCCCAAAGTCAAAACAGAGAAATAATAAATTTTATTTAGCTTAAAGAAACAAAGCCTATCTTTAGGCCCATTAAATATTGATTTATTTAGAATTTTTACATACATTCTGTAATAATTAAGCATACAGTATTTCACTGATTAAATTATTGTTGCCAAAAAAGACTCACTGTCATTTCTGTAATGCATAAAAATTATATATTATGCAAATTGTAAATTATTTGAAGAGAACATAAAGTTTAATGGACTCAAGATGGCGCCGAGTACAGCTGCTGCATTGCGAGCTCCGACACAACACTGCAGTTTATTGTTTGTTTTGTTTACAGTTTTTTTTGTTTTTTGTCTTGGATGTTGTCTACCTTATTGTATACAACAGACAAACACTTCTGGACATTGGTTCTGCAATTACACACTGAAAACCGGACTTCAAATTCCTCAATGCCGACCCGCTGTTTACAAACACGCCAGCAGAGCCCTTTGTCTGGGCTGCCCGGCCGCGGAAACACAGAAGGAAAAGGGGAAAAAGAGCCGGCGTTCTCATCAGAGTAAGACGTCATGCGTCTCTGGACAACAAGCTCTGTGAGCTAAGAGCATGGGTCTCTTTCCAATGAGAGACGAGGGATTGTTGCGTTATCTGCCTTACGGAAACTTGCAGAGATTCCAGACTCGGCCATCGAACCCACGGGATTCTCTGTGCACCGAGCGGAAAGAGCAAAAGACCTCTCAGGTAAAAGCAGAGGTGGTGTATTTATTTATGTTTATGATCAACAAATCATGGTTTGATCAGAGGAACGTACATTTTATCAAGTCTTTTTGCTCTCCTTATCTGGAATTTCTCATGCTTCTGTGTCGACCATTCTGGCTACCAAGGGAATTCATAGCAGTGTTTATCACAAGCCGACACAGACCGGGCACTCAAGGAACTGTATGGGAGTATAAGTGAGCAGGAAACTGCGCACCCCGAGGCCGCGTTCATTGTTACCGAATTTTAAAACAATCGCACCAAAATACCACCAACACATCAGCTTCAACACACGTGGGGACCAGGTTTTGGACCATTGCTATTCTCCTTTCTGGGATGGCTACAAATCCCTCCCCCCACCTACCATTTGGCAAATCCGACCACTCTTCCGTTCTGCTTCTGCCCGCTTACAGGCAGAAACTGAAACAGAAAGAACCAACCCTCAGAACGATCCAGACTCTATGCTACAAGAAGTTTGATCACGCGGACTGGGAGATGTTCCGGTCCGCCTCTGATGACGACATTGAGGTTTATGCTGATAGCGTAACGTGTTTCATCAGGAAGTGCATAGAGGACGTTGTTCTGACCAAAACAATACGGATCTACCCCAACTAGAAACCATGGGTTAACGGGGATGTTCATGCAGCACTTAATGCGCGGACCTCCGCTTTTAATTCCGGGAACAGGGAGGAGCATAAACAAGCCAGTTATGCCCTTCGTAACACTATCAGAGCAGCCAAACGCCAGTACAGGCACAAAATTGAAGGACAGTTCAACACCTCTGGAAGTATGTGGCAGGGAATTAACATCATCACGGACTATAAAGGAAATAAAAACTCCACCATGAACACAGCTGCCTCTCTCCCGGATGAGCTTAATGCATTTTATGCTCATTTAGAGGAAAATAACACCGCCCTTGCGGAGAGAGCACTCGTGGCCGACGCTATAGAGGATGGTTCACTCTCCGTCTCTGTTGTGGATGTAACCCGATCCTTCCGACGGGTGAACATCCGTAAAGCCACATGTCCAGGCGGCATTCCGGGCCACGTTACCAGAGCGCACGCAAACCAACTGACTGGTGATTTTACAGACATTTTCAACCTGTTCCTCTCCCTGTCTGTAGTCCCCACATTCTTCATAACGTCAACCATTGTGCCTGTACAAAATCAGAGATTACATCTGCTCTGTGCTGCCCACCTCTTTGGACCCATTGTAGTTTGCCTACCGCAACAACCGCTCCACTGATGATGCCATTGCATATATAATACACACTGGTCTCTCCCATCTGGAAAAAAGGAACACATATGTGAGAATGCTGTTTGTAGACTTCAGGTCAGGTCATTCAACACCATAGTGCCCTCCAAGCTTGATGTGAAACTCCGGGCACTGGGCTTAAACAGCTCGATGTGCAGCTGGATCCTGGACTTCCTGCCAGGCAGACGTCAGTTGGTTAGAATGAGCAGCAACATCTCCTCATCACTGACCCTCAACACTGGAGCCCCTCAGGGCTGTGGTCTCAGCCCACTCCTGTATTCCCTTTACACACATGACTGTGTGGCAACACATAGCTCCAATGGCATCATAAAGTTTGCTGACAATACGACGGTGATAGGTCTGATCACTGACAATGATGAAACAGCCTACAGAGAGGAGGTGCACACTCTGACAAGCTGGTGTCAGGAACACAACCTTTCCCTCAACGTCAGTAAGAGCAAGTAGCTTGTAGTGGACTTCATTATCACCATTAATGGAGCACCGGTGTAGAGAGTCAGCAGCTTCAAGTTCCTCGTTGTCCACATTACTGAGGAAATCACATGGTCCATCCACACTGAGGCCATTGTGAAGAAGGCTCACCAGCACCTCTTCTTCCTGAGACGGCTGAGGAAGTTTGGAATGAACCACCACATCCTCATATGGTTCTACACCAGCACTGTAGAGAGCATCCTGACTGGCTGCATCACTGCCTGCTAAGGCAATAGCACCGCCCACAACCGCAAAGACCTGCAAAGTGTGGTCCGAACTGCCAGACATCATCGGAGGTGAGCTTCCCTCCCTCCAGGACATATATAACAGGCGGTGTGTGAAAAAAGCTTGGAGGATCATCAGAGATTCCAGCCACCCGAGTCACGGCCTGCTCTCACTGCTACAATCAGGCAGGCGATATCGCAGCATCAGGACCCGCACCAACTGACTACATGACAGCTTCTTCCCCCAAGCAATCAGACTTCTGAACACTTGATCTCTCATGATCAATATACACCAGCACTGCACTTTATTAATCTTATTATCTCACACTGGCTGTCATAATTATACTCTCAACAATACAACTACATTATATATTTTTTTTTTATATACTTTTTATTTTTATTGTATGTGTATTCTATATTGTGTGTATTGTTTACTGTACATTGTATATTATTATTGTATTGTGTAATTATGTGTACATTTGATTAAATTTGATAAATTCTGTTGTGTAAATATGTTGTTTTTTTGTAAATTGGTATATGTCTCGTCACTGTCATGACTGCTATGTTGCTCGGAACTGCACACAAGACTTTCATCTACTGTTGCACTTGTGTATATGGTCGTGTGACAAGTGATTTGATTTGATTGATTACTGTAACAGTAATCTGACATAGTAGTTGAAACAATCTGTTCATACACAGTATACAGGGTATTTTTCACCTAATCTCCCCACGTTGTATAGTATATTGTATTGTGCAGCATATTGTGTACTGGATATATATATATATATATATATATATATATATATATATATATATATATATATATATATATATATATATAATGTATGTTGTCCAAACCATTACCCTTATGAGGCACATTTTAAATAAAAATCTGTTAAGTGTCAGACATACTGGGCAGCAAGGCAGCTTCCTTCTGATTCAGACACAATTAGGAAAGCAAAGAATACTTTAATGGGTGAGTCTTCCTACTTGAACAAATAACGTCTATACCTAAGTTACCTGCAACATTATGTGTCTTCCCTGCCATGATAAGTCGATCAAAAACATTCTATAAAAGGAAATATTAGAAGCACTTTTTATGAAGGCTATGTTCTCGGAACCTGCTGTTCACTTTTACTTTGGTTTAAAGCGTTTTAAAAGCCAGTGTTTCTAAATCAATTATCTCATCTCGACATGAACCTGCGGAAAAGTGATAGGAAGATAACCAAGCCTGGAGCTCTGGGAGTCCCGAAGCTTTAAAATAGCATCGGCCATCAAAGACAAGGGACAACGAGACAGGGAGATGGGGCGAGATTGGTTTTCTTGTGTCTTGTATACTCTGTCAGCTTTTATTCCTCACTGGCAGAAGCAGCAGAAAGACTGAGAGACACATAATCAAGTGCATTGGACTGGCGGATTGAGGGAAGAGCAAGAGCAGAAGCTCTTTACTAGATTAAAGGCACGCGTGTAGAGGAACCCCCACAGGGAGCACACAGCCAATCCGCCACTCACATCTGGGGCAGCATGCTCCTGTCCTTTCACTGGGCCCTGAAACTTGAAGAATCTCTCTGCTATTTGCATTGCAACTCCCAAAACAATAAACAAGTAGAGGGGAGAGGGTGAATGAAAGAATGGTGCATAATGATGCAATTTAGCTTAGAAATGATGCAGGCTAGCACATCAAGTTTAAATGCGATGATGTGATTTACACTCAATTCATGAAATTTATTCAAATGAAGGAGTGTTTGTATGGTATCGAAATCATAAACTGAAAGAGAAAGAGAGAAACCAAGTATAAACCAAGAATATTTGGGATAGCTTTTCTCTTTAGGTGCTAAATTTGGCTAAATAAAAAGAATAGTTCAGGCACTGCTTACCGGTGGCACAGCTTAATGGTAGCTAAATAAGTTAAATTTTTCAGTTATTGGTTTGTTTGTTGATCTGCAATGCCTTCAAATAGTAACCTTTATTTTACTTGTAAACAAGCAATCCTCAAAATTAGACTGCCTTAGTCATCTATCTCAGAGGGGATTTTTAGCAATAGTTTATAATCAGTGTTGGGGAAGCAACTTTGAAATTGTACCTTCCCAAGCTACAAGCTACACATCATTTAAATAAGTTAAAATCAAGCTAGCCATTTGCAAATGTTGTTAGGCATTCTACAAGATACTAACAAAAAGTGGCTAGTCACATTGAAGCTTTTTAAGGGAGGAATGTACAAATTGCAACTAACTAATTAATGACGATAACATCTAGCAAAATTAATTTATACTAAATACAACAAATTAAACTAGAAACACCCTAATGTAGTACTGTAGCTTGAAAACAGTCACAAACATCATGATTTAAGAGCACAAGCAAAACAATAATTATTTAAAAATATGTACTAGTAAACATTTGTAATGTAAATATACTGTATATTAATAAGTGTTTTGCTTCACAAAAGATGTTTAATGCAGAAGGACTTCTGTGCAAGGAATGATTCAGTAAGATCTCGCTAGGTTTTAAGCATGCAAAATTACTTCGGACGCCACAACGTCCACAGGATATGATGTCATACTTGTTAAAAATACCTACTCACTCACTTTTCTGCAAAAATAACATGCATTTTTTTTTAAAATGTATTCTTTTTTTATTTTATTTTTATCCCTTTTCTCCCTAATTTGGAATGCCCAATTCCCTCTACTTACTAGGTCCTCGTGGTGGCGCGGTTACTCACCTGGGAGGCAGAGGAAAAGTCTCAGTTGCCTCCACTTCTGTGACAGTCAATCCACACATCTTATCATGTGGCTCATTGTGCATGACACCGTGGAGACTCCCAGCATGTGGAGGCTCATTCTACTCACTGCGATTCACCCACAACTTACCACGCGCCACATTGATAGCGAGAACCACTAGACACAACCACAAGGAGGTTACTCCATGTAACTCTACCCTCCCTAGCAACCGGGCCAATTTGGTTGCTTAGGAGACCTGGCTGGAGTCACTCAGCACACCCTGGATTCAAACTTGCGACTAGAGGGGTGGTAGTCAGCGTCAGTACTCGCTGAGCTACCCAGGCCCCCAAAAAATGTATTCTTTGTATTGAGCCAAAAGGTCAGTGTGTGACCTTTTGATCATCTACTGTTCATATGCCTCTCGTCAACCGAATTTGCAGGTTAGAGTTCACCAAACTTGAACTTTTGCCCACAACTGAATGCAAAATTTACATGCATGAGCTTGCATTTCTCCTGCTTCTGGATGTGCTTAAATGGAAGTGAATGGAGAGCGAAGTGCAGTTTTAACCTGTTAATTTACATAAACCATACAAATTAACCAATTCACTAAAATTAATGCATATGAAACACTACATTCCAAAGTGAGAGAAGTAATCTAGGAGAGTGATCATTTCCTCAGATAGCTCTGCAATACAATGTGACATAAAAAATTCATAAATGAAGTAGCGTTTTGTCTCGCTACATAGCTGGAAAGCTACACTGCTTTGAAAATGGTTACTGTAATGCTACTGAAATATGTAATTAAGATAGTACTATTGCTACTTTTAGTTAGTTTATAATTTGGCAATCAGCATGGGATCAAATGACAGATAATGAGGCACTGTGGGATTGAAAAGCCGCTCTACAGCAGGGAGTAGGGGTCATCCTGTGAGAGCTCTGTGAGGAAGACATTGGCGCTGGGAAATCCTAATAGTACAGACATCACGCCATTATGCTACAAATTACCTGCTGGCATTAGTGTCACCCTCGGCCCAATCATTTTCCAGACAAGATCAATCCAAGCTGGGGTCTAGCTGTCCCTCCTTGGGGGCCTGTCCTAGCAATTAGCTATTGATTTTTGTAGCCTTTTATTTTCTGAAGCCGACTCTCTGACGGCCCCTTGCCACTTTCTTAGACCTGCCACATCAGGCTGGAGGGCACTCGACTGAGATACCGAGCGGCCCTGTCAGAGCGTAAGGTTACACAGGTGGAGCAGCAGGTAGTCACCAACCTCTGCCACAGAGGTGAATATCACTGATTAGAGAGTGTTGAAATGGGTCAATAGTGAGCTATGGCAGACCCCACATTTCAGTTTCATTCAACAATTTTTTGTGACAAAAAAAGTATTATTGTTTTGTTCTTGGGTATATCTAATCTGACGTTCTCCGGTGTTCAATTTATGAAATTAGGTGATTAGAACAGAAAAATAAATATTTGGATTCTGAGCATCAGGTTGAGGGATTTATATATATATATATATATATATATATATATATATATATATATATATATATATTTATATATATGTATGTATATATATTATTTTTATTTTTTTTAGGAAATCTACAGTATTTGTGGGATTATGTTGATAATCACAGAACATATTTTGAGACTGTCCTTCAAAAAAAGTACAAGTTACAAAAAAAGAGTCACAACTGCACCCTACAGACATACTGCGTACCATTACATCCTCTGGGAACAAAAATATACATGTAGATAGCAATTCTGTCACACTATTCTCATGGTAATACGTACATTGTTTAATAGTTCACCCAAATATAAAATATCCTCTCATCATTTACTTACTATTATGCCATAGCAGATAGCTTTCTTTCTTCTGCAAAACACAAACAAAGATTTTTAGAAGAATATCTAAGCACTGTTGGGCCTTACAATGCAAGTGAATGGTGACCAAAACTTTGAAGCTCCAAAAATCACATTAATGCAACACAAAAGTAATCTATAAGACTCCAGTGGTTAAATCAATGGCTGAGTTTGAAATTGCATACCACCATACTACTCATACTCATATAGAAGTAAGAGTAGTATGGGTAGTATAACATTTTTAACTCTTCAATAAGCATATAACATATCTTCAAAAGCAATATAAGTGTGGGTGATAAACGGATCAATATTTAAGTCCTTTTTTACTATGAATTCCCACTTTCACGTTCTTTCAAATTTTGAAAGTGAAAGTGGAGATTTATATTAAAATGGACTTAAACACTGATCTGTTTCTCACCCACACCTATAATATCACTTCTGAATATATGGATTAAACCACTGGAGTCATATGAATTCACATCACCCTTCACTTGCGTTCTATGGACCTTCAGAGCTGCGATATTATTCTAAAAATCTTTGTTTCTGTTCTGTAGAAGAAAGAAAGTTATAGACATCTGAGATAGCATGAGGATGAGTAAATGATGAGATAATTTCTTAACAGAACATCTAGGTTACGGATATAACCTCCATTCCTGATGGAGGGAACGAGACGTTGTGTCGAAGAAGTGAAACTAGGGGTCTCTCTTGAGCGACGAATATGCCTCTGATCTATGAAAAAAGGCCAATGAGAAGTTGGCAGACAGTATTTGCATACCCCACCCCTGGACATAAGGGTATAAAAGCATATATAATATGTCGAGTTCATTCGGGATTTTTCTGAGGAGCCGGAAATGGTCTGGCCACTACAGTGGATCGGCGCGGCGCCTGCCCCAATCCTGTAAGAAGGAGGCGAAGCACGGGGGGTAGCTGAAGTGGCTCTCTCTCATGACAAAGAAAGCCACGACCGCAATGTTGTCATGGCTATGTTATTGCTGTGTATTGCTCTTTTAAAAGAAATATCACTCTTTTAATATGCTCTTGCACTGTTGAAGCGCCCAGGGGCAAACTGCACTGCCAAGCAAGGAAGGAGAAAGCCACTATAGTGCGCTGTAGATCCAACAGCAGAGAGCGTCAGAGGAACAGGAATGGGTGTGTGACTCGCCGCTCGCTGCAGTACAACCATCGGCTCCGAAGAAAATTTCTGAATGATCTTGACGTATTTCCCTGCTTTTATACCCATATGTCCAGGGGCAGGGTATGCAAATACTGTCTGCCAATTTCTCATTGGCCTTTTTTCATTGATCAGAGGCAAATTTGGCACTCAAGAGAGACCCCTAGTGTCGCTTCTTCAACACAACGTCGAACTGAGCGACAGATGGGGAACTATCACTTTAAGTCTTGTTTTAAGTCTTTAAATCTGACATTCAAACCAGTTTGTATTTAAACGTTTACTTTAACATGTCATAGTAAGTGCCCATATAATAGCAGAGAAAAAACTGAGAGAGAAATTTTAATTATTGTCTGTGGTAATCAACATTTTAAAATGCTGTTGTTGAAGATTAACTTGCATTGAACCTGGAGCATTCCTGTAAACTGGAGTGTTGTAAAGTCATGCTTTTTTTCATCATCGCCTTCTCACTGAAGTAAAACCCTTTTTATCCATGAGTAACTTTCAAACTGTGATTCATGCTTTTGTGGCATCTAGTTGAGGTTATTGCAACTCGCTTTACTATGGTGTTTCTCAGTCTTCCCTCTCCCGTTTACAGCTGGTGCAAAACACAACTGTCAGTTATCTCAAGAGGACTCGCAAGTATGAGCCAGTTACACCTATTTTAATCACTATGCACTTTCTTCCTGTTAAGTACAGAATCTATTTTAAAATTGTAATATATGTTTACAAAGCTCTAAATAATTTCACCCCTCAGTATATGACTGATTTGCTCCATCCTTATATTCCCTCTAGAACTCTGTGAGACCTTGCAATCTTGGTTTACTCTCTGTACTTAGATCTAGACTTAAAATAGTGGTGATTGAGCCTTTGTGATCGCCGGTACAAAACCTTGGAACATTCTACCTCTCCATATCAGATTAGCACCTTCAATTTCAGTGTTTAAGTCTGCTTTAAAAACATACATATTCTCTCTTGCCTTCAATATTTCTTGAACATTGTGAACTGTTTTCTTTTATCACAGTATTTGTTATTTACTTTGTTGTATGTTTATCTCTTGTAATTATTATTTTTCTTTTTTGTACAGCATTTCGGTTAACTTTGTTTTGTTTTTAAATGTGTTTTATAAATAAATATTGAATTTAATTGAATGAAGAACCTAAAGCCTTTTACAAAGTTCACAAATAGAAAAAAACAAAGCAAAGACAAGAGGGAAAGGCAACTGAGGGATGAAGATATTTTCTCCAACAAAAATAGCTTGTGGAAACAGAAAAAAATGAGAGAGAGAGAGAGAGAGAGAGAGAGAGAGGGAGGGGAGGGGAGGGGAGGGGGGGGGGGGGGGGTTAAAAAAAGAAAGAGGGAGAGAGAAAGAGAGTGAATAAAGGCCTGCCATAACTGGAGCTGTTTGCTCAGTTATCAACACACACAGAAATGTCAAGAGTGCTGCGGTGTTTCCCCCTAAAGGCAACTGTCCACCCAATCCAGAACAAACTAAACATATCAAAGGACACACACAAAAGAGTGAGGGTGAGAGGGAAGCTAAGGAAATAGAACGAAAGAGAGACAGAGAAGGATAAACACCTTGCAAACTAAGAAAGAGTTCACCTAAAAAATGAAATCATGTCATAATTTAATCATCCTTCATGTTGTTCAAGTTGTATGACTTTTTGAAGATTGTTCACTCTGCTCGTTTCATTTCAACAAATGCATACATTGACCAGGCACTGTCAAGGTCCTAAAAGGACAAAAAAAAGTGACATATTTCAGGTCTTCTGAAGACATACAACAGGTTTGTACTAATCAAACAAACAAAGTTTACATTACTTTGTATGTTTGTTTGCTTGTTTATTTTTTGCTGGAAATCTTAAATGTAATTTGTGCAAAACACATATTCTTATTTGCCGGTTAAAGACACATTGCATTTGAGTTCCTCACACAAAGTTATTGTACACTGTTAAAAAAAAAATGTTTGTTATTGTATGAGGAAAAGAATGTAAAAATACTTCAGTAAAATACTTAATTGGTTAAGTGGTAGTAACAATACCAATAACAGTAATATATATATATATATATATATATATATATATATATATATATATATATATATATATAAAAAAATACAAAAAAATTAAGAGGTACAAAATATGTTTTACCTTATAGTTTACTGTAAATCATATTTCACTACAGTAAAAACAATTATTGGGTGTGCCCAGAAGTCCCTGCGTGACCCATCATATTTGAATGTATTTTACAGAATTGTTTTATGCTTCATCTTATTTTTGATATCCGTTATGCACATCAGGGTGTTTATGTTGCATTTATGTTGTTTAGTGTTAGTTATTTAGTTTATTGCATTATTTTAAATCCATGTACGAAATGTGAACTTTCTTCAAAATGTAACTTTTAATGTTCTCCAGAGAGAAAGTCATACAGGTTTGGAATGTCATGACAGTAATGATGACCTAATTATTTTTGGGGTGAACTATTCCTTTATGCAATGAGCATAGCTTTATAACACTTCAACAAGTTGCACACATTTTTTTTTGTTGGCAAAGGCAGTTTGCAGACAGCTTCACTAATCAGATACCACGCTGAGCCCACTAATTTCTAGCCTCTGCCAGCAGCCATGCTGATTAAAGCAAGCAGGGGGTAGACACAGAAAATCTCTGACCCAAGACCTGGGCAGGGGGGCATGATGGTGGGTTCCAGTCATGATTAATGTAGGCTTCTTTAAAACACTCTCAATTCGCATTTGTTTCATTTCCTCTCTGGACTCACACTGGCATACTCTTGTGCTTAATGAAATCTTTAAAAAGCGGTGCTTAAAAAGCAACACAAATTCACTCTTCTTTTGCCCAACACTCAGGAAAGTTCAATGCAGCGGAGAAGGCCTGCTGTGCGCATATGCAACCGTACATGCACAAGCTTAAAGAGGAGAGAGAAAGTCACACAGGACACCCTGGCCCCTGCAGCGTACACCTGCACCCAAAATGCCTGCTTACATGCTCTTTCGGTAGCACAGCGAAAATGGCAATCTGAAGAGAATCTGCACCTCTCAACAATTGGCCAAGACATGATGTAATGAAAATGAAATTAGTTAATTGGAGATAATGGAACAATAAACCTGTTGATCCGCACCCCCTTTTTGAGCACAAACCATGAAAATAACATACCTGAACTAAAATGTTTGTATTTACTGGTACTAGTTTACTACTGGAGTCATATTAATTCACATCACCCTTCACTTGCGTTCTATGGACCTTCAGAGCTGGGATATTATTCTAAAAATACTAGTACTAGTTTTGACACAGTTGTAGTATCTTTTGAAAGAAGACACTTTGGGCTTTATTTCCCAAGGTTCAGAATTAATATATGTTGTACATTTTTAAAGTTAGAGAAGCAGAAATTTATAGTAATGGAAATTTGAGCTGAACATGTTTTTCTAATCTAAAAACAATAATAAAAGTACCAAGACAACCCAGAAATACAATGTTCTTAAAGCTGAGTTTCCTGCAAGCTTTTTTCTCTGTAAAATCACTGCTGGTGTACATAGTAAAATTAAGGCTCTGCCTTTCAAGATGACACAAAATCTTACTGCACTGCTTAGCTATTATGAATAAACATTTTTAAAAATAGACTTTGGGGACAGGCTCATTTTGTTTACAAGACTCTAATATATAAGATAATATACAGTTTTACAACATTAATACTGCTCAGATTACATGGGTTTTTGAAGAACGATGACGAAGGTTAATTCTTTTAGGCGAGATCTCATGTTTTTCAGTGAATGCTTGTCATGGACAATTGACCCAAGTGTGGCGAACTGGATTTATCTGGCAATCGCGTTTTCATAACAAATGTATAAAGTCCCGTTTTGATATTGCATGTTTTCATTTGTACTCCTTGCACAAATAACTAAATTGCTGTTTCTGGAGCAATGCTATTGTGAAACAAAGATGTATAATTTTTTAACATTAATTACATTTAAAGATGGTAAATTATATATTAAATGTAAGCAGCGTAACATCACTACCATGTGCGGTCGACTGCGTATCAACAGGTTAAAAGCACTTTTTTTATTGACGAATGGTGTGAGGCTTTTATAATGATCAAATGTAAAACTTAAAATGTATTCAGATGAGAAATATTATAACAGTGTGGCAATAGACATTAAAATAGGTCTACTCTCCATAATGAATCTATCTTACCCATTAAGGTATTTTAAAAGGTGATATACATGCCAAAAGAATTGTTGCAAAGGCTTGAAAATAGAATATGATGTGCCATAAAGTCAATTAAGAAGATTTGAAAGAGCTGCTCAATCCTGAAGTGAATTAAGTGTTTTTTTATTTTTTTATTTTTGTTTATATATAACAAGCACACTTTACAGTAAGGTTCTATTGTTAACAGTAGTTAACAACATAAGTTAAAATGAAATGAACTAACAATGAACAATTGAAGGCACTTCAACCGTCCCCCGCGCCGGACCTTTTTACATATAGGTACGAGGCCAGCCCGGTTGATGCTGGAGGCAATTTGGGGGCTCAAATGGGTTCGGTTCCGCCGGGTAATACCATGTGGACCACTCATTCACTTGTTTGTTCCCGTCCAGTTCTAGGATGAAACAAGCAGCTCGTCTCCGTGTCAGCCTACTGTCTCTTTTGGAGCTCGCGAGATGGATGAGATTTACATTATTGCATCGGACTACACCCTGAGGATGCTATTACGGAGATGTAGGCTATTTCCGTTGATCCAGGACAAGCACGTGTTGCTCATGATGGATAACATGGCGACGGTAGCGTAAATAAATCGCCAAAGTGGCTTACGTTCTCATTGCATGTCACAACTCGCACACCATCTCCTCCTCTGGGGGCCACTCACATCCCGGACAATTTAAATGCCACAGTGGACGCACTGCCGTGGCAGGCGCACTCAGTGTGAGAGTGGAAAGCTGATTTGGAGTTGATTTGGCAAAGCACAGGTAGGCCTATTTGCTTCTCGGGAATCCTCCCACTGGTATTCCCTGACGGGAGGACCCCCCCTTGGGGTAGACATGCTGGAATACAGCTGGCCCCGGGGGCTGCGCAAATATGCATTCCCCCCAGAGACCCTATTTGGGTCTGTGCGAGGTCAGGAAGGACGAGGAGCAGGTGATCCTAGTAGCACCCTACTGGCCCACCCAGATAAGGTTCTCGGCTCTCACACTCTTTGTGATTTCCCTGAGGAAGGACCTTATTTCTCAGGGATGGGGCACCATCTGGCACCCGTGACCAGACCTTTGGATGGTATGCAGAAGACTTAAGTGGCCTACCGCCTGTGGTGGTAGACACGATCACTCAGGACAGTGCTCCCTCTACAAGGCGTCTGTATGCCTTGAAGTGCCGTCTGTTCGCTAAGTTGTGTTCTTCCCGATCCAAAGACTCCCAGAGATGTGGATCAGTGCTTTCCTTCCCGCTGGAGAGGTTGGAGGGGCGACTGTCCCCCTCCACCTTGAAGGTGTATGTAGCCGCCATATCGGCACACCACGATGCAGTAGACGGTAAGAATTAATGGAAGCATGACTTGATCATCAGGTTCCTGTGAGGCGAGAGGAGGTCGAATCCTCCCAGATCGCATCTCATCCCCTCGTGGGACTTCTCTGTGGTCCTTCAGGGCCTATGGGGAGTTCCATTTGAGCCCCTTGAGTCAGTTGAGCTAATGGCACTCTCTTTCAAAAAAGCCCACCTGACCGAGCTCACTTCCATCAAGAGATCTGGGATCTGCAGGCGTTCTCTGTCAGTGAAACGTGCCTGGAGTTCGTTTCTGGTTACTCTCACGTGTTCCTGAGACCCCAATGGGGCTATGTGCCAAGTGTGGCATCCTCAACAAGGGCACTGGCCAATGGCACCTCTCTAGCTGGCCGGGTTTATCACTTGCGTATAGCGCCTTTCCCCTCAATGTGGCGAAGATGTGCGCTCCTTCTCCCACGCAAGTTTCACAAACAGTGAACACTAGTTGTCCATCCTCCCTAGTCCTCTGGCTCGCAAATTCAGCAGAGGAATTTGTAGGCAGACCCAGTACATGTGCTAACATGCCCTTTACTGGGGTAGGTGCTCCACATGTGCCGGTTAACTCGGTAACCCCTTGTGCTGTATCTTCCACGGTATGGTCTCCATATTGGTAGACCTGCATCTCCCTTGGGCAGAGCCCTCTCAGCCTGGTCCACCCCTTCGAGGCAGAACCTATCGCCGCACCACTTCCATGTGTGACTGTGAGGCCACGTGACGTGCCACATGTTAACCTCCCCTTTGTTCTCCATGTGGTATTTTCCTCCTGAATGAATAGGAAAGGAAAAGAACACCTTCCCCGGTGCATATAATGAGCATTAAATGATCCCAGCCGATTAGATATGTGTCCACCCCCAGCTGTTGTGCCATTTTGGATAGGGAACCCTAGTGCCACTACATTGACACAACGTCAAGTGAGTGACAGAAAGGGAACATTTCATTTACTGTCGTAACCTCCGATCCCTGATGGAGGGAACGAGACGTTATGTCCCTCTTGCCACAATGCTGTGCTACCCACTGAAGTGCCCGGGACCTTGTCTCGGCTCCTCAGCACAAAACCTGAATGCGTGTATGCATAACAACTCCTATGGTATGTCCAGGGGAGTAGCATGCAAATTCCACTCGCCAATTTTCATTGGGCTTTTCTCAAAGATCTCAAAGAGGTGTTTGGGGCTCCCAAGAGCGACCCTCTAGTGTCACTACATCGACACAACGTCTCATTCCCTCAATCAGGGAATGGAGGTTATGACAGTTTCTAAAACAAGATTAATAAAATTGATACTTTTTTAAGGATTATTTGATATGTTTACAGGAAAACAATACAACAACAATCACCAAGAATAACATTTTTGCTCTAATATCAAAAGTATTACTAAAAAAAGAAATTATGATCCAACATGAATTTTCTTGATAAAAAATATATGATCGTACCTGGCAACGTGCATATAAAAATGTCTAGAAATACCATTTTAGCTTAGCGTAAAGCTGACAATTTAAACAAGGTTTATTTCTTATTTCTTCTGCTCCAAACTTACTTCAAACATACTTCTCTGTCTGCTCGTATGAATGTAACACATCATAAGAAAGTGTTTCACCGCTGTTCAAATGTACTTTGGATTGCATCATTTATACGGATAAATGTTTTCCATCTGAATAGACTAATTATTAAAAGAAATAAATTAAAATAACATGCAGTAATCTCTTCAGTAATCCAAATACTTCATAAATGTAACTGTATTATAATTACCAGTTATTTAAATTGTAACTGTAGTGGAATACAGTTACTTATATTTTGTATTTAAAATACGTAATCCTTTTACATATATTCCGCTACTCCCCAACCCATACAACACATACTAATACAACACAAGTCATATTAGTTAACATTAGTTAATACACTATGAACTAACATGTACTAACAATGCACAAAAGTATTAACTAAGATTAGTAAATGCTGTAAAAAAAATACTGTGCAATGTTTGTTCATGATAACTTATGAATAGAGCCTTATTTTAATGTGTTACAGATAAAACTAAAAAAGAAAAAAAATAGCTTTTTTCTGGTCACAAAGTATCAAGATTCAAAAAAAAATTATTTTTATTGAATACAATTTGGGTGAAAATAAATATACAGAAGGCTGTTTTGAATACCATTTTTTTTTTTCATTCAATAATAATAATAATTTTTTTAAGGTGGCTATGTTTGTTTTTTGCCATGTGCTCTCCTTGCTCTTCCCGCTTGTTTGCTCCCTGGCCACACCCTCTTGTTAGCACTGATTTGTTAATTCTGCTCACCTCCTTCCCATTATCACATGTGTACTAATACCTATCTTGCTTCATTGTTCACTGCGGTATTATAAATGCAATGATCTTGGAAAAATGTACTCAGTTGCAAGGCATGGGCTACTGAACAATAATAAAATAACTCAAAAACATACCAAAATAGGCTAGCACAAATACAGTACTGCAAAGACAACCAGACAAGACAGGTATAAATACACATGAGCTAATAGGGAACAGGTGGACACAATTAACAAATCAGTTTCAACAAAAAGGGGTGGCAACAGATCAAACCAGAAAGAAGAGTAAGGAGAGCAGAACACAAACAAAGCCACGTGCTCAACAAAGACACAATAGCAAATAACTCACAGAACAAGGAGGACAGGGCAGGATGAACACAGGACAACCAAAAAAAAAAAAAAAAAAACATACAGAGATGGCAGGATCCTACTACAAAATATTTTAAATAAACCAATCCAAGATGGCAGGATCCTGAAAGTCAACTGATCAGCAGGTCAGTCTTTGCATCACATTAATGATTCACAATATATGGAATTGTTCACACAAAATTGAACATTCTGTCATAATTTCCTTGTGTCATTCCAAACCTGAAAGACTGAACACAAGAAGGTTAATGAAAACCTTGCTCCATCTTTTTAATGCAATGCCAGTTGATTGTGACTCACTTTAAAGCGTAAAAAGTACACATGCTCCTCATGCATCATATTCCCCATCTTCTGAAGGCATATGATTTTGGTTTTGGAGAAAAACAAACCAAAATCTTATTCCTATGATTCCAGAAACCTTGGAATAAGATGCACAAGTCCCCCTAAAAAGAAGAATAAGACAGAAAGTAATTTAGGTTTGGAACGATATGTGGGTGTGTAATTTATGACAAAATTTTCATTTTTCTATTCTGCTAACAGAGAGTGTCTGAAAGGAGAGAATGTCTGCACAGCTGAAATGATGTACATTTGAAACTGAATGTGATCAACAACTAATCGACACAGACCAACACATTGACTATAGCTGAACAACTAAAGAAAAAATCTTCCAAAAGAGGAAATACTATTTTTGTGACAGTCCGAAGAAAAAAAGATAACAAAAATTTGCTTTCACTCCCTGAGCAGCTATATTACAAACCCCATCAAAGCAGTTGTGACTATTTTTATTAATGCCAAGGTAATATAACGTGTAGAATAATGTCATAAACTTACACCAAATAATAATAAAATTGAAAAGATAAAAAGTTTACTAGATATAAGCTGTTAAATAAGGCAAAGAGTCATAATGATTTTCTGTCAAAAAGAGTCCATGCAGAGACACACATGCTGTACAGTACGTTTTTATACTGAGCACTTTTTGACTAAGGCCCATGGTATACCCATATGTCCAGAGGTGTCTCGGGCTCTCAAGAGTGACCCCTAGTGTCACTACATTGACATAATGTCTCGTTCCCTCCATCAGGGAACAGAGGTTACGAAAGTAACCAGGACGTTCTTGTGCTTTTGGAGTTTCCAGAGTGAAAGGTCTCCAAAAAACTACAAAAATCCTTCATAGAGTAACTAAAAGAAAAAAGACAAAAAGGAATGGTAGAACAGCAAAATATTTTTTGGGGATATGATGGAAGGATGGAGAAATGGAAGTGTAGTGTGAAGCCTCAGTTGTGTCTGAATGAATTTCTTCAGGGGAAGGAAATGAAAAGCAAGACAGTGTCATGCAGTTTGTTAATGGTTCAATTCTTTTTTGATTTATCAGACACATCATGAAAACAATGTAGCATTCTCTGATGGCAAGATAAATGTGGGTTGCGACTCATGCGGGATGCTCACGATTAGCATGGCAAAGTTATCTCTGTAGTATTTTGTGTGAAGATACACATTCTGAAATAATGGGTTTGCTCATTAGGGACAAGTTGAAGTGTACTGAATTAAAAAATGTTTTTTATATAAATTAAGCCTTTATTTTTGCCATATAGAGAACAAACCATTTAGCCCTTTACTATTTTTTTGTCCATGATGGGCAGGGCAATAGGACAATGTAATCAGATATCGATGATGTCTGATAAATATTCTGATGCCGTTTCCCGCCATTTCCCACCATCGGGCCAATAGCCCCGATTCCAGCAAACTTAATATGAGATCTCATGAGGAGAAGAGTCATGGCCTGGGAGGATTCAGCCTCCGGGCGCCTCTGAGGAACATGATGATCAGGTTGTGTTTCCCTAGGGACTTACCATCCACTACATCGTGCTGTGCGGCTATAGCGGCTACATATACCTTCAAGGTGGAGGGGAACAGTCGCCCCTCCAGCCTCTCCTGCATGAACACCAATTCATGAACAAATGCCACTTCGGGTCATAAAGCTGCCTGATAGAGGGAGCTCTTGCTTGAGTGATCGTGTCTATGACTGCTGGTGGTAGGCCACTTAGATCTTCCACGTCCCGTCCAAGGGCCAGACGTGGAGGTTCTAGAGGTATGGGCGGGGGTGCCAGATTGTGCCCTATCCCTGAGGAAGTAGGTCCTTCCTCAGAGAAATCTGCCAGGGAGGTGCTGTTGCGAGGACCGTGAGGTCCGAGAACCAAGTCTGGGTGGTCCATTATGGGGCGACGAGGGTGACTTGTTCCTCGTCCTCCCTGACTATGCACAGGGTCTGTGCAAGAAGGCTCACTGGGGGGAATGCGTATTTGCGTCTGTCCCGAGGGGGGCTACCGTCAGGGAATACCAGAGTGAGCAGTGGGGGGATTCTCTGGAAGTGAACAGCGACTTCAGCCGCTGCTGACTCCAGAGTAGGAGATGGCAGGCGAGTTGCGACATGCAACGAGAGCGTACACCTCCTTGGCAATTTATATATGCTACTGTCGATGTGTTCAACTGCAATAGCCTCTGCAGGGTGAGCAGTACAGCCAACAACTCTAGGCATTTGATGTGTCAACCCAGTTGCAGTCCTGACCAGGATCCATGCCCATCCCGGGACTCCAGTCTGAAGCCAGTGCTGAAGCGGTCTCATATGCATCAACCCGAGCAGCCTGACTGCCGCTGAGAAAGCCATATGCCCCAGGAGCCTCTGAAAGTGTTTTAGTGGAACAGCTGTCCTCCGCCTGAATAACTCCAGGCTGTCCTCCGCCTGAATGACTTTTGTGCGTTCGCGCAAAATAGGCGAGCTATCATTGAGACCGAGTTTAACTGGATGCTGAGAAAAGAGATGCTCTGAACCGATGCTCACATCTTCAACGTCAATGTGTGTGCTCTAATAGAGAAAAAATACTCTTTAGCAGAAATATACACTCCTTTAGTGCTGTCGAAGCACCCAGGGCGATATGGCTGCTGGATATGCGCCATATACCCAACAGCATATGCTTCTTAAGAGATAAATGGAACAGCAGTAGTATCCAGCTTGCTGATAGTACAACGCTCTGCTCCGAAGAAAAAATCTGAATGGAATTGCATTCCAGCTCATTTTATACCCGCACATTCAGGTGAGTGGCATGCAAATTCCACTCGCCAATTCTCATTGGCCTTTTCTCAAAGATCAGGAGGTGTTCAGGGCTCTAAAGAGTGACCCCTAGTGTCACTACATCGACAAAACAATGAGTGAGTGACAGAAGGGGAACCTAAAATAATTATTAAATTTCAAAAAGTTTCAAAAAGTTTTCAAAAAGGCTCAGAGGACTAGAATTGCCAAATATTATACATTATTATCGAGCTGCCAAATTCAACTTATATTGAAGACTCTAAAGTGAAATGGAGGAAGATGGAAATGTATCAAATGGGTGAACATATTAGTATACCCCTGTTCCTACCCAAACAAAGCAAAACATATTGTATTAATATTACTTTTTGAATTTGGTTAGAAAATTATAGTTAATTTACAAGAAATTGCTAAAGATCCGGATTTCATGCCAAATAGATTAGATAATACATTTAAATTTTGGGCAAATAAAGGTCTGAAAATATATCACCAACTGTTCACTGATAAAGGAATTAAAACCTTTTCAAATCTAGCAAAAAATTATGAGCTTCAAAATTTTCTCCCCTTTTTTTATTTATTATATACAGATAAGAAGATATTTATTAACAGAAGTTAAAGTAAAATAAATAAAAAGGAAATGCATCCATTAATAAATTATATAATTAATAGACACAAAACAACTAATCCAATAACAATTTTAGGAATTTTAAAGAGTGCACTTGCAAACAGGACACTCTGAATAAAATTATATGTAGTGGAGGATGATTTAAAAATACAAATGAATCAGCAAGACTGGGAAGAAATATATAATAATTTCCATATTACTCAATCCAGTGTTTGGAGGGAATCTGCTTGGAAGATAAAATTTTATTTTTTACAACACCTGCTATTCAAAGTAAATAAAATAGCATGGTAAAAGGGAATTGTTGTAGAAATTGTGGAGAAATAAAATGCTCATTACAGTCAAATTCTATATGAGTGCTCTAAATTGACAATTTATTGGAATGAAGTGATTAGACAGGTTAATTTGTTATTTAACTGCACAATAAAAATGCATCCAGAAAACATTATTTTTGGTAAAATGCCATTGTCCTTAAGAAATTAAATTGATATGTGGGGTAATCAGAATAGCAGCTTTGAAACAGATAACAAAATTTTTTTATCCAGATCATTTCAAAGATGGAGAGAAATGATTTTGGAAATATACCAAATACCATTTATAATTAATAATACATGTCTGGAATGTGAACATAATTGGGATTTTCTTTAAAATACTATAAATCAATTTAGATAGATTGTTTTCTTCGGATTCTTGATATTTGAACAAAATTAGATAAAATAAGTATGATGCCCGATCTCATTTAATATAAAAAAAAGGTGATGCCATAACATTCTTTCCACTTTATTTGAAATAAAATATAACATGTAAATGAATGTATTACATGTGTTATTTATCAAATATGTTGTGAATATTATTTGATACGTTTATTAAAAAAAAATAAAAAATTATTTCTCTTTCTTAATGTACAATTTGTATATTGTCTTTAGAAAAAAAAATGCAAAAATAAAAATCATAAAAAAGGTTACTATTGATTAATTAAAAAGTTAGCACTTAGAATACTGTATGGAAAAAATGGTATGAAATAATAATACGTATTGTTCTTTTTTTTAAAATTTAAGTAAAATACTGTATGTGCATCTCGAGTCCATGAAAGAAAGAAGGAGTTTGGGTGGCATTCACCCCTTTCCATAGCATTATTGAGCATTTCATATTTTAAAAACTTTTTTTTTTTTGTTTCAGGTATCATGTTAATCCATTTTATAGATTGCCTAATATATTATGTTTGTATTTAGTTTTTTTTAATTTATTTAGTTATTTTTTGCTATGGCTTATGAGGGTAAATAACAAAGCAATTTCATTTTAAATAAAATAAAACACTGTCTGCTGAAAATCTACATTTAGATTCTCAAATAAATAATTTATCATGAGGGGTAAAATTTGTGGATTTCTCAGATTTTATTTGTAAAGTGCACTTTAAGAGACACAGGGGAGTGACTTGATTGCATCAGAGATGTAATTTTACTCACAGATGATTGGTTCATTTCATTCTGAAATCCAGAACAAAACTTTCATGGTACCTAAAACCTGGGGTTGAGGCAAACAAATCTAAAACTTTGCTGGCTAGCCAGCAAAACCGGCTTCATGGTACAGGCCTCTGTACTGAATATTCTTCATTCACCATTGATCTGTTAAAGGTAAGCTGGTTGATATAAAAAATGGAGAATGAGTATCTTGGTGCTGAAACGTCAGACCTGACTCCGCTAAATGCCGCCTTTGACATCAACCACACCTCAAGCCACAGTTGGCCTTGTTTGGCCCAAGGGTAATCGGTGGGCAAGGGTACATGGATCTTGGCCCCGAGGAAGCCCTTAGGAGCCACTATGAAGCCCCGGAAGTGACAGAGGGAACGCAACAGGCCCTGGCATGCACTAGCTCGACCTCAGTTGGCCCAATTGTGGAAATGCGACTATTGACAGACAATGTCTGGAAATTACAAAACTATGGAGCTGAGAAGTCGCCAACTACATAAAAAAAGTAGCACAGGTTATGAAAGTAGCACCAGCCATGGTAGATAAGTTTGCTCATCTACCTGCCACTGTGGTAGGCTAACTGCAAGACGTCTCATGACACATGACCATAGATGTTGTTAGACACAAAGACACATGCTTGAAGAAACACACTTATTTATATTTTGAAAAACAAATGAAAGAAAAGCCATTGATGCACATCTCTGATTTTAGATCTTAATTTGAATGAGTAATTTACCACCTATTGTAGATGGATACTTCTGTGACAACAAATGGAAGGGTAGTTATATACGTGGTTATATTTGTGCCATGTGACTGAAGCTTGGTTTTCACGGCAGTGTGGCACAAGCAAACACTGAACTGCTCACAACTGATCTGCTCTGCTCTATCATACTATATCTTTGGAACTTGCACAAGTCAACCAGTCTTCCCTTGATATTGGAGCACAGAATACAAAACTGATGCATCCTATTTGAATTCTGGATAATTTACTACTTGGAAGCACTGTTACAGTAAGTCAAACCTCTCAAATGGTAGACAGTCCCAACATGCCAAAGAGCACTTAAGATTTAACTGAAAGTTTAAAATACATTTGAAAGTGGATGGATGGATGGATATATTGAGGATCCAAATCAAACAAAGATCATCACTCTAACCACTATTTCTATCAATAACCTTTAGACCCTTAGCCAACTCTTATCTTGACTTTCTTCCTCCAGTAATCAGTTCCCCAGACACACTCATTCTACAGCAAAACATGAACACTGTTAGAGAAAGCTATAGGTCAGGGAAGCATACCTGTGGGAGAGCCCTCCAGGACTTCCCCAGAGTACCGTGGCTCTTTGAAAAGTGGTCTGTTATCATTCTGGTCAATAACAGACACGTCCAGGTCCACTGGTCCCTCTACCAGCTTACCACTTAGGTCAGTGGTAGATACCTGGAGCTGTTAGAAAGAAAGAGTGATATGGTTAACGCACTCACAACAAAGAATATATTGATTTGTTTGTAGGAGAGTTACATTAATAAGGTATATCTACAGTTCCCTTCAGATGCCAGGCATGTGAAATTTGACTTATTCATCTCACAACATGAAGCAAACATGTACATCTTAAAAAGCCCCATGGAGAAAATGTTAGATTAATTTTACATGAAAAAAGCCTTACAATTCTGTGTTGTCAGCAAAAGACATGCACATTATTAAGATGAGTTTCCTTCAGGACTCAATACCAGGCAGCCCAAAAAAATAACAATTTTTTTTATCATATTAAACAATCTTCTTAAAATAAAATATTGAAATATATAGATTTCTGTTTTGCTTAAGACAATCATTCACCAGTGAAACTACATGGTGGTTGACACAAACCATGTGTATCTTTGTTGCAAGAGCACCTGCATTTCATTTATCTTTTGTTTTTTTTTTTGTATTTTTAACTGACATAGATTTGTTGACAGTTTTCGAGGATAAAGACATGTCCCGCAGCCTTTCCATGTTGGCATCTGCCTAATTTGGCAAGCTTCTACCAAGTTTGAGATGCATTTGTGCCAAAATAGAGCTTGAGTGGATGCAAGTACAGTATGCCTTTTCCATTTTACATATTTTCAATTTTCTCCCCAGCTGAGTCAATTTTCTCCTAATGTTTTTTTTTCACTCCACTTACATCCTATGGAGCTTTTTTCTTTGCCACATTAGCATTTGGCAGACAAAGAAGCTGTTAAGATGTTTTAAGATATTACAGACATTACAGTATGCTATTCTTTTAAGCTGTTTTGAAACTAAGAGTATTATAAAAAGCATTATACAAATAAAAATTACTTGATTTTGATGTAAACAACAAAATATATGAGACATGTTTTCTTCTCTCTTTCTTAAAACCGATATGCATATTTATTTTGCTATCCTAATTATAAACGATTATAAGGTTGGTTTTATTGTATTATTTGCATGTAGCATTGTTTTGTCTGCAACCCTATCAGAACGGACCTGCAACCCAGTTCATTTCACACAGCTTTCTATCTCTCTCTATTTCTCTCAAACCAAATACTCAATGGAATATGAAGTAGAGATGGATAGGTATATACATAACTACTGTAATTTCTTTTGAAAAACTGTAATGACCATTGTGGCGAGCAGAGCGGCGTCTGGGCAGAGCGAGGTCTGGAAGATAAATGGTGAATGAGTTCCACCTATGTTCCACACCGGTCTCATGTTCCAGTGAGGGTTGGTGGGAGTATTTAAGGAGAGGACAGACGGCGAGACGAGAGAGAGAGATGCACACAGCTATGCATGTGTTAAATGTCCAGCTGAAAAACCTTTTATGTGTATTTATGTAGATGCTGAAAAGCATAACGTAGTGAGAAGCAGCGTTATTGTGTGCGACTGAAAAGTGCAACAATAAATGTCTACGTGTACTGTCAAGCCGGTCCCAGTTTCCTCCTTTCCCAAATTGTTCCAGCCATTATTTCATTTAGAAATAGACAGCAGTCTCTTACGTCTTTAGGCATGCCTCATGGGTAATGGCTACCTATGCTGCCTGTTGTCAGCAATTATTGAGAGACCTGAGTGTAGATGAGTGTCTTTTTGTGATTGCAGCTGATCTGCAGTATGAAAGCATGTCTGCTCCAATAGTGTTGTAGAGAAGAGATACAGTAGGAGAACAGATTATTAGTTCTTAGAAATGCACACACACACACACACACACACACACACACACACACACACACACACACACACACACACATTTCTTGCTTGTCTTGATTCAGGTTATGGGGTGGGGCAAGGCGAGGCATTTGTAGTGATAATCACACGGTCAACCAAATATGTGTGTGCTAGTGTCAGATGGCCCCTCCCTGATTTTGAGGCACCAGTTAGGGAATTTCACCATAACAACATAAGAATGATCCAAGAGGATGGTTAAATTCTTTTTTCTTTTTTTTTTTTTGTTTTACAGTGAATTAAAAAATTTTTTGATAACTAGAAGAGCCTCTGGTCATTAACACAAGAAAAACACAATTTTAATACAATTTATTTTATTAACACAAGATAAGCAAGTGTACTACAACTACTGAATGCTACTAATGAATAAATATGCAGTACTAATGAATATTAACCAATAACTAGATAAGAGAATACCGAATCAATACATGGAACAATAAATGGAATAAACACAGAATGGATAAATGCAATGCTGAGTTGAATATAGAAATAAATTATAATTATATAGTAGCCAACATTCTTGGGGGAAATAACACTTAGGGTCTATGGTAAATAATAGTGGATAAATACTTATTTATCCTTAAACACATAATCTGACTACTACTTGTCATGAACTGACCTGATACATATTATCTAAGCAAGTTTCTGTTGCACCAAGAGTGTCCTTAGAGTTTTGGTTGTGCAGCTGGTCAGATGATGATGTTGTCACAGGTTCCTTTGCAGACTAGGCTGCAATGCTGAAGGAACTTTGAGGATTTGGCAAAGCCTGTAGATTCCTGGGCCCTCTGCAAACTAGAATGCAGCTGGGGAATAGGTAAAAGAGCTTAACCTTAGTCATGAGCTTAACCTCGCAACAGTTTAAAATTAGTCATGCTGTTGTCTCTTTCCTTGTCAGGTTAGAAACTCAGAGCACAGGCGTGTCCATTTGGGAGATACTTTTAATAAGGGTGGGAATTGAAATCCAGCTATGTGGTTGGCTGTTGTTATCAGAAGTAGCCACATTATGTCCCACACTGGTGTGGAACTCATTTGCGTGTCTTAAAGTACACGGTCAGATAAGTCTCCCAAAACTTTTACCCATGCTTTATTTATTTTTCAAACCTCTTTCAAAATGGGCTAGGCATTATTCTGAACTTATAGAGACCAAACAAATGGTTCATTTATATGTTAACAGGTCAATTCCTATGAATGAACAATCAACTGCAATTAACATAAACAACTCTGTAAGTGAACATGGAGTGTATGTGTTGCAGTTTGTGTCCATTTCAAGGATTTCAAGCATATGCAGTGATTAAATTGTGGAGATGTCGCAACTAGCTATGGATATCCAGTCATATTGGACATGCTGGGAATGCTTTTTGACAGAGTCAAATTTTCGTGATTTGGGAATGTTGTTGAAATGTGACTGATCGTAAGAACGTTTTATTATTGTTATTAAAAGCAAACGTAAATGAATACCCTTAGCATACTTGTCAAAATGATCTAATCTGATAATACTGTATGTAAACAGAAGCAAAGTTAAACCATGTGCAGGTCTAAAGTTAGCAGATGCAGTAACATAAACCATTGGAGCAACCTGAGGTTAAGTAAATGTACCACACACACACACACACACACACACACACACACACACACACACACACACACATTATTTGCATTACTGCAGGGTTAAAAACAATAAGTGTTATAGAGAATACATATCTAATGACGAAAGTTGTGTATTTTAGGTAGAATGTTAAAAAGTATTCACTGTGCCTTTATTACTCATCCTCCTCAAATATGTCATGTTTGCCTTTGTGGCTCTTGCAGTTTGAGACAGATCAGGAAAATAGTCAGAGAAGTCAGACACCATCCAGTACCCCTGCCCCACCCCCAGCATGCACTGGGCTTGAATAGTTAATGTGCTTGCATTGTTTCACTGTTTGCAAGTTTATTAACATAGTTTTTATTGTTAATTTTGTTTTTACATTTGGTAACTTCTTGTTTTATGCAGACTTAAGTTAATTTTCTACTCAAAATTAGCCATTCATGATAAAAAAATAAAAAAAAAGATTGTCACCATCATAGTGTTTTGTGTAACAAGTGTTGAGTTCAGTGTGCTTTGATTTAGTGATGGGAAGCACAATTCTATTCCACGAAAAAAAGCCACATGTAAGTGCATATTTTTGATTATAAAATTTTATTTTATTAAATTATAATAATAAGGGTGTTTATTGACCTTATAATAAATCCTACATTAAACTTTTGCAACTAAAGCACCCAATACTGACACTGATATACAAACGTGGATATTCTACACGTTTAAAGCATAAAAAGTGAGTAACTAATCCTTTATTACATAAACCATGATCCAGTTCATCACAACTTCAGATATAATCTGCATGCACAATACTCAATAGTAAAATTTGTTTACATCTCTCGGATCAGTGTACTGTTTACTCGAGAACTTCTGCAAATGTCTCAATGTACTGTTGACTCGAGCGCTGGATCATCTTCATACATTGATAAAACGGTAATACAGTCAAGTCATAAACATATTTCCAGTATGTGTTATTTATTACACTTTCTGTTGTTCAGCAAAATACACCTGAAACATACATTTTGCCCCTTAATCACACACATGCTCAATGTGAGCAGCTCATCAGTTCTCAGTATGTCGGACACCTCCGAAAGAGGCTATTCTCAGTTCAGGGTGCTGTTGACTCGAGAACTGTTATGTGCAACTCATTGTACGAGAGCTGTTGTGACCAAGTCACAATCACCAGTTCACATTCTGTCACTCACAGGTTCAGGTTGCTCTTGAGAGCCCTGAAACACCTCAATCTTTGAGAAAAGGCTAATGGGAATTGGCAAGTTGAATTTGCATGCCACTCCCCTGGACATGCGGGTATAAAAGGAGAAGGAATGCCCACTCTCATTCAGATATTTCTTCAGAGAAAAGCTGTTGTGTATCAGCGAGATGAATACTACTGCTGTTCCATTCACCTCTGAAAGAAGCATATGCTGTTGGCTATATGGCGCATTCCAGCGGCTTTCTCTCCTTCTGCACGCCTAGTGCAGATTACGCCCCTGGGCGCTTCGACTGCGCTACTAAGAGAGTATATTTCTGCTAAAAGATTATATTTCCTCTTTAAGAGCAAACACATTGATGTGAATGTCTTTTTAAAGACGTGTCTTTATAAAGATTCCTTTCCGTATTTGTGTGATTCCTGGATACGGTCGTTATATCTCTGCCACAGGCACTGCCTCACATGTCGATGCATAGCGCACTGGTGCTTTAAGTTGATGCATATGACAATGCTTCAGCACTGTCTTCAGACTTGAGTCCCAAGATGGGCATGGTGCCGTGGCACACATCGCCTGGCTGTTACGCCCCTCTACCGACACTTATTCAGCCCTTGCTTTTTTATGGGCAGGAATTCCCCTACAGCAATTCTCCAGATGCGTCTTGGTCACCACAGATGCCTCCAAGATGGGCTGGGGCGCCGTGTGCAATGGGCATGCAGACGCTGTTTCCTGGACAGGACCATGGCTGTGTTGGCACATCAACTGCCTAGAGTTACTGGCTGTACTGCTCACACTGCGGAGGCTATTACCATTGATCCGGGGAAAGCACGTGTTGGTCCGGTCCGACAACACAGCGACAGTAGCATATATAAAGTCAATTCGGCAAAGCACAGATAGACCTGTTCGCTTCCCGGGAATCCTCCCACTACCCCGTTCTGGTATGCAATGACAGGAGCCCCCCCTCGGCACAGATGTGCTGGTACACCGCTGGCCCTGGGGGCTGCGCAAATACACATTCCCCCAAGTGAGCCTACATGCACAGACCCTGTGCAAGGTCAGGGAGGATGGGTAACATGTCACCCTTGTGGCGCCATAGGTGTACACACCACGACGCAGTTGAAGGTAAGTCTCATGGTAAGTCTGATCATCAGGTTCCTGAGAGGCGCCAGGAGGCTGAACCCTCCTAGGCCTCGCCTCTTTCCCTCACTGAACCTCTCTGTGGTCGTGCTGGGCCTTTGGAGAGCCCAGTTCGAGCCCCTAGTCAGTTGAGTTAAAGGCCATCACATTAAAGACCCGACCGGGCTTTGTGCCCAAGGTTCCCATCCCAAGACTGCTTTTACAGATCAGGTGGTGAGCCTGCAAGTGCTGCCCCGGGAGGAGGCAGACCCAGACCTTATCGTTGCTGTGTCCAGTGCATGCTTTGCGCATCTTCTTGAATCACACTGTAACGTAGTTCAATGGAAAGGAGGAGGCGAGAACCAGCTTGTCAATATAAATAATATTTTAATTATAAACTTAAACAAAAGCCAAACACACACACACACACACGACAGACATGTCCGTAAATGATCTCTCTCTCTCTCTCTCTCTCTCTCGTCACACCACAGTCTGCCATCGGCCTTTATCCCTCTCAGAGGCTTAATTAGCCTGATAAGGGACCGGGTGTGTATAATCAAAACTCCCCCACCCCCTTCCATGGGGGAGGGCATGCAGGTCATCCCCATCTACCTGGACAAGGGAGGGGACAAGGGGAGGGAAACAGAATAATTAAAATGGGGGGGGGGGGGGGGGGTACTTCCTGTAACAGTGTATTCCCCCCCCCCCCCCCCCCCCCCCAAAAAAAAAAAAAAACACTGTAAAATTTCAACGAGACAGAAAAAGCCAATGCAGAGCGGCAGTGAGAGAGAGAGAGGAGAGAGAATTGAAAAAAAAAAATAAAAAAAACTTACTTGCCGGTTCTCCGATACACCGTCGCATGGTCCTCGATCACTTCTTCACCCTTTCAGGTGGATGACAGCCGCTTCTCCCCGGGCGGACCTGAGTCAGACTCACGACCCCCGGCAGTCAGAATGCCCCTCCACGTTCTCTGCGTCTCGAGGGGTCACTCCTCCGCCCCTGGCAGCGGCCCTACCGCTCCAGGTGGTCAGGGAGACACTTCTCTCCTCCCCTTGCGGACGGCGGTCTTCCTTCGACCCATCCGCATTTCTGGGGGATAGCAGGGCTCTCCTCCTCCCCTGGCAGTGGCTCCATCGGTCCAGGTGGTCGGGGAGTCCAGTCCCCACTCGCCTCGTGGACCGGGCGGTCGGTCTTCTCCCTCCCCCGGTGGATGGCAGCGGCGCTCCCTGGGTGGACGGCAGTGTCGAGGACTCTGAAGGTATGCCTTGAAGGGAAGCGATGCACCCCTCATGCATAGTGCCCACTGTACAAGCATCTGGAGGAAGTGTTATGATCTGAGGTTGCTTCACTTGGTCAGGACTAGGCTCAGCAACATTATGCGTCAATAAAATGAAGTCAGCTGACTACATGAATGTACTGAATGACCAGGTTATACATCAATGGATTTTTTCCCTCCCTGATGGCACGGGCATATTCCAGGATGACAATGCCAAGATTCATCGGGCTCAAATTGTGAAAGAGTCGTTCAAGGAGCATGAGGAATAATTTTTATACATGACTTGGCCACCACAGTCCTGACCTTAACCCCATTGAAAGTCTTTGGTATGTGCTGGAGAAGACTTTACGGAATGGTTCTACTCTCTGTCATCAATAAAAAATCTCAGACAAAAATGTATGCAACTTTGGATGGAAATAAATGGTTGTAGAAACAATGTCACGACAAATGCATGCCGTAATCAAAGCTAAAGGATGTCCAACTAAATATTTTAAAGCATGCAACTTTTTTTTTAGGCAGTGTAGTTTTTAGTAGGAAAAACTATGTGCAAAGTAAATCTTACTAGTCGTTTTTTTTTTTTCAGTGTGCATTGGTGTGTTCTATGTTATATTTTATGTAGTTTAGCTAAAGTTACTGTAAGCTAATTTTTTTTCTTCATGGAAAGGTATGAAAAATATGTTCCTACTCCTTGAAATATCTCTCTGACAGCACTATACTCTGTAAACAGCAAACAAAAATATGTCAGTGGAAAATGACATATTCTGCCTGTTAATCATTTTGCGTGTTCTGATAGTATTGTAGTTGCAGTGAATTATTGAGCCATAATGCATTTTTATGCCTTGTTTTCATAACAGTTGTCGGTTGAGGACGCTATTTTACAAACATTATTTTTTAACAACTGTTTCTGCCATCAATTAAGCTCATTTTGGTATTTTTGGAGTTCAGGGTTTTGGAAAAGGGAGTGTGGCTAATGAAACATTTCAATAGCTTAGCCTGATGGTGGAAAAGTGCTATTTGATTAAATTACATGAATCAATTATATGTCTCCACAGTAACACACTCAGCAAGCCACGTTATAAGATGCGCGGATTGACAGTCTCAGACGTGGAGGCAACTGAGATTCATCCTCCACCACCCGGATTGAAGCAGATCACTAAACCGCCATGAGGACTTGGAGCACATTTGGGAATTGGGCATTCCAAATTGGGGAGAATAAGTGGAGAAAATACAAAAAATAATTATTGAAGATTAATTTTAATATCTGCTACATAGCTAATGATACAACTGTACATATTTTATGCAGTCTATATGCAGATTGTAATAAAAGCCAACTATTTTTGTGATCTCTGGGATAGAAGGTCCTTTTTTATTTCAACAAACTATTTATTTGTTTTCATTTTATTTTTATTTATTTTTTAATCAAAAGTGTTTTTGGCCTGTGGGGGCTCCTATGTTCCATGTGCTCTGATGACATCAACATAGGATTATCATATTGCAATTGCATTTTACAAAAACTTATTGCATATATCCTCCATATCATGCATCCCTTGTTTGTTTGGACTGGTATTCAAGCTTAGTTTCTTCACAGCATATCCTCACTTTCCCATTTTCTCAGCTCATGTTGGCCATGTTAGAAATCTTCTTTCAGAACCAAAGTTTCGAACCACAGAACCCAAGGTGACAAAAATTTATTAATATGGAGAAAGAGAGAGAAAAAGAGAGATAGGATTATGTACGCAGTCTAAAACACAGATACAACTGTGAGAGTCCTGTGAGGAAATTGAAAGTAAATATCAAAAAGAACAACAGCGAGGGGACACATTTGGCGACGTGGCGGGAAGGGATTTACAGTACATGAAGTAAAAGAGAGAATGAAGATTTATCTACTTCCCACAGAGTGAAGTTTCACAAGAGCCCACCCGAGAGTGCGGCGATAGCTGATGTGCTAGCATCTGCCTCGCCTCTTTGCCTCAATCTCTGAGCCCCATTGCCTCAGAGCTGGGCCTCCCCAAAGCCCACATCACTTATTCATTCCTCCCTATCTCCTTGTGGCACTGTAACAGCGTGCATTCCGTGCACACCCAGGAGCTGCACATCCAAAAGCAAAAAGGCAAAACGCACAGCACGTCATGTCTCTCTACCTCGAGTAAACACAAATGTGCACACTTGTACGCTGAGAACAGTTCCCCAGGCCAGATATGTTATTACTTACTTGACACTCCTGAGCAATTGGCCCACAAAACACTTTAACCTGATGTAAATCACTCTCATCAAAGAGCTTAGAACTTCTACTGCTGGGCACCTCTGACACTCTCCTGTCACATAGCTATTTTTTTATTTGGGTACCTACAAATCACAACAAAACCCTACTTTGAGGGTTCTGGGGCAGATTTTGGAGAGAAATAAAAAAAAAACTGAGCTTTTAAGAATGTGTGCCATTGAAGTAAAAATGAAAAAATAAAGAATGTTCTGTAATTATTTACCTATCCTCATATCATTCCAAACCCATTTGATTTTCTTTCTTTCGTGCAACACAAGAGGTGAGCTTTTGAAGAATATTGTGGCCACTCATTCCATATAATTAAAAATGAATGAGGTCTGGGGCTGTCAAACTAGAAATTAATAAATAAATCAAACATCATAAAATCATAAAAGTGGTATGTATGACTTGTGTTCTATATTTCAAATCTTCTGATATCATAAAATATCTTTATCTGAGGAACAGGCTGAAAATGAAGTCAATATTAAATTATAACCTTCCCCTTCATTGAGTCATCAGGGGGACAATATTAGGCAGGTGGTTTTAATGTTGTGGCTGATGCCGACTAAGCAGAGCCAACCCGCATCTCAGAATGGCATTCTTCTCACCACAATTGTACAGAGCGGTTATCTGAGTTAGAATTTGTCAGTTCGAACCAGTCAGATTTGTTTTGTTTTTGGCACCATTCTAAGTAAATTCTAGAGGCTTTTGTGCATGAAAACCCCAGTAGATCAGCAGTTACAGAAATACTCAAACCAGCCCATCTGGCACCAACAATCATCCATGCGATTATCAAACTCTTGACTATACAACTTCCCTGGCTCTGAACTAGGACATTTAGAGCTCAAATTAGCGGTCTATCCCTCCCAGCGATGTTAATGGGTGATGAGTTACCTCCTTTCTCACCGTGGTGGAAATGTCCAATGATAGCACTTGCCATTTTGCATTATCCTAAGAGCCCATCAGGAATGATCCATTATGCAGATTGGCCAGAACGGGGGAGTTCCTCGCTCTGCCAGCACATTACTCGAGGGCTGCACACTGCGACCACTGCCAGTAATGCATTACATCACTCTCTCTTGCTCACACTGTCTCTCGCAGAGGCATGGGTCAGTATCTTTTTCTCACCCCGACCAGAACGGTCATGAGTCTGTTCAACAGATCTGATGCTCTTAATGATACAGACTTCCCACTTCACAATTTATACCACTAATGGTTTGATTCATCATCACAGCCTGCTACGAGAGAAGGGTAGAATTTATAAGCATCCATTTTCACCCTGTCTTCATCAGATAGAGCGCTGACTCCATGGAACGTGTGGTAGAACGTTCCTCATATCATTCCAAACCGTTTGACTTTCTTTCTTTGAGTAGAACACAAAAGGAGATATTAGGCAGAATTTTCAGTCTCAGTAACCATTCACTTTCATTGTATGGAAAAAAAGATGCAATGAAAGTGAATGACTGTCAATAAGATTCGCCTTACATCACCTTTTGTGTTCCATGGAAGAAGGAAAGTCATATGGGTTAGGAGAAACACAAGGTAAATTGACATTTGTTGGTGAACTACCCCCTTTAAGGTCTGACTGAAATGATCAAGGAAAAAAAATAACTTTAATTTACTCTTTTATAAGGATATTATTATCATTCTAAAATAATAATAATAATAAATAAAAAAACAGAAAATGTTATCCTTCTTGTGGTGTATAGAAATAATAGGATCTATTCTACAGTACTTCCTCCATATTTCTTCACTGTGACTGGGCAGGTATACAGTATGTTGCTGAACGTTGAATATGCATAAAAGTGAGCGGTGTTACAGTCACACGTTACTGATGTGTTACTGTATAAATGTGTTGGAAATAATAAAGCGGAAATTTAGAACATTTCACAGCTTAGTTTCTAAAAATAGTTTTGTTGGTATGGGAAGGAAGTTTTGAGTTCTGAATGTCAAAGAATGTTTTGATAGTATGTAACGGGAGCCAGCTGGTAAATAGCTGTGCAGTGTGTAAATCTCACTCTCCTGACCTCAAGTGGTGAGGCTGTAGCCTTTAGCCTCCTTGTTAGCGCACCCGCCTCCCATGCCGGAGACGTCGGTTCGAGTCCCGTTCGGAGTGGGGGCGAGAAGGACCGGCAACAGTGGTGCCGTGACCCGGATGGGTTTAGGGGGGTGAGTGTAATGGGAGCCAGCTGGTAAATAGCTGTGCAGTGTATAAACCTCACTCTCCTGACCTCAAGTGGTTCACTAGCGACTGACACTAGAGGCTGTAGCCTTTAGCCTCCTTGTTAGTGCACCCGCCTCCCACACCGGAGACATCGGTTCGAGTCCCGTTCGGAGCAGGGGCGAGAAGGACCGGCAACAAATACATAAATACTTTTATTTAAAGAAAATTAAATGTTTCATGACATGACCTATACCCTCCTATAGCATTCAGAATCTGCATAAACCTTTTGCATTCGTGGGTCAATTTTGACCCAGTGGAATTCAAGCATATAAATCATTAATGATTTATATCATCATACCATTAATGATGGTTTTCCTCTAAAACTAAATTGTAAGTCATTAATTATTTCTTAACTGTTCATACATGTAAAAAGATTTATATTTTAACTATATATATATTATATAAGATATATATTAGTTAACTGACAAATATACAAGTTATTAATAAATATGGAATTTTTTTTAAATAATAAAATCTAGAAATTCTTAGACATTTCAAAATATACATTAACTACAGCAAAACCAGCGTGATACATGTGAAGACATCTTTTTTTATCATCATTTTGTGAAATTGTATCTAAATATAACATAATATACAATTTTTATATTTAACATAATATGAGAATTAATAATGAATTTCCTATTACTCATTAATTCTCAATTGAACTTGGTGGTAAAAAGTTATGAAACCAACATGTACTTTTTCAAATAAACGTCATCAAAACAACTGTACAACTCAAGTATACAACATTAATACTTATTTACTATGCTTTTTAAGCTAAATTTATTTTGCAAATGCAAAAGGTGCAAAATAGAAATTTTTAATGGTTATAGTTCAACTTCAAATAGTTATAAAAACAATTTAATAAAAATCATAATTTAAGATATATATAAATTTGTATATGTTAAATTTAAATTAACATGATAGTTAACATTAACATAAATTAGCAATACTTTTAAAAGCATCTATTCATTTTGGTTAAAGTTTATTTTTACATATACTAATACATTTTCAGCACTATGAGTATATGTTAAGATACATTCTGAGCTAACATTGAAAAAGAGTATAATTATAAATGAACATTAACCAAGATAAATAAATGCTGTAAAAACATTGTTCATTATGAGTTTAAGGAACCTAATGCATTAACTAACATTAACATAGAAAAGTATTTTATAAAAAAATGCATTTATGTATGCCTTTTCTATATATAAAAATCTAATGCAATACAAAACTACTTGCAAATTAAGTGAGAGAAAGTACAGCGCACATATTACAGCAGATATCAAACATCATTACAACCAGTCAGACCCCCTGATGTGCCTAATTTTCAGGAGATGTATGTACACAGGCATCCATTGTATCAAGTATGCAATCGCCCAAAAGGAGCTGGAGGTGCCTGTAGGGCAGTCATTATAGTTAACGAAAACTCAAATTTTAACTAATAAGAAAACATTTTAATTGACTAAAATAAATAAGATATGAATATTAGATACAAAAATACAATAAAACAAAAAAAAAAAACTACAAATCTTTCCTTGAAAAATAACTGAAATAAAATAAAAAACTTTCGTTAAATTTTTCCATCCAGAATAATGTGAATATCAAGAGCAAATAAGAACTCATCTGTGGTTTTGAACCATAAGATAACACCACAACAATAGGTGGAGGTTTTCTGAGCCACGGCTATCCTGAGCCTGCAAAATGTTCAAGCTGAGTTTCAGGGTACATTGATGTAATGGCGGTTGGCAGAAAGCAAACGAGGGCTGTGCAATACTAGGCATTCCTTGACTGTGAAAAAGACAGCAGAAACAAGGTAACGATGAGAAGCATTAAAGTTAACAAAAGATGTTATTGTGTCTTGAAAGGTCACATGCCTGGGCCAATAGTTTGAATTAGTATAAATAGGTGCAAGGCGTGGTGCGAAAGTGCGAGTGTGAGGCGATCATCTGTTTTGAGACTGCTTGTGGGTCCTTGAATAGTGTATAACGTGCGAGTAAGGGCAGCTGGTATAGTGTGTGGTGCCACCCTAGGGTAAATTGGTGCCCTTAGCAGACTGCGTAATATGCATTTAGGGAGCGACAGTACTCTGTCAATCCACAGATTACCCCTGTGGCATTAGATTAGATTAGATTTTTTTCACCTGCCTCACAAGCATTCATTTAACGTTTAACTAATTTAATGCATATTCTCTGCAAGCGGAAGGCTGTCATCTGGAGTGGCAGACAGAATAACCACAGCTTTGGAAGATAGAGTCTTCTTGAAGGTTAACAAAAAGTTGTTAAGCAATTGCAAATATTTCAAACACATGCATACAGCAACAGTACAGTTCAAATATAATGAATATCTAATTTATAATTTGTATGTACATGCATGTTTACATACACATTATGAAATAGATAAACTCATTATATTTGAAACGTGAGCATCACCATATCTGTTCTTTTATGTTTGTGTACATTTTTGAGGATCTGCAAAGAGTTGTCAATTAAAAACAAACAGAAGGATTCTGACATGCACTCTCTCTTCACATTGTTGCTCACACTTTCAATATATAACTTGCATACATAGACCTTCAGTGTTGTACTTTAAATGTCCATCACATTTTCTGTTCATGTTACCAAATGCTATAATGATACTGGATTTCAGTTTTATATAACTGTAACACATTTAAAAAGTTCAAGTAGACATTTAGTACCATTATTGGTATTTTGTTTTTCTCCCTGTTTATTTTAAATTGCCATATTATTTAATGTTATTTTTGTTCCTTTGTTGGCAGTGTTTGGAAATACATTTATCTCAGTAGTGATGTGAGCATGTTGCATTGCTTCTGTATACAATAAACAATATCTTTGTTAAATCTGTATATTTGTTTGAACACTTATTACACTATCTCTGTTAGTAAGTTTGTCTGTTTGTAAGTTTAAAAGTACCACCAGAAGTGTGCCATAAATCTAATATTCATCCATTTTCACTCAGTCATCTGAAGTAATTCCTAAAAAGGTCAATCCCTTAAAATAAAATTACTAAAACTAAAACTTAAATAAAAATAAACAATAACTAAATATTATTTGATCAAAAAAGTAATAAAAAAATAATAAAAATACTAAAACTGAAATTCAACTTAAAATTTTAAATATAAAAAAAAGAAAAAAAAAAGAAAGATCGAACAAAAACAATACAATAATAACACTGCCGCGGGGCAAGGGAAATCTTATGTAAGCCAACTTCAAAAGCAACACCCTTTTCATATGCAAAAGCCTCTCAAATGGCACAGTGAATGCCCCAATGATATCCCAATCTCTTTCCCCAAAGAGACGTATTCCTTAACTGACACTCTTTGACTTTCTTACTGCTGTTGTTTTCCTCTCTCTTTATCTAGCATGTTCTTTTATGACCCACATCTGAGGGGTGTTTACATCCCTGTCAAGTGCACTTAAATCCTGCTGGCGTTCACACAGCGCAGCCCCTGTGAACACAGAAACACGAGAGATAGACAAGTGTTCTCTTTTGCTCACTCACCGCAGTCAGAATGTCCACAGGTTCTCAGATTCTGATGACAACATGGTAGTGGTTCACAACAGGTGGGTCAAAACCCAAAAATTAGGGGGAAACAATGCTTCATGCAAATAAAAAAATAACAAATAACTAACCATATATCCAAGCACAGGCGAAATAAATAGACTTATCAGCATTTAAAAGGGTGGAGAAAACCCTTCCCATATTTTTTTGTTGTTGACATTAAAGACTGTGCCTCAACGTTGCCGCAAGAGATTAGTGTGAACTGTCCGTTTTCTCTTTCAAGCCAACTACTGTCATGGCGGAGCATCAGTTTGAAGGGAATATGGCTAAACAAGTAAGTTAAAGTCAATATACTTATAGCAACTTACTTGAATAATAACAAATAATCCAGCTATAAGGCACAGACTTTTGAACGTAACTTTATCGCCCCCTTGAGTACCAAGGTTGTTTATTACCACAGCAACACAAGAATGCACATTTAGCATGTTCAACTGGACGTGCTTAACATGTTTAATCATGTGGTAGCATCTAAATGAAGTAAAAAAATATGATCACCATTAATGGAGCACTGGTGGAGAGAGTCAGCAGCTTCAAGTTCCTCTGTGTCCACATCACTGAGGAACTCACATGGTCCATCCACACTGAGGCTGTTGTGAAGAAGGCTCACCGGCGCCTCTTCTTCCTGAGACGGCTGAGGAAGTTTGGAATGAACCACCACATCCTCATATGGTTCTACACCAGCACTGTAGAGAGCATCTTGACTGGCTGCATCACTGCCTGGTACGGCAATAGCACCGCCCACAACCGCAAAGCCCTGCAAAAGGTGGTGCGAACTTCCCTCCCTCCAGGACATCTATACCAGAAGGTGTGTGAAGAAAGCTCGAAGGATCATCATAGATTCCAGCCACCTGAGCCATGGGCTGCTCTCACTGCTACCATCAGACAGGCAGTATCGCAGCATCAGAACCCGCACCAGTCGACTTCAAGACAGATTCTTCACCCAAGCAATCAGACTTTGAACATTTGATCTCTCACGATCAATATACATCAGCACTGCACTTTATTAATATTATTATCTCACACTGGACTGTCATAAATAAATATATATATATTTTTTTTTTTTTTTATTTTTTTTTTTTTATTTTATGGTATGTGTATTCTATATTGTGTGCATTGTTTACTGTATATTGTATATTATTATTGTGTTGTGTAATTATGTGTACATCTGATATGTAAATTGTGTTGTGTAAATATGTTGTTTATTGTAAATTGGTATATGTCTCGTCACTGTCATGACTGTTATGTTGCTGCACGCAAGACTTTCACCCACTGTTGCACTTTTGTATATGGTCGTGTGACAATAAAGTGATTTGATTTGATTTAATATGACTGAATAAACCTGCCTACATATAGGACATGCCAATTAAATAAATTAAAGTAATTTTAAAGTCGGCATGAAATGGAAGTTGTGACCGATTTTACTCCCGTATTTCTGAGTGAAATAACTTATTGAATTAGAAAAAAATATAGGGAGGGGATTTGAGTTTATTCATTGGTTGTTGATTAGATTGTGAAAATATATGCATTGCATATATGTAAATGTAAACACTTAAAAGACTGAAAGTTCCAACATTCATCAGTGGACCACTTCCAGCAAGAGGAACAAACAGGTTCTCACGGTTGCTTGGGCTTAATACATGGCTGCAAAAAACCTGTAATATAAAAGGAGTGAACTTCATTGACAACTTCAATCTTTTCTGGAGTCAGAGGCAACTGTTTCGACAGGATGGCCACCACCCAAACAAACTTGGTTCAAGAGTGCTAAAGGACAATATCTACTTCTCCCTCAATCATCCTTCTGCAGTGTGTGCCAATCCAATCAATCTGAATGGCGCACACACTCCTGGACACAGTATGAATGACCACAGGACTTCACTTCAGCACCTGAATGGACATTTGGTTGACAATTCACACAAGGACAATGATAACACCACTCAGCCACAACAATTTCTGCTCACGGACACAATCTCAGCTGAGCCCTGCCCACAAAGCTCACCACAGACAGACTGTGACATATTAGAACTGCTCCAAGATTCAGCACCCAAGGACGACTTTCTGGAAAACACCCAGGGAGACCAGGACAGCATATTACAGCCGATAACACCACAGCAACAGCCCCTCTCACCAGACACGTTATCCCTCTCTCCAGCATCTCCACATCTGTGCTTCTCAGAGAAAATGGAAGAACTGGTGTATGCTGGAACCAAACTATCCCACTCATTTGCTGCAAGCCCCCAGATATCAAGCAAAAAACGGCAGGCCCCTAAACCACCAAAGCCTGCGGGCAAAGCTCGCCCTCCCCCTCGTCCTGTGAGAGCTCTTCGGCATCTGCCACAACGCAAGGGCTCACACCCTCCTCCATCTGCTCGAGGTGAACCAAAAACAACTGATACCAGCTCTCAGTGATATGTGTCGGGTCCCCACTATGATAACAGTAACTTTCTCAAATGTTTACAAAACAAGTGGGAACCCAGTGTGCCTGTATCTTTCTCTATTGCTGTTCGATGTCATGATAGAAAGTCTAAGGCCTTCAAAAGCCATACAGCAAACCCATCTAATCTGGTGCCTATTACACGCCAAACTAAGATTGCTGTGGGGTCAAAAAGTAAGACTGTTAAGTTAGCACTTTTAAACATCCGCTCACTTAAAAATAAATCACTTCTAGTCAATGACTTAATAAGCACATACAACCTGGATTTTATGTTTTTAAATGAAACTTGGCTAGAAGACAGCTGTAGTGCAACAGTCCTTAATGAAACATCCCCTCCTAACTTTACTTTTCTGAGTGTCTGCAGAGAAGGCAGGAGAGGTGGGGGCTTAGCTGCTCTTTTTAAAGATGTCTATCAATGTAAGCAAATATCATTTGGGAATTACCCGTCTTTCGAATATCTGGGTAGTGTGTTAAAAGGTGCTCCACGCGTTTTACTTATCATTATTTACAGGCCTCCAAAATACTCTCCAGCCTTTGCTGAGGACTTTACAGAACTGTTATCAACAATTACCTCAGAGTTTGACTGTTTTGCCATTGCTGGAGATTTTAACATTCACATAGATAATGCAGAAACCATTATGACAAAAGAAATCAAAACTGTTTTAAAAACGTTTGATCTGACTCAGCATGTACATGGACCCACACACAATCATGGACACACTCTAGATTTACTTATCAGTAAGGGTCTAAACATTTCATCGATTGTTATTAAGGATGTAGCACTGTCTGATCATTTCTGTATTTTCTTTGATATATTGATCTCTCCTGCCATTGAAGCTAGATCTGTGTTTGTCAAGAAGAGATGCTTAAATGAGAACACTAGTGTACTATTTATGAAGGCTATATCTTTAACACCAAGAATATCTGCTGATACTGTTGATTTTCTCCTTGATTCTTTTAACTCAAAAGTTAAAAGTGTAATTGATGAAATTGCTCCTGTGAAAGTGAGGAAGAAGAGTGGCAGTCAAAAAGCACCTTGGAGAAACTCAACAGCAGTGCAAAATATGAAAAGACAATGCAGAAAAGCAGAGCGCATTTGGCGGAAGACAAAACTTGTAGTCCATTATAATATCTACAAAGACAGCATCCATGCTTTTAATATGGAACTAGGCAAAGCTAGACAGTCTTTCTTCTCGAATATTATAAACAGCAACTTAAACAACACACGCACTCTTTTTGCGACTGTAGAGAGACTGACAAACCCCCCAAGCCAGATTCCCTGTGAACTGCTCTCAGACAGCAAGTGCAGTGAGTTTGCTTCTTTCTTCTCTGAGAAAATAAATAATATCAGAAAGGTGATCAGCACATCCTTGAGTTGTGCTGGGGTCAGACAAATCAAACCACAACCTGAGAAAGTGGTTACTTTGTCTGATTTCAAAGAAATTGATGGCAAAATTTTGGAAGAAACCGTACGGCACCTTAAAATATCAACCTGCGCCCTTGATGCACTTCCAACATCTTTTTTCAAAAGTGTGTTCAACTGTTTAGAAGCAGATCTCCTAGAAGTGATAAACTCCTCACTTCTCTCTGGGAGTTTTCCAAACTCCCTGAAAACTGCAGTTGTCAAGCCCCTCTTGAAAAAGAGCAATCTGGATAAGACCATATTAAGCAACTATAGACCGATCTCAAATCTTCCTTTCATAGGCAAGATCATTGAAAAAGTTGTCTTCAATCAACTGAACAAATTCTTGAACTCGAATGGATACTTTGACAATTTTCAATCTGGTTTCCGATCACATCACAGCACAGAGACAGCGCTCATAAAGATAATAAATGATATTCGCTTAAATACTGATACAGGCAAATTATCAGTACTGGTACTACTCGACCTCAGTGCTGCATTTGACACTGTCGATCACACCATACTTCTGGAAAGGCTGGAAAACTGGGTGGGGCTTTCTGGGATGGTCCTAAAATGGTTCAGGTCATACTTAGAAGGGAGAGGTTATTATGTGAGTATAGGAGACCATAAGTCTGAGTGGACGCCCATGACATGCGGAGTCCCTCAAGGCTCAATTCTTGCTCCACTCCTGTTCAACCTGTATATGCTCCCAATTAGCCAAATAATGAGAAAGAACCAAATGGCTTACCACAGCTATGCAGATGACACACAGATCTACTTAGCCCTATCACCTAACGATTACAGCCCCATTGACTCCCTGTGCCAATGTATTGATGAAGTAAACAGTTGGATGTGCCAAAACTTTCTTCAGTTAAACAAAGACAAAACTGAAGTCATTGCGTTTGGAAACAAAGATGAAGTTCTCAAGGTGAATGCATACCTTGACGCTAGGGGTCAAACAACTAAAAATCAAGTCAGGAATCTTGGTGTGTCTCTAGAGTCAGACCTTAGTTTCAGTAGTCATGTCAAAGCAATAACTAAATCAGCATATTATCATCTGAAAAATATTGCAAGAATTAGATGCTTTGTTTCCAGTCAAGACCTAGAGAAACTTGTGCATGCTTTCATCACCAGCAGGGTGGATTATTGTAATGGACTCCTCACGGGCCTTCCCAAGAAGACCATAAGACAGTTGCAGCTCATACAGAACGCTGCTGCCAGAATTCTGAGCAAAACCAGAAAATATGAACATATCACACCAGTCCTCAGGTCTTTACACTGGCTCCCAGTTACATTTAGGATTGATTTTAAAGTATTATTACTGGTATATAAATCACTCAATGGGCTAGGACCTCAATATATTGCAGACATGCTCACTGAATATAAACCCAACAGATCACTCAGATCATTAGAATCACATCAGGTAGAAATACCAAGGGTTCACTCTAAGCAAGGAGAGTCTGCTTTTAGCTATTATGCCAGCCGCAGCTGGAACCAGGTTCCAGAAGAGATCAGATGTGCTCCTACAGTAGTCACATTCAAATCCAGACTCAAAACACATCTGTTTAGCTGTGCATTTACTGAATGAGCACTGTGCCACTGTGTGTCCCACTGTTTGTACTGTGTTTTATTAGATTTTTTTTTTATTCTAAACTGTTTTAATTATTCTTATTTTATTATTCTTGTTTTTTTTTCTTTTTAATTTCTACTATGTAAAGCACTTTGAATTACCATTGTGTATGAAATGTGCTATATAAATAAACTTGCCTTGCCTTGCCTTGCCTTGCATATCGGAATGGAGGCAGTGGACACACACACACCACTACCACAATGCTGCTCAAGACACATCTGGTTATAGGTGAAACTGAGCAGCAATCTCAACAGATTCATGATCAAACTGACAACATAAACGCGCAAGCACATCACGGTCTTTGCTTACGTACTGGCTGTAGCTGTTGAAAACGAGTGAGTAAAAACATAACTATTTTTCAACGTTTTGAATCACAATACACTCAATGTAAAGGAAAAAACACTTACTTGTGCATTCCAAGATAACTGCATTCAAACATATAAATAAACTCCAGTACCTTCAAAGCATTGTATTCATTAGTGATCACCTCAGCTTCAGACGTGAAATGTCTCGAACACAACCGTGAATTAAGCCGTTATTCGAAGGTCGCTGGTTCGAACCCCACGCCCACCACCATTGTGCCCTTGAGCAAGGCACTTAACTCCAGGTTGCTCCGGGGGGATTGTCCCTGTAATAAGGGCTCTGTAAGTCGCTTTGGATAAAAGCGTCTGCCAAATGCATAAATGTAAATGTATTCCTCCTCATTCTAAATGTAAATTCAAGCCAGCTGACCTGTAACTAAGGAAGTTTGGGTTAAGGAATGAATATTTTGAAGGAAAACAGACAAAAATACACCTTGCCATCGTCACCAACATGCGATTGATGTTTTGTTCACCTCTACGCAAGGTTGTGGTTTTTATAAGAAAGGGGAAGGGTTTAAGAGTAGTAAATGATTGTAGATGTCCTGCATATGTCACCAGAGAGAAGTCTGTCGTTTCACCGGAAGATCGAGTTATTACATTTTGATTAAAGATTACGAGGTAAAAAAAAAAAAAGATAAATAATTAAAAATAAAACATTTGCATTTGCATGTATAAATCTTTCACAATAAGATCAATAACATGCATTCAGAAAATAGATACGGTGAATATTCATTTTATGCTGACTTTAAAGGATTAGGTCAGGAACATCTCGGGTTACTTAACAGTAACCCCTGTTCCCTGATAAAAGCGAAACGAGATGCTGCGCTGATTTAGTGCTTTGGGAACAACTTTAGGTGTGACCAGCTGTGAATATGTGTGCAACACGTCAATGAATTTGACCAGAATTTATAGCCTCTGCTGGTGACATCATAGAATGCACCTGTAGCAGGGCTATAAATAGATGCATCACAGGTGCATCGTCAGGTATTTTGTCTGAAGAGCAGTCCTGGGGCATCCCAGTATGGCAATGAAGCTCAGCATCTCGTTCCACTTTTATCAGGGAACAGGGGTTACAGTTAAGTAACCCGAGACATTCCCTGTCAAAAAGCTACACTTTGATGCTGCGCTGATTTACTGCTATGGGAACAAGAATACCCATGTCGCTGCACTGTGGAGGTCTAGACCCTTTACAGTTGTGTAGTTGTGCTCACAAGAGTCGCGAGAGGTCTCAGACATGAGCTTGTGATGTTGAATCAAGGACATAAGAGCCCGGAGTGGCATGAACATCCAAAATATAAAATCTTATGAATATATGCAGAGTTCATCACAAACATTCTGCAAGGCTTTAGAGGAGGTGAGCCCTGATACCTACTGGCGAAGCCTGACCACTCACCTCGTAGGCCAGGGCAATAGCGTCCCTCACCCAATGCAACATATTCTGCTTGGTGGCGGTCACCCCCTGTTGCGGCACCCATGGCAAACAAATAGTTACCCTGAATTACGACACTGGCTAGTGCGGTGGACATTAGTCTGAAGGGCACGGACTGGACAAAGTCTGTGATGTCTTTCCTGCTCCAGCGTTGTAAACGGCGGGGAGCAGAAGGCTTCGAGAGTGACCGGATGTACAGTCGAGAAAGGAACCTTAGTGATGTAGTCAGGATGAGGGTGCAAAATTGCTTTAGCCATTCCTGGGGCAAAATCTAAGCAGGCTGGAAAGACAGAGAGAGCCTGTAGATCCCCAATTCTTTTTAGAGAAGTAATTGCCATAAGAAAAAACATCTTGAGAGTCAGAAGTTTATCAGACACTGAATCTAGAGGTTCGAAGGATGTCTCTGCCAGACCCTCAAGGACTATTGCTAAGTCCCATGAAGGGGTCCTGGTCCTAGCAGGAGGTTTCAGTCGCATGGCTCCACGAACAAAGCGAGCAAGCAGAGCAGTCTCCCCAACGGCACCCCGTAAATCAAGGTGTGGCAAGCCGATAGAGTGGTCACGTAAACCCTGAGAGTGGCGGGGCATGTGCCTGGTGACAATTTATCCTGCAGAAAGTCCAGAACTGAAGCAATCTGGCAGTTAGCTGGATCTGCATTATGTGCACTGCACCATCTTTCAAAGACACCCCATTTATTGGCTTAACTTCTTCTGGTAGAGGGAGCCCTAGAACTTAGAATGATGTCGATAACTTCAGGTTAAAGCCCAGTGTCCCTCAGTTGGTACACTTCAGGGGCCAAACATGAAGGTTCCACAGCTTGGGCCAGGGTTGAAATATTGTCCCTCCTGTCTGGAATCACCCAAGGCGAGCCGTCGAGGAGAGATATTATCTCCGAGAATCATATCCTGTTCGGCCAGTATGGCACTATCAGTAAAAGGCAGGACCCTTGCTAGCGAACTCTGGTCAAGACTCCCGGGAGCAGAGAAACCATGGGAAATGCATACAGGCGCATTCTGGGCCATGTATGTGCCATCGCAACCAGACCCAGGGGGGCTGGGTGACTCAGAGAGAAGTAGAGGGGACACTGCGCTGTCTGTTGTGAGGCAAAGAGGTCCACTTCTGCCCTGTAAAATCTCCCCCAGATTTGTTCCACTACCTCTGGGTGGAGTTTCCACTCCCCCGTCTGCATTTTCTGTCTGGACAGTAAATCTGCTCCCACATTCAGGCATCCAGGGATATAAACTGCTCTGATTGACAGGAGTTTGCCCTGGGCCCAAAGGAGAATCTGTCATGCATGTCTGTTGAGCTGGCGTGAATGTAGACCTCCTTGATGGTTTATGTAAGAGACTACTGCTGTGTTGTCCACCCGCACCAGTACATGGCAGCCTCTCAAATACTCGAGTAAGTATTTCAGAGCCAGAAATACCACCATCAACTTGAGGCAGTTAATGTAAACCTGACTCTTTCTCTGGAAGGGGAACATGTTCTATGGCCCCTTTGACCAAGAGATTTTGCAGTTCTTTCCACAGTAGACATGCTTGTTCTGGTTTAATGGTAGTGGAGACCACGCTGTTGAAACACAGAGAACGGCGATCAAATTGAATTCTGTAGCCTTTTTCTACTGTTCTTAGAACCCACAAAGAAACACCTGGCAGTAGCTTCCACGCTGAGATGGGTATCAATTTTTAGACACTTTTTTTTTGAGGGGATGTCGAGTATTCCGTGTCCTGCACTTAGGCAGGAAGCAATGAACACCCAACATTTTGCTGGAAACCTCTAACTCCCGAAACACCAGAGGCGGGAATGGAGAGGTTTCATTTGGGTATCGGGAAGGTACAGGTGAATGCATCATGCGCCCCCACCCGAGGGGGGCTACCCCCACAAAGCCACCTTCAGGGTTTTTTCTTATGCTCTGAGGTCTTGCTTTGGGGGCTGCTGAGGGTGACGAGCCGGCCCCCAGTCTCTACGAGGGGGAGCACGACTCACCACACTTTGTTTTTGAGCCTCCCTTCTAGAAGGCCGGTGTGGGGCTGGGTGGCTGATGGCCCCTCCCCCTGAGCACGGCGAGGAAGGAATTGCCTGAAGGCTTCCTCGTGACTCTTTGCCTCCTGGAACCTGGTGATAACTACATTCATAGTGTCACCAAATAAGCCAGCAAACCAGGGCATCGAGAAGGAAATCTTTGTCCTTGTCTCTGATGCCTGACAGGTTGAGCCATAAGTGTCTCTCCATGCTGACTAAAGCAGACATAGACTGGCCAATAGCATGAGCCATCTTCTTGGTCATGTGGAGAGACAGATCCGTAGCTCGACAAAGCTCAGACAAAGCCTCCTTGTCGACCGTGGTGCCCGCACTCAGGTCCTTCAACAGATCAGCCTATTACGCCTGTTCCACTGCCATAGTGTGCAGAGCTTGCCCTGCACAGCTTTGTGGTGACAGTGGGTCTCTTTAGTGATTATGCCGAGCCAGGCAAGCGATAACCCGCAAGAGTCTCTTCTACCGGCGGAATCACTGAATACCCTGTGCCTTGGCACCCACGATAGTTGAATATGTCGACGTTGAGGGCACGAAGACATGGGCAGTATAAGGTTTCCTCCATGACCGAAAGAGCTCATCATGGAGGTATCAAATAAAGGAAGAGACTGATATAGTGTTCCATTATTTATTTTTTGGCCACCAGACAGAAATCTTTCTTCTAGTTTGGAGCGTTTGGGGGTCTCTTGTTTGCATTAGGTTTAGGGTTAAGTTCTGACAGTCATGAAGCACAACACACACTGAAGACAAAAGATCTGACGATGCACCTGTGGTGCATCTATTTATAGCCCTGCTACAGGTACATCCAATGATGTCACCAGCAGAGGCTATAAATTCTGGTCAATATCATTGATGTGTTGCACACATATTCACAGCTGGTCACATATAAAGCACAGCTAAATCAGCGCAGCATCAAAGTGTAGCTTTTTGACATTGAACAAATAAATCTTGTAGGTAACAACAACATGCTACTACAGATCAATTTAAAACAAAATACTATACACTTTAAACATGATAGAAGCTAGCCAAATTAGACAGATGTATGAAACACACTCATCCTTGAAAAAGATTAACAAAACGATGCAACAAAAAAGACAATGCGACTCAGACTACACTACGATAAGTTTAATGGGTTTGGTATTGTATTGTATTTGGTATGGTATGGTATCACCACCTAAAGCAAGAGTCTGTCTGTTTTGCTTTGACCACATCTGTCCACATGTCTTTTATGTGCAATAACTGTCTTTCTAGTGACAATCTTTCTCTCGATCTTCAATCCTTTCCTGATTGCTGCAAAAATTGATCACAGTTGTCTTCCCTCAGCAAGCATGATACATTTCTTCCTAATTTGTTTGTTTTGGTTTGGTTTATTAATTAGTGCAAGTCCTTGAGAGAGAGAGAGAGAGAGAGAGAGAGAGAGAGAGAGAGAGAGATGACAAGTTCTGGCTACACTTTGGCACTGCCATATCTACAGTCACAGAGCAGGTTTCTATTATTTAAAACAATTAATTATTCAAGAAACCTCATTCACAGATATCTTATTCATGTCTTATCCACTTAACATAAAAGCTATTCTTCAAATGGCCAGACACATGCATTGTAACATGAAATATGCATTGTAAGATGAAATATAAAAAATATAATGCAGCTTTGGCTAAAAAGGGCACTAAATAAGTTGGCCTTTAATAATGTAAGTCAAGCACCTTATTAATTATTCATCATTCAACAGTTAGTTCTGGTCATCTAATCTGATTGGACAGTGGCATCCCAAGTGTGCGGATATTTAAGGATTCATGTAGTGAGTAACTTGTTACCTTCACAAATGACATAATGGATGTTATCTTCCTCATATTCCATTATATAATACACATTTAACATGCATTACACAATTATTATCATCATTATTATTAATAATGGAAATTCTGTCATCATTCACCATCGTGTTGTTCCTTACCTGAACATGACTTTCTTTCTTCCATGCAACACAATAAGGAGATTTTAGACAGAATATATGCCTGAGTCACTATTTACTTTCAGTGAATGTGTTTTTTCTCTCTCCATGTTTTGAAAGTGAATGGTGACTGAGAATGTCAATCCCTAACATTCTATCTAACATCTTTTGTGTTCCACAGAATACAGATGGTCACAAAGGTTTGAAACAACATGAGGGTAGGGAAATGATGACAGAATATTAAATTATGGATTAACTATCAGTTTTAAGGAATAGTTCACCCAAAAATGAAAATTATCTAATCATTTACTCTCCCTCATGTCATCCCAGATGGGTATGACTTCCTTTCTTCTGCAGAACACAAATTATGATTTTTAGAAGAAATGTAAGAGCAGCGTAGTTCTAGTGGGAAGACTACCAGCTGTACATCATCAAACCATTAGCTAGGTAACTCCTAGCCAATCACATGTAAGCCATTGCTATATAAGTCTGCTCACAATCTATCACATTGCTGTTTCAGTGTGCCAACACGGCAACATCATTCTATAGCGCTGTCTGACGTCAAGTCCAATTCGTTCTCTGACTAGCTAACATCCAGCATGGACACGTACTTATTCACTGCTCCTTACCTTTTATCCAGAAACAGCAAAACACGTCTGCAAATTTCTGATTCTCAGTGGGATTGCGCCCTCTTGGAATCTTAATAGACATCGATCAACCTCTCCAACCATAGGAGAACCAGTGTGCAGAACATCTCTGGAAGCCTTCCTTTCCTTTCCAACGACGCCCTTCACATCATCATAACTTCAGCCCGCATCAAACCCATGGGGAGTAAACAACCGGCTAACCTGGATCTTCATCCATATCTCATTCACTTCGGAGATCTCCCTCAATCGAGCCACCGCATCCTCAATCAGAATGCATGACCCGGCGTGGAAGGAGTGTGCTCCTCCCCACGTCTGTCAAAATTTCTTATCATATCCATCAAATGCATTCAGAATTAGTCATGGGTCTAGGCCTTCTGTTGCCATGCTGTCTGTTCATCATAACACATCTGCATCAATATCAAAAGCCAGTATTTCTTGTAAACAGCGTATTCAGTCTCATAGTAACGGCTGGCAATCACATGTTCACAGTGTGATAACATGAGGGTAACTCGGTCAAGCTTCACTCGCATGCCATTCACCGTGTTGCATGCCCAAGTGTTCCCCATCGGGAAATTAAGATAATTATTCAGGCATGTCATCCTGTACAGTGCTTATTGTAAAGGGTCCCATCAGTCCATTCAGTAAGATATCCCTGTTTTGTTGGTTGTTCTTCGCTCTAAATTACGCAGCGGGTGCTTTCCAATACAAGGTTTCATCGCTATGCCCTACTCACTAGGAAAGACAGAGCTCATGTTGTGGGCACTCTGAGGGAGCATGGCATCACAGTTGAACATAGCCTTCACTAAAGTCTGGGAAAGAGTCCTCAGTGAAATAATTCTCGTATTTTGTTCAGTACAACATTTCGAGCTGTGTTCCCTACCCGAACTCCTCCAAGGGCACATTAATACTGCTTCGTAAAATGCAGTGTTTTCTTACTATATACATACTTCCACGTACATATCGGAAGCACCACTGTTGTGGTGCACCTCTGACACCTAGTGTTAGGCTCCGCACTGCATTTCTCTATTAATTTGTCTCATTACCAGCATAATGCATATTGCCTATATGATCAGGTCATACAGGGGGTTATTCCTATGCCACGGCATATTTACATTTTATTACTCATTCAGGCATGTGTATGGTATGTTTTCATAAATCATTCACTCTCATCTTTGTTCAGACAATGTTTCTATCTATGGAATCTTCAAGCATTGGGGCTTTTTCAATGTTCCAATTTTCAAAGCTCATGTCAGCATAACTACATTACTTTTAATTTAAGTTTCAATGAATTTCAGTATGATGCCATTCACTTGATGTTAACCTGTTAATGCACGTGGTCGGGGACGTTACATTTAGTAGCAGGTAAATAGGTTTGGCAATCATTGGATAAAACCTGTGCAGAGTAAAATCTTGCTACTGTTAATTTCTGTTCCTGCTGGTAAGTCATAGCTCCCTCCTAATGATTTTGTTATTTCTTCAACTATGTTGCCAAATGCCTTATCGATATTAAAGTTATCAATGTTTTAGTTTTGCTCCACTCAATGTATGCATATATAAAAAAACAACAACAAAAAAACACTTTTTGTTTTCAGGGCAGCTCTCGTCAGCAGCAGTCAGTAGGATTCGTTCCACTTGACATCACAGAGCCTGATAGGTGTTCTCGCAGCAGATACCAAAATTCTGCTCACTGGAGCTGTATGTCATGGACCATGCATGGTCTGCTGGTTTTATGTGCAAAAAAAACCCCATGGGCCAAGTCTCTTGAATTTTTAGGCATCACGCTCGATTCTCTAAACATGCAAGCTACCCTGCCTAAAGATAAACTCGACAGGATCAAGTCTATTTGCATGTCGTTCTCTGGTCAGTTTGGGTCACATAACGCAATCTCCTGTCCCTATTAGGCCCAATTTTGCCATGTGCATCATTCCTCAAGGCCGCTCCTTCGTTTCCCGCCTCCTCACACTAACCCATTCCATAGACAACCTCTCCTACATATCAATCAATGATGGCTGCCACCCGGACCTCCTCTTCTGGTCAAAGCTACAGTATTAAATCAATGGAATGGCACTGCCTTTTTCTGGATGGCATGTGGACACGCGGCTCCCTCCATATGATTTGGGGGATATTTTCAAGGTTCATGGTTCACAGCGAGATGGCCAGACACATTTTTCAATATAGCTTCCTGCACTCCCTCAGCAGCTCTCTTTGAAATTTATCCCATCATCATGGCCAGCGTTATATGGGGTTCCTTTCGGACACACAAACATGTTGTTATTTTGTGACAATTACGCGGCTGTCACTATAATCAATAAAGGCCGGTCCTCCTCTAGCCATCATGACCCTATTGAGACATCTGACATGGCAGAGCAACTTCCTTATCTCAGCCAGACACATTCCAGAGTTTTTCAATGTAATGTCTGACTCCCTCTCTCGTTTCGCTACCAGGAGTTCCACAGACCATGCCCCTCCGCCAGCAAAAAAAACAAACATTCTCAGACCTCCTGCCGGATTAAGCCCCTCCTTACTACCCCATTTAAATTCTGCTCCAACTCTCATGCAGAAAGGACTTGCCCAGTCCACAATTCCTACTACTTCCTATCCACTATCCTCCTCTTGCCAATCACACAGTACTCCTCTAGTTTCCGGTCTGATCTCCCAGTGTGCGTGTTCATTTCCATTTCCTCCCCTATTCATCACTCCAGCCCTAGCCCCCATGTCATGCCACTGGTTCAGAAACCACCTCACTGCTCCCTAAAACATTATCGTCTCCCCCTTATGTCTTCTATTAATTTTGCATCCGAGCAGCTGCTACTGCCGCTCTTCGAGGTATACCAGAGTCCACTGTCAAGATGCTCGGCCACTGGTCTTCCTCATCCTACCTGAAATATAGTCGACCTAACCCAAATCATCAAACAAGCTTAACGCTCCATCAGCCATAAGTTTTCATACCTATATGTTGGTGGTTGGTGGCTCTCTTCCAGCACATCCTTCCCTACACAATGATTAAATTCAAGCACATCCATTGTTTTGAAAGTATAATACATAACTATGTCTACTCTCCTTGCCAGGGCTTCCATAATCTCAAGCAAGGTTTTGTTTGTACAGGTATTGCACAAGCCACCTCTCCCTCGCAGGAAAGGTCACGCTATCATGGGATATCATTCAACAAGGTATTGCACGACAACATCACCATTATTGTATGGCTTTATGTATGCTGTTAACCTTGGAAAAGATAAATTCTTCCCTCGTCAGAGGGTTTTCATAATCAAATGTTGTTTTCTTTCGATGAAGGAACTTCACGCAACGTTGCCATTATTGTATGGCTTTACCCATTTTGTTCACCTTTCCGCAAAGATAACCATCAAACAACTCTTCCCTCGTAGGAGGGTTTTCATAATCAAATGTTATTTATCTTTCAACAATGATACTGCACAACAACGCTGGCCTAATGTAGGGCCTCATACCACATTGTTCATCTTTGGCAAAGATTCTGCACAACCAGGGGCTCCTCGACAGAGGGCCAAAATCACACTCAAGTACAAGGACTAAATCAAACTCAAGGAGAAAATAATAAGAAAAGAAAAAAACGCACAGCTTTTCATATTGCAAAGGTATTGCACAACCATGCCAGAGATATTGTGCATTTCATGTCAAATCTAGATGTTCACATCTCTTTTCTTTCCCCTCTTCTCCAGAATGAACGCATAAAACAAGACCTGGTTCGTACCTGACTGGATCTTCTCTTAATGGGGTAGTATTATACTTTCTCTCTTTTGGGGTAGGCTCCTCACCCCTGCCTCATATCTCCGGCAGGATATGACGGTTCTGAGTACAACTTCTTCAGACCACCAGGCGGGGCTTATGCCAAAGAGAGACATTACATTTCTGTTTTATATTCATCAAATAAATGTCATCTTAAATTTCACTCAAGTCTGCGAGTCTTCGTGATAGAAATGTAAGTGCAGTGTAGTTCTAGCGGGAAGACTACCAGCTGTACATCATTGTACCATTGGCTACGTAACTCCTAGATAATCACATGTACGTAAGCCATTGCTTTATAAGTCTGCACACAATATCACATTGCTGTTTCAGTGTGTTAACACGGCAACCTCCACCACCCTACCACCACCAATTGAGTCCTGTTCTACATGGGGGTAGGCTCCTTGCCCCTACCTCCTATATTCTGCAGGACATGACAGTTCTGAGTACAACTTCTTCGGACCGCCAGATGGGGATTATGCTTACATTACATTTCTGTTTCATATTCACCAAATAAATGTCATCTTAAATTTCACTCAAGTCTGTGAATCTTCCTGATAGAATATTTTAGCTCTGTAGGTCAGTACAATGAGAGTGAATGGGTGCAAAAAAACATGACAAAAACAATAAAGAGATGAATGTTTTGATCACGAAGGTATACTTTTGAGTAGAAAATTAACCTGACTTCACAAGTTAACTAACGTAATGACATATCAACAATAAAAATGGTGTAAAAAAAAAACAAAAACTTGCAAACAGTGAAACCATGCAAGCTTATAACTTCTCCAAGCCCGTTGTATGCTGGAAAGACAAGCTTCAAAAAGTTACATTTACTTATAAGCTAGAACATTTATATTTACATGCTTGAATTGAAAACACATGTAAAATGAACTTCATAGTATCAAGTTCACACTTAACTTACTTGTTCAGTGTAGAAAGTACTTAATCTTTTCTGCTAGATTAACTTCACCACAATTAGTTTGTTTTTTATGAACTGTTGTATAAAAGCAAAAGGTCTACCATACAAGCAGCTGTTGTACTAAATATATGCACAACTCAGACACTATTTTTATGGCCAAAAAAAAAAAAAAAAAACCTGCATTATATAATGCAATACTTAAAGTACAACACCACAACATTGGCAAAAAAGGGCACTTGGCTTTTAATTATGCAATTCAACCACTTTATAAATTATTCATTATAGTATAACATCACTCAATGGCAAGAGATCAGATGAGAGCAGATTTGTGTGGGGCACGTATGGCTTTAGAATTTCTAATGCTGTGAAGGTTGTTATTTGTTTTGATGGATGGAAATGATCGTCAGCTGTCAAACACACCCAGGGGAAGCCATTACACTCCTATTGGGGTATTAAATGTTCCTGACACTGACTGACTCTCATGACACAGCGTTGCAATTAGGAAATCTGCTCACACATACAGTTAAAACAAACACTTAAAAATACTGCATTTGTCTCACTAAACCTCCATTATTGTGTTTACAAAATCAGCTATATTCTGTCTATTGGCTCGACAAAGAAAATTACATGAATAACAAGTTGCCATGTAAACAGCCATTTTCAATTAACTTAACATGAATAATCACATATTTAGATTTAACATTATTATTCTTAACCCATGAAGTTCTCCATGTCTTATTATTGTAGTAAGAAATTCTTTGCTCTGACTCTCTATCGCAATTTTTTACTGTATTCTGCAATTAAAATGCTTTGGAATGCATTCTTTACTGTGATAGCAAACTTAACAAAAAATAAATAAAAAATAAAGCTTAAAAAATTGAAGTGCTACTTTTTGGCAAAACTTTCATAACTTGTTATTTAAAATCCCATACGATAAATAACAAAGTGACAGAAATACTGGGGTTAGTATTGGAAGCAATGTTGAGTACAATGTCTGCAACCTTACAAAAATAACTACCCATTTTCCAGAACCCCATCCATCTATCGATCCATTGCCCCAAACTCATGGCATTGGTTGAGCCAGTGTTGCTACAATGGGCTGGTTGGGATGCTCAAAAAACACAGAACCACAGTATTACACATTTTGAGTGAATCAACCAACAAATGCTTAAAGTTTCAGAATATTAGGTTGGAAAAAGGAAATTACACATACTCCCTTGCACATTACATTACACATGACTATGCAGACCACTAATATTAAAGGGGACATATTCAATTAATCATTTAGTCATTCTATAGCATGTAAACTGAAAGCTCTACCTTAAGACTCATGGCAAGATTAAAAATTCAGTTTCAAAAATTAGAAACATGAAAAACCCTGAACCATCATACTTCTGCCATCTCTTCTTGCCATCTATTTTTCAAGCTATTTTTATCCATTCCATTTTTTCAGTCCGCTGATAGCATAATGTTTTGTTTCATTATAAACATTATTGTGACATTTTACCAATGACATGGTTCGACAGACTATAAAGACTCATGCTTGTGTTGAAACCTCCTGGTAAGTTTAAATAAGGTTAAAGGGTAACAGCACTAGACAATCACATCCATATGCGGCTGTAGAAAAATTCCTTCACATTCCAGCACACTGCAATGCCAGTGTTTTCATTATACCAGCAAAGTTTTTGCTTCCATATTATTTTAACTTTAATAAAGCTATAACACATTAAATATAAAAGCATTTAAGATGTAACATCGGGGTGTTGCCTTTAAAAAGCTTTGACTCCACTTATTCCACAATGAGAGTGCTTCTGTATTTACTTATTTGGTATTTTTGTATAATTCCCTTGTGCTTTGTAATGTACAACACCTGAAGCTGTTTGGAAAGTTTAGAGTGCATCTGGACTGTGAGCTGTGTAATTCTTCCTCTCATCAGTTAGATGCGAGCTGCAGTCCTGCTCTCGTGTGTCATCATTAGAGTTTAATGTGATCCCATGTTCCGTTAACCCTCTGCGCCGGCGCGTCCTGCTGGATATTTTCATCATTACAGCGGAAACACCTTAAAATACTCAATACTAATTTTTGGGTATATAGATAAGTGTAAGACATCATTAGAGACTAGAAAGGTTCTACTTTTATTTGTGTACACTCACAATAACAACAAATCCTTGTGCTTTTGTAAAATAAAGAAAATAAAAAGGGTGAGCTATCAGACGTCTCTGTCTCCACGAGCATATTTCAGAAACACGTCACAAAAATGAACTGAAACTCCACGAATACTTATCACACAAACATGAAACATATGTCTAAAGAAAGCTAAAATGTCTACTTTTAAATAAAACTATTCAAATTTACAACAAATATTCTCCTGCAATGCAGTCTGTTTGAAACAAAGCGATGTACAGTTTTTACTAGTCTATCTAATTATCTGTAATGTGATCCCACCCACCAGCAGAGCGTGCCATTCATACGCTAAAGTGCTGAGACGATCAACGCAAATGTACACGCCTCCAGACTGTGAGGTCTGATGAAAACAATTAATTCACTTTACTGCGTGTTTGCAACAACACGCAGGCGAGAAAGCTCCAGGATTGTAAGGAAGAGTTAACATTTTCCTCAGAAGAAGAGTGGGACTCCGATGAACATTTGTATTTTGAAGAAAGACTTGATCCAGCCAAAGATACAATTTCGAGTAAGTAATTTAGTTTTCATTAGTTGACATGCTATTTTATAGAAACATGTACATATTTTACTAGTGGGACTGTTTCCAAACTTGCCAGCCAGGATTCAGAGTATTGATATTTGAAATATGCCCGAATAAGCAAGCTTTAGTTACATGTAAATGTTGTTTTGGATAAAGCAGGTATTTGATTGTATGCTGTATGATATAAATATGATATGTAATATGATATAAAATTATATGAATGTTTAGATTATATTTCATCTAGTGTTTATGCTGCCTCATTATCATCAATGCTTGTGCTTGCAAATATGTGTTCAGGTTAAATGAGTTAAATGCCCTTTAAATATGCCCATATTAGAAAATCAGCATATTATTATGATTTCTGAAGGATCATGTGACACTGAAGACTGCAGTAATGATGCTGAAAATTATGCTTTGATCACAAATTGCATTTTACAATATATTCAAATAGAAAACTGTTCTTTTAAATTGTAAAAAGAGTTCACAATATCACTGTTTTTACTGTATTTTGATCAAATAAATGCATTCTTGGTGAGCAGAAGAGACTTCTTCTAAAACTTTTATATGGTAATGTACGTATAAAATTAAGTAAAGTCTTTATGTAAACTTGATTTTGATCATTAATTCTCCTCACAGTCATTCTCTTTCTGTCACATTCCTCATTGATGGGCCCAGGGGAGGGGTCTTCTTTTGTCCCCTCTTTGTCTTCTCAACACTAAAATTGTCTTACAAAAATTCAATTACTATATTGTTTTGTATGAATGAGTGATCAGGATGATTTTCACATCATTTTGTAGCAAAAACTCTAGGCTACAAGATCAAGTTCTCAAAAGGCTTGTGGACAAATATTTAGTATATGTTATATGACCTTATTTCAATGACTTAAAATTTAATTTTTTTCAAAAACCACGCATAAACGTTATTTTCTCAAAAATACAAACGTGTACACACATGTTGCTCACATATTATTGTAGCCCAGTTTGTGCTGAATACAGTGTATTCAGACTTTAGCCATCAAAATGTTTTTAAATGTTTTTTCACAAATGTCAAGGCATGTCAAAACGTCTCCAGGGCCCAAAACACCCTCAGACCCCAGAGTGTTAAAAGAGTATTTACAAGTTAAAAGAGTATATTTCTCTAAAAGAGTCCAACGCTTGGACGTTGAAAGTCTTTTTAAAGATGCATCTTTTTCAATATGCTCTTCCGTCCTTGTGTTATTCCTGGATGCGGTCGTTACCTCTCCACTTCAGATGGCCATGGGCGCTGCTTCACGTGTCTGGGCAGAGAACACACTGAGGCTGCATTTGTGGATGGTTCATGTCCTCAATGTGAGAACATGACCATGGCAATGTTGCGGTCACGGCTTTCCTTCTTCTGGGGGAAAGCCACTCAATCCGCACCCCCATCGCACCTTCTACAGACGGGTATTGGCCTGGCGCGGCTTGCGCTGGAGGCCAATTTAGGAGTTCAACGGCCACAGAGCGACGGTCATGCCGCTCGGGTTGATGCATATGACTCCGCTTCAGCACTGGCTTCAGCCTCTAGTCCCGAGATTGGCATAGCGCCACAGCATATACCGTGTGACACTCACCCCTTCCTGCCTTCACTTTTTCATCCCTTGGACAGACCTCTGTTTTATACTGGCAGAAGTCCCCCTAAAGCAGGTGTTCACAAATGTCCTTGAGATTTGTGAACAAAAGGGGAAGGTGTTTGCACCCCTGTAGCCCCTGTTCTGTTCACGTCAGTGATTTAAATCATCATCGAGTGGTAAAAATCAGCTTTTACTGATCTTGTGTGAATTGTTTTAGAATAAGGCATAAAGTCATTGATAACACATTTTAATGTCACATTCGTTGAGGTTTTACTGAGCATCCTCATATTTAAATGTACTTCTAAACGCCTCCCACAGCGGTGTGGTGGGTGTCTGAATGTTTACAAACAGTATACTATTGTTCGGCTGTCGAAATTGTTTTTACCCCTGAAAGAAGAACTTCTCGGGAAGTACTGTATATCAGGGCCTTTAGGCATTCATCCCTTCACTCTGAAATAGTCTACCTCTCAGGGCTCCCAGATGCCTCTTTAAATATTTAAAGTCCAACGCAGACACACAGCAGATTTTTTCACAGGAGTTCTCTGAAAAGAGGTCCACTTTATTTATAAAAAAATAGATGAATAAATAAATAAAACTTACAATGTCTGCTTAGTAAGAAAAACAACTGACTTACAATATCATTTCATTCAGCATTCAATATAACTTTTTTCTCTCTGCAGGAGGCCAGAATTCTGACTTCATTAGCATGCTGTATCTGTTCTCCAAAGAGTTTTTATTTGTCTTTGCCAAACCATCAAATACTGAGATCCAGTGTGTGTCATACATTTCAAGCCTCTTTAGTCAGTCAGTCTCTCTGTCTGTCTGTCTGTCTGTCTGTCTATCTGTCCAACCGGCACCTCCATACATCCATACATCCATCCGACAAGACAGAGAGAGTTGGTTTGAACATATCCTCACTTTTCTACAAACTTCTCATCTGAATAAGGATCTTTAGAATGCCAAAGCTTCATGATTTAACACTTATTGATTATATCCCTAAAGTGTAATTGAAATGGCTAATTAATGTTCATAAATATGCATGAAATTATTCATACACATAAGTAACGTTTGAGGTTATACTAAGAAATAAGAGTAAAGAAAAGGAGGGATATCAGAAGTGGATCTGAAACTTTCTTTGTGCTTAAAATATGGATGTGTGCAAAAGAAAAAAAAAGAAGGCAAAAGAGAGGTGATGTCAGAAAAGGGAAAAAAGAGCAATTATAGTAGGAGAGATCCTTTACTGCACCAGCTAGATAAAAACAATTGCCAGCTGAAATGCATTGAAAAAAGTCACCAGAGCTTTGGGAGGTGTTTCATGCTTGAGGAATGGCCCTCAATTCTCTAAAGGCATTATTCATTCACATTTGTGTGGTGGCTACCATGCCCGGGAAAGCCTCAAAGACCATTCTTAGATCTTACCCTGCAAGTCCCTCGACATGAGGTGTTCGACATGACAGTTCCCTCTTCTAATAACACGACTCATTTAGAGACCCCGAGGACAAGCAAGATGGAAGAGCAGCATTATTTGTTACCTTTTTTAAAGAGGGACATGGCAAAACAATTAATTCTAGAAGTGTGCATTAATACATCTTCATTTAGGGAATCACTCCCTCAAGTATGGAAGCACAGAATGTAAAAGATGCAAACACAGCAGAAACAGAGCGAGATCTTGAGAGCTCTTTATCAGAGCTCTCAAGAAGCGCAAATAGTAGCAAATAGTACATGGTACATCAGCCTAAGCGGGATGCCCACAGTTCATTCACTGACCATCTGAGGTGCATTGCACATAAAATGGCATTTAAAATCTGACTTGCTCACTTTTACTAAGTTGTGTTTAAAAGGTATTGGGCGGATACAATGAGCATTTATTAGATATAAATAATCATTAGATTTGCCAAAGTGTTCCATGTTAGGGGCATCAGATCTTTGAAAGTTATTATAGAGTTCTATTTAAGTAAGCTAAATTTCCATGAGCACAACTACTATATTTTCCAATTTATTTACTTATGACTATGAAATAACTTGTTTTTATTAGTTTTAAGTGGACAGAAATTCTGATTACAAGTCTACACATGTTCTGTTAATTTCTTCTGTTATCAGATAGACCCTCATGTTACTTTGAGGTGCTTTTTCTCCTTGATCTTAACCCTTAAACATAAATTTTGTTGGTGTAGCATTGGTTTATTTGACTTGGATAAAACCAGTTCATTTAAATGTTACCACATGAAGCACATTTTTGGTTATGTGGCAAAACATATTTTACAGTGTATATACTGTACAGCAAGGGCTTCTATACAGACTGGCAACAGAGATTTAGAATTTAAATGATGGATACTAGCAGTTCTTTGAAGATGATCTCCAAGCCTTTAGTATTTTCTTAGTTGGACTCACTGGTGCGTGGGTTCTCTCCGGGTGCTCCGGCTTCCTCCCACCATCCAAAGACATGCAGGCTAGGTTAATTGGTGTCTCCAAAAAAAAAATTGCCCTAGGTGTGGATGTGAGTATGAGTGTGTGTCTGTATATGTGTGGCCCTGCGATGGACTGGCGACCTGTCCAGGGTGTACCCCGCCTTTCGCCCAATGTTAGCTGGGATAGGCTCCAGCCCCCCGTGACCCTGTACAGGATAAGCGGTTGAAGATGAATGAATGAATGAATGACTCACTGGTTCTTACAACCGTTGCTCTGTGGCACTATGCTGGGAACACCTGCTTCAAAAGTTAAGTAAAATGTACTTATTTCATTTACCTGAGAAATTTACTCAAATTAGCCAATAGATATGACAAAGGTTTCTATGTTTGACTGATAGACGATGATGCATTGTAAAGATAACTAACAATAATATTATTTACTTTTAAGCTAGATCATTAATTTGTACATGTTTGAATTGTATAAATGTAGAATTTACTTAATATATTTTGCTAAATTGATGCTAAAACTAACTTATTCAATGTAGAAAGTACTTAATCTTTACTGCTATGTTTCATTCACCAAAAAAAAAAAAAAAAAAAAAAAAATCAGTGTAGTTCCCCCTTCTGTCGCTCACTTCAACGTCGTGTCGAAGAAGCGACATTAGGGGTCTCTCTTGAGCGTCAAATATGACTCTGATGCATGAAAAAAGGCCAATGAGAATTTGGCAGACAGTATTTGCATAACCCGAACAATGAGTTCATTCAGAAATTTTCTTCGGAGCCTTGGTCGTGTTAGCAGTCAGCTGCGAATTACACACCTGTTCCTGTTCCTCTGACGCTTTGCTTGCTGTTGGATCTACGGCGCACATCAACGGCTTTTCTCCTTCTCTGCATGGCAGTGCAGTTTGCCCCTGGGCGCATCGACAGCGCAAAATTAAAAGAGTTTTAATTCTTAAAATAGTGATTTTCTCTGTAAAAGAGTATTTTCCTCTAAAAGAGCAACACACAGCGCCGTTGTACGTCCTTTTCAGGATGCGTCTTTATAAAGATGCCATTCTGCCCCTGTGTAGTTCCTGGATGTGGTAGAGTGCTCTACGCTTCAGACGGCCACAGGCGTTGTCTCGTGTGTCTGGGTTGCGATCACACCGAGGCAGCATTTGTGGATGGCTCATGCTCTCACTGAGAGAGCATGACCATGGCAATATTGCAGTCGCGGCTCACTTTCAACAGAAAGCATGCCACTCCATCCCCCCACTTCACTCCTTCTTCCCACGGGATTGAGGAAGATGCCGCTGGTGCTGGAGACGATCTGGGGACGGCAGCGGGTGCAGCTCCGCCGGGTACGCCCCCTCGGACCACCCACCCCCCCGGCACGTTCGTTGACACTCGTCTGTGCTCGAGGCAACAGCGGCTCGCCTCACGGCCAGCCTGCCTATCCTCTAGAGCTAGAAGTGGATGAGCTCGCCGCTGCATCGGAGAGCGCAGCATCTGACGCAGACGACTCCCATGGGACAGCATGCCCAGGCTGAGGCAGATGCACAGATGCTTAGATATGCGATATGCTTGCCCGGGCCGCCGCTAGCGTGGGGATGGACTGGAACCCTCCGTTCTCCCCACAGCCGCACCGCTCACAGCCGCGCCCAACCCCGGTCCCATTTTTCCCGGAAGTGCATTTTTCCCGCTCTCCACTCGTCATGCCACCCGCTCATCCGCTCTCGCTACCCTCGACAGCAGAGCGACCCACGGGTACACGGCGATTCCCCAGGTGGATAGGGCTGTTGCGCTCCACCTGTGCACCGGAAACCCGACCACCTGGCGGGGTCACCCTGTGCTCCCCTCAAAGGCCTGTAGGATGACGTCTACACTGACAGCTAAAGCCTACAGCGCCGCCGGACACGCCGCTTCCGCCCTGCATGCCATGGCCCTCTTGCAAGTCCACCAGGCCAGGGCATTTAAAGATCTGCACGTGGGTAGCCCTGATCCCGATGTGCTGCAGGATCTGCACAGTCACTCGGGCAGGCAATGGCCACGCTCGTGATCCAGGAACGTCATCAATGGCTGAACTTGGTCGAGATTCGTGAAACCGACAAGACTCGCTTTCTCAATGCCCCTGTCTCCCAGTTCGGCATTTTCGGCGACACCGTCGAGGACTTTACCCAGCAGTTCTCCACGGTGAAGAAACAGACGGAGGCGATCTCTCACATCCTGCCCCGCCACAAGCCTGCCGCATTGGGCCATGCCCGTCTGCTCACCGAGGTCATCCCCCTGTGAAGAAACACCAGGCTGCTCCGCCTCAACCTGGGCCCAGCTCTCAGCCCACGTGTCAAGCGCCCCGCAGGAAGCAGACGCCCCCTGTCACAAGGACCCCCTCAAGGACCCGGAAGGCTCCCAGGCGTTCCTGAGACGGACGACCCAGGGACCAAGACGTTAGCTTTGGAGCTGGTAAGCAGACCACTCCATTCCCCGGGGGAGGGCTGGGAGGAGAATCCTTTGTTGAATTTCACCCCCTAGTCAGGGCTGGGGTACCCACATTCTCAATAACAGAGCTATTTCCTTTGTCTCTGGGTCACCTGGCCCGCAAATGCCGTTCTCACGGCACTCTGCCACCACACTTCAACAGTCCCGGCATGCTGGATGCGGACCCTCCACCCTCAGCCCCACGACTGTTCCCCTGCTGGCCAGTTCGGATGAGTCCAGAGGATGCCTCTACCATCCCTCCTCCACAGTCACGAACCCACCCCCTGCCGGGTGCGCGGAGCAAGGTAAGCGCTTTGAGTCTTTTCTTAGCACCAGAGCCTCGGGATGCGTCATCGCCTCCCAACGCCGTAACACCTGCTCCGCCCCGCTGCGAAGCCCCGCCGGGTACATCAAAAATAATTGTCCCATTGGTGCCCCTAGCACAGAGCTTGGATGCGTGGCTTTTACTTCCCAATCTGTCACACTGGCTGGCCCAGACCATCCGACTTGGTTATGCAATTCATTTTGCCATGCCTCCACCCCCCTACACGGGGGTCAGCTTTACCGTAGTACACGGTGAGCATTACCAAATCCCTGCCACGGAGATCGCTACCCTTTTACTCAAAGACACGATAGAGCCTGTACCTCCAACCGAAATGAAGAATGGTCTCTACAGCCCTTACTTCAAAACGTCAGTGGTCCCACTCATCGCCTAAATCATACGCTAGATTTAATTATATCTTATGGAACCAATCCAACCGATATAGATATTATACCGCAAAATGATGATGTCACTGATCATTACATGGTAACTTGCATACTACGTACCACTGAAATCTGTCATATTGCGCCACGTTATCGACCAAGCAGAACAATCCTTCCAACCACAATAGATAGATTCACAAATAGCTTACCTGATCTATCTCAGCTGCTCAGTGAACCCAAACAAACAGATGAACTAGAGGAAATGACTAGCAGTTTGAGCACCATTTTCTCTGGTACATTAGATATTGTTGCACCAATTAGATTAAAAAAGTTTAGAGAAAAAACTAGAGCACCATGGTACAACAGTGCTACGCATGCTATCAAGAGAGAAACTCGTAACTTGGAGCGTAAATGGAAACAAACTAATTTAGAGGTCTTTAGAATCGCATGGAAAGACAGTATGTCACATTACAAAAAGGCTCTAAAAACAGCCAGGGCTGAGCACCTCCGCAAACTAATAGAAAATAACCAAAATAATCCAAGGTTCTTATTTAACACCGTGGCTAGACTAACAAATAAACAGAGATCACCTGAGCAAAATATTCCTTTACAGTTTAGTAGTAATGATTTTATGAATTTCTTCACTGAGAAAATAGAAAACATCAGAAACACAATTGTAAACACAATTGTTAATGTACAATCTTTAATGGTGTCTTATGATTCAGCCTCAATTATCGCCCCTCAAGAACAACTACACCGCTTTACAACTATAGGACAGGAAGAGCTAAATAAACTTATCATTGCATCTAAACCAACAACATGTTTACTAGATCCAATACCCACTAAACTACTGAAAGAAGTGTTACCTGTAGTGGAAGAGCCTCTTCTCAATATTATTAACTCGTCTTTATTTTTAGGTCATGTTCCAAGAATATTTAAGCTGGCAGTTATAAAACCTCTCATTAAGAAACCACAATTAGATCCAAATAACCTAGCAAATTACAGACCCATCTCAAATCTTCCATTTATGTCTAAAATATTAGAAAAAGTTGTGTCCGCTCAATTGTGCTCTTTCTTGCAAGAAAATGATATCTATGAAAAATTTCAGTCAGGATTCAGACCGCATCATAGCACAGAAACTGCGCTAGTTAAAATTACAAATGATTTACTTTTAGCTTCTGACCAAGGCTGCATCTCAATATTAGTTCTACTCGATCTTAGCGCTGCGTTCGACACTATAGATCATAAAATACTCTTGGATCGACTACAAAACTACACTGGTGTTCAGGGACAGGCATTAAGCTGGTTTAGATCGTACTTATCAGACCGTTACCATTTTGTCTGTTTAAATGGGGAAAAATCAAAAATAACGTCAGTAGACTATGGAGTGCCACAAGGATCTGTGTTAGGCCCTCTATTATTCTCAATATATATGCTACCACTTGGTAAAATTATAAGAAAACATGGAATTAATTTCCACTGTTATGCTGATGACACTCAATTATATATCTCATCACGACCAGATGAAAACATTAACTTATCTAACTTGACAGAGTGTCTTAAAGATATAAAATGTTGGATGACGCGTAATTTCCTGTTATTAAATTCCGATAAAACGGAGGTATTACTTATTGGTCCAAAAAACTACCCACAAAATCCCTTACAATACAACTTTAATTTAGAAGGATGTCCTGTTACATTATCCACTACAGTAAAAGACCTGGGTGTTATACTAGACCGCAACTTGACTTTCGAAAATCATATTTCATCTGTTACGAGAACAGCCTTTTTCCACCTTAGAAACATTGCTAAGCTACGTAACATGCTATCTGTTTCTGATGCAGAAAAGTTAGTTCATGCATTCATGACCTCGAGACTAGATTACTGTAATGCTTTATTAGCTGGTTGCCCTGCATCCTCAACAAACAAGCTACAGTTAGTCCAAAATGCAGCCGCTAGAGTTCTTACTAGGTCAAGAAAATATGATCACATAACACCGATTTTATCATCTCTACACTGGCTACCAATTAAGTTCCGTATCAATTACAAAGTATTACTACTGACCTATAAAGCCCTAAATGGTTTATCTCCGGTGTATTTAACGGATCTTCTATCGCCATACAATCCATCGCGCTCTTTAAGATCACTAAATTCGAGGCTTCTGGTCATACCTAGGATATCTAAGTCCACTAATGGAGGGAGGGCGTTCTCACATTTAGCTCCTAAACTCTGGAATAGCCTTCCCGATATTGTTCGAGGCTCAGACTCGCTGTCCCAGTTTAAAACTAGATTAAAGACACATCTCTTTAACCAAGCATTCACATAATGCTAACTTTTTATACTACTGCTGAATCAGTTATAATGCATTAATATTATGAACATCAGCTATGCTAATTATTTCCCATCTGCTTTTCTGCTGTTATCTCGGGACGCCAGTCCCGAGGTAAATAGCGTTCGTCAGCTCCAGTTTGTATCCAGCCTCTCACGGAGACTTCAGATGCCCCATCACCATGGACAAGGATCTTAAAATGGGATACATAGACTAATTATTGCCAACAAAAGCCTTCATCAGCCAAACAAGGACAATTGCATCTAAGTGAACTTCTGGAATTTAATCAAGGATGGACTTCAAAGACACTGGTCACTAATCTTGCAGTTCAAACACATTCACTGTCTAAATACTGACCCTTAGCACTTAATAAGTTTAATAATTTTTTAAATTATGTTTTTTGACTATAAATAATTCTTATTTACATTATTCATGATGTTAGCCAGAGGGGAACTGGCCCCCACAGTGAGTCTGGTTTCTCCCAAGGTTATTTTTCTCCATTAACAATCATCTTTTGGAGTTTTGTGTTCCTTGCCACAGTCGCCTTCGGCTTGCTCACTGGGGTTATTAATACAATTATTATTTAATTATTTTTAAACACGATAAAGAATCATATCTTATCTAATTCCACAACAGGGCTCCAAACAAAAAAAAAATCAATTCCCCTCCTACAGGGGGAAAAACAGGCGCCAAATATTTTAAATTTTTTTAACTCCATCCATTCCTTTTCGTCCCGCAGCTCGCTAACAGTGTAGTCTGTGGAGCATTCTTCGCAATTATGTGATCACGTGCATTTTTATGCTTGTTACTGTCACCGTGTTTTCTAACAGTCTCTTTTTTGAAATTGTTAGTTCCTGCAATGAACTCCGTTTTCCCCGCTATTTCTTTGATATAAACTTTTGTTATGTATCTCGGGAAATGTAATGCAAATTTTAAAATCAAAAGGGAGTAAACTTTTACTGTCGCCAATGGCGACCTTGACAGAAATTACACTCACAAATAAATTTATTTGGTCACAAATGCGACCATTTTTAGTCGCAGTTTGGAGCCCTGCACAAGGATGATGATTTATCGACTTTATAGACATTACATTTTTATTGTCTGTTAATGCTGAACTTCTGTAAAGCTGCTTTGAAACGATGTGTGTTGTGAAAGGCGCTATACAAATAAAATTGACTTCATTGTACCCAAGAAAGGCGGCGGCTTACGACCGATCTTGGACTTGAGAGTTTTCAACGGCTCAAAGAGGATTTGCACAAACTGCCGTTCAAAATGCTAATGCAAAAACACATCTTAACTTGCGTCCAGCATCTAGATTGGTTCGCAGCGGTAGACCTGAAGGACGCATACTTCCATGTCTCAATATTGCCTCGATACCGACCCTTCCTTTGGTTTGCATTCGAAGGCCAGGCGTATCAGTAAAAGGTCCTCCCCTTCGGCATGTCTCTGTCCCCTCGCATCTTCACCAAAGTAGCAGAGGCAGCCCTTGCCCCGCTCCGAGAAGCCAGCATCCACATACTCAATTACATCGATGACTGGCTCATCCTGGCCCACTCCTGAGAGTTATTATGTGCTCACAGAGACCAGGTGCTCAGGCACCTTAGCCGTTTGGGGCTTCAGGTCAACTGGGAAAAGAGCAAGCTCTTTTCTCGGCATGGAGTTAGACTCGGTCTCAATGTTGGAACGACTCACCAACGACCGTGCTCAGTCAGTGTTGAAATGCCTCGCCTCCTTCAGGCCGGGCGCAGCGGTCCCTCTAAAACTTTTCCAGAGGCTCCTGGGGCATATGGCATCCTCCACGGCGGTCGCGCCGCTGGGGTTCATGCATATGAGACCACTTCAGCACTGGCTTCAGACTCGAGTCCCAAGACGAGCATGGCGCCACGGCACACACCGTGTGATAGTCACCCCAACTTGACTTGATAGTCAAGTTGGGTCTGCCAACTTCTCATTGGGCTTTTTTCATGCATCAGAGGCATATTCGGTGCTCAAAAGAGACCCCTAGTGTCGCTTCTTCGACACAGCGTCTGGTTCCCTCCATCAAGGAATGGATGTTACATACGCAACCTAGACGGCTTCTATAGGCTTTTGAAAAATGAGAATTAAGTTCAAACAAGCTACAGTTTGAACTAAAAAACTACTCTTCCCCTCATCAGTAAGGAGCCTCTTGAAAGAAGCATTCAAGACAAAAGATTATTTCTATAACATGAACATTGGTTTTCATTATATAATATTTATATGTGTCTTCTGATACATACTGTATTTTACTTGTAAGGCAGAGGAAAATGTTTTATCTTTAGAAGAGCAAAAAAGAGAGTTAAAAAAAAACAGTTTTCCTGTGTGAAGAGCAGCGTGACTTGCTCACCAATGCCCAGTAAATTACTGTCCAGTCAAGCACAAAAGAGAAGCGGGATTGAACATTACCTGTCTGTGGACATATCTCCAAAGCCAGTCATAAATGAAGTGGACAACTGTCTGGTTCTTCTTCTCGCACGAGCACACTCCATCTGAGGAATGCAAGCAATCTTTGTGGCGGAATCAAACTTTTTCTCTGCTGAGCCCTCCACCTGCCACTAGGATTAATCGGAAATCCCCTCGAAAGTACCACCCTTTTATCGTAAGCCAAGCAAATTGGTTGCAGAGAAACGCCCACATTGCCGGCAATGTGAAATGGACAGGATAACACATTTTAATAAGGCAGGCATATGTACTTCTTTGCTTAAATGCTATTCCCCCTCTAATTTGCATTTCTTCTTAAGGAAATAATACTTTGGCAGTTTATAAATAAACCACCTCTATTTTCATCTTAATACACAGATATGTCTGTAGTCACCTGATAAATTGTTTTGAAAGCAGCACATTACATGGTGTGGTGTTTGAGCATGCTGTCAGACCAGATGTGCCCCCATGAGACCCTCTTCACCAGGTGTAAGTATTTTTATATATTGAGACTTGAGTCCAGAGGAGCGCTTGAGACACGAGCCTCTACCAGTGAAGAGCCATCTTAAAATCTAACATCAATAAAATAGCTGCCAAAAGACACTCATTCCTCCAGTCAATTCTGTTCCTCTCCATGCCTCTTTTCTTCCTCACCACTCATTACTTCCCTAAGAACTAATTAAGTGACATGATGATCCACTAATTTCGAGAGAGGTTCCATCATCATTTAACAAAAGAGATCATGAAGGTTTAGACAAAGATCTGAGAACCCAAATGGATAATGGATTGAGAAATCTTAGGAGAATTACAGAGAACAGGTCTCTTTCAGCTTTTTAACTGTATAGATTATTTAATTTCCAAGAAATTGAGAGTATTTGAATCCATTTAGAGTTTTAATTGTATTATTGAGGTAATTAGTGGTTTTAAAAGCTTATTGACAGCATCAGACTAATAATAAACACAAACACACATAGTCTAGAAGCCAAGGCCAAACAAAGCACAATTCTGTTATGTTCTAAATCACAGCTTGGTAAAAAAAAAGAAAAGAAAGAAAGCTTTTGTTTGCATTGTTCATTTCTACTTATATTGCCAGGACACAGGTCTGCCTTAACAAATTGGTATAAAGTAAATCCATTGGACTTGTAAGTTAAAGGTGTAAAGTGGAATCCAAAAATAATTGAACAAAATAATGGTTTCAAACTGGTTTACTGAATATATAATGTAACATGTATTCTGAAGCATCCTTGGGGTTTGCATGGCATTATATAAATAAAAAGAAATATCATTATTAAAAGATATCTATGCAGCTAACCACTATTTCTCCCTTATCTTCAGTCAAATCCATTAGGTGTTACTCACACAGCTACAGCACATCAACTGTGTTTATATCCTCTGTCTGAACTTTGTAAACACCAGCTGCGTTCGCACAGCGTTTCAGTCCACATTGATTTTGTCCTCACAAGTTCTGTGGTTAATATGCCAATTTAAAGTGTGAGCTTACAGGGATCCATCATCAGGCACACAAATAGATAGAGTTGGGGTACTTGAATTCGGACTGGAGTCTTAGTCTCAAGTCCAATTTAAATGGACTTCGACTTGTCACGGACTCGGATGCATTTTTACTGGGGGTTTTTTTCCGAGTCCATGGCATTTGATTTATGATGCAATGAACAAAATAAATAAAAATAATGAAACAGAAATAAATGGACACTCTGTCTGCAAGCAGTTGTTGCACCCCTGATGTCGTAGACATAGCCAGAGTTTGTTTCACTGTGTTGAGCGCACACACCTTCAAAGCTGCACACTCAGTCAACCAATACGCTTGAATGTCACCACGGTGACTGCTGTATAACATTGATTACCGAGGTGGCTGGCACAAGGAATACATAAAGACAGGTATGTAGTCAGTGTACTAGAAAATACAAGGCAGTTTCACATGGCATGGGACCTGACAACCGGTAAAATCGCACGCAGTGTTTTTGCAGCCAAGACGGTGCTCGCATTGTGATTTCATCGTGGTTAAGAACTTAAGTGAAGTCACCCATATCATGTCTCACATAGTTTACTAAAACAACATATCAAAATTAAAATTCATAAAAATATTATTAATACTGCACTATTAAGTCTTTTTAGGCATAAGGTATCCAAACATGTAGGCATCTGTAGTCTCGTGTGGTCCACGCAGTGTTATCAACTTAAACTGTTCCTTGATTAATTAACTGTAACTTTTTAAATATTCTGTGAAAAAATTGTTATTGCTAAAGCAGACTGCAACTCAGATAACTCAGAAAAACAGATAAACAGCACCTATTTATTGTTTTTCTATTTTATATGTATTGATGAGCAGCTTAAACTATGTTCTTTTACAGTTTTTTTCCACATTAAAATTCACAAAGAAATATGAAGTTATTTTGGGCAGAAAAACATTTTGTTTATAATTTAATTATAGTCTGACAGTCTGGTTTTTGGTAGGGTCACAGATTTTTTTGTGTCCTTCTCAGTATTGTCTCTGGAATCGTTTGCAGAGAAGAAAATACATTTTGTTGCATCACTTGTTGATTTGTCGACACATTCATTCTAGTCTTCACCAAATCAGCTGAGATGTATCTGGTTACCATGGCAATGACATCATGCACTCTATGTTGTCCTGTCAGTCAGCGCAAATGCCTGACTGCTTGACTGACTTTTCAACAACGAGCTGAAAGAAGCCGATCCATGTATTTGCGCAACTCATAAAAATTGTAAGCAGAATATTTTCTGAAAGTTAATTTTCCCTTGTGCATGGAGGTAGCACATTCAGACAGCTAATCTGCACTTTTTAAATAGTACAAGCAGTTAAAAGAATATTCCTGGTTCAATACAAGTTAAGCTCAATCAACAGCATTTGTGGCATAACGTATATTACCACAAAAATTTATTTTGACTCGGGTTGCAGTGAGGCACTTAAAATGGAAGTGAATGGGGCCAATTTGTGAACATTAAAATACTAACTTTTTCAAAAGTATAAACACAAGACAAAGGATATGTTTGTAGATATGATTTTAGTGTGATAAATTCACATACTAACCTTTTCTGTGTAAAGTTATAGCCAATTTTGCAACTTATTTGCCATGATGACGTAATATCAACAAACCCTGACATGACTTTAAAAATTGTGATTTAAACAACTTTTCAGCTCAAATAATACATCAGTTTTAACAGAAGAATTAATGCAAGAGCATTTATAAAATTATAAGCTTCACATTTCTTTGTTTAAACCCTCCAAAAATGGGCCTCATTCACTTTCATTTTCCCCATTCACTTCCATTGTAAGTGCCTCACTGTAACACAGATTTTTGCTTTTTTTATAAAACAGTCAAATACAATTTTTGTGATCGTTAACATTATGCCATGCACGCTGTTGATTGAGCATAACTTGTATTGAACTGGAACATTTCTTTAAATGTTGAGATGTGTGGATTGTATTTAGAATTTTAGGTTCCAATGTTGTGAATTGTGTGTTAAAATGTGTACCTGACATGACAAGTCTACTCATAATTACACATGCAAAATGAAATTATTTGGATAGAATAGGCTGAGTGGAATTTGTAAATTAAAAAAGTAAAATTTGGTTAAATAGTGAAAAACAATATATAAAATAAAATATACATTTTCACAAACTATATATTGCAGAAGTTTGCAAATCCCTTTTTGTTTTGTAAGTTGTCTCACCCCTTTCAGAATGTATGCAAATATACAGTGCATCCGGAAAGTATTCACAGCGCTTCACTTTTTCCACATTTTGTTATGTTACAGCCTTATTCCAAAATAGATTTAATTCATTATTTTCCTCAAAATTCTACAAACAATACCCCATATTGACAACGTGAAAGAAGTTTGTTTGAAATTTTGCAAATTTATTAAAAATAGAAACAAAAAAAATCACATGGACATAAGTATTCACAGCCTTTGCCATGACACTCAAAATTGAGCTCAGGTGCATCCTGTTTCCACTGATCATCCTTGAGATGTTTCTACATCCACCTGTGGTAAATTCAGTTGCTTGAACATGATTTGGAAAGGCACAAACCTATCTATATAAGGTCCCACAGTTAGTGCATTGCAGAGCACAAACCAAGCCATGAAGTCCAAGGAATTGTCTGTAGACCTCCGAGACAGGATTGTATCGAGGCACAGATCTGGGGAAGGGTACAGAAAAAGTTCTGAAGCATTGAAGGTCCCAATGAGCACAGTGGCCTCCATCATCTGTAAATGGAAGAAGTTGGAACCACCAGGACTCTTCCTAGAGCTGGCCGCCTGGCCAAACTGAGCGATCAGGGGAGAAGGGCCTTAGTCAGGGAGGTGAACAAGAACCCGATGGTCACTCTGACACAGCTCCAGCATTTCTGTGTGGAGAGAGGAGAAACTTCCAGAAGAACAACCATCTCTGCAGCACTCCACCAATCAGGCCTATATGGTAGAGTGGCCAGACGGAAGCCACTCCTCAGTAAAAGGCACATGACAGCCCACCTGTAGTTTGCCAAAAGGCACCTGAGGGACTAGCAGACCATGAGAAACAAAATTCTCTGGTCTGATGAAACAAAGATTGATCCCTTTGGCCTGAATGACAAGCGTCATGTCTGGAGGAAACCATGCACTGCTCATCACCTGGAAAATACCATCCCTACAGTGAAGCATGGTGGTGGCAGCATCATGCTGTGGGGATGTTTTTCAGTGGCAGGAACTGGGAGACTAGTCAGGATTGAGAGAAAGATGAATGCAGCAATGTACAGAGACATCCTTGATGAAAACCTGCTCCAGAGTGCTCTGGACCTCAGACTGGGGTGAAGGTTCATCTTCCAACAGGACAACGACCCTAAGCACACAGCCAAGATAACAAAGGAGTGGCTACTGGACCACTCTGTGAATGTCCTTGAGTGGTCCATCCAGAGCCCAGACTTGAACCCGATTGAACATCGCTGGAAAGATCTGAAAATGGCTGTGCACCGACGCTCCCCATCCAACCTGATGGTGCTTGAGAGGTCATGCAAAGAAGAATGGGAGAAACTGCCCAAAAATAGGAGTTCCAAGCATGTAGTATCTTACACAAAAAGACTTGAGGCCGTAATTGGTGCCAAAGGTGCTTCAACAAAGTATTGAGCAAAGGCTGTGAATACTTATGTACATGTGATTTTTTTATTTTTTTTTTATTTTTTTTTTAATACATTTGCAAAGATTTCAAATAAACTTCTTTCACATTGCAATTATGGGGTATTGTTTGTAGAAGTAAAGTGAGGAAAATAATGAATTTAATTCATTTTGGAATAAGGCTGTAACATAACAAAATGTGGAAAAAGTGAAGCGCTGTGAATACTTCCCAGATGCACTGTAAGAGGTAATATATTCTATATTTTATGCTGTACTTCCCTTCAAAAGCCACATTACACAAAATGTACTATAATTTACACAAATCATCCTGTTCAAATGTTTGCATCCCCTTGGTTCTTGGTACTTGTGTTGCCTTCTTGAGCATCAATGAATGTTTGCACCTTTTGAAATAGTTGTGTATGTGTCTATCAATTGTCCTAAGTGTCAAAAGCTGGATGTCTATAACATTTAGCCACTGTTGGGAAGAACACAAATGTGCAGAAGATGCTGGAAAAACAAAGATTGTACAGTATTTTTCTTAACAAAAGTGGGCAGCTTTACAGCTCAGGACAAAGCAGGGACTCATGAATAATTATTACACAAACAGTCATTAATCATAGAGAAAGCAAAACGCTATATTAAAGGGTTTGCTCTCATGCCAGGGGCTCTAAAGCTTGCATGTAGTCTCATGAATGCGCACAGGAGATCAATGGTTGGTGAAGATTTTTACTTAATAATACATCAGATTTCGTTTTTTTTTTCTCACCAAACCTTATTGTATTCCTTCAGAACAAGACATGAGTCGCTTACAATCATTTGTTAGAATTATACCTTTGCACCCTTTTGAAGCTTGAATAAGTGGTCACCTTAAACTGCCATTGTGTGACATCACTGAGCACATTTTTTTTTTTAGAATTTTATTTTTTTTTTCACATTTTATCCCTTTGATTTTATATAAAATCATATGGAGTTATAACAGCACAGAGGTGAGTTAACAATGACAGAATTATCATTTTTGGGTGAACTAATCCTTTTAGAACCAAGGGAATGTAAACATTAGAACAGGATCATTTGTTTAAATTCAATTTCTATTTTTGTCTATATATGAGTGTATCTGTTGTCAAACAGCTTCTTCAAGGTAGCACTTAAAACATTTTTATGATACCTCTTATTTATTATATTTTTATTTGTTTATTTTTTCCAATTTTCTTCCCTAATTCCCAATGCGCTCTTAAGTCCTCATGGTGGCATTGTGACTCGCCTAAATCCGGGTGGCGGAGGAGGAATCTCAGTTACCTCTGTGTCTGAAAACGTCAATCCGTGCATCTTATCACGTGGCTTGTTGAGCGTGTTACCGCGAAGACATGGCATGTGTGGAGGCTTCACGCTATTCTCCGCGGCATCCACGTACAACTCACCATGTGCCACACCGAGAGCGAACCACATTATAGCGACCACGAGGAGGTTACCCCATGTGACTCTACCCTCCCTAGCAACCGGGCCAATTTGGTTGCTTAGGAGACCTGGCTGGAGTCACTCAGCACACACTTGATTTGAACTCGTGACTCCTCTTATTTTTATTTTAAGGATAACACATGGACGCATCAGGGTTTTAGGTGCACAAGCAGAGAGTAGAACTGCCCCATGTTTTCCGAGAATTAACAAACATCTCCATTTTAAATGGCCATAATATTAGCTGTGGACTTTTCCAGTGTTTTTGGATGTACCATTTGCAGTCAAGTTGTGAGATGAAACTTCTCAGCGAGTGCTAATTACTACAGTGTTGACTCATTATTTTCCCAAATCAGTCGGCAGATAGAGACAAAAAAGAAATCTCAATATATATTATTTCTTTAGATAGGTATCATTTTAGATAAAACTAAACAAAATTTAAATGACGAATTGAAAATGAAGTAGAAGTAAAAAACAAAATTAAAATTCGAAACAATAATAACTCTGAATTTAATGACTAATGGAGCTTTCACTTTCTATAGTCTATGTTTGAGGGAATAACAACAAATACAACAAATGTGTTGAAGGACAGTTTTGTCTTCATAAACCTGAAGTATATGCTTTCATTCTGAAACCATTTTGAAATTTATTCAGCAGAAAACTAATCATAAAATATAGGTGTGTTATTGTTACATTTATATTGTCAATTGTGTTTTCTTAGTTGTAAAATGTAAAATAAGCTTAAAATGTTGATTTTGAGTTTACGGTTAATTTGAATACAGATTCATGATCAGATTAATTTGACTCTGACTCGGCCTGTTATGGACTTGGGCTTGAGTCCGACTCAGCCCATTTTGGACTCGGACTCAACTCAGACTCAATTGTTTGAAGACTCTACAGACTCCAAAGACTTTACACGGACTTGACTTGGACTCGAACCAAACACTACAGATAGAGCCCATTGGCCAAACCTGCAGAGACTTCCAATGCTGCTCTCAATTAAGCACTAATGCACCAAATTCGCAAAGCTCACCTTGTAATTAATGCTGTCAGTCATTTTAAAATTGTAATCGTCATTAATCGCATAATTTTTTATTTTTTTTGTAGGTAATCACGATTAATTGCAGATTTTTAAATTTGACATTATACATTCTTATTGTCCCCAAAGGTTGCATATTCATTGCAATGCGCATTAAATCTCTTAAACTCTCTTCCTCCACAAAATTAATCTGCTGGTAGATTGTGGCTCATTTGTTACAGCAATCGTGAAGCTGTGTTCATGATTCGCAGCAGAGTGTCAATGCCAGCGCCAAGCTTTGAACTAACAACGAAAAGCGCTTCCAGAGAAAAATTTCTCATTCTGCATTATGGTGATAGTTAAGACTTGACTTGCTTCTGTGGTAATTAAAAAGCACCTTACAAGTCACATCTGGGCTTGTTTTGTACATTATACAGCCCTAATAGCTCCTTCTCCAGTATTTTATCACTGACAGGGAAGTGCTGTTAGAGATTTTTTTATGTATTGTAATAACAACCTCCGTGGCTCTACAACAGTACCGCCCATAGAATGTCAATGGGACTGCCGAATTATGCTATTTTATGCCAAGCTTGTAGGCTCATTTTGGTAGAAGGGCTCATCTTGGTAGAAGGGCTCTGGCACTATCTGTTTGTGAACTGTGAGTGTGACACACTTGCGAAGTGTGACACATTACAAAGGTTCCATCCTTCACACAAGTGTTTATGCTGTATAAAAGTAATGCGTTAATCGTGATAAAGAAAAAATTAATGCGTTAACTTTTTAAATAAATCTCATGTGTTAACGTGTTAATTCTGACTGCTCTACTTCTAATCCATCACTTTGAATAAAACCACAAATATAGGACATTATATATGCTAAAAAAAAAAATATTTGCTGCATGTTCGATTTACTTAATTAAAATGAACTAAAGCAGCACAATTCTAGAACATTTTGTCACAACTTGATTTCACTGCATTCAGTCCATTTTACATTAGTAAAATGGAAGTTAATTTCATCCATTTGAGTTGGGACTACATTCATATTTTTTGTAGTTTTAAAATAGCATTGGTGAAACTGGTTAGGGGATTTCCATTTCATGCTTTACATGGGATTCAATATGGAGTAAATATTAAAATTAATGTGTTATGTGTTTTTGTGCTAAATTAATATAAATGGAGAAACTTGTAAGTGTTTATAGGTTTATGTTGAGATTTAGAAGAGTTTCGGTTATGTTGGATTTTTTTGGGGTTACAGTAATGGTAAAGAGTCTAATTTGAGCAAACGATGAGGACAGGTAGATGTTGCACATGAAACTGATTGCTCACTTTTTTGAGCAATTGCGGTGCTAAATATAGCATAGTTACTTATCTACACTCATGCTCACTACTGCTTCCTACCAGCATTTACTGTAAATAGCATGCTAACATTCGCTGTCACTAGTTATTTTATTTACATGGGCAAGTCTAATTTTATTATGTTGTCTCAATTCAACTAGGTTCTTTCTACACAATGTGTTTGTGTTGCAATTGCACAGTAATTTTAAGTTAAGAAAACTAATTTCAAACACGTGGAACCACTGTCCAAGATTGAATCAAGTTCAGCCAATTAGCTATTTTCTTTGAGTGTACATGCTATCTAACATTCAAGGATCGTTAGTTCTGATTGGCTGGCTGTTCCAGACCATGCCTATGCAAGGGTTAAATTGGGGTGGAAATACTGGGAGTTGTATTATTGGCAAAAATATTGGGAGTCAATTCTTTTTCCTGCAGGCAAGCTCCAGTTGACAGAACCTAGTCCACTATATTCGCCTAGAGCGGCACTCTTTTAACAGGGCGAGTTGCACACAAGCTCTGCCTTGCTCAATATACAGGCTTATTTGTAGAAGCTGGAATCAAGAAGGTCTTAACCTAGATTTGCATTTCCTAGTGGAAATACCAAACTATCTCTTTAAGTTTAAAAAAAAATTAAAGCAGAATGTTTGAGTAATATCAATACAATGCTGCCTTGCAAGCACTGTAATAAAAACATCCAGTTAGCCTTCAGTTAGCATGAGCCTACATTAATCATTTCTTATCATTATTTGTTGATACACACGTTGAATGCCTCTGACCTTTAGATGATAAACTAGGACGCAGTGAAATCTGGAAACCTGACCACATTCCTCCAGCATTTTTAGCCCTCTTCAGACTAATGGAGATATTAATCTCCCATTAAATGTTTAATGTTTCATCTCAGCAGCTGTGATTTGTGCTGTACGGATGGGGCTGATTAGACAGCAGTACCATTGGGTGCCATTAAACATGACTACTGGCTTGGTTTTAAGTATCAGGGTACAAGCTGGAAACAGAGCCGCCGCCGGTCTTACAGTCATGGAAATTGTGAAGGTCATTAAAGCAGAAGGATGAGGACGGTCGTCTCTGAAGGAAAAACCTCAGTGGGGGAATATGAAGGCACACAGGACCAAAAGTGCCCTTCCCTAAATGATTAGAATTGAGAAACAGTCTCAATATATGTCACTATAGGGATCATAACTGTTAGCATGGACATAATGGCTGTAATTAGTGTTAGGCCACACATAATGAGAACTCTAATTGATGTTACAATGGGATATTACCTTAGCCCATGTCAAGCTGACCAATTATTCGTTTTTTTGCACTCAAAATTATTATTTATTTATTTATAAAAAAAAATTTGTGTGAGATGTGACAGAGAACAAATGGTCCTTATATATCCCTTGTGGAATCTCTGAGCCACTCTCAGAACCAGCCCATCTGAGAGTGAATATGTTATTCCATAACCTGCCCACAATTAAACACAGCACATCGCCTCCTTTGTTTATGTCTTAGGGGCAATTTAGAACAAACTACATCCTTGCACTTATACAAAGCAAGTTGCGGCATATTGATCATGAAGTAATGCAAGTGTCTCCTGAGTTTTTAAAAGTTATTTTTAAACCTGACATAAAAACGTCTCGGGTTACTTAACTGTAACCCCTGTTCCATGATAAAAGTGGAACGAGATGCTTCGTTGAGTTAGCGCTTTGGGAACGAGAATACCCATCCCGATGTCCGGACCCCTTATGGTTGTGTAGTTGTGCTCAAAAGAGTGCAAGAGGTCTCAGAAATGAGCTTGTGATGTTGACTCAAGGACATAAGAGTGGCATGAACATCCAAACTATAAAATCTTATGAATGTGTGCAGAGAGGACCAGCCTGCCGCATCACAAACATACTGCAGAGGGACACATCTAGCCAAGGCTTTAGAGGAGGCGACCCCTCTGGTAGAGTGAGCCCTGATACCTACTGGCAAATCTTGAGCATGCCCCTCGTAGGCCAGGGCAATAGCACCCATCATCCAATGCGACAGTCTGCTTGGTGGCGGCTGCCCCCCTGTTGTGGCCCCCATGGCAAACTAATAGTTGCCCTGACTTACGCCACTGGCTAGTGCGGTGGACATAAGGGCACGGACTGGACAAAGTCTATGAAGACTTTCCTGCTAGGGCGTTGTAAACGGCGGGGAGCAGAAGGCTTCGAGAGTGACTGGATGTAAAGTCGAGAAAGGAACCTTAGGTAGGTAGTCAGGGTGAGGGTGCAAAATTGCTTTAGCCATTTCTGGGGCAAAATCTAAGCAGGCTGGCAAGACAGACAGTGCCTGTAGATCCCCAATTCTTTTTAGAGAGGTGATTGCCATAAGAAAAACCATCTTGAGAGTCAGAAGTTTATCAGACGCTGACTCAAGGGGGTCTCAACCAGACCCTCAAGGACTATTGCTAAGTCCGATGAAGGGGTCCTGGTCCTTGCAGGAGGCCTCAGTCTCATAGCTCCACGAGTGAAGCGAGCGATTAGAGGATGTCTCCCCAATGGCACCCCGTCAATCAAGGTGTGGCAAGCCGAAATGGTGGCCACATAAACCCTGAGAGTGGTGGGGCATGTGCCTGCTGACAATTTTTACTGCAGAAAGTCCAGAACTGAAGCAATCTGGCAGTTAACTGGATCTGCATTATGTCCACTGCACCATCTTTTAAAGACACTCCCTTTATTGGCGTAACTTCTTCTAGTAGAGTGAAACGCATACAGGCGCATTCTGCTGTGTTTTTAGAACACATGCATTTTACTAAGTATCTAAGTCAATAGATAGAAGACATGCTTTTATCAACCCAATCTCATGAAAATTAATTCATATTTTTAGAGTTTCTATCTATTTTGTATGTTTTCGTACGACTTTGTCCTAAAAATTCATACAATTTCATCACGTGCAAATGCCCGGATGTCTTTAGCGGAAGTAAGTCAGAGTTTTATGCACAAGGCATTAAGGACATGCTTATTAATATTATGCCCTTAGCCAAACCCCTTATTTAAACCTAACCGATCAGTAGAGTGTGTATAGGAATAGCTGTTGTATATGACAAAAGCAAGTAAGTGTCACGTTACAGATGGAAATGATGACCAGCGACATCATTGGCTGTGATATAATTTGCATGATATCATAGGACTGAATTCAGTGCAGTCGTATGATATCATGCAAATTAGCCAAATTTAGAAAAGTCATGACATTTTTCTTATTATAACGTCATTAAAAAAAATATTATTTAATTGCCAAAAACTTGGTAAAGCACTGACAGGGCTACAGGGTTGCCCCTTTTGGTCACAAATCACAAATCTCCGCCCCCCCCCCCCCCCCCAAACAAATAATGATGGCAGATTTCTCTTCACACTCTGTCCATGTCCTTTCGCCCCTGTCCCTGCTAAGGGCTGTGCATGTCACTGTGGTAAAGAACTATACAACTCACAAGCCTGAAACAGGATCAAATCAGAAAAGTCGCCGTTATAATAAAAACAAAGCATATCAGTGACATCACGCAACCAATGACAGACCATTTCTGGCAATGTCATGTTCAAATTTAAGTATGTTCTATAAATAATTAGTTCCAGATAAAAGTTCCAGATTGAGAACTGGCAATTGTGATAGATGTAGAAGGCAAAAAGTTAAAATACACAAAGTGACACACATAAAGACTGGAAGCTGGCACAGATAATTAGTTGATAGTTTCCAGCAAACAGATCTCTTGTGTTAAAGATCTAATATCTCTTAAGTTTTTTAAAACACTTTAGCTTTGATAGCACACAGTATTCTGCTCTCTATACAATTAAAATCATATAAATATCAGCAATTCATCCAAGGACAGATGGCACATGCACACACACACACACACACACAGATGCTGAAGTTCCCTTGCCATGGAGCACAGTATGCCAGCACCCCAAGGATCACAGAGAGTGTCAGGTTGATGGCAGACAAACAGCTGCTGGTCAAGGTGGTTCCATTACAACCCCATGGTGGACATGTCTTTGTGCCAGCAGCAAGCAAGTGCGCCCCTCCGATAAACGTGAAAGCTGTATAGCCATGCCCTTGCAACCGCCAAGACCACTCTAGCAATCACATAGCAACACACAACAAACCACTCAGAACTTCTTAGTAAATACATAGCAAAATGCTCAAAACCACTCAGAACAACTTAGTAACCACATTGCAATGCCCTAGCAACCACACACAACATCCTAGCATCAACACAGCAACATGCTATAAACAGTCAGAACAACTTAGCAACTGCATAGCAACGTCTTGGCAACCATCCTGAATAATCTAGCAACCATATATCAAAATACTAAAATACACTTAGAACACCTTCACAACCGCATAACAGGCTTCCTGGAAGCCATTGTGAATACCCTAGCATTATGGTGCTTGAGTTTTGTACTGGCAAGAACCACATCTCTAAAAATAAAAATCCCCCAAAATAAACAAACAAAAAAATATATAAAAAAATATTTTAAATTTTGCATGTTACTATTATCATTCCGATAGTATACAGTAAGTTAGTAAATGGTACAGCATATAGTTTATAATATTAGAGTAAATACAAAGACTTTGTATACAATTAGCATACATAATCTTTTCAATATATATGTTATTAAACTATATACAGTATATATATATATATACACATACAAACAACATGTTGTTATTATATATTGTTATAGATTTATATATATATATATATATATATATATATATATATATATATATATATATATATATATATATTATACTTGACAAAATGCAAATAGTGCATATTAGTATTAGTATTGGGGTGCAAATAGTATGAACTTCTATTTACATTGAGTAAAATGAATAGCATATACCTTCCTCTACACTTATTGTAAATAGCTTGTTCTCAAAGAAAAAAGGGGAAACAAGGGGGGAAAAGAATACAGACACAAGTTTGGAACTTCTCCTGTCATGGAACCCAGCATATTAGTGCACTGAAGATCGGATAAGTCAGGTGGCAAGCAAACAGCTGGTGGAAAATGTGGTTCCATTACAACTCTACTTTGGACCAGGGCATTTCTTTGTGCCAGCAGTAAGTTAACATGCTCCCTCCAGTAAGTGCATTCTGGAACAGAAAGAACCTAGCCCCATCCCATGACATCTCAGTGCCAACCAGCTGTGGGTGAGGAGAGAGTATGTCTCTCCTGAGACAAGCCACCAAAAGACCCCTCAAAATGTCACCACATGACTCTTCTGCAGGCAGCGGAGCGGCACTGTCATTTGGCTACAGTAACACAGGAAAAACACCATCCATATGTTCTAAATTAATGGAGGGATGTCTTCTTCATGTTAGCATTTCGAATTTCTCTCCATGCCTAGGTGTTTCTGTATGCTAAGATTTCATCACATGGCTGACACTGTGGAATGAGTTATTTACAGATATGAGAAAAATGTCCATCAAAGGAGAAGGGTATCATTTCTGCACCACTAGTGCCACCATGGAATTGCAAAAAATAATTACTGTTTTCAAAAAGGTTTCCTGAACACTGCCCCATCTCCAATTGGCCAGTCAGTCCCGCTGCAAACAAACAGAGCAATGTTTTGATAGCACCACAATGCCAGAGTGTTTACACTTTTATGGAAGCCAACCTATGAATGGCTTACTTACACTCACTGACCACTTTACTAGGAACAATATGGTCCTAATAAAGTGCCTGACATGGTCATCTGCTGTTGCAGCCCACCCGCTTCAAGGTTTGTTGTGTTGTGCTTTCTGAGATGCTATTCTGCTCACTACAGAGTGGTTATCTGAGTAACTGTAGCCTTTCTGTCAGCTCGAACCAGTCTGGTTATTCTCCGTTTACCTCTCCCATCAACAAGGCATTTCTGTCTGCAGAACTGCCACACACTGGATGTTTTTGGCACCATTCTGAGTGAACTCTAGAGACTGTTGTGTGTGAAAATCTCAGGAGATCAGCAGTTATAGAAATACTCAAACTAGAATGTTTGACACCAACAATCATACCAAGGTTGAAATCAATGAAATCACTTTTTTCCCCATTCTGATGGTTGGTGTTAACATTAACTGAAGCTCCTGACCCGCATCTGCATGATTTTATGCATTGCTCTCTGACTCACAATTGGCTGAATAAATAATTGCATGAATAAGTAGGTGTAGATGTGTTCCTAATAAAGTGCTAATTGAGTGTATAGTGTCTGCATTTTAGCTAGAATAGAACTGTTACGTGTTGCAGCGTATTTCGATTGTGTTTTCTTTTCTCCACACATCTTTACTGTCATGATTTTTAGGTTCTGTGATTGGTTATTCATCTTGTCAATCTTCATTAGTTTACGTGACAACACCCCCCTCAAGGAACCAATCCGGACTCTCCTTCTCTCTATAAAACCTGGAAGTGACAACGAGGAGGGAGGGTCTTTTGCTTATCTCTTGTTTGTCTTCGGATTTGTAGTAGCGATCTGATTTGATGTATTAGTGAGACAATCTTTTTTTGTAGTTGTATTGTTATTTGGTTTATCTGTGACATTGCTTCACTTGAATCGATTATTCAAAATTTACTTCCCGGACTTTGAGAGGAGGGATAGGGTAGCATGTCACGTGATCTACACTGCATTACGTAGGATCTGAGTTTGTCTAAACACACCAGGTAAGGAGCGGGTGCTACCCTCTGTATTTATGATGTTTGTTTAGTTAGTGTAGTTTAAGTATTGTTTTCATATTTTTATTTTCTGTGTTAGCTTGAGACTTTAAAAGACGTGAGATAGAAGTTTTGTTTTGTTGGTTTCTTTACTTTACCCTTTACTTGTCCTTCACTCTTGTCTGGTTTTTCTTTGTCTTACCATTTGTACATATTCTGTAAATAGTTATTTGTTGTTTCACTATTTGTAATGTAATCATGATTGGGTGTATTGCTATGATTTGTAATCAAAAATAATTATATTTAGCAGTAACCCATATCTGTCTCTGTCTGATTCGTTCCATCACACAAGCTTTCGGTAACTTAACCTGTTTTCTTTTCATTTAATTCTCTTTAATTTAGTTCATATTTTCATATATGTTATGTACTCTTAAATCCTCTAGACAACTAAAAAGTGGACGTAACAAGAACAATTAACTGATTTATAATAAATAGAGACAGCTTACATCAGGCTTTGTAAAATGTCAAGAATGAAGGAACTGTGAAGCAACACCACATTCTGAGGGAATTAACAAGGCATGACATGGAAGCCTGATTCCAGACCAGTCCAATAATAGAGCCTTTATTGTGGCCTTTTGTTTTGCAGTGCTCTGGCCATGAATGCCACCGAGAAGAACGTGATTAAGGAGTCACTTTGTGATTTTGCAGAGAGAAAAAGCTTCTAAGTTGTCAATTGCATGGTTAGTTAGCTGGTCTTGGAAAACGTTATGCTTCCTAAATACAAAAGAATGAAGATTTTTGAGTGTCATGTGTGCGCACACATGTGGTAATGTGTGTGTGTGTGCATGCATATATGTGTGAATGAGAGTCAGTAGGATTCTCTGTATATTCATGTGGCATCTGAGAGTGTGAGTTGTGAAAGTGTGAGTGTGTGTGTGTGTGTGTGTGTGTGTGTGTGTATGTGTGTGTGTGTGTGTGTGTGTGTGTGTGTGAGAGAGAGAGAGAGAGAGAGAGAGAGAGAGAGAGAGCTCATTCCCCACTGCTGTGCAAGTTGGATTGGTTGGTTGTTAATTTAAACAGTGTGAATTAAACAGTTTCAGTCGATTGCTGCAATGTGAGAATAAATAACCATACATTGGGTGCAACAGTGCAACTGGTCTCTATTTGTCAGCCCCCCTCTGGTTTGTCTGTGTGAGTCTACATTTTGCATCTGTATCTCTGTTCTTCTCTGTGACAATCTTTTTTATCCATCCATCTATTAATTCATCAATCTAGAACTCTTTCTTTTATATCATCCATCCGTCCATTAACCATCCATTCATCCATCCATCCAGCACTCTTTATTTTCCATCCATCCATCCTATTTTCCATCCACATTTTCCTCAGAAAATGGAAAATATAGCTTTTTTTATTATTTAGAACAACAAAAACATGATTTTTACGCAACTGTTCAATACATACACGTGGGCCAATAGGGAGGAATAAACAGTAAAGTGTAAAAACTGGCAAAAACTGGCTTCTAGGAACTGCTGTGAGTTAGGGCTTGATTCCTGTCATGCTGGCGACTAAGATACACAGCAGAGAAGCTGCGCTGCCTGCAAAAACAGTCCCTGTCCCAAATTCCCACCACCCCACCTCCCATATGCGCTGAACTTGGCCGCACTGGCTGCTGTATGCCTGTGATTGCTCCTAGTGTAAGATTGGCTGGAATTAGCTGTGGTGTAATTATTCCTGATGCGCTGCAGAGGGATCAGCCTGAAAATGCAGTTATTCCCACCTGTGTGGCACAGAATTAGGTGAAGTGTGGCATCATGGAGGTGTTACTGCATATGAGAGAGTGTGTGTGAGTGGTGGCTGTGATGAAAGCAGAGAACAAGCCCATCTGTGTGATTAGAGAGATGGTCGCAGAGAACAACATTCCATTAGAGTATAGTGGCTCTAAGGCTCTTGGCCATAGCAGGGGAACTAGTGGATTATTACAATACTGACATGCCTGGTGCTCGGCTGTGTCTAATTTCTGAAACCTCTTTAAGTAAGCTAGCAGAGAAAGAGAAAGACATAGAAAGTACAGCACAGAGAAAATTTAAGGAACTTAAAGAAAGAAAATGTGAGTGGTGCTTGTACAAAAAGTAAAAAAGTTGTTGCCACAATGCTAGAGTGTTTTGGGTGATTGCTATGCAATTTCTAAGGCGTTCTGTTTACTTGTTAGCAAGTTGCTGAGCTGGAGTTTTGTGGGTGATTTCTTGGTCTCTATGGTCCTTTTCTCTCACTCTGATCCCTAGATATCCTTTTAATTCTAAATCTTTGGGATATTTTAACCCATTTTATGATAGGCCAGTCAAAAATCCAGCCTGGTTTGATGAAAATTACATGACCGTGGCAACATTTTTGCAAAACACAATTATGTGCCTTTTTACACATTTAGGTTTTAATAAGTAAAATGTGCCCCTCTAACCTAAAACCTTAACCTAAACCTAACCAATAGTGAGCTTACATGAAATGGGAGGTAAACAGAAAACGCATCCTTACCTTAACCAACACCTAAACCTAATCAATAGTGTCCAAAAACAAAATAAGTAAAGAAAAGAACATTTTCAGAAACAACCACATAATCTTTTGTCTCTTTTATGATACTCTCATCTCACATGTCAGCTTGCATGCTTGACTTGTCTCAAACCGCATTCTTCCAATTCTGAAGTCCAACACTCTTTCAGCTGAGCTACTGTGGAAGCTAAGTACACTAGATTAAGTGTGTAAATGTACAGGGTGGCCCAAAAATACAATGGGGCCATGTCGCGAAAGAGTAGCACCGAAGTTTGCAGCCATTGAAAACGTAGCTAAATGATTTAATTATTTATTTGTAGAAAGTTGTTGCTCACAATGACAACAAAGATATAATTGTATTGTTTACATTTCGTTAAAACAGTAAATTGTCTGAATTTTAGAAATTCATCAAGCAAACAATTGTCAAATCGTGGCATCAACTCTTGCAGGCGTTTACTGACAAGGGCATATGCAAATGGTAACACCTTCTCCAGTGTGTGGTGCAGCTGAAAGGCAAACATTTTAAAAAGATTTTTGGATAAACTGTTCCCCGTCTGTCACTCACTTCGACATTGTGTCGAAGAAGCGACACAAGGGGTCTCAGTTGAGCGCCTTTTGCATCTCTGATCTATGAGAAAAGGACAATGAGAAATTGGCAGACAGAATTTCAATGTCCCGCCCCTAGATATACAGGTATAAAGGAGGGGAAATACATCTGTTTGATTCAGAAATTTTCTTTGAAGCCGATGGTTGTGTATGCAGCAAGCTGCGAGTCACAGACTATTCCTCCCATCTCTGAGCGATTGCTGTTGGATCTACAGCGCAACATCCTGTTGAACATCCTTTTCAGGATGTGTCTTTATAAAATTACCCTTCCGCCCCTGTGTAGTTCCTGGATGCGGTAGAGTGCTCACCGCATCTGACGGCCACAGGCGCTGTCTCATGTGTCTTGTCTGCGATCACACCGAGGCGGCGTTTGTGGATGGCTCATGTTCTTATTGCGAGAACATGACCATGGCAACGTTGCAGTCATGGCTTTCCTTCAACAGAGGGAACGCCACTCCAGTCTCCCCCCGCGCCGCTCCTTCTTCCCACGGGATTGAGGACGACACGCCTGGCAATAGAGGCGATCTGGGGATGGCAGTGGGCTCGGCTTCACCGGGTATGCCCCCGCAAACCACCCGCCTCCCGGCACACTCGTTGACTTCCGTCTGGGCTCGAGGCAAGAGCGGCTCGCCTCACAGCCAGCCTGCCTATACTCTTGAGCCCCCCGAGCTGGATGAGCTTGCCGCTGCATCAGCATTGGGCTGGACTGAAACCCTCCATCCTCCCCACAGCATTTGTGGCTGGATGATTGGTTCCTCGGGTCTGTGTGCTGCTCACAGCCGCGCCCCCTGGTTCCTTTCTTCACGGAAGTGCATGATGAGCTGACGAGTTCGTGGAACGCACACTTCTCCACCCATCTCAAAGCCTCTCGCTCATCCACTCTCACTACCCTCGGTTGCTATCCACCTGTGCCCCGAGAATGCCGCCACATGGCGGGGTCGCCCTGTGCTCCCCTTGGGTAGTCCTGATCCCGGCGTGCTGCCGGAACTGCGCTCAGCGACTGACCTCGCCTTCAGGGCCACGAAAGACACAGCACGGTCACTCAGGCAGGCGATGGCCAGTCTTGTGGTTCAGGAACGACATCTGTAATTGAACCTGGTCGAGATGCGCAAAGTGGACCAGACACGTTTCCTAAACGTGCCTGTCTCCCAGTTTGGTCTTTTCGGCGACACCATCAAGGACTTCGCCCAGCAGTTCTCCGCGGTGAAGAAGCAGATGGAGGCCATATCACACATCCTGCCCCGCCACAAACCTGCCGCCACGGGCCACGCGCCGTCTGCTCACCAAGGGCATCCTCCTGCAGCTACAAAACCGGGCAACCTCAACGTGGTATCACACCCAGGCCGTGCCACTGAGGTAAAATTGTGAGCTCTAATCCCAGGTGATCCCACTAACTCCGCTCCCTGGATGACTCCTCTCTAGCCCTCTTGGGCCGTGAATTCAGTGGAGGAATTAGCCGACCAAATCCAATGCGGGTACTCAATCTACCCTGTACTCGAATAGGTGCTCCACAGGAGGGGCCCCTACGTGGACTTCCCCCCTGTGTGTATTTTCCGTTGTACAGTCCCCTTGCGAGCGGACCCGCGTCTCCCTTGGGTAGTCCTCACGGACCCCCGGTCGCCATGTTTGTAGCAACTCCTCCCTCCCAATGAGGCAGGATCTACCACCGCGCCACTTTCAACATGTGTCCTAAAAGCCCATTTGATGTATTTCACCACTCTTACCTCCCCCAGCTTGGGCAGGTGTGGTCTCCAAAGGGTCTTTTCCCCCTGAAAGAATAGGAAACTGGGAAAGATCGCCTTCCCTGATGTGTATGAGGGCCGCTTTTAGCTCTATGCAAGAAACATAGAGAGAGAAAAGGCGCGGCTGGCAAACCCTGCTCCCATGACAGGCAGCATCGCCTTGTTCCCCCCTGTCGGGGGTAAAGAACCAGAAGGCTCTGGCGATTTTATGGGGCGTTGGGGAAGGGTACGTGCAGTCTGACACAGCCTGTCACTTTGGCACGTAAAATACCTGCCCGCTCCTGTGTCAGTAGTACACGTACACGGCTCAGCGCATGGCGTGATTTAAATTGGACCCCTAGTGTTGCTTCTTCGACACAACGTCGAAGTGAGCGAAAGATGGGGAACATCTAGATTACGGATGTTAACTCCATTCCCTGATGGAGGGAACGAGACGTTGTGTCCTCCCGGCCACGTCGCTGAACTGAGCCACTCTTGTGGCCGAACCATTATCGGCTCCTCAGAAAAATCCTGAATAAAACAGATGCATTTCCCCTCCTTTATACCCGTATATACAGGGGCAGGACATGCAAATTCTGTCTGCCAATTTCTCATTGGTCTTTTCTCATAGATCAGAGATGCAAAAGGCGCTCAAGAGGCGCTTCTTCGACACAACGTCTCGTTCCCTCCATCAGGGAATGGAGTTTACATCCATAACCTAGACGTTTTGTGTTTTGTGCGTTCGATTGCATAATTGTGGACCGTTGACTTTATCTTATGAAAGTTTTGACTGGTTTCTGCATGAAAGTAATGTGTCTCTTAATACACCCCATGTGTATTGCCAGATGGTGCCACTTTATTTTGTGCAATTGATGCAAATAGAGTTCACATATGTGTTCGGGACAAAACAAAATCGTAAAAGTATGGCAAATATCATACAAACACCTGAAAATTTGGAGGGGGGGGGGGGTATATAATACAAGCATTAAAATGTATCATTTATCAAAAAGACTTATGCTGTCATAACATAGCAGTGTGTGAGTAATAGTGTGAAAAATTTATAATCGGCTGTTGTAGTCATGATTTTTTGATTAGAGAATAGAACTGCTGTAAAACATAGAATGTGGCACATATAAGTTTGTAAATATGTTGTTTAATTAATGTTCATTCTATGAGACTAGGTTGCAATGTCACTTTGAAAAGTAATAGCACAGTATGCTCACAATTTGAGGTACCATTTATGATCGAGTCAGAGACAGTGCAGGACAAGTTATGCATCTAAGTTTAAAGGATGCTTTAAAGGATGATGATTTTTATGCTTTCACTTTTTTGGCTGAAAAGTGCATCACTTTCTTGGTTCCAGAAGTCTTTTTTACATTAATTTTTTCCATAGTGATTTCATAATATGCATCATAAAAGAAATAGTTGTAAGCCATTTAACAAACCAACCAGCTCTGAGGAAACTTTGATTTGAAGCAAAAAAAAGTATTTAAAAACATCTCTAATGAGGTAATGAACTACAATCACATGCAGCATTGCGAATGATGCAACTGAAATACAATGATGGTAATATATACTATTAGTATTGAAGTTGTTTTTTCCAAGTATAGAAACAATATATTTTATTTTAGCGGCAAAATATTCAGATATATACAAATATAGTTTGATAGTGTAGGGTGACTAACTCAATTGTGTGTGGCCGAACTCTTGTCTTGTTTTTGTTGCCTGTTGCATTCATCGCATGTCATTTGACTCGCGATGTATGCTCAGGTTTCATTTAGTGTGACAATGCGTGGCATCGCTTTGTTTGGCATTGTCTTGTTAATCTTGTTTGTCGGTTGGCATGAGCGTATATTGCCTTATTGTCTTGGCAATGTGCACTCATGCCATTCGAATGTTTTGTTGTCTTGTGAGTGTACGTGGCTTTGTTTTGTTTCTGTATTGCCCTGTGCCTCTCTGTCTTACATCATACCCTGCCTCCTTGTTTGCTTATTATTAGTTAATTTGCCTTCCCTGTCCCCTGTTAACCCGTTTGATTTTTCTCCCTATTTTAGCCTCCTCTTGTGTGCTTTCAAGTGCCAGTTTGTCTTGTGTATTCAGTTTGTTTTGTGTTTCTAGTCGTTTTTGTCGGTTTGGTCCTGTTTAATCCCTACCCAGTCTGGTTGGGTCTGTTCCCCGTTACCCCTTTCCCCTACAGGGTAGTTTGGTAGTTTAGTTACAGGTAGTTTACCAGTCTGTTGTGATCTATAAGCTTTGAATTAATCAATATGATTGTATACTTCTAAACGTTTACAAAAATATCTTCAGAGAAAACAAACCAAAAATATTAATGACTTACTGCAACCAACTAGCAAGTAGCAAATCATGGTTCAATGCTGTGATATACATAAAACTCACTGGCTTTTTAAAAACCTTCAACATGTCCCTCCCAATCTTTCTGTTTCAAAAATAAATGCATCAACATAGTACAAAAAAAAAAAACTGAGCTTATTAAGCTTTTTCATGAAGTCTTTATATTATTTTTAAGCTTAAATGTGTTACCCTGTCGTATGAGCAACAGTAGTAATGATAAAGATACAAATTGATATTCTTAAATCTCAGGAAAACAGAGGCAACAGATGTAAATAAATATGCAGTTAGCATAATTCCTTCATCAAGATAGGAGCGTGTGAGCATTAGTGCTGTAAAATGTCAAGCTTTGATGTGCACTCGCTTGCCAGTTGCTTTTGAGATTGCGGGCAGTGTGGATGTGAGAGAAATAGAGATAAAAAAATGTAAATGTCAAGTGCTCTGCCAAGTAAGGGCTTTGATCTCAACTGGGGTCAGTCTACCTATGCTTACCCTTGTCTCCAGAGCAGACACAAGCTTTACCGCAATCACCTGGTCCAAACGCACACATACACACATGCTTGCCCGGACAAGTTTGAGGTGCCCTAAGCACAAACTGTGGTCCACAAAAGAAGCAATATTATGTAGATTGATCTGTTATTCCAAAAAACACTTTTTTTCTTTTATTATTATTACTATTATTATTATTATTATTATTATTTAAAAAGCAAGCCAAAGGCGACAGGCTGACATTGATTGCTTAAAACCCTCCTAAGCACATTTTATCAGAGCACACTAGTGGGGCAAACAAAACGGTGGGAGAAAAACGTTTTATTGAAGGTGTTCCCAGCCAGACAGGTGGATACCATACTTGAAGTGTTGCTTCAGTTCTCTTCTACAGGGGGATAGAAAAACCTGGTAAACCATCCTTTATCTGCTAAATGACAGAGGATGCAAAAAGACAGGGAACAAGAGCTCTTGAATTATCAGGCAGACAATCTGACAGATAAACCAAAGCAAGAGTTTTGAGAATTTTAGTTAGACACCCAATCTGATAGACCCAGCAAACGAATAATGTTACCCTAAAGTTAGCATATGGTTGCTGTTTGGTTATTTATTTATTTTATTTTTGGGGGGGAATCAATTCCTAGCTTTCTAGGAACATTATATTTACATTTTGTGTAACCATAAACTAATGTTACAAGAACATTCCAGGAAGCAAAAATGGTTAGCAGGGGAGTTCCCATATCTGTTGACCAATGAATTTCCATGACTTTTCCATGCTTTTCCAGTCATTTGTGATTTTTGAATAAGGATTTTTAAAACATTTGATAGAGAGAAGTAATTGGTAACACTTTACAACAAGGCTGTATTATTGTCACAATTTAACTACAATGAACAATACTTTTATAGCACCTATTAATATTGGTTAATGTTAATTAATTGTAATTTTAACATACATTAATCCTTTTTAACATTAGTTAAAAAAAAATCCCTTCATCATTTACTCTCCCTTATGCCATTTCGGATGTATGACTTACTTAGAATATCTTAGCTCAGTTGGGCCATACAGTTCAAGTGAATGAATGCAAACATTTTGAAGTTCCAAAAATCACATAGGTTAGCATTAAGCAATCCATATAATTGCAGTGGTTAATGTCCACAGAAGTGATTTGATAGGGATGGGTGAGAAACAGATCAATATTGTATACAATTTTTACTATAAATTCCCTTCCCTGCTCAGTCAATCTCCACTTTAACTTTCACTTTCACAATCTTCTTCTTGTGGTTTTGGTGATTCACATTCTTCATGGATATACTCCATAATGGGCAGGGAGAAGACTATCTAGCAAAAATGTGATTAAAATATTGATCCGTTTCTCACCCACACCATTATATCACTTCTGAAAATATAGACTTAACCACTGTTGTTTTATGGATTACTTTTATGCTGCATTTATGTGGTTTTTGGCACCCATTGACTTGCATTATATGTATCTAGAGAGCAACTACATTCTTCTAAATATCTTCATTTGTGTTCAGCGGAAGAAAGAAAGTCATACGTATCTGGGGTGGCATGAGGGTGAGTGGATGAAGAGAGAATTTTCATTTTTGGGTGAACTATTCCTATAAGGCACTATGAACTAAAAACAAACTAACAATGAACAAGTGATTTTTCATAAATAAACAATAACCAAGATTTAGAAATTCTGTAAACAACTAAAAATAATGTTCATTATTGTACATGATACTAAAATAATTTACAAATGTAAAAAAATAAAAAATGCAACCTTATTGTAAAGTGTACCCAAGTTATTTATTGGTGATTAAATATTTTAGGGTTGAGCATAACTAGAAAAACTTCTGATATAATTTATCCATTACTTTTTAAAGGAATGGTTCACCCCAACCTTATCATTGGGTCCAAACCCATTTGACTTTCTTTCTTCTATGGAACACAAAAGCACATATTAGGCAGAATGCTATCCTCAGTTACCATTCACTTTCACAGTAAGGAAAAAAAAATGCAATGGAATTGAATTGACTGAGACTGAGACTAACACTCTGCCTAACATTCTGATTTTGCTTTCCACGGAAAAGAAAAAGTCATAAGGGTTTGGAAGAACGTGTGTAAGTAAAATATTATTAATTTTGAGTAAACTATCCCTTTAAGAGCTGATTAAATACCATGAATTTTCAATACCTGGAAATCACCATTTTAAAATTCCCTAATATCTCCAGGTATTTCTTGACCATGGGGTCCATGATGCTAAACCAAAGCAAGTAAAAGTCGTGAAGGAACTTTCATGTTTGAACACACAAACTTGCAACACACATTAGCTAAGTGCTGTCTGACAGGCCATCTGACAGCTGCATCATTGATCATACATGCCGAGTGTACAATAACTGCCTCTAACTATAGTCCTACATCCTGTAAGGCAGTCGGCTTCTCATCGCCAAGGCTGCCAAGGAGACATGAGTCATTTAAGCCATTAATCGTCATGATGCATGAAGTGAAGCAAAACATATTTTCTTTTCGATTAGGGCTGTAGAGTTAGTTGTGTGACTGTCTAATATGACTTAAATAAACCTGCGCTCTCTAAATTAAATTGTACATTAAGTAAACACCACAAAATACACACTGTAGCTTTCAAAAGTGGCCAGTATTGAAAAACATTATTTTAAAATGGCACTCACATGATAGTACGCAATGGCCTCTCGGTCCAGGGCTCGACTAACCGCCACCTCTCCCGTCAGTCGGTTAATGCTGAACACGCCCTTTGGATCTTGATCCGCTCCCCTTCCTGTCAAACGAAAGATGTGGTCTTCCTTCATGTCAGATGAGATCACCTACACCACAGAATGACAACACAGACAAAAAAAATATTTATTTAAAAATGTGACTATTGTAAAAATAAAAAACAAACAAAAAGCAATCAAAACAATATGAATATTTTTTTGAACACAAAGACTTTAATAAAACACAATTTTTTAGGTTTTACAACTAAGCACATGCACTATGGTATACAATTTTGAATAAATGTGTGCAATAGATAGATTTGCATCTATACTGTGTATATTAAGTAAAATGTGTATTTATTTATGATGTAGTATTTATAACACGGATCTATGGAACATTTAATTTTAACTGATCAATCACACCCTGGAGTCAAATATATTTGTATAATGAACAATAGTTTTACTAAACTTGACCTTTGACCTAGGCAACCAATTGTTCTACAAAGCTATGCTAGTTTCATGTCTTTCATTTAACTCCATGGTCTCTCAAATAATAATAACAAAAAATACAAAAATCAATATTTAAATTCCTCTTATGTATGCGTTTCCTATATAACTGTGTAAGAAGATGATTAATGTATATTTTCTTTATTTCTTCCTTTCTGTTATGTCATTAATAAAGGCAGTAGTATGCAGGCATTAAGTGTGAATTTTAAAAATTGTGTCAGAAGTACTCACATGCGACTGGATAAAATACAGCAAAGTCCAGTGTGTTCCATCAGTGTAGCAAGTTAGAAGCAAAGAAAAGAATTAAGGAACATTAATGAAACACACACACACACACACACACACACACACAAGCACACACACTCACTCACAGGCACAAAAAATAATGGTTAAGTGTGAGCATAACATGCATACAGTAAGTGCTAAATATATTTCACTCTGCTTGATCTCACATTTAAAATAATGTGATTGATTTGATTTGTTTTTGTCCACTGAGTGATGTCCTTGTAAAACCACTCTCCAAATTACTATGTTTACGCAGTGTTTTAATGTACTAACTGAAGTTTGTAAATGAGATCCATTTGTGCATATTAAAACATCTTTTCTTCCAGCTAGTGTGACCAGTGCTACCACCTGTGGTTCATTTTGCTTTTGTGTAAACTATTTTTGTGAACATTCTATTTCTGCAACTTTCTTTGATAATGAAAGATTCTTTATTATCATATTAATTTAAATATAAATGAACAACAACCCCTTTAATTACCCCCTTTTGTGATAAAGCCTCTCAAAAGTTATTTTTTATCAACAGCTACAAACCCAAATGCATGTACTGTATCACAGAGGCTACCCAACCTGAACTCTCCCATACCTTGTAATTAAGCTTAAAATGAAATATCCCATTTAGAAAATGAATCCAACCAAAGTAATTGTCCACACGAAAAGCTCCTGTTAGCATTATTTGTCTTTCCCACACAGATCCTTTCTGCCAGATCATACCCTAATACTGTTTTTTCCTCCTTTATAATTACAGGCTCTGTTAACCATGGGAACATTATTATTCTGGGAGATACATTGAGCAGTTTCCCCAAGACTGAAGGCGGCCTTCAAATCCGAGTGTATTTACTGTGGCTGGCAAACAATTGTGAAATTGCAGAATTTTATTGTACAACAAGTGCAGTCCTGTTTAGAGTACAGGTGGGCTGTTAACACAAGCATATATGTGCAACACACAAACATGTAGGGAAAGATGGGGTATGATGCCCCGTTTACAAACAATGTGCATTTACTTTTTAACTTTTAACATATTTAGATATGCTCCATGTACAGGAAGATGGCGCATATATATATATATATATATGCGCATCATCCAATATATATATATTTTTTATATATATATATATATATATAAAAAACATTTTTACAGTATGTATAAATTACATCTGATATCATTTGATTTATAATTTAGATTGAGTTAAATTCAATCTATGTGATTTGGTATTTTACATTCCCCGTCTGTCGCTCACTTCGACGTCGTGTCGAAGAAGCGACACTAGGGGTCTCTCTTGAGCGCCGAAAGATACCTCTGATCTATGAAAAAAGGCCAATGAGAGTTGGCGAACAGTATTTGCATACTCCGCCTCCGGATACGGATATAAAGGCGAGAGAAATACGTTCGTTCATTCAGTAATTTTCTTCGGAGCCGATGGTTGTGTGTATGCAGTCAGCTGCGAGTAACACAACTGATCCTGCTTCTGATCCTCTGACGCTCTGCTTTGCTGTTGGATTTACGGCGCACTACAGCGGCTTTTCTCTTCACTGCCGGCGTGCAGTTTGCCCCTGGGCGCTTCGACAGCGCAGAGTTAAAAGAGTTGAAAGAGTGATTCTCTCCGTAAAAGAGTTTATTCCTCTGGAAGAGCATTACACAGCGGCGTTGAACGTCCTTTTCAGGACGCGTCTTTATAAAGATGTAATTTCCGCCCCTGTGTAGTTTCTGGATGCGGTGATTTCTCCCCACCTCTCTCGGTCATAAAACACTGTCTTGCATGCCTGGGCTGCGATCACACGCAGGCAGCGTTTTATGAATGGTTCATGTTCTCAATGCGAGAACATAGCCATGGCAACATTGCGGTCGTGTGGCTTTCTTTTGTAATGAGAGAAAGCCGTTTCAGCCGCCCCCCGCGCCTCGCCTCCTTCCTACGGGATTGACGCAGGCGCCGCGGGCGATGAACACGATTTGGGGACAATGACGGGCTCTGTTCGCCGGGTAAACCCCCTCGAACCTTCCGCCTCCCCGGCACGCTTGTTTGCTTCCGTCTGAGCTCGGGATGAGCATTCTCTCCAATGGTTCATCTTCTCAGTGTGAGAACATGGCCGTTATAGCATTGCGGTCGCACGGCTTTCTTTTGTAATGAGAGAAAGCCACTTCAGCCGCCCCCCGCGCTCCGCCTTCTTCCTACAGGATCGGCGCAGGCGCTGTGGGCGATGAAGGCGATTCAGGGAATATGACGGGCTCTGTTCGCCGGGTAAACCCCCTCGAACCGCCCGCCTCCCCGGCACGCTTGCTTGCTTCAGAATTGGATGACATCACCGCTGCATCGAAGAGCGTTACAGCGGAATCGGATGCTGATCGCTCGCCTGGGCCGCCACCTTCAGGTCTGCCGCCCAGCCCGAGCCTGACGCACGGAGATCCGCTATGCTTTCCCGGGCTACTTGATCGGTTCCGCGGGCAGGTGCGCCGCTCACAGCCACGCCCCCCCGGTTCCTTTCTTCTCGGACATGCATTACGAGTTGAGCAAAGCCAAGGCTTCCTCGCTCCTCCGCTCTCACTACCCTCGCGGTGGAACGGTCCCAGACCGCCTCCACTCTGCACGCAACGGCCCTTCCTGCAACCAACGCCAGGCCAAGGCACTTCAAAACTTGCACCTTGGGTAGTCCTGTTCTTGATGTGCTGCAGGAACTGCGCTGGATGACCAACCGCGCCCCCGGGCCACGGAGGTCAGAAGCGCCGGCACTCGAACAGGCGATGGCCACCCCTTGTGGTCCAGAAACGCACCTGTGGACTGGACCTGGTCGAAATCCGGGAGGTAGACAAGGCAAGCCTTCTCCCACACCCCCGTCTCCCAGCTCCGTCCATCCGGCGCCACCGTTGACGACTCTGCCCAGCAGTCCTCAGCGGTGAGGCAGACGGAGGCCACCACCCTGCCCCGCCGCAAGCCTGCCGCCATGGGCCATGCCCCGTCTGCTCGCCGAGGGCGTCCCCCTGCGGCTATGAAACACCCTGCTCCGCCTCAACCCGGGCCCAGCTCTCAGCCCCAGCGTCGAGCACTCCGCAGGTATCAGACGCCCCCGTCTCACGGACCCCCTCGAGGACCCGGAAGGCGTTCGAAGATGTTCGACCCAGGGACCAAGATGTTAGCTCCGGAGGTGGTAAGACCGCTCCGTCCCCGGTGGAGGGCCGGGAGGAGAATTTTTTCTTGTCTAATTAATTTTCACATTCTCATATTCTCTGTAATGAACTATTTCCTTTTGTCTCTGGGTCACCTGGCCCGCAAATGCCGTTCTCACGGCACTTTGCCCCCAGATATCAACAGTCCTGGCCCCCTGGACACGGACAACCCGTCTTCAGCCCCACGACTGTTCCCCGGCCGGCCGGTTCCGACGAGTCCAGAGGACGCCTACCCAGGACCTCCTCCTCAGTCGCTAACCCGCCCCCTGCCGGGTGTGCGGAGCAAGGTAAGTGCTTGAGTCTCTTCTCAGCACCTCAGCCGCGGGTCGCCCCGTCGCCGCCCGACGCTGACCTACCTGCTCCGCCCCGCTGTGAAGCCCCGCTGGGTACGTCAAAATTAATCGTCCCTTTGGTGCCCCTAGCGCAGAGGTTGGACGCGTGGCTTTCACTTCCCAACCCGTCTCGCTGGCTGGCCCGGACCATCTGACTCGGTTACACAATTCAGTTTGCCAGGCCCCCACCCCCTTCATGGGCATCCTTCCGCAGTCCCTGCGCGCGGAAATCGCGACTCTTCTGGCCAAAGACGCGATAGAGCCGGTCCCCCCAACCGAGATGAAGGAGGGTTTCTACAGCCCTTACCTCATCGTACCCAGGAAAGGCGGCGGCTTATGACCAATCTTGGACTTGCGAGTTCTAAACCAAGCTTTGCACAAACTCCCATTCAAAATGCTCACGCTTAACCTGCGTCCGGCATCTAGATTGGTTCGCAGCGGTAGACCTGAAGGACGCTACTTCCACGTCTCCATCCTGCCTCGACACCGCCCCTTAAAAGTGCGGTTTACGTTCGATGGCCAGGCGTATCAGTACAAGTCCTCCCCTTCGGCATGTCTCTGTCCCGCTCGCGAGAGTGACTATGCGCCCACAGAGACCAGGTGCTCAGGCACCTCAGCCACTTGGGGCTTCAGGTCAACCGGGAAAAGAGCAAGCTTACTCCAGTTCAGAGCATCTCTTTTCTCGGGATGGAGTTAGACTCGGTCTCAATGTCCGCACGTCTCACCAAGGAGCGTGCCCAGTCAGTGTTGAACTGCCTCGCCGCCTTCAGGCCAGGCACAGCGGTCCCTCTAAAACTTTTCCAGAGGCTCCTGGGGCATATGGCGTCCTCCGCGGCGCTCGCGCCGCTGGGGTTGACACATGTGACACCGCTCCAACACTGGCGTCAGACCCGAGTCCCGAGACGAGCATGGCGCCACGGCACGCTCCGGGTATCAATCACCCCCGCCTGCCACCAAGCATTCAACCCCTGGACAGACCTCTGTTCCTTACGGGCAGGAGTACCCCTACAGCAGGTGTCGAGACGTGTCCTGGTCACAACCAACGCATCCAGATCGGGTTGGGGCACCGTTTGCAACGGGCATGCAGCCTCAGGCCATTGGAAAGGGGCCCAGCTGCGTTGGCACATCAACTGCCTCGAGTTGTTGACTGTTCTTTTTGCCCTGCGGAAGTTTCTCCCATTAATTCAGGACGAACATATCCTAGTCGGGTTGGACAGCACCACTGCGGTCACGTACATAAATCGCCAAGGCGGCGTATGCTCCCGCCACATGTCACAACTCACCCATCGTCTCCTCCTTTGGAGCCAGCACCGACTCAAGTCGCTGCGTCCCACTCACATCCCCGGCAACCTCAATGTGACAACGGACGCGCTGTCACGATAACGCTTGCCTGGCGGAGAGTGGAGGCTTCACCCCCACTCGGTTCAGTTGATTTGGGAATGGTTCGGCAAGGCCCAGGTAGATCCCTTTGCCTCCCGAGAGACCTCCCACTGCCCGCTCTGGTACGCCCGCTCAGAGGCTCCCCTTGGGGCAGATGCACTGGCACACAGCTGACCAGTGGGGCTGCGCAAGTACGCATCCTCCCCCAGTGAGCCTTCTTGCACTGGTGCTGTGCAAGGTCAGGGAGGACGAGGAGCGAGTCACTCTCGTAGCTCCTTATTGGCCCACCCGGGCCCGGTTCTCGGACCTCGTACTCCTCGCGACAGCCCCTCCCTGGCGAATTCCCCTGAGGAAGGACCTTCCTTCTCAGGGACGGGGCACGCTCTGGCATCCGCATCCAGACCTTTGGAACCTCCACGTCTGGCCCCTGAATGGGATGCAGAAGATCTAGCTGGTCTACCACCACGGTCGTAGCCATGATCAACCAAGCCAGAGCCCCTTCTACCAGGCAACTCTACGCCCTGAAATGGCGTCTGTTCGTGAATTGGTGTTCTTCCCGGGCAGAAGACCCAGAGGTGCGCAGTTAGGTCTGTGCTCCTGTTCCTACAGGAGAGGTTGGAGGGGAGGCTGTCCCCATCCACCTTGAAGGTGTATGTTGCCACTATCGCAGCTCACCACGACCCAGTAGACAGCAAGTCTCTGGGTAAGCACGACTTAATCGTCAGGTTCCCAAGAGGTGCTCGGAGGTTAAACCCCTCCTGGCCAAACCTGTTCCTCTCCTGGGATCTCTCGGTGGTCCTTGCCGGTCTTCAGAGATCCCCCCCCCCCCCCGAGTCGCTAGAATCAGTTGGCTCAGGGCCCTCTCCTAAAAAGACGGCCCTGCTGATCGCGCTCACTTCCATCAAGAGGGTCGGGGACCTGCAAGTGTTCCCTACTAACGACACTTGCCTGGAGCTCGGTCCGGCAGATACTCATGTGATCCTAAGACCTTGACTGGGCTATGTGCCCATGGTTCCTACCACGCCCTCTGGAGATCAGGTAGTGAACCTACAAGCGCTGCCCCGGGAGGAGGCAGACCCAGCCCTCTCACTGTTGTGTCCGGTACGTGCCTTGCGTGCCTACCTGTAACGCACCCAGAGCTTCAGGCGCTCTGAGCAGCTCTTTGTCTGCTTTGGAGGACAGCAGAAAGGGAACGCTGTCTCCAAACAGAGGTGTCTCACTGGGTGGTGGATGCCATTCAGTTGGCCTATCACACCCAGGCCATGCCCCCCCCCCCCTTTTTTTTTGCGGGTTCGAGCCCACTCTACTAGGAGCGTGGCATCCTCATGGGCACTGGCTAGGGGTACCTCCCTAGCAGACATTTGCAGAGCTGCGGGCTGGGCAGCACCTAACACCCTTACGATCTCAGGGTTGAGTCAGTCTCGTCCCGTGTTCTCTCAGGTCCGAGCCCGTAGAACTCGGTACACGTCGACGATCTGACCGGGTGAACCGCTTGTTCCAGCGCCGTTTCCCTCTGCCAAGGCAAAACAGTGCGCTTTTGTCCCAGAGGCCCTAGGTCCCTGGTTGAATCCTCCCTAGCCCTTCGGGCCCGCAGCAGTTCAGCGGAGGAACGTGCTGGTCCAGTCCACTACGGGTACCTCCGGCTACCCCTACTGGAATAGGTGCTCCACAGATCAGGCCTCCTACGGGACTCCTCCTGTGTGTATTTCCGCGGTACGGTCACCTTACGAGCTGACCCGCGTCTCCCTTAGGCAGTCCTTCGCTGCCCTCCGGTCGCCGTGTTGTAGCAACTCCCCCCTCCTCGAGGTGGGATCTACAACCGCGCCATTTCCTCCCACATGCCCAAAGTGGCTATGTGATGTATTTTGCCACCTTTACCTCCCCTGCTGGGCAGGTGTGGCCTCTGCAGGGTCTTTTCCCCCTAAAAGAATAGGAATTCGGTAATAAGACCCCCTTCCCTCGATGCGGTAAGGGCCCCGGCTGCTCTTGCTCTATGCCGAGAAAACATAGAGAGAAAAGAGGCCCAGCCAGGCTTGGCCCGTTCCCTAGTTGGGAGCGTCACCTTGTTCCCCCCTAGGGTAACCAAAAGGATGCTGACGCTTTTTCGGGGCATTGGGGAAGAATACGTGCAGCCTGAACACAGTTGGTCGCTTGTGCACGTGTGTGAGACTTGACTTGACAGGGGAAGAAGGGCACGATGACAGGAGGTAGAACTCAAAGGTAAGGGTTTTTAATTTCTTCAACATAAAGGTACAGAACTGAACATAAACTACTTGTAACAAACATAGGGTTTCTCATAAACATAAACGCAGACTTGTAGGCTTCAGCTCCAACACTAGGCTGCCCCCTCACTGGCGTTGTTGTGGCTCTTATATGCCGCTCTCCCCATGCTCACTGAAATCAGAGACAGGTGTTAGACATATTTACGCTCAGGTGCACGCGCCCTTACCGCTCCCCCTCTCCGGACGGGCGCTTGACCACGCCCCCGCTGCCACATACCCCCACCGCCCGACTCAGGCCGGGGCGTCATCCGGCCTGCCTACCACTCCCCCCCCCATTTCTGGAAAGGAAGTCGGCGACAGCCATCTGCACCCCCGGTCTGTGGATCACCTTGAACTTAAAAGGCTGGAGAGCCAGATACCAACGGGTGATCCGGGCGTTAGTATCTTTCATGCGGTGGAGCCACTGCAGCGGGGCATGATCCGAGCAGAGGGTGAAGGCCCGCCCCAGCAGGTAGTAGCGGAGTGTGAGGACCGCCCACTTGATAGCTAGACACTCCTTCTCCACAGTGCTATACTTCGTCTCCCTCAATGAGAGCTTCCTGCTGATGTATAGCACCGGGCGCTCCTCCCCCTCCACCAACTGCGAGAGTACGGCCCCCAGCCCTCTGTCTGAAGCGTCCGTCTGTAATAAGAAAGGGAGAGAGAAGTTAGGGGAATACAAGAGCGGCCCCCCACAGAGTGCGGCTTTAATTTGTGTGAACGCCTGCTGGCACTGTTCCGACCATTGGACCGGATCTGGAGCCCCCTTTTTAGTAAGGTCAGTCAGCGGGCTGGTGACGTCCGAATAATTAGGTACGAACCTTCTGTAGTAGCCAGCCAGCCCCAGGAACTGCCTCACCCCCTTTTTGGTCTTGGGCCTAGGGCAAGTCGCAATCGCCGCGGTTTTATCAATTTGGGGACGCACCTGGCCATGGCCCAAGTGGAACCCCAGATACCGTACCTCCACACGCCCAACCGCGCACTTCTTAGGGTTTGCAGTGAGCCCCGCCCGCCGCAGCGACCTCAGGACCGCCCTCAGATGTTGTATATGCCGCTGCCAGTCATTACTATAAATAATAATATCGTCTATGTAGGCAGCGGCGTAAGCAGAGTGCGGCCGGAGGACACGGTCCATTAAACACTGGAACGTGGCTGGGGCCCCGAACAAGCCGAACGGAAGTGTCACGAATTGGTGTAATCCAAACGGCGTGGTGAAGGCTGTTTTTTCGCGGGATATTGGTGTCAAGGGGATCTGCCAATAACCCTTTGTTAAATCCAATGTCGAATAAAAGCGAGCAGTACCTAACCGATCGAGCAGTTCATCAACGCGGGGCATTGGGTACGCGTCAAATTTAGACACCGCGTTGACTTTTCTATAATCCACACAGAACCGCACCGACCCGTCACTCTTGGGAACAAGAACGACTGGGCTGGACCAGTCGCTGTGGGATTCTTCTATTACTCCCAGATCAAGCATGGCATCTAATTCGTCCCGGACAATTTTCTTTTTATGCTCGGGGAGGCGGTAAGGGCGGCAACGAACGACCGCCCCTGGCTCGGTCTCGATATGGTGTTGGATGAGGTTCGTGCGACCCGGCAGGGGAGAAAACACGTCCGCAAACTCCTTCTGCAACCTGGCAACCTCTGCTCGTTGGCACGGGGAGAGGTGGTCTCCACAAATGACCGGGGTATTGGGATCTGGGTTCGGATCTACCTCCGGTCCGAGTTCCGCCCTCTCCGGGACCACCGTAGCCAACGATACAGGGACCGCCTCCCTCCACAATTTAAGGAGGTTGAGGTGGTAGATTTGATGCGCATTTCCTCTGTCGGTTCGCTTAACTTCATAATCGAGATCCCCCACTCGTCGTGTGACCTCAAAGGGCCCTTGCCACTTGGCGAGTAATTTGGAGCTCGATGTGGGAAGCAATACAAGAACTTTATCTCCCGGTGCAAATTCCCTCAGCCGCGTTCCCCTGTCATACAGCCGGCATTGACGTTCTTGAGCCCGGAGCAAATTCTCCTGTGTTAATTTTCCCAAAGTGTGGAGCTTTGCTCTGAGGTCAAGAACGTATTGAATTTCATTTTTGCTGTTTGTAGGTCCTTCCTCCCAGCCTTCTCGTAAGACATCTAAGATGCTGCGCGGGCGTCGCCCGTACAACAGCTCAAATGGGGAGAAGCCGGTTGAGGCTTGCGGGACCTCTCGCACTGCAAACAACAGGGGATCGAGCCACCTGTCCCAGTTCTTAGCATCCTCGTGCACGAACTTACGAATCATGTTTTTGAGGGTTTTGTTAAAACGTTCCACTAGGCCATCTGTCTGCGGATGATACACGCTAGTGCGAATCGATTTAATGCCCAACAGATCGTAAAGTTCGCGAAGTGTGCGTGACATAAAAGTTGTGCCTTGATCGGTGAGGATTTCTTTCGGAATCCCCACCCGGGAGATTATTTTGAAGAGCGCCCCAGCAACACTACGTGCTGAAATGTTGCTTAGAGGCACTGCTTCCGGATATCGCGTTGCGTAATCCACTAGGACTAACACAAAGCGATGTCCCCGTGCTGTCCGCTCTAATGGCCCGACGAGGTCCATTCCAATTCTCTCGAAGGGGACCTCGATCAACGGAAGAGGGCGCAATGGCGCTTTTGGGGTGGCCGGTGGGTTTACCAGCTGGCATTCGCGGCACGCCGCACACCACCTGCGGACGTCACCGCTAATGCCCGGCCAATAAAAACGGGCTATTAGTCGGAGAAGTGTTTTTCTTTCCCCCAGATGACCCGCCATGGGATTATAATGAGCCGCCTGGAATAACATTTCCCGGCGGCTCCGTGGAATCAAAAGCTGTGTCATATTTTCTTTCGTTTGAGTGTCCTGCGTCACTCTATATAGTCGGTCGTTTATAATTGTAAAATAGGGGTGTGCGAGAGCGATGTCTGGCTGGAGACGCTGTCCATCGATCATTTTCACCTGGTCAAAGGCATGCTTGAGGGTTTCGTCCCGCGACTGCTCCAAAGGGAAATCCTCGTCAGGGAATTCCCTGCGAAGAGGAGGGGCGAAAGCCTCGCCCCCCTCCTCGTCATTCCGATTTGGAGCAGCCGAGGACGGCCCCGGCTCCGCCTCCCCTGTCAAAGCATCGCACATCGCACATCTCCCCACTTTAGTGCAGGACCCATCCGTATAAACTCCCCCCAACACATCTTTAAATGCTGGCCAATCGGTCCCCAAAATCAAAGGATGGGTGAGGCGGGGACTAACCGCTGCCTCCACTCTATGCTTTTTTCCCCGGAATTTCACTAACAAGGTCATCATCGGGTACTTGTGAATATCCCCATGCACACACCTCACCCTCACCCGTCTAGTTGTGCCCAAAGCCCCGGGTTGAACCAAGCGTTGATGGATGGTGGTCTGATTGCAACCGGTATCCAGCAATGCTTGGTGTGTACCCCCCTGGATTCTTACCGGAATCCGGTACGCTCCAGCCCGATCGGGGGCAGCATGCGGGGGATCGGAGACCCGAACCACCGTCCCCACTTCCATCATCGGACACTGATCACGGAAGTGGCCCGGGTCCCCGCACCTCCAACAGGCTGGCCCAGGCGCCACACCCGTACCTGCGTCGGTGGACGCCCCCACCTGAGGGGGAGAGCGGCTGAATGTGGCGGGGGGGTGTGCGTTGCCACCGTGGGTCTCTGCCAGGCTCCTCGCCTGCGGGGGGCAGGAACGGACCCTGGAGGGTAGACAGAGCGAGAGGGGGGAGGGGGATGGGGAAGAGCAGAAAAAAACACAGGGGAAGGGGAGAGAGAGTGAGAGGGCTCGTCCGCCCTTGGGATCGCCGCCATGTGGTCCTCCGCGAGCTGAACGGCCGCCTCCAGCGACGCCGGGCGGTGGCACTGGACCCACTCCACCGTTCTCTTGGGCAATCGCTGAGTGAACTGCTCCAGCACCACCTGATCGATTAGTCCCTCGACGTCGCGGTCCCCCACTAGCAGCCATTTCCGGCAGGCATCACGGAGCCGCTGGGCAAACGCGAACGGGCGGTCGGTTTTCTCCAACTTCATGGCCCGGAACAGCTGGCGGTTCTCTTCGGGACTCCGACCTACCCGTTGCATGATCGCTCTTCTCAGATCCGTATAAGCCAGGAGGTTCGTTGCAGGTAGTTGCTGAGCCGCGAGTTGGGCTTCCCCGGACAAAAGAGGGACAAGGCGGGCTGCCCACTGGTCACGCGGCCAGCCCCAGATCTCCGCGGTCCGCTCAAATAGATCTAGAAACGCTTCGGGGTCGTCCGTTGCCCCCATCTTCTGTAACGTGGGCGGGGGCAACGGGAAGCGATGGTCCGGGGTCGCGGCTGAGGTGGTGGCGACCTCCTGGCTGAGCAGGCTCCGGATGGCATGCCGGTCCTCTGCTTGAGCCCGCATGATCTCAAAAAACCATCAATCTTGGTCCTCTCGGAGCTCAAGCAGGGACTGATGGTGGCTCTGATGTAAAGCAGCGAGGGACTGGAGGACTTCGGTCAGCTGGGAGGACTCTACGGGGCGACCTTCCATGACGATTATTTCCCGGGTTTCGGCACCAGTGTGAGACTTGACTTGACAGGGGAAGAAGGGCACGATGACAGGAGGTAGAACTCAAAGGTAAGGGTTTTTAATTTCTTCAACATAAAGGTACAGAACTGAACATAAACTACTTGTAACAAACATAGGGTTTCTCATAAACATAAACGCAGACTTGTAGGCTTCAGCTCCAACACTAGGCTGCCCCCTCACTGGCGTTGTTGTGGCTCTTATATGCCGCTCTCCCCATGCTCACTGAAATCAGAGACAGGTGTTAGACATATTTACGCTCAGGTGCACGCGCCCTTACCGCTCCCCCTCTCCGGACGGGCGCTTGACCACGCCCCCGCTGCCACAACGTGCAAATACCTGCCCGCTTCTGTGTCAGCAGTACACGTACACGGCTCAGCGCATGGCGAGTTTTGAAGAGGACCCCTAGTGTCACTTCTTCGACACGACATCGAAGTGAGCGACAGACGGGGAACGTCTCGGTTACGTATGTAACCTCCGTTCCCTGATGGAGGGAACGAGACGTCGTGTCTTCCCGGCCACGTCGCTGAGCCGAGCCGCTGAGGTGCCCGGAACACTCCCGGCTCCTCAGAAAAATCCTGAATGAACGAGTGTATTTCTCTCGCCTTTATATCCGTATCCGGAGGCGGAGTATGCAAATACTGTTCGCCAACTCTCATTGGCCTTTTTTCATAGATCAGAGGTATCTTTCGGCGCTCAAGAGAGACCCCTAGTGTCGCTTCCTCGACACGACGTCTCGTTCCCTCCATCAGGGAACGGAGGTTACATACGTAACCGAGACGTTAAATGACAAAAATAAATTATTAAGAATGTTATCAGATGTATTTTATACATACAGTAAAATTTTAATGACACCTGTAACAAGTTTACCCTCTGGGGCTTCTTGGCTAATGTGGGGGGCCCCTTTTTATTATTTAAAATTCATCACCACACAAATCTAAATGCATTACTGTGTCCACAAATCTCCCATTAACACATAGATATTTAAAGGGTAATATCCAACATAACAGATCATTATTTTCTTGATAAAAAAACAAAAAAACATGGTAGTGCCTGGTAACAGTTGCACGTAAAATGACTAGAAATAGCATTTTAGAATAGCATAAAGCTAAATGTTCACATGACAATGCACACAAGTTTTATTTATATTTTTTGCTGTTCCAAAATTACTTACATTTACATTTATGCATTTGGCAGACGCTTTTATCCAAAGCGACTTACAGGGGCCTTATTATTGGTGGCTGCGGGGATCGAACCGACAACATTCTGCTTAACAGTATAGTGATTTAGTCCACTACGCCACCACCACTCCCACTCCTTCAAATGTAATTCTCTAAATTCTTTAAATTGTTAACATAATTTAATACAGTTATTAATATTTTGTATTTTAAATACGTAATAAAATTACATGTATTCCGTTACTCACCAAACCTGGAAACGAACTCGGGATCGGTCCAAGCAATCGAACCAAGTGTGAAAGCACCCTTAATTCCATTTTTGGTCATGAAAATGTAAGGTAAAAATTAAAGGTTGAGAGGTCTTAAACTGGGGGCTTGCGACATTAGCATAGACTACTTTCAAAATAAAAAAAAATATTATGGAATAATATTCAAACCCTAACCCTAAATTTAAATATTGTGCTATTTTCTTTTAATTTTAGGGTGAATACCGGGAAAGTGGGACAGTTTCTGATCATTTGTCATTGTCGATGTTTTTAAAATGTGATCTCAATGGCTACATCAATGTCATCCTATATTAGTTTAGGATGAACTTGATGTATCCTTTTAATTCTAATGAATGCCACTGGCCAGTGATGGAGAATGAGACAAAAGATAAGAGTTTGAACTATAGTATCCCCTGTTAACAGCAGCAGTCTCGCATTGCGAGACTCCATCAACATTTACTCAATGCTCTGTTTGTCCCGGTCCTTTCTCTATGTCAAGTCTGTTTTCCAGTTTTCCTCCCACACTTTTCCTTTCATACCTGCGAAGAACTCCTGAATGGTTTCAGGTACGTCTTGTGAGTGGTTGCTATGGAGCTTGTTTTTCTCCAGCTACACATCACAAACAGCTACACTATCGATCCGATAGAACAATAAAACACAACTTTTCTCTGAGTGTTCAAGATGCTTCATCACAGGTGTGATCATCTCCTGCAGTGGTCATGAGAAATGGAAGAGGAAATATAAACAAAGAGGTGCACAGAAGAATCCTGGCTCCTGGGAAGGTGCTGATGCACAAGATGAGATGGATGGTGGGGGATGGGTGGTAAAAGGTGAAATGTATGGTGTAGGGCAGGCCTATTCAATTGGCAGCCTGCAGATCATATCCAGCCTGTTTGACATTTTCAGTGGCCCACGTGAGGTTGTCTGTTGTCTTCTGCATTGTTCATACTGAACACATTTTGTTTCTGTTTTGTGTCTGTTTTTCAAATGTTTTTCTATTTAATCTTGCACTAGATGGACATCGCTCTATGTCTCAATGTTTTTTCAGTGTCTTGTGCAAGAGCACCCTATTTTTAGAAGCTTTCAGAGTTTGCAATGCAAATAATCATTATCCGTCATTTTGACGGAATGGGAAGATTAAAGAACAAAAATCATGGACGACTGATAAGTATGAGTTCGGAAAAACAGAAAAGTTATGTTAATTAATTTGGTCAAGAAAAGCATTGCATCTATAACAAATGTAAAGCAAGAAACACAGATTTTTTATCTATATAGTGAAAAAATATTATAGGCCTACTATAACACAATATTTTATAGAAATTTCCATTAACAAACTATTCTGGCTATGCCCGCTCGGCCCACTTGCCCCAAACATTTTTTCCATCCAGCACACTTGTCAATGAAGTTCTGCTGGGTCTTTACCAGTGTTGGGTATATTACTCAAAAAAATAATCTACTACAGGTTACTAATTACTTCTCTAAAATTGTAATCAGTATACCCTACTAATTCATTTCATTTAAAGGCTGTCGATTTAACATGTTAATTTAGTGTGAATAATTTTATGAAAAATAAAGTTTTTCAAAAATGTAATCAATTAATCATGCCCCCAACTGTACATCCAATCCGTAGTAATGAATGTTGATACCATCAAAGCAATTCAAGCTTGATATACCACCTTGATGCAGTAGGGGGAAGTCAGCTCCAGCTGTACAGGCAACACACCTTAACTAACCAAGGAGCAGGCAGCTCAGCATTCGACAGATGAAGCGTTCAATTACAGCTCGACCGAGCACAAGAGAATGCTAGGATCTCAAGATGGGTTTTCCAAAGTTTCAAACTAAGTTTAACTTAACACAGTGTCCTTAAAACACTGTGCTTAGGACTATGGGTGCTGAAAATTAGTGAGACGGGATGCAACCAAAGTGAGTAACTCCAAAAGCATACATAAACCAACAATTAAAAATAAAGCAGAGGAAAGCAGGACAAAAATAGAGTTATTTTCAGGGTATGAAATTAGCACCCACAAATTTTGCTCATCTACCTCCCACTGTGCAACCTCACGGAGTGACATACAACAACAATTGTCATTAGAAGTGGTGAAAAGTAAAGAAGTAAAAATACTTAATTACTGTACTTAAGTAGCTTTTTTCCAATGTATACTTTCCTGAATATTTACATTTGTTGAAAATGTACTTTTACTTCGCTAAATTTTTTAGCCAAACAAATAATTTGACTTTGATACAGACCCTCTCATTACTCGACACCTGGATTAAAAAAGTTTGTTTCATTATTTGCGAAAAGAGAGCAGAGAGTAGTTTAAATAGCGAGCAGTGTGTTTGATTGACAGCAGCCAGCATGAGCACAGACACTCATGCAGTCTGTATCAGACCAGCGAGGAGCACTGAACAAAATACTTCCAAACACACAGATAAGATGTAATTTACTCTAGCTGTGTACAAACATGGTAGTCTGAATGTATTCTTCACTGTTTATAAGCCACTGAATACGAGGAACAATGAATGACTCTCCTCTGATGCTGTTGATGCTTACAGTAGGTGTTTATACAACATGATTTTTCTTTCTTCATGAATGATGTTGAATGGAAAATTGGGTGCTATATTGACTCAATTTTGGTACCCGCTCCCTGTTTTTCAGCTGCTTTCAAACTCACACCTGTGTGCTTATGTCTGCGTTTGCTGTAATAAGTGCTCATGGCGAGTTGCCACCCATCCATTTTTTCCCAGGATTATCCTGGTTTTTGGAAGTCTGTCCTGGAAAAAAAATTTCCATTCGCAAAATTTCCCGAAATTTTAACAGATTTTTTTTAAACTTGCACCCATATTAGCACTTGTTTATGTGAACAATTCTTTTAAGAAGACTGATCAAATGTGCTCTACTATAAGGATCTTTCATATGAATCTTTAGAAAGTCTGATTCATTTCAGTGAATCAGTTCGTTTGGATGATTCTTGTACACAAAACTTTCCTAAACTGCCCTCTCCCTCTCATATAAAGCATTGGGAAGTTCGATTCATTTTAGTGAAACGGTTTGTTCGGAGGATTCATGTGCATGAACCGTTTTAAACTATTTGAATTTCACGCAGAATACGCCATTAATTATTTCACGTCTTCTATTTGTTGCTGAATATTTAGTTAAATGCTGCTGTTCACCACTGTTTTTTATTAATTTACACACTGGTGTATCTGTTCAAATGCTGTTTAATACTGATAAATATATTTAAAAATAAAGATAATACTTAAGTGTTGTTCTTTAATAGCTTGTATTGCAGTAACTATTTTTAAAAGGGTAGCTTCAACTCAAAAGTGCTCAGGAACAGAATAAGTAAATATGTTGAATTTAAACATTATAACATTATTAATATTATTGTTTAAATTAATTATATTATGTTCTTGTTCATTTACAGGAACTATATCTTGTTTTATTAATAAAAGATTTGTCCTTATCCTCATGCGTCTCAGCTTTACTTATTGTATACTGAACTATTGATTTGTTTTTATTATTTTTAAATTTATATAGGGATGGTACAAGAAGACAATTTCAGCAAAAAAAAAAAAAAAAAAAAAAGGAAAGGAAAGGAAAAAAAGAGACTTACTTCAAATGCACTTCTCTGTCTGCTTGTATTAATGTTAAACATCTTAAGAAAGGTTCCACCACTGATAAAATGCTCTTTGGATCGCATCATTTATGAATATAAATCAAAACTTCTTTCAAATTTAAAGACACTTTTTGTTTAGTCTAAATGCTTTTGCCACAATATAATGAAAATGTTTTTCATATTTTTGAATTATCTGTATTATAATATTTATTAGGACTATATCTTATATGTATTATCTAAATAACCTTTATTTGGGGGGCCTTTGTCAGTAAATATTGGTCTGCGATTAATTGTGATTCATTTGATTAATTGGCACATCATGTACAGTACTTAATTCAAACATTTTAATTTATTCGATTGAAGCTCTACTTTAAAGTTACTGTAATCTTATTATAATAATTTAAAATGTATTATGTTACACTACTTTCGACTAAAAGTAATTAAATTACAGTAACTGTTTACTTGACATTTAATTGGCATACATCAGCATTTCATGCAACGCCAGTAATTTTCAGCAGATGAGTTTGCTTTCAAACTTTCTGAGGAAAACATGGAACTGTTGAAAAGTGACTGGACAAGTTTAGAATGATAAGGACTACCAGAGGGGCGCAGGGAGGGTGCCTCGCTGTTTGCGGTGCATGCACAGGCAGCTTATTTGAAAATACAAACAAACCTGTACACAAACACACACACAAACCTCCACACAACCTCCCTTGGATTTCTTCATAGTTATTTGAAGATGTCTGCGAACAGGCCTCAAGGAGATGCTCACCTAATTCTATCAGCTCTCATTAGGAGCAAAGAGGACATGAAAGAGCAGCTGTTTCTTGCCTCTGTCTGAATATGACAAGGAGGAGGGACCCCCAACTACAACTTCTCTGACAATAGAGCAAACAAGGGGAGTAGAGGAAACGTCTTCCCTTTCCACTGTGATTGCTCTCTGATGTATACGCCTTGCAGTAGTGTGTAATCTCCCTTCATTTACAGATGGTTGGCTTTGAATTTGAAACTGATGTCAAAGGGACCATGTCTCAGATAAAGAGTCCTTAACTTTCCCCTAGAAAACAATCCAACTTTTTTGGTGATGCTTTCTAAAGGAAGCATAATTATTACGATTATTCATACTTAAGTATTTAACTTTGGTCCTTAACTTTTCAACAGAGTTTGTGCTACATACATGAATTATACTTCAAATCAAATCATTCAGCATGTTGAGTGCTATTACGTTTCTAAACTTTTAAGACTTTTTGCCTGGTTGATAATAAAATAGGTGAAAAAGGACCCAATTCTTACACTGAAGGAAGGAACCAAGCCATATCTGGGGGCCAGAAAATCCAAGTTTTCTCTCATGCAATCTGTGCTTTAAATCAACAACCATATTTAATAACAGCTATGACTATATATCAATAAATCAACCAAAGAATTGGGTACATTTAAGGTCATATTAATTATAGAATGAAGTTCATATCATATCACACTGTATGAAGAGAAATGCAATGAGCACTCCAAACAAGAATGCCACCATTCTGCTGCTGTGTGAATTTAGCCATAGAAATATAGCAATTCGTTTTTTCGACCTGGGTACTGTTGGGTCAGACATGTGCAGATGAATACTATTACTCTGGACTACACACATGTCTCGAGCCATACTATTGATTGTTGAATGTCTTTTAATTTTATTCTGTATTGTTTAATTGTTGCTTATGGTGTGCTTTGAGCTTGGGAAAAACACTATATACATTGAACTTATTATTATTTTTTAAGTACAGGGCAAGTAAGGGGCTGTTTACATGTGTTTTGCATGCATCTAATGTTAATGCTTTTATCATTTACACATTATGTATTGTGTATTACAAAACGGTTACTGCGCACATCCCAATCAACCACCTAGTAACAACCAAAAACTCCCTAGAAACAACCCAGAGCACCCTAGGATCGTGGTGGCGATGTTTGCACTGGCAAATACCATTAAAAATATAGTTTTCAAATAAAGTCTTGTCTTTGTTTGCTTACATTTACATTTATTCATTTGGCAGACGCTTAGGATAACAGAAGCTAATATTGTGGATGTTAACAAGAAAAGCATACACACACAAAGCTCTTATGTCCTCGGTTAAAAAGTGGCTTTTGTTTTTAGGGGAGAAAGACAAGGAAGTTAGTCGACAGAGTAGAAACCAGAGAGAAAGATGTTGTCACACTCCCTAGAGTACACAAACAAACTTCACAAAAATATCCACAAAGAGCACTTAACAAACTCTAGAGCACTGGATCTCTCACTGTCTCTCTCTCGCTCGTTATCTTCACAAGAAACGCATTTGTTAATGCAAGGTCAGAGAAGAATGAATGACAATCAGTATCCAGCAGTATTTGTGACTATGCTGCACAGACATACAGACAGTACACACACACACACACACACACACACACACATCCCATGTCACACATGTGTGACAATGTGGCACATTTTGTCTGTTTGTCTAGTAGTGAAGAGTTTCATCAAAATCAAGAGCTTCAGAAATCAGTTTTCGTTGTGGGGACATGACTGAGAAAGGTGATTGCACTGAAGGTTGCACACTGGGCCGTTTCTAGGAATAGGCAATCTAGGTGTCCACCTAAGGTGGCTTCCCCCTCACCTCATTCCCGTCAACAATTGTGATCTTGCCTAGGGCACCAAAATGGTCAGAAACAAGCCTGGTTGCACAGTTTCAAAATCAGCTTTTAAGAAATAAAAGGACATAATTGTTGCAGGAAGCGATAGGCCCAATTTTCAATCGTAATGAATTTAGAGATGCTGGTTCTGATTTTAATTCCACTAAACCATTATTAAAGATTTTAGTAGTTTTGAGGCACAAAGAAAGGACAACATTTGGAAAATAATTCTTACTGCATTCACTACCCTCAGAAGCCTGTTCTTAAAGTATTAGATAATTTCAAAACAGAACAGTAATAACAAATTCTAAATAAATTGTATGTTTGCAATTATTGCCAAAGAATTAAGAAAAACATAAACCTATACTTTGCATTTAGTTGTTCTGAGAAGTGGTATATTTACCATGAAAAAGTGCATTTACATGGTATATAGCATAGTGTGTTTATTATCACACTTGAAAGTTTATTGCTGATTCACATTTACAGTCAATAGAAAATAAGTTCACGTCCACACAAATCCATTTTTGTTTTAAAACTAGAACTATCTGAATTAAAAGGGTCCATGGGGGGACAAATTCTTTCAAAAAGTCAACCTCCCAATTCGACTTCGGGAAATGTTTAATGTTACTTGAATATGTGATATTTTATTGCATTTCTATCTTTATATTCTGTAATGCTTTGTTAGGAAAATGTTAATAAAGCATTATATTGTTACATATTGTTTTGTTTTCTTTCCTAAGATGAAAATAAAAATGAACATAAGTATATATATGGTGTCAAATTTCAGCATTTTAAAAATCTGCGATTAATTGCGATTTACAAAATAAAAAAAAGTGATTAATCAAGATTAAAATTTTTAATCGACTGACAGCCCTATTGAAAATGCATTGATTTTGCTATGTTTACCCCTTTCATTCACACTGGAACAACACTTTCGAAAACTCTCTCTATAACCCCATACTTTGGAAAATTATGAAACATAGGTTTCAAAATTCAACAAATTAGTGTGGATGTGGCACAGCATAAAACACATCCTGATCACCATGACAACAGCTCTGATGCTTCTGTCTGCATCTATGGAAGATTGAAGGTCTTTCAGAACTGAATGTCATGACAACCAGTAGAAATCAATACTTAAAGCAAAATGGAACTGGTTCTTGATTCCCAACCCTAATTGTGATGTCAGGAATTTGAGAGTGAGAAAGTCCAGCTTCAGGTGCTAATAAATATACAACACAAAATTGAGCAAATCAATTCCAACAGAGAGAGTTTGTCCAAGACACAACAACAAATACTTCAAACCAGGTGTACTGCACAATGAAAGCTTGTCCAGACACAATTACTAGCAGGTCCGAGATGAAACCTTGGGACTTTTACCCATTTGTGAGATTGCATTGCTACAGGTGAACTCTCCAAAGTAATAAATCCCCCATAATCCCACTGCAGACTGATGTCAAAGCCAGATAAGGAATCAGGGCAAATCTGTTCTTTATTACTTTTCCAATTCAAACCCCTGTAAACAAAAGTGGATCTCAAGTCAACAACATCCAATTAATTTATCATTATTGAAATGGCTGGAATAAAACCACTTTCCCTATTGTCTAATTTAACATGAGAAACACAGAGCAGGGACAGGTGGCACAGTTCCTTTCCTTAAATCCAGTGTCATCAATTAGTCTGAAATGAAATCCCGGAAAAAGATTTGTGGAGCTAATCATCACATTACATTTTTTCCAAAAATATTTTTTTCCAGCACTGGCACTGTAAAAATATGATACCATTAAAAATAAGAAAAACAACAAAGAATTGTTTAACTTAAATGTTAAGTTCTGTAGCATCTGGACCAATCAGACACACATTTATTCATTATTTAATGAATAAGCCAACAGATGCTTCAAGAGAGTAGCAAGCAGAAGCCCACGCAGCCTCAGATCCCCCACTGATCATCATCAGCAAAGGAATGCAGACAGCGTGATTCACTCCTTTCCCCCATAGGAAATCCCCGACCAGACCCAATACGGGTACAAAAATGACTCTGTACAGGAATAGGTGCTCCACAGGATGGGCCCTTGTGGATTAATCCCCTGTGTGTATTTTCCGTATGGTCCCCCTACGGGCGGACCCGCGTCTCCCTTGGGCAGTCAAAAAGCCCAGAACAACAGACCTTTCTTCATTAAATTATAGACAAACTGTCTATAATTCCCTGTCTGTCGCTCACTTCGACGTCGTGTCGAAGAAGCGACACTTGGGGTCTCTCTTGACTGCCGAATACGCCTCTTATCTATGAAAAAATGCCAATGAGAGTTGGCGAACAGTATTTGCATGCCCCGCCCCCCGGACATACGGGTACAAAGGCGAGGGAAATACGCACGTTCATTCAGAAATTTTCTTTGGAGCCGATGGTTGTGTATGCAGCCAGCTGCGAGTCACACACACCAGATCTACGTGTTGGATCTACGGCGCAATTCAGCGGCTTTCTCCTTCTCTGCACAGCAGTGCAGTTCGCCCCTGGGCGCTTCGACAGCGCAGAGAATTGAAAGAGTGATTTTCTCTGTAAAAGAGTTTATTTCTCTGAAAGAGCATTACACAGCGGCGTTGAATGTCCTTTTCAGAACGTGTCTTTATAAAGATGTCATTTCCACCCCTGTTTAGTTTCTGGATGCGGTGATTTCTCCCCACCTCTCACGGTCATAAATGCTGCCTCGCGTGCCTGGGCTGCGATCACACGCAGGCAGCGTTTTATGAATGGTTCATGTTCTCAGTATGAGAACATAGCCATGTCAACATTGCGGTCGCGGATTTCTTGTCATGAGAGAAAGCTACCTCGCCTCCTTCCTACGGGATTGACGCAGGCGCCGCGTGCGATGAAGGCGAATGGGGACTAATCACCTGCTTGAACCACCCGCCTCCCCGGCACGCTTGCTTGCTTCCGTCTGTGCTCGGGATGAGTGATTCTCTCCAATGGTTCATCTTCTCAGTGCGAGAACATGGCCGTTATAGCATTGCTGTCGCGGCTTTCTTTTGTCATGAGAGAAAGCCACTTCAGCTGCCCCCCGCGCCTCGCCTCCTTCCTACGGGATTGATGCAGGCGCCGCGGGCGATGAAGGCGATTTGGGGACAATGATGGTCTCTGTTCGCCGGGTAAGCCCCCTCAAACCGCCCGCCTCCCCGGCACGCTTGCTTGCTTCAGAATTGGATCACATCACCGCTGCATCAGAAAGCGTTACAGCGGCGTCTGATGCTGATGACTCACCTGGTCCGCCACCTTCGGGACTGCTCGCCCAGCCTGAGCCTGACGCACGGAGGTCCGCTATGCTTTCCCGGGCTATTTGTTCCTATTTTGTTCCTGCTCCGCCCTGCTGCGAAGCCCCGCCAGGTATGTCAAAAATAATCGTCCCTTTGGTGCCCCTAGCGTGGAGTTGGACGCGTGGCTCTCACTTCCCAACCCGTCTCGCTGGCTGGCCCAGACCATCCGACTCGGTTACACAATTCAGTTTGCCAGCCCCCCCCCCCCCCCCCCCCCCCAGTACACGGCATACATGCCATGTCCCTGAACGCGGAAATCGCTACTCTCTTACTAAGCAAAGACGCGATAGAGCCTGTCCCTCCAACCGAGATGAAGAAGGGTCTCTACAGCCCTTATTTAATCATACCCAAGAAAGGCGGCGGCTTACGACCGATCTTGGTCATGCGAGTTCTCAACCAAGCATTGCACAAACTCCCGCTCAAAATGCTCACGCAGAAACACATCTTAATCTGCGTTCAACATCTAGATTGGTCCGCAGCGGTAGACCTGAAGGACGCGACCTTACACGTCTCAATTTTACCTCGACACCACCCCTTTCTGCGGTTCGCGTTCGATGGCCAGGCGTATCAGTACAAGTCCTCCCCTTCGGCATGTCTCTGTCCCCTCGCGTCTTCACGAAAGTCGCAGAGTCACCTCTTGCCCCTCTCCGAGAAGCCGGCATCCGCATACTCAATTACCTCGACGACTGGCTCTGGCCCACTCACGAGAGTTACTATGCACTCACAGAGACCTGGTGCTCAGGCACCTCAGCTGTTTGGGGCTTCAAAGAGTAAGCTTACTCCAGTTCAGAGCATCTCTTTTCTCAGCATGGAGTTTGACTCAGTCTCAATGTTTGCACGTCTCCTCAACGAGCGTGCGCAGTCAGTGTTGAGGTGCCTCGCCGCTTTCAGGCTGGGCACAACGGTCCCTTTAAAACTTTCCCAGAGGCTCCTGGGGCATATGGCATCCTCCGCGGCAGACACGCCTCTGGGGTTGATGCATATGAGACCGCTTCAGCACTGGCTTCAGACTCGAGTCCCGAGATGAGCATGGTGCCGCGGCACGCACCGTGTGACAATCACCCCCGCGTGCCACCAAACATTCAAACCCCGGAGAGACCTCTGTTTCTTACGGGCAGGAGTACCCTTACAGCAGGTGTCCCGATGACATCCGATGATACTCCTCGCGACATCCCCTCCTTGGCGAACTCCCCTGAGGAAGGACCTTCTTTCTCAGGGATGGGGCATGCTCTGGCATCCACACCCAGACCTTTGGAACCTCCACGTCTGGCCCCTGGACGGGATGCAGAAGATCTAGCTGGTCTACCACCCACGGTCGTAGCCATGATCAACCAAGCCAGAGCCCCTTCTACCAGGCAACTCTATGCCCTGAAATGGCGTGTGTTCGAAAACTGGTGTTCTTCCTGGGCTGAAGACACACAGCGCAGCTAGGTCAATGCTCCTGTTCCTACAGGAGAGGTTGGAGGGGAGGCTGTCCCCTTCCACCTTGAAGGTATATGTTGCCGCTATCGCAACTCACCACGACCTGGTAGACGGCAAGTCTCTGGGTAGGCATGACTTAATTATCAGGTTCCTAAGAGGCGCCCGGAGGTTAAATCCCTCCCGCCAGGCCTGTTCCCCTCCTGGGATCTCTCGGTGGTCCTCACCGGTCTTCAGAGATCCCCCTTCGAGCCACTAGAATCAGTTGGCTCAGGGCCCTCTATTTAAAAAGACAGCCCTGCTGATCACGCTCACGTCCATCAAGAGGGTCAGGCGTTCTCTATTAGCGACTTTTGCCTGGAGTTTGGTCTGGCAGACACACATGTGATCCTAAGACCACGACCGGGCTACGTGTCCAAGGTCCCTACCACTCTCTTCAGAGACCAGGTAGTGAACCTGCAAGCGCTGCCCCAGGAGGAGGCAGACCCAGCCCCTTCATTGCTGTGTCCAGTATGTGCCTTGCTTGCCATTCTTGCGTGCCTTTCCTCAGAAGCTTTAGGTGCTCTGAGCAGCTCTTTGTCTGCTCTGGGACAGCGGAAAGGGATCGCTGTCTCCAAACAGAGGCTTCCCCACTGGGTGGTGGATGCCACCTTACTGGCCTATCGCACCCAGGCCGTGCCCCCCCCCCCCCCTTGCGGGTTTGAGCACACTCAACAAGGAGTAATGCGGATAGTATAGCATGGGAGCAGGCCGCGCCTTTTCTCTCTCTATGTTTCTTGCATAGAGTTAAAGCGGCTGGGGCCAATTTAACGCTATCACACAAATCAGGGAAGGAGGTATTTTCCAACTCCTATTCTTTCAGGGGGAAAAGACCCAACAGAGACCGCCACCTGCCCAGGCTGGGGGTGAGGTAAAGATTGGTGAACTATGTCACATGGGTTTTCAGGCCACATGTGGAAATGGCGCAGTGGTAGATCCTACCTGCTGAGAGGGAGGAGTTGCAACAAACACGGAGACCGGGGGCAGCAGGGACTGCCCAAGGGAGATGCGGGTCCGCCCGTAGGGGGACCATACAGCGGAAAATACACACAGGGGATTAATCCACAAGGGCCCATCCTGTGGAGCACCTATTCCAGTACAGAGTCATTTTAGTACCCGTATTGGGTCTGTTCGGGGAATTCCTTCACTGAGTTCACGGACCAGAGGGCTAGGGAGGAAGAACATCCAGGGAACGCAAATCTAGTGGACTCTCCTGTGGGAAAAGATCGCACGTGATCACCTCAGTGGAGGGGAAGGGCATTATGTGCAAGCGGAACACCTGGTCAGATGATCCGCATTCCCAAGTTCTAAGTGATCGAACCTGAGAAAACACGAGATGAGACCGACTCAACCCCGGGATTGTAAAATCTCATAAAGGTATTGGGTGTTGCCCAGCCTGCCACTCTGCAGATGTCTGCTAGGGTGGTGCCGTTGGCCCATGTCCATGAGTATGCCACAATTCTCCGCTAGGGAGTACCAGAGCAGGCAGTGGGAGGTCTCTTGGGAAGTGAAGAGGTCTATCTGTGCTTTGCCGAACCGCTCCCAAATCAGCTGGACTTCCTGGGGGTGGAGTCTCCAGTCTCCGTTGGGGCGTACCTTATCGTGACAGTGCATCCTCTGCCATGTTGAGGTTGCCTGGGATGTGAGTGCCGCACAACAAGTCACTGCTGGCTCCAAAGGAGGAGATGGCGGGTGAGTTGTGACATATAACGAGAGTGCATGCCACCTTGGCAATTTATGTATGCTATGGTAGTGATGCTGTCTGAGCGAATCAAGGCATGCTTGCCCCGTATTAGCATGAGAAACCTCCGCAGGGCAAGGATTACAGCCTGCAACTCTAGGCAGTTGACGTGCAGTGAAAGGTCCTCGTCCTCGTCAGCTCATCATACACCTCCGGGAAGAAAGGAACTGGGGGGGGGGCATGGCTGTGAGTGTGCCCGGACCCGAGGAACCAATCGTCTAGCCGTGAAGGCTGTGGGGAGGACGGAGGGTTCCAGTCCAACCCTACGCTAACGGCAGACCGGGCAAGCATGACGGCCAGTCAAGTTTTCCGTGGCAGACGCCTGAACGCTCTCCGATGCAGTGGCGAACTCATCATTCATCTCGGGGGGCTCGAGGGAGTAAACAGACTGGCCATGAGGTGAGCCGCTCTCATCCCAAGCTCGGAAGGAAATCAGAAAGTGTGCCGGTGGTGGGTGGTTTGTGGGAATCTACTCGGTGAAAAAGAGCCTGCTGCCATCCCCAAATCGACACAACTTCTTTTAACTCTTTTATTAATAAAATACTTGCAGTTTAGAGCATACAGACAAAACATTGTAAATTATTTTGTCAGATGTCTGGGAATGACAGCACGCCACACAGTTCTGGGAGCACTATGTGTGTTGATTCCTCTTTTCTTATGTGTTTGCTGTACGCATCTATATTTTCAAAAGTCTCAATAAACCTGCTCTTCGGCACAGTTCAAGTTTGTATTCGAATTATTTGCTCTGCAAACTCTATGCAGGATTTGAAGAGTCTAGACACCGTAATTTCAGGTTGAACAGAGCAACATTTCAGATGTGATAACTGATTCGCCGGTTAGTCCAGTTATGGACGAGTTATTCAGTTAAATCACTTTTTTTGATGCGCATCTTGTATTTCTAATATACAGTATTCAATTCGGTAAATTTGTTTCCATTATAGTTAATTTGTATTTCTTCTTATCGAAAAAAAATAAATTATAAAGATCTACCTCAAGTAAGCGTATATGCTTTTTATGCACATTTTGCATTTGTTTTGCATATTGGTTTTCCCATCCAGTAGTTTCTTTGTGATATCCCAAAATGTGCACAAAAATACATGGATGGAAACCCAGCTATTGATGCCAAACTGCACTGGTTTTCACTTGTCCTTTATAAATGTAGCTCACCAAGTTAGAATATGTGGAAGTGAAAATGAGAGCTACTGTGAAAGTACAGCTCTGCTAAATTTGTGTGTGAAAATACATACGTGTGAAAATACACACAGTTCGTTTTTGAGACCCACTGTGAGCAAATTATTACTGGCAGCATGATATGCCTTCTTTGGACAATAAAACAATAACATATTTCTAACTAAAATTATGCAAATTTGAAGAGAAACAGAAAGGCACCCAAACATGTTTGCTGCATTTCCCAGAGAGCTCCCATCATCCAAGTCGGCAATTCTCATTGTGCTCCAGCCTTTCCCGGTAAAGAGAAAAAAAAATATTAAAAATGAATGGGTGCCTCATGGTAGGTAAACAGTGCAAGGAAACAAGATTTATCCATGTGGAAAATCCATTTTGCCTGATGTCCACTATAAAGAAGCACTATCAAATTAAATAGGTCACAGTAGCCTGTCTCCTGGTGTGGTCTCACTTTAGTGAAACTGGTGTAAGAGTGGTACAGTACATAAAAAGAGGCTGGTGGGAGGTCAGCCTCATAAGACTCTCAATATATATCACTTGCTGAAGTATAGGAATCTATGTGCAATATGGAGGGGTTATCCAGTCACAACACACTGTGGTTTATTCACTTTACCATAGTAAAATAGCCTTTATTTATATATGGAAAAACTAAAACCCATGCAGAGACAGCTACAAAGAAAAAAAATTAAATAGAGAATGAGGCACCGAAGAGATTTGATTGAACCTCTCAATTTCATCTGTACACAAACAACTCCAAAACAAATACTTTCTAAATTCATTTTATATTTTAGTAATCTCTGTCCTTGAATGGCAAAAAATAAATAAAAAATCAACAACTACTGTATTAAATGTCAGACTAATGGCAGTACCTGAAACCCAAAAAGAGAGATTTCTCTAGGCTAGTCCCTAGATCCTATGGATGGTTGGTATGGATGTGATTAAAAAAGGGGGGCAAAAGTCAGTTACGTCCACATTGTAATTAAGCATAATGGTTTATGCCTATTTTAATTTTTTTAGATATATATTTTCTCTGTTTGAAAAGAAAATAAGCCAAGCAAAGACAAAAAAAAAAAAAAATCCAACCGAAACACAAACTACAAATATAATATAAATACCATACAATAGTTGGCATTCTTTTAAGAAAATCCAGAAACCTTTCAAAGGAAAAAACAGTATCTAAAGAGTTCCAAGAAAATAATAATTATTATTATTTTGGAATACCTTACATAAAATGTCCCACTACATGACATATTGGTGAAATAGGTGTCCTGTTCGAGTTTGCTGACAATGGGATGGTGGGCATGTCTTTGGAGGAAGAGGTTTTGGAGAGAAGCCGTGTGGTTAAAGGGATGTGTGTGGTCTGAGCGAAAAATGGCTAGGTTTTCTGAAGCACTAAGTCAAACTTTAGTAGCACTTGTAAGTTCACATACACTTAATTTAATTCATTGCAAATATATTTTTAACCACTCTACAGATTTCATATCAGCAAATTCTAGTTTTGGCAAGTCATTTAGGACATCTACTTTGTGCATGACAAGTAATGTCTACAACAGAGGGGGTACCAGGATGTCATGTTTGGGGGGGCATTTGGCTTGTTTGGGGGGGCAACATAAACAATTGAAAAAAATCGGCGCAAAATTAAGCTATACTACACACAATATGTTTTAGTGCAGATCTTTTTCTAAGCCAGGAACCCAGAGATAGGCACAGGGCCCCTATTAGACTATAGGGCTATCAAATAAAAGTTAATCAAATCAGGTCAACATTAATAATAATATGATGATATTATTATTGACAGATTCATATATATCAGATAAAGGTGATTTCCTGTGTTTGCTTGTGAGAAGACGTGCTACACGAGTAGGCTACCGAGAGGGATGAGAGTTTTTTAAATGAATCTGAAGTCACGTTTGTAGACAAGAGATAAATTAATTTGTTTCTTCTTCTAAACTGTCCCAGACGTAGGTTCTACTTTTAGGGCTTAAATGTTTCGTGAATTACTCTTAGTAAAACACAGTCTAAAGTTATGAGTCACATGCCCATTATTTTTAGGAGTTTGGCCAGTTAGGAGCTACTTGTAGCCTCTTATAAGATTCTTTGTGAATGCGGCCCCAGGTAAACAATTTTGATATGCTCATTTGAACAGTATGAGAACAGTATTTGAATGTTATTCTCTGGTGGCTTTGGATAAAAGTGTCTGCTAAATGAATAAATGAAAAATGTAGGCCTAGATAAAAGGAAACATATTAGGCTACATGCAGGGGGTCAGGAGACCTAGAGAGTTGAAATAAAAGCTATTTTTGTGAAACAATAAGAATTGAAAGTATGATATGATTAGCAGAGGCAACATAACTTTTTTTAAATATAGTTTTATTTTTATTTTTATTTTTTTTTTATTTTTTTTTTTTATTAGTGGAACTTATTCATGGATTTAATCAGGTCCCTGATACATCCAGTGTATCCTATCTACAGGACCAGTCTGCGGCTAGTCTTGGCAAATTCAGAAACAAATTGATTCATGTCCAGACCATTTGTGATTTTCTTTTCGTGTGCCAAAATGACCAAATCTCTTTTTACTTTAAGACCGGGGTAAAGCAAGGAAGACTACAATTTACCTCAACAAGGCGACAATAAACGACACTAGTCTCATACGTGGAGGTGGAAAAACAAGTTCTTTGTGAAATGCAAGATTTATTGTATTAAAATTTAAATGCAAAAGAAAAGGTATGTGTCTGCTGTTTTTGTCAATTTTAAGTTAATTTAAAATGTTTGCGAATCAGATTTTAATATAAATACATGATTAAATATTTTACCACTTGCTTGAGCAACTAAATATGTGATATGCGATCTGGGAAAACCCGTCAGAGTTTGAAGCTGCTCGTCTAAAAGACCTTGCTCGCCTCTCAATCTTCTAATTTCAAAACGGTTTTCACAGGTTCAATTTTGAGTTCGTAAGCTTTCGAATGATACGTAATCTATGATGATTACTAAAATATTTGATATGAAAAAAGGCAATAAAAAAGGGAGCACCAGTCGTCGCGCTAGCAGGACGTGACCATTAAGTAAACCTGTTTTTCTCAAAATTCCATTTCTGAAAATCATAGTCATCAGCCGACTTCGGATTACCACTTAAACTATAAAATAAATGAAAACAGATTTGGAAAGTGCTTGAACCCAGCTTTAATATGGTGCCAAACTACCAAAACCTGTAATATGTCAAATTTCACCATGTGGTGGGTTTTCCCAGATCGCATCACATATATTCTATATAGCATACGCACTGCACACGGCTTTCTCTCATTCATCATTTGGCCATTTCAGTAGATTTACTCACTAACATTGTTGTGGAAACACATTAAGCGCATGGAAACTAAAATATGAGATAGTATAATGCGCACATTCTATCAGCTGCAGTTCTGGCGCCACAGTCCCAATAATCGACGTACATTCACATCACATGTTAATGCCGCGCCGCGGTAGTTACCATACACTCACAGGACACTGCACTTATTCGCAATCACAAAAATTCATTATTTGCTCGTGCTTTAAAGCTTTGCCAGGTAAACATTTCATTGGCGTTCTGTTCTCACATTATGCACTTTTTCAGAGTGCGTCCGAAGCACGCGCACACTGTCAAACAGCACCAAACTGGATTTTTGTTGGGTCAGACCCTTCCGCTAGCGATGGAAAAATATGCACAAAACAATCCACTTTTAAATCTTAATTTATCATCAGATGGGCAGATCATTTCTCAGGGGAGGCAGGGCTTATCCTAGGGGAGGCACTGCCTCCCCCAGCCTCCCCCTAGACACGCCCGTGGTCTACAAATATTGTTTAAAGACAGATTGTTTCACTTTTAAGTGTCTATATAAAATTCAAGTGGGTCAGAAGTTTACATGCACAAGTTAACTGTGCCTTTAAGCAGCTTGTAAAATTCCAGAAAATTATGTCAAGCCTTTAGACAATTTGCCAATTAGCTTCTGAATCGTAGGTGTATCTGTGGATGTATTTTAAGGCCTAGCTTCAAACTCAGTGACTCTTTGCTTGATATCATGGGAAAATCAAAAGAAATCAGCCAAGACCTAAGAAAAAAACAACTGTAGACCTCCACAAGTCTGGTTCATCCTTGGGAGCAATTTTCAAACAATTATGTTTGGAGGAAAAAGGGTGAGGCTTGCAAGCTGAAGAACACCATCCCAACCGTGAAGCACGGGGGTGGCAGCATCATGTTGTGGGGGTGCTTTGCTGCATGAGGGACTGGTGCACTTCACAAAATAGACGGCATCATGAGGAAGGAAAATGATGTGGCTATTTTGAAGCAACATCTCAAGACATCAGCCATGAAGTTAAAGCTCGATCGAAAATGAGTCTTCCAAATGGACAATGACCCCAAGCATACCTCCAAAGTTGTGGAAAAATGGCTTAAGGACAACAAAGTCTAGGTTTTGGAGTGGCCATCACAAAGCCCTGACCTCAATCTGACATAAAATTTGAGGGTAGAACTGAAAAAGCGTGTGCGAGCAAGGATTCCAATTCCAGCAACTTATTGTGAGAAGCTTGTGGAAGGCTACCCAAAAGGTTTGGCCCAAGTTAAAAAATGTAAAGGCAATGCTGCCAAATAATAACAAATTCAATGTAAATGTCTGACCCATTGGGAATGTGATGAAAGACATAAAAGCTGAAATAAATAATTATCTCCATTATTATTTTGACATTTCACATTCTTACAATAAAGTATTGATCCTAACTGGCCTAAGCCAGGGAAGTTTTTCTACAATAAAATGTCATGAATTGTGAAAAACTAAGTTTAAATATATTTGGCTAAGGTGTATGTAAACTTCTGACTTTAACTGTAAGTAGTATTTAATATCTAATATCTATTTTCCCAAAAGTATCGGTATCTAAGTAGTTCGTAAAAACTTTAGTAAATTAATGAGTGCTTTGAAACTATCTCAAGTCCATTAAGTGCAAATTCAATCTTTAACAGTTTATCAAAGACAATGGGACATTTAATAAATTCTATTAATCTACTTTATTTTGATTATTAGAAAGCCATTGTAAAATATTTCAGAGGATAAAAAAGTGTTGAAAAAATGCTAGGAAATCAATTCAGGCATATCACATAATACAGTAAAACATTATATTAGAGTAATGTGACCATGCAGCTTAAAACTTTAATAAATATTCCTAAATAAATCATTCAGTTATGGTTAACAAAGGAGATTAGAGTGAGAGTGTGCAATGAGAGATTACCTCTCTCTCTCTTCCTCCTCCTCTTCTTCCTCCAATGTCTGGATCAAACAAATTACATGCTGCATAATGGCAGTAAAGCACCAAGTACACAGTGCCTTGAACTCTAACCAGATGATCTATTAATATTTAGATAGGTATATGTGTAGTTCCATACTGATGCCCATCATCTTAATGCTGTTCTGTGTGCATTTGTTCAGTTTCCAGCCAAAGTAACAAAACTTTAGGCTATGTGAGAGTCCCTTATGATTCACATCACGTATGTACAAGTTACATGTATTTATTGTGTTACTTTCATTAAACTATAATTGTTCATCAATACATCTGAAACTCCTTACTAACCATTATTTCTTTAATTAAATTCTGTAATAGTTAATATGTTTCGGTGCCTCGACAGAGTTACAAACAAATTTCATGTTTGTCTGTATTTCCACATTATTTTCATAAAACAAACAAAAAAACAAACAAACATGCGAAAATTCCCTATTTTGACCTAAGTTTCAGCACCTTTGGAATGGACAGCTCTCGTAATGAAGAACTTAAGTTGTACTTCATAATGAGCGATCTATGTGTTATTTTGGGAATCAGGCATTACTCCATCATAAAATAGTGAGCGACATTAGTTAAGATGATCATAAAAGCTTAAGTTGCAATGCTATCTGGAAACCCAGCCATTAGCAAAATTCCTGAAATTGATTACAGCACCTTTAATAATAAAATACATTTTACAAATGAATGAAGATTTTATGTTAATAGATTTTTGATTCCTTAAAAGGCATCTGAGAGGAGACTTTTCTAACATCTTTTTCAAGTAAATTGACCCTATTCAATGGTATGACTTTGGTCTTCACTGCCTGCAGGTGAATAAAAAGGAACTGCTTGGTTTAAAAAAACAATGTTCACTTTTTACTTTATTAAAGTGTAGAAGCATCCTGTAATTACTGTCCCTGAAGAATGGTAATAACCCTCAGCAACACTGAAATGTAAATAAGACAAAATAATTCTCAAGAACATTTTGATTAATGTAGATAAAGGGCAGCAAGGATCTGTATTCTCAGCTTTTGAAATTTAATTTTGCTTAATTTCAGCACTAATTCATCTGCTAATCCATCCAATTTTAGACACCAGAGGATGAATGGGTTATCCAAAACATTAGGTAGCACTGTCACACTGACAGCATCCACACTGTGCCACTATAGCTGACCAAGACCATGTTGGCAAGGTTTTCTGTACATTAGCACTGTTGCACTCTGTGTGCAGTTAATGTCACACATATTACAAAAGGAAGGTCTTACCTTTCCAATAGACCTGGGGAAAGGGGCTCGCTGGTTCTCTGGGACAAACATGGGGGGCACCAGCAAGGATCTTTTAGACCTGTATGGCATCATGTCTGATAGACCCAGGATCTCCTACAACATAGCACAGACAAAACAAGAAAGGAAAAGGAGACTGTTAGACTGGGGTTTTCAACTGGTTTTGCTTTACCCAGATTTTTCATTGGACATCGAGTGGTGATCAAACACCAATATAATAATACCATGAAAACAGCTCAAGAATATACAAGTTAACCTGAGAGAGAGAGAGAGAGAGAGAGAGAGAGAGAGAGAGAGAGAGAGAGAGAGTGATTCCACAGAAAAGCAGATAAAAATGTACAGAAAATGCAGTCTGCAAATGTATTTGATTTTCTGCGACACACGTTTGCATGTGGCTACAGAAGTTTATTAGCATCTCAATTCAATAATGTGGCTAATCAGCCTCTTTCGTTTTACCCACTCTGATCTATTCTTTCTTCTATTCTCTTTCTCCTTTGTAAACTCTGGTGCAATTAGAGTTCCTTAGGGCAAGTAAATGATGGCACAAATTATATTTGTCACTCAGCATTGACAGCAGGGTGAAACCAAATATATTAGCATGGTGACAGCAACCCATCCGAGATCCCCATGGCCCTGGGCAGCCATAAGGAATGAACACATGGCCCTAGAATGACTTTCGGTGACCTGTTGAAAAACACTTTATGCAACACGTAGCAGCGTAGATATTTAATATTTCACAAGCATAGCAACATTTCAAAATGTTGGTATAACAAAAATATAGTATTTGTGCTGATTGCAGTCAAAGACCCTTTAAAAGTGCACTCCATCATTTATAATCTGTAATAGAATCGTTTTTTTTTTTTCCGTGTTTTTTTACATATGTTGCAGGATGCACATTTAGAGTGCCCCTAAGCTTAGGTCACATTACAAGCAATTACTCATGTTATCTCAAAAATCTTTTGTAACTGGATGTGAATTACACTTTTTTACAGTGACATCAGTAAATGAGAATGTCTAGGTTACGTATGTAACCTCCAATCCCTGATGGAGGGAACAAGACGTTGTGTCGAAGAAGTGACACTAGGGGTCCTCTTGAGCACCGAATATGCCTCTGATCTATGAAAAAAAGCCAATGAGAAGTTGGCAGTATTTGCATACCCCGCCACCGGACATACAGGTATAAAAGCAGTGAAATACGTAGAGTTCATTCAGGATTTTTCTGAGGAACCGGAAATGGCCGGCCACTACAGTGGCTCGGCTCAGTGACGTGGCCGGGAGGACACAACGTCTCATTCCCTCCATCAGGTAACAGAGATTACACACATAACCAAGACGTTCCCATCTGTCGCTCACTTCAACATTGTGTCGAAGAAGCGAAACTAGGGGTCCAATTTAAAACATGCCATGCGCTGAGCCGTGTACGTGTTCTGCTGACACAGGAGCGGGCAGGTATTTTACGTGCAAAGGCGACCAGCTGTGTCAGACTGCACGTAAACTTCCCCAATGCCCCATGAAAGTCGTCGGAATCCTTCTGGTTACCTTAAACAGGGGAACAAGGCGACACTTGCCAACCCGGGAACGGGCCGAGCCTAGCCAGGCCTCTTTCTCTCTACGTTTCTCCGCATAGAGTAAGAAATGGCTGGGGCCCTTACATGCATCAATGGAAGGGGGTCTTACCCAGTTTCCTATTCTTTCAAGGGGAAAAGACTTGCCGTCTATTGCGTCATGGTGGGCCGCGATAGCAGCCAGATACACCTTCAAGGTGGAAGGGGACAGCCTCCCCTCCCACCTCTCCTGCAGAAATAAGAGCACTGACCTAACTGCGCACCTCTGTTGGTCTTCAGCTCGGAAAGAACACCAATCTGCGAACAAGCGCCACTTCAGGGCATAAAGTTGCCTGGTAGAGGGGGCTCTGGCTTGGTTGATCGTGGGGTAGGTAGTAGACCAGCTAGATCTTCCACGTCCCATCCAGGGGCCAGACGTGGAGGTTCCAGTGGTCTGGTTGCGGATGCCAGAGTGTGCCCTGTCCCTGAGAAAGAACATCTTTCCTCAGGGGAATCTGCCAGGGAGGGGCTGTCGCGAGGAGTACGAGGTCCGAGAACCAGGCCCGGGTGGGCCAACAGGAAGCCACTAGGGTGACTTGTTCCTTGTCCTCCCTGACCTTGCACAGCACCTGTGCAAAAAAGGCTCACTGGGGGAAATGCAAACTTGCGCAGCCCGTACTGAGAACATGAACCATTCATAAAACGCTGCCTGCGTGTGATCGCAGCCCAGGCACGCGAGGCAGCTTTTATGACCATCAGAGGTGGGGAGAAATCAACCGCATCCAGAAACAACACAGAGGCGGAAAAACACCTTTAAAAAGACGCGTCCTGAAAAGGACGTTCAACGCCAGCTGTGTATTTGCTCTTTTAGAGAAACTAACTCTTTTAACTGCGCTGTCGAAGTGCCCAGGGGCAAACTGCACTGCTGTGCAGAGAAGGAGAAAGCTGCTGAAGTGCACCATAGATCCAACAGCAGAATCAGCTCAGAGGAAGAGGAACATGTGTGTTACTCGCAGCTCACTGCATACACGACCATCAGCTCCGAAGAAAGTTTCTGAATGAACTCGACGTATTTCCCCGAATTTATACCCGTATGTCCGGGGTATGCAAATACTGTCTGCCAACTTCTCATTGGCCTTTTTTCATAGATCAGAGGCATATTCGGCACTCAAGAGAGACCCCTAGTGTTGCTTCTTCGACACACGTCGAAGTGAGCGACAGACGAGGAACTTACGTTTTGTGTTATACTGCATTTGTCCCTGAGTGTTATCGCAACATAAACATAAATGTTACAGAGAGCACATTTAAGGTCTGTATGATCAGATTTTTTCAGTCATGCAAGTACAGCTTATCAACATGAATTAAGTCCCAAAAATGTTGGTCAAGATAACATTCAAATAACATACAGTATTTCAAATCAGCAATACAATCAAACAACAATAGTATCATTAATTGTTCTGATTTTTTTGTTCATGCGCAAAACTTTAATTTTCAAGCTGGTCTACCTATTGGTAAATCACGAGTAAACATTGGCTCTTTTAACAGTAAAGCGAGACCACAGCCACCACCACATTATGATTTCTCTCAGTAATATGTATACCCATGGACTGCATCATTTCTTTATAATGCTTCTATTGCAGTATAGTATAAAAATGAGTGGGCAATGCATAAACAAAACAAAAACTACATTAGCAAATCACATTAGAACCTAACTGGCCCATATTGATCTGCCCGCTGAGAGGATTCCATTTGAGAAATGTATACATCATACTGGCATCTCTGGGGATAGCATTCATTATTAATGTGAGGAAGATTTGTCTTGAGCACTTTTGAGTCTAACATCCAAAATTGATGGGTGAAGTTTGCATGCTTAGGACATTTTAAAGGTGAAGTGTGTAATGTCTGCACCAATAGCAGAAACATATGATGACCACCAAACCTAGAACCATCTGATGACCACTGATTTGCAAACATTTTTTGAGGGTTTGATTTAAAAAAAAAAAAAAAAAAATTATATCCCCATGTCTGCCATTGATTGGGCAACAAGATAGTGCAACCCCAAACTCGAACCATTGGTTGTGCCAGTGTTGCTTTAGGCTTGGTTGGGATGCACAAACAAACAGAGCAATGTTTTGATAGTGATGAAAAGCCACAGTGTTTTCACTTTTATGTGGAATCAACCTACAAATAGCTGAGTTACTTGGTCTCTGCATATTAAGCAGGTATAAGAGAAAGTATCTGCACCTTTAAAAAGTTACACACATCATCTTTAAAATCCTTGGAGATCAGTATTAATAGTATTATTTTTTTTTAAATTTGTTCTTGACAAGAATTACAACTCCTGTACTAATAATAATAATATGGCTTATTGTAAACAAAGAAGATAGGGGAAAATTATAATGTTGATAGATAATCTCTAGTGTTTAGAATGTTTCACATTGTAAAGAGCAGTTATCTGAGTTATCGTAGACATAGGCTGTTCTCTGTTGACCTCTCTCATCAAAAAGGCATTTCTGTCCACAGAACTGCTTCTCACTGGATGTTTTTTTTTTGTTTATGGCATCTTTCTGAGTAAATTCTAGAGATTGTTGTAGAAAATTCCAGGAGATCAGCAGTTACAGAAATACTCAAACCAGCCCATCTGGCACCAGCATGCCATGGTCGAAATCAATGAGATCACATTTTTTCCCAACATTTTCTGATGGTTGATGTGAACATTAACTGAAGCTCCTGACCCTTATCTGAATTATTTATGCACTGTACTGCTGCTACATGATTGATGATTAGATAATTGCATGGATGATAGTTGGTGCCAAACAGGCTGGTTTGAGTATTTCTGTATACTGATCTTCTGGGATTTTCACTCACAACAGTCTCTAGAACTCACTCTAAATGGTGCCAAAAATAAAAAAACATCCAGTAAGAGGCAGTTCTGAGGACGAAAACGGGATGTTGATGAGAGAGATCAATAGAGAATTGCCAGACTGGTTCGAACTGGTAAAGTCTACGGTAAATCAGATAACCACTCTGTAAACTGTGGTGAGAAGAATGTCATCTCTGAATGCTATTATGAAATGCAGGATGGTGCTGTTTTGGTGGTATGAGGGGGACCTACACAGTATTAGCCAGGTGGTTTTAATATTCTGGCTGATCAGTGTGTATATTCAGAAAATATTTAATTCGCCAAAGTGGCATTCAACTGATCAAAAAGTATAGTCAGGACATTACTGATGCACAAAAACAGCACCATCCCTATTTGAAAAAGTTTTTTTTTTTTTTATAAAATCTAGACAGACCCCATTTCCAACAACTTATCCTTGAGTAATCATGCTAAATTGCTAATTTGGTACTAGAAAATGACTTAACACAGTTTAAAGCTATTTGGTACATTAAATTAAGTTTAACATTGTCTTTGTGTTTGTTTTGATTTTCCACTGTATACAATAGACTGGCATGTCTTAAGGTCAATATTAGGTAAAAAATGGCAAAACACATTTCACATTGCACGATTTAGAATCGCAGACAGGTCCAGATATTTAACATTGTAGATATCTCGTTGACATCAGCGACGCATCGGCACTTCTCTCAAATAGCATCTTTAATTGCGATCATTGCTAACGGAGCGAGCTCCGATCTGCCTACAATTTCAGTCTTTTGTCAGCGATCTCCACAAAACTGTCGGCGAGCAAAAATCTGGCTTCTAATCGTGTAGTGTAAACTCTGCATAATTTACCAGGACAGCTTCCTATCAGTCACTAGGTGAGGTTTACCTTTACTGTTAGTACATTTACACCTCCACTGGAAAGTTTACAATATATTTCCCCATCTTAAGAGCACTTTATGTTATTCTCATCCTCTACATAAGAATCATAAGCAGGATTGGGAGAGTTACTTTTAAAATGTATTCCACTACAGATTACAGAATACATGCTGTAAAATGTCATTTGTAATGTATTCCGTTAGATTACTCAAGGTCAGTAACGTATTCTAAATACTTTGGATTACTTCTTCAGCACTGGTAGATTTTTTCACTTGTTTTGACTCTACCAGAACAGTAAGACAAAATACGGAATGTTAAAAATACATTCTCTGAAAAACCTAAATATCTTATATTTTTGCCCTAATATCAAAGGTCTTACTAGAAAAAGAAATTATAATCCAACGTGAATGTTCTTGATAAAAAACATATGATCGTGTTTGATAACTTATTTATGTAAAATGGCTAGTAATAGCATTTTAGCTTAGCGTAAAGCTGACAATTTATTTTTATTTTTTCTGCTCGTATGAATGCTACACATCATAAGAAAGTGTTTCACCGCTGTTCAAATGTTCTTCAGATCGTATAATGTATATGTATAAATGTTTTCCATCTGAAAGGACTAAATATGAAATGAAACAAATGACAATAAAGTTCAAGGTATCTCTTCAGTAATTAAAATACCAATTATTTAAATTGTAACTGTGGTGGAATACAGTTACTAATATTTTAAATAAATAATCCTGTTACATGTATTGCATTACTCCCCAACCCTGATCATAAGTGATAGAGTGACAGGTATTACAGTGAAGGAAACTGCTGCATCACGCATCAACTCAAAGAGAATGAGAGAGAGTGATGTAACTTAAAAAAAACCCTCTATGTTCGAAAAAAAATAAAGGTCTGTGTTGAGGTTATTGATGAACTCCTTCACTACTCTTCCCCTGCCGCATTCTCAAGGACAGAGAGGCGCAAAGAGATGCTCTGACATCACAGAACAAGGCCTTTGTCTAGTTACGCCTCCACTCTGCCAGTGATGAACATGGCTGGCTTGAGCGCGCTGACACCCTGAAAAGAAGATAGTCATGAATCTTTAATGTTTCCTGTTCATAAATTACAGAAGTACAACCATCCCTGCTTCAGCTTTCTCTGCTCTGTGAGAGAGTTTGAGCTCTCATTAATAACTGATACAGGCAGTTTAAAGATTAGAGGCATATGGATCCAAGCCATGGAGAACATTATGAATGCACTGCACTGAGGATTACAGGTTTAGGAATTCTTGTGACCATTTAGCAAATAAATACTGTGTTTTAGGCAGTTTAGGCAGAAAAGTGTGTATCCTTGTCATAAATAAAAAAAAGAAATGTATAAAAAAAAATACTAGTTGGTGGGTTGTCTAAACGACTATTTTAATCAATGGTTTAGGGTTTGCCTGACTCTGATTAGACGCGTATCTTTGGGGGCATTTACTTAAGAGCGTTCTTGCAGGTTGTTTGGTTTACTTCATTAAAATTAACTTAAGCAACACAATTCTGGAATATTGTGTCACAACTTTATTTCAGTTTTCACCCACTTTTCGTGCTATTTTGTAATAGACAATGTGAAAATGCGTAAAATAAAAAAATGTCTTCTGCCTGTTTCCATTCAAATGGCCTTTTATTGATAAAAATGGTATGCATGATGATATCATGCCTAAAAAAAACACTTTGTCGCATAGGTTTTGGTTTATCGCAAAAGAAATCTGCCCTTAATCCGTTTCCATAAAGAAATGTGTGTATATCGCTAATTGTGTACCTTTTGCCTCCCAGATGTCCCTAATGTCTTTTCCTCTGAAGTTTTGGTAAAATGGGGAGAATATTGAGACAATTCTTTGAAATTAGCCAGATTACTGTCATTTTAATTTCACAAATAAAAGCAATCAGAAGAGGAGGAATTGCAATCAAAAGGGAACATTTTCCCTTCTGATAGGACGGTAATATTGGTCCTGATGTTGCACCTATCGCAGTTTGCCACCGGTTCCGACCCAAAAGCGAATGCCCTGTTCAAGCTGGCAACCTGAACTAAATAGTGGGGGAAACTATCGGTCTCAGTATAAGGACCATCCATTGATATGCATATGCTGTGTGCACAGATATTAAAGAAAAATTGATGCATGTAATATCAGGGTTTACATATACGATATATTCCTGATATTCATTAGGCTATTTTGAATAATAATCAAATCTAAAGCATCACCATCACAACTGCATTATGTCCCTCATATTTGTCCAACAACTTTTAATGATCAAATGAACTTGATTGTCATGTAAAATTTATTTTAGCATCATAATGCAAATTTATATTTTCTGAAGAAGCACAGCAAATGCGATCTGAGTTAAAGATTAGATTTAAAATATTAAAATGTTTCAAAATGTTCAAAAGCTAATTGTCTAAAAGTGAACTCAGCACTGGACAAACAGATATGATAGTTTATAGTCTTGAAAAAAGTGTTTTTTGTCTACAGAAAAGGGTACGGCTAATTTAAGTTTGTGTAAAGAAAAGGCAAGTATATAGGCCTAATAATATAATTTTTTTGTTTAGTAATTTATAATTTTTTTTTTAATTTAATGCTTTATTCATTTGTTAATATATTTAAATTACTACACAATTAAACCTTAATTTTATAGAATTGAGGTTTTATGTTTTTCAAAAAAAGCACACTGAAGATTTTCTCCTAGTATTGTGTATTTATTTTTAATTTAAAACATCTTTGTGCACAGAAATAATGTTTTTTTGTATTTAGGGCTAATTCCCTGACTGCCATCTATTATTTTGAATGGTGTCGAAAAGAAACTTTAATAAATGTAGCTAAATAAGTGTGGCTACCACAAATTAAATTAATTTGTTCACCGTGTACTTGTCGATGTGCTATTTGAGATATAGAGATATTTGTGTTTGCAGCATCAGATTTATATGCCGTTAAGATCAATCCATAATCACGTACAATAAATTGGCTTTCAAGGATGTATACCTTGTCATCATGATTAACACAGGTTAACGATTGGGGTAAATTCTGTCATGTGACACTACATTTTTGCGTTAATGCCAATTTTCTCTACAAAAAGTGTTTCCAAACCAGTTTTTTGTGACATTTGAAGTATCGACTTAGAGTTTATGCACTGGAGATAAACGGAAACATATTATATCGACGCGTGTTTTATCCTATTAAATTTGTAAAAATGAAGTTTACCTAATCCATTTGAGTTTGTACACCATGAATACTTTTTGTAGCATTGATTAAACTAGGCAGGGGATTTCAGTTTCCCAGCATGCTTTGCATTGGACTGGATGGGGTGAACAAATGTTGACATTAAGTGTTATTTTATTAGTTTTAGGGGTTACCATTATGGTGAAGATTGGCATTTGTGCTTGGGTTAAGTATGGACTTTAGAGATGCACCGCAGGGATGGGCGATACCACTTATTTTCTTTTCGATCCGATACCAATATTTCAAGTCCAATATTGTCGATACCGATACCCATACTTCAGTTAAATAATTTTTTTTGCGATTACTTCAGATAAAATGGGTAATTAAAATAATAATTTTAGTCATTATTCATATAGTTTAACCATGGTATTTAGGTACCACACAATTAACCATGGTTACTACTACAATATTACTGTAGTAAATCAATTGGAATAACGCTATAGTAACGTCATGTTAAATATGTATTTAATTTAATAGGTGTCATTATTGTTCCTTTTATTATGCTACTATGATTGTTAATACTTGATTATTATTCTAACTAATAAACTAATTCATAATACGCAATAAACTGTTAAGCATTAATATGAGTGTAGTAATGTTCACGATAACTTGTATTACCATATATTGCCTACATAAAAATGTATGTTTTTTTATTTATTTGTGTAATATTATGTGCTTTTCTGTGTTGAGTGAAATTGTTTTCCTACTTAGAACTATAAATTATTTGATATCACGAGAAAAAGGCACCACGGACAGCAGTAAAAGGCAAAAAAGCATAAAAAACATCAGGGATGCAATAACATGCAGTATTTTCACAAAGTTTAATTGCATAAGTTACAATTAAATGTATATACATATATTTATGTATAGCAGGGAAATAAATATGCAGTGCAAATGATAGTTTCTCCAGCGATGCTTGTGTATCAGATGCTGAAAATGTCCCGCCCCTTACTAAAACATAAAATATGATTGCTTAATATTCAATCAAGTCTGAAATGAACGTTCTGATTGGTGGATCAGCTCAGTCTGACTGTCTGTCTTGCCAGTGCTCCCCGGTGCATCTCTGTGCACGTTTAGAGAGAATCTCTGTAAAAAAAATGTAAATAATAATAATAAAACACAATTCACTCAACGGTGCTGTGGCATTGCGTTATTAGATTGAAAAAGTTCCGGGTCAAATGCTTGTTGTTCTGGTGGCCACACGTATCATTGGTTATTTCATGTGGGCATACGCAAAATCCTAAAACTGATAGGAGGACATACGACCTATATACTACACACCAGAAGCTGTTTCTCTGATTTTGTATCATAACCTCTACAAGGCACTGATATCTCTTGTTTGAACGAGTCTTGTCTGCTTGTGTTTTTCAGCATTTATGAAGTTAAGATGAGTAGAAGAAACAGAACCCATCCTGCACAAGTATTTGCTAATATAGCCTAATCCATTTTATTTCACCTTGAAGCTTATGATTATTGTTTGTGGTAACCAAAAAATAATATTTTTGTAATTATTTAGAATCTATATTTTTGTGTGAGGATCGATATTTTCGGTACTTTTACTTTTAGGATTGATCTGCCCATCCCTAATGCACCGATTTTTCTCTTCCGATCTGATAATGGAAATCTCAGTTTCGATCCCGATCCCGATCTGATACAAGTGTTGGTTTTTTGCATAATCGGTTTAGAATATCTAAACATTATTATGTGTAACTAATTGGGAGTACTCTTTAATATGTAATAAAACACAAACATCTAACTACACATTATATAAATATAAATGTATAGCTCATTAAGAAAAATGTTATTATTAACTATTATACTGTATAATGTAGCAGCAAAAATATTATTTATAAACAAATTATAATATATTATAATAGTAATATATCTCAATCGTGCACCTTTAACTTTTAAAGCCGCATCTTTTATTTTGGCATTCTGAAGTCCTATAAGTGTGTCTGTTTGTTGGAAAGTTCGCAGGCCTAAGCAGAACATATTTAAGTTTAAACAACATATAAAACCACAAAATTAACCATAGATATTATTATATGGTTACTATTATTAAAACCAAGTTACAATATGGATACTACAGCAATACTGTAGCAAAACCATGGTTAACTGTATCAAAAACTTGGACTGCCAAAAAAACAAAAAAAAATGGTTTCTACAGTTGTGGTTACTAGTCATGGTTAATACAGTATTACTACAGGTAGTTTTCATAAGGCTATCATTTATTAACAAGGATTAAAGATCATTATCAACGTTTTAACACCTGAATTAAAATAAGCTTGTAAAAATGGTCACACAAGCCCATTATAATACATGTCACATCTAGGTTTGTCATTACCTTGTGTGATTAACTCCAGATGCTGTTTTTCTGTCATTACCCCAGGAAAGCACTGCTCTCTCTTTGAATGAGCACTATGACTGAAAGGGTGAGTGCTGGATGACTGCTGGTGTATTTTAGCATTTCTGTGCATCAAGATGAGTGGAAGGAAAAATTGTTCTGATGCCATGCAACTATTCACTAATATTATTATTATTTTTTCCACTTAAGACGCATTAATTTTCATGTTATCTAAATAATAAAATCACTAATTAAAAAAACTCGATATTTTTATGTGAGGATTGATATTCTTGATACCACATCAGTATCTGAAGTATCGATACTTTAGTATCGGTCCGCCAATCCATAATGGACATTCAATTTCAAGTGATAACTGATATAAGTGCTGCTTAGATACATAAGCATTTGCAATCAAATTGACAGTACAACAGCTCACCTGGCATATATTAATGATTAATAAAATACATTAAGTTGAACCAACACAAAAAAATTATTAAAGTACACTAGTAAATTTATTTTGAGCTATTAAAGTTGAGTTTAAACTAGTATAGTATATTGATTTGACCTATTCCAAAAAAATTATGTTGATTGAATGAAAGTGATTTAATCTGAATAAAAGAAATGAAATACCTTGTAAAAATTTTTACAGGGTATAAAGAAGGGGATGTTTACCCTCATTCAGGTTTTATGCTGAGGAGCCGAGAATAAGGTCCCGCCCATTTCAGCGGGTAGTTCAGCATTGTGGCAGAAGGGACACAATGTCTTGTTCCCTCCATCAGGAGATGGAGGTTATAGAAGTAACCAGGACATTCCCTATCTGTCACTCACATGACGTTGTGTTGATGTAGTGACACTAGAGTTCCTCTACAAAAACGGCACAATTAGCTGAACTGTGTTACGTGGACAGGCGGTGCGAGACAGGCAGACTACTACATGCCACATAGCCAGCGCACCGGGCCGGCACATACCATCCCCTGATGCTAGTATGAGTGTCGAACAGCCCTTTGAAGATGAATCGACTGCCCAAAGGATAAGGACTGGCAAGCCCAGTCGTGCCTTTCCCGCTTTTTTTTCTTTTTCTCCCCTGAAAAATAGAGCGATCGTTAATAGACTAGGACACCAGTGTCCACGTCGGGGGGTGTCGCTCCCAAGGGAAAGACACCGCGGAGACCACACCCTGCCCAGAGAGAGGAGGGGGGGGGGGGGGGGGGTATTTCAAGTGGAGATATGTCACATGGTCTTACCGAATCTAGTCGGAAGTATGTAATGTTGAGAAGTCCCATGGTAGGTCCTATCCAATGGGGGAGGATGCTCTACGAGCATAGGGACTGGGGAAAAGGGGCTTCTGCCCATGGAAGATGCAGTTTACCAACAGGGAAATGTTTTCAGCTGAAATATATGTCACAAGGGGTTACCTACGGGGAACCAGTGCATGCGGAGCACCTGTCCCACTACGGGGCTTAGTTAGCACAAGTACTGAGCTGGTAGCGAGTTTTTCACAAACTCGCCTGCCACAGGACTAGGAGGAAGTCAACCAGGGAACACATCAGTGAACGCTGCTAGGGAGGTGAAAAGTGCTATATGCAAGCAATATACCAGGATGGCTGACCTAGACTTACCTGTTTGTTCCTGGTAAGATAAGGGGACGAAACCGGCTCAATCCGCAGATTGTAGAATCTCGCAATGGTGTTGGGTGTAGCCCAGCCCGCTGATCTGCAAATGTCTGTTAGAGAGGTGCCACTGGTCAGAACCCAGGAGCCCGCCACTCTCCTGGTGGAATGGGATTGTAGCCCTGCAGCGGGTGGCACATGCTGAGTTTGGTAAGCAATAGTTATGGTGTCAATGATCCAGTGGACGATCCTCTGTTTGGAGACATCACTTTCTTTCTGCTGTCCACCAAAGCAGACAAAGAGCTGCTCAGAGACACTAAAGCTCTTTGTGCAATCCATATAGTTGCGTAAAGCAAGCACCGGACACAGCAATGCTAAGGCTGGGTCTGCCTCCTCCTGGGGCAGCGCTTGCAGGTTCACCACTTGATCCCTGAATGGGGTCATGGGAACCTTGGGCACATAGCCCGTTTGGGGTCTCAGGATCACATAAGAGTAGCCCAGATCGAACTCCAGGCATGATTTGCTGACAGAGAATGCTTGCAGGTCCCCTACCCTCTTAATGGAGGTGAGCGCTGTCAGGAGGGCAGTCTTCAGGGAGAGTGCCTTAGACTCTGCTGACTATAAGGGCTCAAAGGGAGCCCCTCATTGGCCTTGCAGGACTACAGAGAGGAGCCATGAGGGAACGAGGCACAGTTTGGAGGGATTCAACCTCCTGGCACCTCTCAGGAACCTGCTGTTCAGGTCGTGCTTCCCTAAGGACTTCCTGCCCACTGTGTCGTGGAGTGCAGCTATAGCAGCTACATACACCTTCAAGATGGAGGGGGACAGCCGTCCCTCTAACCTCTCCTACAGAAAGGAAAGCACTGAGCTGACTGCGCATCTCTTGGGGTCTTTGTGTCGGGAAGAACACCACTTATCGAACAGACACCACTTCAAAGCATACAGGCGCCTCATAGAGGGGGCCCTAGACCCTAGGGTCTTCCACGTGCCATCCAGATGCTAGACATGGAGGTTCCAGAGGTCTGGTCATGGGTGCCAGATGGTGCCCCGTCCCTGAGAAAGAAGGTCCTTCCTCAGGGGAATTTACCAGGGAGGGGCTGATGCGAGGAGCCATCGCCGAAGATGCCATATGCCCCAGGAGCCTCTGAAATTGTTTTAGTGGAACCGCCGTCTTCTGTCTGAATGCCTTCAATGCCCCATTGAGGGTTGTGAAAGCGGGGGAGCCGATAGATTGGAACCAGGCAGGGAGGGGAGAGCGGAGGGTTTCATTCTAGCCAAACACCTGCGGCGGCCTGGGAAAGCATGTCCGTCATTTAAAGGGTTACTTCAGGATTTAGCATTAAGCTTTGTATCAGTAGAAAACCAGTAGTATTTTCGAATTACCGAGCACCCCCCATATACCCCTGAGACGAGAGATTTATTTATTTTTAGTCTGGAAAAAATCCTCCGATGATGCAAAAATCGTCATTTTGCGTCATCGGAGGATTTTTGGGCCAGAGGCTTAAAACTACAGCCAGTATTCCGCATGTTTTCACCACGCCCATATGGGGTGGGATCTCACTCACAGAATGTGAAGATAGTGTCAGCCATCTTTCTGTAGAAGCTAAGAAAACAGGCTCTTGCTCTGTGTAGAAAGTTTGTATACAAGTAGACTAATCACGATGGCGGAAGGTAGTTTTGAAGTTGAAATGGCAGAAGGGGATTTCGAAGATCTGTTGCGAGAATCTGATGCTCGCGGCTACCTGTACGAGCCGCAATACAGCGATGAACAGTTGTGGGAGATGGAGGAACAAGAGGCAGCCGGAGCAGCTGCTGTAGCAGGGGAGAAAAACCTGCTTGGTGGTCAGGAGGAAGAGCCCGGCCAGACTCGAGTTGGGGCGGACTGGTGGTGTCAGTGCTCTCGCTGTGCGCCTATGGAAACAGATAGAGAGTCCTATTGCTGTTGCAAATTTCAGCGATGCCATTTTCTTCTGGACAAGATCGCTGAATCCGCTGATGAAACTGCACCGATAACTTTAGCATGTAACTGAGCACCCAAGTTTTGTACCACACATGGACAGGGGAGTCCTGGAAACTTATTTTAGGATCCCGAAGATAAATTTGAAACGCCAGCCAAAGCCCGCAGGGACAATCGGACGGCTTAGTGTAAAGTGAGTATTTTGTTTGTTTTTCTTTTTGTTACTAAGATATCATGTACAGAGTTTGGACACCCGGAATTATAATGTTCTTCCCGCATAGTCAGTCAATTTATCAACTAACTCATGATTTATAGAGTCACGATGTATCAAAGCAAGCTTAGTTGTATCATATTTTCAGATACTGCCACCTGTAACCGGTAGGCGTGGTTTGGGAGTGGCCTTGTAAGGGCAGCAAAGCAAGTGCATTCTGGGAGTTGTTGTCTTTCAGCCACATGAGTAAAAAATACATTTTCTGCCTTTTCTCAGTCTAGAATGCTTCAAATTCAAAAATAATTTCACATTTATACTATATAAATGACCAATTTTAAATACACATTCATCTTCCCAGAGGTGAAGTATCCCTTTAAGCATCTGTCTGTGAGGAGGGAAGTCCGCATCTGACAGGACGAGCACCCTCTGACGTTGCACTTAAGAGCTCATCACCTTCGCGGGCACCGAACAAGAGGTTGAACGAGCCCTGGGACGAGTCGGCACACACAATCCGTAGGCATTTACCCGACGGAGGTGGTCCCATTGTGGTCCCCGAATCACCCCCAGTGCTCGCCGCGCTGGCCTCATACCTGTAGGTAGGAGGAACGAGGCAGGGAGCCATGACTTTCTGACAAAAGCGAGCCGTGACTGCAACGTTGCCATGGTCATGTCCTCGCAGTGAGGGCATGACGCATCCATAAAAGATGTCTCAGCCCAGGGGCGATCTCTGCAGTGCACCCATGCAGAGAGGGCAGAAAGCCACTGTAATGCGGCGTAGGTATCCAGCAGAGGTGAGAATGGAAGTCGTGGGAAATTTAGCTCGCTGAACCATCGACTGCTCGGCTCTGAAGAGAAAATCTGAATGAGCGGACGTCCCCTCCTTTATACCGTATGTCCGGGTGAGTGGCATGCAAATTCCACTACCAATTCCCATTGGAATTTATCAAAGATCAGAGGTGTCTCGGGCTCTCAAGAGCGACCCCTAGTGTCACTACATCGACACAACATGTGAGTGAGTGACAGATAAAGAACTGAAAATGGATTAGTGCGGACGTGGCCTAAAAAATTTACAATTTTCAACATGATATCTTGAAAATGTGCGGGACATGACACAATGGCCAAAAATGTCCATCTGAATATGTCTGGCCATTGTGGTGATGCTTTAAAGGGATAGAATTTGAAGACACTGAAACTGCCTAACAGATAAAGCACAGCATGGTAATTAAAGGAAATATGAAAATTACAAAATTATATAAGAAAAAATCTGTATAAACTAGTCAGCCTTGTTAATTGTCAAACAACCAGTAGTCAACCATTGTAATCTTGGGTAATGCATCTTGACCAAGATAATTATGGCAATAGCTTATGGCTTGCTTCTTGTATGGATCAAACCTGCAACCTTTCTGGTTATCAGTACTGAGTCTTGACCAACACACCACCTCTAATGAAAATATCAGTCAAACTGCAAGATAGCAACTTCAAAATGAATGCTGTTTGTCACAATCGTTCCTTAATGGAGCTGCATTTTTTTTTTTTTTTTTGTAAAAACAATCGTTAGAAATGTGGTCAACTATGTGTCCCATACAATTTGGTAATCCAATGTTGTTATCAGACTAGATTGTAGTGAAAAAAGCTGAGCTAGTTTTTTTTAGTCATGAAAACTTATCATTAATTAAGACCAGAGTAGGCAGAGGCACCGTGTCCTTGTCGATTCTGCCATCCTACTGCTGACTGCTATATTGAGATGTATCATTACTCATTTCTAAATTCTCATTGATCCAGACAGAAAGACAAGTCAGAGTGCCAGACAGTCAGGTTTTGCCTTGCTGATTCTCTGCCTGTAGTGATTCAACTCAAAAGTCTCTGATCTTTTCTAACACTGTACTGTCTTTGAAACTAGCTAGAGACAGCAAAACTGAGCTGAAAAAATAACTTTGTTGGTTACCAGCATACAGTATGTTTTTTTTTTTTTTTTTTTTTGGAAGATCAGGTCCTAAGCACTAGAGACCGACATGCTAGCTTGCAGGTCACATAATCAGCTTACCAGCAAAATCTTTATCAGAAAGACCATGCTGGTTGGCCACCTTAACTTGCCATAACTTACACCAGCTTGGGCTAGTATGTCAATTTATAAAGCTCTAAGTTGTTTGTGGCAGGGCGGAAGGCGGGGCTGGCTCGTGACTCGACACACCCGCTCCCGTAACAGTCTAATCAAGCCCCTGAGAGAGATAAAGGCAGATCGCAGAGGGAGTGTGGGAGAGAGAGATCCTTATGGACATGTCCGTCGTCTTGTGTGTTTGTCTTTTGAGTTTACCATAAAACCAATATTTATACGTTAAGCCGGTTTCTCGCCTCTTCCTTGCCCGTGAGCCACTTTATTATGTTACATTGTTCTTTTCAGCAGTTGTCTATATACGTAAGAGCATTTTGTTCTGTATGCTGTCCAGTATCGCAAGCCACTGACAGAAATAATTACTAGCAATTAGCATCACTGCACTACCAGCAAAATTACAACCCTGCTGGAAAAACTACACAAAATTATTTTAGCTGGTTAGCTGGTCTTTGTGTGGTCTAGCTGGTCTCCAATCTGACCAGTTGAAAAGTGTCCAAAACCCCTCTGAAACCAGCAAACAGACCAGCTAGACTAGGCTGAGAGTCAGTGCTCAGGACATGCATTAGTATTATCATAAACAAACTAAACTCACAACATAAACACAATAATCAATTTACTGTACAGAGTAGCATTCAAAGTATCTCTCGCTATGACACAACAATGCTACATTACTATAAAAGGTGAAGGTAAAAGACTCAGGAAAGACCAATAAACAATATTGGCAAGACACAAGGCATACTTGGAAACTTGTAACCAGATCATACCGACATACTTCTCTTTAGAAACAGTTCAGAAAAAATACTGCAATCATCCACTTTTTCCTGTAGGATAAAGGATGAAATGTCAAAACCTTACAAATTCACAGCATTTATTATTATTATTATTATTATTTATTACATTTGACGGTTTCATAAGAAGAGGCCTTCACATTCCACAAAACAAAAAGCCAAAGTGAAAAATCAATCAGGAAATTAATTCATATGTATATCGATCCTCTATTAAACACTGAAATATAGCTTGAATTCTCATTTTTCTTGCAATGCCTTCTATTCACCCTTGAAATTCTTTTATGGCAACTAGAATTACATCACACTGGGGAAGATGAAAGTCTTTTCCATTTACACTCACGCTTATAATCAAATCCACTAATATGGGTATTAAGTAAAATATTGCATCAGTAAGCAACATATCCCTTTGGGATTCGGTAGGTGATGCTGAGTTTTAGATGCTTGAGTCAGATTTATATTAAAGGCTTAGACTACCTGATTACAAGATGTATGATCCATAATGACCCTGCTTCCTCTCAACTATTACTCTTCATATGCTGCTGTTCTCCCTGAGCTCTCTCATATCACTTCACTCAGGCTATATATCTCATCTGAGTGTATATTTCACAGTTTATCTAAAAAAGGCAGAAAGAAAATGCTTTTCTTTCACTATAACATGAATCGAACTATAAAGAGTACATTACAAAAGAGCATCACCAAATGGAATTGCAAAAAATAATGACTGTATTCAAAGGTTCTTGTGGGAAATCAACCAACAAATCGTTTACTTAACACTGTATGACCCCGCGTACACATGTGTGGAAGTTGTTCTTTGGCTTTGCTATATGCAACGCATAATTTAATTAACTTTAAACCAACTGAACTCAGTTCAGCAAACTCTGTGCTGTCAGTAAAGGGTTAAAGTGTAGTTGGCTGTGGATAGGAGAAAGCATTTTAAAAATTTAAAAATTACACTTATCACCTTCAAACAGATGAGATGCTGAATAAATGAGGAAATGTATTCTTTTATTCTTTCTTTCATCCGAAGTACCTGATAAAGCTTGTCAAAACACAGTGGTTTTGGGAATGCCAGTATGTTCCTATTTCCTTTATCCGGGGTGATTAACTGATTAGAGAGGCAGTGATGCATACATTGAAGTACAGAGGCAAGAGAAGTTTCAAAAGAAGAATGAAAGAAAATTTTAAATCCATATGAATGACACTGGATCAGTGAACCAAAACAATCTTCTATGATCTAATACTGATATTTTCTTTGAGAGATATCAAATCTAAAATTGTCACAGTTTGTCTCCACTGTGTTCAAGGACTCTTATTTTGAAGTTTTCCCCAGCACCACGTTTCCCAGACTCCACTGTCCTAATCACTTCATCTGTTCATTGCCATCACCACCTGCATTCCATTTCCTCATTAGTTTCCAAGTGTACATAAACCCTCTAGTTTTGTTTAGTATGTGTCAGTCCTTGAATGGTTATGTTTGTGAATGCATTTGTTTCCATTTCTGAGAATGTTCTACTCCAGTGTTTATAATTAGTAGATTCTAAGGTTCTATGCCTGCATCTCCTCTCTTCTGTTCCTTGGGAACCAAATGTTACAAAAAGTTCATTTCTGACAATGGTTTTCTCTGAATGTAATATATACTATTTAACAAAATCACACACAAAACATAACAAAAATGGAACCACTTACCCTGAGTGTCTGAGGAGATCTGGGTGGTGCTCCTATAATGGTCACATGTGCCATGTCATCAACATGCTTGTTGACACCATGAATAAACATGACATCTCCACTGTCAATCACGTCTCGTCTTGGAACCAGATTGAGATTCTCATCTATTAAGAAGTCTGGGTTTGACACTTCAAGCTCCACATTCTTGTTTCCTGCACAGTCATCGAGCACCACTGCAAAGAAACATGCAGAGAAAAAAAAAGGATATCCACATGTTAGCTAACATGGAAGAGAAATTTTGAGCTTGAAGTACTGATATTGATTATTAGGGCATTGTGAGATTGACTGAATGTATTCACAAGACATCCAGTGTCACTTTCTTAGGTGAATTCATCTGCTGATGGCATTGTTTATTTGCACACGCTGTCTGTTGTTTTAGCACCACATTCAGTACAGAAATTATAATTATTAAGATAAGTATAAAAGGAATAAAATACACAATGATCTTGGCATGTGAACTGACTCTTTAAAATGTCGAAAGTGCACTAAAATACACCACATGCCTGGATACATTCCCTGTTAACACTCGTTAACTGCTGCCATGATCACTAGAAAATGTACACAAATGTCTCTTAAATAAAATCTGTTTATTGCCTGGTTAGTGCAATCTTAATTATGGCAGGCAAATAGAGCTAACTTTTGTCAAAACAGTGCATTCTAATATAAGTCTTATGTGAACAGAAAGGAGGCGTGTTTGGTTAAACTGGGTTGTTCGTTAATAAGATGGAGGGGTTTGTGCTGAAATACTATATGTTAGAGTGGTGCAACAGCTTAGTAGTGAACTCGCCCTTCAGTTTAAAACAATTTGAAAGAAAGAGCTCTTTCAGGGTGATATATTTCTCACGGTAGATGAAAAATGAAATTGCTGTCTAAGAAAATGTGGAGTGTCCCTGAAGAGGTGACTGTGCCTGACAAAGCTAGATAGTGCTCATTCATACATAAGTGAAAAGCAGAGAAAAAATAAAATATGACTTATTCATCAGTGATATTAACATGAAACAGAGAAGCTAAACCCTCCATAATATCGACCTCCATTCCATCTTCACCCATCAGGTCTGACAGAGAAAGATACCACCACACTGGCCCGGCTTATCCCCTCTGATCATGTCTGTCTCTGTCTTATCTCAATGCCCCATACCCCTCTTTTGCTCTTTTCGTCCTCTGTGACATTTCCTCCTCCGATTTCCCTTCCCCATTCATCTTTCTCCCATCCATAACTCTTTTTTTCCTTCCTGTTTCTCTTTGCCACTATCTTCGACGTTTAGAAGTTATATTCTAGTAACACAAGGTGACCTGGGGTAGTAGATTTTGCTGCATAATAACATGATTGTGCACACATACACACCTTTTTTTTCTATCATGGTGGAGAACTTTCTATCTCCTACCCTTACCTACCCTCTAAAAAGAAACCTTTCTGCATGTCTAGATTTTCATAATCTTTTATTAATGCATTTATTAAGAGGTTATCATTGTGGGGACCAGCCAAGAGTAATTTATGCTTTTACTATCCTTGTGGGGACATAATTTTATTTATAAATGCCTTTTCCAGTTGAGGGTATCTCTGCATTTCCCAAAATTGTGATTTTATCAGATTTAGCTAATAAATACATAACTACAGACAAGCAGGGCCGTAGCATGGTAATCTGGGCCCCCTGACTCTAAATTGCTCTGAGCCACTTTCTTATTAAAACATACTGTTTAGAATTTGTTATGGGGTCCCTGAACCTTTGGGCCCTAGAATCGTTACCACCTTTCACCCCACTTGCAATGGCCCTGCAGACAAGTAAGTATGCAGACATACAAGCGTAAGATTTTTCACAGATTCAGTTTTTAGTTTGAACCTTGAATGTTTTTTTTTTTTTTCAAATGCAAAATTAAATAACACCCATAAAAACTTAAGTGAGAATTATAACCAACTACTACCAACTAAACTGAAATGGTTTCAATGAAGACTTCATTTGAGTGAGTTGGAACAGTACCATAACAATCTTTTGCGTTCATTCAGAAATCGCATTTCTGTTATAAACAACTAATGTGCTAATGGCATCTTCAAAAACAGAGGATTTTTTTGCATGGCACATCAGTAATTAATGACTCTCTAACCAATTAGCTTAATGGCTTAGCACCCTTAATATTATATACTGTAGCATAAGGTACACTAAAAATGTCTCCTTTGTGGGCTGTGCTGGCTGTTTGGATCAAACAAATACATTATATATTGCTCAAGCAAGTAGGTGTAGGTTTCTCACTCAAAAATTCCTCACCATGCAGGATAGTGCATCCATGAGGAAGTTCTCTGGTGATAGTAACAGTGTTAACAAGGTATGACCACATTTTCTGAGCTTCTCACATAACTGTTAGCTAATTGAATCATTAGAATCAGTAATGTGACATCTTATCAATAACCTCCACATTTATAAGTGATATATTGCCTGTAATCGAATCAACTGTATATTTCATTGCCTGGGGAAGCACCTGTTTCCATCGGATTGTTGAGCTGTGCAGAGGAGGATATCTTCAATTCACTTTCTAATGATGTAGCTAAGGGAAATCATTTTGGGAAGTTGACATCCGTTGAGCAGTGTGACAAATAGATTTTTAAAAGTACAAATATTCCATGTAATCTCTCAGTTTATTTAATCATAAAATCTGTATGTATACTAATTATAAAGTAATTAGCCAAATGCTATTTAAAATAGCATTTAAAATAGATTTAGATGAAATTAAGCAAGTCACACTATAACATTTTGGTAATTATATTAGAATTATTATGCATCCATATTAATTGAGACTACATGGAATTTTTGATCTTTTAAAAAAATATTTGTTACACCACATAAACAAGTAAAAAGAGTAAAGGCACAAATATGTAAAAAAAAAAAAAAAGAAAGAAAGAAAAAAAAAAACCTAAGAGAAATGGTACAGTTTAATGGAAACAGAAATCTTATTGAAAGCATTAATTTACATTTTTACCCAAAATCTTGATATTGATTAAATAAAAATAATTAATGAACATGGTATGCTTCAAACTACAGTTTTTGACTTGTAAGTGCTTTGGCCACCCACAGAGAAAAGAATTAAGACATGCATGGCTTCAAGTTTCACGAGGCCACCCAATCTGTGAATCGAAAACAGATAGCAACACACACACACACACACACACACACAGATCTTTCAATACACTATAGGTAATATTTTTGCAGGTTTATGTAGGGAAGGCTATTTCCAGGAACAAGGCATAGTAGGAAATTATGCATTATATTTTCTGTACTATATGCTCAAAAATAGGTCTATACTGTATCTGTAATAAGAGAGCTGCATACAGCTAAAGATCACTGAAGGTCACATGACTCACATAAATATTCCCCAATGCATGGAACTCTTGGAGCGGGACATTAGGCAACAGCGTTACCCACAGCACTGTATTGTACTTAAAGGGTTAGTTCACCACTGGAGTCTGATGGATTACTTTTATGCTGACTGGTCACAATTTACTTGCATTGTATGGACCTAGGGAGCTAAGATATTACTCTAAAAATGTTCGTTTGTGTTCAGCAGAAGAATGTCATACTCAACTGGGATAGCATGGCTGTGAGTAAATGATGAGGGAATATTCATTTTGTTTGAACTATTCCTTTTAGCCAGTGGTTCTCAACCCTGTTTCTGGCACCCCCTAAGCACTACACATTTTGGATATCTAATAATCAAACACACCTGATACAACTCATCAGTTTGTAAGTGGAGACTCCAAGACCTGAACTGGGTGTGTCAGAAAAGGGAGATATACAAAATGTGCAGTGGTGGAGGAGGCTCCATGAACAGGACTGAGAACCACTGCTTTAAGTCAAAATGTTGACATTTTAAACAAAAGCTAAAACAATTTAAACTATGAACCCCCTGTTTAAACTGCTGCCCTTTCGAAGCACAGCAAATGATTACGAGAAGATTTTCTTGATGTAATCATTATGTAGGTGGTGCTGGTGCAGAAATAAAAAAAAATTATGGAGAGATTTCGACCCACTGTTCCCAGTTTTCAAAAGTGAGGTGTAAAGTGAGTTGTTTTTAGTTGTAAATTATGTAATTCAATCAACAGGAATGCATATTTTATTACCCTTTCGGAACATTCGGTAACAATATGTCGAGTTTAGTGTGATTATATTGCCTTATCTACTTACATTGTGTACAACACTGAGTATAATATTTTAAACATGAGATAAAGAGCAGTGATTCCTGTAATGCTATTTAGTGCCAGGATAAACAAAACTGAATCTGAATTAATTCAGAATATATGTTCTTTCTATTGCATTCTTTTTGCTGGCTGCATGCAAAAACATATAGCCAAAACATACAGCATGTAGACTGATTCACAAAACAAATTACCCTGATGAGTCAGTTATTTTAAAGAATCACTTTAAAAGACTCACAATTTCATGAGCTTTCAGTTTGAATTAGTTTAATCAGTCAAATTACTTGAATCTGTCTTAACGTTTACGTACCATGTGTTTCTACTAAAACGTGTAGCTTAAAGGTGCTGTAAGGGATTTTTTTCATGGAAAGGTATGCAAAATATGTTCCTAATATCAGATATTAATTAAATAAGTGTCGTATGATCTTACCTGTCTCTGTGACCGCACCAGACTCTGTAAACAGCAAATAAATATGTGTCTGAGGGCCATAGATATTGACTCATTTGACCTGTCAATCATTTTGCACATTCTCATTGTATTGTAGTCACAGTGAATTAATGAGGTTTAAAGACACTTTTATGCAATGTTGTTCATAACAGTTGTCTGTTGAGGGCACTATTTTTCTAAACAACCATTTCTACGATGTTGGTCTCAATAAAGCTAATTTGTTAGCTTTGGATTGCAGGTTTTGGAAAGAGGGGGCGTGGCTAATTCAATGGTTCAGTCTTGTAGAATTGTTGTAGAATGGCTGAAATCGCTTACAGCACCATTAAGATACACATTCAAAACATAGTTGTTTATATATATATATATATATATATATATATATATATATATATATACACTCACCTAAAGGATTATTAGGAACACCATACTAATACTGTGTTTGACCCCCTTTCGCCTTCAGAACTGCCTTAATTCTACGTGGCATTGATTCAACAAGGTGCTGAAAGCATTCTTTAGAAATGTTGGCCCATATTGATAGGATAGCATCTTGCAGTTGATGGAGATTTGTTTGGAGTTCAGGAGATTGTCTTGACCAGGACCACACCCCTAAATGCATTGAAGCAACTGCCATGTGATTGGTTGATTAGATAATTGCATTAATGAGAAATTGAACAGGTGTTCCTAATAATCCTTTAGGTGAGTGTATATATATATATATATATATATATATATATATATATTTATATATATATATATATATATATATGTGTGTGTGTGTGTGTGTGTTTAAATATTATAGCTATTTAAAATTGATATGTTAATTAATTTTTTTATGACCAAATATGGGACAGATTTCTCTTGGAAACTGATCAAAGCATTGTGTGTTGACACTTTATAATAATGGTCTGTCATTAATGGGTAACTATGCAGAAATTAATGCAGGACAAATGAGTAGTACTACATGAAGACTTTAGTTACTACTATTAACTAATATGGAAAAATGATTAACCAATCAGTAAGTAATGGTGACCTGAGGACTGAGGTAATTCAGTGTTAGGTAATCAATAATTATTGAATTTGATTTGCATCATTGAGAGCTATTAACTAACTATGGCTAATTTAAAATAACTACTAAATAATCATTAATCAAAATATTTACATATGACTAAAATGTGAATGATTATGTTTTTATTGGGAACATGACATAAAATGCACCTTCAGAAAAATATGTTCCTCTATTAATGGTTTATAATGTGTTTTTACTTCATAATGTTCCAGATAACCTTTAACTCCCAAGGAAGGAAACAGTAAGATCTCATTAATTAATAATGCGTTACCATGACCCTCACTTGAGAATAATGGTCCAGATAATTCAAAATTCCTTCATATTTATGTGGCAACACTTGACTCATTACTTATGGGTTACCAGAATTATTATTAAAAAAGAAGACCTTCAGCAATAAAAGACACTGTAGCCATGATTTAGCCAGCTGTTACATTCATAAATGAATTTCCACAAAGAATACACGTGAGGCGCATATTTCTCTGAAGGTGCAATTCATGATCATGTTCCCGATAAAAACACAATCATTCACATTTTATACATAATTAAATATTTTGATTAGTAATTAATTAGTAGTTATTTTAAAATAACCATAGTTAGTTAATAGCTCTCAATGAGGCAAATCAAATTCAATAATTAACACTGAACTACCTCAGTCATCAGGTCACCATTACTTACTGATTGGTTAATCATGGTTCCATTTTAGTTAATAGTAGTAACTAAAGTCTTCATGTAGTACTACTCATTTGTCCTGCATTAATTCCTGCATAGTTACCCATTAATGAAAGACAATTATTATAATGTGTTACACGTTGTGTTGTACTGTAGGCCAGACATGAGTCATGTGAAAGGGCCATGGTGTGGTCACACACACACATAAACAGCACTCTTCTCTTCTACAGTTACAGCAGTCTGTATGTGACTCAAAACATCTTTGCTCTCATTCCTTCTCTATCTGTTTCTCATAATCATTTAACAGTAGTAGCCCTCTCTCTCCAGCTGCTTAGAGCACACTGTAGAGTCCGAGTCAATCACAAAAACTCACACATGCTCTGAATGTGATGTGTGCTTGAGTTAAGACACAGGGAGAGTTAGACTGAGGGTCTTAATGAGCTCCTGTGTTCATGTCTCTCCAGGCCGCAGGGACAGTGACAGTGCAGGACAGTGTGTACAACTCTTGTGTGCTGAGTTCTGCTGTTGCACCTTGGCTGTAATGAATTCAGCTTGTCTTCCAAACTAACTAGCGACCACTGTTGCTGTTAGCATACACAGCAGCACTTCAGAGCTCAGTTGAACACATATGTGCTATATAGATGTGTGCTTATAATCTGCAACATTGTTTTTATTAAAAAATCAAAGCTAAATTTTCTTTTCATGTTCTTGTGTTTCAGTTATCCATTCTTTTGTTTATTGTGTTTGTGAAAGCATGTTTTATTTTTTTAATGGGGTTACCAAAATAGAATGGCAATATATGGAAAACTCATATTTAAAATATACTGTACATGTGTCAGGAACCTGCCTGCCCTGTCTGGTAATTTGTATTGCTTATTAGTGGCAGGATCCTGACAATATGTTCATACATGTTTTTTACTGATATAACGTCACATAATTATACATACAGTATAAGAAACATATATTTCAAAATACTACATCAATGAAACATTTCAAATATGTACTTTATATTACCTATTTTGATGCATATTTTGACAAAAGATACAGTACTTGTACTTGAATACTTGAATAAGTATTATGTAAATAGAAAAGTATGCATAATGGTGATAATTTTTACTGTATTACAGTAATTACAATTTAATTAAAATCTCGTGAAAAAGAGAATCATCTTTGAGAATACTGAGAAAGACAAAACAGATGAAACTCTCTAAATACATTTCAGTACTGAGAGGAAATGTGCTTAAGTTTCAAAAATAATGCAAAAAAATGTATTAAATAATTGAAATAAGGATGCACCGACATAAAACTTTTTTGGCTGATACTGATTGTTTTTTCTCCCCGTTTCTCCCCAATTTGGCATGCTCTAGGTCATCATTGTGGCATAGTGACTCGCCTCAATCTGGGTGGTGGAGGACAAATCTTAATTGCCTCAGCATCTGAGACAGTCAATCCACACATCTTATTGTAATGCCGAACCAGCAGAGGGAGCCCTCACCTGAGTACTGACTGTGTTCCACCCCCTCTGCTTCTTCTGCACTCATTTCCTGTTTGACTGCTATTTAACCAGAGACCATTTTTGTACTCATTGCGAAGTATTGCCAGTTTACCTGCCTTACCGAGCGTTATTTCCTGTTGATCCTGCCTGTCTACTGTGTATGATTCTGCCTGGTTATCTGTTTCTCGATTTTCTGGATTACCCCTTTGTTTTGGTTGCCTTATTGGACTGATGTTTTTGCTTGGACCTTCTGCCTGTCTACTCACTCTTGCCTTTTGGAATTCCCCTTTGTATGTTGAAAGATCTGACTGCTACCTTGGTTTTGACCCTCTGCATGCCTTATCGTATTTGTTTGTGGAAACTGTCTTCAATAAACTTCCGCACATGGATTCTCACTCAGCCTCAGCGTCTCCGTTACAGAATACTTCGCCACCCATGAATCCAGCGGAAGTTTCGAACCTGCAGGCAGCATACGCTTATCAAAGCGATATGTTAAAAGGATACCAGGAACAACTGACCAAGCTCCAATCAGTCAACGAACATCTAACGCGCTACATCCGATCACTCCCACAGCCCACGCCTAAGACGGTAAGCTTTGGTCTCCCTGAAAAGTTTGATGGTACTGCTGAACAATGTAAAGGCTTCATTCGTCAAATCAGACTGTACTTTGATCATCAAGGGGATAAATTCGAATCAGAGGAGAAAAAATGTGCATTCTTAATGACGTTGTTAACGGGGAAAGCTATCGACTGGGCTGCAGCAGTTTGGGACTCTGATTCACGGTTCAGATATTCAGTGGATTATTTCATCCAGCAACTCCGTGAAGTGTTTGAGTACCCCGCCGGAGGCAAAGATGTGTCAACACAACTCATTAACATCACCCAAGGTAACCGCACCGCTGCTGAATATGCTATAGAATTCAGAACCCTTGCTGCACAGAGTGGTTGGAATGATATCGCTTTGAAAGCCATGTTTCACCGTAGTCTCAGCACGGAACTACAAACCGAACTAGCTTGTAAAGGAGAGAATTCCTCTTTTCCTGAATTTGTCACTCTTGCCATTAAAATTGATAACCTCATGAGACAAGCTCCGAAACGCAAGGGCAGCAGGGGAAATCAGGGCAGTTCACAGATTCCAATCACTGTCGAGACACGCATTCACGATGAACCTATGCAACTCAACGTCTCCCGACTTCCTGAAGGGGAAAGGGAGAGGCGTCGGCAACATCAGTTATGCTTTTACTGTGGTGAAGCAGGCCATCGCAGTCTAGGATGTCCACACAAATCCCAAGTTGTTCCCAGGGTAAATATCGAACATTTCTCCTTACTCAGTAACAAATCATTTACCTTACCCATTACTCTCAGGACTGACACATTGTTTCTTGAATTAACAGCGATGATTGACTCTGGAGCTGCTCTGAATCTGATTAATAAAGACATTGTCACGAAGTATAACATCCCCATACAACCATGTACCCCACCTATCAAAATCAAGGGCATCGATGACACACTCATTGGAGAGGGGATCACTCATCAAACAAAAACTCTCACACTTAATGTTGGTTTGTTGCATCAAGAGTCTATCACATTGTATATCGTTGATTCCCCCAAATTTGAGATCATCCTGGGACATCCCTGGCTATCTATTCACGACCCTGACATTTCCTGGTATCATGGCGAGCTGACTCATTGGTTCACATTTTGTCTAAATCACTGCTTCCCCACTGAACCCCAACCATGTCTCACAACCAGCATTGAAAGTCCAGATACCCTCAACACTGTGAACATCCCCGCCTATTACTACAATCTTTCTGAAGTCTTTAGCAAAACCAAGGCCGCACAGCTACCACCACACCGACCCTGGGACTGTGCTATTGATCTGCTTCCCAATGCCATGCCTCCCAAAAGCAAAGTTTACCCTCTCTCCCGGACTGAAAGTCAAGCAATGGAAGACTATATTGAAGAGGCTCTGAACTCAGGTTTTATTCGTCCATCTACATCTCCAGCAGCTGCAGGGTTCTTCTTTGTGGAAAAGAAGGATGGAGGACTAAGACCCTGCATCGATTACAGAGGACTAAATAATGTGACTGTCAAATTTCGTTATCCCCTTCCTTTAGTACCCTGTGCTCTAGAACAGCTGCGGGAAGCCACCATTTTCACTAAACTGGACTTAAGAAGTGCCTACAACTTAATTAGGATAAGAGAAGGTGATGAGTGGAAAACTGCTTTTCTCACCACCAGGGGGCACTATGAGTACCAAGTTATGCCGTATGGGATGGCCAACTCACCCGCCATTTTCCAGTCATTCATCAATGAAATCTTCAAGGACCTTCTCAACCAGTTTGTGATAGCCTATATTGACGACATTCTTATCTACTCCAAGTCTGAGGCAGAGCATATCAACCATGTTAAAGTCGTCCTCTCTCGATTACTCGAAAATCAGCTCTATGTAAAAGCAGGACAATGTGAATTCCATGTTAATCAAACCTCGTTTCTAGGTTACCACATAAGTCACAATGGAGTAAAAATGGATGAATTAAAGGTTCAAGCAGTTACCGAATGGCCTCAACCCGTAACAGTCAAGGAATTACAAAGATTCTTAGGCTTTGCAAACTTCTACAGACGTTTCATCCGCAACTACAGCACCATAGCGTCCCCCCTAACATCACTTCTAAAAGGTAAACCCACAAAGCTAAGCTGGAATAAAGAAGCCACCAATGCCTTTATCACACTGAAAGAAAGATTCACCTCTGCCCCCATTCTGAAACACCCAGACCCCAGTTTACCTTTTATAGTAGAAGTGGATGCCTCCGACTGTGGAATCGGAGCAGTACTCTCACAGAGACACGGTCAACCAGGCAAACTGCATCCGTGCGCATTCTTTTCAAGGAAGCTAACCGCCGCTGAACGGAATTATGATGTGGGGAACAAGGAACTACTATCCATGAAGGCAGCCATCGAGGAGTGGCGACATTGGTTGGAGGGGGCGGTCCACCCATTTCTAATCATCACAGATCACAAAAATTTGGAATATATCAAAAGTGCAAAACGTCTTAACCCACGTCAAGCTCGTTGGGCTTTATTCTTTACTCGCTTCCAGTTTACAGTAACCTATTGGCCTGGCAGTAAGAACTGTAAAGCAGATGCCCTCTCCCGACGTTACGACTTTCCCACAGAACGTCTCACCACAGAACCCATCCTTCCTCACTCTGTCATCCTCGCTCCAGTTTCCTGGGACATCATGGAGGAATTACAACTATCCTCACTGCCCTCATGACAAACAGTACGTACCACTATGTCTACGTCAACGTATCATGCAATGGATCCACACTTCCATTAGTGCAGGCCACCCCGGTATTTCTCGTACTATTCGTCTGCTACAAAATTCATTTTGGTGGCCTGCAATGGCCAAAGAGGTCACCGCTTATGTAAAGTCTTGTCAAGTCTGTGCCCAGTCCAAAACCCCTAAAGAATTACCCTCCGGTCTCCTACAACCATTACCCATCCCACAACGCCCATGGTCCCACCTATCCATAGACTTTGTCACTGATCTACCTCCCTCCGACAATTGTACCACGATTCTAGTCATTATAGACCGTTTCTCAAAATCCTGTCGTCTAATCCCATTAAAAGGACTACCTACCGCCATGGAAACAGCCCAAGCCCTGTTCCACCATGTCTTCAGAGTATATGGTCTCCCAGAAGATATTGTCAGCGATCGAGGCACACAATTCACTTCTCAAGTCTGGAGAGCTTTCTGCAAACAATTGGATATCAACGTTAGTCTCACGTCAGGATATCATCCTCAAGCCAACGGCCAAGTTGAACGCCTCAACCAAGAAATCGGCAGATACCTACGAACCTACTGCAGTCGAGAACAACATCGATGGTCTGAGTTTCTACCTTGGGCAGAATATGCTCAGAACTCTCTCACGCACACGTCCACAGGCCTGACCCCCTTCCAGTGCGTCCTGGGGTTCCAACCTCCCTTATTCCCGTGGTCTGGCGAACCTTCCTCAGTCCCAGCGGTGGACGACTGGATTCAACGTAGCGAGAGAGTGTGGGACAGTGCACACGTCCGTCTCCAGCGGGCCGTGAGAACACAGGAGTTCCAGGCCAACAGACGACGTCGCCCACCTCCTCTCTACCAACAAGGACAACAGGTCTGGCTCTCGACAAAAAACATCAAGTTACGGCTGCCAAGCAAGAAACTCAGTCCAAGGTATGTTGGCCCTTTTAAGATTCTCAAGAGAATTAATGAGGTAACTTACCAATTGGAGCTTCCTGAGAATTACCGTATCTCTCCCTCTTTCCATGTCTCCCTCCTCAAACCGGCCCACCCGAATGCTGACCCTGGTCATGAGACCCCAGAACCACCACCTCCTTTGGACATTGATGGTACTCCTGCTTATCAAGTGAATGAGTTACTAGACTCAAGACGAAGAGAGGGTCGGCTCCAATATCTGGTGGACTGGGAGGGCTATGGACCTGAGGAGAGATTGTGGGTAGTCGCCCGGGACATTTTGGATCCATCTCTCATCCAAGAATTTCATCGAGCCAGACCTGACCGACCAGCGCCACGACCACGGGGACGCCCACGTCGAGCTCCAGGAGTCGCTCCTAGAGGAGGGGGTTCTGTAATGCCAAACCAGCAGAGGGAGCCCTCACCTGAGTACTGACTGTGTTCCACCCCCTCTGCTTCTTCTGCACTCATTTCCTGTTTGACTGCTATTTAACCAGAGACCATTTTTGTACTCATTGCGAAGTATTGCCAGTTTACCTGCCTTACCGAGCGTTATTTCCTGTTGATCCTGCCTGTCTACTGTGTATGATTCTGCCTGGTTATCTGTTTCTCGATTTTCTGGATTACCCCTTTGTTTTGGTTGCCTTATTGGACTGATGTTTTTGCTTGGACCTTCTGCCTGTCTACTCACTCTTGCCTTTTGGAATTCCCCTTTGTATGTTGAAAGATCTGACTGCTACCTTGGTTTTGACCCTCTGCATGCCTTATCGTATTTGTTTGTGGAAACTGTCTTCAATAAACTTCCGCACATGGATTCTCACTCAGCCTCAGCATCTCCGTTACACTTATCATGTAGCTTGTTGAGCGTGTTATGGTGACCACGAGGAAATTACCCAACAAGACTCTACCCGCCATCCTGACTGGAGTCACTCAGCATGCCCTGGATTTGAACTTGCGACTCCAGGTGTGGTGGTCAGTGTCTTTACTTGCTGAGCAACCCAGGCGCCCTGGCTGATACCGATTTAAAAAAAATATATATTAATATAATATTTTGCCACTTTATTTTGTCATCAGATTGCTGTTTTATTTTTGGAAAATGCTTTAAAAATTTACAAAGAGGTACAAAAGTTTTTTAGTTTTTTTACTGTTCTAAAAATAAATAATTTCCATTGAACATAAATTGGATCTGCTGAACACATGACAGGCCAACATTTTTAAGAGTGCAATAAAGAAAGATAAATGGAAGATAAAATGATAAAAATACAAAATCATATTTTTTTATATTTTTTATTTTGTACATCTAAAAATGTTTTGCACATCTGTTTTTTGTAGTTCAAAACAACAGAACTCAGAGTTTACATGTAGGTACTGTTTATGATAGAACATTTCAAATTCATACAATACATATGTTGGGCAATTCCATGGAAATGTCAACCACAGCATGGAAAAATAGAAATTTTAAAACAAAGGAACAAAATCCCTCTAAGTGTGTATTATATTCGTATAATGGACAAGAGATCAGTGCTGAATGCAGACTGCCTTTATTTTAAAACACAGCCTTTTAAAGTTTTGTGATTTCAATCTTAATTCAGTCAATCATGCATCATTAATAGATATCATACAGATGCCTCAGAAGTCAAAGTCTGCTGGTTTCAAAGCATTTTGGATGGTTTCCCTCATCATGTAGCCTATAGGTAAGTGTTGCTTTCACAACTGTATCGTCTGTTTATGGCGTTTTTTCTGCATTAACATGAGAACATGAGTCCTTAGGTGTGCCAACCCTTCTACATATTGTGGCTATTATAATTTTTGTGTTGTAAAATTTGTTTATTACAAATTAAATATAAATGAATCATATCAGCATTTTCATGCTTATAACAATATGCCAATGATATGGATTTGGTCAATAATTTGCCAAATAATATTGGCAGCCGATAAATCAGTGCATCCCTAATCCTAAACCAAAAAAGCGTCATTTATTCATATATTTTTATTATAATGTGGAATGTGACTAGTTCTTAATTTCTGTTTTTCCACAATTACTCATTTTGTCTCTATCTCAGTCTCTTTCAGTCCCACCTCTAACGTCTACATTTTCTTCTCTCCTGTGTCTCTGAACATCTCTCATTGCCCTCTGTCATATTGTTGTGTGTGATTGCTAATGTAAAAGTAGCCATCTTAGGTGAGACAGTTAAAAGAGAACTCTGGGAAAACAGACTGATGCTCGCTGGCACAAGGTTAAAATGCATGTGTATGTGTGCTTTTTATTGAAACAGAGAAAAATAAAACAGATATGTCATGAGTGATCTCCCCCTTCCATCCTCAACTGTCTTCCTTTCACTACGTCTTTGTTTGTTCAGTGCATGGTAACTGGTTATTGAAGTGTTTCTGCTAAAATCAGTACTAAAATCCATAGAAGTTCACTCTCAGAGTGCTTAACCTCTTCCAGTCCACTGTTAGTCCTTTCATCTTCCTCAGCACGAAAGATTTCAGGGCCATTTTTAACACAAATACATGCACTAACACATATACACATACACCACATTGTTGAATACTCCCGGTGTAATTGAGGACGGTCAGAAAAACAACCATTTGTGTTTAACAAATAGCAAAGTTGAAGGATTTTTCTTTACAGCAACCAAATCAAGCAAAGACGTGGAAAATCTATGAATGTCCCTTTCCATTACACTGTTTTAGATTGCTTTCTATAAAAAGGGGATGCTCTATATAGTGTCCCAGTAGCAAGGCAAACTGTGAGTGTTTGATGGTATTGGCTATGGGCCACTTTGATGTTGACTGTCAATAGCAGACCCCTATTATCTTTAAAGAAGTGTTTTTGAGCTGAAATGGCATCATGCTTTGAGGATTAGCTTGCAAGAATGGTACAATGAAACTCATCAGGATTCAAATATACACACTCAAGCTCAATTATACAATAACAAGCATGTTATCAGTGACATGCATATTACATAACAAAAAAAGCCAGATCTGATAATTAAGAGAAACATGGGTAATCATTCACAGTTAATTCACAAAATATGTACTGTAAGTGACACCGCATCCAAAAAACTAAAGTAATTAGTGCGAGTAGTATGTTTACACTGAAAATGCAGCAAAAAGAAATATACTTTAAGTACCCGGATAATGCACTTTTTTAACTGTCAAAACAGAGTGTGGAATGTTGGGCACTTCATGCACTCAGCACATGTGGCTTGCCGTACATCTACAATGAAGAATGTAGCGGCAAGCGAAAATTCAGTGGATAAAGCTCCTTACAAATGTGAGCTGAATGCTTTACCATCACCCCAACCTGTGTGAATATGTACATTGTTCATCATTGTTTAAGATACAAGTGTTAACTGAGTTTAGCTAATGCGCTACACTATATTTACATTGTAATATATCAAACCATGATCAAGTTCATGTTCATTTATGCATTAGATTTATTCCCTTTTCACGTGATTGCAAGACCAGTTTGATTCTGCATCTGATCTCATATCACTTGCCAATCATTCTTCTTCTCCAGCCAGCCATTGAAGTGATCCATGACTAGTCGACACTGACCCAACACATCGACTAGTGGCAAAACAAATCCCCTAGTATAACCCCTAATAAAAAGACATCAATCCTTGGGTAAAGCCTGTTCTTAAACTGTCTGCAGAGATTACACCCATGGTCGGCAAATCCACTACATTTCCTTCTGATTTATCAAAGCACCAAAATCTTGTATCAGTCTTTGCCCTTTGAGTGTTATGGACAAATCAGCTGACTACAAAATGTCAAATGTAATTGAAATTTGGGCTTCAAAACACATTCTTGTCTCACCTCCACCTACTCACCTCCTTGTTGGCATTAATCTCAAGGGCTCTCAACAAAAGCGGTCTGATCTTGCAGAACTGACCATCCATAACATCTTGGCCTCTTTTTTGCTCTAAGCTCACATGCACATGATAAGTTACATCACAGCATCTAAGAAGTATGATTAAATACTTCACCTCAGTTTGGAGCAGAAAGACAACCCCATTGGAATTCATTTAGATTTACACTCAGGCTTCTCACAAGAAACCATTGACACTCACAGCTGCTTGGAGCAGGAGAAGTTCAGTGAAATTGATCTCTCTAGGCTGGTGGGTAATCACTGAGATAGAGCCAACCGGATCCGGCTCTGCTTGATGGCTGAGCAACCTTGGCCTTAGCCAAGCACTTTGTTCACTGCTGTTCCTCATCTCTATTTGAGGAAATTCAGCCAACTCAGCTGTGTGACCCTTGGATGGTCATCCTGAATTAACAGGTATAACTAATTAGGTTTCTTCATCTACTTCAGCAGTAAAGGCCTGTTCACACCAAACAATTTTTTTTCCGGTGCAATTGTTTGTTCTTAACAAGCTTTTAAATGGGAGAAATGGATTCCATTGCCACTGTTCAAACTGGGTCCGACAAATCGTTCGTCGATAATATGAGTGTTTTTTTTACAGAGAGTGATCGGATTTATATTCTCATTGGACTGCGATGAAAACTGACTGACCAGTGAGATCATTTGTGTTAATGTAATTAATAAAGTCACTGCAGCTGCTCAATCCAGAACGATGGTGGCACTAATCAAATGGCAAACACTGGCATTGGACGTGCTTCTGATACACACCCCTGAAAATTAAATACTTAAACATTTATAGTTGCAGTTCATTAACCCTTTGTACTGCAAGCATAAACCCAGTCAATTTTGAAAGTTTGCTTAATAAATATTGTACATTAAGTCAAAATACCATATGTATTTTCACTGTGCCTGTCATATTCTCATAGCCTTAAATATAGCAGCGAGGTTTGGCAACTTGTTTGTTTGTTTCTTTTATATTGTTTTTAATATTATGCATGATAGGTTGAACTGCGATGCGCCTCACTGATCTCTGCCTTTATCACCTTGGTCTAATGATGGTTTACACTCTTAAAATGGAATACATAGACAATCAATAAATTGCCAAAAAAAGCCTTCATCAGCCAACTAACAAAGGACAAGTCAAGGTATTGAAGTTGCCATCAAAGCCCTGACCTCAATCTGAGAGAAAATGTGTAGGCAGAACTGAAAAAGTATGTGCAAGCAAGGGGGCCTAAAAACCTGACTCATTTACACCAGTTCTGGAGGAATGGTGTAAATTCTAGCAACTTATTGTGAGAAGCTTGTGGAAGGCTACCCAAAATATTTAACCCAAGTTAAACAATTTAAATTCAATGCTACCAAATACTAACAAAGTGTATGTAAACTTCTTACCCACTGGGAATGTGATGAAAGAAATAAAAGCTGAAATAAATAATGTTCTGTACTATTATTCTGACATTTCAGATTCTTAAAATAAAGACAGGGATTTGTTTCTACGATTACATGTCAGGAATTGTGCAAACTGAGTTTAAATGTATTTGGCTAAGGTATATGCACACTTCTGACTTTGACTGTAAATAAGTAGTATTGGCATTATATTCATGTTGTTGTTAGCCAGATGGAGTTTTGTGTTCCATGCCACAGTTGCCTTCAGCTTACTCACTGGGTTTCAAAATACAAATATTATTTAATTACTTATTTTATACACACTACATTATCGTATTTAATCAAACTACACACTGACAACTCTAAGACATTATAGATATTACAGAATAATTTTCTGTTAATGCAAGATTTTCTGTAAAGCTGCTTTGAAAAGACATGCATTGTGAAAGGTGCTTTACAAATACAAATGACTTGGCTTGATATCTTAAACTATTCCATGTGTATTTATATCACTGAACCTTGTGTTTTATTATCCAGGCATTAATCCAGACATTATAAAAAGACAATTCGGGAGTCTGTTTGGAATACATCAACACCATGGAAAGAACATAATGAAACAGTTATGACCAAATAAGGTCAATAATTGCTTTAACAGCATTAAATCTATGTATCTCTTATGTATCTCTTGCATTGAATGCTGAACCTCCTTGGCCAGAGACTGGTATAAATATTTGTAGAACAGCAACAATATTGCATACTGTACATGGTGTGAAATAGTTTTCTGTAAAATGTTTTATGGACTCGGTGTGAATAGACCTTTCGTTGGAATTTTGTCTCACAAAATTGTCATGGATTTGGTATGAACAGGCCGTTGTGGCAGTAAAAAGACCTGTAATGAAATATTGTATAACTAACAGAACTGTCCAATTTCCCAAAAAGCCCAAATCCTTAATGGGGTTGAACGCGGTGATCCAATAAATTTTGGCACTTAACATCACAAAGATTTTAAACAATCATATTATAAATATTAAAAATCCCTAGAAGTACTTATACACTTAAAAATGTATGAGTGTCAGTGCAACAAAATACCATGTGGCAGTATACTTCAAAGAAAGTTAGCGCAAGCACACATTTCAAGCAACACGTGATGTGACAAACTACACCTGTTAGATGCCGTTTACAGAGGATGTGTTCTTGCATTCATCTGCACTATTTTTTCATAGTTTTTCTGTGTAAACTTTCACCATTGTGAAGCGTCTCACTGTTTTCATTTTCTTGCACTATAAGCAATGCGTTAGTAAGTTCCCATGTCAAATTTTAAAAAAGGTCTCATACTCTGCTAGGACACCTGTGTAAACATAAGGGAAACTGACATCATATATCCATTAATATAAACTTGGCACCAGTTGGTTAAAAATAACTGCAAAAATGTCAATTTTAAAAATAAATTTGTTTTCAAATACCAATATTTTATATTTTGTATCTATCGACATTCATACATCTTTAAGTGTGGCGTAGGTGTCCAAATACTTGTTGGGGTCACTGTACATTAAATCAGACCTCATTCTATACATATAAATGATATTTGCATACTTATTGTACATACAGAGCAAAAAAAAATCAAAAAAATACATACAAATTATACACATTAATGTAAATCTTCTCTGTCCATGTAGAGAATGTGAACCCTGCCAGAATCTTCCTAAACACATAAGCAAGAAGTTTTAAAATCCATTAACCAGGACTTTAGCACTTCCTGCTATTAAGTGTAAGAGTTTGAATGATCTGGGTAAATGTATGTGTAGGCCTTTGATGTGTACATAATGAAGAGACAAGACTATAGTCATCTTGAAATTTTATTTGGAACATTTCTTACTGAACTTTACATACAGCACTGAAGTACCACCTGGTGAGTCCTTGGATTGCTAAACGCACAGCTACTAATGTGCACTGCCGCATTAATACATTTATAGAATACATTTATTTGCATGCAAAAAATAAAATAAAATCACACACACACACACAATTCCTAAGCACCCAAGCAGCCTTATAACCACACACATAGGCTACCCACACAGTATCTGTTTACATTTAAGATCTAAGATCTGTCTCTGTGTTCTGATCACAAGCCATCTGCTGAGACACGTTCCTGTTTACACCTGGTAGCAACAACCAACTTAAATACATCCACTGTAACCACTTGTGATAGGATTTCAAAAGGAGGTTCTGTGATTTTGAGACTACATACAGTATATCACTCGCTATTGCAGTGCTGTGTTACTGCATACTGATGATGCAAAGTATGAAATCCAGTGCACCGCTTCTCCCAAATATACTTAAATGTAAATTTTCAAGCTAAATTCTGAGCTAATTTAGTGGAGTACATCTAGTATCTGAATGTATCTGCCAGGGTGCACCAGGAAGGATTATGCACCTGGGAAACACTTACGTCCGAGTTGGGCAATTGTTATTGCGAAATGTCATACATTTAAGTCTGAAATAAAACATCAAAGTCAAAATAAAACAAAAACACAATGAAGGAAGGCAAAAGGTAGTTTTCCTTTGATTTTCTGTGCTTGGTCATTCAGATCCTCTGAACATGCAATTACAATATTTCCATCTCCACTTGAAGGCCGATATAGCATTAACACTACAAATACAATGTGGTCACTACCTCTGTAAATTGTTTGACTGATTGAAACTAATTAAATAAATAATTATGAAATAATTATTATTATTAATAATAAATCCATCTGTACAGGTTACATTTTCAGCCAACTCGTCTAACAAATATTTAATTGCAGATGGCTCTTTAGCTTGATGGGCACAATTGGGCATCTGATGGGCATGTATTATTCCAATATATTTAATGTGAATCTTAAATTGTGCTGTTCAGACAGATAAAGTAAACATTTCATTACAAGCTCATCATTTCAATGACTAGAGTCAGAATTGCATGTTTTTATTAAAGTTTTTTCAAAAATGTTAGATGTAGATTTGCAGAGTACTTGTGTTGTTATGTTAAAATCAGGTACAATTGAGAGCCTAACCTTAGCATCCACACACACGTGGGCACCCACAAATACACACGATCCTCATGCAGCGTGCATTCAACTAATGTGAATGGACAATGATAGCCAAAAGAAGTCAGCTAATTAATCTGTATTCATCTGAGAAAAATATCTGCATTTCTCTAAGATTATAATCATAATGTAGTGCTTTTGAAAAAGCTGCTCTCAAACATGATGCTCTCAAGTTGCACGGCTTAGGCGGTGAGTTTAATTGTTTTGTTTTACCAATAAGAGGCTCTTCTTTTATTCTAATACAAAGAGAATACATTTTTGGATCTTAGGAATTTGCAACCCAGTTTACTTATACTGTATAATATGACATGATATTTCAGAATGAAACAGGACATGAAAATTGTAATATAATTGTTGATGAAAAGTGGGCATTTCATTCCAGAATAAAGCCAGCTTAAGTAATGCTTTACAATAAGGTTCCATTAGTTAACATTAGTTAATTCATTAGGTATTGTGAACGAACAATGTACAATATATTTTTGTTAATGTTAGTTTAATGTATCAAAATATGGTGGAATTAACATTAAACAAGATTCATAAATGGTGTAAATAGTTCATTGTTAGCTCATGTTAACTAATGTGCTAAACTAATTTTACCAAATGGAACAATATTGTAGTGTTACCAACACTTTTATTATTTGCTGACATTTCTGTAACCCTTAATACATTAAAATTGACATTAAATAATGTTATACCGCAGATCTCTTGAATGCTTGATTCTGATTGGTTGATGTACATTCTAAGGTGTGCAATTATTTTCCAGTAAATGCACGGCTGTCACGATTCACTGTTGTCTGCCCTGTGTTTCTCCCCTGTCATCTGTTCCCAGACTACACTTCCCATATTCCCTGCTCTCGTCACTGCCAGCTGTTCTTCATTGTCCTCACCTGTGTTTCATTTAGTCATTATCCTTTGTGTATTTAAAGCCCTGTTGTCTGCTCATTCCTTGTCAGTTGTTGAATGTATTTAGACCTACTGTGTTTTGCCTGTCCCTTTCATGGATGTTTGATTTTGTACCTTGTTTGTTATTATTTTTCATTAAAATCCTAGCTGCATCTAGAGCCAGCTCACCTGACTTCCTTCAATCGCCACAGAACAACTGACCACAAATGGATCTAGCGGTGTACTTCATCCAACTAAGCCAGGTGGATTTATCAATTCGAGAGATCTCCAATTTCTTCTCCACCATTGCCGTCCATACCGGTTTTGAAGACACAACCATTAAAGACAATGTACCGGATCAGACTACCAACGTGCCGGTGGAGGAAATTGCTGGAGATTGCATGTGGAAGGAATATGTGAGGCTAGTTCTAAGACAGTAGATGAAGAGGAACTACCCCTCTCAATTCCGGCTCTGCCCTCAGAGTCTTCAACGGCTCTGCCCTCCCCTGTTCTTGTGGCTGTCCACGCAATCTGCTCTGGTCTCCAGGGCCTCCTGGCCATCTGCTCCAGTCTTCCTGGTCTTCATGTCCATCTAGGCCCTTTCTTTGCCCTGTTCCGCTCATCCCCTTGCCTCTGGTGCCCCCTTGAACTGACTGTTTTCCTTTTATTTATTTATTTTTATCCACACACCCCATGGACAATTTTTATTTTATTTTTTTCTGTTTTTGGGAATGTCTAGTATCAGCTCCTTAGAGGGTATGTGTCATGAATCACTGTTATCTGCCCTGTGTTTCTCCCCTGTCATCTGTTCCCCATAAACTACACTTCCCATAATTCCCTGCCCTCATCACTGGCAGCTGTCTCCTATTGTCATCACCTGTGTTTAATTGTCCTTGTGTATTTAAAGCCCTGTTTGTTTGCTCAACGGTTGTCAGTTGTTGAATGTATACATATCTTATTCAAAGCTCTGTTCTTGCTTCCCTGTGTTTTTGGTTTTTCTTTATATTCTGAGTTACCTGGTTCATCTTTAGCTGCATTTACATCCTCATTTCTCGCCTGCCTCTTCACAACGGCTATGAATTAGTTACTGGTCTTGACCGCAAAACAGTTCCATATAATTTTGCCACTTGATTTCAGTTATTTCAAAGAGCCGTACAGGCTAACCTCAGCAAAATAACTATATAAAATATTGACATATAAAGACATCAAACAATGTCTATAATATCCTAATATTATTTAGATTTCAGTTGAAAGGTGCTCTTGCTTTTTTTTTCCTAGTAAGACCTTAGATATTAGGGTAAAAATCATATTCTTGATAATAATTTTTGTATTGTTTTCCTGTAAAAATATCTAAAAATCCTTAAAACAAGATCAGCTTGATTAGTTTTGTTTTAGAAACAACACTGCATAAAATATATATATATATATTTTTTAGAGAATGTATTTTAAACATGTGCATGTAATCTGTCGTGGAATACATTTCAAAAGTAACCCTCCCAACCCTGTCCACACACATGCATACGTACGCACACACATAGAGACTTGAGTCATGACCAACGTACCCCTGCAATTTGATCAATACAACATTTACTATATAATCTGAAACTAATTTTAATATTTAACGCCTCATGCTCTCCCTCTCTCATCCACACTAACACACACACATACACATCACACATACAAGCTGTACACAGAGCCGCCTTCAGTCAACGGACCCCCGCAACTAAATAAAACGGTTCTGTAGCAATGGGACAGCTATAAGTATGGTGACACTGAGAAGTATACTTAAACTTACATCTTGATGATTTTTAGCGATGTTTCTGCTGATGAGAGCCGCAAAAACAGGTAATCCAACAGAATACTGTAACCTGTTTTCTTTCTTTCTCTAGCTTTTGGTCATGCATGCACACAAGCCACGCACTACCTTGCTACTTTAGTAGTTGTTCCAGTAAAGCAGTGCAAGCCTCCGTTGCTAGTTCTAAAGTGGCATTTTCGAAGTAAAAATGAAGGCTCGGGCTGTACCAAAACAAGACGCTGAATCTGTAGAAAGTAGTTCCACTAACAAGAGTGTTTTAAAGTATTTTTCAGCCTTTCTGTGTTGGTTTGCAGGCACACTGCATGGTGAGTTCAAAGCAGCACGCTACGCAGGCATTGACGCTCTAACACAAATCATGAATGCAGCTTCATGATTGCTGTATCAAAGCGGATAGCCACAGTCCACTGACAAATTAATATTGTGGAGGATGAGAGTTTAAAAGATTTAATGCCCATTACAATGAATATGCAACTTATGGGGTGACTAGTTCTTTCAATTAGTCAAACTCCCACTTAAATTGGTGCTATATTAGTGCATGTAAGCTGTGGAAGGCTTTATTTGGAAAATATTAATTAAGCATTATATTACAACATATTGTTTTGTTTTCTTACCTAAGATAGAAATAAATTATGCACTAAATATGTTGTAAGTTTAACATGCTCTCTCTTTCCAAAACCCTGAATGCATTGATTTCATGTTGATTTTAAAGTTATGTCACTGGAAAATGATATGGACAAGTATTGCTCCTGCAAGTGAGTAGAAGGCAACAGGGTGACAAAGAGGTCAAATATTTTTGATCTGCTCCCACATTTTAAGTCACTTTGATAAAGAAACACATATTGATTTTTAACTATAAAATTAGTATGCCTCTACTCCAAACAATCGTTAACATATACTGTAAAAATTTAAATGTTGCCTGATTTACTTTAAGCATAAAACTCAAAGTGTGTTTCTGGAACACATTTCTGTGTCTCTGGGACTCAAAATGAAGGAGCTGGTCACATTTGGGCATCACATTTGGGCATCATCATCATAACAAAAATAAAAAGCAAGCAGTAATTTCCATTGATGTTTCCTTTTCTAACATTCCAAAAATTGCCCTTTTGGAATCTTTTGAATAGACATAATTTAATGTATGATTTTCTTTCAGGGTGATAGTATAATCACATTACTAAATATAACTTTAAACTAATTCATATCAACTGACAGGAGACTAATTGCCTAATTACTAACATAATTTCTCGTTAAATGTGTGCTTTGCAGATAAATTCTAGTTGTCAAAACTACTGTCACAAATACTCAAATTTAGAATGTCAAAGAACACTTCAGAACAAAAAATGGGTATTTTACAACATGTAAGTGCATTTTCTCTCTGCAATGTATGGCATCAATAGGCAAGAAAATCATGCCGTGAATCACAACACAATGCATCTTTCCACGGAAGGCTTTGAAAATGATCCACTCGATCAATGAAAATAGGGTTACATTTTGTTATTGTTATATGTACCACTGCAGAAAGCGATCAGCGATGCTATAACCCCAAATCAGATATTATAAACCGTCATAGGGAGCAGAAATGAGATGGCGTTTCAAGCATACTGTACAAACCAATTTCAGCTCAATACCCTAAGGGTGCTCCAGGATTGCAGTTCAACTGCTAGTTCTAGGCGAATCCAACAAATCACATCAGTGGATTTGACCGTAAGAATAACTTTGTTTTGAGGCACTCTGGGTTCTGATGTTATAGGTCAAAAATTCACACTTTCAGTGAATAGCCTCAGAGTTCAGTTACATTCAGCATTAGCTGCAGTGTGGTAAGACTTGCTATGTGCTTGTCTTGTTCTGCAGTATATTACTGCAGATGGAAAAAGAGTGAGTGTGCGTAGATATATTATATGGTAATGATTTTAGAATAATGAGTGCATGCTCTTATATTTTTTTCCTGTTCTGCAGTTGCTTGTTATCTCTCAGAGTAAGCAGGCCAGAGCAACAGGTTTCAACCACCAGACACCCACGCATGCACAAACACACAAGCACACGCACACACAAAATAAGAATGATCCAAATAATTCTACTTGGCTAATCTTTAATAGTCTTACCATGCTGTCTTGTTCTTTTAGCCTCATTTTATGTAGATATTATCTTTTCTGTTTTTATATGACAATGTATACTGTAAATAGATTAAGCTGTGTATTGCACATAATTATTGCTCAACGGGGCAGTTTTAACTGTACATGAGATGGATAGGCTGAGGTGCTCAGAGCTCTGTAGCACCTGACAGAAGGCAACAGATCAAAAAGGTAGTGGGCTGGCTGAATGGGTCCAGAGTGATTTTTCCAGCCCTTTTCCTCACTCTGTAAGTGTACAGTTATTGAAGGGAGGGCAGGGGGTAACCGATAATCCTCTCAGAAGTCTGAACTGTCCTTAGTATTCTTCTGATATCTGATTTCATAGCTGCACCAAACCAGACAGTTACTGGAGAGCAGAGGACAGACTAAATGACTGCTGAGTAGAATTGTATCAGATGCGTCAGTGGCAGGTTGAACTTCCTCAACTTGCGAAGGATATACAGCTTCTGCTGGGCTTTTTTCACAATGGAGTCAATGTGGGTCTCCCACTTCAGGTCCTGTGAGATGGTAGTGCCCAGGAAACTGAATGACTCCACTGCTGCCACAGTGCTGTTTAGAATTGTGAGGGGGGTCAATGTTGGGGTGTTCCTCCTAAAGTCAACAATCATCTACATTGTTTTGAGCGTGTTCAGCTCCAGGTTGTTTTGACTACACCAGTGAGCCAGCTGTTCAACCTCCCTTCTGTATACAGACTCATCGTCATCTTGGAAGAGGCAAATGACCTCGGAGGTGCAGTCATTTGTATACAGGGAGAAGAGTAGTGGAGACAGCACACATCCCTGGGGGGCACCAGTGCTTATTGTACATGTGCTGGAAGTTAATTTCCCCTGTCTTTACAGTCTTTACTACAGGTTTTTTGATTTTAGTTTCTGCCTGTAGGTTGGAATAAGATGAACCAGACAGTGATCAGAGATTCCCAAAGCTGCTATAGGGATAAAGCGATATGCATCTTATATTGTTGTGTAGCAATGATCCAGTATATTTCTGTCTCTTGTTGGGCATTTAACAACTGAGTATGGGCTGAGTAGAAAGGCTTTCAGTTAATAAAGGTGCTTCCAAATTAGGACAGCACATCATCTTTAACATTGCTACATCTATACACCAGCATTCATTGGTGTACAAGCATGTTTTACCACCTCTCATTTTCCCCGTTAACTCTGCGATGTGATCAGCTCTGAACAGCTGAAAGCCTGGCAAATGTAATGCGCTGTCCGGAATGGCATAACTCAGAATAGGTTGAAAAGTCCTTGTTTGTATGGGTGAGGAGATGTAGTTCATCCTATTTGTTAGGAAGAGAGCAGAGATTCGCAAGATGAATTCTCTGCAGTGCTGTTCGTAAGCCGCTATCCTCGCTTGCGTCTCTTAAACAACACAGCTGCGCCACCGACTAAAATGTCCAGCAAAGCGTCCGAATAGTCAAAAACCGGGAAAAAATTGCCTGGTATGTGCTGCCGAGTATTCAGCAGTTTGTCCCTGGCAAAACTGATTGGAAAAAGATTACATAACACAGGAAAAACAAACTAAAACAACAAAAGAATTGGATAGCTCCACACCGAGGCAGGCATCCATGGCTCCATCTTGATCAAAGTTTTTTATTGAAAAAATACAATAAAAGAAAGCAAATGAGATCTTGAAAACAATGAGACAATGAAAACAATGAGATCTTTATAATGACAAATACAGAATAAATTAAAATCGAGTTACTATTTGCAATAGGTGTAAATAGCACCTGCCACACAACACGGCTATTTGCACTCCAGTAAAAACACAGGAATTGAAGACAAACTGTGCCCACTAGTGTCGCTGCAGTTGCATAGGGTATAACGACAATGTGGTTGTGCATTTTTCGTGCAGACTACCTGGGTTCAGTTCTGCCTTTTGTCCCAATTTTTTCCCATTCTTTTTCCTGTTCCCACTCCTAATATTTCCTTTAATTCTACTATAATAATAAATTAAATGAATACAAAGATTGATTGCCTTAATCATGGTTATTCATAGTAATATTGTGGTAACCATGTACTGTAAGTTCTAGTTTTAATACAATTAACCATTGAGAGGTTTAGGGGTTGGTGTAGGGTGTCTCTAGAACTCTAATAAACACAATAAACACATTGTGGTGATTCCACTATACTGTATGTTAGTATATAATTAGGGGTGCAGATAGTATCCACTACTATTTGCGCCAGTGTGCAAGTGTGTAGCCTATTAATTTAATTTCACATTAATATGTGTCAATACAGGGTGCTCTACATATTATCTGTTCTCAATGTCTCTTTGTCTCAATGACAGCATAATGCACAGAGCAAATCAGATTAACAACTACCTTTCATTCGTATTAATTTGCTCTCATAGTTTCCGATTCTGAAATTTATTGATAAATCACTTTGAGGGTGCAATTTGATTCATTTGCATCTAGACCACCCTTTATTATGCACATTTGGAGACTCGCCTCAAAATTACATATTCATTTTGGGGAAACACGCAAAAGTTGCCAAGATGTGCCATTTTGCGCATCTGAAAGACAGAGTCTTTAAAAGACGTTAGAAAATCATCTCTCTCTGATGATTGTGAGATCTTGAGCATCTTTTTATAATATAAAAAACTGAAAGATGACTTAAGCAAATGTTTTGCCTAACATCTCCATTTGTGTTCCATGAAAGAAAGAAATTCATATTGGTTTGGAACAACATTAGGGTGAGTAAATGAAGACAGAATTTTTATTTTGGGGTAAACTATCCCATTTATGTAAATGGGTGTGGCAGTGGGGGCATGGTCAAGTGCCCATCCGGAGAGAGAGAAGCAGTAAGTGCACTTACACCTGAGCCAAATTATGACTAACACCTGTCTCTAATTACAGTGAGCACGGGGAGAGCGGCATAGAAAGAGCCACACCGCCAGCAGAGGAGAGAGAAAACAGGTTCCTTCAACTCAGGTACGAGCTTTTCTGGCTTTTCAGGGGCACCACGACACGCTAACTTCACAAACTCTTTAGCTTCACAAACAACTTCAGATTCACAACTTGTGTTAGTCATAATTTGGCTCAAGGAATAAGTAGGGAGTGCAATCAGAGGGGAGCAGGTGGAAGCAGGCAAGTAATTATCACCGTGATCAGCGTCTCCCCAGGATCGATCAGCGTTCCCATGGAAATACTGATCACACGTGCCAGCTCCACCTGTGAGACACGAGTGAGAGAATAACAAACCACAGTGTGAGCCGGCAGACATGCCGGAACTGTGACACCAGTAGCTTGTTTATATATGTCACAGATTTGAGGAAAGCAAACCAAGCTCACTCCTTTTATTTTTATTTCCATATTTATTCTCATCCTGCTCTGTGATTTAATTTGTGAATTGGGAAACATAATGTTCTGGCATCACAGAACAATGGCTAGAAAAGAACCTTGGGCGTATTAAATTTTAATAAGGTTCCCCAGGCAACTTTCCCTCGCCATAATTGCTTTGTGTATTTCCCCTACGGGGACCCTTCTTCTTGTTTGTTATCGACAAAAAGCCATCAAAATCACAGCCAATGAGCTCAGTCTCTCTCTGTCTCTCTCTTTCTCAGCTATTTTCTCACTCACATTCACTCAGCAATAAATTAAACATTAATTAAGCTTTAAAAACAACGTATATATTGATTATTTATCATCATTCTTCTTAATTTTCTCATCCCTGGAAAGAATAAAACATAACACAGTTGTTCCAAAAAGTACTTAGATACTTAAGACACATTTAAAAAAAGAATAGCAAAGCACCAGGTGGCCTATATTTGAAAGAAAGATAGCATGAGCACACTCTTTAAACAAAAAATTTACAAAAATTAGACAAAGACAAATCAAAAATATTTTTATTATTATTATTATTATTATTATTTTTTATTGTTTTAAATTACAAAACAGCAGATATACTGTTCAATATTAAGCTTAAAGTATTTGGATATTTCCTAATTGTCAAACATAGTGGCAAACTGTGATTCATCTGCTAGGATACCTGTTAGAACTTTAAAGGAAATGATACAGTAAAATGACCTTGGGACCAGATGATTAAAAATATCTGCAAAAAATGGCTTGAGACTGTCTACATTGGACATGGACAGGGTGTAAGAAGTATTAGTACTGGAGAAGTTCTAGCATCATTTGTTTAAACATAACACTTAAAAAAAATGCATTATCCAATGCAATAGAGTTTATTTTTAAGTGTGGTGTACATATCCAAAAATCATAGCTCAAAATGTATTCCTATTTTGGTCTTACATCCTGTGATTTTTTTTTTACAAATAAATTGTATTACAATATTATTACATTGTCATTAACACTAATTTGTATCTATAGCAACACTGCTTGATTTCACAATACACAGCTACTGTGGATAGAACTTAAGTACAGCACAACAGCAACAGTTTCTAATACTGTAAAAGTTGGTCAATAAGTTTAGATATTTCATTTTCAATGAGCATTGCATCACTCTAGGGTGGTAGGCGGATATCAAGGTATTAGTAACATGGCAGATGTCACCATCCTACATCGTAATGTCACATTCATGTCTTAGTCACACAGATGGCATGTCAGTAGTGAACTTATTATATCACCAAGGATTTTTCCATTAATTATTTATTAAGGCCTCTCATTTTCAAAAATGAATCAGAATATAATGCAAGAACAGCACGGCATGTGATTTCCTATGACAAATCCAAGGGGGGTATATGATTTCTTATGACACAGAACAGTGCCGAATCTAATGGAGCACTGAAAGTGAAATTTTGCAGTCATGAAAATTACGCTCTCTTATCACTTTTCCTGCCGAGAAACTGTATGCCCTTAGGTAAAAGTGAGATATGGAGATATTAGTCAGCAACAACTTATTTTTACGTGGAAGGTGAGAACAAGGCAGGGATGGCTGTCATAACAGTCCATGGATCAGCCATTCCTTTCTGTCAAAGAAAAAGTAACATGTTGGACTGGTTGATTTATTCCTGTTCACTAAAAAAGTAACTGCACATTGACTATTTAGTTTCTGCTTTAATTCCAAAGTTTATGCATGTTTATGCATGTACAAATACTAAATACCTGTATATTACATATTATTTAGATGCACTGAGGGAGAATGATCTTAAAACTAATGTACATATTCATTATTTGTGTACAATGAGCATCAAAACAATTAAAACTAGCTAGTACCAGCAATAACAACAGTTTGTGAGTCTGTCTGTTGACTGTTGTATAGTCTCTGAGAGACAACAGGAAATAGAAAATGGCAAACAAACACATTGCCAAGTCAACACAATGCCAAGCATATGCCCCAATGGCACAACAGAACTTTATTGTTATGGAAAATAAATAAAATAGTAGAGGAATACATGTTATATTTATAACATTTAAATATTAAAATAATTTCAAAGGATGTTGAAACTACACAACATTTCATCATGTTATAATTATAGGCTGCTTAAAATATTACCTCAGTAATTTATGGTTTTGCTATCTCTTGAGCTAATTACATCATGAAAAGTATGTTTTAAACAAAACCGACAAAATAAGCTCTAACTGTTTTTTTGGGGATATGAATAAAGATAATTAGAAAATGTAAATAAATACTTGCCATCTGAAAAAAAATCAGCCTTAATTTAAAACTATAAACAACCCGAATATCCATCAAAAACAACAAAATGAGACAGAAAATATCTATTCAGTACATGCAAACTGGTCACTATCAATATGATTCTTACATCTTTTTTTTATTTTTCTTTGAATTCATTCACCAGAGGGCAGGACCCTTTGAAATGACTCATACCAAGGTTGCATTACTTGTCAAAACTGCCATGGCATTCTGAAATTGTATATATATTTCTATTTTTGTATGTTTCCATTAAGTCTCTCAAACCAGGGTTTGGGTAAAACATTTGTGTTTGATCAAAGTTATCGCTCAAGGAATCCAAAGAGGATTGGCATCTTAATTTAACTCAACAAACATCAAAACAGGTTTATTTAAAGCATAGCTTAATGCCAGAGCTACTTTTTCCCTCTAAGGGTCTTCTAACATCATAGGTCCAAAAAACAAACAAACTTTAAACAGATTACAGCAGTCAGTCTCTCGTAATGGCACACGGAATAGTGCTAACATCGCTATCACATCAGCACTCCAGGTGAATGACTGTCGGAAGATTTCGTTGACTCCGACAGGAAGTTTCTCTCATTTTTTTTTTTTTTTAAATGAGAGACTGTTCTTTTGTCCAGAATCCCTTTTGTTAGAACTCTTGACAGGCTGACTCAGGTATGGTGAACATACAGTGCAGCACATCTACAATAAGTTTGAGTGTATATTTGTAAAAACTAGACAGTCATGTTAGCAACTTCATGGTCATTGTACTCGATATTACTGAAAAATGAAAACCATGTCATCATTTTCATGGAGCACAAAAAGAAGAGGCAGAATATCTAAGCTGCTCTTACACAATAAAAATGTAATGGGGATGAAAGCTGTTGAAGAATCTTTCTTTCTTTCTTTCTTTCTTTCTTTCTTTCTGTCTGTCTGTCCCTTTCAATGCAAGCCAGTCCAATCAGCAGGCATCTTGGTAATGCTCCCGGGCAGCTATTTTTTATATATGCAAGTGGCAAACCTTGTCCCATTCCTACTGTAACTGAATGGGGACAGACTGAAATCTCTAAAATGGTTGGTCAAGTTTATGATCACATTCTTCAAATTAGCAGTAAAATATGACAACAACAGTATCATAATTTGAGCTGCTTTAGCCAGATGAAGAAATGCCTGTGTGTTCTTGAGTTAACTGACATGCGATGTCCTTATTTAAAAGGTGATTGGCTCTTTTACCTGAAAGACAGGACTTCATTTTCTGCATTCTGCATTCTACTTGGAGATGCGTTTCTGCATTTCCAATAAATATAAATCCATTTCATGCTTCCATGAACCATCCAAAAATTCAGCACTGGTAAAACATCCACTATACTGTATTATATTGGAATATTTGTGGATCCTGTGTTGTTTGCCATAAAATGTATCTGAATACAGAATACATGGCTACTTTTGAATGGCCATCAAAATGAGATTACCGTCCCTCTGATTGCACTCCCTACTTATTCCTTGTGCTTCCCCTCTTTCTTTGCCAGTATATTGTTTTCTGTTTTCTGTCATGTCTAATGTTTCTCTTTTGTGTAGTTTTACGAGCGTGCTCATGTATCTGTTGGCTGCCTGTCTATAGAGTCGTAGTTAACCGGATTTACCATTATTTGCACATTTGCTTATTTTGCAACAGCACTAATACAAGAAATGCACATCACATAATAATTGTCTAAACGTCTAAGTGAACGTACTTCTGTGGGTTATGTGGATGCTAAGTGAAGCCCTATAATAAGAAAATACATAAACACACACACACACACAAAAAAAATTCAAATACAAATAAGAGGTAATAAAAGACGCTCAAATCTAGGGTGCAGCACCGCTTATACATATACCGAGCTCAGTGATGTGCTTAAGTGTAAACAGAGTGCTTCAAAAGTGCATAAATGTAAAATGATTGTGGGGGAGCAACATGTAGTTCATGGCTTTAAACAGTTTAATCTTCTGCATCAGTTTATTATAGCAACCCGTTGTCTGTAAGACACCCCAACAAAAAGAATCAGCAACAGACTATAAATACTGTCCACAACACTTTACAATAAACCTTTGGACTATTCATGATAATGGGAACATTGCTTACAGCAGGCAATTTAAAGTCCGACATTTATTGTTAAATTTGTACAGATGCGGTGAATTTGTTAGCTCGCTGATAGTAACTATACACAAATACACTGCATGCTGTCAGCACACTTAAACATTACAAAAAGTGCATCTTTAATTCATTACTTTAATATCAACAAAGCTAAAAATATTAAACTTACTAGTTTGTTGTTTTTAAACATTTTTTTAAACATTTTTCTTTTTTCTTGCCCAGTGACCTGTGCGGTCAATTGGCCATTGCTGTGGTTTATTGTATGGACTCAAAAGTCCTCTTTCCATGAGCACATTCCCTGCTGGGAGTGAACCACAGAGGCAGCAGGTTACTCTTCAGCACATTGCTCAATGGCATGTCTTTTGCTCACCGGTGAATCGATCTGCACACAGGAAGGCAAAGACACCAGAGATCAGACTTCAGCATTGTCGCTGCCACTCTACTGCCCGGGGCCTACGGAACTGGGCCAGACATCTGCCTAACCATCAGGAGCAGTAAACAGCAGCATACACACCACACAAGCTCAAACAACACACACACACACACACACACACACACACACACACACACACACACACATGCTGTCTACTTGCTTCTTGAACTGTACTCTGCATTGAGCTCCTGCAATTTTCAAGTAACTTTTTTATCAATCATTTGCCCAAGATGTAAAGTAGAACAATTTATCACAATAGATAAAACATAGTAATCACTTACAGACTGACTGAATTCTCAACAATTATGAACTGCACATACTCAGATGTAGTTATTGTTCCTGTCTACATACTTAGCGCTGGTTATGGCAGTTCGAAGAAGCAAGTTATTAAGGCTGTCTATATAAATGCCCAATTCAGCAATCATCTGCAACTATGGTGCAATTTAGGTAGCTAAAAATCTCCAGTCGGAATTGAACAGAAATAATAAGGAGATGATAAAAACCTATGATTTTCTTGCAAAGATGAAAGAGGACATACAAAGTGTTTTTTTCTAAAAGCACCTGTCTGTATGCCCGGTCTCTTGCAGTTTCTTTTGTTCTGTTTGACTTTCGTTTAGCATTTTAGACTGACTTCACCTTGCTCAGCTATAAACAAAACCATGCGTGTGCGTGCACACACACACACACACACACACACACACACACACACACATCCAATTTGTCTAATGCTAAAAAGGCTTTTAGACAAGTAGCAAAAATATGATTGATTGATTGATTGATTGATTCATTGATTGATTCATTCATTCATTCATTCATTCATTCATTCATTCATTCATTCTACCAGTTTTGGTATTTTTAGTTTGGAAAAACACAAAAACTACAACCAATAAGATTTTTACAAAGCCAATCCAAACCATATCAATATGTGCTTTCAAAACGTAATAAAATCTGATTTTGTTAATGTATTTAGTTACACAGATATCCATGAAAGTTTACATAACTAAGGCCTCTGATGCACATGTGGTCTGGTGCCATTAATTCATCACTGTCTAGATGTCATTATGGACATAAGCAGATGCATAATGTTCAATCTTTTGCCTCTCTTTCCACAATGACAGTGGTCTTATGTCTCTTGTGCTGACATTTACAGTAAGTCATTACTATGGCAACAGGTGTAAGAATACAAGATATTGATTGGCTGCATCTGAAAACGTAGGCAGCTGACTTGCTTTCTAATCAGTCAATGGCTTAACCGACAATGTTTTTTAAAGGAGACCAATTATGCCCATTTTTTACAAGATGTAATGTAAGTCTCAGGTGTCCCCAGAATGTGTCTGTGAAGTTTAAGCTCAAAATACCCTACAGATCATTTATTATACCATGTTGTAAATTTCTCTTTTTGGGTGGAAAAAACATGCTGTTTTCGTGTGTGTCTCTTTAAATGCAAATGAGCTGCTGCGCCCCGCCAATGACATAGCTCTGATCTCCGTGAATACAATCAGAGACAATGGTAACTTTAGCTGCATTAGCCGTGGGATCAGCTAACAAGCACATTCGGAAAGGCGATTTGCAAACATTCACAAAATATAAAGTGCGATACTTACATCTTCAGGATATAAAGCTGGAACACGAACAGTTGGTACTGATCCGTGCTTGAGAATCATATTTTTTGAAAATCCTGCTTTATATTGACCCTCATTCACAAAGCAGTCTGGTGTAAAATGATTTGCACAAACATACACAAATTTATTTATGTTTTGGGGCACATTTCCAAAACTTGTCCACTGCGTCTTCAGCGTTTCTGATGCCGGGAGTACATGAAGACTCTTATGTTCACTTTTACAGCCAACAACAGAACATTTAAGACGCTTATGAAGCTGAGACATTATTCTCCTCATTGTATCTGCTCCAGCATGGAAAAAAATGGCAGACTGTGTGTGGATCACTCAGGGGGAGGAGGGTGGAGTCCATCACCAGTCGTGGGCAAGGCTTGCTCTAAAGTGATGTCCCTTTAGAGCAGAAACAAAAACCATTCATTTTGACACACTGTTTTTTTTTTTTTTTATCAATAGAAATAAAAGAAAGAGGAGTGGCTTGACTTTTAACATTGTAGGGTGGTTGTGCACACACACACTGCCGACTCACATTTATGTACAAACACCATGTTAAAGTGAATTTTGTATAATAGGCCCCCTTTAATGAATAGAACTCTTAAGGAAACTGATCTTAAAACAGTTTGAAAAGCACCTCATTTTCATCCTGCATTATACAGCCTCAGAAGACACCGTTTTGACTCAGCAAATTGACTGCACAGCCTGAACAAACAAATTAGATTCTCTCACTTGCAAAATGAGATTACAGATCAGTCCTAAAGATCAGATTTCAAAAACAAATCAGCTATATTTGCAATGTGAACAAAAGCAAAGAGAAAATCCTTTCATTCAAGAGGTTTCCTTTATTAAATTACGTATAAACTTCTCACCCTGCGGTCTGCATATGCTTTAATGATCACAGAGTAAAGCTGTTGTTCACAGTTAAATAGAAATAATATGCACACTAAGCTAAATTACATGCACCGCAGCTACATCAGCATACCAACAATGCAAATGTGTTAATACAAAAAATCACCATCAACAATTACAATTGTAACAGATTAATACAACTGGAATGGATTTAAAAACAGATTCTTCCAGTTGATCAACACTCATTTAAATTTATGGCAAATAAGCCTTGAATTCTGAGTGCTCATTTGAATGTATAAGTTTGGGGCTGACCTTTCATGCAGCAGAGATTTAGCAGATTCTACTCTAATGCTTAGGCATTCTGAATTAATTTGAATAGACGACTGTTGAACACAGGAGAGCATTAATTTAGACAGTTTTTATCAGCGCAAAACATGCTACACTCCTTAAATGCTCCTTCAAAGCTGCAATTAAAAAGATCATGTTACTAATTGATTAACACACGCCTTGCTGAAATAGGCAGCTTTGAATTAAACATGTTTGGTTATTTTCCTCTTCAGTGTTGTGATTGATGTTTATTAGTCCAGGCAGATGCACCGCGATTTGCATCCAAAATGGAAATGCATCCGCTAAGTAGGTTAGCGAGTGGAGTGGGGCCATTTTGCACAGTACTTTTTGCCTCAGTGTAGGACAGATCAAATGGCAGTCACTGTGCCCAGAGCAGACAGCAAGCAGATCTCCGTACAGTTCTCCGCCTTAGGCCACCTTCTTCTCAGTGGTGGCCTAGAACTCAATCCTGTTACCTCACTCCATGGATATAGGCTGTCTTTACCCATTGCTAGCGTCCTGGAAATTTTGGGTCAATGCTCAGAATTCAAAGGAATCCAGTACTGGAAAGTCAAGGCATCCCTGCAGGATCTACATCCATGCAACTAAGAAGTTCTACCAAGGGAGCTTACACAGGCAAAGTCTAATGGAGTATTCATCTCATGAATTTGAATAACCCCAAGCTACCTACAATGTAAAGAACATTTACACACACACACACACACACACACACACACACACACACTTGTGCTCTCTTTGACTTAACTTCTTCATGCTCATTCCATCAGCATTACACTGACCCTTTCAAATCATTAGACCATTCCTTTAAGCAGTGGTTCTCAACTGGTTTTGCTTCAGGACACAGATTTAATCTGATATCAAGTCGTGACCAAACACACAGAGGTGTATAGTAATGAAGTACAAATACTTTGTTATTGTATTTATGTACTTTCTACTTTATTGAGTATAAATATTTCTCTGGACTTTTACTTTCAATTTACTACATTTTGAAGAGAAAATTGATACTTTTACTCCGATGAATTTCTCCTGACCCTTTTGTTAATTTTGCGACTGAACACAGCAAAACAATTAACAGCCGTACGTGCAAAAATGCATGAAAAAAGAATCAAAAGAGTTGCATCTTTTAAATTTGATTCCTTTGAACCAAACAAAAAGATTCAAAAAGTGGTCTGAATGATTTGTGAATCACAAGTGAAGCGCACGCCAGATTACATGTCCCGTCGTCTGTCTCCTCTGGAGAAGACAAGAAACTGCTCATGTAATTAATTATTATTTTTTTTTTTAATAATTAATTTGAATTGAAGTAATGTGCGATCAGTCTTCCGCCTTTCCAGGAGACCTGTTCATCTAAAAGTCAATCACATGCGTTTACATTTGACATTTAAACAAGATATGATGTGTATGAATAATTACCAGTGCTCATGAAAATATCCAACAATATTTATTTTGATATTTGCTCATGAATATGTCCATACATATTTATTTTTATAATTTATGAAGATGTGAATGGTCTAAAACTAGTTTTCTTGTGGTTGCTAAAGTGTTTTATTTGCTTTGTTGCACATTTATGCAACAGTATGTGCTTACTAAGTTTTCTGGATGGTTGCTAGGGCATGCTATGCAGTTGTCAAGGTGATCTCTGCTGTGTGTTTGTACAGTAGGCCTGTGTGGTTGCCAGTTTGTTACTATGCTGCTGCAAAGTTATTTTCTGTTTTTTTGCACATTGCTATGCAGTTTACAGGGTGCTCTAAGTGGTTGTCAGGTTGTTGCTATGCTGTTGTAAAGTAGTTTTAACTGTGTTTCAGCACATTGCTATGCAGTTGCCAGGGTGTTCTGGGTGGTTGCTTATTGGCCCAAATGAAAAGAGCCTACCCCCCACAAGTCTCTGTTTTGGTCACTAGTATTACTCAACTCTATCCACAATGTTTCAATTTTTATGGACTTTAAGGTGTTAATTTACACTCATCCCATAAATATGATCTTTCTGATTTGTCATGAATGCACCATTAAAGGGATAGTTCATTTAATTCTCTTACCCTCATTCGATCCAAGATGTGTGTGACTTTCATTTTGTTTCTGCAGAACACAAACATTAAAAAAGATTTTCAGAAGAATATCACTGTTATGTAGGTCATTTCAATGTAAGTGAATGGTAGCCAGAACTTTGAAGCTCAAAAAAGCACATAAATGCAGCATAAGCGTAATCCATAAGACTTCAGTGGTTTCAACCAATGTCTTCTGAACAGATCCAATTGATTTTGGGTGAGTTTAGACCAAAATATGACATTAGCAGTCTCCTTGGTGATCAGGATTTCAAGCTCGATTACACCTCCTATAGCACCCTCTAGGGCTCTGTGCATGCGTCAAGCACTAGAAAGAGAAATCAAGCTTGAAAACATGATCGTGCCTAGAGATTGCATTGGCAAGATGTACAGTGAAAATTTGTTAAAATGTGGTTTGTTCTCACCAAAAACCAACTGAATCGCTTCAGAGGACAAGGATTTAATCACTGTAGTAGTATGGATAGCTTTATGCTCCATTAATGTGCTTTTTATGGCTTGAAATATCTGGCCACCCTTCACATGCATTGAATTGACCTATAGAGCTGAAATATTATTCTAAAAATCTTTGTATGTGTTCTGCTAATGAAATAAAGTCAAACAGATGTGGGGTGGCATGAGGGTGAGTAAATGATGAGCACCACCAATCAAATAAGTTGCAGTGGGTTTAATGAACTGTTCCGTAATTAATGCAATTTACTGTGTACTTCTGATACTTAACAGTTTTTTTAATAATTTAATATCAGTTCCCCTTCTGTCACTCTCTTGACGTAGTGTCGAAGGAAGTGACACAAGGGGTCTTCTCGGATGCCGAATCGTACCTCTGAACCTGAGAAAAGGCCAATGTCAAGTTGGCAGACAGAATTTGCATGCCCCGCCCCGGACATACGGGTATAAGGGGAACCGGGGCAGCGAATGCCAGTCAGAATTTTTCTTCGGAGCCGAATGGTTGTACCGCAAGCAGCTGAAACACACACCTGTTTCACTCACCTCTACCAGCGAGAAGCATTGCTGTTGGATCCGCACGGCGCATTTCCAGCTGGCGTCTCTCTCTCTGCACGCTGTGCAGTCCATGCCCCTGGGCGCTTCGACAGCGCTTCTTTCTGTTTGAAAGAGTGTTCTCCTCCTAAAAGAGTATATTTTCTCTAAAAGAGTTTGAGTTCCCACTCATAAAAGAGCAATACACAGCAGGCGTTGAACGTCCTTTTCAGGACGCGTCTTTTTAAAGATGTCTTTCCGCCTCTGTGTAGTTCCTGGATGCGGTTGAGTTCTCTCCACTTCTGACGGTCATAAGAGCTGCCTCGCGTGCCTGGGCTGCGATCACACGCAGGCAGCATTTTATGAATGGTTTATGTTCTCAGTGCGAGAACATAACCATGGCAACATTGTGGTCGCACTTTCTTTTGTCATGAGAGAAAGCCACTTCAGCCGCTCCCCGCGTCGTTCCTTCTTCCCACGGGATTGAGGTCGACCTGGCTGGCGATGAAGGCGATTTGGGGATGACCACGGGCTCGGTTTCGCCGGGTAAATCGCTACGAACCACCCGCCCCCCAGCACGCTTGTTTGCTTCCGTCCAAGCTCGGGAAGAGTGCGGCTCGCTTCTCGGCCAGCCAGCATTTTCCCTTGAGCTCCCGGAATTGGATGACGACATCGCCGCTGCATCGGAAAGCGTCACAGCGGCGTCTGATGCTGATGGCTCGCCTGGACTGCCACCTCCGGGTCTGCTCGCCCAGTCTGAGGCTGATTTGCAGATGTCCGCTATGCTTCCCCGGGCCGCCGCGAGCGCGAGGCTGGACTGGAGATCTCTGCCCAAAACCCCCCCCCAAACCCCCCCCCCCCCCCCCCCCTCGCCTACTCGATCGGTTCCTCGGGTTACGGCGCCGCTTATATCCACGCCCCCCCCTTGGTTCCGTCGTTCCCGGAAGTGCATGACGAGCCAACACGGTCAGAACCGCCCTCTGCTTGTCCGTTCTCACTACCCTGGATGGCGGAACACTGCCACCTGGTGGGACTGAACGGTACTACTCTCCAGAGCCGTAGAATGATGTCATCACTGACCTCAAAAATCTACAGCACCACTGGACAGGCCGCCTCTGCCCTGCATGCCATGGCTCTCCTGCAAATTCACTAAGCCAAGGCACTCAAGATCTGCACCTGGGTAGCTCCAACCCCGATGTGCTACAGTAACTGCGCTCTGCTCCAACCTCGCTCTCAGAGCTACGAATGTCACGGCGCAGGCACTCGGGTGGACGATGGCCACACTCATGGTCCAGGAGCGCCACCTCTGGCTGAACACAGTCGAGATGCATGGCCCGCGCCCCGCCTGCTCGCCGAGGGCGTCCCCCTCGCAACGAGAAAGCAACAACAGGTAGCTCCGCAACCTGGGCCCAGCTCTCAGCCCCAGCGTCGAGCACCTCGCAGGCGGCGTACGCCCCCCGTCTCCAGGACCCCCTCTCGGACCAGAAATGCTCCGAAGCACTCCTGAGACGGACACCCCAGGCAGTCGGATGTTCGCTCCGGAGATGGTTTCAAGACCACTCCGTCGCCCGGTGGAGGGCCGGGAAGAGAATCCTTGTTTTCTCCTGCCGCACCGCCTTCGGGCTGCGGTACCTACAGAGCGATTCCCTCACTCCCTGGGTCATTCAGCCGGTGTGTGCCGTTCTCACGGCACCCCGGCCCTACATCTCTCCAGTCCCGGTTTCCCGGACGCAGCTCTCTCGCCTCCGGCCCCGCGACTGTCCACACCTGCCGGGTGTGCGGAGTAAGGTAAGCTTTGAGTCTTTTCTCAGCACCTCAGCCTCGGGACGCTCTTTTGTCTCCCGACGAATTATTACCTGCTCCCCCCCGCCGAGAAGCCCGCCCGATACGTCAAATGTGATCGTCCCCTTAGTCCCCCTCGCACGGAGTTTGGACGCGTGGTTATCGCTTCCCAACCCGTCGCGCTGGTTGGCCAGGACCATCCGACTCGGCTCTGCGATTCAGTTCGCACGGCTCCCGCCTCGTTTCAGCGGTATTCGCTCCACTCTAGTGCGCGGCCAACAAGCCAGTGCCTTACGAGCAGAGATTTTTACTCTGCTCCTCAAGGACGCGATAGAGCCCATCCCTCCAGCCGAGATGAAGAAGGGTCCCTACAGCCCTTTTCGTACCCAGAAAAAGTGGCGGGTTGCGACCAATCTTGGACTTGCGAGTTCTCAACCGAACCCTGCTCAGACTCCCGTTCAAAATGTTCACACAGAAGCAGATTCTCACCTGCGTTCGACAGCGATTGGTTCGCGGCGGTAGACCTGAAGGACACGTACTTCCACGTCTCTATTTTGCCGAGACACCGACCCTTCTTACGGTTCGCGTTCGACGGCCAGACGTATCAGTACAAGGTCTTCCCCTTCGGCCTGTCCCTGTCCCCTCGCGTCTTCACCAAGGGAAGTGGGCATCCGCATACTCCACTATCTCAACGACTGGCTCATTCTGGCCCACTCTCGAGTTACTGTGTGCTCACAGGGACCAGGTGCTCAGGCACCTCAGCCGTCTAGGGCTTCAGGTCAACTGGGAAAAGAGCAAGCTCACCCCGGTTCAGAGCATCTCTTTTCTCGGTATGGAGTTAGACTCGGTCTCAATGACAGCGCGTCTCACCAACGAGCGCGCCCAGTCAGTGCTCAGGTGCCTCGCTCGCTTCAAGCCTGACACAGCGGTCCTCTAAAACAATTCCAGAGGTTCCTGGGGCATATGGCATCCTCAGCCACGGTCGCGCCGCTCGGGTTGATGCATATGAGTCCGCTACAGCACTGGCTACAGACCCGAGTCCCAAGATGGCATGGCGCCACAGCACGCATTGTGTGACAATCACCCTTGCCTGCCATCAAACTTTCAGCCCATGGACAGACCTCTGCTTCCTACGGGCCAGAGTTCCCTTGTAGCAGGTGTCCAGACATGTCGTGGTAACCACAGATGCCTCTCGACTGGGTTGGGGCGCCATGTGCAAAGGGCACGCTGCCGCTGGCACCTGCAAAGGTCCCCGGCAGCGTTGGCACATCAATTGCTTGGAGTTGATGACTGTTATTCTTGCTCTACGGAGGTTTATTCCACTAATCCGAGGCAAGCATGTTCTGATTCGCACAGACAGCACCGCAACGGTAGCGTACATAAATCGCCAGGGCGGCGTGCGCTCTCGTCATATGTCATAATTCGCCCGCCATCTCCTCCTCTGGAGTCAGCTGTGACTCAGGTCACTGCTCGCCACTCATATCCCTGGCAACCGCAACATGACGGTGGACGCGCTGTCGCGACAGGTTTTCGCCCAGCGGAGAGTGGAGGCTCCACCCCCAGGTGGTCCAGCTCATTTGGGACCGATTCGGTAAGGCACAAGTAGACCTCTTTGCCTCCCAGGACAACTCCCATTGCCCGCTCTGGTATTCCCTGATGGGTGCTCCCCTCGGGACAGATGCGCTGGCACACAGCTGGCCCCGGGGGGCTGCACAAGTACGCATTTCCCCCAGTGAGCCTTTTTGCATCGGTGCTGTGCAAGATCAGGGAGGACGAGGAACAGGTCGCCTTGGTGGCCCCTTACTGGCCCACCTGCACCTGGTTTTGCCCTTACTGGCCCACCCGCATCCCCCTGAGGAAGGACCTTCTTTCTCAGGGACGGGGCACCCTCTGGCATCCGCGCCCAGACCTCTGGAATCTCCACGTCTGGCCCCTGGACGGGACGCGGAAGATCTAGTAAATCTACCACCTGCTGTCGTAGATACGATCAATCAAGCCAGAGCTCCCTCAACCAGGCAACTCTATGCACTAAAGTGCCGTTTGTTCGTGAATTGGTGTTCTTCCCGAGCTGAAGACCCACAGAGATGCGCAGTACAGTCAGTGCTTCTATTCCTGCAGGAGAGATTGGAGGGGAGGCTGTCCCCCTCCACCTTGAAGGTGTATGTAGCTGCTATCGCAGCCCACCACGACGCAGTAGATGGCAAGTCCCTTGGTAAGCACGACTTGATTATCAGGTTCCTGAAAGACGCCCGGAGACTACATCCTCCCCGGCCTAACCTGTTTCCCTCTTGGGATCTCTCAGTGGTCCTCTCGGGCCTTCAGAGACCCCCATTTGAGCCGCTTGATTCAGTCGAGCTCAAGGCCCTCTCCTTGAAGACGGGCCTCCTGATCGCGTTAGCCTCAATCAAGAGGGTAGGAGACCTGCAAGCGTTCTCTGTCAGCGATTCTTGCCTGGAGTTCGGTCCGGCACTTTCTCACGTTATCCTGAGACCCCGACCGGGCTACGTGCCCTAGGTTCCCACGACCCCTTTCAGGGACCAGGTCGTGAACCTGCAAGCACTGCCTCGGGAGGAGGCAGACCCAGCCCTTTCGTTGCTGTGTCCGGTGCGTGCTTTGCGTACCTATGTGGACCACACGCAGAGCTTTAGATACTCTGAGCAGCTCTTTGTCTGCTTTGGCGGACGGCGGAAAGGGAACGCCGTCTCCAAACAGAGGCTAGCCCACTGGGTTGTTGATGCTATTGCCTATCACGCCCAGGGCGTGCCCGCCCCCCTGCAGGTCCGAGCACACTCCACTAGAAGTGTGGCATCCTCGTGGGCACTAAGCCACGGCACCTCCCTAGCAGACATCTGCAGAGCAGCGGGCTGGGCAACACCCAATACCTTTGCCACATTTTACAATCTAAGGGTTGAGTCGGTCTCGTCCCGTGTTTTGTCAGGTCCGAGCTGGTAGAACTCGGTAACACGGCACAACCGACCGGGTGTTCCGCGTGCATCTTGCGCCCTTCACCAATGTGATCCAGTGCGCCTTCTATCCCAGGTCAGCCACTGAGTGTTGCTGCCTGGATGCTTTTTCCTCCCTAGCCTTCTGGCCCGCAAATTCAGCAGAGCAACTCGCGGCCAGACCCAGTACGAGTCTTAGGGCTCTGTACTGGGGTCGGGCTCCACGGGCATAGTTCCCTCTTCAGGCTAACTCCCCATGATGTATTCTCCGCGGTACGGCCCCCCTCTTGGTGGACCCGCGTTTCCCTCAGGCAGCCCCGCTGCCTCGGCCCCGTGTCTGTAGAGTCCCCCCTTCATTAGGCTGGACCTACCACCGCGCCATCTCCCACATCCGGCTTCACAACCCTCGTGGTGTATTTGCCATACATTACCTCCCCCTGACTGGGCAGGGTATGGCCTCTGCAGGATCTTCCCCTCCTGAAAGAATAGGAAATCTGCAGGCCGGACAGCTACCTTGCCTCCGGTCCTGCCTCAGCGCCTGGCACACCGGCGGCGACGAGTTTTGAAGACGCCTCCTTAGGCCTCTTCCTCAGTCTCTAATCCGCCCCCTGCCGGGTGCGTGGAGCAGGGTTAATGCTTCAAGTCTTCTCTCAGCACCGCCCAGGCTCTCCTGCTCCCCCCCGGGGAATGACCGCCTTCCCCGACATAGGTTGGGCCCCAGCCGCTCTACATCCTATGTGAGAGACATAGTGAGAGAGAAGGCTGCGGCTGTTGGGCTTGCTCCCATGCTAGCATGTAATACCTTTTCCCCCCAGGGGTGCGGGAAAACCTAAGGTGGATATGCTAAAACTCTTTGAGGGTGCGTTGGGGAGGGCGACGTGCATTCGGTTCAGGTGCTCCTGCCACGGCACTAGACCTAGCACTGTAAATGGCCGTTCTTCATCCTTCGGCTCCTCAGTGCAAAATCCTGACTGGCATTCACTGCCCCGGTTCCCCTTATACCCGTATGTCCGGGGCGGGGCATGCAAATGCTGTCTGCCAACTTGACATTGGCCTTTTCTCAGGTTCAGAGGTACGATTCGGCATCTGAGAAGACCCCTTGTGTCACTTCCTTCGACACTACGTCTCGTTCCCTCCCTCGGGGAACGGAGGTTACAACAGTAACCGAGACGTTACATTAATACTTTTACTTAAGTTGTTTTCTCATGAGCTATTTTAATTTATATGAAGTTTCCATGAAGGTAACTTTACTTTTACTCAAGTATGACAAATGGATACTTTATACAACACTGACAACACACTACAGAACCAAAATGAATTATCATACAGAAGCATACCCAAACAATATGTAAAACTATCAATATGGCATAGGCTGAATAGGAAAAATCAGACAAAATGTGACAAAAAGATATAGACAACAGCAGAAGTGTGATTTACTAGCTTAACATGCTGGGCTAAATATTAGTTATCTAAGGGATAGTTCACCCAAAAATGTAAATTCTGTTATGTTGTTCACAGAACACAAAAGGAGAATGTTATGGATGACAACCTCAGTCACCATTCACATTTATTTCATTTTTTAATTTTTTTATACACAGATTTTGGAATGTGAATGATTGCAGGGTAAACTTTGACAGCGATGAATGGGAGTGAATGGGAGACCACAGCAAATATTATTTTCACTTACCCATTTGCTCCAAGAACAAAAGAAAAAAAAAAAACACTATTACATTTGAATTACTTTCCAGATGAACAGAGAGCAGTGGATTAAGACAGTAAAATGAGAGAAGATTTACTGTAACCCCCACGCAGCTGTGGTAATTGCATTTTTAAAACTAATTCCAGGGTAATATAACACAAAACAAAATTTGTGTTCCATGGAAGAACAAAAGTTACAGATTTGTAATTATATATGGGTGAGTAAATGACAACAAAATTGTCATTTTTGAGTGAAATGACCCTTTAATTCTAATTAACATAATATACTCAATATAATCAAATATAGTTTATTCAATAATAATATTGAATATATGAACATATTAAATATAACATCATTAAAATAATTCTAATTAATATTAATATCATTAATATTACACATTTCATTTAATTATTATATTTATAATTTTCTTCCAAATACTGTAGAGTTTGATTGGATGCACAGCCTTTAACGTTTGCTACCCTTATTATGCACAATATTATGGTTAATTTTGATTTATTATTTACATTTGAATTGTTTTTCCCTACTGTCTGCAGAAGTAGTCCCCTCATTTTTCTACGATGTTCTTCCCCTTAACCTTTGTACATCTCCCTGTGCCCTGTATTTCGGTCCAAGGTCAAGACAGTTTGCATTGGAGGTCACTTCGTCAAGTGAGAGCCAAGAGGGCTGAAGTCCTGTCTCCCTTTCTCAGACACACACACTCAAACATACACACATACCTGTTTGTACACACACTTGCACAAGTGTTTGCTTTACCTCACCAACCCCTCTCTTTACTGAAGGTAAACACTCTCCCTAGCACTGTAACGACTCCACTGCAATTACCATCATTTGTCAAGCACGTTCCTGATTTATAGTCAATTAAAAATCCCCCCAAAAAGTGTCATAGGGCCCTGTTGTATGTGGGCTGTGTGATTAATGTTATACAATACAGAGATTTGATTAGCATGGCAGAAATCAGGGTTTCCGTTTGCCGTTTAATACTGTTTTTTTGAACATTAAAATGTCCCAATGTCCAAAAAACATCCTAATGATGACAGCACTTCACTCCCAAGAAGGTTTCAACTTTCCTGACAGTTTGTGCAGTCCTAATCCGCAACTACTGTAGGTTGTATCGAGCACACTGGCAAAAGCAGAATTACTGCCATCTAGCATGAGGAAGATAGTCATAAAGAAATTACCCAAGGCAAGAAATTATATTATTTGTTTTTGTTATTTTGATATTTCTTTGTGAACAAAAAGAAATGTGGCATAAACACCTAAATGAGATGACTGGATTATTTTTCAATTTGTCTAGTAAACTTTATTATTCCCAGACACACTGGCCACCACCAAATTTCGTAGTGTAAACTCTGGCGAAATAGCATTTATAGCATTTAACAATATAGCATTTTTTTTTTGGGGGGGGGGGGGGTATACATACATTGTGATGCTTCAAAATACGCACTCTGATTCACTTAAAAAAATTGTACAATGGTGTTTCCTCTATTAAGCTTTTAGAAGCACCTTAGAGTATGATGTAAATATATGGTATATACACTGATCATCCACAACATTTAAATCACCTGCCTAATATTCTGTAGGTCCCCTTCGTGCTGCCAAAACAGCGACAGCCTGCATCGCATATTGTTCTCACCACAATTGTATAGAGTAGTTATCTGAGTTATTGTAGACTTTGTCAGTTCGAACCAGTCTGGTCATTCTCTGTCCACAGAACGTCCGCTCACTGGATGTTTTTTGTTTTGGGCACCATTCAGAGTAAATTCTAGAGACTGCTGTGTGTGAAAATCCCAGCAGTTAAAGAAATACTCAATCCAGCCAATCTGGCACCAACAATCATGCCATGGTCCAAATCACTGAGATTATTTTTCCCCATTCTGATGGTTGATATGAACATTAACTGAAGCTCCAAACCCATATCTGAATGATTTTATACACTGCACTGCTGCCACATGATTGGCTGATTAGATAAATGCATGGATGATTGTTGGTGTCAGAAGGTCTGGTTTGAGTATTTCTGTAACAGATGATCTACTGCGATTTTCACACACAGCAGTCTCTAAAATTTACTGCGAAAAGTAAATTGTTCGTTTATGGTGTCAAAACAAAAAACAGCTCCCACAGTACTGTGGATGGAAATGTCTTGTTGATGAGAGAAGTCAACAGAGAATGGCCAGACAGGTTTGAACTGACAAAGTCTATGGTAACTGATAACCACTCTGTACAATTGTGGAGAGAAGAAAATCATTTGAGAATGCTGTGAGTTGGCGCTGTTTAGGCGGCACTAGGAGGACCTACACAATATTAGGCAGGTGGTTTTAATGTTGTGGCTGATCGGTGTAAAAATGTCCATCATTCATCACAGGGGCGTTGGAACAAAAAAGTGAAAATTGGGGGGACATATTATAAATCTTATCATATTGGCACATGAATATTACTTATTGTTATTGTTATATTAATTAGGTGACATAACGTTAAAGTAATGCATTTATCTATCATATACAGTATCCACAGAATAAAAAAAAAACTCTTAATAAACCTTATTCTGTACATACTGTATTATTGATTCCATTTTATTATTTTTCAACTTAGAAAAAAGTTATAATGTTTACTATAATGGTTGCCCAAGTTACAATGGTAGCTAAACCCCTGATTCAGTACTACTGTGTATTTCAAAGTGCAAAGTGTATTTCACCATCAATGCACCACGGTACGATCATAGTCATTCTTTGTAAGGCTTATCATCAGTAGAAATACGCATGCTATCTATTCAAGTTTATTGCACTAGACAAAGGGAATATTTTCAGTCTAGTAGACTGCTGTACCTTAAGTCAACATGTTCAAGCATTAAAAATAAAGAAAACCACACACAGATGCAATGAGGCAGATCTAATTCTGAGTACTTATTCTAGTCTAAGTCTAGTTCATAATGACTAGCTCAAGAGTAAATAAATCATTTGTTTTGTTAGACAAATAAAAGACTCATTGTATTTTATACCATCGGTTTAAAGGTTTCTTCAGTAAAGGTAAGCTGTCATCATTCCTTACCACTGTAATCACATACAATAAATATAAGCTATTTAGCCCTTTGAGTGAACTGTCATTTTACAGCCTATAAAAACCGGTCTTGCTATAAAGTCTGTGCTTGTGACTGTGTACCTTTACAACAGATGGAAAAATTTATTCCCTTTTGTTTTTGAGACTAAACCTCAAAGAACAGCTGGAAGCTATTATTCCATGTATTTAAAACTGAAGGAAGAAATGCTGAAGCTTGAGTGTACTTAAGATGGTACAATGATAAATTCAAGCAAAACAGTAGAGGAAGTCAGAAATCCATTCAGGAAGAGGTACTAAGTAAGTCAATAATAAACAGCCACACTACCAGACCTGAACAGTAACTGTATTTTATATAGTGAAAGTTGAGGAAGAGTCCAAACACTATTGCGATGATGGCCAATAAAACACATTTACTCAGAGTTTTCCTGACATAAGGAGAATCACAAACTGAACACTGCAGTGACAGTCTGTTTTAGGGCAGAGAAATTAGACTGGTGCAGAGATCCTGGCTGCTTTAGTATGATGTAATGTTAAGTAATAAGGACAGATGAGAGTAAATGTTTGAACTGCCAATGGGGACATACTAGTTCTGGTGCGACAAGTCCCAAACTGAAGCAATGAGCACGTTTTCATTAAGAAGAACCGAAATGGCACTCAGGTAGATTTGAGCAATGTTATCAGGCAACTAATGTCAGCAGATCCTAATTCGAGCCTATATTAGGAAAAGTTTCACTAACTCAATTTATTTTGGACTGTACTCCAAACTATACACTAGTTAAGCATTTACTTGACAAACTTTCAAAGAGGTGAAGTTTCGCAAGCAAAATAATCTAGGTAAATTAATTTAATATGAACTAAGAAAAGGATAAATTGTCCATTGTTCAGGCCTTGATTCAATAGGCACATGTGTCACCTTCTACTTTGATATGTAATCTCTCTGATCTGTTAGGAGATTTGCTAATTTCCCAGTGGCGGAGGAGTTTAGTGCAGAGTTTGTATTTTCGGCGTGACCAGCTGCGGAATAATAAGTGTGTGAAATTGGAGCTGCTGTTGAATTAACAAACAGGGGCTCTGGGAGAAGATAATATCAATCTCATTGGCTTTCACAAAATTGCATTCCATTTTTTCTTCTTCATTATAGTGTGGGACGGGATGGAGATACCTATGCGTTGAGTATCTGGAGAAATGAGAGCACTCTACTTTATTTAATTTAAATTTTAGTAATACAAAAAAGGTATCCTATTCTAGAGAACGCTGAAGTTTTGTCAGCACCCGACTCTTATTGTTGAGGTTAACAGTTTCTGCAAATAACTTATTTCTAATTTCGTTTGCAGAATTTGATGGGATTGATTAAAAGCAATCATGTTTTAATTTAGATTCATCCCTAGGTGGACTCAACTTACATGGCGATTTTCAAATTAAATATATTGAATCATCTATTTGGTGTGCTTGAGAGATTGACAGGTCCAGAAATACTTTCATCTAATTACAGTGCTGGCAAGGTGCTCAAACACTTTGGATAGGATTTGTTCTAAACCCTTAAAACTAAATATTATACTACTGCAATTAACACCTTAACACACAGGCGCCTTTCAAACTTCTTTTTGTAGATAGTTTCAGTCTTAGATAATGCTATTTTTTTCATACCTTTTAAGAAATGTATTTAATTGACTTTCATTATTTTATTTTCATTTCAATTCTTTCTCAAAGGGATAGTTCAACCAAAAATTACAATTCTCTTATTATTTACTCAACCTCATGCCATCCCAGAAGTGATTTTCTTTCTTCAGTAGAACACAGATTTACTGGAAGAATATCTAAGCTCTGTTGGTCCTTGCAATGCAAGTGAATGGTAATCAGACATTTGTAGCTACAAAAATCACATAAAGGAAACATAAAAGTAATCCTCATGACTCCAGTGTTTCAATCCATATCTTCAGAAGCATCTTACTAGGTGTGGGTGAGAAACAGAGCAATACTGAAGTCCCTTTTTACTCTAAATCTCCACTTTAACTTTCACTTTCAGATGTGAAATGGAAAGTAGAGTTTTAGAGAAAAAATTACTTAAATTTTGAGTTTTATTTATTATTTCTATGTTACTCTAAAGGGATTTCGACGGGCAAGGAGGAGGCGAGAACTGGCTTGACAATATAGAAAAAAGTTTAATGAGAAACTTAAACAAAAGACACAAACACACACATGACGGACATATCCGTAAACGATCTCTCTCTCCAGCACCACTGTCCGCAATCGGCCTTTATCCCTCTCCGAGGCTCAATTAGCCCGATAAGGGACCGGGTGTGTATAATCACATTTGTGTTCTGCTGAAGAAAGAAAGTCATACACATCTGGGATTGCATGAGGGTGAGTAAATGATAGAGATTTTCTGGGTGACCTATCCCTTTAAGACATCTGTAGACTGCAAAAAGGGGCATACCTATGTCTTTGCACCCATTTGTTGAACAATGCACCCATTTGTTGAACAATACAGCACACAAGGCAACACAAAATGCATCTTAAAGCAACTGGCAATGCTGCTTTGTAAGCATTTTGTAAGTATGTGTGTTTGCAGTCTTTGTGCAAGTTACATTAATTAATTTTGTTGACCCAGGAATCTCAGGTGGTTCATGCTGACCACTTTAAGACTGACTCCATCTGCATAATTACTGAGCAGGGATGGCCAAACAGGAGGAAATGAGAGCAACACATTAACATAAATCTGCATATGTCACCTGCACAGCTGACTGCCTCTGACACCAACGAATGAGTCACCAGCCACACATCTGCAAACACAATATCGCCCGTGTACCAACTGGAAACACATTCAGCAAGCAGACAGCAAGAGAATGCTCATAATAACCTTATTACTGTTATGTAATGAAGTTAAAACAAAACTTGTTTCAGTGTACGATTAGGCTTCATTTTTATGGCATAGTGGAAGTGTCCTGTTATATGAGTTTGAATGATGCCATTTTGCCAATGTTCCCAGCAAATTGCAGAAAATTTATGCTAAAAACAAGCAACACAATTCTATTCTGTAATCCTATATCACTGACATTTGTTTTCCAAGATGATGTTTATTAAGATGATGTGTAATTTTTATTTTATTTTTTTCAGATAAAATTATTTTTATCCCAATATAATATGCAAAGACATTGGCAGACTTTCCCTAAGGGTGTAAACACTGTGGCTCTGTGACACTTTCAAAACATTGCTCTGCTTTTTTGAGCAGTCCTACATTACAACATTGATTACAAAGATGTGATTTTGGAGCTGGACTATTTGTTAGGCTGAACAATGATAGATGGGGGGACAATTTGGGGAAACTTGTTATATGTTTTTTTTTTTTTTTTGTATGTAGATTCTTTAAAGAAAGAGCTTGACGAGCACAGTGTTCTGTCCTGTGATGACATATTTCTGTGTCAAAGATATGGCTCATACCTTTTTTTAATTGTATTTAGTTACAATATAGCTATGAATCAGAGTCAATTGCTGTTGGTGGGAGGGCCATTCTCATTCTAAAGACCATTTGATTGGACAAAAACCTGTGTAGTGCCAGATGAGTCATAAATATCATTAGTCAATTTTAAACAATTTTAACATTTTAAATACATAAATCAGCTAAAAGTTAATTCTGTCAGCTTTTAGGAATATACTAGCTAAGTGGTTCTTAAATGGTATGCTGCTGCACCCCGGTGTACCGGGGAAGGTGGGCTGGTGTTTCGTGGAATTTGTCCTTACAAAATATTTTGTCATAGATATAATTTAAAAAACAAAATTAAGTGAAGTAAATGAAGTAGACCTAGTCTTACAACTTAAATAGCCTAAAATTAAAATGTTGTAACTTCCTCCCTCTGGCTCTCTCCTTGCTCCCATGTCAAAGCGATATTACTTACCGAGTGCTTTTCAAGTAAACAGTGAGCAAGCTAACTAGGCACAGCTAACAAGTCCAGCACCATGGATAGGCACAAATAAGCATCACGAAACATCCTCTTAAATTTCACTAGAGTGTAAGTGCCACCCCCCGCCCCCCCCATAGTCAACAGTCAAAACTATCATGAGAGCTACATCGCCTTGGGCTTTAAGTGGACGTGTGATGCTGCTTCTCAACTACCTGAATGTCTCATTTGTTGAGAGAAACTGGCAAAAAATTCAATGGTATCCAGTAAGTTGAAATGCCACCTAACTACAAAGCACCCTTCATTTTATAGAAAGACACTGAAGACTTCAAACGATTGATGGGAAATTAGACAGAACTAAAGAATGATGGAGTGTGTGTGTGTGTGTGTGTGTGTGTGTGTGTGTGTGTGTGTGTGCGTGTGAAGTTGCCTTGTTGGTCTTACGTTAATGGTCTTTATGGAACTTAATGAAACATACTGTATTATTGGAAAAGCATCAATATATCATGTAAAAGCACTTAAATTATTACAAAATATGGTTTTGTTTTGCTAAAAAATGGTTTTGAGTAAATTGTGTGTGTGTGTGTGTGTGTGTGTGTGTGTGTGTGTGTGTGTGTGTGTGTGTGTGTGTGTGTGTGTGTGTGTGTGTGTGTGTTTCTGAGGCAGCATAGGGATTAATACAATTTATTTCATATTTATGAAATAAATTGTGAGAAGCATCATTGTATGCATCATTGTATTTTGGAAATGTCATATTTACAAAGGTGTGCCTTGGGACAAATTTTGAGAACCACTGCACTAGCATATACATCTCTGGAAAAAATTAAGAGACCACTGCAAAATGATCAGTTTCTCTGGATTTACTATTTATAGGTATGTGTTTGAGTAAATTTGACATGCATGTTTTATTCTATAAAATACTGAGATTTCTCCCAAATTCCAAATAAAAGTATTGTCATTTAGAGCATTAACTTCCAGAAAATGACAGTTGGTCAAAATAACAAAAAAGATGCAGTGTTTTCAGACTTCGAATAATGCACAGAAAACAAGTACATATTAATTTTTAAACAACACAATACTAATGTTTTAGGAAGAGTTCAGAAATCAATATTTGGTGGAATAACCCTGATTTTCAATCACAGCTTTCATGTGTTTTAGCATGCTCTCTACCAGTCTTTCACATTGCTGTTGAGTGATTTATTTTTCATTTTTTGCCACTCCTGGCGCAAAAATTCAAGCAGCTTGGCGTTGTTTGATGGCTTGTGGCCATCCATCTTCCTATTGATCACATTCCAGTGGTTTTCAATGGGGTTCAGGTCTGGAGATTGGGCCATAACAATGCATGTCAATGTCAGTACGTGTCAGTACATTGTAGAATGAACCAAAAATGTACATTTTACTCAAACACATACCTATAAAAATTAAATCCAGAGAAACTGATCATTTTGCTGTAGACTACTATAACCTCATGCGACCCGCATACACATGCGTGGACATTGTATATTGGCTTCGCTATCCGCAATGAATAATTTAATTTAGAATCTAATTATATCAGTTCAGGATAATATGAGCTGTCAGTAAAAGGATCAACTTTTGACGAATGAGTCATGTCACAAAACAACATGGCATCGATCACAGCAGAGTTTGTCTTTGGGAGAAACGCCAACAAAACTATATCTGGTTAGAAACCTAATTAAGTTTTTACATCAAAATCAGTTTGAGTCAAAAAATGTGTGTCTCTAGTTTCATCTGATATGCCATTTTAAAGATTTATCTGAAATGCCATGCTGCTATACACAATGTACACTATAGCGTAAAATAACAAAAGGTTTTCATTAGAAATCCTGTATTTACTGCCCATTTTCGCATTGAGAAAAATTGTATATAGAGTTAGGGTGAAAATACAGTTCATTTTAAAGTGTTCTAAGACCAGTGCAGACATACAGCACGCTGAAGGTTAAGTCATTCACTATACAGGGAGCAATTAGGGAGCATCCTACAATAGTTTTCCTATGAAGCCAAGTGCATTCAATCCACAATTCCTATCAACAGTTCCATTTCAGACTGCAGATGATGTTTGAACCACTCAACATGTTTGGCAGACATGGAACAATGGTAATCCATACACTGATTAAAAATACATGTTTAATTTTATTTTAACATGGTTGGTAGTGATTGGACGATGCTGGCCATTACTTGTATCAGAATTATTTAATAATAATTATATAGCACTTTGCTAGGCACTCAATGTGTTTTATATAGTATAGGGGGAATCTCCTCAACCACCACCAGTGTGCAGCATCCACATGGATGATGCGACGGAAGCTACAGTGCACCAGAACACCCACCACACACTAGCTATTGGTGGAGAGAAGAGTAGAGTGATGTAGCCAATTCAGGGATAGAGATTATTAGGGGGCCAAGATAGATAAAAGTCAATGGGGGAATTTGGCCAGGCTATACACCTACACTATACAAGAAGTGCCCTGGGATTTTTAATGACCACAGAAAGTCAGCACATCTGTTTAACGTCTCAACCAAAAGATGGTGCTTTTTTACAGTAAAGTGTCTCCATCACTATAATGGGGAATTAGGACCCACACAGACTGTAGGGTAAGCACCCTCTGCTTGCCACCATATTACTTCTTACAGCAGCAACCTTTGTTTTCCCCAGGAGGTCTCCCATCCAGGTACTGGCCAGGTTCAACCCTGCTTAGCCTTATTGGACAACCATGCAAGAGCTGCAGATTGATATGGCTGAAGCGAATACATCTTTATCAAACATCTTTATCAAAGTCTTTATCAAATTATGCTAATTTCAGATTGATAAAATGCTTCAGCACTGACTGTCACTTGACAGCTCAAAGAGAGAACATTGAGATTTTGTTGACAAAGTAAAAACAATTTTTTATGTAAAATCAAATCAAATAATTTCTATTTGTATAGTTTCTTATTAGTGCTTCTCCTAACATTGTTCCAAAGAAGCTTTACAGAAAATCTCCTGGAAACATAATTAATAAATATTTTTTTGTATTTAAAAATAACTTTCTGTAGCTTGGCATTATTTAAAAATTCAAAACGTAGTCCAATTTTTGTTGTTTTTGCAAGTTTATTATGTGCTACTAGTTACAAATCAAAAAGAGAAATGGAAAATGCGCACCATAGTCACTGAAATCTCTGTATTAAATGTGTTTACCAGTGAAGTTATTTGCACTTTGTTAGTGTGCTTGTGTGCAAAGGTGTGAGCACAAGTGAAAGTGTTTTGCATGTGTTGTGATTTGCTGACAGGAGCAGATTCTGGGTAAAAGAAGTGCATGGTTGTTACAGGGTCATTCAGTAAAGCGGAACTGAGCTCTGTCTCCATGTGCATGGATCGCTGAGTCCCAAGATGACAAAATGCTTCACCGCATTTCCCAATCGAATAGAATAAAATAAAAAGATTGAAAAAACAAACTCCAGGTTGGATTATTCGTCTTGCTGTATTGGTGATAAAGTGCTAATACTCATGGCTGGTAGACTTTGCTTTCACCCTGTTTCTTTCTCTGTCAGCATACAGTAATAATGTTGAGTGGTGTTTTTTGTCAGTGTAATCATGTTCTGTAGTTTAAATAAATAAAAAAGGGAACAATCTTTTGTGAAGACTACCTTAACTCATACTGTTCTAATTACATGGGTCAATTGCTACACATAAGCACAAAATTTTGAACACAGTGGTCAATTTTGCTCCAAGCCGGTGATTGTGTGTGAACTCAACAGTCATGCCCAATCACACATACTGTACAAAAACCTCAACAAATGTGCACAAAAATGCAAAAAAAAAAAAAAAAAAACTTATTAAAACTGCAGTGCAAACTGCAGCATTTGCAGTCCAGTCTTGGCAAACAACGGCGCCTATTCTTCCTCTTTTAGCTGTGCAACCTGTTGACATGACTGTCAATTTGGGAAGAGTTGATGGAGGAGAAAGGCACTTTGGCAGAGACGCTAGATTCCCGCTGGGGCCGGAAGCTGTGCCAGCAAGATATTACTGACGATCCCAGTGGAGTTGAAGAAAAGCTTGAAGACATTACTGTGAATCTCAGTGGAGCCACGGCCCACTGAATTGTGACAATCATGATGAACAGTTTTTTTTTTTTTTTTTTTTTTACACGAGCATTGACGAATGTGGCAGGACTCAAAGAGAGCACACAGAGTCTGATTAACAAATCAAATGATGCTCCTGCCATTCTGTACACTTAAATCTTTCATGTTGAGTTAATTGAAGTTAAAGGCAGTCCAATGAAGGATTTGACAGCCTTAAATAACCTTAAGCCTGATGCACAGTTTCGGGAGTCCTAAAGGATTTCTGTCACCGTAGGGCAAAATCTGCAATCTTACAACGTTCAGTGTGACATGTTCACCGATGGCCGATTAATAGCCTTTGCGATGATCTTCAGCCTCAGATGAAGTTCTGGCAGTGTTAGAAATTTTGCATCACAGCCACATAGTGTGACTGCTATTAGGACAGCCAGATGAGATAGTCTGCTCCTCTCTCCCACCCCAATTCACTTGAAAAAGAAACCTGCTTCACGGCTCTACCGTTGCAACATTTGTGCCTGGTTATCACTCTTCTCAAGCTCTTTCAGTGTTTTTTCTTCTTTTCATTTTATAGAAAATTATTTAATAAATAAATAAGCCTGTGTAGCTCAGCAAGTAAAGACAATGACTACCACACCTGAAGTCAAAGTTCGAATACAGGGCGTGCTGAGTGACTCCATTTAGGCTTCCTAAGCAACCAATTGTCCCAGTTGCTAGGGTGGGTAGAGTCACGTTGGGTTAACCTACTTGTGGTCACTATAATGGGGTTCTCGCTCTCGGTGGGGTACGTGGTGAGCTGTGCATGGATGCCGTGGAGAATAGCGTGAAGCCTCCACGCACGCTAGGTCTCCGCAGTAATGCGCTCAACAAGCCATGTTATAAGAGGTATATATATAACTGATATTCATCCTACGCCACCCGGATTGAGGCGAGTCACTACGCCATCATGAGGACTTAGAGCGCATTCGGAATTTAAAAAAAAATGAGCTGAAAACACTTGGAGAAAAGTGTAACACTTCTGGAATATGAAAGCATTATTCCCCGAATTAAATAAATACAAAGCTTACAAAATGAAAATAAAAAGAAAATCAAAACACAGCACGATACAGAAGCGGAACGCGCGTCTATATGGATTCTTGTATACTCTACCAGGGTCTGCAACTAACTAGAGCGAAGCATAACAAACTTGAAATATTTTAAAGTAAACTCTCTAAATAGAGATGGAATGTGTCAAATGGATAAAACAAAAAAACACATGGGAGACTACAAGAAACTGAATGGATTTAAAAACAAGCATTTGTTTTTCTTTATAGAATCGAAGGTGCAAGAACGACATTCTAGCCCAATTTAACCACTGTTTATGGGACGTTTAACACCGCTGCCTCGCTCCTGGGCGAGCTTAATACATTTTATGCTCATTTCAAGGACAACAACACCGCCCTCGCGGAGAGAGTACTCACGGCCAACACTACAGAGGATGGCTCACTCTCCGTCTCTGTTGCGGATGTAACCCGATCCTTCCGACGGGTGAACATCCGTAAAGCCGCGGGTCCAGATGGCGTTCCGGGCCATGTCATCAGAGCATGTGCGAACCACCTGGCTTGTGTTTTTACGGACATTTTCAACCTGTCCCTCTCCCTGTCTGTAGTCCCCACATGCTTCAAAACATCAATCATTGTGCCTGTACCGAAGCAAGCCAAAATCACTTGCTTAAATGACTGGCATCCTGTTGCTCTGACCCCCATCATCAGCAAATGCTTTGAGAGGTTAATCAGAGATCACATCTGCTCTGTGCTGCCCACCTCTTTGGACCCATTGCAGTTTGCCTACCGCAACAACCGCTCCACTGATGATGCCATTGCATATATAATACACACTGGTCTCTCCAATCTGGAAAAAAGGAACACATATGTGAGAATGCTGTTTGTAGACTACAGCTCAGCATTCAACACCATAGTGCCCTCCAAGCTTGATGAGAAACTCCGGGCTCTGGGCTTAAACAGTTTGCTGTGCAGCTGGATCCTGGATTTCCTGTAAGGCAGACGTCAGGTGGTTAGAATGTGCAGCAACATCTCCTCATCACTGACCCTCAACACTGGAGCCCCGCAGGGCTGTGTTCTCAGCCACTCCTGTATTCCCTTTACACACATGACTGTGTGGCGACACATAGCTCCAATGCCATCATTAAGTTTGCTGACGATACGACGGTGGTAGGTCTGCTCACTGACAATGATGACACAGAGAGGAGGTGCACACTCTGACACGCTGGTGTCAGGAGCACAAACTCTCCCTCAACGTCAGTAAAACCAAGGAGCTTGTAGTGGACTTCAGGAAGAAAGACAGAGAACACAGCCCCATCACCATTAATGGAGCACCGGTGGAGAGAGTCAGCAGTTTCAAGTTCCTCGGTGTCCACATTACTGAGGAACTCACATGGTCCGTCCACACTGAGGCTGTTGTGAAGAAGGCTCACCAGCGCCTCTTCTTCCTGAGACGGCTGAGGAAGTTCGGAATGAACCACCACATCCTCACACAGTTCTACACCAGCACTGTAGAGAGCATCCTGACTGGCTGCATCACCACCGCCCACAACCGCAAAGAACTGCAAAGGGTGGTGCGAACTGCCAGAAACATCATCGGAGGTGAGCTTCCCTCCCTCCAGGACATATATAACAGGCGGTGTGTGAAAAAAGCTCGGAGGATCATCAGAGACTCCAGCCACCCGAGTCATGGTCTGCTCTCACTGCTTCCATCAGGCAGGCGGTATCGCAGCATCAGGACCCGCACCAGCCGACTACATGACAGCTTCTTCCCCCAAGTAATAAGACTTTTGAACACTTGATCTCTCACGATCAACAATCAGCACTGCACTTTATTAATCATCATCTTATATCACACACTGGACTGTCAAATATATTCTCCCCAATTCAACTAGTGTATATATATTTTTATATACCCTCATCTAGTGTATGGGTATTCTATATTGTGTGTATTGTTTACTGTACATTGTATATTAGTACTATGTTGTGTAATTATGTGTACATTTGATATGTAAATTGTGTTGAGTAAATATGTTGTGCATTGTTTACTGTACATTGTATATTAGTACTATGTTGTGTAATTATGTGTACATTTGTTATGTAAATTGTGTTGTGTAAATATACTGCACACAAGACTTTCACCTACTGTTGCACTCGTGTACACAGTAGTGTGACAATAAAGTGATTTGATTTGATTTTGATTTGGTTTTCATCCAGATCAGCAAATACAATTGGATACATTTATATAAATCTATGTCATGTTTGTGCAGTATCCATAGGAAATTTGCAAGTGTGATATATTATCAGTATTTCCACAATGAATCTTTGCTTGTGGTATCTAATTATTACTGTAGGCTATTATCTCCCCCAATCGCATTCATTCTCAACATCTGTAATTTTTTGTATTTGTAATCAGGCTGTCTTATCACAACCGCTGCTCCCTATTCGCATATTAAGCAGTCTGCGTAGGGCACCAACGCCCTAGGGGGGCACCATGCTACCATGTTCAAAACCTGGTAGCAGTTGGGGAACATAGACTATCGCCTCGCAACTTTTGTACTGCACCAAGCAAATCACATTCCACCAACAACCACACCAACAAATTTCGCCATTTCGATTAAATTCTACTCCCGTGAGTCACGTTCACTAATCGGGATGATTGGGACCACAGTCCGCTACAATGTGTATCGTACAGTCTGACATAATGTCGCACAATGTGCCATGGTGATATCAATGTGTAACGGGAGCCAGCTGGTAGATAGCTGTGCAGTGTGTAAACCTCACTCTCCTGACCTCAAGAGATGCACTAGCAACTGACACTAGAGGCTGTAGCCTTTAGCCTTCTTGTTAGCGCACCCGCCTCCCACGCCGGTTTCAGTCCTGTTCGGAGCGGGGCGAGCATGGCCGGTTACAATGGTGCCGTGATCCGGATGAGAGTGAGGTTTAGGGGGGGTGAGTGTAACGGGGGCCAGCTGGTAGATAGCTGTGCAGTGTGTAAACCTCACTCTCTTGACCTCAAGAGGTGCACTAGTGACTGCTGCTAGAGGCTGTAGCCTTTAGCCTCCTTGTTAGCGCACCCGCCTCCCACACCGGAGATGCCGGTTTGAGTCCCGTTCGGAGTGTGGCAAGCAGGGTCGGTTTCAAATGCATTCATATCGTGCAGTCTGACAAGCAACAATCTTAAAGGACTGTAAAAATCCTACTGTGTGTAGCGGGCTTTAATCAGTGTTATGTCAAATTTATATCGGTAAATGATAATTACTGAGTAATACTGTAAATACTATCATACTCTCAAAATGCTTCTCATTTCTTTTTCATAATAATCTGTGTTGGGGAATAACTAAAAGTAGTGACGCTACTAACTTAACTGCATTTTTCAGTATCTCTAGTGTGGCAAAATATTGTATTTGAGTCTGATCTAATGAAAATTTAGTGACTGTGGCGATATGTCTTCCACACATTGTGGCAGTTTAAAGGTGAAAATTTCACTGTGTGGTGCTTAAAAAGAGTTAAACTGTCTCCAAAAATATTAGGTTTTTAAAATTAATGCTCTATCAAATTTTAAATCAGTTAAAACAACTTCCCTACCCTAAAACTCCCTACCCTAAAGTTAAGTCCAAATGTAACCAACCGATAGTGTCATAAATAGGAATTCTAAGATATATAACAGATTAGGTTCTTCAGGTTAATTCTCTATCAAGTTTTAAATCAACAAACACAACCTTCTTAAACCTTAAACCGAACCGATAGTGCCATAAAATGTACTGATGATAAATGATGATAATAAACGCATTTGCTTTGTGTGGTGTTCCAGTGACACTTTTAGCTCATCATACCTTGAGCTACCATGCAATTTGATTGCATCTGAACAAGCTGGTTATGTAATGCAATCGTTATGCATGTAATACAAAAATCTGGCCTTACAAGGTTTGCACTATAATAAAGTGTTTTTATGTCATAAGATAGCATTGTATGAGGAACATATCAAAATGTTTGTGTTTATGTGCCATTTTTCTCATGTTTTGTTTGAAAAGTAATCAAAGTAATTTTTGTTTTAGAGCCTCTAGTATTCATTTCACCAGTAAACTGCCATGATATGTAACGAGCCACGAAGTAATATAGATATAAATGTAGATATAGTAATATATTTATATAAGACCATGTTGCCAGCGTTGTTAAATACCATGCAAACCACACAATTGCATGGGGCTCAGGACTTTAGGTGGTCCCTGATTGGACACCAAAACACTTAAGGGGTGATGCGCTGTTTTGTTGTTAGGATGAATATAAAAACAAATCACTTTTATATAATTTCTGTGCAAATAAACAATTATCCAGATATGCTACGCATATTGTCAATAGCCTAAAAAATATCGAGATGGGGTTGGTAAAAATATTGATTTTCCGATGCATCACGTTCTTCATTTGAACGATCTCGATTCTTAAATCCCTTAAATCAATTCTTAAATCAATATTTTACTCTATGCTCAGCTCTCCACTACAATGAGAGGAAATCACTCATAAATGTAACCAAATTTCGTGCTATGTGACTAAAAGTGTATATATTTGGTGACTGGCTGGTAAATGTTTAGATTAGGGATGCACCAATACCATGCTCATGTACTTGTACTCATACTCGTAATTGTAAAAATGCTCAGATACCAAATACCAATAGCATCTGATGTACGAATGTCATTACGTAAACAATCATCACACAGATTAAAAACATGTCATGTCCTAGTGAGATTATTTAACAGCAAATACTGCGATTTAATAAGATAAATAGATCGTTGGCATGTGCAGTGCTTTAAATATGAATAAATAATCACAATATAATTATTGTGAATGTGTGAGCCGGTGATGTGCTGACATAGAGACACATAATGCTCATACCTTTGCATAGATCCTTGGCTCATGTACGGAAAACACTACTATGAGCATCACATGCTCTGTTTGTAGCAGATGACAGCAGGCAGTGCGCTAATTCACTTTTTTAGCATGAGTAATATGCAGACTACAAATTTATTTACTTATGTAGTAGCCTTTTGCGGTTTAATAATTACTGTGATTCACGTAGCAACTGGATTTTCCAGATTGGGAATCTGCCGTCATTACTTCAGAGCTCCTAGGTCTAACAACACAGACACACTTCAAAATAAAAACACAATTTAAATGAAAAAAGTATGACAGAAATATATCATTACTTTACAGTTATCTAATATTCACTGTTATACTAATAATATACTAATCTGTGATACTGCATTTTAGTTGACAAAATGAAGTCCAATGTTGTATTTATGATAGTGCTGTGAGATTCTTTATAAAATCACTTAATTTGATAAAAATAATACTTTCATGTTAATAATAATTTCAGGTTGAAAATTAATTGTTATACTTTTATTTAATAAAAATGCAAAGTATTTAAACACAATTGTGATGATAAAATTTAAATAAACAGCTGATATTGAGATGATATACTGCTGATATACAGGTGTCGTACTCAATATCAGCGTATTAAAAAAAAAGGATTGGTAATTGTACTCATTCTTAAAAAATAAATGGTATTTGAACATCCCTAGTTTAAATTTCACTCACCAGTGAATTAATTGTGTAGTATAGTGGAAGAGTATTCATCAACGAGATCCTTTCACTGCGTGTTGAGAGTAAAAGTTGCTTTGTTTAATGGGTGTCCAAAGACAAGATCCACACAACCTTTTTGTCACTGAATAATGTCTCTTTTAATACCCTATCTGTTCTCTACAATAATTGAATTGTAATCAGGCATAAAACTGATGAGATAAAGCCATTCGAGTATCTCTCGTTAACATGCGCTAATTTAAAGACGCTGTTAACAGAAATACAGGATTCTCTTAAAGTACTGCACCAAGCAAATCAGTACTGTCTTAAAGAGACAAAAACATTACACTGACACACACTTCATACAAACAGACACAGCGTCAGATCCCTTCTACTATGATGACCCTACAAGCTTAGCATAAAATAGCCTAACACGGTGGTCACATTTACATTCTTTGGGCGTTAGTGTTGTATTAATCTTCTATGATTGAGCCGCAGAGGTTGTTATCACAAAGAAAAAAACCGCACATCCCTGTCAGTGATGAAATGATGGATAAAGGAGCTCGTAGCACTGTATGATGTACAAAACAAGCCCAGGTGGGACTTGTGAGGTGCATATTAATTACCACAGAAGCAAGTCAAGTTTAAACTATTACCAAAATGCAGAATGAGACGTTTTTGTCTGGAAGCACTTTTCATGGTGAGTTCAAAGCTTGGCTCTGCCGTTGACGCTCTGATGTGAATAATGAACGCAGCTTCATGATTGATGTAACAAAGCAGATAGCCACAGTCTACTGGCAAATTAATATTGTGGAGGATGAGACTTTAAGTGATTTAATGCGCATTGCAATGAATAAGTATGTTTTTCATATTGTAACTGGTTAGAAGATCCCCTGTATAACTCACAGAGTGAGAGAATTCATTTAATATGTAAAGGGACAACTGAAATATACCCATACGAATCGATACCGAAATGAATCGAAATTGGAATTGAATCAAATAGAGAGCTTGTGAATCATAATTGAATAAGGAAATCTGTATCGATATTATTGTTTTAGCCATATCGCACAGTACTGGGTGCCCGCAGTTGCGGGACAGTTGCTTGAGACCTCTGAAATTGTAACCCCACCCCTGCACATTGCTATATACACTTAATATTGTGTAATATTGTATTGTATGTGCTGCTTAACAGCCAAGAGATGTTAATCAAACAAATTCACCTAAAAAGTCCACTCTGTCTCTCACATGTAGCATTGGGAGGTCTAATTCATTTTAGTGTTTTAATTTATAGTGTTTCTCTTCATGGACAACAGACAAAATATTGATGGTCTTATGTTGGACTACATAAAATTGTCTCCAATAAAATGCTCCCCAGTATGAGAATGTCCCTCCCCCAATATCCCAGAAGCAACTCATGGCTCATGGCTGTGACATAGACATATTGCATTTTTATTTATTTATTTATTAAAGCAACAGTCAATATATCCCACACAAACAGTGTTTTCAATAGGAAATTTGCCAACAAAAAAGAAAACTGCACTTATGTAGCCATTTCAAGGAGTTTTTAAAGCTGAAGTGTGTAATTGCGCTTCTAGCATCACCATATGGACTACAAAAATAATAAATGTTTTCAAAAAAATTCCAAAAAAGTCCCCCCATCTCCATTAGTTGTACACACATTTAGTCCCACCTCAAACTCACCCCACTGGTTGAGCCAATGCTGCAATATTATGATAGTGAATCAGTTCATTCAGACAGCTCGTTTACAGTAAATGAACCAGTTCAAAAACAAATCACTGACTCATTTGAGGGCCATACGGGGGCCTACTCAGGATGTATTCTTTTTTAAAGCGATACTCAAAATATTATTATAATATTAATTACAATAACTTTATAAAATATTATCGTTTTTTCAAAGTTTTTAAATAAAAAGTAGCAAAAGAATAAAATAATATAACAAATTTGCTTGAGTGAAGCCACTGTCGGCTTGGCTTTCACTACAGCACTCACCTCTGCAGAATGTCTGGTCCCCTGTCTGATTTGTATTCACAAACAGTAAGGGACCTCTATATATCTCTGTGGAGAACACCATATAGTGGATTACATTTATTACTCTGATCATATTTTTTTATCATTTATCTGAAGAAATTATAAATGTTTTGTTGCTCTTAAAACACTTGTGTTGCCAGTTTTGTGCAAGGCAGTGTAAGAGCATCCTGTTGGAAGTGCATGCTTAATGTGTAATTAGACTGTAATTTAATTAATCACTCTGATTCTTGGGGTCTCCGGAGAGTTTTATTGTGTGAATGCAGAGACCTATGAGGAAAACACTGTTTGTGTGGAATATACTGAATAGCCTGTTGTTTAAAAAATAAAATAAAATAAAATAAAAATGCAATATGTCTATGTCACAGCCATGAGCCATGATTTGCTTCAGGGATATTGGGGGAGGAACATTCTTATACTGGGGAGCACTTTATTGGAGACAATTTTGTGTAGTCCAACATGAGTTCATTTATTTGTCTGTTGTCCAGGAGGAGAAACACTATAAATTGTTAAATTCTGCTAAAAGTACATTTTCTTAACTGCTAGGAGTACACTAAAAAAGCTAACACACATGGACTGAAAGCCACAAAACTCTATTTCCATGGGGACTGCAAGAAAGGAGTCTTTTCAATAGAAACTGCACCAACAATAAAGAAAACTGCACTTATGTAGCCATTTCAAGGAGTTTTTAAAGCTGTAGTGTGTAATTGTGCTACTTGCATCACCATACGGACTACAAAAATAATTGTTTAAAAAACAAATTCCAAAAATGTCCCCCCCATCTCCATAAGTTGTATAAACATATAGTCCCACCTCAAACTCACCCCACTGGTTAAGCCAATGTTGCAGTGTTATGAAAGCACCACAGAGCTACAGTATTTACATTATTAAATGAAATCAACTTACAAATGGCTAATTTTGTCTGCACATTAACCCCATAAAGCTTAAAGGTGCACTCAGTATTTTTTTAATTCGTCAGCTTGGACTTACGGTGTGAATGCAGCATCATTCAAACACAATAGTTTACAGTAACAGATGCCATTGAACACATTCACAATTCACAGTCAGCTATGATTCATTTAATCCATGAGTGAAAGTTTCCAATAACAGGGTGGTTCCTGAGTATAAGCGAGTAGTATTCGGCTGGTCGGTAGCCCATACTTAGAAGTAAATCTTCGGGTACCTTAAGAGACACCCCAGGCTTTTCAGATATACCATATGTTTGGGAGTTTGGCCATGACAACTTCCTCTCCTTGGTCTATATAAATACACTTGCCAATTTGATGTAAATAACCAGATTCTTAAGAGCCTATGATTGGATCATTATTGTAGTGATTAATATGTTTATGCTAGCAACAATTTGTTTAACCTTAACTGATGCAGTATGTAGCTTCTAATTTCTTAAACAACCATGTTGGAAGACATATCCCATGATAATGGAAAAGATGTGTTTCAGATGGGGCAAATTATTGTCAACGTAAATTTGCTATGGGCATAAAGATTTGAATGCGGAGCTATGGAAAGAGGTCACGCGGTCTGATGAGTCCAGATTTACCCTATTCCAAAGCGATGGGTACGTCAAGTTAAGAAGGGAAGCGCATGAAGCGATGCACCTGTCATGTATAGTGCCCACTGTACTGTACAAGCCTCTGGAGACAGTATTATGATCTTGGGTTGCTTAAATTGTTCAGCTCTAGGCTCAGCAATGTTATACAGCAACAAAATTAAGTCAGCTGACTACATGAATGTACTGAATGACCAGGTTATCCCATCAATGGATTTTTTATTCCCTGACGGTACGGGCACAATTCGGGACAAAAATGCCAAGATTCATCCTGCTAAAACTGTGAAAGAGTGGTTCAGGGAGCATGAGGAATAATTTTTACACATGAATTAGCTACTATAGAGTCCTGACCTTAACCCCATTGAAAGTCTTTGGGATGTGCTGGAGAAGACTTTCCTATCATCAATACAAATATCTTGGCCAAAAATTAATGCAACTCTAGATGGAAATAAATGTGTTGTGACGTTGCATAAGGTTGTGGAAACAATGCCACAACGAATGCCGTAATCAAAGCTATAGGCGGTTCAACTAAATATTAAAGTATGCAACTTTTTTTTTTTTTTTACCATGCAGTGTATATGACATTACAATTCAAAACACCAAACACTATTACATTTTAAAAAGTGAAATTGTAAAACCTTTTTATAGGTTATAGTAAGATTGTGGCAGGGCGGAGGGCGGGGCCGGGTCATGATTATACACACCTGGTCCCTTATCAGGCTAATTAAGCCTCCGAGAGGGATAAAGGCCGATGGCAGACGGTGGTGCGACGAGAGAGATCGTTTACGCACATGTCCGTCATGTTTGTGTGTGCGCCTTTTGTTTAAGTTTAGAATTAAAATATTATTTATATTGAAAAGCCGGTTCTCACCTACTCCTTTCCATTGAACTACTTTACAAAAATATTGCAAAGTGCATTGCATATAGGTCTTTCAGCAAAGGTTTGATCATGTCGATCATGTAGAGGCTTCAGAAAATCATGTATCATATATGATGTGCACAGCGTTGTAGGGTTCAGCTGGGATACAAAAAAAAAAAACGTTTTAACATCTAAAACAATATACACATCAGCTTTAAAAGTTATTTTCCTTTGCCTTTATTTTTTTCTTTTTCTTTCCTGTTTGATGAGGTAAGAGTACAGGTTGCCTATTCTAAAGTGTTCTCATGATATCTGTCTTAACTGCCCTGGAGAGAGTATGATACAGACAGAAAGTGTCAAGATGCCATGTATCTTTGCGCTACATGTCTTAATACAGAAAGTTCTCCGCCACAGCTTCTGTTCTCAAGCGAAAAAGAGAGGAATCACATAGACTTTTTAAGCATCCACACAATCAAACTGACACACAATAATTGAGCACCAGAGCATTTGATGTTTTGTTTGGACACTGCAGCTTTTATTTCCTATTTTTATTATAGAAACGAGAAAGTATTGATAAATGCTAAAAAAAATAATGAACAATCAAAATTCATCAAAACCCTGAAGAACTGTTCCCTCTTCAGCTGGCATGCAGATGTGTCTCATACACATGTACTACCAGAAATGAGAGCGAGATGGTATGACAAGATCCACAAGCAAACTCTACTAATAAACCTTCCCAATCAACTCTGTTGACATCATTGACATACCTTGCAGCAAAGGAACATCTTTGAGGAACCCTCCATTGTACTCCACTCTGTATTCTTTCTCTTGAAATCCCGGTATACAATCAATTTTGTCTTCCTCTTCTTGTGCTCCAATGCACACAACCTGGAAAACAGAATGAAAAATGTCTATTCAATTACTGAAAATACCACAAATACAATCCTGTGCCACAATACTTGTGACTAATGTGACTAATTCATGTGCATGCAAACAGTTTACCTTTTTTTTCTTTTTTTTATGTATGCTTTTTTACGTATAGTTATTTTTCATAGAATGACAATTCATAGCGACCAAGTCTGTCAAGCTCTAAAAAGGACAACAAAAACAAACAAACAAAACAAAACATAAAAGTAGTCCATACAACTCATCAACTATATTCCAAGTCTTCTGAAGCCATATGTTATATAGCTTTGCGAGCTGAACAAACCAAAATTAATTTAGTTGTTATTCACTCAAATTATTTTCTTTGAAAGCTACAGCGGAGGGCAAGATTATCAGTGAATAACAACTTTAAATTCACTCTTCTTCACAAAGCTATCGCATGGTTTCAGATGTCCTATGGACTACTTGGTACATTCAACTCAAACTCACAAGAATTCGTCACAATAGTATGAGGTGGCCTTTTCGTACCACTTCTTATGAGTTAATTTGTTCAAAATTGTCAAATTATACACCCACCAATGAGAGATACTTCCCTCGTGTCCTTTTATTTCCCCGTGTGGCATTTGTTCAGTGTTAATCTAAAATTGTGTTTTTGTAACTTTAACCCCTAACCAAAACCCCATCCTTAAACCTAACCACAAAGTGTAACACCTTACCCTTCCCAGAGTGTTAACATAACCATGATATTAATGTAAAAAGCCATGTGTGTAATACAGAAGAAAGTGACACTTCTGGGTTTCTTTGTGAAGCGTATGTGATTGGTTGATGTGTAAGTCTTACATTTTTGAACTAATGAAGTCATACAAATTGGTATGAATTTACCTCACAGTATTGTGACGAATTCTCAAGAGACTATGTTGGGTATATTTTAAGTCCTTTTTGGAGAACACATATCAGGATTGGAACATGAGAGTAAGTACATAATAACATTTCATTTTGGGGAGAACTTTTCCTTTAAGATGAAAATACTTTTTTAGACTGACACGATTCTTGACATTGTTCATACTCATCATTAATTCACAGAACTCAGCAACATTCTTGAATTGTTCTATATAAAGCATTCATAACGATTTGGCATTGGATGGAGTTGTGGTGGCGTAGTGGTCTAAAGCACATAACTGTTAATCAGAAGGTCTCTGGTTTGATCCCCACAACCACCACCATTGTGTCCTTGAGCAAGGCACTTAACTCCAGGGTTGCTCCGGGGGGATTGTCCCTGTAATAAGTGCACTGTAAGTTGCTTTGGATAAAAGCGTCTGCCAAATATGTAAATGTATTATATTTATTCAAATTATTTATACGTGTGTATTTCTTTACTTTCACAGAATATACAATTTTTTTTATACATACACATATATTTTTTTTAAAGTAGTCTTGTGCCAGTCATTGTCATAGAGTACTTTACGATGGCCAAAAGCAATTGGGAACAAAGGGTCAAAGTTAAAGTATTTCAATTCTAATGGAACAACAAGTCCATTATCTGCCGTCCATACAATGACTAAATGCTGCTTTTATAGCGAGGGAGACCACAGTGATTCTGCTGAGGGCTCTTCTGGTCAATTATGTCAATTTCTGGTTGCCTTCTACTTAGCAAACCAAAGCTTGTCTTAATTAAGAATTTAAAATAATCATCTTGCTTTTAAAACTCGGAGGAAATTGCATTGCTGTGGCTTTTGGAAAATGGAGTTTTTTTAGATTGCTGTTTTACTTTAGTAAGGCCAGCCAGCCAGGCAGCGCCAACCTTTCAGTTCATCTTACTGTCATTCCCTCTTTTACGCCTTGCAACATTATTACTCTTTCACAACTATTTTTGCTCTCCATCAATCACTCTTTCAGCTGGAGAGAAGTGGCGATTCTTTCTGACAATGACATACCCTACATGCAACCATCTTTGTTTATACAGTCGTGTTCCTCCTCTCAATCCTACATAGTACAAACTCCAGACCAGTGGTTCTCAACCAGTGGATCACAACTCAAAAATGGGTCGTAAGTCTTTTCAGACAGCATGAAAAAAACAATTCTCAATTCAAATAATAAAATGCATATAAACAAGTAATTGTACATTTTTAGGATATTTTTAAAGTAGAGGAGACAACCCATACATGTTGTTGACAACAAAAGCTGTGCGCCCAATCAAACTCTACATTATATTGGTGCAAATTCATCTATCACTCTGTGGAAAGTAGCCAAATTAGACAGATGCCAGTTGCAGATGTGCAGTTCCTGGTGATCTTAATAAATGTAATGTTTGATCCTGAAGACATTTTTGTGTACTTTAATGCAATAAATAATTTTGGTACTGTGTTGGGTTGCCAATTTATGTCCTAAAGCAAAACCAGTTGAGAACTACTGCTTTAGATGTACAGACAGAATTTCAGAAATGAAATTCAACAGCTGCTTTCTAGCATCCATTCAACACATATTCAATAAATCTTAAACACAGAGCATAAATCATCAGTCTCACTATCTGAAATGTAAACATTTCATACAGTATTAGATAACCCATTCATGAATATTACAATTGCTGGCTTACTTTTCTCTCTTTGTGATTTAATAAAACCCCTACTCCCTTTGTAATAATTATTTATGACTGGATATGCACTACTTGAAAAATAAAAGAACTGGTTGGAGTGAACCAAGAGGCTAGCACACTTGCAGCATGATATCATGAAATTTGAGTATTAAAGTAAAAAAACAAACCTCCCTACCCTCAACCTTAACTTTAACCAAACCAATAGTGTCATAAAAGTTAATATAGAAATGTAGCTACAGCTACCATGCCATTTTGTGGTGCTTTTATGGCAGTTTTTCCCAAACTGGGTTTCCCCAGAACTGACTAGAGGTGCCATGAAATCTCTGGTCAGTTTAATATTTTTAATAAATAATCATAGTTATACCATAGATCTGGGGTCAGGAACCTATGGCTCACAAGCCACAAGTGGCTCTTTGTTAAAAATCAAATGGCTCTCCGGGTGTCTCACCATTCACAAACACATGATCGTTTAAAACTTTCTAGAGATAATTTTACAGCAGAAAGTGTGGGTGCAATTGTAAAGCTTGAAGTCAATGACACTATTTTGATTCCCTTCTGAATTTGTTGTACAGCCTACTCCTGGTGAACAAGGTTTGAAATGAACACCCGCCAATTGCGGATTTTCCTGCTGAGTATTTTCCTGATGTATCAGCCACTAAGACTTCTCAGAACCGTAAGACTTCTCAGAGTGATATATTACAAGAAATTAGAAACAAAGATGTGCATTTGACGAAACGTTATTATATTTTGAAGAACAGACGAAAGAAAAGCCGCCAATGCGGCCAATGCAATGATTTTATATGTGTGCAGTGAGCTCTGCTGTTCATGAGTGCAATGAAAGCGCACCCACAACAGGTGAGTGTCTCGGAGTGACACATGACAACAAATGCTATTAGTAACAAACACATGTGCTTGAAGAAACACACTTTATTATATTTTTAAGAACAGACAAATGAAAAGCAATCAATGCTTGTATCTGGTTCGCTGTTTGTTCAGAGGCGTGCAGCGGGACCCTGTCTCGTGGAGCAAGCACATGTAAAGAGTTCCCCTTCTGTCATTCACTCGATGTTGTGTCGATTGTAGTGACACAAGGGGTCACTTCTGAGAGCCTCATGTACCCCTGAACTTGAGAAAAAGCCAATGTCAAGTTGGAAGACAGAATTTGCATGCCCCTGCCCCGCTGTGCAGACTCTGCCCCTGGGCGATTTGACGTCGCTTCTCTCATAAATGAGTTGTCTTCTCTGAAAAAGTTTATTTTCCTCTAAAAGAGTTTGTTTTCTGGTAAAAGAGCAACATACACATGGGCGTTGAATGTCCTTTTCAGGACGCATCTTTATAAAGATGCCCTTCCACCGCTGTGTAGTTCCTGGATGTGGCCGGTATCTCTCCAGATCCAACGGTCATAGACGCCTGGGTAGCGATCACACCGAGCTCCCAGCCATTGAGTCCTGTTTTGACAGGTCCGAGCTGGTAGAACTCGGTAATACGGAACAACCGACCGGGTATTCCACTTGCACCATCCGCCCTTCACCAAGCTGATCCAGTACGACTTCTTTCCCAGGTGAGCCAGCAAGCTCTCGCTTCCTGGATGCTCTTCCTCCCTAGCCCTCTGGCCGGCGAATTCAGTGGAGGAATTCTCCGTCAGACCCCACCACAATTCGAGTGCTCCTTGCTGGGCTTGGGCTCCACAGGCATAATTCCTGCTTCAGATAACTCCCTGTGACATATTTTCCGCAGTATGTTCCCCACGCTGGCAGGACCTGCGTCTCCCTTGGGCAGTCCTCTCTGCCCCCCAGTCGACCTGTCTGTAGCAACTCCTCCCTTGTCAGGCAGGCTCTACCACCGCACCATGTCCACGGGTGGCTTGACAACCCTCATGTGTATTAGCCCCCTCATGTGTTACCTCCCCCCAGTCTGGGCAGGTCGTGGTCTCCGCAGTGCCTTTTCCCCCCGAAAGAATAGGAATGGTAGCGTTATGATAGCCCCTGCTGCTTTTAACTCTATGAAGAGAAACATAGAGGGGGAAAATGCTGTGGCTGGCCGGCTGGCTCCCATACAAATCATGTCGCCTGTTCCCGTATGAGTACAGGAACCTAAGAGCAGTATATGACACGTTTTATTGGGGACATTGTGGGAGGGTTATGTGCAGCCGACCCAGCTGCTTCTAGTACACAACAGCTTGCTTGCACCTGGCTGGGAAGCCATGTAACACGGGTTAGTGCTTGGCATTTTGAAGTCAGACCCCTTGTGTCACTACAATCAACACAACGTTGAATGAGTGACAGAAGGGGAACGTCATGGTTACTGTTGTAGACGTTGTGTTCCCCTTGCCACGTCATTATCCCCACCACTGTAATGCACCGTGACCATATTCTCGGCTCCTCGGTGAAAACCTGTCTGACATACCCGTATGTCCGGGGGCGGGGCATGCAAATTCTGTCTGCCAACTTGTCATTGGCCTTTTCTCAAATTCAGAGGTACGTTTAGCGTCCCAAGAAGACACCTTGTGTCACTTCATTTGACATAATGTCGAGTGAGTGACAGAAGGGGAACAGCACCATCACTATTTGAAAAAAGTAATTTTTGATCAAATCTAGACAGGCTCCATTTCCAGCAGCAATCAACCCAACACCTTATCCTTAAGTAATCATGTTAAATTGCTAATTTGGTACTAGAATCACTTGCCATTATATCAGAAAAGCTATTTGGTTTGTTAAACGAAGCTTAACATTTTCTTTGTGGTTTTGAGTTGCCACATTATGCAATAGACTGGCACGTCTTAAGGTCAATATTAGGCAAAAAATGGCAAAATAGAATCAGCTTTCTCTAAAAACTCATCAATCAATCATTGTTTTGAGGAATGAAGGCTATACAATGCTTGAAATTGCCCAAAAAACTGAAGATTTCATATAAAGGTCTACACACAGTCTTCAAAGACAAAGGACAACTGGCTCTAACAAGGACACAAAGAGATGTGGAATGTCAGATGTATGACTAAACAAGTGGATAAGTACATCAGAGTCTCTAGTTTTAGAAATTGATGCATCACATGTCCTCAGCTGACAGCTTCATTGAATTCTACCTGCTCAACACCAGTTACATGAATTTCAAAGAAAAAGCAACTTTTGAAACAGAAAAACTAAATGAAAAGTTTAGAAAAGTTAGAGTGGGCAAAGAAACACAGACATTGGACAACAGATAATTGGAAAAGAGTGTTATGGATCTTAACCCCATTGAGCTTTTGTGGGATCAGCTAGACTTTAAGGTGCATGAGACTATAATCTATGGCAAGTGCTACAGGAGAATCTGGACAAACTGACAGCTAGAATGCCAAGGATCTGCAAAGCTTTCATTGCTGAATGTGGAGGATTTTTTGATGAGAAGTTCTGAATTTTTTATGTTTTTTTTTTTCAAATTGTAATAGTAATTTTTGACATTATTGTCCTTACTATAGATTGTGATCAGTTGAATGCCACTTTAGTGAATACAAGTATGCATTTCTTTCCATAAGAGCTAAATCTGTACATTATTTTACACATTTGGCCACCAGTGTATTTATTATCGATTTGTGTATTCAAAATTGTTTTAATTGAATTGTCAACATATTCTGTTTCTAAAGCTATAAATATGTACAAATGTTTACATTTTAGAGGCTTTCAAACATCCATAATGTACATTTTAGTGTTTGTCCAACATACAAATAGCTACGTACAGTATATTAATGAGATTAGTCTAAAATCGATAGAAAGTGTTACCAAAATATTTTCTGAAAATTACCACAAATGGTGTGGCTTTAAATGCATAAACATTTTAATGTGTTTCTTAGTCAAAATGCCCCTCTAGATGCAATATAAATGTAAATACAGTCAGTGTATTATGTGATGCAGACAGGACATCTTATATCTCAAAATATCGGATCTCTGTGATGTGTAAATGCAGCCTAATAGACCTGCTGCAGCTGTCATATCATTAATATTAATCAAATAACAATATTTACAAGAATAAAAGAAAAACACATACTATGGCTGGATATCTATATATAACAAATATTTTTCCAGACTGCTGCCTTGTACGGTTTCTCTCCATCTCCCCTGGGTCATTTTAGTTGTTATTGAAGCCAATGTTCAAGTCAATTAAGAAATCAGTACAAAATGTCAAAGTATTAGTTTGATTTGATATGCGGTAAGTTGACTGGGGGAGCAGAGGGTGGGAAGGGCCATAGTAAGGAGCCAGCTGGGACACAGGATGCACATTAACAGGGTAGCACTCAAACAGCTGGTGCACGTCACTGTCTATTCAGATGAGCATATGTGAGACTATATGATAGAGCTCTTCCTCAGTCATTGCTTCGAAATCTCTTCAAAGAGGAACTCATGCCAGGGAGATTCAGAGTTCAAGCATGTTATTACAGCTATTCAGAGTTCCAAGAAAAACTACAGCTGAAAAAAGCTGTTTGCAATCGCACAGTCAGCAATGCTGTACAGAGCTCATTTGGTGTGTCCCCAAGGAGACAGCACGGATGGAAAAAATGGGGAGTATCTCTGCACAATGTATTTTGAGGGGAAAATAAATGCTTATTTTCACTTATTTTTCAGATTTAATGAACCATAACTGACAAAAGTGCTGTGTTTACTGAAATGGAAAAAATACTCTAATTCTTGTCCTACAGGTTAATTTGGTGCTAAAATAATACTGCCCTCAGTAATGCTCAGATTCCACTTTTGTTAAATTCACAAAGGTCCACTCTGCTTAATCCCAGATTTAATGACAAATATATCTGGGGGTTAAGGGTGCTGCTTCTGAACAAAATATCCACTCTTAATGGTAGTTTCCATTCTTCCCACTATTTCTGAAGACCTTCAGGAGTTCATTTACTGCAGTACAGAAGCGAGTTTAATTACTTGTGAACTCAACGTCTTTTCTTAGCCACATGCAAAGCAAATATTCTTGGATCTGCTTCAGCAGGACAGAGATAACATTGCATATGAGGTAGCATGACAGAAACCTCTCCAATCAGCTTGGAGAATCATCATTTGAACATCCACCCAGAAAAAAAAAAAAAAACATCAGAGAAGATACTGTGCTTCTGTGACAATGTTTGCCCTCTCTCAGAAAAAGACAAGACAATGATGATGATGCAAAAAAAAAAGTGAATAAAGAATGGTTGATGTTAATTATTTATTATTTTAATTACAAATTATATACAATTATAACAATATGAATGGAAAGATGAGTTGAAAAATTTTGAGGAATTTTGTAGAATTTAGAATGTCACAAATTTGTTTTAATGACAGCATGCACTTGAGCTGGCACTCCTCATGCAAAACCTGATGATCTATTGATGTTATCCCCGCATGATTTGAGAATGTTTCAAAGAGCATCTTGCCCATTTTAATAGACACACTGAAATCTGGACTTTTTTTCAAAGAGATAGTTCATCCCAAAATGTAATATTCACCCTCATGCCATCCCAGATGTGTATGACTTTTATCAGCTGAACACAAACAAAGATTTTTAGAAGAATATCTCAGCTCTGTAGGTCCTCAAAATTCAAGTTTTGGAACCAACATTCTGAAGCTCCAAATTGCACATAAAGTCAGAATAAAAGTAATTCACAAGACTCAGGTGTTAATTCCATGTCTTAAGAAGTGATATGATAAGTTTGGGTGAGAAAAAGATCAATATTTAAGTCCATTTTACTATAAATTCTCCTCCCTGCCCAGTAGGGGGTAATATACAAGAAGAATGTGAATTGCCAAAACAAAAGAACAAGAATGTGAAAGTGGAGATTGATTGCAAAAAGGACTTAAATATTTATCTTTTTCTCACCCACACTTCAGAAGACACGGATTAAACCATCTAGGTTACTGTTGTAACCTCCGTTCCTTGATGGAGGGAACAAGACATTGTGTCTGTTCAGCGTTGTGGCCAGGGGGACAACATGTCTCGTTCACTCCATCAGGGAACGGAGGTTAAAACAGTAACCTAGATGTTCCCCATCTGTTGCTCACTTCGACGTTGTGTAGAATGAAGTGACACTAGGGTTCCATATACAATCACACCATGCGCTGAAACGTGTACGTGTGCTGCTGATGCAGGTGCGTGAAGGCAGTTGCGTGCCAAAGTGACAGGCTGTGTCAGACTGCACATATCCTTCCCCAATGGCCAATAAAATCGTCAGAAACTTTTTAGGTTCACAGCACCCCGAAAGGGTGAACAAAGCGAAGAACAAAGCATGGGAGCAGGCCGCGCCAGCCGTGCCTTTTCTCTCTCTTTGATCTCGCATAGAGTAAAAGCAGCTGGGGCCACCTTAACGCTATCACACGCATCAGGGAAGGCGTTCTTTTCCAACTCCTATTCTTTCAGGGGGAAAAGACCCTGCGGAGACCACCACCTGCCCAGGCTGTGGGGAGGTAAAGAGTGGCAAAATACGTCACATGGGTTTTCAGGCCACATGTGGGAATGGCGCAGTGGTACCTGCTGCGAGGGAGGAGGGAGGAGTTGCTTGAAACACGGCGAAAAGAGAGCAGCGTGGACTGCCCAAGGGAGTCGCAGGTCTGCCTGTAGGGGGACCACACCACAGAAAATACACACAGGAGGATTAATCCACTAAAGGGCCCATCCTGTGGAGCACCTATTCCAGTCATTTAGAGTCATTTTAGTACCCGTAGTAGGTCTGGTCGGTGAATTCCTCAGCTGAATTTGCGGACCAGATGGCTAGGGAGCAAGAACATCCATGGAGTGCAAATCTAACGGACTCTCCTGGGGGAAAGAGCACACGTGATCACCTCAGTGGAGGGGAAAGGTGCTATGTGCAAGCAGAACACCCGGTCAGACGTTACGCATTCCCAAGTTCTACGAGCTCAAACCTGAGAGAACATGGGACGAGACCGACTCAACCCTGAGATTGTAATATCTCGAAAAGTTATTGAGTGTTGCCCAGCCCGCTGCTCTGCATATTTCTGCTAGGGAGGTGCCATTGGCCAGTGCCCATGAGGATGCCACACTTTTTGTTGAGTGTGCTTGAACCCGCAAGGGGGCGGTAATGGCCTGGGTGTGAAAGGCCAATGCGATGGCATCAACAACCCAGTGGGAAGCCTATGTTTGGAGACTGTGTTCCCTATTCTGCTGTCCACCAAAGCAGACAAAGAGCTGCTCAGAACATCTAATGCTCTGCGTGTGGTCCACATAGGTACGCAAAGCATGTACCAGGCACAGCAACGAAAACTGTGCTCCCCACTTGGTCCCTGAATGGAGTCGTAGGAACCTTGGACACATAGCCGGTCACGGTCATGAGTGTCTGCTGGATAGAAATCTAGGCAGGTGTCACTGACAGAGAATGCTTGCAGGTCCCCAACCCTCTTGATGGAAGTCAGCGTGATCAGGAGGGCCGTCTTCAAGGAGAGGGCTTTGAGCTCGACTGATTCTAGCAGCTCAAAGGGGGATCTCTGAAGGCACCTCCAGGTGCCTCTAAGGAACCTGATAATCAGATCGTGCTTCCTTAGGGATGCCTGGCAGGGGGTGGGTTAATGACTGAGAATGAGGTCACATGTAGGCATCCTCTGGACTCATCAGAACTGGCCGGCCGGGGGCAGTTGTGGGTTCGGAGGCGAGAGGTCCGCGTCTGGGGTACCGGGATTGCTGGGCCTAGGTTGAGGCGGAGCTACCTGTCGTTTGGAAGCCGCAGAGAGATGCCCTTGGCGAGCAGATGGAGCACGGCCCGCGCTGGTGCTGTGGCGGGGCATGATGTGGGAAATGGCCTCTGTCTGTTTCTTCGCTACTGAGAACTGCTGGGCGAAGTCCTCAATGGTGTCACATAAAAAGACCAAACAGGGAGACAGGGGCGTTGAGGAAGCGTGTTTGTCCACATCCCGCATCTTGACCAGGTTCAGCCATAGATGACGCTCCTGGACCATGAGGGTGGCCATCGCCTGCCCGTGTAACCATGCTGTGATCTTCGTGGCCCAGAGGGTGAGGTTGGTCTCAGAGTGCAGTTCCTGCAACACGTCTGGGTCAGGACTACCCAATTGCAGATCTTTGAGTGCCTTGGCCTGATGAACTTGAAGGAAGTCCATGGCATGCAGGGTGGAGGTGGCCTGTCCACAAGCGCTGTAGGCTTTGGCGGTCAGTGACAACGTCATCCTACAGGCCTTGGAGGTGAGCACCGGTCAACCCCGCCAGATGGCAGCATTCTCGGGACACAGGTGGATCATTTTATCTACCTGGGGGACCTCCGAGTACCCGTTGGCTGCTCCGCCGTCGAGGGTAGAGACAGCGGATGAGCGAGGAGGTCGGTTGCAGGCAAAGAAATCATGCACCTCCAGGAAGAAAGGAACTGTGAGCATGGCTGTGAGCGGCACCCGGACCAGAGGAACTAATCGTCTAGCCCAGCGGGTCATCCTCAATCCTGTCGGAAGAAGGAACGACGTGGGGGGCGGCTAGAGTTGTGTTCCTCCTTCAGAAGGACAGCCGCATCCGCAATGTTTCCATGGTAAGGTTCTTGCAGTGAGAACACGAACCATCCACAAACGCTGCATCGGTGTGATCGCTGTTCAGACAAACGAGGCAGCGCCTGTGACTGTCAGGAGCAGAGAGAAATCGACCGCATTTAGGAACTACACAGGGGCGGAAGGGCATCTTTATAAAGACGCATCCTGAAAAGGACTTTCAACGCCAGCTGTGTATTGCTTTTTTAAAGAAAATAAACTCTTTTATAGAAAATACTCATTTGACACAACGTCGAAGTGAGCGACAAACAGGGAACACTGGAAAACACTGGCACTTTATTTGCTTTTGAAGCTTCAAAGTTTTGGTACCCATTCACTTGCATAGTATGGATCAACAGAGCTGAGAAATTGTTTTTTAGCAGGGATGGCATAAGGGTGAGAAAAAATTGGAGCATTTAAATTTTTGGGTGAACTATTCCTGTTACATACAGATTTGCTAGTGATCTAAAATAGTGAAGAGAATTAAATATATCTTAATTTTTCACCATAACTTTTCATTGTTTACATTTTTCAAAATCCTAAAACATTCCAGGTTTAAATGAAAAAATAAAAATAAAAATAAAATGTCAATGTGGTCTCAGACTTTGGACTACACAGTACTTACTAAATGTTGTGTCCTTCAAATTGCTTGACTGAGGCACACATCTACAGCGTGTCAGCAAAAAAAGGGTATAAAATCTTGTACAAATTTTAAAGGAACTTACACTGTGTGTGTTTGTGTGTAATGTGTGTGAGTGAGTGTCCAGTTTGGTGTGAGAGAGCAGAAACAGAGAAATGAGGTAAGAGAAGAAATGAGAGGGTATGTGTGTGCGCCCATGTCCACAGAATTGTGTCCTTGTTTGATGTGACAAAATAAAACTAAGTGCAAGGGTATTGTGTCGGCCTGCCTACCTCTCTCAGCTGTGTGGCTGCTTACAGATGTCCAAAGCAAAGAAACTACATACTGTCTGTCTTCCTATCTCAATAATGCTTGCTTTTCTACAAGAGAAGATGACACTGGTGGCCTCTGATCGACAGGGCTGTGGTGAGGATATTACAATGTTTCCTTCTGGTACAGAGATCAACATTTAAATATGCTTTTACAAGTCTTAGCTTTTCTTTTAGAAGGTTTTATCATCATTTACTCACCCTTGTGTTCCTCAGATCTGTATGACCTTCTCTCTTCCGTGGAACACAAAAGAAGATGTTAGGCAGAATGACAGAATGACAGCCTCAGTCACCATTCACTTTCATTGTGGTGAAGAAACGAGATAATGAAAGTGAATGGCTAAAATTCTTCCTAACATCTGCTTCTATGTACCATGAAAGAAAAAAGGTTTGGGACAAACCTTTATTGTTTAGAGCCATGAGACACCAAAATATTGCAGTAGTTATTACTATGCCAAACATTTAATCATAAAATTTGCTAGTGACTCACATAATCCGTACACACACAGAATGATAATTTAGGGAATTCACTCCCACATTTAAATGTGACTGTCACTGCCAAAACATTGCAGTATGTATGTGGCAATAAAGAAAAGGCATGGAAAAGTGTGGTTGGAGGACAGAGATTAAATTTAATAACTTCTAAACTAAGTACAATGTATAACACTCAGCTTATGGATTCAACCAGCTCTTCCTGAGAGAGTCTGGCTTTTAGTTTTCCTTCAATGAGGGGAAACAGAGTTCAAACCCATCTTCTGTCTCTGATCATAAACTGTACTATAAAGCCCTGAGTGATGGCGAACATCTAAATGTGGTCCTTACTTTGCGACCACATCCAAATTAAGCCTGAGCAACAACGACAGATGATTTTCTGACAAACCTCCCTGGCTCATTTGTTTTAGCACTTCTTCAAGTCTGACACTATAATTTATACATGTAATTTGTGCTTGTTAGAAATTATGTTTCACTTAATAGCTGGATTGTGGATCCATCATTAAGTCTGAGGCTGTGAGCTTAGCCATGATGCCTGGATTAATTCTCCATATAGAAAGTCTGGAGCTAACACATTTCCTTGTAACTATAGCACTGCAAAGAAAGAGCTATTAGGTCTATAGCATAGTAATTCATGTTGTATAATCTACTCATTAGACCTCTTAACCTCAAAAACAGGAGGACGATAAAATCAAGAGATGAGAATGTAGTATAATGCAGGCTGTGAGAAATGAGAATCATTTTCTTTTAGACACCGTGGAAAACCACAGCTACTTTAATGTCCTCTCCTAAAAGCATTTAACAGTGCCTAAACTGTACAACCTAGTTTGCAATGGGTCATTAGCTAATTCAGTCGTACGTCATCTGTAGTTAAATGGGAGTCTGGTTTTCCATTGAAAGGTTTTAAGGTTAGTATAACTGTCAAGGAATAAAAGACGCAGTACCAACTTCACAATCATTAAAAACAGACTGCAAATGGATAGATGTAAATACTTTCTTTCAAAGGTTGAGTAGCAAATGCATTCTACAGAATTGGCAACCATTCTCACTGATTCTTTTTGTATCGCACTGATCTCTATTTTAAATAAAGATTGCTTATATTAGAAGCTTATATTGGGTGAATGAAAACCAATGATCATGTAGCCTATACAGAGAGCTTCAGTTTGATATTTCACAAGCCTATGTTCTTTGCTAAACGATGAAGCCAACAGCTATAAGTGCATTCCCCCATTTTCCAGAATCCAAGTTAAACATTCTTCTGCAATTTGACTACAAAATTAGAGCTAATTGATATCAGTGTTATCACACAGCCATGATAACGGCAAAATAGGCTATTCTTTCTTTATAGATCATATCCATTAATGCTGCTCACATCTTTAATTAATGTTGGTATCTGCAGTATGTCAGGAAACTCTAACAAACTAACACAGACTTAAAAAGTCTTGCAAAATAGCACAAACCAAGACTAATTTCAACCACAGTGGTTTTAATGAGTGGAATCAATTAAATTAACTAAATGCTTTTAGTCTATGTCTATTAACTTTGAGGCCATTTATATGCTAGTGTGCACCAAAACACTGACAAAATTAACTTTAAGCATACAGATATATACAGATTTTTAAAATATCAAGTCTTTCTCTCCCGGTAAAATGAGACCAAAAATAATGTTTCCTCACCTTGCACTTACACAGAGACGTTGTTACAGAGACATTGTCACGATTCCCATTGTTCCAGTCGTGTTTATTTCCCTCTTCATTTCTCTCATTTTCCCATCGTGGACTCTTTTGTTTGTTCCAGTGTTTTTGTTGTTTTGATTTGTTCAATAATGCTGCATTTAGATCCCCACTCCTCGTCTGCCGCCTCAGCTTAACAGACATACAGTAGCCAAGCAAGAGGACACACTTCTTGTTCCGGTTGCTGCCAGCACGCTGCACGAGTCTGTGTTTGCAGTTTGCTAGCCTGCTTAGCATTGCTTATTCTTCCTAATTCACATTCATCATTTTATCCTTTGCCATTTTACCACATGCGTCGGGTTTTTCCACTTTTCTACTATTTCATCTGTGTGTATATTACTGCGCTCACACGTTTCTCTTTTTTCTTTTCTTTTTTACGCTTCTCTAAATCTCACGTCTCAACTGCTTGCATTTGTTTTCTCCACTGTGTTTTACACAGATTATTGCATCACTCTCAGATATCTGCTGATTAGTAACCACATCGAACCACATCGATCTCAAACTCTCACCCCTCAAGAACAACCATAACAACAAAAACAAACAATTGCGGTAAGTCATGGCATCCACTCATGTTATTTATTCCTGCATTGCATGCCACATGTTTACTCTAGCTTTTTCTGTCAGCAGTGAGGGATTCACATGTGATAAATGTAAGGAATTTGTCAAGCTGATGGAGAAGGTTAATGAGTTAGAGACACGCATCCAAACACTAGTGGAGGTCAGTGAGAAATAGAAGCTGGTAGATACTGTTTCGAATGTGGGTAATACAGTGAACAACACACACACTTTGGTTCTGCCTGAAGAGCCCCCACAGCAGGGAGTTTGGAAGACGTCTCGGTGGCATACCCGCTCAACAAAGAGACACCACTCTCCTGTTCTTGTTAGGGTTTCCAATCAATTCTAAGATATAAATAAAAAATCTCTGTCGTCTTTTGCACTTGCTATAGAATATAGATCACTCAGGCCGTACTCTGGTTTCCTTGGTGAATTTGCTAATTTTCTATCAGATCTAGTAGTTAATGTAGATAGAGCTTTAATTGTTGGTGACTTCGACATTCACATAGATAATGAAAATGACACATTGAGATTAGCATTTATTGATATTCTCAACTATCTTGGAATGTGGCAGGACCAACTCATCGCCATAATTATATGCTAGATTTAAGTCTGTCATTCGGAGTTGATGTTGACACTATAGAAAATGACTGCATTGACTGAAGCAGCTATTCTGTCACAGCACAACAGTAATGACTTCATGAATTTCTTTACTAATAAAATGTAAATAATCAGAAATAAAATTGGAAATATGCAATCAACTGTCACAGCTAACAAACCTTATAAAAAAAATAAAAGCCACAACAAGTATGTTAGATGCAATACCAACTAAGCTCTTAAAAGAGGTATTCCCTGTAATCTTAGAACCTCTTATTATTATTATTAACTCCTTGCTATTCTTAGGACATGTCCCAAACAACTTTAAAATGGCATTTATCAAACCACTTATTAAGAAGCCACAGTTTGATCCTGGAGAATTTGCTAATTACAGACTGATTTCAAATCTAACATTTATGTTGATAAAAATAGAAAAGTTAGTGTCCTTCCAACAATGTTAACTTCTACAGAGAAATGGCATATATTAATAATTTCAGTCAGAATTTAGACCCCATCACAGTACAGAGACTGCACTTATCAGAGTTACAAATTACTTGCTCTTATCATCTGACCATGGCTGCATTTCTCTTCTAGTGTTTTAGAACTTAGTGCTGCCTTTGACACGATAGATCACGACATTCATGAATAGACTGGAGAATTATGTTGGCATTAGTGGACTTGCATTAGCATGGTTTTGGTTATATATATCAGATCAGTACTATTTTGTATACATAAAGAGGAATTGTCAAATCAAACATAAGCATGGAGTGCCACAGGGATCAGTTTTAGGGCCTCTGCTTTTCTCCTTATACATGCTTCCCCTGGGACATATTATCAGGAATCATGAATTAAGTTTCCACTGTAATGCCAGCGATTCCCACATTTATATTTATTCTAAACCCACTGAAAATTCAAAATTCTCCAAATTAGCAGAGTGTATCAATGAAATCAAAGATTGGAATTCTTCAAAATTTCCAAATTAGCTGAGTGTATCAATAAAATCAAAGATTGGAATTCCAACAAAACAGAGGTACTAATTATTGGACCAAAAAAAATCTAAAAATAGGCTGCTAAAATATAATTTGATTCTCGATGGATGTACTGATACGTCGTCTTCTACAGTGAAGAATTTAGATGTTATATTTGAAACCAATCTGTCCTTTGAAAATCAAATTTCCAATGTTTGTAGAAAAGCATTCTTCCACCTCAGAAATATTGCCAAGTTACAGCACATGCCCTCTATTGCTAATGCTGAAAAACTAATTAATGTGTTCATGATCTCAAGACTAGATAATAGTAATGCATTACTGGGAGAATGTCCAGCAAGTTCAATTAAAAAAACTTCAATTTGTTGCAAAACACAGCTGCCAGAGTGCTGACTACAACCAAGAAATATGATAACCAATGTTATCATTTTTACATTGCCTACCTGTTAAATGTTGTATTATTTTTTTAATTTAATTAACTACATACAAAGCTTTGAATGGTCTAGCTCCACAGTACTCCACATTTCAAGGGTCTGAGCTCAGTTCGGGGTATTTTTGGCCCATATGTGAAAACACCAAATTATCTTAGAACCCTTAAAAGCGAACAGAGCCAAGATCATCTCAGGAGGTGGTCTGAGTATAGTTCGATTGCAGCCTTTGGTTTGGTTTTCTAATAATGTGCATTGTGAACAAAAATCACTCCGGGCTCACTTGAATTTCCCAATTGTTTGGCCCTGACTCATTCCCGTACTCAGGAAATGACAATGCAAGCACCGGAGAGCCGCTTACTTTGTTTCTATGGATATGACAGAGGGAGATGCAGATTAAAAATATTAAATGATAAAATGAGTTTGGTTCTTTTAAAGAGCACTCAAGTGTAAAAAAACCCTTACACAGCCTTTTTAAACCTGTTAACTGTCACTGTCCAATGGGTGGGCCATTTGAGTGTGGCTATAAAACAAATGCTTTATTTTATGTCACAAACTTCATCAATGTTCACATACTTGGTATCAAATTAAAGCTTACTAATGAACTTTCATCTTCTGCAGTCTATTTTGTACTTAGAACATTACAGTGAAAAACATATTTCAAAATGTTAAAAGAGTGGATTTTATTTTTAAATGTGACATGAGCGACAGTACTTATATTTCATGTTCTCTGCTTATTATCCGATCCAATTATTGAAAAAAAAAAAAAAAACCATGCATTTCATTAGGCTTGTTTGAGATGAGCAAGTTCTGAGCATAACTGATCACAGGTGATCACGGACAGGTGTATGCCGGTTAATAATTTGTCTGACTTGCTGTGATATCATGACCACATATGCCAAAAATACTCCCATGAGTGTGAGGCATCCACAGTTGTAGCAGGCAGGTGGTGCAGTTGCTTTTTCCGAGCAGTGCGAACTACAACCATGATGTTTTGTTATTTTTTAAAATGTTAGATTTTTTTGTCTCTAATATCATGTTTGTATGTGTATAAAATATATGTGAAAATTCACAATATTCTAACATTCAGTTTCTGTATGGGATCTATTATTGGTATCAAATTTCTGAAATATCTCAAATATGTGTCTTTATCCAACTAAAAATTTACAGAAAGACATGTCTTATGGGGGAATTAAATAACAGGTACTTTGAGTGTTTTGTTGATCATATTTATTTTCATATAAAAGCAACAGAATTTAAATTACATTCACTTTACTAACAACAAAGCACTTGAACATGAATCACGCGATATCTGACAGTGGCTAATCCACTATGAGAAGTGACTTAACAGCTCTTATTTCACTGCAGCATTTCACCAGCTGCACCAGCCTGCTCTCTCTTTTTTGAATGCTTTATTATAACAGCTCACATAACAGATGTAAAGGAAAAAAAAAAGAAACAAGCAAAGAAAGAGAATACATATAAATAACTATGTACAAAGGGGTATTAGAATATTCAAGAGCCATAGATGCAGGGGTGTCTAAGATGGGTAAAAGTTCATGGCTCGACAGCAGTCCAGAATCTTTGTTGCCTTGGTGTTCCTTATACCCTCCAACATCTCAAGATACTGATAGAGCTCATACTAAAATTTCCAAAATGTGGTATATTCTTTGACCATCTAAATTTATGGATATAGTATTTACTAAACATTATAAATAGGTTAAGGACATAGCAGATTTTCCAAAGGTTTATCATAAAAAAATTTTAAAATTTAAATTTCCAAAGTAATCTCAATCCCAGTGATCTCATGCACCAACCTGCTCTCGTCTACTTTCAAGGTGAGGCATTTGACATCTCAAATAACCCTAACCTAAGGTTCCACTGATTTGAACTATTTGATTCAAAACATCAACAATAGGGGGAAATGGGGGGAAAAAACAGACTGATGCTCTATTTTTATGTTATCATGTAATCAAACATGTCTAATTTCACTAAAATATTGATAGTCATTTATTTTTATGCTATCAAAATCGGTGTCTCCCCTATTCTGTGGACTCTTCCAATTATTTAAAGCACACCCACACCTTTATCTGTGATTCACAGCCAGAGCTCTCATTCAACACCGATCACACACACTGTAGTATTACCAAATGCACATTGGCTATTTACCGAGATCAATCATAGAGCTCTAGTAATGGTTTGACTGGCCGGTCATGTAGGCAATAATGTGAGGTTTCCATAGTTACATAGGCTAGCCTTCTCAGTTTCTTTTGAGCAATCCAGAGGAATTATCTTGTATAATTTATGGCACAAAAAATATTAAATGTCTGTTGAAAATTAAAATAGTTGCTGGCTCCAACTGCTAACAGCACTTACATTGTAATAGGGCTGGGTGATATGGACCAAAATTCATATCTCTGTATTTTTAGGCTGAATGGTGATGCACTATATATATCTCGGTATTTTCTACAAAGAGAGCGTCTAGGTTACGTATGTAACCTCCGTTCCCTGATGGAGGGAAAGAGATGTTGTGTCGAAGAAGTGACACTAGGGTTCTCTCTTGAGCACTGAATATGCCTCTGATCTATGAAAAAAGGCCAATGAGAAGTTGGCAGACAGTATTTGTATACCCCGCCCCCGAACATATGGGTATAAAAGTGGGGAAATACGTCAAGTTTATTCAGGATTTTTCTGTGGAGCCGGAAATGGTCCGGCCACAACAGTGGCTCGGCTCAGCTACGTGGCAGGGAGGACACAACGTTTCGTTCCATCCATCAGGGAATGGAGGTTACATATGTAACCTAGACATTCCCCGTCTGTCGCTCACTTTGACGTTGTGTCGAAGAAGCGACACAAGGGGTCCAGTTTAAATCACGCCATGCGCTGAGCCGTGTACGTGTACTGCTGACACAGGAGCAGACAAGTATTCTATGTACAAAGGCGACCAGCTGTGTCAGACTGCACGTACCCTTCCCCAATGCCCCAAAAAAGTCGGCGGAATACTTCTAGTTACGGGAACGGGCTGAGACTGGCTGGGCCTCTTTTCTATCTATGTTTCTCCGCATAGACCAAGAACGGCCAGGGCCCTTACACGCATTGAAGGAAGGGGGTCTTACCCAGTTTCCTATTCTTTCAGGGGGAAAAGACCCTGCGGAGACCACACCTGCCCGGAAGGGGGAGGTCAGCATGGCGAATACATCACATGGGTTTTTAGACGACATGTGGAAAGGGGCGCAGTGGTAGATCCAGCCTCAAGGAGTGGGGAGTTGCTATAACACAGCGACCGGAGGGCAGCTGGGACTACCTAAGGGAGACACGGGTCCGCTTCGTAAGGGGACCGTACCGCAGACAATACACACAGGGGGAGTCACGTAGGAGTTCTGACCTGTGGAGCACCTATTCCAGTACAGGGTAGATTAAGTACCCGCAGCAGATTGGGTCTGCGAGTTCCTCCGCTGAACTGCAGACCCAAAGGGCTAGGGAGGAATCATCCAGGGATCTGAATGAGTGGAATCTCCTGGGAGAGAAAGCGCACAGTTTTACCTGTTACCGAGTTTTATCGGCTCGGACCTGGGAAAACATGGGACGATACTGACTCAACCCGGAGACTGTAGAATCTCACAAAGGTATTAGGTGTTGCCCAACCCACTGCTCTACATATGTCTGCCAGGGAAGTGCCCCTGGCCAGTGCCCATGAGGACGCAACACTCCTTGTTGAGTGTGCTCGGACCCGTAAAGGGGGTCCACGGCCTGGGTGTGACAGGCCAATGAAATGGCGCCCATGACCCAGTGGAAGAGCCTCTGTTTGGAAACAGCATTCCCTTTCTGCTGTCCACCAAATCACAAAGAGCTTCTCAGAACATCTAAAGCTCTGCTTGTGGTCCAAGTAGGTACGCAAAGCACGTACCGGACACAGCAATGACGGGGCTGGGTCTGCCTCCTCCCGGTGCAGCGCTTGCAGGTTCACTACCTGGTCTCTAAAGGGCAAGGTAGGAACCTTGGGCACATAGCCTGGTCACGGTCTTAGGATCACATATCTGTCTGCCGGACCGAACTCCAGGCAAGTGTCGCTAACAGAGAACGCTTGCAGGTCCCCGACCCTCTTGATGGAGGTGAGCGTGATCAGCAGGGCCGTCTTTAGAGAGAAGCCCCTTAGTCCAACTGAATCTAACGGCTCGAAGGGAGATCTCTGGAGGCCCACGAGGTCCACTGAGAGATCCCAGAAGGGGAACAGGCCTGGCTGGGAAGGATTCAACCTCTGGGCACCTCTTAGGAACCTGATGATTAAGTCGTGCTTACCCAAAGACTTGCCGTCTACTGCGTTGTGGTGGGCCACGATATCGGTGACATACACCTTCAGGGTGGAAGGGGACAGCCTCCCCTCCAGCCTCTCCTGCAGAAATAAGAGCACTGACCTAACTGCACACCTCTTTGGGTCTTCAGCCTGGGAAGAACACCAATTCGCAAACAAGCGCCACTTCAGGGCGTACAGTTGCCTAGAAGGGGCTCTGGCTTGGTTGATCATGTCTACGACGGCAGGTGGTAGACCAGCTAGATCTTCTGCGTACTATCCAGGGGCCAGACGTGGAGGTTCCAAAGGTCTGGGTGCGGATGCCAGAGCATGCACCGTCACTGAGAAAGGAGGTCTTTCCTCAGGGGAAATCGCAAGGGAGGGGCTGTCGCGAAGAGTACGAGGTCTGAAAACCAGGCCCGGGTGGACCAATAGGGAGCCACTAGGGTGACTTGTTCCTCATCCTCCCTGACCTTGCACAGCACCTGTGCAAGAAGGCTCACTGTGGGAAATGCGTACTTGTGCAGCCCTGCAGGCCAGCTGTGTGCTAGTGCGTCTGCCCCGAGGGGAGCCTCTGTTCGGGCATACCAGAGCGGGCAGGGAGGTCTCTCGGGAGGCAAACAGGTCTACCTGGGCCTTGCCGAACCACTCCTAAATCAGCTGGATCGAATGGGGGTGAAGCCTCCACTCTCCACTGGGCAAGCGTTGTCGTGACAGCACGTCCGCTACCACATTGAGGTTGCCGGGGATGTGAGTGGCACGCAGCGACTTGAGCGACTTGAGCTGGCTCCAAAGGAGGAGACGACGGGCGAGTAGTGACATGTGCCGGGAGCGTACGCTGCCTTGGCGATTTATGTATGCTACCACCTTGGTGCTATCTGACCTGACTAGGACACGTTTGTCTCAAACTAATGGGAGAAACTTCCACAAGGCAGAGAAAACAGTCAACAACTATAGGCCATTGATGTGGCAGCGCAGCGGGGCCCCTTTCCAATGGCCCGTGGCTGCGTGCCCATTGCACGCGGTGCCTGAACCCAATTAGGAGGCGTCGGTCGTGGCCAGGACGAGTTGGGACAGCTGCTGCAAGGGGACTCTTGTCCACAGAAGGCAGAGGTCTGTCCAGGATTTTTACGTTTAGCAGCAGACGGGGGTGATGGTCACACAGTGCATGCCGCGGCGCCATGCTCGTCTCGTTACTTGAGTCTGGGGCCAGTGCTGAGGTGGTCTCATATGCATCAACCCCAGCGGTGTGGCCACCGTGGAGGATGTCATATGCCCCAGGAGCTTCTGGAAAGGTTTTAAAGGGACCATCGTGCCAGGCCTGTAGACGGCGAGGCATTTTAACACTGATTGTGCACGCTCGTTGATGAGGCGTGCTGATATTGAGACTGAGTCTGACTCCATGCTGAGAAGAGAGATGGTCTTAACCGGGGCGAGCTAGCTCTTTCTCAGTAGACCTGAAGCCCTATATGGCTGAGGTGCCTGAGCGCCTAGTCTCTGTGAGTGCATAGTAACTCTTGGGAGTGGGCTAGAATGAGCCAGTCATCGAGGTAATTGAGTATGCGAATGCCGGCTTCTCGGAGCGGGGCAAGGGCAGCCTCTGTGACTTTCATGAAGCTGAGAGGGGACAGAGACGTGCCGCAGGGGGGGACTTTGTACTGTACGTGTTTGCCTGGCCATCGAACACGAGCCGTAGGAAGGGTAGGTGTTGAGGCAGAATTGAGACGTGAAGGTACGCGTCCTTCAGGTCTGCCGCTGCGGACCAATCTAGATGCCGGGCGCAAGGTAAGATATGTTTTTGCGTGAGTGTTCTGAACAGGAGTTTGAACAGAGCCCAGTTGAGAACTCGCAAGTCCAAGATCAGTCGAAGCCGCCGCCTTTCTTCGGTACAATGAAGTAAGGGCTGTAGAGACCCTTCTTCATTTCAGTTGGAAATCAATCAATCTATCGCATCTTTATTTAGTAAAAGAGTAGTTATTTCCGCGCACAAGGATTTGGCATGCTTGTCGTGTACCATGGTAAAGCGGATGCCCACGAAGAGGGGCGGGAAGTGAAAGTCATGCATCCAAACTCCGTGTGCTAGGAAACCAAGGGGACGATTATTTTTGACGCACCCGACATTAAGCCCCACGCTGGCAGTGGCCCGGGAAAGCATGTTGGTCATCTGTGCGTCAGCCTCAGCCTGGGCGTGCTGGCCCGAAGGCAGCAGCCCAGGGGAGTCATCCGAGTCAGACGCCATGCTCTCCAATGCAGCGCCAAGCTCATCCTCCTCGAGCTCTAGAGGATAAGCAGGCTGGCTGTGAGGCGGTCCGCTGATGCCTCGAGCACGGACGGGAGTCAACGAGCGTGCTGGGGGGCGGGTAGTCAGAGGGGGCATACCCGGCGGAGCTGCACCCGCTGCCATCCCCAGATTGCCTCCAGCACCAGCCGCATCATCCTCAATCCCGTGGGAAGAAGGAGCAAATCGGGGGGTGGCTGGAGTGGCGTGCTTTCTGTTGAAGGCTAGCTGCGACAGCAATGTTGCCATGGTCAGGCTCTCGCAGTGAGAACATGAACCATCCACAAATGCTGCCTCGGTGTGATTGCTGACCAGACACACGAGACAATGCCTGTGGCCGTCTGAAGCTGATAGCACTCTATTGCATCCAGGAACTTCACAGGGGCGGAAAGGCATCTTTAAAATGGCGCATCCTGAAAAGGATGTTCAGTGCCACTGTGTATTGCTCTATTAGAGGAAAATACTCTTTTACAAGAAATATCACTCCTTAATACTCTTTTAAGCGCTGCACTGTCGAAGCGTCCAGGGGCAAACTGCACTGCCATGCAGGGAAGGAGAAAGCCACTGAAGTGCGCTGTATATCCAACAGCAGAGAGCATCAGAGGAACAGGAACGGGTGTGTGACTCGCAGCTCACTGCAAACACGACCATCGGCTCCGAAGAAAATTTCTTAATGAACTCAACGTATTTCCCCGCTTTTATACCCGTATTTCCAGGGGCGGTGTATGCAAATATTGTCTGCCAACTTCTCATTGGCCTTTTTTCATAGATCAGAGGCATATTCAGCGCTCAAGGGAGACCTCTAGTGTCGCTTCTTCGACACAACGTGGAAGTGAGCGACAGACGGGGAACTAAATGTTCAGTTTAAGTCAAAGCCACATGTGAGATGGAAATGAAGCTTGCTTCACGCTTTGTTTCAGGGCTGAAGATGTTTCTGGTTGCAGCAGCACAAAGTTTAACACAACCTTTGTACTGTAGATTATGGCTCTGTTGTAAATGGTGGAAGAGATCTGAAGTGCTTTCACTTATGAATGCAACCTGTTTATGGAATTCTCTACAGATGACATGCAGGGCTCGACATTGAGCATTGTGATCTGCTTGTCCTTCAGAAAAAAAGACCCCATCTTCTAGGTGACACTACAAAGCCCCCCTCCCTGCACAATTGCCCCCCCAACTCTGCAACTTTGCCCAGCCCTAATGGAGACGACTCTGATGTGTGTTCAAACTTTCAAGAATTTTCACACATGTTAAGTAGGTCTGAAATGATTAGTCAACATTAAATAATGTTGAATAGTCATTTGATCTCATTTAACATAACATGAGATCATATGAAACTCTAATGATGATGCACAAGAGCAGCACTGCAGCTCGCGCCTGACTGAGGAGAAGAAGAATTACACAGCTCACAGTCCAGATGCACTCCAAACATTCCTAACAGCTTCAGGTGATGTAGATGTGAAGTATGAGGGAATTAAAATGCAAAAATAGAAAATAAGTGAATACAGAAGCACACTTGTTGTGGAATAAGCAGAGCCGGAGCTCTTTAAGGAAACACCCCGGCATTACATCTTAAATGCTGTTATATTTAATGCATTATAGCTTTATTAAAGTTCAAATAATACAGAAGCGGTTCATTTAATTATCTACAAACTCCGAAACTGGCATTTCTCTGTGCGTTCAGCACCTCTTCTATGAGTTGCGTGAATGTCCCGATCTAAGGGGGAGAGATTGAAACTCTACCCGGTTGAGGCGCACTCTGTCGCGGGGATGCTCATCCCTCGAGTACTCACGCAATAATATATGCCACTGTGCATTTTTTTCATGAAGAAAACTGGCAATACACAGCTTTAATAATAAGAGAATTTGTTTTTTTGTGTGTTAAATATGGATTTAAGTGAACAAAAAGGTGAGAGAGGGTAGTCTTATTTATTTGTTTTTGTTTTGGCTTGTTTTCCAACATAAATATATAAATCTAATTTAAAACAATATACATTTACTTTAGCAGCTATACTGCAGGAGAAAAAAAAATTATCTGAGAATTTAATATTACAAATACAAATATTTGAAAATATATATATTTTTTAAAAGAAGCATTCAACTGAGAAGAAGCATACATAATGTTTAGACTATTAGATAATAGGTCTTGAATATAAGTATATTTTCTGAAGTGAATTTCTTTATTGAAATAAACTTAATACAAAATATTAATAATTCAGTGAATGTCATTTAGAGGAGAAAAAGAAAAGAAAAGTCCTTAGAAGAACAATAGGGCATCTGCACTTTCAGTGCTTGGGGCCTAATAATAATGCTTAGAAGAACAACAGGGTCTCCGCAATTTCAGTGCTTGGGTTCTAAATATGGTTCCTGTCTGTGATGTGAACTAAAGGTTATTGGTTATTTAAAAAAGCAACAAGCCTTTCCAAAAATGTATCCTGCCCCAACTTCCTGTATCAATAGGAAATGCTTCATACTTCATGATAGTCATGCTGCAAAAGCAGGGAGATATTGTCTCTTAAAAGAGCTCTGGTGATGTCCTCCAGGCAGGTGCTGTGACAGGCCTGATGTGTGATTAAGGTTGAGACTTAATTGATGAAAGCCAGTGCAGCCAGAGCCACTAGGCAGAGGCTGGTGTAAATGTCAGCTCTAGAAAATAAAAAATAAAAATCAATATGGCCGTGTGAGTTCAGAGACAACCTGATTGGGAAAGGCTGCAGCACCTGAAGTGTGTTAAGTATTTACTGAATATATATAAGAAGAAAAGATATAGACCAAGTGTAGGGACAACAACATATTTTCAAAATTGACTAGTTGGTAGGTTAAGAAAGCCATGCATAAAAATGCTAGTTAGCATCATAGTTAGCATAATTCGATCAAACACGTTTCTTAAAGTAGGGGTCATTCTCACAGGACTCTTTCTTGTGTTAAAATACAGGAAGAGTGAACAGAACAGAATGAAAGAGAATTTAGGAATCTCAAGGCATGTTTTTTGAAAGTCAAACTATTCTTAATTTCTTGATACGCCATCCTAAAAATGCAACACTCATGGTGAAAAGTGCTGAAAAAACTAAACAAAAACAACACAACACAATGGCCAAAGAAGTCCAGTTGCACGTGTACATAGCCCAACATTCAAAAACAGCGCAGACAGAATCCAAGAGCAAACAGACTTTTAACAAGATAACTGCCAGATATTCAACAAATAAATAGGCTAAATATTCATTATAGTCCTCACAAAAAATAGAGACCTACAAATTATGCAAAGCAGGTGATTTTAAGTCCGATTTGAAATACAATGTTGTCAATTTGTTGTAAAATTGGAGATTTGATGGCTGTAGCAGTGGTGATTTAATGCAAATAAATTCATAGATGCAACTTTTTGCAACTAGTGATTTCTTTAGCATGCTGGCAGGCTGTTATTCATTTGTGGCTAACCTGCAAGGGTTTGTCAGAAGTTTGCCACAGGGGTTTACCAAAACACAATTTTTATGCAAGGGTTAAATCACAGCCGCTAAAAATCAGTACAGCTAGTATCTAGATAAACTAGCCTGCTTTCAAATCGACTAGTAAACTAGTTGAACATTCTGCCATCACTAATAAATTGTTGTAATATGGTACACATGTGTGAATGACATTCACTTCTGAGTCTTCTTCCTCTTGATATCTCTCTTTCATCTCTGGCCAAAACAACACCCTCCTCTTCACAGCCAATGTAAAGACCAGAATGTCCCATGGATGGCCCCCAACAGGGCCAAAAAACTTTTCTCCACCTTTCCCTCCAACAGCCTGGTCCTGGTCTTTTGTTTATTGGTAAATGTCAGTGCACACAGAGGGCATAGCAAGAGTGACCCAGGCATAGTCACAGCGAGTGGCTAAAGCAAAATCAATCAGTCTGCGGTCCAAACAGCTGCATCTGGCTTGCCAGAGGGAACAGCAACCTGCATTACCATCTGGAAGCTGGACATGCCACACCAGCTGGGCCAAAAAATAAGGTATGGTGCACAAAAAAAACAACTTGTGATTGGGCACAGCAAACTGGCAGTTTTGGATGGAGTGTGCATTGTTGCTGTGATTTAGGAGGCATGTCTGACAGGGTTCCTCCAGATGCGTAAACTATGCACCATGATCCTGGCCTAAAGTTCAAATGTGTCTTTTGGTATTCCTTTTAAGTTTCAGAAATAAAATCTACAGTATTAATTCTTCTAAGCAATATAGAGACAACAATTCAAAAACAAATGGTACAACTTCATCTCTTGCCATTGGATCACAGTCTTGGATCTCCTGAGCTTCAAAACTATTGGAAAACTGACAAACATAAACGGTCTAACATAATGACAGATAAAGCAAACCATCACAGCATGAATAAAGGTCACGTCAGGACAGAGCAGAAGAAAAGAGCCCGGTGTTTACCTTAGGACATTACTATTCAGGTGGGCAAAAGAGCTGGCACTCAGCCACTCTGTTTAAAGGGCAGAGAGCAGACTTTGGATGACCAAGCAGATCACTGAGGCCATGAGCAGACTCCCAAGAGTCAAACTAGTCTTCATTTCATTTCATGAACATTCATTTTGGGTGATCCGATCATGAGTGGATTGAGGTAAATACAGGTGTAAACAGGGTTAAACAAGCATTCCACTCAAATGTCATGTTTGTTGTGGGATTAAAAAAGTAAATGTAGGAGCAATATAACTGGGAGCAACAGTGTAATAACTTTGTGTGCGCATTTTCAACATGTTGTAACATAGTGGCATTGTAAGTCATGTACGTATTCACTTACTGTAGACTCAAACAGTATAGACAATGTAAGTGGCAATCTATCTTGGCTACCCACTTGTGATCAGACAATGTGATCACACAGGAAACTGGCATGCAGCTTCCCAAAGTTCCTGAACACTATAATCAACCACATACTTCCAAATTACTGACAAGTGCATTCTCCCATCAGAAATTTTTGCATCAACTCAACTGTGATCATCTTTACCTCTAGTTTTACTGGAGGGTGCATTTACCTCTGATCAGAGACCTGACAATGTGCACAGTATGAGCTGCTCAAAATACTGAAAATATAATACAGTAAGTATACTAAAATGGTTTTGTAAAAATATTATTTCTACATGCCTGAATGATATTGTGCCATGACATTTAAGTAAGATGCACTGGCTCAACACGGTAGTTGTTATTTTACACCTGGTGAATTCGGGCCCTCTGTATACCAGCTATTTCATCTATATGACATCTGTGAAGGCAACAATATGCTCACAAAAATTTGTGCCAACTCGCATCATCACAGGATGACTGTATTACTGGTAAAAATGGTGGCATACAGCTCAGGAATACACAACTACAAACGTGTCCAAATGTCAGGTTTCGCAAGCAGTAGCAAGCAGCGCAGTCAGCCATGCCAATAACTCACATAGTCCCCTGGTGCCGAGACCTACCTCGGTGGTGGTGTCTGAATGAGAGATACAACGTTTGGCATGAGAGATTGCGTTCTTTTCTGGTTATCTGCTCTTGTCTTGCCGTTGAATCCAACCACAGTCGTGCCATCAATCAGTATAAAGGGCAAAGTTCCCAATAAGCCCTCCAAGCCATGAAACAACCCTCCTTTCTTTCATGAAGATTCAATAGTGGACTGAGTAGGGAATAGGCATTTTGAGTGAGCGGCATAAACTATTGGGCAATATTCATGGGGGAGCTGAAAAGATATCGAACAGGACTTCCATTTATTCTACTTTCCTCTGCAACCCCAATTCATTGCTACTGACATGGTATTTGCTTCATCCCCATTCCTGGGAGACTAATGGAGAGTTCTACCACTGCTACTGTATCGAGTGATTTACCGGAATTTTAAAATGTGAGAGGGGTCAAAGGACTACATTTTGTAAACAGAACTTACTTGTCTTTTTATATCTGGACTTCAAACCTTTCCCAGCTCCGGTTGTACACTTTGCAAATGTCTGCATTTTCATCATATGAATCTCTTCATTTTGCTTTCCTTTTGTGTTATAAAGCCTTTTGATTAATAAGATGAGGCCAAAATTCATGCTAATCAACAACTCCTGCCCCTCCCCAAGGGTTTATTCCCTGTTGTAAGCTTAAATCCCCCCCAGCAACGGTCCTGCATCAGTGGCAATAAGATGCTTAAGCCACGCTCAAAGGAAAACAACCGGCTGTAAAAAAAAAAAAAAGGGATTGTGCCCTATGCAAATGAATGTGACTTTTCAGATAATTTGATACATTGATCTGGTCACTGTGATTTTCTCACTTCACTTTGTCTCCAACTTTCTTCCACATCACCTACTGTTAAATCCCCCACTGTAGGCATGATTAATGATGTGTTTTTCCCTTAGATTCGAACTCTTTAATACAATTTTATAACCACGTTAAAAGGCCACTGAAAGAGTTGTGAAAGGTTCCCTGTGTTTTTCTGTTTTTATCATCTCCAGAGGGGAAAGCAGAAAAATCCATTTTGTCTGAATCAATATTTACTCCTGATGCTGTCCTCTCCCAAAATAATCGACAGCTGGTCTTTTGTTCAACCCCTGAAGAAAGTAAAAAGGAACTTAAAGGTTACCACACTGGAGTAGTTTTAAAAGCCTTGAAAAAAGATTCAGCTGTGGAAAAACTAAGGGTAATGATTATAATTTACCTCTCGCAACACGCCTGGAGCATTGCTGTTCAGCTCTATAACTCTTTTAACATAAAAGGCATCAGAACATTTGCATAGGGCAAGGCATTATCTTGAAAGCATGACATTCTTTTATTCGCAATCCAAAAATAACGTTTTGCACAACCTGAACATAGCATTCATTACTCATTAGAGGTGGGAGAAAACAACTGATCTTTCAAAGCATTGCAATATTCTACGCATAATACAATATGAATACATTGCAACTCACACAATGCAGTTTTTTAATCACAATACACAAAAGAAATCACAATACTACCATATTGTGACACAGATATTAATATACATAATATTGTATCACCAGGTGCCTGATGACTCCCAACTCATTACTCATGTAAAAAAAATAATAGATAAATTAAAATAAAAGATGTTCTAACATTTCAATAGCTGTCTTAAGTCAGATATATATTTTGAGAGCAAAGTAATTAATACATTGTTTTTGATATACAATCTTTGTCTTCTATAATTTCCATATATTACCTGGCATATGACACACCCCTTCCCTACTGTCATGAAACAGGTCAACTAACTATCACATAACACAGTAAGAATACATTGCAATCTCAAACTAACTATCACATAACACAGTAAGAATACATTGCAATCTCAAACTAACTATCAAATAACACAGTAAGAATACATTGCAATCTCAAACTATCACATAACACAGTATGAATACATTGCAATCTCGCGCAATGCAGTTTTTGATTGCTGTGCAACTTCATTATCAATCAATGGGAAAACAGCTGTGCACCTACACTTTTTCCACAATGTACTAGAAACAATGTTTCTGTTTATGCTCCATTCCTAGTACCTGCATTCACTTGTAAAACATTGTTTGAAATAATGTTGAAAGAAACAAAGAGAAGTTATTATTTATGAGTTCCATAAAAACACATTTTAATCATGTACATTTACACATAACGTTGGCAAATCCATTTCACCTCAAAAGATTATTGTCTTAGATAGATAGATAGATAACTAACTAAAAAGTTATTACCTTTTCAGCATTTATTAATCATGGTTAATGTTTTTTATACTAATACAAAAAAGTTATATACATTAGTTAAAGCATTACAAACTAACAAAATTACATTAATAAATGCTAATTAATAAGTGCTTTAACAATTGTAGTTCATGATCTCTAATGCATGTACTAATGTTGACGTAAAGAACTTAATTTTAAAGTGAAACCGAAATTACTACAAGTTTTCTAACCAAAAATATACATTCACTATAGAAATTTCTGAAAAGACATAATTTTCCTGGAAAACACCATTTTAAAATTCCCTGATATTTCCAGGGCTTTGATGAACATAGTAACCTTGGCACTAACACGTCTGTTGCATGTACGAGCAAAACTGAGCACGTTTATCTTAAAATCAAGCCACCCTGTGGACAAGTCACTACAGTACCTCTCATTTTAAAGTTGTTTTAATAACAACATTAGAGCCTTTCCTTTATCAGAACTAAAACATTGGTCTGAAATGTTAAAGAGGAAGATGGTGCCATGTGTGTGTGTGGGAATAAAAAAAAAAACCTGTGCAGAAGAAAATTTTACAATATTGTCACTTTCACTTGTCAGAGTGCAAGAGAACTGACAACAGAATAATGTAATGCGGAGGAGAGAGACAGATACATGGAGGTTCTGAGAAAACAGCTTTGAGAAGTGAGAAAAACAGAGGGGAGTGATTCTTATCTATATGGGGTTATATTTAAACATTACAAAGAAAGAGGTGATATTGACAGCATGATACAATGTCGGCCAGGAATAGGTTAGTGAGATCAGACTGGCAGCTTCAAATTGTAGGCCGTTTTGAAAATGTTGGGGCTCCAGTCTTGGCCATTGTGTATTCTGCCTTATATCACGTAGGGCTTGATTACCTCTCTGTCATGAGCGTGTTACAATTCTGTCTCAGAATTTGACAAATATCAAAATTTCTTGCAAACTCAGAATAGCAAAAAAATGCTGCTTTTTGCGTGAGAGTATTATGCTGTGGGAACACAAAGCAATGTTGGAATCAACTGTCTCTCAATATGCCAGCCTTGCTATTGCAGCAGTTGACGAAAACGTTCAGAGAAATGTCTAGCATCGTTTGTTGGCAGATTCCATTGTTGTGTCATCTGTGCAATTAAATTTATAGATGTTTAAGAGTGTCAAAATACTTTTTGGGGCCACTGTTGGAGTTTAATATGGGGCAGGAAGATATAGGGAGAGCAGAACAAGCAAAAAAGTTACCTGGATGATTTGGAACACTGAAGATGGATTGGTCAGTGTATAAGTGTAATCTCTTCCCTGCTCTTACTGGAAATACTTTGATGAAATAGCATGTCCCATTGCAGAAGACGGAAGACAGCCTTCAACATTGCAATGAAAACGAGCACCATCGCAACTACAGCTGCAGCCTGTCCAAAAGCAGTAAAACATGGGCGATGTTTCTTGACGCTACATTAATTTGGCCAGCACTGACTTTGCTTTAGATTGGTTATTGCATTTCGGCAGGAGCGACTGCCGGTCTCAGAGGAACTCTTGAACTGTCTTGCCTGTGCGAAGGTTTGTGAACGCATAGGGATTAATGATGCATGTGTATCAGATGCTGGTCTCTGAGTGTATGGCATTGAAATGATGGATTTATCTGGTTATTTATTCAGTCAAGCTGCTGAGACATTGCAGGTCTGTGTGATGGTGCGAGCAAGAACAGCATTTTTTCTCTATGCTCTCTCTGCCATGTATTCCAACATCTCTCCAGCACAGTCCAGGGCCAAATTGCAAGAAACCCCTTACTTTTAAAAACATCTCTTAGTTTGTAAATATAAGGGTATTTACTACCATTGTGTGGCAAAAAGATGCAATGAAAGTGAGTAAAATTTTGCTTAACATCTCCTTTTTTGTTCCAAGAAGACATTTACATTTACATTTTTCGGTGAATCACTTTAAAGGGTTTCTTGCAACCAGAGCCAGAACTGTACCATTCAGCCTAACCTCAAGTGAATTGGCTCATAACACTCCAAAAACCACTTAGTCGCGCATGGTGTAAAAATCCCAAAGTTTTACTTTGTAATGCCTCTAATCTTTTACTGGATGCCACACACCATAGGTACCCCACATTTGCATTGCAGCAGCTTAGACTCTTTCATTAAGAGGTATGCTTACACTTTTGGAGACCTTTTCAAACTCAACTCAAAGAGCATTTTCAAAAAGCTCAGTTTTCGCTGGATGTAGCAAAATGAATGTTTTCAATCTAAAATGTATTATTGTGGACGTGGCTTTAATTTACATCTGCATTTAACAGCCTATTAATTACTTTTAAGCAAAATGTAAAAAGTAAATCAATTATAAAGCACACAACAATTCATAAAAAAAGAAGGAAAAAAAAGATAATGTTCAAAAGTATCAAAACATTGGTTTGGCCATGAAATATTTTAATTGATATACTGTATAAATGTATGATATTTAAAACACATGTGACAACATCTATCTATCTATCTATCTATCTATCTATCTATCTATCTATCTATCTATCTATCTATCTATCTATCTATCTATCTATCTATCTATCTATCTATCTATCTAACATAGTTGACCCATCCTTTAATGTATCCCTTTGTGGTCTGATTATGTTTGAATGCTATTAAAAAAATATGATGATGAGTGAAAATGTACTTTGAAGAGTAGAATTCAGAGACATTTAAGAGCGTTTTGAACTAGATGTTTGAAGCTAACATGCAAAACCTCTTCTAGAGAAAACACTCATTTGTGCCATTGAACTTTTGACTCCCAATCTTACTGTTACTGAGATATAGCCCTTCACTGTGTGACAACTAGCCCTAGTCTCCCCTATACAAAACAGGGCAATGCAGGATAAACAATGATAATTATAATTTTTAATTAAGCCATGTGTCTTTATGGAGGGTTTCGAAATGATTTAGCACAATGTTATCTATAGCCTAGCAACTACAGACTAATAAATGTGGAATATCTGCAGTACAATTATGGCAACAAAATGGGTCATTAGTTGATTATTGCAGTTAATGCTTGTTATTCTTCTTTTTTTTTTTAGTTAATTTTGTGCATTATTCAATGCAAATCAGATATATTCTCCGACACCAGACGGATCTGACCAAACTCAACAGAGGTGAATCGATATGTGGTCTGGAGCAGTGGCTAAAAGTTTAGGCCACGTAATTAGAAGGTTGCTGGTTGCAGTCAAGCCATTTAAGACAAAGTGGTAAAAATGCTCAGTGACCTGTAATAAGATTGTCACAAGTAAAGGCAAACAATTGCGCACACACAAATACAAAAACATGTGACTCAAGGGTAAAGATCAACGATTACAGTGGTGATAAACAAGCTTTTTCTTGGTTCTGAATCAATATCAATCAGATACAAAGTGTTCACTTCTCAGCATCATTAATCAAAGTCATATATTTTCTCACATTCTCTTTCCATTAATTCAGAAGCCTGGCACACAGTAAAACAAGCTGCGATACAAGATCAGTAAAATCCATATTGTGTTTGTCCCACAAGAGCCACAATTAGAGTGAGGGATACAAATAACTATATTAAAAAAAAATTAATACATTTCATAACAATAGGAGACTCCTTGTGTTACCACTTTAGGACAACCATTTCTTTCCATGCACACTCCCAGAATGCTAAACAGGAACAGAGAAAGAAAGCCTGCTTTTCAATGTCTCCCACCTCATTCTCCAGCACAAACTGCACTTACTGAACACAGATTGTGCAAATAGCAGCAGTTTGATTAGTAACATTAACAAATATGGTAACGTTACATAAAGGTTTCTCTGAAAGAGTAATAAATGTCACAAAACTTGATTCATTTATTTCTATATGCATTATATTCATGTCGGAATGTCCATGAGCTAATGATCTGTTAATGAAAGTCATAAAGTGTTATTAAGCCATTTGAAATTATTCCACCCAGTTAGACAGTTAGAGACCGATATGTAGAGCACCCAACCACACTTTCTTTTGTTTTTATGTGCTGTTTAGGGGGAGGTTTATCTGGAGTAGATTATGCTACAATAATAGATCTGTATTAATTAAAATTCATACAGAAAACACAGAAGCATAGCAAAAAATTGTGGATAGACTTTGTGATCGGGATTTCTGTCTCTCTAAAAGTAATAGGAAGGCAACTGATAATTTCACATATATAACTCGGGAGAAAAAAAGGGGAAATTACAATATAATAAAATGTATAAAACTCAAGATTTGATGACAAAATATAGTTACATCTATTTTTTGTTCATTGTCCCATACCTTGTAAACAGTGTGCATCAGACCATCAGTAAATGGATTGTGGATGATGGTATGCTGTCTGAGGCTAAGACTTCCAAGCAATCAACCCATATAACGAAATAAGTGAATAAAAGGCAACATGATCACACAGGAAGGCGACATATTGTTTCTGAGAGTTCCCCAGTACCATAGGATTGAACACATTATCCCGACTCACTGACAAGCACCATCTCCCATCGGACATTTTGCATTAGCTCAAGTGTGTTTACCTTCCCGCAGCGTGAGAGACCTGAGTTTGGATCCTGTGTTGAAACCAGAAAATAAACGTGTTTGCAAAATCAGTGACGAGCGAGATTCGGAGGATAAATTTTTCCCTCTAACATTCTTTTTTTGAATCCACTAGGTTTACTGTAGTTTAGGTTTGGGTTGGGGGGGGGTAGTTTATAAAATATGCATTCCTCTTCATTTTATGACATACTGTACAGCTGAAAACAGCTTGCTTTATAACCAGCTGGCACCACTCCGTGGACATTTTATCCAGACATTGGAACTCACATACATCCAAGAGCACTTACTGCTTTGGCCACTGGGGGCAGTGTTTCGAATTTCGGTAAGCACAGAATGATTTTAACTAAAGAAAATTCAACCTGCTGTTTCCGATTTCACTGTGAGATCAGTGTGTAAAAGGAGTGTGCGGCAGGGCGGAGGGCAGGGCCGGGTTGTGATTATATACACCCGGTCCCTTATCAGGCTAATTATGCCTCTGAGAGGGATAAAGGCAGATGGCAGATGGTGGTGCGATGAGAGAGAGATCATTTATGGACATGTCCATCATGTCTGTGTTTTGTCTTTTGTTTAAGTTTGCCATTAAACTATTATTTACATTGTCAAGCCGGTTCTCGCCTCCTCCTTTCCATTGAACTACGTTACACTGGTGCCGAAGCCCGGGAAAGAGGAGGGATGCCCGTCGCAGAGTCCTCGACACTGCCATCCACCCAGTGGAGCACCGCTGCCATCCACCGGGGGAGGGAGTAGACTGAGAATTCTCAGTGAACGGCCGCCGTCCGCAAGGCGAGTGGGGACTGGACTCCCCGACCGCCTGGAGCGATGGAGCCGCTGCCAGGGGCGGAGGAGAGCCCTGCCATCCCCCGGAAATGCAGAGGGGTTGAAGGAAGACCGCCGTCCACGAGGGGAGGAGGGAAGTGTCTCCCCGACCGCCTGGAGCGGTAGAGCCGCTGCCAGGGGCGGAGGAGTGTCCCCACAAGTCGCCGAGAACGCGGAGGTGCATTCTGACCACCGGGGTTCATGAGTCTGACTCCGATCCGCCTGGAAAGAAGTGGCTGTCATCCGCCTGAGAGGGTGGAGAAGTGATCGAGGACCATGTGACGGTGTATCGGAGAACTGGCGAGTAGGTTTTTTTTCATCTCTCTCTCCTCTCTCTCTCTCTCATTGCTGCTCTGCATTGGCCTTTTCCCTCTCATTTAAATTTTGGGGGGGGGGGGGGGGGGGGGGTACTACACTGTTACAGGAAGTACCCCCCCATTTTAATTATTTTTGTTTCCCTCCCCTTGTCCCCTTCCTCGTCCAGGTAGATGGGGACGACCTGCCGGCAGACCGGGATTAAAGCACACCCTCCCCCAGGGAAAGGGGGGGGGGGGGGGGTTGTACGTCAGGCCAAGGGCTCCCCAGCCTAAGAGAACGAGGGAGGAATGTGGTAGGGTGGAGGGCAGGGCCAGGACGTGATTATACACACCCACTCCCTTATCAGGCTAATTAAGCCTCCGAGAGGAATAAAGGCCGATGGCAGATGGTGGTGCGACGAGAGAGAGATCGTTTACGGACACGTCCATCATGTGTGTGTTTTGTCTTTTGTTTAAGTTTGCTATTAAATTATTATTTACATTGTCAAGCCAGTTCTCGCCTCCTCCTTTCCACTGAACTACGTTACAGAGAGCATCTGTTTTTTTTTTGTTTTTTTTTTTATGGTAAAGCTTCTAGTGCAATTGATTATGAATTTCCTTTACAAAAAAGCAGGAATTCTAACAAACTTGCCGCAAATACTGTATTCCACTCATTATTGTTAAATGAGCTTGCAATGTGCCTCAAATGTTTTCCAGAAGTTCACAGCTCTTCACCGGTAGTGGTGAACCTGCAGCAAACCTTTGGCAACAATAAAGAGTTTGCCAGCATGAAATTAATTTTGCCAGAATTCTCAATTTTTATATCAGCATTTGGGACATGCTTATTACCATAAAAATTGTTTCAACTTTTCACTCGTTTATTTAAACAAAAGCAAAAATTATGATTACATAATTAACTTACCATGGAATTGAATGAGGCCATTCAATGTATGTTAAAATAGATTTTTTTCAAAAGTATTGCCACAAAACGTAAACATTTTGCATGTTAACATGATTTTAGTGTGGAAGAAAATTCTATCCAATAGCCAATTTGTTGCCATGGCGACGTAATGCTGATAAACTCTGAAAGTAATTTTATCACACTAAAACAGGGATTTCATCACATTAAATCATGTTGTTCATATGTTCACATATTGTGGCTGTACTTTTTAAACAATGTGAATTTTTATGTTTATGGAGAGGCCCCATTCACTTGACATTTGCTTTTTTTATATATATAAACAAGAGATGCTATTTTTTTTATTATTTTTTTTTATCAACATTATGCTGTAAATGCTGTTGATAGTGCTTAGCTTGTATTGAACCTGGAATATTCCTTAAAGATATAGAATGGTTGTGAATGAAAACTGAATGCAATCTCACAAATCCTGAGGTTAGCACAGATATGTGGGCTGAGATTCTCCCAAACCCCCATTCCAGAAATTATGGAATCACATGAACATGACTTCACAGTAAGCAGGAGTTTTTGAGGTGTACATATTTCTGTGCTTATAAACTTCCTGTGTGTGGGGGGAGTGGGCGCAGTTGGACGGCTGTCAACCATTATTCTAGTGTGACGTTTAGTTGCCTGTCCCTAATTCCATTTCTAGCCCGGTGTCATTCCAAGACAGAATGTAACCAATTCCCAGGAGCAAATTGAAGAGCCATCAATTGTGTGAGGGCTTCATTGTCGCCTCTGGCACACGCAGAGAGGCAGGAGGGGTGAGCGGGCTGAGCGAGAGGAGATGGCGGAGCAGTAGGTCAGACACTATTCTATACCCTCACAATAAATCTGATTTAATATCCACTGTCCCGCCAACCCCAATGGCTAGACTGTGGCAGGGGGAAACTGGCATAAATAATAAGTGAAGGAAGCAGAATGGATATTAGTGGCATTGTTGTACTAAATCAGAATAATAAAACCATGCATGCACAAACAGGGTTTAATAGAGACACCCGGCACAGGCCTACACTCTCCAGAGACAAGGCCAGCGGAGGCGCTGGGACACAGCTGCGGAAGCTAATCTTAATCAAACCAAAATGAACAGCAGCTTCTGCGTTTAATACTAGGGCTTGTAACAACAGACCCTGGATCTGGGTGTAGAGTCAAGTGTTAAGCACCATCTTTGTAGAACACGCTGGAATCTGAACTGGGGTCTGTGAATGTCAGAATGTTTAAGTCCCATCACAAAGGCTGATTCTAATCGGGGGAATGTCTTGGCTGCTACAGTATTTTCATGGCTGTTCTGGGTAAGTTAGAAGGGGTAACTAGCCCCTTCTGGTTTGACTTCATCTAAATCCAAATCAGTAAAAATCCAAAGAGGGCTGACTTTTACTCTTTTTCACAATGAAACGAGTTCCCTGTTGACAAGACCAAGGTAGGGTTGCACCACCTATAAGGTCTCACAAGTTTTGACGTAAATTTTATACATACTATTTACTGTAGTTTGTAACTAAATCAGAGCTTAATTTAGTTGTAGCTCCATTTCTTAATGGAAGACTTAGCTAGCAGATCTCTTAGTACAGCAATGTGTAGTCGCAAAAAATGACACTTACCTTTACTGATTCAATAAGTAGACTTTAAATTTGTAAATGGAAGTGTTGAAAAGTTAAGCATTTCAGTTGAATTTGTTATGGTTGTTGTTCAAACTTTTTCTTTTTTTCACATAACTGCCAGGGGTAATAAATTATATTTTCAATTAAATATGATACGTATATTTTTTTTTTTTTTTTTACATATTATAAATTATATACAGTATGTAAGTATGCAAATAACAATATTCAGGATCTAAAATTAATCAGGGGCAATATATAATTCTATAGCACAACAGAGTATAAAATTTACATTTTGTCATTTTAATATTGTATATACTGTATATTGTGTGTATAAACTTTGTATGCCAGTCACACTGGACGATGCTCAATGGAAAGTGCACTGTTTAGATCAATTTCATGTTGAAGAGCTGCTAAGTCCTAACCCTTTTTTTTTTGTGCAAAATGTTCTCTTCTGTCTATATTTACTCACCATTATGTTGTTCCAAACCCATATTATTTTCATAGAAGTAAAAAATGGAGATGTTAAGCAAAATTACAGTCTCAGTCACCATTCACTTTCAATGTATAGAAAAAAGTAATTCTCCCTAACATCTCAATTTGTGTTCCACAAAGGAAAGAAAGTCATGTATGTTTGGAAAAACATGAAGGTTAGTAAATGATGATAGGATTTTCATTTTTGGGTGAACTATCCCTTTCAGAGGCCTAGCCTATGATACCAACATCCAACAACCAGCATAAAGAACACAATGTCTTTTCAAAAGGGTTGATCCAATTGATCATATTTCAGAAAGAAAATCAATATAGCAATCAATATCAAGTGTAAGCTCTGGTAGAATAGGCAAAACAAAAGTAAGTTTACATGTTCAATAAAAGTGCATTTATATATAATCTACTTCTCTCTTTACATGTAAATGCTGAGTTAAGATTGGCCTTTTCACTCTTTAACTGCGGAGAGACTGACCAGGCCACCTGTGGAGTTCATGTAATTACTGTGCTTCACAGCATGCTTATTCGGCAAAGCAGATTTTCAGCAGCAGAAGTCCGCAGTAGCTCATCTCCATTAGCACAGGTGCGTATAGAATTTGGCTTGTTAGATAACACCCTCCCTTCTGCCTAAGCTATTTGTCTTCGTAGCTGGAGGAAGTCAAGTGCACTCAGCTTTGCAGTCTTCTGTGTGATGTTGTGCTCAAATACTGGGTGAGCAGCATGGCTTCCTGCTGTGGCATATGCACATATACGCACAAACATGTTCTTTATTCATTCACATGCACTGATGTATGTGCACATATGCAAACACAAGCAAAATTATCTAATGGGCTAAAATGGCTGAAACTGACTGAAAGATACTGATTATAATCTATAGTAAACAGCTATTAACATTCTACTAATGCATAAGTGTCTAGTTTAATAACGGTGCCAGTCAAGAAATAATTACATATTTACAAAGATATTTGAAAGTTTTGAGTGAGGAACAAACCAAAATGTTGTCATTCACTGAAAATATTAGAGTTTTTGGTATTTCTGCAGATAAACATTTTTTAATATGAGAAAAATTAATCTACATTTTTTTTTAAACAATTCAAAACCCACATTCTGCTAACCTTAGTTGTGTTACAGTCGTCATATCTAACTTCCCTTGTGCTCAATTTTCATAAAGGCACAGCAAAAATGTCATAGAAATAACACATTTCTAGTCAATCTCACCAAACAGCAAATCAACTGCATTTGCTGTCAAAGCCACAAACCCTGATCGCCCCTGCTCTGGAATTAAGAAACATAGGCCTTCACTTTTCAGAAGCTAAAAAGTAAGAGAGAAGGACCCCAGAGTGTAAAGACTTTATTTACTTCTGCTGTGATTATCTTATTTTGTGTGTGTTTTTAGCTTGCTGAGAGGACAGGCCCCTTGAGAGATTAATGAACCAGGCAAGAATGTCTGGCAGAGATCACCCAGCCCTGGCAAGCTGTGCATGAGGGCACTACACTTGTCAAATCCAAATGCAAAAACAGAAATAAAGAGATAAACATAGAGATCTTGAGTAAGTCCAGTGATAAGATTACACAGGCTTTTTTTTTTGGTCAGAGCTTAAGAGTGCTGTTGGGAAAAAATAGTTTTGGCGATGCATCGCGATTCATACTAAAGCAATTCTGAATCGTTTCTCAAAAGAATCAGAAACAATTCTGAGTTCAGTTTTAATAACAGTAGAGCAGTGGTGCACGCCAAAGACAGATGTGGAAACAAAGATGCGAGTTAAGCGATGAATGAAACTACGATCCAGAAATTCTTTCACAAACCCATGCACATAGCAACTGGAGAGTTTATTCGTAATAAGAAGCCAACAAACAACATGAAAGACGAGCTAGCACCCATAATTGCAGTGATTTTCACACAACGGGGGAAAACACAGAAGACAATAATGACGAGGCAGTGCTGGTCACTTGTTTGTCAGAACAGTGTGCACACCTGATGATAAAGGTTTTATCTTCTACTCGCAGAGCAACAGATAGAACAGTGCATACGGGATGCTTGATACATTTCTGAAGCACCAACTGTGCTATTTAAATCACTTTACTATCACCTGTGCAGGTGAGGAGAGGAGAAGCTTGACACCTGCACTCTCATAGAAGCAGAAATATCTCTCATCCTGGAATCATTAAAATTAATAGCATGGCATAGATTTATTTTAAATAATAATTAAACACTATTAAATTATTTACAATGCCTATACAAAAATAATAATATAATCAGCTGAAGTAATAGTATTCAGTGTGTTTTGATAGAGAACCAATATTTAAAATAATTTTTTTTAAATATTTATAATATTTTTTTTGTGCTTTTAAGAGATTTTTTATAAGGTTCTTAAGAAAGAAACTGAAAAACTGAGATACTCTTTTAAACTATAGAACCATTTATTTAATCTTGTGGATGTTCCATGTTTTGTTCACAGCTCATACTGAATGTAAAAGGACAGTTTATGTATTTTGACTCGTTCTGATTTTTAAAACAGCTCTTAAATAAAAAGCTGAAAGGGAAAAAATAGAGAGTAAAAAATCAATTTTGAAGAAACTGAAAAAGAAAGATATTGAAGGGCAAGATGCATCGTGATGCATCGAGAAACATTTTATAATCGAATTGTTACCCTTTGAATCGCAATCGAATCATGAGGCCAGTGAATATATAATATGAATATATATATATATATTATATTAAGTCTGTATATTACTCATGCTAAAAAGTGAATTAGCGTACTGCCTGCTGTCATCTGCTACAAACAGAGCATGCAATGCTCACAGTAGTGTTGTCCATGTCATATTTCAAATGGTCTCGGTTTTTGGTATCGGAGGATTTTTACAAGTACCAGTACATAAGCGCGGTATCATACCCGATTCCGATACCAGTATCGGGACATCCCTAATCGAAATGCAAAAGCTGAACTCACTGTGAAATCGGCGACAGTACGTTGAAAAGTACTTCTGCTGAAATCGGTCTATGCTTTTTGAAATTTGAACCACTGTCCCCAGTGGCTGAGACTGGAAGTGCTGTTGCATGTATGGGCACATGTGAGCTCAAGTTTCTGGGTGAAATGTCCACAGGGTGGTGCCAAAAGCAAATTGTAAAGCCAGTTGTTTTTAGCTGTAAATGATGTAATACAGACAACCCAACCCTAAACCTATCTGTCAATGGAATAAATATTTAATATAAGAGGAAAAATGCAACAACCCTGATGCACTTATCATTCATTATGTGAACACAATTACTTCCTGGTTTCCATGGGACCAGAACCCGTGTCTCTGAGGCTGAGTAATGCATCAGAGAAAGTTCCAAAGTAGAGCTACAGAAAAAGGTAAAGACATTTGAATTGATGCAAAGATGTCTAATGGAAGATAACTCGGCAGAATGGGGTCAATGTCAGGGTACAGGAACTTTCAGTAGCAACATTTTGAGTTTCCATGTGATCATGTTGGGTAAATTGAGCCAACGTTGCTAGAAGTGTTTGGTTTCACATAATTATAGAGTATTTTTCAGGCCTTAAGGGTGAGTGGAATCTCAAAATCTTTTCCAATTAATGCTATTCTCAGTCTCAAAATGTTTATTTAGATGTAAACAAGCTAGCTTTCGATGAAATGCAAATGGTGAACTTGCAAGACTGGAATACCCATGTTTCTGGGCAACCTCAAGAGAGTCCTTCATTATCTGGAGGGCGAGTGAAAATTTCATGAAACACAGAGTCCTCAGGATCACAAATGTCTTTTTTTTTGGGGAACAAGGAGAGGGTAATCCTTAATTTAAGGCTCCCCAGCATGGGCTAAAACGGAAATGTAATTAGAGGAGTGCAGCCTGCTGAATGAAGACGGTAATTAGAACTAGTACACATTACAAGAGAATGCGGCTGATTGCAACACAGATTTCCACCTGGTCTGCTGATGGTGAACTTCTCACTTCTCTGTGTCTGCTCACTGGATAAACCCAGAAAACATGTCAATACTGTTGCCCTTCTACTCTGTCTCCCTCGTCTACTCTTAATTATAGCCATTCAAACAAGGCTTTGATTAGCTGGGTCTGAGCTCTGTAAAACTGCAGACATTACTTGACATCAATTTTGCGCAAAACAAGACCTGAGCTGAGGCACTGGATTGTCCAGGTCACTTTACCATACTAGGATTACTGACTGGTGAGGTCACCCCCTACAGGACTGGAAGAAGTGGGGATGGAACAGATGTGTTGTATAGAATAATAATGATTGAATATCTCAGACGCTGTATTGATGTTAAGCTCAGTATATGACTGAAAGAAATGCAGAGAGTCCCATGTAGGAATATTATGATATTCTTCCCCCTCTGCAGTCACTAGCTTCCCCTCAGTCTTTTTCAGATTAAAACGCCTGGAAGGAATGAGTGAATCCACCAATCAATGCTCTTTTACATGTTCACTATTTCCTCACAGCGGAGGCACAAACGTGGCCCCCAAAGGGATTTCAAGAATCTATTTCTCCTACCATTCTCGCTGTTCCGAAAACCTCTGTCACCACCTCAGGGGGTTTATGGAGGAGGTGATGGTGGGAAATGGTGTAGCATGTACAAAATATTGATTCCTCTTGAAAATGTAGCCTGTCCTCTTCGTGTAACCTTGAGAACCCCCTCTGTGTAATAGGCTTTGATGCTTAATGCTGAAACTTCAGTAAGCACTTTCACTCAAATCAGTGTTGGGGGAGTAGTTAACTAAAAGTAGAGACACTACTGACTTAACTGCATTTTTCATTAGGATGAAAGCAGATCAGCTGTTTTCAAAACTGTGTAGCTTTTCCAGTAATGAGTTACATTTTCCAACAAGTAGTGCTGTAGCAGCACAAAACGATAAATTTGTCAGATTGTATTGCGAATGCAGCAACATTCGCAATACAGTCGAAGGAGTAATCAAACAAACCCACCTATACAGTCCTCTCTCTTTTGTTTAGCACTGAGAAATCCAAACTATTTAAGTGAATCGGCTCTTCTGATAGTTCGTGTTAATGAACCAGTTTAAATAAGCGATTTCCTAATATTTAGCGATGGGAACTCAGATTAATTTTAGTGAGCCAGTTCTTTTGGACAGTTTATACAAATGAACTAGTTCACATGAATGATACACTGATTCACTTGAGTTGTGCACAGCCTTAAAGGGATAGTTCACCTAAAAATTCAAATGATCTAATAATTTACTCACCCTCATGCCATCAGAGATGTGGATCACTTTCTTTAATCAGCTGAACAAAAATAACATTTTTAGAAGAATATCTCAGCTCTGTAGGTCCAAACAATGCAAATGAATGGTGTGAGTGCAAGTGATGGCATGAGGGTGTGTAAATGATGAGCTAATTTTCATTTTCGGGTGAACTATCCCTTTAAAGGGACTTTGCCTACTTTTTTTAAGCAAAGTATTTTGTGTTTTGCTGCTGTTTTTCACTATATTTCAATTCAGTTATTTGAAATAGGGTGTATTATAGTTTATTAGTGCTTATTATGTATACAATTTGTCACGATTCCCATTGTCTGCCTTGTGTTTTTCCCTCACCTTCACTCCAAACTACGTTTCCCACAATTCCCGGCCCTAATCACTCCCTCATTATCCCCACCTGCCTGTCATTCCCTCGTTCAGTTCTATGTGTATTTAAACCCTGTTGTTTCCTCACTCTGTGTTGATTGTTGAATGTTGTATGCTGTTTGCTGAACCTTTATGTCTGTGTTCCAGCCCGAGTTCCTGTCTGACCCAGTCGTGGATGTTTCCCTTGTTAATCACTTTTGTTTTCCCATCGTGGATGTTTTGTTTGTTCCTGTGTTTTTAGTCGTTTGTCTCAGTGTCTTTAAATAAAGCTGCACCTAGATCCCCACTCCTCGTCTGCTCCATTTGTAACACAATTATTTTCAATTTATGTGGTTACCCTATTTTTTGAACCCTTATCAAAATTAACAATTTAAATTAACTGTTTAAATTTTTGTTTTTTTTTAAGCCATGTTTTTTTAGTAGAAACCATGGGTTTGATCAAATTAATAATACTGTGGTATCCATACAGTAATTATGGAAAAATATGTATGTGTTTTATATATATATAACTATCAGGCTATATTACTAAATTCTGTAATAAATACTGCCTGCATAATGCAATAATATCATCTGGTTGTTATTTATCTGAAAATATTTTTTTATTTAAATAGCTTCAATGTAGTTAGCTACTTTTTGTTAGAACTTTTTGTGTAGCTAACATCTACTAAGACTACTAAAAAGACCCATTATCACAATAATCAAGCAATTTTAAATAAAACACAATACTGCATAATATTAATAATGCACAAAAAAATCTAAAAATAAGTAAATACATAACAATCTAACACTATAATTATGTCATTATTTATTTTAAATTAATATAAGTAAACGTTTATTCATTTTTCAAAATGTTTGAATATTTGGTTATGGTTACCTTAAAACTTAAAATTCATACCATCGTAGTCATTATAAAATTGACTGAAATGAATTAATAAGACATGACAAAATTTACTAAATTAATTTAATTTAAAATTAATTAATTTACTAAATTAAAAGGACATTTTTGCTTTTTGTCAAAAGATAAAAACTTTAAAAAAAACATTTGCTCTGGAATCTTTGTTACACTAGCAGTGTGGTACTCTTTTGGAGTCAATCTCATCTCATGAATTTATGTTTTCTGAATTCGTTTGAAGTAACCCAAATAACCCAGATGGGATAAAGGGTTTGCAACATTTCTTTTGATTTACAGCCCTTTAGGACTCAACAACAGACAGTTTGCTCCTATTTATTTATCTGTTGTTGCACGGGAAGACTGATACATCAGGCGCTGTAGGTGCTGTCATACATACTAAACTATGAGGTCACAATGCAGTGAAATATTTCATCACGTTCACACACACTCTGAGGCACACCAGAAGTGGGCGAGTAGTCGTGTGTGTGTGTGTGTGTGTGTGTGTGTGTGTGTGTGTGTGTGTGTTTGTGTGTGTAAGGAGGAATATTCACCTCAAGTGTGTCTTCTGGTTGTGTACAATTGGATTGCAATGTAAATTATCTTACTCACGATGAACTGTGTGCAAATTTGCTTGGAGTGAAGGTGAATGAGTCGCCAAACTGTCTAAAAAAAGATCAGCTTAGAGCAATATTCATTTTTGGTATATGCTGGTTAGTGCTGGTTTGATGCTGGTCTAGCTGGTGGACCAGCATAGTTATGCTGATAGGGACACCAGCACACTTTTAAAAGATGAACACTGAGTAATGACTTTTTGGTCTTCTCTCTCTATTCTAATAGCCTTATCTTAATCCCTGCTTGTGCAAAGCAGTGTGAGATTGTATTTGCTCTAGTTACTGCTCTCAGGAGAAGAGATCCCTACTGTAAAGGTCATAGTGATGAACCTTTCTGGGTACAGATCTAGTCGGAGAGCCAGGGATGCATACAAGACCTTATCTCTACTTAGAATACAACATGATGGATGATATGAGATGTTTTTAAACATCTACCTACACCACCTAGTAACTTGGAAGTCTTAATGGTCTGACCCTGAAAGAGCATCCTATATATGACCAGGGTTGCAGACTTTGGATACCAGGCTGGTTGCCAGCTTTGGATACTAGGCTAGAGTGAGATGTCATGACCAGGGCCGCATTAATGAACAGGCAAATCGTCATTCAAGCCCAGGTGCCCCATCCTGAGGTATCTAATATGTCCCTGGACATATAGTGCGAGTACTTGATACTAGTAGGCCTTATATATATATATATATATATATATATATATATATATATATATATATATATATATCTATATCTATATCTATAAATATATATATTTTTTTTTTTACTTTTTTCTTTATCTTTATTTTATTTATTTATTTTTGGCTCACTTATGCCAATTTACCTACCATTCACAATTTCAAAACATCCATACTCTATGGCACTACCAGAGTTTTTCTTGGGTCCAAAAATGGTTTTCAATGGTGGCTGAGGTACCAAGCTCACCTATAGGTTACATAATTGCAATTAATTACAAATTAACATAATTACTCAACTGCTGTCATGTATACCCCGTTTTTGTACTTAGACTTTTCCGTTCCTGTTTCCTGTTAGTTTTGTAGTCATTTGTAGTTTCCTTTCATGATTGGTTCTCCCCTGATTGTTTTCCCCAGGTGCTCCTCGTTCCTTTGTTTGCCCATGTGTATTTAAGCCCTTGTTTCCCCAGGTTTCTTTGTCAGTCTTTATATGTGTTGTCATGTTCTGTGCCTGGTTCCCTGTGTTTTGTTTGCTTTTATTCTGAGTTACCTTGTTTATCTGTTTTATTAAAAGCTGTGTTTATATCCTCATTCCTCGTCACAAATGCATTTCATGTTTACATAGGAAATCTGGAACATTTTTTATTTTACAACTGTAACATAATTTAAGACCTTATTTTTATAGGGCTAGTTATAATATTCTGACAGTACCTCCATGAGCATGAGTGGGCCACTTTGCTGGAACTGTGCATCCAGTATTATTCTGTGTCCTTTCGAAATATTGTTTTCCTTTATATAATAAAGAAATATCTGAAGCTAAACAGGGCCAGTTTGTTAGAACAGGAGGAAAACATTGTCTAAAATTTGTCCAAAATTCATGGAGGTTCTGATTTTAAACCCCTTCATTCTACAATTTGTACTTGCCCTTATGAATGTTTAGCATGTTATAGTTCTTCCAATGTTTAATTGCCGTTGGTAGCCTAATAAAAGGGCCATAACCCCAATGGATGGCTTCTCATCATAACTTTAGTGAGGTCAATGTAGCTCAACTTTCTAAAAAAAAATTAGTTGTTATGGAAATAACTAATGGTCAAAACTTGTGTACATAAAGTAATTCAAATAAAAAAAATAAAGTTAAACGGATTCCTCCTAATTGATTTAATATGAAAGTAAAACTTTTCTGTCACTGTGTTACTACAGAATAAACATGATACATTTAAGTAAGGGTGATAATGTGCATTTTTAAAAGCCTTATAATTGATGTTGATGCATGCTGTTGTCTCTCGCCTCTTTACCTTATCAGTGCTTTTAATGTTGTTATAATGTCAGGGCTTGTCTAGCAGCTTGAGAGATTTTACTTCTTCCCCAGCTATTTAAATTAGATGATTATCTGTAAATTTCATATTAAGTGCATTCGTTTAGTGGCGTCCGTGCGCTGAGATATCGAATGCGTGTTGAGTCGCTCCTCTGGTTATCCTGTCTCTGTGGCGTGCTGATGTGTGTTGCAATGGTAAATTTGCTTCGGCGGCACGAAAATTCAAGTCTTGTGCTGACGGAAAATCTAAATGGAAGATTTGTGGCAATGTTTTATTTTATATTGAATTACATTTTCTTGTTATTTGTTGTGAGATTTACTTGGGTAATATGAGACCATGAGACAGAGCCTGAAAGTGTGTGTCTCACGGCAGATGCATGAGAGTTGGCAACCCTTATATGACAGAGCCATGATCAAAAAGAGAAACGAGAGTGGAAGAAGGGGAAAGCCTTGATCTTGACAGAGGTGAGTGTACACCCTGATTTAGGAGAATAGAGAATCGAGATGAATTAGCGTATTAGCATGAATGCACCGCAAAGGACCCCTCTGTCAAGTTTGCAGATGACCTCGGAGATGGCCTCATCCGCGATGGTGACGAGCCTGCATACTGATGGGAGGTTGAACAGCTGGCTGTATGGTGCGGTCACAACAACCTTGAGCTGAACATGCTCAAAACAGTGGAGATGATGTTGGACTTCAGGAAAAGTCCCTCCACACTAGCAGAGTGAGGAAACGTGCAGGTAGAATCACTCTGGACCCCACACACCCTGCCCACTCCCTTTTTTAACCATTGTCCTCTGGCCGTTGCTACAGAGCACTCAGCGCCATGACATCCAGGCACAAGAACAGTTTTTACCCTCAGGCTATTTACCATATGAAAAATTAAACTGCCTTCAGGACTCCCCCATAGTGCAATAATGTGTAAATATGACATGTACAGATATAAATTCACTCATATTTAATTCATTAACTGTACTTACCCCTACCTTGCACATATATTACCACTTGCACATGTACATACGCCATTCTATGTTATATGTCCTATTTTTTTGTATGTCTATTTATGCCTTGTTTTATATTCTGTGTCTCACTTTAATGTTCTGTGTGCACTGTTTCTCCTATCATCCAAAACAATTCCTTGTGTGCGTGAGCACACATGGCATTAAAGCTTATTCTGATTCTGATGAATGTTTATATTGAGGCTTGTCATTCTAGAGCATGTGGTTTGGCACATAATGTACCTAGATGTTTTCTGTGTGAGTGAAAGAGCTTGAAAGGTTAGTATACCTAAAACACACAAACCGTCTGGTCTTGGGCTGGGTTCAGGTCAGTTTTTCAAAGTATAACTTCTGGATGTTTTTGACAGTGTCAAGTTAAAAAGACTTTCAGTTTTTAAAACGCACCTCTGTTTCATTTGGTGTGCTGCATCTAGGTTTTTTTTAGCTCAGGTGTCATACATATTCGACGTTCGGAAGAAGTTCAGGCTGTAAAGAGGACTTCATGTGACTGTTTAAAACGATTTCAAATTATTCTTCACCCAGCAAAGTTTCAGCATTTAATAAATGGGAAGCCACTATTTTTTCCCTTTTATTCTTAGGCACTGTTAAAAGTGTATGTTTTCTGTTACTATACTGTTAGGAATGTTACCTACAATGCTTACATAAAAAAACCCTATTGAAACAAATTGACTTGCTTGGAGAAGAAATTATAAAGAGTGAGCAATTTCGGGTTTGGCCTTAAACTTTTGTCAGGTCGGGGTTGCAGAGTCTCCATGTTCAGGCTTTAATCTGAGGCCTATGTAGACCTCTAACAAATATGACTCTTCTGAGGGACACAAAACAAGATTTTAAGCATAATGTTCAAGGTGCTTTCTACTAAATAATGAAAGCAGATGGTGATCAGGAGCTGTCAGATCTCCAAAAATGACAAAAAAGAACCATAGAAGCATCATAAATGTAGTTCATATGACTCATGTATCACCATTCAGTTTCATTGCATGGAAAAGAGCAGCTTGTACATTCTGCTGTAAATAACTACTTTTGTGTTCCACTGATGGACATTACAAAAAACCTAGTGTTTTGGCAAACTATTCGCAAACTTTCTATATGCTGCACTTTTGCCACTCATTATTTTCACATGCAAATGAGCTTGTGATTTGCTGTAAATGTTTTCCAAATGTTTGTAGCTCTTCACTTGTAGTGGCCAAACTGCTGCAAACCTTTGGCAGCAATGGACAATTTGCTACAAGTTTGCTGCAAATCTCATCTGTTTTTGCAATGAGCTCTTAATTTTTGTAAGGTATGAGGGTAAGTAAATGATCACAGAATTTTCATTTTTGGGTGAACTATCCTTTTAATTTTCCATCCATAACAAAATACAGTAAAGAGAATGAGAATGAGATTGTAAACATAATATAGAGTAAAAGGATAAATGTATGTACACTGTGATGAGAACATGACAGCTTGTACATTGATGCTTTGCTGGCTATTTGGCTGTAGAAGGTGAGTGCAGGAAAGCAAAATGCCATCTGCTTAAAGCATCAAAGAAAAATTTATCTGAATAAAAGTAGAAAGGGGTTTCAACAATAAATCATCTTGACAGCTTGTTCAGACAGAGAAGAAAGCTAGAAGCCACAAATTTTAATCTGTTTGGATTGTTCAGGTTTTTATAAATTCTTTACACATATTTCCCTCATTACAGTTTTACTCCATTGATGGTTAGGTTTAGGTTAGGGGGGTTCATTAAATAAAATATGCATTCCTCTTCACTCTATTACAGCCTGTACAGCTGAAAACAACTTGCTTCACAACCACCTTTTGGTGCCCCTCTGTGGACATTTACAAGGAAAATGGAGCTCACGCGTGTCCATACACCCAACAACACTTACTGCTTTGGACAGTATATACAAAATTTCATACAAAATGAAAATTATGTCATCATTCAGTCACACTCACACTCGCAGAATGTTACCTTCAGTCCACATTCACATTCATTGCATCTCATCTTTTCTCTTTTTTTTCATATAATTAAAGAAAGAATGGTGACTGAGGCATTAAACCTTTTTTGTGTTCCACAGAATAAATAAGTCATATGGGTTTGGAACAACACGAGGGTGACTTAATGATGACATAATCTTTATTTTTGTGTTAACTGCCCCTTTAACACCATCTTCAGCAACTCCTCTAAGACTAACCAGATCAGCCCAACACAGCAACACAGATGCAACCTATGGCATGAGTTTGAGTGGGACTAACTGTTTGTTTGACCAATGATGGAGTTACAGATGGAGTTATTGGGGAACATGTTTGAAGTAATTTAGTTATAATTTGTGCTATTCTGATTAGTTAATCTAGTAACAACTTCATCTTTAATTTTACAATAAAGATTTAGTCAAACAAAATTGTTTAATAATAAAAAGATGCTCCATGTGATGTCTCCCACAGTATCCCTTGTAATGATGCAAGATTTCTTTCATTTCTTTAGGCTTAAAGGGATAGTTCACCCAAAAATGAAATGATCTGATCATTTGCTCGCTCTCTTGCTATCCCAGATCTGTATGACTTTCTTTCTTCTGCAGAACACAAACAAAGATTTTTAGGAGAATATTTCAGCTCTCTAGGTCCATACAATGCAAGTTAATGGGTGCCAAAATGTTGATGCTCCATAAAGGCCTCATAAAAGTAATCCATATGACTCCAGTGGTTAAATCTATATATTCAGAAGCAATATGATAGGTGTGGATGAGAAACAGATCAACATTTAATCATTTCTTCCTGCCCAATAGAGGACTTATGCTTGAAGAATGTGAATTACCAAAAACACAAGAAGAAGAATGTGAAAGTGAAAGTTTAGATTGAATGTGCAGGGAGGAGTATTTATGGTAAAAATGTACTTATGTTACAGATTTTGCTCTTATGGAAAGAAATTGTTACTTGTATTCACCAAAGTGGTATTCAACTGTTCACAATGTATATTCAGGACATTAATAATGTGTAAAATTACTATAACAATTTGAAAAAAAATTTTGTACTTCATAAACTACTTCAAAGAGTTCTCATTAAAGATCCTCCTCATACTGCAATGACAGCCTTGCACATCCTTTGCATTCTAGATGTCAGTTTCTCCAGAAACTCAGGTGAAATTTCACCCCACGCTTCCTGTAGCCCTTGCCATAGATGTGGCTGTTTTGTCGGGCACTTCTCATGCACCTTACAGTCTAGCTGATCCCACAAAATCTCAATGGAGTTAAGATCCATAACACTCTTTTCCAATTATCTGTTGTCCAATGTCTGTGTTTCTTTGCCCACTCTAACCTTTTCCTTTTTTATGTCTGTTTCAAAAGTGGCTTTTTCTTTGCAATTATTCCCATAAGGCCTGCACCCCTGAGTCTCTTTACTGTTGTACATGAAACTGGTGTTGAGCGGGTAGAATTCATTGAAGCTGTCAGCTGAGGAAATGTGAGGTGTCTTTCTCAAACTAGAGACTCTAATGTACTTATCCTCTTGTTTATCTGGCCTTCCACATCTCATTTTGTCCTTGCTAGAGACAGTTGTTCTTTGTCTGTGAAGACTGTAGTATACACACTCAAAAATATATTTTTGCCTATTTTTAAGATGTATCCATTTCAATTTAATAACAAATTTCCATCTAATTGAATTGCCTAATCTTTAACCAAATAAAATGTATAAATGTTAAAAAATGTATGTTTTATTAATTACATTTTCTTCAAAACTATTCAAATCAATTAGTTGGAAATTTGTTATTAAATTGAAATGGATACATCTTAAAAATAGGCAAAAATATTTTTTTAAATGCACCTTTGTATGAAATCTTCAGTTTTTTACATCAGTAATGTCCTGACTATAATTTGTGATCAGTTGAATGCCACTTTGGTGAATTAAAGTACCAATTTCTTTCCGAAACAGCAAAATCTGTACATTATTCCAAACTTTTGGCTGGCAGTATATATATATTGATCTGTTTTTCACTCACATCTATAATAACGCTTCTGAAGACATTGATTAAACTACTGGTGTTTTATAGATTACTTATGCTGACGTATGTGATTTCTGGAGCATCAAAATTTTTGCAACCATTCACTTGCTTTGTATTGACGTACAGAGCAGAGAAATTATTTTAAAAATCTTTGTTTGCGTTCGGGAGATGAAAGAAAGTCATACACATCTGGGATGGCATAGGAGTGAGTAAATGACGAGAGAATTTCATTTTTGGGTATACTATTTATTTAAGTACAAAGAAACACTATTTCATAGAGAGAGCTTGTGTGTGCATTTAAATATGTGTGTATGACTAACACACCCTTCACCAAAAGCATCTTTATCAGTGGTTCTCAAAGTGTGGGGCATGCCAATCTCATTCACTTTCGCACATTCAAAAACAATTGTGACAATACACACATGAACCAACGTGCACATTGTTTTATCTTTTGCCTTTTTATCTTTAAGCCTTATTCTCATTTGACATTTCATTGTATTTTGAAATAAAACTTTTTTTGCAACATGAAATAAAAAAAATGCAGTTAATCTTTTTTATACATTTTTGATCAGATTATGGGATTTTGGGCATGAAAGTTTTTCTTGTTTCAAAGGGGCCGTAACTAAAAAAAAGAGAGCCACTGCAGTATATAGCTTTAATTAGCATGTTTACAAGTTGTCACTGTATTTTGGATATAATCAAGTCAAGCATGCAATAAATCTATTAATTACGAGTGAATACATTACATTGCCCAAGATAGACTACTCTAACTTCAAAGATGATCTTTCATTCTCACTCATCTTTGTATGTTTTGATACAAGTAGGCCTGCACATCTTAGATCTATGCATTCCCTGCATGTGTTTCATTAATCAGTGGCAGCCGGTGCTGTCATTGGCAGGTGTGTGAGCTATGACCAGAAGAGGTGTTCTGATAGCACCCTTTGATGGTGCATTAGTGCCAGAAGAGAGATGCAGTGTCTGAGTTCTCTTGGCTGTTCCTTTGTTTTCCATTAGACAGAGATATAGTGGTTAGAGACGGTTCATGAGAGCACTTATGACGGTGATAAATATGTGCACGCACTAAAGCAAGGCCGCAGACTGTCAGCTCAGGGACACAACACCTGCAGGCCTTTAATCAGACATACTTGAAACCCCTCAATCCATCTGACACACACACACACATGCTCAAACTCTCCAAAATAGCATGTCGGAGCAGTACATGCACACATTAAGCCTTGGTACTCATGCAGGCATCACGAGTTTGAGTTTGACTTGCATCATATCCAAATGCCGTTTCCTCTTTTTCTTCTCCCCATAATTTTCTGCCAGCCATGCCTCTGTATTATAGACCAAAAGTCCAGTTTATCACTTGAAGTAATGGCAGCAAGCTATAATCTGAGGAAAAGTTAGTTTTACAATTAAGGTTTTTGCCTATAGACAAAATTGGCTATTAATAATGAATGGATTCTCTGTGTGATATAGTTAAGCTGAAGTATATGACTTTTGCTCTGTTAAAATACTTTCTCCACTCCCAGCTTAATACGCAGAGACAAATATTGTCTATTGTCAAATATCTCGAAAACCATAAGCACTGTGTTTCTGTTGCACTATGAAAATTTCTGTTTGTTTTAATCGACCTGATTAGACCCAACCAAGGGCTTGAGTTGGAGAATGGGACTATCAACAGCTGAGCGAATTCAGAAAGCGGTTTAAAAAAAATATAAAAAAATTCAGTTTGGTGGCCCCAACTACCATGAATGACTACATTACATTGCTCTTCTAATCCTACAATTTTGTCTTATCTTGCTTTTCATCAACCTTCCACTTCAAAAACACAACCCTGTGAGATCAACAAAAAGAAAAAAATAAGAAAGGCATAGCCAATCATCTTCTGTCCTTATAACCTTTACAAAAATGTTCCTGTTTACTCTTACTGCTAACATAAGGCATTCAAAGGCACATCTCTCAGAATGGACCTAATGTTACAACGGCTCAGAATATTTTTGACAAGATAAACTCATATATCAGGTGACACAGCCTTGTACATTATACACGCCCCTTTTCGACAAGAAAAGTGAGGAAAACATTCAGATTGTTGTCAAAATATAAAACATGCATTGCTTCCCCTTTCCTTGCAATAATTTCACCTCATGTATATTGCAGAGTGCAGAGTTTATAAAAGAGAGAGAGAGAAAGAGAGAGAGTGAGAGAGAGAGAAAGAGAGAGAGAGAGCTGATGATGTAAATCATCTCCCAAAAGATCCTTTACAATACTTGACGTGATGTGATGTGATAGATGACAAAAAATGAACAAGTGTTTAATTTCAAGTGTGAACACAAGTATAGCAATTGAGTGTGAGACAGACAGAGAAAGTCTATTGTAAAATAATTATGAACTGCAATGAATCACAGTGATGAAACTGCAAACATTCTTCAGTTGACAAACGATGACAACTTTATGAGTGTTGACTCAAAACTATCTTTTTTTTCTTGTCAAAACCATTCTCTGTGCATTTTGGTGTTATTAAAAATGTAGAGCGCACACAGTAGTACATAATATACTGAGAATATAATCTGTTCTTAATGTGCAAACATTAAATGCTGACATGTTTACTTCAAAATACTGCATTAAAAATGTAACACCAAGACTCTTTTTCTATTCGGCCACTATGTAAATTGTCCATACAGATCCTCCAAACATCTAGACTACAAGAGTTTTTGTCAAATGATAAACACCCTGGAACCATGGTGAACTAAAAAAATTATTTTATGACACTGTTCTATGCTCCTTCCATGCCTCTCCGATCAAGTAAAACAGAAAGTTTAACACAAAAGTGCAGCGAAAATGAATGAGAAACATACAAGTAAAAGATTGCAATATTTCAGTTTTGAATCAAAATGCACTAAATATAAGAATCGGCATACAATTGCAACTCGAATGTTGATATATTCGTATCATTCTGCCATTCACAATGGGTCTCCGCTGAATCCTAGCACTTTTTGACTGACATGAATGCCACAATTGTGGCCCAATTTATCAAAATTCACAAATTCTGCACAATGTAGTATGTGACAAACAACTGAGACAAAGAGAGGAGTACAAATTAAATAACCCAGCTGTCATGTTTTGTGAGGTTTTTGCCGTCATGTTCAAAACAGAGGGCTGCGGGTTGTCAAACCACAGATTAGCATAGACAGAGGTGGATCAACTTCTTTAATTGACTAAAGGTAATACAATCCTCCAAACATACACACACACAGACAATGTACAGGATCCACTGATGCTGCGGGAAGCTACGGTGAGAAAAACATTTCTGGTGGCTTCTGTACTTCAGCCTTTTTTTTCATCATTACCCATCTCTGAGTCTCTAGCTTTAAAATGGACCCATTTATTGGAAAGGCACTTACATGGAAGATTTTGCTGCCTGTTCTCTGGTGAAGCTTTTTGTCAAATGATAGTGCTCCATTGTCAGCCACGCTATAGAACCCTGCAATTCGCTCAATGTCTTCCAACGATCAGCCAGGAAATTCTTAAGGTAACAATAGGAAGAAATGTAAAAAAAAAAAATTCCCCCATACTGTACCTGTTCTTTTGATCTGTCAATAACATTGATTTGGACAGGAAATTTCGCCTGCCACTTCATAACTTGCTGAAAAAAGGAATAGGTTTTTGTGCTGTTCCTCGAAGGGGAGTTTCAGAGTTCATCTTTATGAATTTGTATATATCTGTATAGCACCTATTTTATATTTTATGCTTAAAAATACACTCACTTATCACTTTATTAGGGACACCTGTACGCCTTCATATTCATGCGATTATCTAATCAGCCAATCATGTGACAACAGTGCAAAGCATAAAAATCATAGACTACAGATACAGGTCAGGAGCTTCAGTTAATTCACAACAGTTCACAACAACCATCAGAATGGGGGAAATATGTGATTTCAGTGATTTCGACCGTGGCATGATTGGTGGTTTGAGTATATCTACAGTATAACTGTTGATAACCTGGTATTTTCACACACAACAGCCTCTAGAGTTAACTTAGAATGGTACCAAATACAAAAAAACATCCAGTAAGCAGCAGTTCTGCAGACAGAAACACTTTGCTGATGAGAGAGGTCAATGGAGAATGGCCAGACTTGTTCAAGCTGACAGAAAGGCTACGGTTACTCAGATAACCACTCTGTACAATTGTAGTGAGCAGAATAGCATCTCAGAATGCACAACTCATCGAACATTAAGGCAGATGGGCAACAACAGTAGAAGACCACATAGGGTACTTTATTAGGACCATAGTCTTCCTAATAAAGTGCTCAGTCAGCAGGCTTGGGGAGTAATACATTATTTGTAAGGGTGTTACGTAATCAGGATACAAAAATGAAGTAACTGTAATCCGGTACAGTTCAATAAAAACCCCATCATAATCAGATTACAGTTACATTTTCAATTGTGATTACAGTCGGGATTAAAAAATGTAATCTCTGACAAAAGAAAAAGTGAATTTTCCTGACATAAAGTGATACAGACGTCTGTTTGTTTAGAGTGAGAGCTGGTTTAGATGTGCGTTCTCTTCGGGTTCCCTCTCATGACTCATTTGAGTCAGGAGCGCCTCCTTCTGTTGCATGTGCAAATAACACCTGTCTCACATTAGCACTCTGCTCTCAAGGCAAACAGCTGCTTCATTGTGATGGCAACGGAAGAACCTGCATTAGTTGGAAGTATAGAAATTATTCGCTCTTTAAATGAGAAAAGCAAATAAACATTAAACTTCATTAGAATTTATGCCTTCCTGCTGTGAAGATGCTCTCATTATCCAAGGACCTGAGAATTTGATTGTAATAAGTGCCACAAAGAAATTGCATTAGCTAGGCTAGATAAAATAAGTTAATATTAAAATGAGTTCAAATGAGTTAGCCTTAGTGCTCAAAGAAATCCTTGGCCCTCATCATTTGGTGGGAGCAAGAATAATTGATGCATTATTGATGGCACGGCATAGAAATCCCCAGGTTTGCATGGTTGCAAATGCTGTACTATATTAGCTAGAATGTCCAGATTGTTGTTTCGTTCCATACTAAAGCTGAAAAAAATTAACCCTGCCCCAGGTGAATTGTACTTAAACCTTCATCATTTAAGAAAAAAATTATGGTTTTGAATACAACAACAATACAAAAATCAATTGAAAGAAATACCCCTGGAAAACCTGCTATGACTTTCACCTCACATGATTTTGCATACCTGATCATTATTAACCCATAAATACCAAATTAATTGAAAATGTGTTTTAAGTCCTTAGGAAAGAAAGTTCAATGAAGAATTTATCTGATTTTGATCAATTATTGTTGAGATCAGTTCAAATGTCTGGGTGCGGGAGACATTCTGGCAAATGTAACATGTTCAAAACTTTTAGTAAATAGGAATAAGTAATTGAAAAGACACACTAAAAGTTTAGATAAAGTTTTGATCTACTCTTTAAAACTAGATTTTGTTTTCATTTTGGAATCAAAACTTTATTTTCTCCTTTAAAATACAATTGTCTATACACACTAACTGCAATACATGATAATATACATGTTAGTAATCAGTAACGGATTACATTTAAAAAAAAATAAATACTTTATATCTTATGTGAATGATTTATCATGAGACTAAAAAAAATTCATACACAATAACATACAAGTCAAACATTCAAGCTAATCTGACCTTTAAAACCCATTTCAAACATTCTAATAAATCCTCTGCCTGATGCTTTCCACCGTAAAAACAAGATTAAAAAAATCACTACATCAGAAAATGATGCAAATGTATTGTACAAATCATTTTCAACTCAATTGCATGCTGCTCTGACACGGCAGTAGCTAACAAAGGCTTTTGGAAACTGCATACCTTGCTAAAATCAAAAGCAACATCTTTAATATCACAACAGAGGTAACATGCTACTAACAAAGTGACATCCGTTTTAAGCAGTGTCCAAAATAAACTTGAAAGTCAATATAATTGTTAAATTAAATAACTATATAATTGTTTATTGAAAAAGTGTCATCTCTACAGTATACTTTTACAGACATAAAAAGTGATCATTCTCTAAATGGTTCACTGACATAATGGAGTCTCCTTGTCCGGAGATTTGAGCTGTGTGAGCTAATGTCTATTCACATCTCAATTAAGACCTAAGGTTCTCATTGACACAGAGTAACTGAGGATTCTGCTGTTGGGTTGCGTGGTGTACCCATACAAAAATTTTAAACAATACTGCTTTTAAGCCTGGCTCAGCAGTTCAGGCAGTGCGACATGATTTGTGAAAGCATTTAGAGTGTAAAAAGCATTTATGTAAATATAATGCATTGATTGCACAATTTAATAATTGATTATCATATTAATACCCAGTATATTACAAAGGTGTCTCAGATTTCACACCCACTCTTGCAACAGATGCTGAGCAAGTGAGAAATAACATAGTTTAAGTTCACATGGTTGAGTCTGCATTTATGTGTCAATATTCATATTTGTGTGTGTCCATTTTAATGAAAGCAAGACATTTTTTATTTTTTTGCTCAATTATGTTATATTGTGTTTGTGTTCTGAAATGTTTGGAGAATATATTTACATATGCAACTGGAAAAAAATTCAGAGACATGCGTAATGAATTATATGAACTGCTTTCTTTAGCTGCTTGTACATGACAAATTTGATGTATATTTAAATGATAAGTTCAGCAAATGATATCTATCATACATCTTATTTATATTGATATATCAATCTAGTATCAATACTGAAGTACAGTAGCAGGGGCTAGTATACCAAATGCAACATTTTGGTATTAAGCCAAACACTTTTTTGCTTTAGGGGCATCTAATACTGAAAATGGTTTTGTATGGCTTGAATATGCTGACAACATTGCATAAAAGCAGGATGTTGCCCATAGGCTAGTGCTCTCCTAGCTTCTAACAGCATTTGAAATCATATGCAATGGCACAGGTTTAGTGGACTGATAATTGGCTTGTTGCAAAAGCAGAAGCAGCTGGCAATAGTAAAGAAATGTTTGACGTCATGAGCCATGCCCAAAATGTAATGCTTGAAATATCAGAGAATCTGTGTAGACCTACATAGAATTTAAAAGTTTTGCTGGAGGGCAAAAAGTATCCATCCAATTCAGACCTCAAAGAAAGATACATAGCTCTTAAACTTAATGATGTAATGTGCCGTGGAGAAAGTGCAATGATCTTATCGGCTGCCTTAAAATTGAGGTACTTGCTCCATCTTCTAATTCACCTCCAGACAAGAAGGCTTACAGTTTATAGAAGGAGTGGGGAGCCTCAGGGCCGCATAAGGCCTGCAAGACCATTTTATCCAGCCCACGAGGCCATTTGAGAAATCATTTGAAAAGCAAAAAATGGCCTTGATTCAATTAAACTGAAAAACAATTCCTTTCAAATTATGTTTACAAATATTTTAATGATAACAACACAAAATATTGTATAATAGACAGACCTTTTAGTTTTTTTGGCGTGTGAGCACTTAACGGAATGCGTACATTAATTTCAACCCACAATCAGAAATTGCAAGCAAATAATTTCATAAACACACTTGTGTTTGACCCTCAATGGAAATTCTTTTCCCCACCCTTGGTTTATAGTATTGCTGGAGAAAACTATCTTTTATAATTTCCTTCAATCTCAAAATAGTTCCTCAATTGACACATGATCCCCAGAAAATGGATTTGAATTCTACCATCTTTCCAGCTAATGTGCATGTGTTCTCTGGTTAACTGACAGGTTATGTATCTGAAAGGTGATTGGCTTATTTACCTGTAAGTCAGGACTTTCTTTTCTACACTTGCCATATTGGGTGTTCCAATTTCTCCCATTCATTTTAATACAAGTATTCTGTCTCAGGATAAACACTCTGAACCTACTTACTAGCCAAACCTTGACCCCAAAGCTTCTCATCAAATAAGTTTGGTCAGCTCCGCCAACTCTGATGGTGGTAGTGGCTTGGTAATATCCAACACTTGCAAGATGTCTGTTCTCTCATGTAGCAGCTACATTGGGTGAATCAGACATGCAGACTCAAATGCGCAGGTCCTGGCACTAACGCCAACACCATCAGCGGTGGCAGATGGGACTCCCTGCCTCACCTCCAAGGCCTTAATGAAGCTGCAGCTGCTCGAATACAAGCTGAATCTTCCTCCATATGCACCACAGTGCATCTGGCTTTCTATACTGTTCAAGGAGATGGCTCCTGTCAATACCCCATTTCATTTGACACATTTGTGAATGCTCCTAAAATGTGGCTGATATACATAGCGAATGAAAGAATGGAATTCATACATGTTTGGAACAACACGATGGTGATTAAATAATTACATAATTTCCATTTTATGTTAACTATCCCCTGAACAATGCGACACAAAGCTTTCTGTGTGGATAACTTTTCATTAGTCAGACCAACTGTACCACAGAAAAGTTGAAGTTGTTTCTAAAGTAATTGTAATATAAGGGTTGGTGATTCTTATGCAACGGAGAGAATGGAGATACATTTAATACAGAACTTTGTACAGTAAATGCACTTAGCCGTTTATGAGCAGGTGTTGAAGGGCCCATGACAGCAACATCATACATGGGTCAATTGATGTTTGTTTACCAACACGCTTCATCAGGAATAATGCTGCTTTAAAAAATAGCTTCTCACCTACTCAGCAACTCAGCTTGTTAACTTAATGAGTATGCTCTTCCAGCTTTACCATTAGAGAAATAATCCCAAAACAACAAAATGGAGTGTAATGATTTCAAAAAGCTCTTGCGTGCTTCCTCCAAAATGTCAAATCTAATGACAATGTTTTTACCCTTTATTACAAATTCAACTTTTCACCATGCAGCCCTGACCTGTTCAAGCAAAGAAATCAAACATCTTACAGAATATATAATAAAGGGGCTTCACACTCAATGATCAATGCAATGTATTTGCAATATATTTTATGATACATGCAAGGCATTTTTTATCAGATCAGTTTGCTCTCCTGCCTTTTATTCCTTCTGATCTCCACCGCAGATTTGATTTAGCAAAAGTAATATTTACATATTTTAATAAAATGTACCTGGCCCTTTATCAAGGCACGGAGAAAGGGTGCTGACAGAAGTATCGTTTTGATGGTTTGTATAAATGAAATTATTTTAAAACCAATTCACTGATTCAAGCCTCTGTGGAAAACTCCTTACACAGCATTTTAGGTCTTTTTATAGCAAAGTACAAAGTTAAAGTTTGCTGTGTATGTTTTTAACTAAGATACACTGGTGGCCAAAAGTTTGGAATAATGTACAGATTTTGCTGTTTCGGAAGGAAATCGGTATCCCATCCCGGATGACTTTCTTTCATCTCCCGAACACAAACAAAGATTTTTAAAAGAATTTCTCTGCTCTGTACGTCAATACAAAGCAAGTGAATGGGTGCAAAAAAATTTGATGCTCCAGAAATCACATACGTCAGCATAAAATTAATCTATAAGACACCAGTAGTTTAATCAATGTCTTCAGAGGCGTTATTATAGATGTGAGTGAAAAACAGATCAATATATATATACTGCCAGCCAAAAGTTTGGATTAATATACAGATTTTTCTCTTATGGAAAGAAATTGGTACTTTAATTCACCAAAGTGGCATTCAACTGATCACAAAGTATAGTCAGGACATTACTGATGTAAAAAACAGCACATCACTATTTCAAAAAAGTTATTTTTGATCAAGTCTAGACAGGCCCCATTTCCAGCAGCCATCACTCCAACACCTTATCCTTGAGTAATCATGCTAAATTGATCCTTTGTTATTAGAAAATCACTTGCCGTTATTTTAAACACAGCTAAAAGCTATTTGGTTCGTTAAATTAATTTTAACTTTGTCTTTGTGTTTGTTTTTGAGTTTCCACAGTATGCAATAGACTGGCAGGTCTTAAGTTCAATAATAGGTCAAAATGGCAAAAAAGAAACAGCTTTCTCTAGAAACTCATCAGTCAAACATTGTTTTAAGGAATGAAGGCTATACAATGCTTGAAACTGCCAAGAAACTGAAGATTTCCAACAAACGTGTACACTACAGTCTTCAAAGACAAAGAACAACTGTCTCTAACATGGACAAAATGAGATGTGGAAGGCCAGATGTACAACTAAACAAGAGGATAAGTACATCAGAGTCTCTAGTGTGAGAAATAGATGCCTCACATTTCCTCAGCTGACAGCTTCATTGAATTCTACCCGCTCAACACCAGTTTCATGTACAACAGTAAAGAGAAGACTCAGGGGTGCAGCCTTATGGGAAGAATTGCAAAGAAAAAGCCACTTTAAAAACAGAAAAACAAAAGAAATGGTTTGAGTGGGCAAAGAAACAGACATTAGACAACAGATAATTGGAAAAGAGTGTTATGGATCTTAACCCCATTGAGCTTTTGTAGGATCAGCTTGACTGTAAGGTGCATGAGAAGTGCCTGACAAGACACGTCTATTGCAAGGGCTACAGGAAGTGTGGGGTGAATTGTCACCTACGTATCTACACAAACTGACATCTAGAATGCAAAGGATCTGCAAAGCTGTCATACAATTACCTTGTAAATGTAATTGTAATTTTTCACATTATTAATGTCCTGACTATACATTGTGATCAGTTGAATGCCACAATTTCTTTCCATAAGAGCAAAATCTGTACATTATTTCAAATTTTGGCTGCCAAAAGAGCTCTTTTTGGCCAAATATATACACAAACAATGTTGATGAGAGTACACATTAACAGTAGCGGACACACGCAGCCAACTCTCTCTGCTTCCTGAGTTGTCTGTCTGTCTTTTTAGGTCTCCCTCTGCCATCACTATAACAAGAGGCAGGTGTTAGAGATAATGACAACCGGGGTGACGAGCCTTACCGTTCTTCCTCTCCAGCAGACAGATTCATGACCATGCCCCCATCCCCACAAATGTATACAGAATATATTTATGATTTAGATTATTGTTTGTACATGTTAGTTCATAATGCATTAACTAATGGTAACATATACAACTTTTAACACAAAAAGTGTAGTTAATTAATGTAAACTAATACAACCTTATTGTACAGTTACCAATGTGCCTGTTCAAGTTTAATGCTGTCACCCTAATCGAGACCCAAAAATATGGCTCTGGTTTAATTATACATTTTAGCTATCTATAGATATTTAAAAAGATATTGCCCCCTTACGTAGCTTCAGTGTACTTGGCTACTTTTTATTTGTAGTTTGTAGTTTAGCTAACTACTTTTTCAAAAATGTAACTAGACTGTAGTAACTACTTTAAATTATGAGTAGTTGGAAGCAAGATACAGTTTCAAAATACCTTGCCCAGCACTGCAGCCTGCATATAGTGTTTAGCTGGAAAATACGTCATAAGGAATTAAGCAGAAAAGAGAAAGAGGCACGTATGCTTATTTAATAAGGCCGCTGTCTGCCAAGTGGCCCTGGAAAATGGCTTGGCCACTGAGATAAGATCCCAGGAAGGGTGGGTGCACAGGACGGTTGTGGAAAAGAGGAAAGGCGCCAGAATTGTAGTGTAGGAGGAGGACTAGCTGTGTTCTACAACAGGCTGGCAGACTGAAAGGAGAGGGGAATGATTCCAAAGACCCAGACGGATTGAGCTTTTCAATTAACCTTAATTGAATTGCTCTCCACCGCTGAATGCTTTGTTTACCGAAAGGGAGCCAGGAAACTGCCGATGAATCCCACCTGCAGCAGGACGGGTGAGAGATGTAGGGAAAAAGGGAACACAACAAGGTGTGTGGGAAAGCATAGTGGGAGATCTGGGTGGGCAAACTCATTAAAAATTTTGGAAGATGGTGGAAATGGGCTCAGACACTGTGACAAGGACTTCTAAACTTCAGTTGGTGTCTGCAAAGGAGCCAGCAGCTGGTATCTCCTCTGCCAGGCACACTCTTAATCATACACATGGCTGTGTCCTTTAAATTTGTCTTTTGATTTTGCAAAGATGTTTAAACATCAGTACTTCATTAAGAGTGTCCAAAGTTGTCCCAAATGGATAAGTACATCTAAAAAGAGAATATTAGCTGGCAACTGAATCTAAGAAGCAACACTTTTCAGTTCTTTTTTTTCCTTTGCTGTTCTGCTGAAGATAATTTTTTAGATATTTGGTGTCTGAACAAGGTTCAAACATATTATTTGTATATATCTAAAACCTGCCTGTAATTGTTTACTGTGTCTCCCAGGAAAAACTCTGAAGATAATGTCTTGCATTAGCATTCAACTTTAATAAACATAATTGTAATTGTAATTGTGAGGCATCTAGTATTTGTAAAATATATATATATATATATATACAGTATGTCTATATATATATATATATATATATATATATATATATACAGTATATATATATATATATATATATATATATATATATATATATATATATATATATATATATATATATATATATATATATATATATATATATACAGTATATATATATATATATATATATACAGTATTTACAATTACTGACATTTTACACTTACCAAAATAGCTAGATCATCTGCTGTACTGGTTCCTTGACATTTATCAAAAAAACAAAAAACCTTGAACACCTAAAAGTGAAGTGTCTCTGTAGTGCAAAGGCAAAACGCTATTACCACACATTTTGTCAACATTGAGTTATGACCAAAATTGGGCTTCTTAGACTATGATCTGTCCTGTGAGAGACAGGTTTGACTCAAATATGCACAGATTCAGAGAAAACTGTTTAAATTACAATGACAACAAAAGCAACGTTAAAACAACATCTTTGAGGACATTTTTCTCAGTTTTACTGTTGTTGTAGTTATTCCATTTTGCTTTTATGGGGAGGTCTCAGCAAAAACTTCAACAGAAAATCTCTTAATCTGAGTCATTAATGAGTCTGTTTTAGCATGTGGAGGTTATTAAACTGCTTCAGGGACTGTGCCAAAGAATGCAGAGCATGGGCAAGGGGGTAATATAGGGCATTGTGTTGACAAGTTGAGAGGAGGGACTTCTCGCAGATTAGGTTTCTAAACAGATGGCATGGATAAATTCTTCACAGCTGACTATATTATAGATCACAGCGGCTTGCACCCAAAACCTGTACATCTCATCATGTCACTACTGCGATGGCGCCATGCCAACAACAGTGGGCAACAGAATGAAATGAACGGCCCATCAGAGCAGCAGAGTCCGATCTAACCCAAAATCCACATTCACTCAGATCCCAAGCGGTACACTGTCACTGATATGGCAAGTCACTGATATGACAGTGCAACCATTCATGAAGTTCTAATGAATGTTTAACAGATTGTAATCCATTACACATTAGGTCCTCTAACCATATATATATAGAGTCCTGTCCAGTTTTAGCCAATTAGAAAACTAGCCATTCACAAACGCTTTGTCTGTAGATTTCAGGTTTTCTAAAATCGTGTTGGAAAACGCATCTTTGTAGAACATGGTTTTGGAGAGAGTCTATGTGGTTAAATGGATGAGTGGTGATCTAATTTAAGGCTGGATTGCACTACATGATATCTGAACAGATTCTAAAAATACAAGGTATTATACACTAACTGAATTTTTAAATGGCTATAGATTAAAACACACTACTCTCTGACTGTCAATGTCAAGTCGATCTGATCCAGTCACAAACTCACATGAAAACACTCTTCCTCCTGTTTTATGATCCGCACGACAGACATACACAAACATGTACGGGAGCAGCACTGCTGATATTGTTGCTGCTACTGTGTTCAGACCAAGGCCAAGCACATTCGGGTGCAGTCTTGGGTCAAAAGAAGCGGTCATTATGGCCTCTACAAACTGCAATGCTACGTGTGTGCTGTTAAAAGTTAAATTCCACTTGAGTGGAGCTTGTTCACCATCTCAATTTCTTCAGCTTCTTGCTCCTGCAAGCACCATTCCCATTGGCTGCTCATGCTGACTTTGAGCATCATGTACTACGAGATTTGTCAAAAACATTTACGAGCCTTTAGTCTGATGGAAGTTAGAAACATTTTTTACAGGACATTACTGCACAAAACCTTCCAACAAATACATAGAGTAACCACAAATGCAGTGATTTTTCAAATTGGAAGTCAGGTATGTCCACTGGTTAGCTCTGATCATTTTTTAATCTGTCCAGCTCTTCTGGGAATTTAGAACACATTTTGTTGCTGTGGTTTTTATCTTTTTGAAGGGAGTTGTAGAACTCTTTTGAGAGGACACTCTGTGAGTGCTCAGTGCCCTTGATTCAAGGTCCCTAACCTGGGTCTGCTTCACCAAACAGAAAGCTGTTTAAATAGATTGACGGTTTGGAAAAGAGAGAGCAAAATGAATTGTAAATTATAAATAGGCCTCAATCCATTTCAAAGTGCATACCATAACCTTTGCAATACAACGGTCTACCAACATGTAGAATATCCCTGCATGTTCTTAGGTGCTTGCAGAACAAGTTGTTGAAACAGACAGCAGTGTTGAGACACCAAACTGCAGAGGTAAACAAATTCACAAACACACACACACACACACAACTGTCAGGCTTTGTCACAGGTATGGCATGTTGTCTCCACCCATTCAGTGAGCTCATTAACCTTTTCTTCATTTCTACAGCTAATTAAAAGAAAGTTCTTACACAGCAGTCAAACACAGAGGGAGGACTCCGAAATTAAAAAAAAAAAACTTGAAAAAGTAGAGACAGGCAGGGGAGAGATGTCATATTCATTATTAGATTCTCCATTGGTATCTGCCAACTAAGTAAACTAATTTCCTTCCTTTGAAAGGTAGCTGTCTGGCACAGAGTCAGGCATTTGGAAAAAATTGCTTTTTGTTTTCAATGTCCCAAAATAAAGAGAATTAAACCAACATTAATTGAGTCCTGTTAGAATCAAACTGATTTGCCTTGATGAAAAATTGTCATTTTGGAGAAATGGGAGGGGTGGCAGGTGTCACAAAATTTGTTAGGTAATTTACTAGAAATCATTAGGTATTTATGTAATATGCCACTCTAAGTGAAGAATTCATAGGTTTTTCGCAGATGAACAAACAGTTGATGAGGCCTATCAATAAAAATGTTGTTAAAAAACAAACAAAACAAAAAAAAAACAATGAGGCTGCTTCAACATCAAAGTGCGTGATGCGAGGGAAATATTTTTATTTGTGTCTAACCTGTGCCAAGTGGCTGCTTTTGAAGTGCAGACTGAACCAGACATGTGTGGATGCAAACAAGCGAGAAAGATGTTCACTGTCTGAGATATAATTTGAAATGCCATGCTTTCAGTGGAAAGTGTACCAAACAGAAGACCACCCCACCGAGTTACCTGCCAAGGCTTTGAACGTACACTGAAGACTCATTAATTTCCCTCAGATGTAAGAGCTCACAATGTTGCTAGGCTGTCTGAAAATATCACCCACTGCTTTTAGTCTGATAACAAATGTGCAGTTGAGCGGTTATCTTTAGTGTACTATAAGGGTTTCAAATTGCAAGCAAGACGGCCGAATGACAACACCATGTAATATACAGCTTTGTTGAGTTAGATAGTTAGATTACTAGTTAGATTCTTCCCAAAACATGACTGATGATCATATGATTTTCAGCTTTAGAATGGCTGTATGGAAAAGTACACTTTGACTCTCTAGAATAACTTGACTACATACTTTAATAACTTAAACATGCTTTATGGATTTAAAATGTCCAAAGTAGAGCTGACCAGACTGGAGAGTCATATTATACTTCAGTTTCAACCAGATAACCTGTAGTTGTGAACTTATTTGTCCAACCATAACAAATGTTTTTCCCAACATGACTGATATTCAGAGCATCTCAAAGAGGTTTTGCTCTATCAGAGAGCATCAGCACCTGGACACCACACCTCGAGATTATATACATAAAGAAATATTCCGGGTTCAATACAAGTTCAATCAACAACATCGGTGGCATAATGTTGATTACCACAAAAAAATTATTTTGACTCATCCCTCCTGATTATTATATACATTTGTCATTATATTTTCAAGGCACTCTTAATGTACTAAAATAAATACCATGGTTTTACTATAGTACATTTCAAAAACATGGCATTACCATGGACCATGACTAAAAAAACATTGTAATACCATATTACTTTTTGTGAGAACAGATAATAACAGAATATGCTATTATTTAAGTATTATTTAAATTTTAAAAGGAAATAATGTAAAAAGAAAATAGGATGTGTAATAAAAGAAAATGCTTAAATACTGAAAATGCAAAGAAAAAAGTATATATAAGCTTTACTCATTAAAAAAAAAAAAAAAAAAAAACATTAGTGCCCCTGCTGGGGTCTGTGCACACCATTGAAAATCACTTGCATACATTTTTCTGTCTCACTGTAACCAAGATTTTTGCTTTTTAAAGAAAAGAAGGGACAAGTTATCAGTGGTACCAACATTATGCCACAAATGCTGTCGATTGAGCCACATGACACAGAACATTGGAGGTAAAGTACATACAGTATATTTCACATAAAACACCACATCTTCAACCTACGCATGATTCTTTCAATTTTGACTTTAATACAGTGCCTATTTTTCTCTTTATTGGCTGCATTTATCATTGGGCAAAAGTGATTCTACATAGATATTGGTATAAAGAGATTTGTTTTTAATAATCGGCTGCACTCTAAGTTGAATCTAATGCATGGGCATCCTTATGTTCTCCCTCTGTCTTGCAGTAACTGTCTGAAATTGCGATATTTGTCTGCATAGATTGCACATGTCTACCCTCAAATGGGGAGGGATTTGTGCCTTCAGCAAATTATGCATATCAGCAGGCAAATTGCACATTTTGTTAACAAAGCACTGATTAAGAGGCAATGCAATATCCAGTTAAGACAATCAACTGGTTTATGGAATAATTAATGTAGGCCATTTCAAGACAACCACACTAATGTGGACTGTAGAAGCTGGAGGGTAACAAAAACTGAATCAACACGCCCTTCAGCAGTGCGGCTATCAAAAAAGCATGTTTGTCCTTTCCTTGGGTATATCCTTATTCAGTAGGCTATAATCTAAAGGCATTTCTGCATCTTCTGTGGTTTATTATGTGATGATGTTTTGATGATGTTTTATGCAGGCATGCTGGGATTAATCTTAGACTATAAGCACCACGGTGAGAGAGTGAAGGAAAGTATCAGAGAAAAGTAATTGATAAAACAACAGGGTGGAGGCTGGTAAACAACATAGACTTTATTGCAATAATCCATCAGATGACTTTTACAAACACAGCATCTCTCAGACCAAACAGACCTCGGAAAAAGGGGAGAGAGACCACATGCAGGTTTTCAGGCTTCCGATCTAGGACACCTCCACTTCACCACTAAAGAAATTAAAGTCACTAGAGTCTCTCTCCCCTTTTGGAAAAAGCATCTGAATGAATTCAGTATGAATGTATATGCTGGTCCATGCTGGTGTGCTGGTGTAGCTAGAGAATAACACAACATACACTAGTTAACCTGTATGGGTATGGACTCAGATGTCCCTAAATTGTCTAATGAGAAATGAAAAAATAAGTAAATAACATACCATATTAAAATTGAACTATACAATAATTGTGGATAGTATAGCTAAAAAAAATCTGGATTTTGAAGTAGGGTAAATTAGTTAAATCTGGGAATTATTTTTCCTTTTTTGACTTTTACACCGTGACCCCAATACTTCAGACCAACAAACGACTTTATCACATTGCAACCAAGCTGAATATGGAAATGTTCACAGACTGGCTTATAGATCATAAACTGTACACAGATTTTATCTAATGCCCTTAATCAATATATTTAATGAGAATGAGAAATAAACATATTTACCCTATTTAATGAGAAATGGTCATTTGGAAATCTCTGACTTTTGACTGCAGCGATACTGACTTGATGTTCTTTTTATGTCTGTTTAACAATACTTGTTTTCCTTCATGCTTTTGTGTTCTAAATTTTATGATGTACTGTATGTATTGTTCTGGTGTTAAGTATATGCTACTGTTTTGGCCTCACCGTTACAACAAAATAGACAAAGAGTAAAGTACCGTAAAGTAAAGTAGAGACTGTTTAGCAGAGACAGGCCACTTTTATTAAAATGAGGTAAAAGAGCCAATCACCTTTTAGATACAGAAATTGACTTTCAGTCAACTATACAAGTGTTTTTTAGTGTAATCTGAGGTAAAAAAGCAGAATTTATGATACCAGTGTTGTCAATTTTTACTGCTGATTTGAAATATGTTCTTTGATCGTAATCTTGACCAACCATTAAGGAGATTTTGGTCTTTCCCCATTCAAGTGGATAGGAGCTGCTCTTGTATGCTGCTTGTTTACATAGAAAAATAACTGCCCGAGAGCATTTGAATGATGGTTGCCGAGTGGACTGACTTGGTAGAAAGACTTTGATGGTCGTGTCTACAAGGGATCCATCAATCTTGCGAGATTCTACAATTCTACAGATTATACATGGTATTTTGAAGTCGCACAGCAACGATGAGCACTAGTAAAAGATTATTTTAAACTGTCTGTATTATTTAAAACGTAAATAATCATTATTGATGATCAATTCAAGCTCTAAAATACATATTTCACATAATACATTGATAACTTTATCTCTATGTGTGCTACTGTCGGTCATGCGATATTGTAAATAAGTGGAGAAGTACATCAATCAGCGCCAGTAGTAGGAATCTGATTGGGTGGTCTAGTGGTAACTTATTCGCCCTGTGCATAAAAGACTTAGGATTCTAATTCGCCCATATGCAACTTTATATTTTAAAGTCGATGTATATCTTGAGTGAAGACACATTTGTTCGCATTTTTCTATTGGATTTGACTGGAAAAGAGCACGAGCTGTGGAATTTGCAGCAACGAGGAGCGCTCGCCACCCATTCTCGTTTCCTTAAGTACATCACCGAGGCACATAAATTGCTATCTTCTTAATACTGTATAGTAATGCTTATGTTGTTTATGAGCATGCTGTTTTTATTTTGCTACCATCTTCTACTAATCTTTAACTTTATATGTAGTTCTATTGATAAACAAGGAGAGATGGTGATCTTAAAAGTGAACTGCAAATATAAATCCAAAAATAAACAGTTACTCACAAGTCATCAGCTCTCTTTCTGCATGAATTTTCGGAAAAGGCACAGGAAGTACAATGAACTGAGCTAATCACCAAAAAGAGTTCTACAAGAGCTTATTAACAGAGCTTCTTTTCTCACATTCATACTGAGACTTCATGGTGCTGATTTGAGTCTCCATCATCATCACCACGGATACCAGCCACACCCCACAGAAAATGTTCTGCTTTGAGCAATGGGAACAGCCTCATCGATGAGTAAAAAAAAAACAAAAAAAACAAGCTCAGTCAGTCCTGGTAAATCAGGCAAAAAATGCTCATGGAACTCTAGTTAAAAATGCAATGCTGAGTGGAAAACCGATGATGAAGGATTCTAAACTGAAAAGTCATGCAAATCCAAAGTCCCAGGCCCAGTATTTCTGTGTAAGTATTGCTTTCCCAGTATATCCCAGTAAATCTGTGTGCTGAAAGTTTTATAGTCTGGTTTATTATAAGGTTCAGTGACTTCCATGCATGGCAGGGATGTGCAAAACTACATATTTTTAAAATTGATGAGCTGGTGGGTTGCCTGAACAACTATTCAAATATTTGGATTTGAGGAAGCACTGTATAATTAGGCTGGTCTAGGGTTCAATTGCAGGGGGGCATTAATGCAACGTCTTATACGGGCTGAAGCCCAGGGGTCTGCAAAACCCATGGGGCCCAGCTCGCAGCCATGGGGCCCATATTCCATATCCATGTTCATGGGAGGAGCACATTTAAATGCTTTCAGTGGGAGACATGGTTGTTGTAGGCACCTGTGTGGTGCTTGTTCAATGCACAGCATCTGGAAGGGGGCCTCTGCGGACCAGCGAACCCAAGGGCTAAGAGGTACCTTTAAACACACCTGTTATACAGACCCAGATTGGACACATTTCTTAGGGGGCGTTTACATAAAACGTGTTCTTGCATTGAAAAATAGCAACACTGAGCATGACAAAATGGAACCAAATACAGGCATCTGGAGATGTGTTTTTCAAAAGTCAGACTATTTTTAACTTGATATAAAAATCAGACTGGGCGTAAAAAATATTGTAAAAAAAGCAGACTGGGTGCTAAAAAAAAAAAAAAAATGCAAGCCATGAAGCAATGGACAAAGACGTCCTGAGAATCTATGTTTATAGTGATGGTGCTTCAAAGGGGATGAATTTCAAGACTTTCAACTATTCAGAAAGATTTTTACTGCAACTGCAACATAGTCTCATTGAATCATGTTACAAACACTACATTTTTAAAAAACAATTTTTATGTGGCTTGTTGTGCATACAGCAGTTTCGGGGTGAAATGAACACTGGAGGCACTACAGCAAAAGGTTTTATTCCCTTTCACACAAATCACAAGTAAAACGGCAGATTATCTGTCCAAATCACATACTTTTTACTCTGTTTCTCAGACAATGCTTGACAAAAGACAATCTTATGACATCAATGTTTTAATAGAGTAACATTTGCATTACATGAATAACTACATTTAAGCTTTTCACTTGCAATACAAAAGACTGGGGAATAAGTCCTAGCGAGTCGACACGTGTCACAGAAGCACCACAAAATGACATTGTTGATTCAGAAATTGCATTTTTGATGTCACATTTGCTTTTTATGACTGAATTGTTTAGGTTTAGATTTAAGGTTTAGGGTATGGAGGTAGGTTTTGTTGATTTAAAACTCAAAAGACCATAAAACTTCATCTGTTTGGGAGAAAATTAAACTCACTTTTAGCACCACTCAGTAAACATTTAACCTCGAAACTGCCATGATACGTGCAAAGAGTCACATTCTAGCATAATTTAAATTAAGTCACATAATTTTCATGAGATTAGACTGGCAACCTGTCAAACAGCACACTATCAGGAAGATAATTATAGAACAAAAAAAAACTCACTAATCAGACCAATTTTTCAACCATCATGACTCATTTTAATACATGGCTAATTACTGTGGCTTGCTGTCAAAGCAAAAAAAATAAAAATACAAAATCGTATTTGCAGGAAATACATATGGATCTTTAAAAATGGTAAACACAGAGGGCTCTAAATGCCACAGCAAAAGCTTACATACAGCACTACTCCTGTTTGAAACATATAGTGGAGTGTGTACAGCTGTACACAAAGTGTGAGTGTGTTTCACATGTGTAATGTATGCAACTAAGCTGATAACTGTCTTTTTGTGATTACTCATCAGCGCGTGAGGATGCGTGGAGAGTGTGTGATGCCCCGACAAAGAGACTCTCTCCATTCATCAAGGACACGTGCTGGTCCTTCAAGACCTATTCTGCTCTCAGCCTGGCCTGTCTATTGTGCTGAAATAGCTGTGCATGAATGACACATTTAATAATTCACTTCATAAAAGAGAAACCATCAATAGCATCTCTGATATTTCAAAGAGCAGCAACATGCGTATTCACACACATATACAGTTTGTTGGTCCATGCTTCCGTCTGTAGCAAATGAAAAAAGGGCAATAGATTTATATATATATATATATATATATATATATATATATATATATATATATATAGTGAGCTACAAAGGTCTGAGACCACCAGTAAAAATCGCATTCTTTTCTGATTGTATACATTATATTATCAGAATAATTATTTTACTGAGAAGTAAAATTTTATTTATATTTTAATTTTAAAACATTATTTAAAGTTTAATTAACCAATACAGGATTTTTTTTTTAGGATTTGGTCCATTTAACATCATGCACTTGAGCTTGCATGGATATTAAGTTTGTGTAAAACCTGACCATGAAATGGAGCATAATAGAGCAGAGATGAGAATTTTTCCTGGGTCAAAAATCATATTCGTTGGTGATTTACATACTGTATATAATCTTCCACATGCTCAAAGTTAATTTTATTACATAATTGCAAATAATTAATATATAAAACAATTACTTACTTATCATATTTACATTGGATTTACGATGGAGTTATCTCTCAGCATCTGAGTATATGGACCATTTTGAATTCAACACAGAATTATAAATACTTTAAGGGGCTGTGAAATCGAAATAAACTAGACTAGCTACGTACATTGAACTAACCACAGAAACGAGGAGCCCCATGATCTTGCCTACTGTATGCTTATGGCATTGCACTGTGTATATAAGGGCATGGACATAAAGGGGTTTAAAGTCTGGACCTCCAATACTTATCAATAAATTATGGACAAAGTTTTCCAAAAAATCAAATGGTGTTTGATATTAGGAAATAAACTGGCCTTGTTCGCCTTCAGATATTCATGAAAAGTTCTTATATTATTAGGAGCCTGATTAATAATATATATATATATATATATATATATATATATATATATATATATATATATATATATGTATATGTTAGAGACAGATAAATTATGAGAAATATAGTTGAGTATGTTTCCATAGGCATGTGCTTTTGGGGCCGTGGCCGTGTAGGAGAATTAAAACTAATTTGTACGTGTAGTGCACGTATTACTGTAGTGTTCTTATGTTCTCCCTCTGAGAGTGAGGGTGCACCTGCACACCTTGCCTTCCCTTCCTCACCATCCACTTCTCCTAGAGAGGCTAGTCTTGGCAGAACAGGCCGGGTCGTTAATCACAGCGAGGCAGCCCTTTAATAAGTCCTTGATGGGGTTTCGGCTCAAACGACACTCTTTATCAAAGCTTTACACTGGCACTATGTCCTGTCTCATGATTGATGCCAGGTGTGACCACCCATGCCCTTCACATGGGCAGGTGGAACTCTACCTGACGGTGTCCATGTATTGGAATTCTGGGTGGAAAAAACAGATGGGAACTCGGGCAAGGCAGGACAAAGAGGCATGATGGATCCTCAAACGCTTTCATTTATTCTTTTTTGACTCGTAAAAACCTTTTACAATTCCACAAATGCAAAACACATGCTTTATGAATGAGCCAGCTTGAGTGATCTGTTAACCTTGTGTGGATTGCCATAAACAGGGAAAGAGCAGCCTATACATCTAAAAAATTAAGACCTATCACTACCCATCATCTTAACTGTGCTTGAATAGAACGGATGTGCACTAGGTCATTTTGATTGCTTGAGAACTCGACAGACACCAAATCTTCAAAAACTATTTTCAAATGAACTATGGAGATGTTCCACTAAATACCATGGTACTATACAGGCGTGATGTTGTTGTCATCTAAAATTATTAAATGTACATACATTTTTAGGTGTCAGTTTTCTAGAGCATTTACGGTAATTCTCAGTATCTCTGAATTGCTGTACAGTAATAGAGGATAGGATGAATGAATGTTTATGATGAATGAAACATGAAGACATGATTATGAATCTGATTATAGGCTACTTTATGCAACATGAGTTAGACGTCAGTGTGTGTGCACGTCGATTGAAAGAGCTAGTGTGCACAATGGCCACGAACACACTCTTGCTAAATACAGTTCTACCAGAAAGACTCGGGAGAATAATACTGAACAATTAACCATTTATTTACAGCTCGGCAAAGAATATAAAGATAAAAGTTCTTTGGCGTAGGCCCCTCCGTAGCTCGCAATCTGGGGGTCCGGACTCTGCATTTCCTGCCTGGCGATGAAGGCAGGGGCGCAGCCGACCCCCAGTGAGGTATGGGAAGGGACCATCCTGGTGGTGGTGTGTAGGAAGGAAGGGATCATCTTGGTGGTGGGGAGGGTGGAGGAGAACGAAAGCGTCAGCATCTGTGAACTCAGACATGTGTAAGTACCCATCTTTTATACTGCAAGTGTTAGAACGCGATTGGATAGATGAGAAGGTAATGAGTGACGTAACAATTGAGTCTTCCTGGCAGAACTTATGCTAAAGCTTCCATTTGTCAGTTCACCTTTAAGTTCTTAAACTTGTTCTGTACATACAAAAGGTTTTCTTTATTTTTTTCCTTTGCCAAAATTAGGAGAAGGATATAGCTACAGGCAGGGCTCCAAAAAGGGGCAGGAGCTCCAAATCACCAGCATAGATATTGGGAGCACCTTACTTGACCCTTTCCCAAACCCTAACCTTGAGTGAAAGTGACGCCCCCTTTCGGAGTTGGCAGAATCCCCTTTTGGAGATACCCTGCTCCCTTCTGGAGTAACCCAACCCTCTTTTGGAGATTCCGCCCCCATTTGGAGATCTCCGGCCTGCAGCTATGCAGTATCTACTTGAAAATTAGGTTGCATAGCAAATGTTTTTAGAATCAGCCACAAGGTGGCACGGTAATAAGTTAATTGATGTTTTTGCTAATAACTCTGGAACCATAAGGGCTAGAGTAATTCTGAACCTCTGAATTTTCAGTGCTCCTAAATCATATGTCCATGTGGATTTCAATTTCTGCATAAACATTTTTCTACTAAGATAACAAATATGAAATCCTCCTAGGCCATTTGTCTGATTCACACAAAATAGCAGCTATATTTTAGGTTTTTTGTTTTCTAAACAAACTAATTTTAAAACGACCATGTGCCTAAATACCGGCTTAGTTTGCTAAGGGTTCTTAAGTCTGGAAAAACGTTTGGCTTCTTCCATTGTATAAATTAGGCTTACATTTGACAACACAACTAGTGCCCTTGTCATTTGTGTAAGCTATGCCCTTAACAAACAGTGTGTTGAAAGTTGTTACCTATCCTCAAAATCACCACGTACAAAGGCCATATACAGTTGATGCACCAACTATAACCAATGAGACCAAAATGTATCACCCAAAGACCACTATAGCAAACACAAAACTAAAAATTGATTTTTTTTTTTTGTAAATAAAAAGAAAAATCTTGCTCAATAATTTTACAATCATTGCTGTCATTTCTGAGTACTTTAAATCATTTGTCCTCATGCCCATTCCTGTTAAAAACACACATTTTGACTCTCCATAAATAATCTTTTAGCTGTGACTGGTTGTAGTTGGAAAAACTTCAGACTGATGCTCTCTGAATAGAGGCCATTAGGATGATGTCCTCAGCATTTTCTCTTCTTATTCCTGAATCTCAATAGCAGAAGCTTTTAAAAAGCAGATATTTCCACCATTTTTCCACTTAAACATGATCAAAGGCCAGTAATTAAACACTGAAAAGAACCTTCACTTAACAACAAGAAGAGCCAATTAAATTACAGATGAAACGTCTACTTAGAGGAGCTTATGGTGGAGAGAGGCATCACAGGGTGAAGTGGTGGCACATTTGACATTGTCAGGCTGAAAGACCCATTAAACAGACATGGCCAAGAGGCAATAATAACAATAGGGCAACAACCTTCTTTGAGGAATAAATCTTTGGCACACATGCACAGCTTTAAATGGGGGTATTCTTGTCAGAAAACAGAAGAATTAAGCCTTAAATTCCTTAAAAGTTAATTATTAGAAGGCATGTTGACAAGTTGCTGCAGGCTCTGAAGCTAGCTGACACGTACAGTAGCAGTACATATGAAGACAGTTGTGTGTCAACTTTAAGCTTGAAACAACTGGAGACAGAGATAGTGTACTGGGAGAGAACAACATTTTAATAAGAATGAGAAAAGCTATGTGAATGAGAATGGTTGATAACATAAAATAATTGGATAAAAGTTGTGGTAAGTGTTTCTTAAAGGTAGAGTTCACCCAAAAAAATAAAATTATAAAATAAATAAATATGTCATAGTTTCCTCAGCATTATGTTGTTCCAAATGCAAAACCAAATCAAATACTTCAAAAGGTTAAAAAATGCACCACATACCCCACATAAAAGTAGGCTTTACAGTGTAGTATATAGCTTTAGTATTGCATAATATTTCAAGTCTCCTGAGACCAGATGTTTGCTTTGTGTAAGAAACAGACTGAAATGTAAGTTGTTATTGATTGAAAATCTTTTAGCAGCCACCATTTGTTTTTATTGTATGGTAATGCAGGTTTCAAAATACATTAGGCTAAAGAAATGATGACAGATTTATTTATTTTATTTTTTTCATTTTGAGATGAACTATACCTTTAAAGCAGCAATCTAACCCGTAGGCTTGAGAATTGCTTTTATTTTCTTTGTCTTTTTCTCTTGGTCTTTCTCTGCATGTTGAGAAAAACAGGGATTCAAACAACCTTACCACTGTTTGAGATCTGAGGCAAACCAATTTTAAGACAATAAGCATAGGAGACAGAATAAAAGCAGAATACCTGAAGCATTTCAGTAAGTCTAAAATATATCAGTTTTTCAAGGCATGAGATCAATGTGGAAAATACAACGGCTTTGTTTGATGGCTTGTCGCCATCCATCTTCTTCTTGATTACATTCAAGTGGTTTTCAGTGGGATTCAGGTCTGGAGATTAGACTGGTCATGACATGGTCTTGATCCAGTGGTCCTCCATCCACACCTTGATTGACCTGGTCTTCAGAAGGAAGCAACTTTTCTTCCAGGATAATCTTGAATGAGGCTTGATCCATGCGTCCTTCACAAGGACAAATTTCCCGGATTCCAGCTTTGCTGAAGCACCCCCCAGATCATCACAGATCCTCCACCTGGTCGTTTAATGGTTAGATGGATACCTAGAGAGGCCTTCAATCAACAGTGTCTCACACGCACTGTTAAATGTGGTGGAGGATGATTTTCTCATAATCAACATGTTGAATGCAGGAGAAATGGGCAGGAGTAAAGACCTGAGCAACTTTGACAATGGCCAAATTATTATGCCCAGATGACTGCATCAGAGCAATGTTGGCAGTGGCATCTTTCAGCAGGATAATGCGACCTGCCATACTGTATACATTGTTCGGGAATGGTTTGAGGAGTATGATGTAGAGTTCAAGGTGTTGCTCTGGCTTCAAAATTCCCCAGATGTCAATCCGATTGAGCATCTGTGGGATGTCCAGGACCAAATAGCTTTACTGTATATATAAATCTGATAAAGGTGGCTGTAAAAATCAAAGTGGCTGGTAAAACCTGGTCAAAAACATTAGTTTCGTACCCTACTCTCAACAGAAGTTATTGAGGATATCACATGCAAGGGTGAGTCAGACTAACAATATTAAGAAAAAGCAGTTGCAGGCTAATATGTCTTTTCACTTGGCACATAATATTTTGTACTGCCTATAATCTGTGACATTTCATTTGTACATATTTATGAATGTGTAATATATATAGTGAGTGGGGAGGGTGGCAGGCATTGGGGGGTTCAGGCACTGGACCCCCCTCTAGAACCGCATTCCATTGTTTGTTTATTGCAGGTCTTTGGTTTTCTGTGAGCCTCAGTTAAAGAATGAGAATTTACAGATGTTGGCCTATAGTCAACCTAGAGAGACATATATTCCAGTCCTCCCTACACCACACAATACTTTATATATGGGTGGCTGTCTACTTTCAATTTCTCTTCAAAATTAGATGTATGCAAAAATAACTTGAACTGCAAGAGAAAATAACTTATTAGGGATATTTCTCCCAAAAATGAACATTCTCTCATCATATTCTCACCCTCATTCCATCCCAGATGTGTGACTTTCTTTCTTTTGTAAAACACAAACAATACAAGTGAATGGTGGCCAGACCTTTTGAAGCTCCAAAAATCAAATAAAGGCAGCATAAAAGTACTACATTTGAATCCAGTATTTTAATCAATGTCTTCTGAAGTGATCCAGTCGGTTTGGTTGAGAACAGACCAAAGTGCAACTCCTTTTTTACAGTACATCTTGCCATAGCAGTCTTTAGGCATAATAATGATTTATAGCTCAATTACACTTCATAGTGCTTGACACATGCACAGAATGCTAGATGGTGATAGGAAGTGTCATTGAACTTGAAATCATGATCGCCAAGCAGGCTGCTGATGTGATGATTTACAATGTAAAAGGAGTTCAATTTTGGTCTGTTCTCACCCAAAACTGATTGGAGTGCTTCAGAAAACATGGATAAAACCACTCTAGTCTTATGGATTAATTTTATGCTGCTTTTATGTGATTTTTGGAGCTTCAAAGTTTTGGTCACTATTCACTTGAATTTTATGGAACTGCAGAGCTTCTAAAAATCTTCCTTTGTGTTCTGCAGATAAAGGAAATTCATAGACATCTGGGATGGCATGAGGGCAAGTAAATGATGACAGAATTTTTTGAGTGAACTATTCCTTTAAGAAAATCTTTAGCTATAACTGTAAACATATTGTCACTAAGGATTTGCTTAATTTTAGCTCACTTAGAAATTAAAATTCTCTCATTTACTCACCCCCATGATATCCCAGGTGTGTATTACTTTCTTTCTTCAGCAGAATGAATTAAAAAAATAGAAAAACCTTTTAGCTCAGTAGGTCCTTAAAACACAAGTTGATAGTGATTTGACATTTAAAGCTCCAAAAATCTAAACAGTCAGCATAAACATCCTCGATATGTCTCCAGATGTTAAATGTATGTCTTCAATAGCAATACGATCGCTTTTTTTTTGTGACAAATATCAGTATTTAGTACTTATTAACTCTAAACCATTCCTTTCGGTCAGCAGCAGTATACGCATTCAGTGACGAATTAGCATTGGCATGCTACAGGTGTAATCTCATGTTTTTCTCTCAGTTGAGACATCCAGGATAAGCACACAAATGCATCATTCTGAGTACACAAATGCATCAACAGAAAAATACAGATCTAAACTAAAACCAGTGAGGCGTCTGTACAGCATTCTCGGATGAACATGCCAACGTGATAACGTCACACGCGCTTACTGCTGCTGACCGGAAGTGATACTTTATAGTTAAAAAGTATTTAAATATTGATCTTTTTCACACAAACAGTAATCGTTTCACTTTAGAAGATAATTTAACAGCTGGAGGCATTTGGATGATGTTTATGCTGTTCTTTTTGGAGAATTAAAAATATTTTACTATTTTTCTTCAAATGTGCTCTGCAGAAGAAAGAAAGTCATATACATCTGAGTTGGTATGAGGGTAAGTAAATTATGAGAGAATTTTCATTTTTGGGTGAACAAACTTCATTTTTGCTCCCTCACAATAAATTAACGATGGTTTTACTTTAGTAAAATTGTAGCAAAAATTACTTTAGTAACCATGATAAATCTTGTAGTAATCTTAAAGTTTTCAAATACCATGGTTAAACAATGGTTTCTGTAGTAGCATTCATTTTCATAATGGTTCTTTTTTTCAGCAGTAACAATAGTTTAATTAACCATTAAAACCAGAGGAATGACACAATTCTAATTGTATTACCATACTTTTCATTGTCCTGTGTTATTACAATGGTTTCACTACAAGTATCATGGTTACATCATGGTTACTACTAAAACCATGGTACATTTTTTGGTTGTGGTTTAACTACAAACTTAAAACCAGGTTATTTTTTGTGTGTTTTTGCTAGGAAATGCAAAACTATTGCAAGGGAATTCTAAATATTTGGGGGATTCCTCCCTCTCTGTCCTATTAAGGGGCTCCATATGTTCCAAACCTCTGTATTCTTTTGTGAAACACAGAAGAAGATATTGCAATATTGAATTTCAGTCAAACACTCACTTTTATAGAAAAGAAAGATGCAATGAATGAAAATAGTGACTGGAAATGCCAGTCCCTAATGTTCTGCCTTATCTCTTTTTGTGTTTCACAGAATAAAAATGTCTAAGGTTCAGAACACCATGAGGGTGTGTGTGTATGATGACAGTATTATAATTTTATTGATGACCTAACTCTTAAAATCTGTCAAATTGACACTACATCCAAATTAGCCTGCAATTTGTTATTATACATCCATTTGTGAATGCAACAGTGTAAAGGCATTTTTCTATAATTTACTGTATTTTTAAATGTATATTTTGTATAAATAAAACAATGAGTAACTGAATGTGCGGTGTGTTTAATAAAGAGTACATTTATAGGCTGATTTGTTCATTTTTAAATATTTGGGATTTTGAAAACTAAAATAGAAAATATGTTGATTGTATAACTTTGTTTCACCCAACTGAAATCAACGTCATTCAACTTGAGGTAAACAAAGCAATTAGATTGATTATACATTGAAACTGTGTTCATTCTATGATGTTGTTTCACCCAACTGAAATCAACCTAATTTCTATGCCAGGTAAGCAAACTAGTTAGACGTTATGTTAGTTTTCAATGGGGTGAACCAGGGACGTCACTAGAGATTCATGGGTAGGGGGGCTAAGCCTCTTATAGTGGGGTCTGGGTATACTCCCCCAGAATTTTTTTAAAGCCCAAAACATCTTTTCATCATGTATTTTTAGAGTAACAATGGATGAAAATCTATCGAAGTATGGCTATTTTTGTTCAAGGTTGGCTAAAAGTATACCTATCTCATAGTTTGTGTTAGACACTGATCTAATATGGCTTCTATCCAAATAAAGAAATTAAAGTCCACTCTGTCCCCATCATCCAACACCAACAAAATGCACACACTGCTGTACTATGTAGACAGAAAAACATTTGGATTTTATTGAGAGAGAGAGAGAGAGAGAGAGAGAGAGAGAGAGAGCAACGAGAAGATAGAAAGAAGGTAATGTTATACCATTAGAAAGAAATCTTTATTTAAGTTTCACCCTTTTGATAAGTGTTGCTCAAAATTAACCCAGTAACAGTATGATCCACAATTGGGCAAAACTAAATTCAACTAATGAGCTAAATAAAATAAAAGCGATATGCAATCAAAGAAAGGATGAACAGCAAAGCAGATTGACCATGTAGAATCAGTCTGTGTATGTAAACTACTGCAAACGTGTAAATGATGTGTTTGTGGCATAAATATTTTCCAGAAATAGTCCGATATACACTAGTCTGTCTTCCCTTTGTTGCGCTCACACTTTTGGCACAAATTTCTCACTGAAAAGAGAAAGACGACTTTTATTGATATTAATATGATTCTCAGTCTGGTTTTCAAATGTTACTTCTTGATGCTGTTAATTATATTAGTAAACTATTTATCTATCTGTTCACAGAGCTTTCTTTTATATGTCTTACTTTATTACAGTTTTTCTCGATTGCTAACACCCAAAAATTGGTAGTGTAAACCATCCTCACAAAACCATTTTGCCAATTCCCAGCAGAAAGACCATGTACCCCAGTCTATAAACACTATTTACCCTTTTTGTCACATTTCTCTGGTCCATTCACACTTCTTTGCAAAAGTCTAAACACACCTCTCACTTTAAGACACAATTTTCAACATGTTGTCATTTAGAAAACACTGCCGTTCAATAAGTAAACTCAAACCAGCGCAATTCAAACACCCTTAGCAAACAATTGTCCATGTGTAAGCACTAAGGACCAAAATTATTCAACAAGCAATTAGGAGATTGGAATGAATAAAAAGGACAACAGGTAAGCTCATGGATGCAAACATCAGAAAACGAGGCAGAGGAATGTTAAGAATGAGAGGAAGTGGAAAAGGGAGAGGAAGCGGAAGAGGAAGAAGAACAACAGCAATCTCAAATGAGATCTGCGCTACTGTAGTGGATCATGTTGTTGTACACAGAATGACAATGAGGGAAGCTGGGCTGAGATTACAGCCAAACCTGAGCCGTTTCAGTGTTGCATCGATTGTCCGGATGAAAACAGGTACCATACTATGAAGTTGTACTTTTCTGTACTATAGGTACCATCTATATGTATTTAGTAGCAGAAGCAGATAACACAAGAAAATGACATGAAGTTCAGGATTCATATTGTCAATAATGTGTGACATTGTCAAACACTGTTGTTTGTTTGCAGAATTGCAAACAAACTTGTTGAAAGACAACCAGCTTTTGGTGGTAGACCAAGCATTCATGGTTGTGGTAAAAAACTTCATAAACCTCAGAGGCAAGAATTATTGAAGACAATGACATTTTCCAAAATATAGAGAGAGTCAGCATTTCAACAATTGACCGTATCCTTCGTCACAACCATATGCACATGAAACAAGTGTACCGGGTTCCATTTGAGAGGAACTCGCATGGGGGTAATGTTACACATTGTGCAGCCATCAGCTGCCATGGACTCCTTCACCAACATGCTACTCTTGGCCCATATAACACTCAACATCTTCTGACTTTTCTGGATGGCCTACGGGAAGCTCTTTCCCAACATGCCCAGAGAGAAGTGCAACCTTGTTATGTTGATGTTGGGACAACTTACATTTCTACCATGCTGTTCTGGTCCGGAAATGGTTTGTGAATGATCGATGATTCACAAATGTTTTCCTCCCACCATACTCCCCTTTCCTCAATCTGATAGAGGAGTTATTCTCAGCATGGTGTTGGAAAGTGTATGACAGAAATCCCTATGTACAGAACAACCTTCTCCAAGTCATGGAGGAAGCATGTGGGACATTGCTGTGGAGTCATGTCAGGTATGGCTCAGGCATTCCAGGGCATTTTCCCCCACTGTTTGGCTGGGGAAAACATAGCCTGTGATGTTGATGAACATCTCTGGCTTGACCCTGGTTGGAGACAGGATGCTGACCCAGAATTAACTGTCATTGCTATTACAGTACTGTAGCATACTCTAACCCTCTTACCTAGTTGAACATTTTTCTTTCCTTGTTTTCTTAGCCTTCTTTGTTTTCCGCAAATACCATTTTGGCGAATTTGTGTTGATGACTTACAGTACATTACTGTGACCACTACAGTGACAAGCATGATTGTTCAACAACCAATTGCAGTACTGTACTGTAGAATGTTTTAATGGAAAATAAACATCCTGTAAGAAGGACAATTGTATTATTTGTGTGATTGTATGATTCACATTGAGTCAAACTCATGGAGTGGAACGTATCTGAAGTTCAGGGACACGTTATAGATATTGGTTCATGAAAACCTTTTCAATAATATTTTTTTTAAATTACTCCCAGCAGTATGTAAAGGGTATTCAGAAAGTTGATTTGTATTTTGATGGTTGTAAATTTTGTGTAATTTGAATGCAATGTTTCGTTTCTATGACAGATAATATTGTTTTGTCTACAATGTTTACTTTTGGGTCAAAAGTTAAGGGTTTGTCCCAAATGGTGTGAGTATCAAGATGTGTGTTTAGGGTTTTGAGAAAACGTAGTACAAATTCAAGAAATATGTGTTAGCAATCGAGAAAACTGTCATTTGTTTTCTATTATGAGTTATGTGATGCAAGCTAATTTGATCTATAATGCCTTTCCAATGATAATTAATAGTAAATATAATTAAATTGTGTATGTATTAATATTTCAGTTTGATATTTAAGAGAGGAGAGATACTCAGAGAAATGACACTTAGTCTTACGAAGAAGCTGTCTGTCACGCCAATCAGGTCAGTGTAAACTAGTCAATAGAAACCTCAATTGATTGGTTACTAAAAGCAGGTAGACCTGCCTTCCCCCTCACGCTTGCAAAACTCTTTGAAGTGAGAAATTTCTGTCAGAAGTGTGAGCACAACAAAAGGGAAGTCAAAACAGTGTATATCGGATTATTTCTGGAAAATATTTATGCTACAAACACAAATCTTTTACACGTTTATAGTATTCATTTTACACATACAGACTGATTCTATGCAGACAATCCATTTTGCTGATTGCAGGTTTGCAATCTTTTTGGCCATGTTTAGCAATTTACTTTTAAGCTTGCAATTTGATTTACGGTTTCACAAATCTTTCGCTGCGATGCAAATCTTTCTATCACACTTGTAAATTAATTTACACTTTATACAAATCTTACTCTGTGCATGCAAACTGTTTAGGCACTATTTTACCATCATACTATACAGAAAATATGCTTATCAGGATTGAGATATCGATTAGTGTTACTAGACCAATCGTCATGAAATCTTATTTACATGATGCAGGTATAATCTAATTCAGTCTTGTAGAATTATTTAATGTAGTGACAGCCAACACAATAAGCTTTGCTCATTTTTAAACAACATTATTTGGTGGAGAGGGAGGACGGTGAGCCTGGATGTTGTTTTGCACAACAGGACAATTTGACCAATCGGTTTGGCTCGATCACACTTAAGGTTAAAAATATAGTCAAAAAAAATGTAATTTTGCACAGCACTGAATAGCAATATCTCTTTGTTCAAACACCAGCCAAAATCTTTAAGTGTTGAATATTTTCCTCACAAAAAGGACGCACTTCCAATTAGGGATGCACCGACACCACTTTTTCTCTTCCGTTTCCAATATCGGAAATCTCAATATCAGCCTATCCAATACCAGTGTTGTTTTTTGCATAGTCAGTTTAGAATATCTTTACATTGTGTAGAACTAATTAGGTGTGCTCTTTAATATGTAAAGAAACACAAACCTCTAACTACACATTATTTCAATATAAATGTATAGCTTATTAAGAAAAACTTTATTATTAACTAGTATACTGGATAATGTAGCAGCAAAATTAACAGTAATTCTAGTCTACAGTAGAAAAGAAGCATTTATTTATTTTTTCTCTCTCAACTTGTATCTGGACTTTAAAGGATTCAGATCTCTTTTTTTTGTTCAATTTAGTTGTAAGATATCAGCTCAGTTTTCATTCACAGTTATTTTTTGGAACCCATTCAACTTAAATATTATTAGAATTTGTAAACAAATAATAATATATTATAATAGTAATATATATATAGTTATATATCTCAATCGTTTAACTTTTAAACACTCATGCTTTTATTTTGACATTCTGAACTCTCCAGGAAGTACTGTAAGTGTGTCTGTTTGTAGGCAGGTTCAAAATAGTTTAATTAGCTTCTTTTTCAAATTCTGGTAAAATGCAGCTCCGGAGCCGTTCTATAAGTGAACCAAACTATTGAGCATCTACATCTGAGATGTTGTTCATGAGTAGCGCTCAAATATCGCGTACAACGTGAAGGTTAAAAATAGCCACGAGTCTGTGTAAACAGAGCAGCGCCATTCAATGTCTCGCTGGAGCTGCGCATGCATTTTATATATTTACTTATTAAACACAAACTTTTGTGATTCACAGAGCTATTTGCACGTCTTCAAGTGGCTTTGAATAAAATGCACGAGTCATATGAACTACTTTAATTGTGTTTTTATGGTTATTTTATGTCATGTTTTGAGCTTGACAGTAACAAGCATGACTAATACACAGTATCAGATTTGGATCAGGCTCGTAGGACCGTTACATGATCCGTCTAAAAGTTTCAGTATCGGAGCCGATACCGATCCAGATATTGGTGCATCCCTACTTACAATATGTTAGCTCACCATATTCACCAACAGCCAGGTACAGCATCCCATATTTTTTTCTTTGTTAATTTATCCTTATAAAAAGTTGAGGGCAATAGAGCACTTTAATACAATTGTCTTTCAATACAAGACTGAGGTAAGTTCTGAATTTACAATGAATCTACAAGTGCTGTCGCATGTATTTGTATACATTTGACAACACTCGGCTGTATATGGGTACGTCATGGTGACTTTTGTAACCTCCGTTCCCCAAGGGAAGGAACGAGACATTGTGTTGAATAAAGTGACACAAGGGGTCTTCCTGGGACGCCAAACGTAAATCTGAACCTGAGAAAAGGCTAATGTCAAGTTGGCAGACAGAATTTGCATGCCCCGCCCCGGACATACGGGCATAAAGGGAAGCGGGGCAGCGAGTGCCAGTCAGGATTTTGCACTGAGGAGCCGAAAATAAGGTACGGCCGTTTACAGTGGTAGGTCTAGTGCTGTGGCAGGAGGGACACAACGTCTCGTTCCTTCCCTCGGGGAATGGAGGTTACAACAGTAACCATGACGTTCCCCTTCTGTCACTCACTCAATGTTGTCGCATGAAGTGACACAAGGGGTCCCATATAAAAGCTCCACGCACTGACCGTGTTACGTGAACTGCAGAGACAGGTGCAAGCAGGCTACTGTGTGCTAGAGGCAACTGTGTTGGCTGCAGGTAGCCCTCCCCAACGCCCCCAAATGTGTCACATACAGACCTTAGGTTGAACCCTCCTGACATATGACGAGAGTGCACACCGCCTTGGTTTATTTATGTACGCTACCATCGCATCAAGATGTGCTTGCCCCGGATTAGTGGGAGAAACCTCCATAGGGCAAGAGATACAACCAACAACTCTAGGCAGTTGATGTGCCAACGCAGCCGGGGTCCTGTCCAGAGGCCAGCGGCAGCGTGCCCGTTGCACACGGCGCCCCAACCCTGTCAAGGGGTGTCTGTGGTAACCCGACATGTCTGGACACCTGCTGCAAGGGGACTCCGGTCCACAGAAAGCAGAGGTCTGTCCAAGGGTTGAAAGTCTGATGGCAAGAAGGGGTGATTGTCACATGCCCATCTCGGGACTCGACTCTGTAGCCAATGCTGAAGCGGTCTCATATGCATCAACCCGAGCGGCACGGTCGTGGCTTAGGATGCCATATGCCCCAGGAGCCTCTGGAATTGTTTTAGAGGAACCGCTGTGCCGGGTTCGAAGAAAGCGAGGCACCTGAGCACTGACTGAGCATGCTCGTTGGTGAGACGTGCTGTCATTGAGACTGTGTCTAACTCCATGCCGAGAAAAGAGATGCTCTGAACCGGAACAAGCTTGCTCTTTTCACAGTTGACCTGAATCCCTAGACGGCTGAAGTGCCTGAGCACCTGGTCCCTGTGAGTGCACAGTAACTCTCGAGAAAAAGGGAAGGACCTTGTACTGATACGCCTGGCCGTTGAACGTGAACCGTAAGAAGGGTCGGTGTTGAAGAAGAATGGAGATGTGGAAGTATGCGTCCATCAGGTCTACCGCCACAAACCAATTTAGCTGTCAAACGCAAGATTGTTCACAACCCACTGCTTTTTTTGGCTACGATGAAGTAAGGGCTGTAAAAACCCTTCTCCATCTCAGCTGGAGGGACGGGCTCTATCGCATCCTTGAGGAGCAGGGTTGTGATCTCTGCTCGTAAGGTGCTGGCTTTCTCGGCACGCACAAAAGTTGAGCGAACACCACTGAAATGAGGCGGGAGCTGGGTGAACTATGAGAGGCACCCTGACCTGAGGAACCGATTGAGTAGCCGTGAGAGAGGGACGGAGGTTTCCAGGAAGTGGCTTTCTCTCATGAGAAAAGAAAGCCGCGACTGCAATGTTGCCATGGCTACTGAGAACATGAACCATTCATAAAACGCTGCCTGCGTGTGATCACAGCGCAGGCACGCGATGCAGCTTTTATGACCGTCAGAAGTGGAGAGAAATCAACCGCATCCAGGAACTACACAGAGGCGGAAAGAAATCTTTAAAAAGAATCGTCTGAAAAGGACGTTCAATACCTGCTGTGTATTGCTCTTTTATGAGTGGGAACTCAAACTCTTTTAGAGGAAATAAACTCTTTTTAGAAGGAGAAACACTCTTACAGGCAATGAAAGCACTGTCGAAGCGCCCAGGGGCATAGACTGCACAGCGTGCACAGAGTGAGAGAACGCCTGCTGGAAACGCGCCGTAGATCCAACAGCAGTGCTTATCGCAAGTAGAGGTGAGTGAAACAGTGGTGAACTCAGCTTGCTGCTGAACAACCGTTCGGCTGCAAAGAAAAATTCTGACTGGCACTCGCTGCCCCGCTTCCCTTTATACACGTATGTCCGGGGCGGGGTATGCAAATTCTGTCTGCCAACTTGACATTGGCCTTTTCTCAGGTTCAGAGGTACGTTTGGCATCCCAGGAAGACCCCTTGTGTCACTTCATTCGACACAACGGTGAGTGAGTGACAGAAGGGGAATTGCTATTAACTCTTTAGACCTGCTCTCAATTTAATATGTGTAGTTTTTAAATGATAAAACTATATATATATATATATATATATATATATATATATATTTTTTTTTTTTTTTTTTTTTTTTTGTGTGTGTGATTTTATTTTATTGTTATTGTTAGGTTTTCCTGTGAGCTGTTATTAAATTAAAAACACACTAGACTAAAAATATATGTTGTCTAGTGTGTTTTAGGCCTAGTGATGTCCTGCTGTGACTAATGTAGATTCAACATAACTTTGATGGAAAAAAAGGAGTAGAATCAATGGACAATGGCATTTCGATGCAGCAAGAGACATCGATTTTACGTTGATTCTATATCGATTTGCTATCTGGATAATCATGATTAAAATCTTTAGCAAATTAATTGTTGTTATCATTTTCACCATTATTGTCCAGTCCAGACCACACCTGAATCTCAACAGCACACAAATGATAACAGACTAGTCAAGCATTTCAAAGGCTGTTGGTCTTCTCCACCTGCACTCCCATTATCCACATGCTGGAATCATAATGCCAAGAGCTGTGACATGTGAAACAGCTGCCATTATGTCTGTGCAAACATTAAGGCACATTTCCGGCACATTTCGAACAGGAACACATCCTGGCTGGCACAAATGGTAAAACAGGGGATCATCATGTTCTTATCTGTAGCAGACGAAGAGTGTCCAATAAAAAAAAAAAAAGCACGTCCCTTTCTGACAGTCAGAGAGATGCTAAAAGTGGTGGTGATTATACCACCAAATCAGACATTCTCAGTATGTAGTGCTGTTAAATAGCAGGCCAGTGATAGGGTATTTCTGCATTATTAAACAGATAGAGTACACAAATTGTTTATATGTAATGTTGTTGCATATGGGAAAGATTTTAAAAGAAGCTAGAAAATAGAGAGATGAAATCATTCTGATGGAAATGTTATTCTGTAACTGAAAATGTGTGCAACTAACATTGTGCTAGCTTCAGTTTCCCTTACAAATAATCTAAACTCAATATTTTCATATGCAAATGAGCTTTTGATTGCCAGAAGTTTGCAGCTCTTTGGCAGTAGTGGTGAACCTCCGGCAAACCTTTGGCACCAATGAACAATTTGCCGCAAGTTTTTCACAAAGCTCATTTACATGTGAAATTTACCAGTGGCTAATTGGCGGCAAGTTTCAGCATATTGTCCATGAACTCTCGATTTTCTTAAGGGTTGTTGAAGGGATAGTTCACCCAAAAATTTGAATTCTGTCCATTCATTCACCCTCATGTTGTTATGACTTTCATCTGTGGGCCACAAATGAGTTGTTCGGTAGAATGTTAGAAACTGTCAGCTTCAGTCACCATTAACTTTCATTGTATAGAACAAAAAGAGCAATATCGACATACTTAAAAATTTCTCCTTTATGTTCGACAGAAGAAAGTCACAAAGGTTTGGAATGTCATGAGAGTAAATTATACTATTTTCATTTTTGGGTGAAATAACCCTTAAACATGATTTCTTTGCCTCACAACAGAAATGTCCAGTCATCTGTGTAATATGTCCAACAAATTGGGTTTTCAAAAGACTTCTCTTTCTTTATGATTCAAAACAGTACTGTGAATTTCTGACATCAGCTATACTGAAATAACTGCCCTCAGGCATCACAGGAAAACAGCACTGTGAATGTGAATGGTTTTCTTGTATAGAAGCTGACAAAAATGTCAATTTAGAAGACAACTAATGTGCATGACTTCCTGGACTTTGAATAATAGCATCCATTATTTAAATGGTACACAAGCATCTATGTTCTGGCTATGTCTTGGTTATTGTGGTTAATTTTTCCACCCAAAACCAAACATCACACTTGCATTGCACCAAATAGATCATAAATGTATGCAGTCATTTAGCCTCTACATTTTGTTCTCCATCTTTTTTATTCCTCCAGTTTTATAGCTCATACTATCTAAAAATTTTGCCTGGTATGTCCCAAGCATTTTCCTAAAGACTTATACCAACACATATTTCCAGTTTTACAAGCCCCTATAAAGGTGATTTAACAGCAGTAATCAATGTGTCACTCAGTATGCAGCCCGTGTACCCTGGGCAGGGGGGAGATAAAGACCACAGAGGGAGAGCTGGGGGATTTAATCACATTCTCCATAGTTCCCATCCTTCAACCCACTGTACCCAAACTCCAGCCCATCACTATCCCCATGCCTTTAATAGACCATCCTCTCAATTACACAGCCTGCTGCTGCTCATTGTTGGTGCATCTCACACCGGGAGCAGGGTAGCACACACCTAGGACCGGTTGCATAAATATAGATATTAACTTAAGACTACCTCTAACAATTAGTCTGGCTAACTAAAGATGCCGGAGAAAGCCCGTCAAATAAAAAAAGCTCACATCTCTCTTTAGCAGGGGTATGAAGTAACCAATTACAAATACTCATGATACTGTAATTAACTACTTTTTTCCCAAGAATTTTACCTTTTTTCAGTAGTTAAAAATGTTTATACTTTTACTTGAGTATATTTTAAGTGCTGTAACTGTACTTTTATTGTGATATAGTTTCAAACCGTCTGTGTTCTCTAGTTCTCTGTCCTGATTTTATTTTTATCTATCAACGTGATTGGCTAGGAAGAGTCTTGTGACTCCTGTCAAATCAAATCACACATAAAAATTAGAGTGGCAGATGTAGATTTGGCACCATCTGTTATGGATGTGGAGAATGCCTCAAGCACAGCTGAACATCACATGAAAGGGATTTTTACAGTAAAAAAGGTCAATTGCTTGATCGTGTCATGTGAGTTTATCTTGCTCAAGCCAGATATCAGCATTAATCCTGCCTCTAATTTGAAGAAACATATCGAGGTAAAGTTCATATTTCTGCTCACTAGATTCTGTGTAAATAACATAGCCTGTAATTTAACTATCTATCATTGAGATTATTGGGCTGCTGTGAGAGATTAGTGCAATGTTAGGGCTATGTAATAAAATTATCTAGATGTTTATCATAAAAAAGAGAGATGTCCTCGATCAAACTTTTGAGCAGTTTTCTATATTTAGCCTATGTTTTCAATCTAGAACAGGGGTGTTCATTACATCAATCACGATAGCAAGAGCACCACTGGATGGTTGATCTAGATGAAATATAAAAGATATTGTTTTGAAATATAAAAGATATTGTCTGGTGGAATGTTCAGGCAGAACATTCCACCAGACACAAACTTCAGAAAATTGTGCATCATGCATTAGAATGAGAACACAACTATTTCTGGGCTTAAAGGATACAAGAAATAAATCAATATTGAACATTGTATCTCAAAAGGAGTACAATGCTGATTTATGTTATTTGCGAAGCTTCGATATTTTAGCACTGATTCACTTTCATTGAATGAACCAAAAGCTCTCCTCGACAGCTCGCCTTGGGCGATTCCGAACCTTCATGTTTGGCCCCTGAGGGGTACCAACTGAGGGACACAGGGCTTTCACCTGAGGTTATCAAGACCATTTTAAGTGCTAGGGCTCCCTCTACCAGAAGGATCTACGCCAATAAATGGGGTGTCTTTGAAAAATGGTGCAGTACACATAATGCAGCTCCGGTTAACTGCCAGATTGCTTCAGTTCTGGACTTTCTGCAGGAAAAACTGTCAGCAGGCATTTTCCTCACCACTCTCAGGGTTTATGTGGCCATCATTTCGGCTTGCCACGCCCTGATTGACGGGGTGCCTCTGGGGAGACATCCTCTACTCGCCTGTTTCATTCGTGGAGCCGGGCGACTAAGGCCACCTGCTAGGACGAGGACCTCTTCTTGGGACTTAGCAGTAGTCCTTGAGGGCCTGATTGAGACCCCCTTTGAATGTCTAGAGTCAGCGTCTGACAGACTTCTGACTCTCAAGATGGTTTTTCTTATGGCTATTACCTCTCTAAAGAGAACTGGGGACCTACAGGCTCTGTCTGTTTTGCCAGCCTGTTTTGAGTTTGCCCCAGGAATGACCAAAGCAATTTTGCATCCTCATCCCGATTACCTTCCTAAGGTGCCTTTCTTGACCTCAAACACGGTCACTCTTGAAGCCTTCTGCTCCCCGCCGTTCTCTACGCCGGAGCAGGAAAGACTTCACAGACTTTGTCCAGACCGTGCCCTTCAGACCTATGTCCACCGCACTAGCCAGTGGCGTAAGTCAGGGCAACTATTTGTTTGTCATGGGGTGCGACCGCCACCAAGCAGACTATGTTGCATTGGGTGAGGGGCACTATTGCCCTGGCCTACGAGGCGTGTGGTCAACCTCCGTCAGTAGGTATCAGGGCTCACTCTACCAGAGGGGTCGCCTCCTCTAAAGCCTTGGCTAGAGGTGTCCCTCTGCAGCATGTTTTTGATATGGCAGGCTGGTCCTAAAAGATTTTATAGTTTGGATGTTCATGCCACTCCGGGCTCTTATGTCCTTGAGTCAACATCACAAGCTCATGTCTGAGACCTCTCGCGCTCTTGTGAGCACAACTACACAACCGTAAGGGGTCCGGACATCCACAGTGCGGTGGCGTTGGTATTCTCGTTCCCAAAGCGCTAAATCAGCGCAGCATCAAAGTGTAGCTTTTTGACAGGGAACGTCTCGGGTAACTTAACTGTAACCCCTGTTCCCTGATAATAGCGGAATGAGATGCTGCGCTTCATTGCTGCACTGGGATGCCCCAGGACTGCTCTTCAGACAAAATACCTGACGATGCACCTTTGATCTATTTATATAGGCTATAAATTCTGGTCAATTTCATTGATGTGTTGCACACATATTCACAGCTGGTCACACCTAAATTTGTTCCCAAAGCGCTAAATCAGCGCAGTATCTCCTTCCGCTTTTATCAGGGAACAGGGGTTACAGTTAAGTAACCCGAGACATACTCTTTCCACCCCTGCTCTTTAGTATGACAGTCTAATTTCCATTGTGTTGTGGGAAATGAAAGACACTACTCGAAGCTAAGCAAGTTCTCAGTCCTTGTAAGATAGTCATTTCTATGGCAACACTTATAAGTAGGACTGTCAATTTAATGCATTAATTCAGTGTGATTAATTATATAAAAATAATGCGTTAAATGTCGTAAAAACGTCTGTCTGATGCAGATGTACATTGACATGTCCTTGGAAAAGCCCTTATAATAAGTCTACATCAGACAGATTGATGAATTCAATTGCAAAATGGATTGCAGTGAACTCTAGGCCAATGATTGTCTTATGTTCAATACTATGGAAAAAAACAATACACTGGATTCTAAAGCCCTTTTTGTATTGAGGTTTTGGTAAGACTTTACAATAAGGTTCCATTTGTTAACATTAGTTAATGCATTAGGTATCATGAACAAGCGATTGACAATACATTTTTTACAGCATTTATTCATCTTTGTTAATGTTAGTTAACTCTCTCACCAGAGAGAGAACATACAGCTGATCCAGCTTAGAGAGAGTTTGAAATGTAAGCTGGTAGGACTCTTGTCAACGAAATTACTCTCAAAATTTGTTTGTTGACAAAGGGATTTTTTATTTTGAAAAAAGACATGATGATAATCAAATTATTTTAATAAGGACATAATGTCCACGAAAATACAACAAGAAAATAAAATACTGTAAGATATTAACAATGTACTAACACTGTTTATTCTTCCTTTCTTTCTGATTTGATTCAGTTAATCCATTCACAGTGTGTTGGGGATTTTCTCTGGTTAATTACCTCACTCGAAAGCATCCTATGTACTTTATAAGATTAAAGGAATATTCTGGGTTCAATAGAAGCTCAATCATAACGTTGTCACCACAAAAAGTAATTTCGACCTGTTGTTGGTAACATCAAAATGTTTATCACAACTGATTAATTCACCTCTATGTGTTTTTGCAAAATGCTGCAAACTAACTTGTAAAACTAGTCTAAAATAGATTTATACAACCAGGCTCTTTTCCCAGCATTTCAGACCAATGCCACTGGCAACTGTTTACCCTAGGGAAATTTGTAGTATGCAAATGAATATGTAATGGCAATTATAAAACAAGTTAACACACTCAGAGTTATTTTAATCTCAACTTGTGCAAACACTTTTCATGCGCCTATAAGGACAGATAAATTGAAAATGGGTTGTTCTTGTTTGGGTTGTACAGTGTGCAACATATGGCTGACTTTCAAAGCTAATAGCTTGAAATCAGTGTGATCTGAAATGAGGATCAGGTTGTCAAAGCCCCTCTGGGCTGCCAGTGCTCACCAAGTCATAGCATGATCTATGACCCCATTCTTCACTTTCATGCATTTAAATGTGGGGCTGATCCATGAAAACGGGCCTTCATTTAAACCTGTGGTTAAAGCTAAACTCGCTCTCACTCTGCAAAGTGTTCCGCATGTGAATATGCGAGGACAAAAGTGCAAAATCCATCACGCACACACTGACACATATTATTCATCACCTCTGTAGTGCCCCATGTCTCCCGGTTTAGTGCTGTATAATAAGGAAGGTGTGATGAGCTGTCACTTGACGTGGAAAGCTAATCCATGCAAAAATAATTGTTTTACATGGGTAATTGAGCTCCAGCAGAAGCATTACTAGAACAAAAAATGCCCAAGAGTTTCCGTGTGAATATTCTATAACCTTGGATTTACCGATGAGGCTGTTTTTCAGCCTCACCTGAGCATCTTAGAGTCCTGTAAATATTAATGGAAGGGAGGTGAAAATTTTCCCACAGGCATTTGAGTTTCACTAACCTAAGATAGAATATACAGCTGAGCCAGCTTAAAGAGAGTTTGAAATAAAAGCTGGGGGGGGTATGCATTATGATGATAATCAAATTATTTTAATTAGAACATACTGTTGAAGAAAATATAACAAGAAAATAAAATACTGTAAGATATTAACAATGCACTAACACTGTTTATTCTTTCTTTCTTTCTTTCTTTCTTTCAGATTTGATTCAGATAATCTATTCACAGTGTGTTGGGGATTTCCTCTGGTTAATTACCTCACTCAAAAGCATCCTATGTACTTTATGAGATTAAAGGAATATTCTGGGTTCAATACAAGTTAAGATCAATTGACAGTATTTCTGGCATAATCTTATGCATTATTTTACGTTAAAAGTGATTGAAGTCATTTTTACAGTCGATTTTCGATTTTAGTCATTTTAGGGTTCACGGCATTACACTATCATGGTAACGAAGTTGTAAAACTGGAAATAACTTTACACAGAAAAGTCTCGTAAGCACTGTATCACACTAAAATCATGTTAGTATGCATATAGTTTTCTTCGGCTATACTTTTGAAACCCAAAATATTCCTTTAGCAGCTATACAAAAACATACACTTCCTATTACAACTTACATCTGTACAGACAATGAAGCAAACATGAACAAAATATATGATTAAAGGTACATTCTAGTCAAAACACGTTAAATGCATCGTGAATACGCTGTTTCTGTAAAAACTCGCTATACAATGTAATATCCTAAACTGTTTAGAACATGGAGTACTCTCTAAACCTTGAAGATATTACACAGTAACTCCTAAAAAATAACTAATACTGCAATTCAGTATATTATATTTATTACATGCTATTGAGGAGCTCAGGTTTTCCGGACAGTTTTCTCATCTTGAATAATTAAATGTTTATACTGTACATTTTTTTAAATGTTTGATTATTTGGTTAAAGATTGGTGTATTAAAGTTTGAAAGTTTGATGTCATTTTGCTCATTATTGTCAACTAAAATAAGTTTTTTGAGTGACTAAAATCATGTGCCATTTTAGTCAAAAAAAATTTAGTCAGTAAAATAAAATAAAAAAAATTCAAGGTGCAGAATGTTAGATTTAGAATTCCTTGTTATTAATGACACCTGTGGCCATTAAGTGAACTGAAGCCAGCTACCTGTTGCTCATGCTCACGCACACACTTCATAGGGATGCGAGTGTCGACCAAAACACTGACAACGTACAAAGAGGCTGAACGTGATTCACCGACATCATACTTACAGATGAGGTAACATAATTAAAATTACACAGTTATGATTGTTTTACTACAAACTTTGAGACTGTATATTTTATTTGACTCTCCAGTGCTGGAACAGGGCTAAAACAAAGTGTGGATATAGTTCTGGCAATGTGAGACTGTAGTTTGAAGTAATCACTTTTCTTTGCATGATACATTGACTGCAAATATACGATAGCCTATGTCGGCGTTAGCTAGCTAGCCAGCTTTATCAATTGTTTTTAGCTAAATTTGGTTGATGATGACAGCAGCGGTTTATAAAATTGACTGTACATTATAAATATGTTGACACAATTCAGTATTGATGTGATTCTATCACAACTGTCATTTTGATATGTTGATGTGCTATTGTTTTATAATAATAGATTGGACATATTTTCTGTATAACCAAGTTACATTACACTAATGAATGGAGCTTTTTGCATTATCTTGAACATTGTCTAGTATTCTTTTCATGTGTTATTGTAGTTTACCTTGCAGAATAATTACAGATTAACATTGACATTAACCTGACTTTTAGTATAAAGAGAAGATCGTTGAAATTATTTGAAAGCTACAAAGCAAGGTAGCGTGCATTACTAGGCAAGATCAAGTTGGCTAAAATTACACACCAATCCTTATATCATATGTTTTGCAGTAATGTAAGCTTACCTGTCCAATAAGAATAACACCAATTCAGGGTCAGTTTTGATCCCCAAAACCAGGAATCAAATGCCCTGTCGATGCTCACTAGTAGTAGTTTTTGCTCAACCACGACCACATTTCCGCTTAATCAGACAGGATTTAGTAGATAAATGTTTTTATTTTGCAAAATTTTCCGGCTGGGAGCCAGACGTTTGCTGGATTCCATCTCTAATATAACGTTACCTAGTGTTGCAGTTTGTTGCCGCTGTTGAACAGCGGAGGAGAAGCACTGAGGCAAGGCTCTCGTGAGCGCACATAAACGTCATCCTTTGGATGGCAAAAGCGACCCGCTCCCTTCGCATGAAAATCAGTTTAAGGAATGATTCAATTTAAATGGCATTTTTGCCAAAAATATGACTGAAATAACAGACATGCATATTCTAAAAAGGTAACCTGCCTCTGCAGACTGCCCAAATTTGAGTCTTGAGAAGGTTCAGGGCTTTCAATTTAAGAAGTCGTCGTGTTAATGCCTCTATAGGCTTACTAACTGTGGTGCTCAACCGACCATAGCAGTAGCAGTTCTGCAGCTTGTGACCTTCATTTATTGTCTTTGTTTCTCTAAAAAACATCTCGAGTATGAGCCAGAGCAAACAGTTCTGGATGAAGCACCAGCCCATTTGTAAGAGCTCTGAACTGAATTAACTGGTGACATCTTCGAGACTGCACTGCACTTTCATGAAAGAATGAAGAACAACAGAGGCCTGTGATTGAAAACAGACAGGGGATAACATCCTTGGGCCCGCAGGGACTCCAAAACCGACATTAGTGGGCTCCCAACCCACACAAACACAGGCGCAGAGCCATCTGTAGAAGCTCTACCGGAGCACACACTGACTGCACTCTGCTGATAAACAGGCGCAAACAAACCCAGTGTCTGCCGAGACCCAGATACCTCTCCAGGCAGTCAGGCTACAGAGGAGTGCGCAAACGCATGTGGTCCTCCCTTTTATGTGCATGTCTCCATCTCCCTGCCAAGCTGTCTCTTCAGCGTAGACACCCACACAATGGAGAAAGGGGAGGTATAAAAAGAAAATGACATTCAGGATGGCACTTGCTCTGCGAGAAAATGTCATTGGGGCCTCCAGGTGCTTTCAGTGCACAGGGTTCGTGGTTAACCCTGACAATGGCATGTCACATTCGTGTGAGTAGATCTGTATGTAGCTGCCCACCAAAGGCTTTCAAAGCCTGACCTCTACTGCGAATGAGGTGGGAGCCAAAGGTCAGACATTGAGGGTGCTAGCGAAATGCACTGAGCAAAGAAATCAGTCAAAAGCGTTGACCTTCATCATGTAAGAGGACAACTCAGAGCTCAGCAAGCCAAGCTGTGCCACAAAGCAGACTGAGGCTTGATAAATTACCATTTTTTTTATCATTATCTTATTTATATCTAACTAATTAAAGGCAATATTATTTATTTTTTCATCTGAACATTGGTTCAAGCAGGTGCATAGCCACTGTGAGAGCGTAGAGTTTTTCGGTCTATGTTGCACCAGAAATGCTTAAAGGAATAGTTTACCCAAAAAATTAAGTTTCTGTCATCCATTACTCACCCTCATGCTGTTCCAGACCCACATGACTTTCTTTCTTATGTGGAAAAAAAAGGAGATCCAATGGACATCAATATTTACTTATTAAATCACATAAATAAAAGGTTGTTTTTCGTTTTCCTTCAGAAGACAGAATATGATGCAAGAGTCGCATTGGCTAACCCTATGATACTTTTAAATCCTTTTTAAAACTTTAAACTGAGGCACTATCCACTACCTTTGTATTGATAAAGTATACAGTTGTACAAGTATGCTGTATACAAGTGTACCGTTTAGTGTTTTACTGCTTTATAAGCATCTACCTTAAAGATTATTGATCATCATCACTTGATCATTAGACATACAACATCTGATACTAACAGGGATTGATTCAGAATTGTAGGTGGTAATATCAAAATTAACTTAGGAGTGTTGCTTGTACAGACAATGAGATTGACTCGTGATGGAGGATGAAATACTGTATGTAAGAAAAGTTGAGGTACCACTGGCATCATTTAATCATGGGGATATTATATCTAAAACAAACTAATTAAAGGAACAGTTCACCCAAAAATGATCTTTCATTTTTGGGTGAACTGTTCCTTTAATTAGTTTGTTTTAGATATAATGTCATTATTTACTCACCTTAATGTTGCTCCAAACCTCTAAATCTTCCATGGAACACAAAAAGTGAAGTCAGAGGATTTAATATTATTAATATTATTATTGACATAATGTTAATAAATAGTGACTAAGGTCTCGAAAAACGGCAAAAAAATACAGTACAACCACAGTAAAAGTAATCAATATGATTCATTCTCTATTTTGCAAGTCTTCTGAAGTGATTTGATCGCTTTGTGTGATAAACAGAATAAATTGAAATCGCTATACGCTCTCAAATCAAATCAAATATAGCACTACAATCAAATATGGCTGATTTGAGAGTGAAAACTTGGAATATATTGTATGAATCTTATTGATTACATTTACTGTGGTTTTGTGGTTTATTGTTTGTCCTTTTTCAAGCTTAACAGACAAGGGTCACTATTCATTCGCATTATGTCAAATTAACCCTGTGAAGACTGTCAAATTCACCTTTTGTGTTCCACATTAGGGTAAGCATGAGGGGGGGGGGGTAAAATATACCTTTAAATGCTTTCAATATTTTCAGTGTGACAACAGATGAACATCTACTTGTTTTGGGTGTTAACTAGTGTAAGCCTTATTTTTAAATGCCATACTCTTGATTAGTTGATATAGGACCGTCAATGAAAATGTGAACACAGTTTTATCATTGTGCATTTAAATGTAGCAGTTAGACAGAGATCTATGGGCTGCATTTCTGGATTAAATGTGCACATTAGTTGCAGAGGCTGGAGCTCTTATTACATGAAAAGTTTAGAGGTTCATCTCATCCTACTGAAGGTAATGCTGAAAGACAGTACACACAAGCATTACAAGCATTATAAGTCCTGCAACATGAGCTCTCCGAGAATAGCTGACCTTGCAGTATCGTAATGCTAAAGATAGGTGGGGGGATTGCACAGGGTCATCCTAATGACTTTAGTACCTACCTGATTTACATACTTCATTTGAGCTAATAATGGGAAGTAGCTGTGTCATTGTTCAAATCTCACATGCCTGGCCTCTTGCAGAGATAAACTTGCCCTGGAGTGGGAAGCCCCCTGCCTTCTTAAACAGGCTAAATTAAATTAGGACTTTCTTCTGGACCTCAAGTGTGAAATTGAGCGGAGATGTACCCTGAGGTTGAGGAAGCCAAGGTGTAGGATTTAAAGCATATTAAAGATGACTGTTGTATCATGCAATACTCGCCTACTGAATTTTAAAAACATGATAAGTAAGAGAGAGATAAGGGATAGCTGGCACTCTGAGGGAGTATGTATGTGTGTATGCTATTAGAGTGGGTAGTTCCATTCCCATATTCTGATTGGTCACAATATTGGTTATTTTATCATGAAGGGATAATTTACCTAAAAATAATTTACTCACATTTACTTTCATGCATCCAGTGCTAGCGCTAAAAGCAGAAAAAGACATTGGCCGGGTTTGGAATGCCATATTACCATACTACTCTTACTACATAGAAATGACAGAAACAATAAGAGTAAAATGGATAGTATGCCATTCCAAAGTCAGCCGATTTCTGCTGCGCATATCATGTTGAGTTCAAAGTGCCGCTTGACAGTGGCGTTGATGCCCTGACGCAAATCATGAATGCGGTGTCATGATTGCTTTGGCGAAGTGATAGCCACAGTCTGTTAGATGATTTATATTGTGGAGGATGACAGTTTCAGAGATTTAATATGCATTGCAATAAATACTCAACCTACGTGGGGACTAGTTATTTCAATTAGTTAACCTACCACTTAGACTTTGCGATACATTTAATGTTACATGAATTGGTGCTATTTCAGTGCATTTCTATCTTTATACTGTGGAAAGCTTTGTTTGGAAAATTATATTTCTAAATATTGTTTGCAAAATACATTTTGACAGAAAAGGTAATATATATCAAGTAAAATTTCAACACTCTCAAAATCTACAATTAATCATGATTACTATGAAAAATGATGTGAATAATTGCGATTAAAAATGTAATCCACTGACAGCATAATAAATAACTGGACATAAATAACTGAAAAATGTGTTTCATGAAAATTTGTTTCCTTAATATTTTTATAATTTTGTAATATTGTATACTATATTGTGACTCCACTGTGAATCATGCCTAAAAACACTCTTTAGCCAGCCAACTGTCAAATTACTTAGACTGCAGTCCTGAGAGAACGTCTGAAGCGTGTTACTCTGTTTAGTCATGGAGATTCTGGCACATTATCTGGAGTTTGCCTACATGGTTCCATGTTTTGCAGACAAGCAGAAGATGTTAAATATCTTTAAATCTCTTCTGCAAATGGGTCTGGCCACCAACATTGATGTCCGGGTCTGAAAATTCTGTGCGAGACACTGAGAAAATGCATACTACTTTCAGTCAATTGGAAAACCTGTCACCCCTGTTATCTACTTTCAGCTGGAAATGGCATTATATATAAAGAAAACTTTGCTCAAGATGGAAAGAATAAATTACCTCCTGCATCCATATCAGCAATGTTGTCTCCAGCATGGAGGTCACCTTCATCTTACCAAGCAGCTTTACATTGTTCGATTCCTCACACAGAGCAGAAAAGCCTTTCCTGTCCAATCCTTCTTTCACAACCTTCTTATTTTTCAACATCAACTTCTTACCCTCAATTTCTTTTATAGTTGTGAGTATTCACGTGCCTCGTGGCAATAACTCCGACCATCAATCATGCCAACCCACACCGCCAAACCCCTCCGTAATCCAGCAATGGTTAATTACATCATTCACAAGTCTACTATTCACCCCCATCAGTCTTGAAATCAATTTTAAAAGAGTTGGATAGGAAGGGTTTGGCAGCTCTTTGCCATTCTTTTATCCTCAGCTGCTGTGACTGGATGGTTGAGAGGTATGCCAAGACACAGATAAATATGCAGCCAAAAAGCAAATACCTCTAAATCATAGTCGGGACTGGAACCACTGCTGTGCAGGGCAGCAATGAGAGTAATGAACCCAGGCAGGACACAGATGATGCCCAGCTCTATTAGGACTTCAACATTGTAAATGCAGGAGAAATATTGATACAATATACTGCCATGCAAATGCAAAACACAGTAACTACTAAAACACGGTAACTCAAAACTGAGTTATGAACAATTCATTTATCTCTCACAGTTGACTATACTGTTGTCTAGTCTACTTGGAGATATACATATATAGTAAAAAAGCGCCTCAAAGTCCTCACCTTGCTTTAACGGAGCACGAAACATACAGGATTCCATTCCTCTAATTGGAAGCCTTTGCTCTCAGGCGAAGCAGAAAAAGCTTTATTTCACCATAGTAACAAAGTGTACTGAGCGAATCCTTGTCCATGAGAATGATGCTTGAACTGGACATGTGGGTACTGCAATGTAATGATTATACAGGTCACATAGAAAGAGGGAGTGGGAGGACAGAGAGTATGGAGAATAACAAAAAAGCACTGAAAATGAAGAGCGAGACACAAGTGTTAAGGGCATTCACTGGAGTGGGCGTTTTTGGCAGTACAGTATATGCTTTTAAGCAAATGCAAGGGGAACCAAGACTTAAGTGGGAAGTGAAATAAATCATTTTTTATTTTGTCTTATTTTTATGACAAAATATTTTTTGTTGTATTTTATTTTTATAGATACATTTTTGGTGCACTCAGTTAATAAGGCATATTTTTTTCTGTAATCCATCCCTCTTTATTTTTTCCTCTTTTGGAAAGTAATGGAAACTTAATAATGGATATTTTTTTTCTTTTGGTTTAGGAGTAAATGGGAATGCAAAAACAAAATCCATCACTTTAAAAGTTTACCCCACCATAATTTATTTACATGTTTCAAACCCGGAAATGTGAAAGGGGCCCATTGTCAAGAAGCAAAATTAACTGTCAACCCACAAATGCAAATAGATACCTAACTCAAAAAGCATTAAGTATAAAATCCTCATATAGATGTACAGTAATACTGAAATGATTGACAGAAACATGCTCTGTGTGTGACAATCAGTTGTTTTTTTTTTCAGCAAGCATCTTTGATATTTTATTTTTAGTATCAACTGCTTCTTTCAAAAGAAAATGAGGCTATGCGGCACTACTCTTAATGTTGCATCATTTCATCTAATTTAAAATGTTTGCATATGGTCCCCACATATTCAGTTCAGTACTACAATAACAGATGCTATAGTGCAGTATATCTTTCTATAGTGGAGTTCTGCTTGTATGAAAGGATATAAAAAAGCTCAAGGGACAATCTTCAATCATTATTCATCTGCCAAAGATGTACACGTCACCTTGGTTACTGCCTGCAGTCTCAATTTTATAAAATCTTTTTACATAGATATATGTTTTTATTGATCCTCAAGGGTGCCTGCAGCTGTATGGCCATGCGGCCCTGAGGAATATTTACTCTCAGAATATTTCACCACCACTCATAAAATGTGTCCCGTATTTCTGTTGGCCGTTTAAAAGAACTAGCACTGCCCAATTTGTGAATGAATAATTCTTTTGAGTTCTTTTCAGTGAATTGGCCAAACAGGCTTGCCAAACGGCCTGAATCGACTCGTGATTCAGTATAATTCGTTCGGACCGCTCTCTCACTGAATCATTTGGAGCAAGTTCTCACATAGTAAAACAGTTTCTGGATATCTATGAATACAGAGAACAAACAGCGCTGGATACACTGTAAATGTAACAACAATCAACTGAAACAAAAGGCTGTCTTTTAGAGAGGTAACTGAGAAACAGTGCTGTGTCATGTAAAAATGTATCTCAAGACAACTGCGTTCTGCTCTATTCGTTGTGGTGAGTTTTGCTTTTTTAGTGTGAAATTGTGTCTGTATGAACGGTTACTGGAGAAATGCTTTAGCCAATAGTTACATGAATGCTACTCATCCTCAAGAATAATAAAAACAAATGCGTATCTTAAAGTCACCAGAATTGAACGCTTTGGTGTTGTTTTTTGTACACAAAAAAAAAACTCCTGGGGGAGCATGCCCCTGGACCCCCCAGATATAAGGTTTATTAGGTATATATTTCTGTGCGTACCCTCAGATTAAATCCTGCAGATGCCCCTGTTACTTCTGATATATTTTTGCCCCATCTTACTCAACTATAAGCCTATGTCCTTGAAAATTCACCTTCATTCAAATTCACCTTTTCCCCCTCATTTTCGACAACTGCCCTTTTCATATCCTGTCCACTCCTCCACATCTCTTCAGCTGACATTCTCTTCTAGTAATCAAAGAGTTACCAGACTACAGGCTTTGCTACAAGGTGACACACATTACAGTAAAGTGTCCATGAAGAGGCTAATAGCTGTTGGTTTAGATACTTCTCTCTGCCTAATGCTGGACTCAGGGAACCGGAGCTCAAACTTGGCTGCATAGAGGAGTTAAAAACCCAGACACTCTCCAGACTGACACCAATCAGCAATCCCTTTGGATTGTCCTTTCACACTGACCAATCTCAGCAACATGCTATTTCCCAGTTTTCCTAAACATGTACACACAGAAGCCTCACCATATCTGACCTTTTCTTTGGGATAGGCGAGCAACTGTCTCCCTCAAAAATTCCATTGCTCTTTTGCCCTTCCTGCCTCCAGAATCCTCATGAAACCTCTTAAACCATGCCTGCATGCTAACAAACACCACAATCTCTCTCCTGGATGAATTATTTCTAGTGAAGTTGTAACGGCAGCCAGCTGGTACGTGTTGTGCAGTGTTTAAAACCTCAATCCCCTGGCCTCAAGAGGCGCACTAGCGACTGATGCTATGCCGTAGCCTTTAGCCTCCAATACAATATAATGCTTTAACATTTTACAAACAAAGCCTTTCACAATATAAAGATTGAAATGCACTAAAATAGCAGCAATTCAAGTAATATTTTACATTTCCCAAAGTCTACTTGGAAGGCTGACTAATTGAAAGAACTAGCCTCCCATAGGTTGCATTTTCATTGCACTGAGCATTAAATATCTTATACTCTTATCCTCCACAATATTAATCTGCCAGCAGACTGTGGTTATCCGCTTTCCTACATCATGTGTCATGAAGCTTCTGCATGAAGCAAATCGCAGGCGGTTTTTCTAGCGGCACAAGGGGTGCTCTTACACCCAAAATCCTGCTGCTTTCATGTACATAGCTCTTTGCAGCAGGCGATGCGAGATATAAATTTTTCTAAATGTCCATTCTTTAGGTGTTCTTACATTCTTGTGGACATGTTTAACACCATCACCCACTTAAAAATTAAATAGTTAAAAAGTTGTTTAATCTACATATCGCAGCACATCTCAAAACTCTCAAAACTTAATGTCCTCAAGTCTTCCTAGTTCGCTCTTTCAAGGTAGTTAGACAAGACTGATTTTCACAAGCACGAGAACACGTTTTGTGCATTGAAATCACTATTCTCTGAGTGTCTGCGGCAGTGCCGTCTCACTTAGCCAATACTCGAAATACATTATTCACACCCAATCATACAAATTTTACTGAGCTCATGGCAGAATGCTGAAAACATGGTTTGCTGTTGGTGTGTGTGGAGGTGACTTCGTGCAATGTAGTTCTTGTTGATTATGTGGTTTTACCAATTTCCGTGTCCCCCGTGTGTAATGGCTTTGCTGTATTAAAGGTAAATGCATTAATCAAGAAAAGAAAAACAAACGCGTTAAACTTAAATTAATCACCTGCGTTAACATGTTATTTTGACAGCTCTAATTTTTCCAGACACAGCCATTTGAAAAAATGCCACATGGAACTGAACTGGTAGGAAATTCTTGATAATATCGACCTTCCCCCTTGACTGATATACAAACATATCGACATTCTCTGATGTTTACAGCAGTACAACTACAGTAATTGCCCCTAGTCTATCAGTTTCTTCAAGCTGAATTCAATTTAAAATTTAGTGATTTCTATAAATTCAAACATCAAAACTCCAATTACATTGTAGACACTTTTCCCATCTCACCATAACCCAACCAGTTCACGTCTGTGTCTCCCTCTGCCTAGACTCCTACATCTTCAAAGCATGATGGGCTGTCTAACAGCTCAGACTATGTTGAAATTCTGACTCTTTATGCAGCTACATACTAAAACTCAAACACAAGTGCGATTTGTTATTCCCTGTGGCAGGGCTGACTATTAGCCCTGTGCACCTGTTGTTGCAATAAAAATCACAGCAGAAAAAAATACCAGTGAGTGCAACATCATACAGCAGCTAATTTTATTCTTTTAATCTGACTCACAAAACTGTCTCAAAAAGACAAGAGAGTGTGAGTTGCCATCCCAATCAGTGTATTTATATTCCATTACTTTTGAGTGAAAACATCATTGGATTAGCTGTGATAAGTGGCTCAATTTATGTGATTTTATCCAAAGTACTAAATTTGCATTCTACTAATAATTCATGAGGTATATCCACTACTTATGTTACTATGTCAACTCTGTGAGTGGTAAAACCATTAGAAATAGAGCCTAATGATTTAATTACATGTTGTCCCTCTCATAGTCATTTTACTTAGTCACAAATTTTCTCAGAACTGGATAAGTTTCTATTTAAAAAGACAAAGATTAATTAATATCAGTGGAGTATTCTACTGTATATATTTTAAGTAGGGCTGAAATGATTAGTCGATGTTATCGACAACGTTGACAATAAAAAATATTAGACACAAATTTTCATTGTCGAATGGTCGTTTTATCTCATTTAACGTAACATGAGATCACATTAAACTCTAATGATGATGCACGAGAGCAGCACTGCAGCTCGCACCTGACTGAGGAGAAAAAAAATTACACAGCTCACAGTCCAGACATTCTCTAAACTTTCCAAACACCTTCAGATGATGTACATCACAAAGTACAAGGGAATTATACAAAAAAGTAAATACAGAAGCACTCTCGTTGTGGAATATGTGGACACTAGGGGACTTTCTTGAAGGCCTCGGATACTTCTGAACTTGAGAAAAGGCCCATGAGAATTTGGCAGACAGAATTTGAATGTCCTTCCCCCATATGGGTATAAAGGGAGGGAATCATGCATAGATCTGTTCATTCAGGTTTTTCACTGAGGAGCCGAGAAAAAGGTCCGGCTGTTACAGTGGCTCGGTTCAGCATCATGGCCGGGGGGGACACAACATCTCGTTCTCTCCATCAGGGAACGGAGCTTACAACAGTAACCTAGACGTTCCCCGTCTGTAGCTCACTTTGCGGTTGTGTCAAGTGAAGCGACACTAGGGGTCCCTATTCAATCACGCCACACCCTGAACCATGTACGTGTGCAGGAAAAGGCACTATGTGCAAGCAGAACACTCGTCAGACGTTCCGCATTCTCGAGTTCTACGTGCTCAGACCTGAGAGAACATGGGACGAGACCGACTCAACCCTGAGATTGTAAAATCTCGTAAATGTATTGGGTGTTGCCCAGCCCACTGCTCTGCAGGTGTCTGCAAGGGAGGTGTCATTGGCCAGTGCCCACGAGGATGCCATACTTCTCGTTGAGTGTGCTCGAACCCGCAAGGGGGCGGGCACGGCCTGGGTGTGATAGGCCAAAGCGATGGTCTCAACGACCCAGTGGGAAAGCCTCTGTTTGGAGACAGCGTTCCCTTTCCGCTGTACACCAAAGCAGAAAAAGAGCTGCACAGAACATCTAAAGCTCTGCGTGCGGTCCACATATGTACGCAAAGCACGCACCGGACAAAGCACCGAAAAGGCTTGGTCTGCCTCCTCCCGGGGCAGCGCTTGTAGATTCTCTACCTGGTCCCCGAAGGGGGTCGTAGGAACCTTGTGCACATAGCAGTCTTAGGATGACATGGGCGTCTGCCGAACCGAACTTCAGGCAAGTGTCACTGACAGAAAACGATTGCAGGTCCCCAACCCTCTTGATGGAAGTGACAGACGTGGAACTATAAACTTCAACTCTTGCATTTCTCTGTGTGGTCGGCACCTCTTCTACGAGTTGCACAAATGTCCCGATCTAAAAGGAAGAGATTGAAACTGCATCCGGCTGATGAAACTGCATCCGGCTGATGTACACTCTGTCGCAGGGATGCTCGGTCGCACTTGCTAAAGATAGATTATAAAGCGATGGCTTGCGACTTATTGAATTGTAAAATATGTCACTGTGCATTTCTTATAAGTGAAGAAAATTGTCAATACGCTTTATTAATAATAGAGAGTTTGTTTTTTGTGACTTAAAAAATGGATTAAAGTGAACAGAAAGGTAAGGAGAGGGTAGTCTTCGCCCCATTATACACTGCAACAAAATACGTTTATGATTTGTTTTGGCTTGTTTTCCAATACAAATATCTAAATCTCATATAAAAAAAATTACATTTTCTTTAGCAGCTATACTGCAGAAGAAAAAATTGTTATCTGAGAATCTAAAAATCATTCACCTGAGCAGCAGCATATAAGATATTTAGACTTGCTTTTAGAGAATAGATCTTGAATATAAGTATATTTTGTCTTTACTGCACTCGCAGAAGTATAACCAAGTTAAAAAATACACATATATACAAAATACACTTAGATTTAAGATACCTCCTCTTAAAGCAAGTCTAAATATCTTACATGTTGCTTTTCAAGTAAATTCATCTTGTTTTAATGATTTTTTTTTTTACAATTTAAAATGGAAAACAAGACAAAACACTTGATAACAACAGGATTATTTACATTGAATTTCTTTACTGAATTAAACTTTATAAAAAATGTTTTCCACCTTTAATTTAGTGAATGTCATTTAGAGGTACACAAGCTGAATAATCGGTTAAGATCTAATGATTAATCTTTGCAATAATCACTGAATAGTCAAATAATCGTTCTAATAATCATTAGATTAATTGATTATCAAAATAATCGTTAGTTGCAGCCCTACCTTAAAGGGCCATTTCTTTAAAAAAAACAATTCTGTTACCATTTATTTACCCTCTTGTTGTACCAAGCCTTTCTAAAACTTTCTACAAAATTTGATGTTTGATAGAATTTTAGCCTCAGTCACCTTCACGTCCATTGCATACACAACATTCTGACTATATGAAGGTGAGAAAATTATGACAGAACTTTAATTTTTGAGTGAACGATCCCTTTAAGATGAATGAATATCTAAAGCTAACAGTAATGTCATTGATCATATATGACATATACTCACTGAGCACTGTATTAGGAAAACTATGGTCATAATAAAGTGTCTGACATGGTCTGCTGTTGTAGCCCATCCTCCTCAAGGTTCGACATGTTGTGCATTCTGAGATGCTATTCTGCTCTCTAAAATTGTTAATTGCAAAACAGTTTTGTGAGTGTTTATCAGAGTTATTGTAGCTTTTCTGTCAGCTCAAACCAATCTGGCCATTCGCAGCATGCTCAGCATAATGCGGCAGCCCATTTCAGCTTATCGCCACTTGTTCGTCCCATTTTCTCAGCCGGCCCACTGGGAAAAGTCCCGGTTCTGCCAATGGCCAGTCCACCCCTGCCGTTGACCTCTCTCATCAACAAGGCATTTCCATATGCAGAACTGCCGCTCACTGGATGTTTTCTGTATTTGGTAGCATTCTGAATAAACTCTAGAGACTGTTGTGCGTGAAAATCCCAGGAGATCAGCAGGTACAAAAATACTCAAACCAGCTCATCTGCCACCAACAATCATGTCTAATGTCAAACAGTCAAAATCACTAAGATAACTTTTTTTTCCCCCATTCTGATGGTTTATGTAAACATTAACTGATGCTCCTGACCCGTATCTGCTAGATTTTATGCACTGCACTCCTGCCACACCATTGGCTGATTAGATAATCACATGAATATGTAGGTTTTACAGGAGTTCCTAATAAAGTGCTCTGTGAGTGTATATTGAAAATGTCTGCTGACACAAATCAGAAGTAAATAAGAGGAATAGTCCAATACTAGGAAAGGGTTGAAAAAGAGGCAAAGAGCCATAAGATGGCTGAACATCCTATTTTTTAACTAGATGTTTTGTGATTTGCAGTCCATAGCATTATAACTCACAGACAGTGCATTCTCTGAAAATGACAGCATCCTTTTGACTTTATCTTTGTCTTGTTGGCCAACCATAAAAGAACAAAACCACTAGCATGCCTGAGGAATGAGTGCGTTATTGACAATGCAACTCTTGCTTTAGAAACAGATGCAACGGGTGAATTTTCTCTGAAACAGCACCAAACCATTTCCTCACAAAATTATGCATGGTCAAAACACTTTGAACATCTAATCAATATTGTAAGTGATGTGTCAAATATGGAAAATTAATTAACAAAGGTGAATACAAATAATCAATGTGGAGGTCCTATTACAAGACCATAATGATGAGAGAGCTTTATTTCTCGCTCAGGATTTGGATGCCTTCCCAGAAACTCCTGTACTTGTACTTTATGCAAATCTTGAAGCTGTCTTGAGTAAGCAGGGTGTGGGAATTATCTCATCTCTGAGCTAGCTCATAATACTTGATGAAGTAGATAGCAAGGTAAATTACTTCTGGGGAAGAGATTTGAATTGATGCAAGAAGGCCAGAATGAAAATCAGCCTAACAAGTGTCAAGTGAAAGCTTTTTTCTGGCTGCACACCCATTATTCATTAATTTAAACACTTCCTGTATGACAAAGTCAAAGTGCTCTAGCCGAACTAAGTCTGGTTGGGGTAAAGCAGGGGATTTTGTTTACAGGTGTAGAGTTGCACATGCTGTCACTTGCCTCCAGGCAGCATGGATAATTTTCCTTTTTACCAATTCAAAAGAGAACGGAAATTGAGAGGGAGGGGGGTCACATTATTTCTTGTCCCCTCAAGCTCTTACTTTAACTTCAAAACACAGTTAGAGTAAATCCAGAATACCCCCTTAATCAACCATTCCCATCGTCTGCAGAATAAATATTCAATGGCTCGAGCTGATTGTCTTCCGCTCTGCAAAGGAAAGTTGGTAGGTAAATCTACAGCTGAGAGGTGTGCCTGTCAGGGCCCATTGCAGAGCCACAATTCACATTCCCCAATCACCTGCTGGTAGACGTACACAATAAATAATCTCACCTCTGTATAATCTCTGTCTCTCTGTATCTCCCTCTATTTTAATCTCCTTCTGTATATGTTTTCTTTCAAAAAAGTATCATGGTATTACTCTTTGTGTACCATGGTAATACTATGGTATTCATTGAAGTAAAATGTACAATCACTGAGCACTTTATTAGGAACACTATAGTCCTAATAAAGTGCCCGACATGATCTTCTGCTGTTGTAGCCCATCCGCCTCAAGGTTTGATGTGTTGTGCATTCTGAGATGCTATTCTGCTCACTATAATTATACAGAATGGTTACTTGAGTTGCCACAGCCTTTCAGTTAGCTCGAATCAGTCTGGCCATTCTCCGTTGACCTCTCTCATCCACAAGGCATTTCTGTCCACAGAACTGCCACTCATTGGATATTTTTGGTTTTTGGCACCATTCTGAGTAATCTCTACAGACTGTTGTGGATGAAAATTCCAGACAATCAGCAGTGACAGAAATTCTCAAACCAGCCCGTTTGGCAACAACGAACATGCCATGTTCGAAATCGTCTCGGGTTACATGTGTAACCCTTGTTCCCTGAAAAAAGTGGAACGAGATGCTGCGCTTTGCTAAGCGCTATGGGGCAAATTCTAAACAGGTCGGCAAAACAGACAGAGCCTGTAGATCCCCAATCCTCTTAAGAGAGGTAATCGCCAAGAGAAAGACCATCTTGAGAGTCAGAAGTCTGTCAGACGCTGACTCTAGAGGTTCAAAGGGGGCCTCAACCAGACCCTCCAGGACTATAGCTAAGTCCCATGAAGGAGTTCTGGTCCTAACAGGGGGCCTCAGTCGCATGGCTCCACGAATGAAGTGAGGGAGTAGAGGATGTTTCCCCAAAGGCACCCCGTCGATCAAGGCATGGCAAGCCGAAATGGCGGCCACATAAACCCTGAGAGTGGCGGGGCATACGCCTGCTGACAGTTTGTTCTGCAGAAAGTCCAGAACTGAAACAACTTGGCAGTTAACTGGATCTGCACCATGTGAACTACACCACTTTTCAAAGACACCCCATTTATTGGCATAGATTCTTCTGGTAGAGGGAGCCCTAGCACTAAGAATGGTCTCGATAACCTCAGGCGACAGCCCTGTGTCCCTCAGTTGGTACCCTTCAGGGGCCAAACATGAAGTTTCCACAATTCGGGTCGGGGGTGAAATATCGTCCCCTGTGCCTGAGACAGAAGGTCCCTCCTGTCCGGAATCGCCCATGGCAAGCCGTTGAGGAGAGATATCAGCTCTGAGAACCAAATCCTGTTCGGCCAGTAAGGCGCTATCAGTAAGAGGCAAGACCCTTGCTGGCGAACTCTGGCCAAGACTCCCGGGAGCAGAGAAACCGGGGGGAACGCATACAGACACAGTCTGGGCCATGCATGCGCCATCGCGTCCAGACCCAGGGGGGCTGGGTGACTCAGAGAGAAGTAGATAGGACATTGCGCAGTCTCTTGAGAGGCGAAGAGGTCCACTTCCGCTCTGTAGAATCTCTCCCAAATTTGTTGTACTACGTCGGGGTGGAGTTTCCACTCGCCCGTCGGTAACTTTTGTCTGGACAGAAAATCTGCTCCCACATTTAGGCGTCCAGGGATATAAATCGCTCTGAGTGACAGGAGCTTGCCCTGGGCCCAAAGGAGGATCCGACGTGCCAGCAAATTCAGGTGGCGAGAACGTAGGCCTCCTTGATGATTTATATAAGAGACTGCTGCTGTGTTGTCCACCCGCACAAGGACATGGCAGCCTCTCAAATGTTGGAGGAAGTATTTTGGGGCCAGAAATACCGCCATCAGCTCGAGGCGGTTGATGTGCCAATCGAGCTGATGACCCTCCCATTCCCCTTGGGCTGGACGACCACTTAAGACCGCACCCCAACCCGTCAGAGAGGCGTCTGTCATTAGCATCCTGCGACGACACGACGCACCGAGAGTGGGACCCAAGGTGAGAAACCGGGGTCTGAACCACATAGAAAGGGAACGAAGCGTTCGGCGCGTAACCCTTATTTGCCTCAGGGGACTGGCCATTGGATGAAATCCCCTGGCTTTTAGCCACAGCTGAAATGGTCTCAAATGGAGAAGGCCCCAAAGGAATCACCGTGGACACAGACGCCATGAGACCTAGTATTCGTTGATACTGAAAAACAGTGCAACATTGACCTAGCCTGAGATTGCTCAGGGAGTTCTGGATGGACATGACACGAGCGGGAGACAACTGTGCCTGCATCGTGATCGAGTTCCATACAATCCCAAGATAGGTAATTTCCTGGGTCGGAGAAAGAACGCTCTTTTTGACGTTGAGTCTCAGACCCAGAGAACCTAGATGAGCCAAGACGATATCCCTGTGCTGAACTGCCAGTTCTTGTGACTGGGCTAGTATCAGCCAGTCGTCTAAGTAATTCAGAATGCGGATGCCCTGGAGTCGCAAAGGAGCCAGTGCTGCATCCAAGCATTTCGTGAATGTGCGGGGTGATAGGGCTAGGCCGAATGGAAGAACCCGATACTGGAAGGCTTCATCCCTGAAAGCGAACCTCAGGAACTTCCTGTGCTGTGGCAGAATTCCAATATGGAAATATGCGTTCTTGAGATCGATCGTGACCAGCCAATCATGATGTTGGAACTGAGACATGACAGACTTGACCATTAGCATCTTGAACTTGAACGTCTTGACCGAACGATTCAAGCCTTGAAGGTCTAGAATCGGACGCAACTCCCCCCCCCTTCTTGGGGACCAGGAAGAATCTGCTGTAATAGCCTGACTCTCTCTCTGGAAGGGGAACATGTTCTATGGCCCCTTTTACCAAGAGATTTTGTAGTTCCCTCCACAGTAGACACGCCTGCTCCGGTCTTACGGTAGTGGATACCACGCCGTTGAAGCTCGGAGGGTGGCGAGCGAATTGAATCCTGTAGCCTTTTTCTACTGTTTTTAGAACCCACATAGAAATACCTGGCAGAAGTTTCCACGCTGCCAGGTTCTCTGAGATGGGAACTAGTTTCAACACTTCCTGTTGAGGGGGTGTTGAGTGTTCCGTGTCCTGGGATAAGGCAGGAAGCAACGGAACATTCAACTCTTTGTTGGAAGCCTCTGTCACCCGAAACACCAAAGGCGGCGGGAGTGAAGAGGTTTCGTGAGGGTATCGGGAGGGCCGAAGTGGATGATACACGCGCCCCGTCCCGAAGGGAACCACCCTCACAAGGCTGGATACAAGACCGTCAGGGTTTCTTTCTTTTAGAAATCACAGCCCTGAGGTCTTGCTTGGGTGGCTGCTGAGGGTGACGAGCCTGTCCCCAATCCTTACGAGGGGGAGCACGACTCGCCACACTCTGCTTTTGAGCCTCCCTTCTAGCAGAATCGGGGCGAGACTGGGTGGCCGACGGCCTCGCCCCCTGAGTGCGGCGAGGAAGAAACCGCCCAAAGGCTTCCTTGTGTCTTTTCACCTCCTGGAATCTGGAGATAACCGTATTCATGGTGTCTCCGAAGAGACCAGAAGGCGAAATTGGGGCATCGAGTAAGAAAACTCTGTCCTTACCTCTGATGCCTGAAAGGTTAAGCCACAAATGTCTCTCCACGCTGACCAAAGCGGACATAGACCGGCCAATGGCACGGGCTGACTGCTTGGTCGCACGGAGAGATAAATCCGTAGCTCGACGAAGTTCAGAGAAAGCATCTTCGTCAACAGATTTAGCCGCACTTAGGTCTTTTAGCAGGTCAGCCTGGTACGCCTGTAACACAGCCATGGTGTGCAGCGCAGCACCAGCCTGACCTGCCGCTTGATAAGCCCTCCCCACTAGCATGGAGGTAGCTCTGCATGGCTTAGAGGGGAGAACAGGTTTTTTCAAAGATGATGCCGAAACCGGCGAGAGATAACCCGCAAGTGTCTCTTCGACCGGCGGTATCATTGAATACCCTCGCGCCTCAGCGCCCACGATAGTCGAATATAACGACGTCGAGGGCACGTGAATGTGCGAGGTATAAGGTTTCCCCCACAAACGAGAAAGCTCATCGTGGAGGTCATCAAAGAAGGGAAGGGACTGATGAGGCGTTCCCTTCCCTTGGCCACCAGACAGAAATCTGTCCTCTAATTTGGAGCGTTTGGGGGTTTCTTGGTCACGTGGCCAGTCTACTTGAAGTCTGGCCACTGCACGAGTAATCACATCGAGTAACTCTTCAGAGGATTTAGAATCGTGCTTAGAGTGCTCGGATGTGGGAAACTCAAAATCTGCAGATCCAAGAGAATCGAGGTCCCCCTCCTGAACTGAAGAGGCGCCAGAGTGCGCTTCAAGATCACGTGAAGGACCAGCCGGATCTGGGGAAAAAGCGAGCGAAAGGGACGGACCCGTCTCTCGCTCCTCAGCCAGATCCATACGAGAGCCCCACGAATGAAGTGTGGGTGCCGGCTCTCGGAAGTAAGCAAGGCGAGCGCGAAGCACACCGACTGAAAGTAGGTCACAATGCGCGCACCCGCCCTGCCCCAACGCGAGAGCAGCGTGCTCTTCCCCCAAACAAACAAAACAAAACTCATGCATGTCCTTGTCAGTCATTTAACGTCGACAAGGAAACACGCATCATTTGCTTTGTTTCTCCGTCATTTTCTCTCTCTTTTTTTTTTTTTCTTTTTTTATATTTATATATGGAGAGAGAGAGAGACTCTTCTTTTCTTTCTTTTTTTTTGAAAGAAAGGAAAGTTCTGCGCACTGCCTAACAATTTCTAACTCCTAACAAAAGGGAAGAAAGAGGTTTTTAGCAGGTTTGTGAGACACAGTCATAGTATGCTCTGAAGAAAAATCATCTGACGACACTCTGGTGACGCCTCTATTTATAGCCTAGTCACAGGTGCATTCAATGATCTCACCAGCCCAGGCTATAAATTCCAGTCAATTTTCATTGACGTGTTACACACATATTCAAAGCTGCTCACAATAAGATTGTTCCCCCATAGCGCTTAGTAAATCGCAGCATCATAGTGAAGCTTTTTGTAAAGGGAACACTAATATAACATTTTTTCCCAATTATAATGATTGATGTGAACATTAATTGAAACTCCTGATCCATATCTGAATGATTTTATGCATTGCACTTCTGTACACATTTAGCTGATTAGATAATCTCATGAATAAGTAGGTATACAGGTGTCCCTAAAACAGTGCTCAGTTAGTGTAAATACCATGGTATATGAATACTGTAATCATCAGTACCATAGTAAATACCAAAGTACTATGGTATTACCATCAAACACCATCATTGTACCATGGCATCTCCAAATAACTTTTTTGTAAAGATTATCTCAAGACAGTTGGTAAAGGATTACAGTTGTGCTCAAATTAATGGGAGGATTACATTTTTGCTCTTTGCACCTGTTCTACATGTTCAGGAGCCAAATGAAAAAAACAGGAATGGAAATATAGAAAGTAAAAAATAACATGAGAAAAAAAGATTAAATTTGAGGAAAAACTGGGAGAAATTACTGGAAAGAGAAGTGGAGTGAGGATGCTGCGACAAGGTTTCTTGCATCTGCGCAGTGGAATCTAAAGCTATTTAATGAAAACACACAGGAATGTGACCCATTGGCTACACGTAAACATACCAGAGTAAACAGATCATCAAGAAAATAAAGCAGCTTTCTTCATTCTGTCAGGTGCAGAAGCGAGGGATTAATGGCCTTGGAACAGGCGCAGACTCAGAGATTGCGTTCACACTTGCCTAAAAATAACTGCCATGGACATAGAGAGAATCTTTCACCCCAGACATGTTTAATGGCCATTGTTTCTGCTGCATTAAGCCACATGGCCTCAAGTGGCTCCAAATTGTCTCCTTGGTAATAAGAGTCTATGGATGCCATTTCCAGCAACTTGGTCTAGTCCAAGTTCAATACATCTGGGCACAATGCTTACTAAAATAAGCATTTAACACTAAGCCTAATTAAAGAAGGATCCCCACATTCATCTAAACATCATACAGTGATACTTAAAGGCAAATTGTTTTTCCAATATTAAAATACATTCTCTATCCCAATTTAAAATTTCTGTCACTAGAGTCACCAAACAAAATGTATTAAAATATGTCAGAAAACTTCCCCATCTTCCATTAGCTGTACACACAGGCAGTCCTGTCACAAACTCATACCATTGGTCAAGCCAATGGAGGAGGTAGATAGTGTTACAATCTACAAGTGGCTTACTTACAGTTGACTGCATATTGACTGCAAAAGCTGGGATATGAGAAATAATTCAACTTTAAAGTGCAAAAACAACTATATGTGAGCCATTAGTGTGTTGATTTCCCTGAAAAGTGCAAACACTGCATCAGTGGTGCTATCAAATCATTGCTCTAATTGTGTGAGAATGTGTCACCTTTTGATCTGGGGCAGAACTACCTGTTTAGTCAGCCAATGGAAGATGGAGTTGTAAATGCAGCAGGAGAGTTTGTGAAAACTGTTTAGAAACCATTACCCCCACTATAAGTGGGGTCGAAATCACACTCTTCATATTTTACAGTGAAACTACACCAATAATAAATAATTTAAAAATAACCATGAAATAGGATATGTCCCTTATTATAAGTGCTCTCCATTTATGCATCTGAGTGCACCTGCTGTTGCCAAGCTTAATCCCAACTCATTAGGAGATCCTATAAATAAGCCAACATGGCCAGTTGATGTAACTGTTATGCACATTTGCCTACATTTACAGACACAAATAAATCTTCTACCAGCTAAACTTTCGAAAGATAAGGGTCTACAAGTGGCGGTCACTAAAACATGATGTATTACGATGGTTGGAAATGCCACTGGCACAAACTCAGTTTTTAAAAAGACATATGATGACAGTTGTTTCTTTTTTTGTTATAATAGCTTGGTCACTTAAGGACATGATCATCACATGACTATCAACCATTCCCTGCAGCCAACACGTCACACCAGAGATAGTCATTGGCTGGCAGAACAGCTGTGCAGCACCTAGATACTTTATTTGGTAAAAGTCTAAATATTCGCTGAGCAGAATTAGAGAGTGTTATTATTCTTCCGTCCCTTTTTCATGCTGAATAGATATCCATCTGGCATGATGGCTCAGAGGGGAAGATCTGCCTCTTTTTCAGATATCTATAGATTGGTACTGTACTGAAAGCCACAGGAAATCAAAAAACATTGTTTAATTGGAAGAGATTAATGGCAAATCACGATGTTCATGAAGCCCGTAGCCGATGCGCACGCTCTACCGATCAAATAAGGACAATCAGAAATTGAGCATTTCGGTTACAACAGTGAACCAGGCAGAATTTAATTGCCAGTAACACAAGAATTCACACATCCGTCCACGCAAGACTAAATGAGTTACCAAGTTCATTGTTTGAAGATGTGCAATGAAGGTTAACAGTCACTCTGTCTGACAATCAGCCCGTATTTGCCTTGTTAAGTAAACAGGGCCATTTGGCATTTCAATGAGGTGTTGAAGTCACAGAGAATGAGGATGATATTTTCCTCTGCTTTGCTGTCCGTCTCATATTCTGTTAGCACTGTGATGCACCAAATGATCTCCCATTGATTCAGTCGAAGTGCAGAAGAATAAACAGTCAAATGACAGTTTTGTATTTTGTGGGTATGTGTACGTGTCGAAAAAGTTTACAGAGGTCATGACATGTGCCATCCATTTCGGCAGACTGAGATGGAGAGATGCTGCTAACCGTCTAGCTTGCGTGTCTCTTGGACAGTGTGATAGCTGGCAAACAGCGAGGTGAGGATTAGCCCATCCATGTGGGTCCAAAGGAGCGTAAAATTGTGTCCAGCAAAGTGTGCAGAGTGAGCAGAGTATATGACAACCTAGACAAGAAATTATAATGAAAACCAAATCATATGCAATGCATATTTGTTGGAATCCCACCTCTTCACATTCCAAACTTTGCAGATGGGATTTCTCAAGCCAGATAATGACATTCTGAAAACTGCTTAAACTGGTTTGCTGAGATGGTTTGCTGGTCTTAGCTGGATTCCGATCCTGGTCAGAATGGTAGCTTGCTAGTTTTAGAGGGGTTTTGGCAACATGTGATTGGGTCAGGCTAGAAGATGAGCTGGCCAACTAGCTAAACCAGCTGAGCACCACATTGACCAAGCTGGGAGACCAGTTTAATCTGAATGTTTTTGTCTTGTTTTTCAAGTAAAAATATCTGTACAATTTTAAAACAAGATAAATTAATTTGAGAAGCAAAAATGTGTCATGTTTTCAGAGAAATCTATCTAAATGTAGTACATTTTATGTTTAAAACAGGAAAATAATATATATTTGCCAATGTAGTAAGATCAGGTTCTTGACTAATGTATAACGTGCGAGGAAGGGCAGCCAATAGAGTTTCTGGTGCCCCCTAGAGAGTTGGTGCCCTACACAGACAGCATAATATGTGTATAGGGAGTGGCGGTACTATTTAACTTTTCAGATAAACTGTACATGTTTACCTGCCAAACAAAATGTTAAATATAGCACAATACCACTTTCAGTTTTATTTAAATGAAAACACTTGCTTTGCACATCAGGTGTGTAAGAAGTTCAGACAATCTTAATTTGCACTTCGGTAGTGATGTCTGACTCAAGTGAGTCTTCAACACAAAGAATTCTTTTTTCTTTCCACTTGTTTTTCTTATTACATATGCAGGAAGTAATTTTTGAGGTCTATATGAAGTCCTTACTTCAAAACGTTCCATAAAGTACATCCATCCTACTTCATTTCGAGGTCTAATGAGGTCTTCACAGGGCTGTCAACCCTTTCAAAAGTTCTGGTTATAAAGCCTTCACAGAAACTAATCTGTGCCTCTAGGGACTTTCTGTGACTCTATATGAGACAGAGAGAGAGATAGATACACAGTAAAAAAGGAGAGAGAAAGAGACAGCACCATGCTGTGTGTATATGTGTGTGACAGGTTAAGAGGATGCGGGCCAATTCGCCTGACACCCAACTCCAGAAATGCACATTCAAACAGAGTTGGGAATTGTGTCCGTACATTCCAAAACAACGATACACAACAACAGCACACATTCCCCAAAAATAGCTTTGCAAAGCCGCTTAAACAGTAATACACAGTGAGATTTTTGATACGCTAATCAACAAATTGCTTGCCACATCAGCATCATGCCAGTTTTCTTAGCTGAGCAGAAAAGGTTGCTCCAGATAGAGGATTTGTCGTCTTTTCTTAGGACTCAACACACTACTTCAAAGGAGGTTGGGTCTTTATGAGAGAGGAGCTTAGATCTTGAATATACTGTAGGGTGTTTCATACTCACAATTCATGTCCCTCAGACATTCCATTTTTAATTCACTGCTAAATACATGTGCAGGCCTGCATAGACATCGACTCAATTTGCACTCGGTTCGTTCTCAATGCATGGCTATATCTTAATTGTGTTTTTTTTTTTTTTTTTTGTGAAGTGTAAAGTGTAGGTAAGCTCAAAGCTTAAATGATAACATTTAAGATATGCAGGCTTTTTCCACTGAATACACTTGACTCGAGTTGACACTGAATGAATAAAACTAAATAGGTGACTTATTTTCCTCTGATAGGCTGTTGTAAATTCAACATTCTTCCAGAATATTTTGCAAACCTATTCTTGCTACGGTGCCGACATTCAACTGTTGATGTTTGTTAACTATTGTATTGTGCTACTGCATTGTGCATTCAGAATTGCTGGCACTATATCGCCATCTAGATGGTGGGATTGAGTACTGTGGATTTTGAGACTGGGGAGAGGGCAGATTGCAGAGCAGAGATTGATTTGCACTTTCTCAGATGTGACACTTAGCTGAGACGATATGCTGTGGATCATGGCAAATTAAAGAACACAGAAGGAGCCGGCAGAGAGAGAGAGAGGGAGAGAGCTGTGGAACTTGATGTCCCTTCACATCTCAGCCATGTACCTGAGTCTTGTCTGAGACATGGCTCTACAGAAGGGAGAGAGATTTAGGGAAGAGATCAATGCAAAAGCATAAAACAGTCAGGGAAGGCTTTGATTCTAAGGATAATTTGATCTTCTGTGGTTAATGCAAAAATCAGCAATGCGCCAGTTAGACGTAAATCAAAGCACTCAATGTATCCATCCAGTTCTATTATGTGGAAAAGATGCAATCTATCATTCTAGATAGGATCGATGCCAGACTTTTGTGTAGTGGTCCACCCACTGATATGATCAGTTCAATGGCTGATGCAAATCCCAAGAACAGCCGATATACATTAATACAATTTAATGATAACAAATTAAATGCACAAAAAATAATGCAATTGAACCATGAAGCAAATTTGACATCATGTTTCTTCAAAATTCAATGACAACTATTTGAAAACAGAAATGCGTTTAATCCTTTGACTAAGCTGTTGGCAGATTTTGGAGCTACCACTTCTCTTAACTGGATAAGTTAGCATGGTTACCTACTAATGCAGAAAATTGCAAACTGACCAAATATATCCATCGGCTTTGCTAATATGTTCTTCAATACTTTTGCATGTTTATAGGAGTGTGTAAATGTAAATACGTAAAAAATATAACTTCTTAGGCTAAAAACACCTTCTTAGCTTAAATTGTGCCTTAAGGCCCAGATATACTTCATGCGAAATCAAAGAACAAAAGTGTGCATCATTTAGGACAAATCTGGCCAAAAAGAATGTGTTTTTACGTTTGTTTCAGTGGTTCGGAACAGCTTGCCTGGGGGAACTTTTAGGAAAAATTCTTAGAAGGGAGAGAGGTGTTTGTGCAATCAAAGCCTTCATCTTGCTGCCATTGGTCCACGTCATCAGAAGTAGTGATGGTCATTCCGGTTCTTTTCAGTGAGCCGGCTCATTCGGCTCAGCTCACCAAAAAGAGTCGGCTCTTTTGGCTCCCAAATGGCTCTTTAAAAAAGATATGTTTTGTATTTTTTCCAAGTCAAACAGTTTGCGAAAGTTTAACTATGATTGGTGTTAAAACAATTCTAATTAAATTATTAAGGTGCACAGTTCGCATATGCCGGTGTAGGTTGTGCATAGAACTGGCTTTATACTGGCTTTATACTGGCTTTTTATTTTTCTTTTGGCTCTAACATTGTCTGCATTATTAAAATGCATCCAAATGCTACTGTGCTTCCACCTCATTTTCCGATATACATTAATACAATTTAATGATAACAAATTAAATGCACAAAAAATTATGCAATTGAACCATGAAGCAAATTTGACATCATGTTGTTGGCTACTAATTCCGAAAATTGCAAACTGACCAAATATCATATCCATCGGCTTCGCTAATATGTTCTTCAATACTTTTGCATGTTTCCTCCGGAGGTCTCGTTTCATATTTTTTTTTGTCTTTCTTTTTCTCAATTTTATCTATTATCAATGCCTTTTATGTATATGCACTTATATTTATACAATTGTTATCCTTTTTTGAATTCCCAATAAAAAAACTAAAAAATGAAACGAGACAGCCTCGATGACATATGCGGCCGACAAATGCGACTTCCGGAGGACACATACATCCACACGAGACACAGCCAGCCTGTGTCTGTGAGTGAGTGGTCTCTGCCCTCCCTCAAGCATTTTTGGTTCATTGGTTGACACTGCATGTCTGATTGACAGGAACAACAGGTGAGGCTGTTAGTCTGAGCAGACAGTCAGAACGAATGTGTGTGCGATTGAGCATTTAGGCCTATATTATTTTATTTATTTTTTCGTTCTTTGAATTAGTAATTTCTATTAATTTAAATATTTTGTATTCATACCTTAAATTGTTAATATTTTTAGAAATAGATTCGTCTCTTCTGATATGCGAGCCGCTCCCAACGTTCACCTAGAAGAGCTGGCTCTTTGAGCTGACTCTTTCGTGAACGACCCATCACTAATCAGCAGCAGCGTCTCTACATTAGGAGCAAGTGGGGCTAAGCCCTGCCAGAGGTTGTGCAAATTGCAAGGCATGCTCTTAACTTTATTTTAAGAAATAATATATTTCTGTAACTTAATGAGTTTTATGTCCATTATAAAAGAAAAAAGTATATATTATTTTAATAAAATTGTATTATTATTATTTTATGTTGCATAAAAGCCATTAAATCATTCTTATTTGCTGTGAGTGGGGCTAGACCTTCATCCTCATTGTTAATCAATGGAGATCTGGAGAACATCAAGCTCATGTGCAACGAGAATTCAATGATGGCCTGCAGGGGCTAGTTTGCCTTTTCCCCATAGCCAATCAAAAGCTTCAATCATATTTATGTCAGCCGTTGAAATGAGCTTCGGAAACTACCGCTCTTGACTGCAGACCTGTGTAGAGAACTTCATTGGTCAAATTTTGAAAGTTAATTGTTTTATAATGTGCTGCTGGTTGGATTAGTTAAAGTGCACCATTCATCATTTCAATCAATTGTATGCCATTGCGTTGAGGTGTTGTGTTTATGCATTGGTTTGTATTAGATTGCAATGACTGGTAAATATTGGGGGTCTGTTGTTTTGATAAGTTTTGTTATGCTGTTTATTCATCATAGTGAGATAATATGCACACCCTTTGATGATTTGCCTATTTGTGACTTCCTTTCACGGTTTACTTGAGCTTTTTGACGTGAATGCGCATGATTTAGTGGTGTTTTGTGCTGAGATTAAATTATTAGGGATGTTTGTGTGGCATCATGTTCAGAAGTTCACAGAACTTCATAGTCCCTGATGTAAAATTAAAGTGTAACATGAAAGCACATCAGTGAAGCTCAGTTAACATGGTTACTCATCTAAAATATGTACAGTTCTGCTCTAAATGCTATGATTGTGCTTATATTAAATGCATACATAATTGGCTAAAATTATTAGCTGCTTTTTTGTGTTTTCTTTTTGTCATTATGCATTGAGCGATTAATTATCATACATTAAAACACTGAAGTAATGATTGATGTATGCAGTCATAAAATCAGATACCTTCTACATAAAATCCAAACACAATAGAGATGCACAATACCAGGTGTAAATGATGACGGCACCAGTTAATTAGCATCTTATACACATATTAATACCAGGGAAAAAACAGGGCACATGCACAGTGGGAATGTGAGGGACAAAGAGTGAGTCAAAACTGATGCACTAGGTTAAAATGTTCTGTTTTTTATCTGTCAAAATGATGGATGGAATTTGGAATTATTTGTCAATGTTTCAAAGATCTGTCAAATAATTGATTAAGTGATTGTTTGTGCCCCACAGTAAATAAAGACCCTGAGACACCACTGGTCATCGGTGGGTGTGAACTGAAGCTCCACCTATATATTACTTTAAATCATAATTGAGTGGTTAAAACAGCTTCTTTTACTGACTCATTTGAATTCTGCTCATAGAATGAGACATAAAGTCATTGATAACACCTTTTACTGCACATTTAACATATTTTAATGTGTATCCTTGCATGTGTCTGAAGTGTGTTATTATAGCTCAACTGGTGCTAGCAATGCCAAAGTCTTGGGTTTGAGCCCCAGGGAATGCACATGCATAGATCAAATTCACAGTTTGAATGAACTCAAGTCGCTTTGGATAAAAAGGTCTGCCTAATGCATAAAAGTTAATGTAATGGCCAACAGTCAGACTGACGGCTTGACCAAGTCATATCCAGCCATCTTTTCACAAGAGATTCAGATCACTGCCTTCCATTTATCTCTTTGCTTGTCATTAATCATAACCAACAAAATGCATCTCTCTCATACAAAAGATCATGCACACTCCCCGAGCCTCTTGCTTGGAATGCAGAGCACCTTTTATCACACTGTCAACACTTCTGCCATTAGTATTCTCTGCCCCTTTTTTTAATATAAAAGGAATAGTGCAGCATAAGCATCTAGAGATAAATACATATCATGTTAACAATGACATTCTGTTGTTCTCACTGTGAAATCTGTGTACGTGTGCATGTCTTTGATTCCAATCCCATATTGTATCTGAATCCACAGGTCACTGTGCACCAGCACACAAATTCATATGTGAAAAAAAACACACAGATATCATTCAATAAATTACTGCTTGCAACTACTGAGTAGGGGGTCCAGTGTCACAGATAGTACTGTCCGTGTTTACCGCATGAGTCATTGCAATTAAATTTGGATCAGTATGTGCAGGCTAAACCAACTGGGTTGTTTTCGATTGTAAAAGGAGAATCTAGCAGTAACTGCCTATGAATCAATATGTGAATAGCCATTATAACATTTATAATATATAACATTTTAACATAAGTTCACCCCTTCCACTTTTTAGGGGAAAAAAAACATTTTAAAAGCCGAAGTGTGTAATTTTTTTAAAAGTTACACTAAAACATTTTCTCTTATCACTGCTTACTATGAAGAGTCAACTATATAAGTATTTTTTTATAAAACTTTATGGACAAATGCTACATCACTGAATTGATATTCATGAGCCATGCTGATTGTTTCTATGCCCTTGGAAGAATTCTATAAAATTATTGTTTCAGTAGGAGAGATGGGAAAATACGGATCCAGGGACTTTTTGCATGCATTGCATGTGACACAGAGTGTTTGAGAAGTTGATTAGAAGATCCAGGCTTTTTTAGCTCCTTGCAATTATCTTCCTGATGGAGGGATGATCTCTGCAAACAGATTGGAGATAGACAGGAAAGAAGGGAAGGAAGGGCATTGGGAAAAGGAAGAGAAGGGGTGAACCAGGTAAAATGAGAAGGCTGGTAATAACTCTTTCTACTGAACACCCCCCAAAAAAATCATAAAGCAGGAACACAAGTGAGCTTTTATTTTACCCATTTTGTCACTGTTTCTGAATCAGTTACTGTTTGCGTTTGACTTTATCTACTGGGGGATCACTGTCTTTTATCTGATCTCTGCTTAAAGGAATAGTTCACTCAAAACTTAAAATTCTAACATCATAATGATAAGTAAGGAGAAAGAAAAGAAAGAAACTTTTACTATGTCTCTATCACAACAAGACCACATAATGTACATTTGGGCTATGCAATGAGTTTTATGGGTCTATTGGGACAATAGGAAACATGAGTGCTGGGGTTATTCACAAGGTTGAAGTGTGTCTGAGCTGGGTAGGTTCTCCTACTGACCCTCCAGTCCATTTACTATAAGTCTAAATAGTCAACGCTTTTAAAGTCCAAGTAGTTTTGACCAAGATGATACAAAAGATGGTACAAATTCTTGACATCTCTCTCCCAGCTTTTTAAATTCCAAAAAGTTCAGCAAATTTCTCTGCTTTAATACCTCTTTACCATCACCAAAGTCTTTAGCGTCTACCACACATTAGTACAAACACACCTATTTGTGTCTCAAATTCAATCATTCCATATCAAACAGCACAATAAATCTCTCTCTACACCGAAGTGCTCCTCTCTCTCATTCCAGGAACCAAATAAAACGCTAATGGTCACCGAACCCTGACCGCTGAGACTCTAAGAGGCAACATAACTAACAGGAGCGTTCTGTAATCACCCATTCTTCACAATCAGCTGTAGCACATGCATGCACAACATAGCTCCCAGGAAAGAGTCATGCAATTAAGGCAAAATCAAACCTAACCTGTGCAGAAAAGCAGTGACCTTGGCAGAGGATGGGTGGTGAGTACAAATGAGGGTTGGCGCAGGGAGAGATCCATTCAGATCCAAAGCAGCACTAATGACTGGGTGCTCTCATTATCTCCGTCATTACCAGACCTTCATTTACCATATTGTGCTCAACAGCTAGTGTGTGAATTAATCAAGAAATTCTCACTCTGCTAAGACAAACTTCCTCTTAATGGCGCACTTCACATATGAAAGTACGAGTCACAGATACAGCTCTGTAAACTTAAACAGAACCAAACCTCCCAAATTCTTTGCGTTTCAGTACAAGGTCACCCGAGGACATTGTGGGGACACAGAGTAACAATACAATATACCCTAAAACATTTGATTGCATTTAAAGTTTTGTTTCAGCAGAGGATTACAACTGAGACATTGTTCACATAAACTGAAAAGTCTTGGCAGTGACAACCACATTAAGATGCAGGAGTGTTCCTGTAGCTCAACTGATAGAACATGACATTAGTAAATCCAAGATTATAGGTTATATTCCCAGGAAACACACATAGGCTACTGATAAAATGCATAGGTTGAATGGACAGTGTGTGCATCATCATTAAACAGCTCGGAGTCTTGATGGTGCTTCGCATTTTGGTGCCGTTATACTGGAGAGGAAATTCGGAGCAACAGTGTTGCTACCTTAAGTCGTCATTCACAGAGTAGGGATGCTATATATATAGCAGCTCTGTTGCTGGTTATAAGCATCCCAAACACAGAGAGTGGATACAGCTGAAGCCAGCCCTTCTGTATGACTGCCTGTAGGCTTTTCAGCTAATGGGGGAAGTGTGATTGGGTTTGTGTATGTGTGTTTGTTGTGCCCGGCTGGTGCAATGTGTGTGTCTGAGTTCTGTACTGCTTGTGCACCTGTTAACCTTGCAAGAAATAGAGATGACACTAGGCTACAGCAGCGCATCTCTCTTGTTAAGACTGATATATAATGAGAATAAAATATGTGCAGTCATCAAAATGTACGCTATCAGTTAGGGCTGGCAAGTATGCCGGTATAGACTGTGTGAGAGCAGAAATGTGCCAGCTGAGACTTAGCTATCCCATGGTAGAAACACTCACTGAGCACTTTATTAGGAACACTATGGTCATAATAAAGTGCCTGACGTGGTCTTCTGCTGTTGTAGCCCATCCGCCTCAAGGTTCGACATGTTGTGCATTCTGAGATACTATTCTGCTCACTACAATTGAACAGAGTGGTTATCTGAGTAACCGTAGCCTTTCTATCAGCTTGAACAAGTCTGGCCAGTCTCCGTTGACCTCTCTCATCAACAAGGCATTTCCATCCGCAGAACTAGATGTTTTTTGTTTTTGGCGCTAATCTGAATAAACTCTAGAGACTGTTGTGTGTGAAAATCCCGGGAGATCAGCAGATACAGAAATACTCAAACCAGCCCGTCTGGCACCAACAAACATGTCACGGTCTAAATCACTGAGATCACATTTTTTTCACCATTCTGATGGTTGATGTGAACATTAACTGAAGCTCCTGACCCGTATCTGAATGATTTTGTGCACTGCACTGCTGCCACACAATTGGCTGATTAAATAATCACATGAACAATTAGGCGTACAGGTGTATCTTAACAAAGTACTTAGTGAGTTTATATTCACATTGCTATGAGTGGGCAGGACTGCTTCACACTATTTTAACATAAGAGAGACAAGAAATAAGGAGTAATGAGAAAATACAGAGTGTGATGTGTCCCTAACTTGTCAATAAGGGGGAGTTTAGCAACTTGGCACATCAAAAAAACGTAGAATTCAACTGCCATGCAATTACAGTTGTGCCTACACCAGGCATCATTGCTGCAGAACAAGGTTGCCAAGCAGGAAAGTGATGCAGATCGCAATTCAAAAGTGTTAAGTTTGGCTTATAGTAGCCTCTACCAGATGTATAGCAAATTTGCTTATCACAGTAAACTCCTGGCGAGAACTACTTCTTCTCTCGACTTTAAATGGTTGCACTGACTTATCTATTACTTGAGATATAGGGCTGTATGTTCCTTCCCTAGGTGTTAGGGATCTTACAACAAGAGAGGCAAATTATTTCCTTTCCATTTCTTTCTCTCTTTTCCCCTTTTCTAATGCCATGCAATGCTGTGCTGGAGGATACCGGGTAAATAGATAAGTAAATAAAATAAAACACAAAAGCAATGAGAGGTGGGGGGGGGGGGGGGGGGGGGGCGGGGGGAGATAAATGTCTGCACCTCACGGGTATGCTGAGCTTATTCTGAATCATCGCAGTGACAGCTTAACGTTTCATTTTAGAAACAGGGATTTATAGAGGGGGGAATTCACGGCCACCGATACACAAGAGAAACTTTGTTGCCCTACCTGTTCGACTATAAATAAGATCATTTTCACTTGATCACACACTGAGCCGAAGAGGAAAATGGGGATTTTGCACCGTTGGCCAGGTAGAATGTGAGAGTGAGATGATCATATATAATTGAACGTATGAGGCTATAATCTATTTAGAACTACAAATCTGTTTATTATGAGCCAAACAAAGACAATAGCTTGCTTACAAGGGATAAATTGTAATCTTGGCAAGCTCCCTGAGGATACAGAGCACAGTGATGATTCACAGTTATGAATGTAAAAGCCCAATGAGACATCTGAGTAGTGTTGTTATGTGACTGATGCTTAATAAGTGCACAATCAAAGGTCTCTCGAAGTTCTCAAAAGAAAAAGTATATTTTTAACTTTCATACAATGCAATTGACTGAAGCTTTTAGTAAGATGAATAACAGTAGAGGAACAGCATGTTAAGTTCAAGTCATGAAGTAAAATCACTACAATCATACACTCTAAAGTGATAAATAATGCAATGATGTCTAGCAATTGGACCATTCTTGCATCAAGCCAAACTCTTCCATGTTTACAGTGGGGGGTTTTTTTTTACTGTAAATTTTACCTTTTTTTTCTATAGTGCCAGTGTAGTCATGGGCTACAGAAGTCACATATCATATGAGGACCATACATTAACTGTGCTTGACAATTTTAAATAATTTTCTGTAGAAATCTTGGCATTTAAACTAGAATCACCACCACAACACCTGTTGTTCAATATCAAATAAAAGGGATTGGCCAATAGCTTAGAAAATAGCCATATCAACATTTCAAAATGCAGAGGGGGTGGTGTAATGTAGTATAACAGTGCGTCAAAAGAACAAGGTCAATATTAATAGTCCTACAGTATTAACAGCCTCAGTTGACTGATTGAGACAGCTGTTGGCAATGCAAATGAGCTTCCAGGCCGAAATGGCATTGATTTAGGAAAGATAGTAATCCGAATAGTCGAATTGAAGCGAAAGGGAAAGCGTTTGTTTGAAAAGTGCAACTAACGAGATCTCTCCATTTAGTTCTATGGTCGCGAATGGTTTATTTTGGCATATGTTAAATCGCTTGTTTTGCGCGATTATTTTATTCCAGCTGTTGGAAGTGAATGGCAGGCTCTCTTTAATCACTTGTTTTATTTGTTTGTTTATTAGTCGTTAGCCTCGTATATTTTGTTTCACCGCTTTGAAGTGAACGATGAAGCGCTGTCTTTAATCGTTAGTCGTATTTGATTACTTCATGGCTCTTTATTCATTTTAGCGACACTCTTAGGTCTTAAATAGTTTGTCTATTAGTCGTTTTTAGTGAACGGAGAAGGGCTCTTTTTAATTGTTAATCGATTATTTATTTTGGCAACTCACTTTATTGTCTTAAATAGTTTGTTTATTTGTCCGTTTCTTAATCGATTCAGCTGTGTTCTCCATTGAATGGAGAAGAGCTCTGTGAGTCAGACCGCCGTGTGAATGTCTCCTGATGAAGGGAGCCAAAGGAGCGCTCAACTTCAGATCTGAGCGGAATATAAATGCGATCAGAAACAGTTTGCGCGTGATTAGCACGGAGCCCCATTTCCTATCTGAGCCCATTGCATTAGACTGATTTAAATGAACGGTGTATAGTAAACGTCTAACGTAGTCACATAATCTATGTATTTTCATAGATTTAGCGGTCTCGTTATTGTGATGCATAAAGAAATAATAATAAAAAAAAATGTACACGAGGGTTTTATTACACTGATCACTATTCTCTTTCCAATGGCATTTATAAGTGTTTCGCAGTGCAACTATTGCTGCTTGATGAGTTTTTAAAACGTGAAATACATTATTATTTTGACAATCTCCCGACAATAAATAAATGCAAAATGAAACCGAGACCTTCCTCAATTAAATAAAACGCAAGCTATAGTGCTGGAGATGACAGGGAAATAAAAACTGTCGCGCCTACCTGGGAAACGAGGAATGCGATGAAAATGCGGGTTCCGAACTCCATGGTCTCAGATCACTGGGAATAACGTTCAAATCAAGGTGCTGGTCGGACCAGCTCTGTTCATAATTCCAGAGTCGCGAGAGTAAAGCCCCTCTGCCGAGCTGCCAACTTCCCAAATAGAACTGCAGCCTCATGAGCAGAGCATTGGATAGGGGCGGGGGGGTCTTTGACGCTCGCATGAACCTGATGCGTTTGTATTGATGCTCAAGTTATAGATTCAGCATCTATGCATTCCTGCCTTTCACCGATGCATTTTCAAACTTTATTTTTGGGTTAAGAAGAAGACAATAACAGTAAAGTGTTTTAAAGAGTGAGGTATCGCATAGTCATGTAGGCTAGTACTTAGTGTAAAAGGTTGTAACTGAATAACTTGACATGCAGTAGCTCCAAAAGGCTTGCTGTATTTTAAGGTGTCTAATATTAGCAGAAAGGAAAATCTGTGTTTTTTAATATAATCTTATATAAAAGCAGACACACACAAAAAAAAAGAATTTAGACAGAGAGTTTAAAATCTTTCATTCATAATTTGACCGTGCTCTAGACAGAATAATCTGCATGTGTTTGACTAATACTGTACACATTTTACACTAGCAGTCATAAGTTTAGACACACCTACCCATTCTTTATTAGTAGTAATTTCCACATTTTAGAAATAGGCTAATGATAAAGGCATCACAACTGTAAAATAACATGACCAGAAGTGTGGAAATTGTGCTAATGACAAACTGGGATGCTTTTTAAACAGTATGTACACTATGTGGGGCACTTGTTTGGGGTGCTTTTCCTTCACTATATGTCTGTCTACAAAACTAATTTCAAACATTTAAGTATATGCCTTTTGGATCAAAATGATTTTGAGATTACAAGAAACATACAAATCTGCAGAATGTGTCCAAACTAATAGTTCCCTGTCTGTCACTCACCTGACGTTGTGTTGATGTAGTGACACTAAGGGTTCGCTCTTGAGAGCCCCAGTCACCTTTGATTTATTCAGAAAAGACCAATGAAAATTGGCGAGAGGAATTTGCATGCCGCTCTCCACCCGGACATACAAGTATAAAAAGATGGCATGCACCACTCATTCAGAATTGTTCTTCGGAGCCAAGCACACATGTGTGTTCGTCCCATCACCTTACTATTGCTGCTGGATTTACGGCACGTATCAGTATCAATGTCGCACGGTCGAGTGTTGTGCTTCCCCTGGGTGTTTCTGTAGCTCAGTTCACAGGAGTAAAAGAGTATATTCAAAAATAGAATATTTTGTGTTACTACGTGTGGCCGTTATCGCTCCCCGTCGAGTGCTTGGGTCGCCAGCACACCGAGGCAGCTTTTGTGGATGGGTCATGTTCTCACTGTGAGAACATGCCAATGAGAACATTGCGGTCACGGCTCTCTTCCTTCTTCATGAAGCAGAGAGGTACAGAGGATTCTTCCCAACCTGGGGAAGATGTGATGTGGAAGAAAGATGTGGATATGGGAGTTTTTCTGCTGACTCAGACCCCCCCCCCCCCCCCCCCCCCCCCCCCCCGGACCTTCATCCCTTAGCACGCGCGTCCTGCGTGGTTGAGTTCACGAGTGAGGCAGGCAGTACACCTCATTGCGGATTTAATGTCTCATTCGGGGCTCGTGAAGAGAATGAGTTGTCGGTTGCAGCTTCAGAGGGTGGGCTCCTACTTTTGGAAGCGGATGAATCTACTGAGCTCCCGCTCTCGGGCGGAACAGCTCAGGATGAAGCGGACACTGAGTTGGCAGCCGTGCTTGCCTGGGCAGCTGCGAACATTGGGCTTAAATGGAACCCTCCACCCTGCCCTGAGCGTTCACGACTGTATGATTGGATTCTGGGCTCAGAGCACGATTCATGGCCGCACCCCTTCCCGGAAGTGCATGAGGAGCTCGCAAAGTCATGGAAGGTGCCTTTCTGATATGTTGAGCTACCCCAGGTAGAGCGTGCCATGGCAGTGCACTTGTGCCTGCAGGGCACAGCCACCTGGAGGAACCGACCAAGGCTCCCTTCCAAGGCATGTAAGTTTTCATCGTCGTTAGTGGCGAAGGCTTACAATGCCGCGTTCAGTCTACCTCCGCACTGCACGCCATGTCCACCCTGCAGGTTCACCAGGCCAAGGTGCTAAAAGATAGGACCGACCCAGGGCTCATGCAGGAATTGCACACTGCAACGACCTCGCTCTACGGGCGTTGAAAGTCACGGCGTGCGCCCTGGGTTTGACGATGTCCACTTTGGTGGTCCAAGAGCAACACCTATGGCTCAACCTTGTGGAGATGCGTAACGGCGACGATGCAGCCATCTCCCAAGGTGGGCTCTTTGGCGACATTGTTGAGGATTTCCCCCATCATTTCTCGAAGATGAAGAAGCAGACGCAGGCCATCAAACACATCCTGCCATAGCACGACTCGGCCACCTATAGGCCTCCGAAGTCCCGCGCGCCATCTGCCTCTCGCCAAGGCCATCCTCCTGCATTGTCAGCCCACTCCCACCCCTGGCCCAGCACAAGGTAAGTACGCTTTCACTCACAACATCATTAGGTGCCCTCAGCGCCTGGCTCACGACGGCCAGGTGCTGAGATACTTTCTGGTCAACGAGCGGGATGCGGGTATCTTGTGTTCCCTTGTTCTCTGTTTCCTTGCGTTTTTACCAAAGTTGCAGAGGCTGCCCTGGACCCTCTATGGGAGAAGGGCATTCACATCCTCAATTATCTCGATGACTGGCAGATCCTAGCTCACTCGCAAGATCTATTGTGTGTGCACAGGGACCTTGTGCTTTAGCACCTCGACCAACTGGAGCTTAAGGTCAACTGGGTAAAGAGCAAGCTCCCACCCTTACCGGGACCAGGGAGGCGCCTTACTTAATTCGCTGGAAGGTCACGATGTGGTCAAGGTCATTTTCTTCACAACAAATACTGTTCAAAACAGCAATAAGCTATCCAGCAAAGTTTGAATTTGTTACAACCATTGTTACAACCAGTTTCTGGCCTTTCCATTCAAAAACACAGTGCATGGTGTTAATAACTTGATGGACAACAACACAACAGTAAAAAAAACTCTCTGTTTACCCTAGTAACCTAAAGTTGCACCAGAAACTTATTTTAAAACATATTTGAGGATTTCTTTCTTCTTCATGTAAATGCATTGCAGTCACTTGTCACATCAAAACATTGTGTTAAAGGGTTTCTGATGGATTTCAGAGAAGTCTGACAGAATATCTATTGAAGTCTGAGATGATGTCTTAGACACTGTCCAAAATAGCCATAGGTAATCAGGAGAACTGAGCATTTCTGCAGATTTCACCATGAAATACAGAAGCCACATCCATGCAGCTCTCTGAAATAGTGTTTTTGGCGTATTTGTTGTATATCTGCAAAAAAATGTGCATACTGTTGCTTTACTCTGGACCCTTCATTTGTTCCGTCTCCATAATATGGTGCAGCTGGACATGAGCTATGAGGAACAGGGATGTACAACTACAAAGTGTACAAAAATCCATCATAATGACCTCTCCCACCATGAGTATAAACAAATATACTTTGATCGATAATCATGATAGTCGCAGTCAAATTGTTCAAAAAGAGGGACTACAGGGGTAGAGAGATTTATATTTGGTGTGGGAAAACAACTTTGATATCAACATGTCTTAGACGCATGTCAAGAGAATTTGAGACTTCCTGTTATGAAAGACAGCCAGGCCAGATGCTCAAAGACAAACACTAAGCTCCAGATCATTGAACTCGAAATCTATAACATCAAGAATGATATGACACCTGAGATCAGACCCAATGTCAGCTTAGTTAACTCTGTAATTGCACATAAAAACACATCTTAGACTCGAGTAGTGGTTCTCAACTGGGTTTGCTGTAGTACCGAGATTTTAGTGGTGACACAACACAGTAAATTTAACAAATTTAATGTAGTCTGGGTTTTCCATAGTCTTTGTTCCTTGTTTTTGATAATGAGGGTATGTCATGCAACCTGCCCATGTTGGCCCTCTGCCTTTTTTGGCTAGTTTTTACAATGTGGCAGTGAAATTTATAAATCAAATCTCTTTATTGTCACTCAACCATATTCACAAGTGCAACACTAGGTGAAAGTCATGGGTTCAGTTCCAAGCAACATAGCAGTATGACAATTACAATAAACATCTGATTTATACACAACAAAGAACCGCAGAATTTGATTTGATGTATGGTCTTAAAGGTCAATAACAAAAGATATGAGAAGTGTTTTGTCCTCCTTTGAAAATGTGATGATCCCATTTATTTTTCTACCCTTATGTATGATTACAAGGTACAGCATGTTGCATTTAGCATTGTTTTTCCCTGCGTCCCATTTTTGGTCATGACCCCACCAGGGATCACTTATCTAGAGTTTTCTCGTGCGACCCCATGTCAACATGCGTGGATGTTGTATTTTGCCTTCACTATACGCAACACATAATTTCATTTCATTTAAACTGACTCAGTTCAGGACACTCTGGGCTGTCAGTAAATGGTTAACCTTTTGACGCACAGAGTCATGTGAAAAAACAGAATGGTGCCGATCACAGTGGAGTTTGTCTTTGGGAGAGACCTAAACAAAACAATATCTGGTAAGAAACCCTAATTAGTTTTAAGTTTTATGTTGAAACCAGTTTGAGTCAAAAGATTAGAGTCTAGTTTCATCCGATATGCCATTTTATTTTTTTTATTTTAATGATTTATTGTGAAACCCCATGCTGCTAAACACAATGTACACTAATGTGAACAAGAACAAGGTTTTCTTTAGAAATCCTATTTTACTCTGCATTTTCGCATTGGTAAATGATTTTTTATTATTATTATTATTATTTTGCTTTCAGAGGATTTATATGGAGTTAAGATGAACATACAGAGCATTTCGAACTGTTCTGAAACCAGTGCAGGCAGACAGCACACTGGAGGTTAAATCACTCACTAAACAGAGAGCAAGGGAGCATCCTACAGTAGCTTTCTTATGAAGCCAAGTGCATTCAATCCAAACTTTCTATCAAAAGTTCAGTTTCAGGCTGCAGATAATGTTTGAACCACTCAACATGTTTGGAAGACATGGGACAACGTAATCAGTACTTAGTTTTAGAATTCATAATGTCTAATTTTATTTTAACATGGTTGGCAGTGATTGGACGATGATGGCAATTACATATATCAGAATTAATTATGTTAATTTCTGATTGGTAATGTGCTTCTGCACTGGCTATCAGTTGTTTGTTTGACAGTTCAAAGAGAGAACATTAACATAATGTTGCCAAACTATGTTGATAACGTAGAAAAAAAATGTGTAACCTAAAAGTCAAATCAAGTCAAATAATTTATATTTGTATAGTAATTTTTTCATTTGTGTCTTTCCCAATACGCATTGTTCTAAAGCAGCTTTACAGAAAATCAGCTGTAATCTCTGTAAAGTCTCAAAAACATGAATAACCAACACTCCTGGAAACATAAAAAATTTCTATGGCTTGGTATTATTTAAAATTTCACAACTTAGTCCTGCTGTACACATAGAGTATGTGGACATAAAATTTAGGAAAACTATTTGCTCTAGATTTTTATTTTTATTTTTTTTGCAAGTTTATTAGGTGGTACTAGATACAAATCAAAAATAGAAATGGAAAATGCATACAGAAGTCATGGTTGGGTCTCAGGAGGGTATACCAAACATTTCCCTTTTAGGCTCAAAGGTCAGATGTCCATTACCATCCCACATTTGAGTTATGTCTGTCATTTCCATTTTAACAAAGATTTATCTTTGAAGCTTTGAAATTATCCCCAATAATTACCTACACCCACACACATATAGAAAGATTTGTGGATATATCTTTTTGGAGTAGATAAAAGGGAGAGATATGATGCGTACCGCCACCTCAGGTGCCATCATCTCTCAACCCCTCAGGGGTGCAGTCAGACTCCCTCTCTCCCTTTCCTCTGTCTGGTTGTGAAAAATGAGGCAAGGAATTGTAGTGATGTTCTGAGGAATTGCTTTCTCAAGACAATGTTGCAGGATTGTTGCGCTATATCTCTTTATCAAATGATCCAAGGGGAAATGGCATTATAGGTGCTGTGGATTTGTCTAAAACGCATTCTGTGTGTTAAAAATGTGAGGGGAAAAAACTTTCCAGTATCTTGGATATTCTCTGAAGAAATAAAGAGGGAGCAAGTGAGGGACTTGCAATTGTAACTGAAAAATTTAGAACAATGTAGCAATGATAATGATTCAAATGTCAAGACAATAGCAAAACGATTAGAGATAACATATCTCCTCTTAGGGAGTGTTATGTACAAATACCCAAGAAATACTCTGCTGATTCAATATCCCACACCTGAGCACACTATGTCTACTTGATAGAAAATGTTCTTGATGGAAACATGCAAAAGGGTGCAACTTAAGCATTTCAAGTCTTCATTTTTCTATCTTCGTAGCTAACAGATCAACAATTTAGTGTACTCAAAGGGCTGTTTCTATACCTAAAACTGTGATTGGAACAAACTCTGAGGAATTTATAGTATATGTTGCACTGGTCATGTGATCCTTACTTAAACTTCTGGTATTAAATGTGAGTAAGAGCACCCAAAAATATTCTTTATTAGGAACATTCCACTCCTTCATCTCTAAAGAGAAATGGGCTTGGAGAGGAAGTATTTGGTAGCAGGGCCAAATTAAATAACAGTTAAGATGTTACTACTGTCCAAGAAAGAGGTAGAGATGAATAATGTAATATTATAAAAGTAGAAAACAAGACAAGAGGAGTAAAGGAAGTGTTTACAATACTGTAAAGTTATGTCCATGAGAGAAAAAGAGGTCAGGGAAGTATAACTCTCTAAGAGAGATGAATAAATTGGCATCATCTCAAGCTATAGTTATGTGTGCTTATACTGTATGTATTGCCATCTAAGAGCTGGAGTCCATGCATTTTTAACACAAGCAGAATCCAAAAATATGCACACTTTTCCTTGTATGTGAATATAAATATCTGTGTGTATGTGTCTGAGAGAGAGATTACTTATGTGCAAATTAATACAAGGTCAAGGGTTTAATTACCATTGAACACTCATTCTGATTTAAAGTCGCTTTGGATAAAAGTGTCTGTCAAATTCATACATTTAAATGCCACCAAATGTGCTCAAATGCATCTCATCTTTCTTTACTGCACATAACTGCCAAACAAAATCCAAGGTCTGATTTCATTGTATTATAATGCAGATTAACATCCTCTGACAATCATTTAACTGGTCTAGTTCTGCCTTCATATGAATTGATAACAACAGGTAAATCAATTTGATTTACTTTCATAGTGGCTTTCCATCCATTCTGCTCATTGTGTTGTGATTTGTAGTGAGTTGAGGTCATTGAGATATAGATAATAAAATCAATGTCCAGGTGGAGAAATACCACCAGTGTCCCGAGAGAGCTGAAACTTAACTAAACAACTAAATGAAAATGTCTATCTGTGTGTTTCCCAATTATTTACATAAACTGATTAATACCTTTGCCAGAACAATAACAAGGCAACATAGCAGACACAAGCAATGTAAGGGGGGGGAAAGGCAAAGTGCAATAACAAGAGTTGTATATGTAAATGCAGTTCTGTGAGTTCTGGATGACCACCAGAAGCTGTGATTCACACTCTATATTATGTCTGTTCGCTCATACTCTGATCAACTCTAATATCAACAAAGTCACCTCGTGATCCAAGATGACATGTGGTCCTCCCCTATTTAAATCTGTGTCTTCCAGCAAACTGTCCCTACAGAATCTTCTCTCCCAGACTCTGAGTGACAGAGAACTCTGCAGACCTATGTGTTCTGGATGACCGCCAGTTACATAGATAACTTTCATTCTGTTTTGTTCTTACTGACCACCAGAAGCAGTGCTTCACACTGGATTATTTATAACAACAAGGTAATGAAGAAGCCATGCTTACACCTAAGAGGAAGTTGAAGGCCCCGATAGAACGGCTGTCTCAATAGCGCCACAGGCACATGAACACATATCACATGAACCCTGTAATATCAGTAAAAAGTATCTGTTGATGGCCAGTTAGATTCCATAAAAATGTCACCTAGATGGACACCATTCAGTGTTTCTCAAGACGCATACCTCTAGTCGAGTGGCATTTTATACCAATTGGTAACTGATGATTGTTGACCATGTAAGCTTGATCAGCTCCAACACGTGCGACAACCTCTGTTTCAAAAGTTTCAGACCCTTTTTTAAACCCAATGTAGCAGAGAAAGAGTTGGTCTGATTGCCACAAGCTTTCTGTGGCCCTAAGATGGCTACAAAGGGCTTGCACTGGGCATAATAGTTCACCTTGACTGTTCTCCTGTGTATTTGACATAGGAGGGTTAAACACTGCCTACTGCCTGATTCCTGAATAAGGTCAATAGCCTTTTGGGGAGGAATGACGGGTTGGGCCACATTGTCACTACTGAGCCATCTGCATACCAGCACATGCAAGATGCATTAACTAACAACTGACAGCTCACTTGCACGCTTAGCTGAAGTAATAGCTAGGAGAATGCAGTCTTCAATGAAAGCCACTTCAGATTACTCTGCTCCATTCAAAAGTGTGCCATTTAAGTGATCTTAAAACCAGATTCAGATGCCATGAGGGCACCCGAATGGTCAGTGGGGGCCGCAGTCATTGAGCATCTCCAAGAAAACAAGTAAATAAAATGTGGGACCCCAATGTTTGAATATTTCCCTTAATGTGCAGTGCCGTAATTCCAGCCACGTACAGTATACTCTTAGGTTAGAGGCTGCCTTATTGGTTTATAGCAGGGACAGCAGTAAACATAATACAAGGGGTAAGGTGTAGTACTCTGAGACCATTGCTCGTTCCCCACACTAATCAGAGAACAGATTCCACCGATAAGCGTAGACACTCCTGGTGGAGGGTGCTCAACAGTTCAAGACTGTATTTTGCACATCTTACTCACAAGCTCTCAACAGTGATTCTGGCTCCTCAGAGGCCAAACACAGAGCTGCAGGTGGTCTAGCTCCGGGTGCCAAATCTGCCCATCTAACTGGTGAAGGAGATCCTGCCTCCCGGGAAGGCTCTAGGGTTCCACCTCAAGGAGCTTGTACAATACTGAAAACCATGACCTCCTGGGCCAATTCAGTGCCACTAGGAGCAGCCTGTGGTGCCCTATGAAGAGTCTTCAGGATTAAGGGGGTCAGAGGAAAGGCATAAAATAATAGGTCTGGCCAGGCATGCGCTAGTTCAGGGGTTCTCATCGGGGATGTTACTGTACACTAGGGGGCATTCAAACGATGCCAGGGAGCGCTGAGAGTAAATTAGTAGAGAGGGGGGCATTAGGTTACATATGGGAGTCGTTTATCAGTCATAATAACCAATTATATTGTCAAAGTTCCTCATTGCATTAAAAACTTATCTAGACTTGGACAATAACAGTTGGTTCTCAATTATACGAGCTGGTACACATTTGTACCACGGTTCCGCTGATTTTAAAATCTAGTGACGCATCTGAAGTATCTGGTTTAGCGGCGTCAAATACACAGGTGGAGGCAAAAACTCGGTTAATGCACCTATATGTCTCTGTAGATGGATACGGCTCAATAGACAGAGCAGTGTGAGTGCAAAACTCTTAAAACTCAAGCTCTTTAACTCGCAGCTTTGCAAGGATCAATGAGAAACAAGGCAAAAGAAGCAAAAACCATATGAATTCGGCAAAGAATTCTACATCACCAACCTTGAATTTACTATAATATCACTAACTGTACTTTAGGCAGAAATAGATTGATAATAAATATTATCATTATCATATTATCAGCTCTATTAAATTTGTCATAATCAACATCAGAGGAGTGAGGTAACATAAATGTAATACATTTTTGTTACAACTTATAAATATAGATATTTTGTATTTATTGTTTTTACATGTGTTTAGAGTAGGTCTACAGTTTATAATAACAATTTATAGTTTTATAGAAATTATGTTATATATCTTACCATGAAGAAGATATATGCTTCCATGTGTTTACTATGGTCTTGTTACAAATATCCTTGTTAAAACTATAAAAATAAATAATGAATAAATTAAACTTTTTAAAAAGTCAAATGTAAAATATATTAACAATATCACTTTTATTATTAGTTTCTGTCTTCGTATTTTTATTTTATATACCCCAGATATAGCCATCTGCTTGAATTCAAGAAATGCAAGGCATGGTCTCACATTCATGATGCGTAAGCCTGCTAAATTTATTAATACAAGTTTAAAATTATGCAATGCATCGAAGCTGCATTGAGCAAATTAAGCAAATAACACAAATATTGAGTTTTGTGTTTTATGTTTTTTTCTTTCTTTTTTTTTCAACATAATCTCTGCTTTCAAATTATGTCACATAATTGTGGTAAGGGAATGAAGTAGGTGGACATTCATCAAAAAAAGTTTGAAAACCACTGTGCTAGTGCTTTCTGACCCAGAGGGCTGGATTCCTCTGTCAGAGAGAACTAGGGGAGGCATTGGGTCGAGGACGGCATGGCGAAGAGGTCCACCTCCGCTCTGTCAAATCATTGCCATATCAGTGGTCTCCATTCTCCTGGGGGATGTCTGTGGCGAGACAAAAAATCTGCTACTATGTTTGACAAACCAAGGAAAGGCCCAGGTCAGGAGGTACTGTGCCCTCCAAAGGCATTGGTTGGACCTGATGCCACCCTGATTGTTGATGTAATAAACCACTGATGTGTTGTATGTCCTGATAAGGACATGCCTGCCCTCTAAGGCTGATCCAAAGTACCTCAATGCTAGTAGTTCTGCTCGTAGCTCCAAAGTATTTATACTATAAGAGGCTTGCTGGGGATTCCAGTATCACCTGACCTTCCTGTTTTGACAGACCTCCCCCCAGCCGGTAAGTGAAGCGTCGGTTTGAATTACCTCCCAGTGAGAGAGAATCATGCCCAGGGCCACACCCTTGGTCAGGTATACCCTCCTCCTCCATGTTTTCAAGGTAAGGAGGCACCATGCAATTTAAGATGTGTGTGTGTGTGTGTGTGTGTGTGTGTGTGTGTGTGTGTGTGTGTGTGTGTGTGTATACCTGCATTAGGTCAGTTAGGATCACTACTTTATTTAAAAAAATGTGAAATGTCAGAATAATAGTAGAGAGAATTATATATTTAAGCTTATAATATTTTTATCACATTCCCAGTAGGTCAGAAATTTACAAACACTTTGTTAGTATTTGGTAGCATTGCCTATAAATTGTTTAACTTGGGTAAAATTTTTTGGGTAGTCTTCCCAAATTTTGGCCCATTCCTCCAGAAAGAACTGGTATAACTGGTATAAAAAAGTCAGGTTTGTAGGCCTCAGGATTTTTCAGTTCATCCCATACATTTTCTATTGGATTTAGGTCAGGGCTTTGTGATGGCCACTCCAGTACCTTGACATTGTTGTCCTTAAGCCATTTTGCCACAAACTTGGATGTATGCTTGGGGTCATTTGGAAGACCCATTTGCGACTCAGCTTTAACTTCCTGGTTGAAGTATTGAGATGTTGCTTCAACATATCCACATAATTTTCCTTCCTCATGATGCCATGTATTTTGTGAAGTACACCAGACCGTCCTGCAGCAAAGCACCCCCAAAACATCATGCTGCCTCCCCATGATACTCGGTTGGGATGGTGATCTTCGGCTTGCAAGCCTCACCCTTTTCCTCCAAACATATCAATGGTCATTATGGACAAACAGTTACATATTTGTTTCATCAGACAAGAGGACATTTCTCCAAAAAGTAAGATATTTGTCCCCATGTGCATTTGCAAACTGTAGTCTGGCTTATTTATGGTTGTTTTGGAGCAATGTATTCTTCCTTTTTGAGCAGCCTTTCAGGTTGTGTCGATGTGGGACTCGTTTTAATGTGGATATAGATACTTGTTAACCTGTTTCCTCCAGTATCTTCACAAGGTCCTTTGCTGTTGTTCTGAGATTGATTTGCACTTCTAGGAGACATAATGCACCTTCCTGAGTGGTATGATGGCTGCATGGTCCCATGGTGTTTATACTTGCGTACTATTGTTTGTACAGATGAACGTGGTACCTTAAGGCATTTTTAAATGGCTCCCAAGGATGAACCAGACTTGTGGAGATCCACAATTTTTTATTCTGAGGTCTTGGCTGATTTATTTTGATTTTCCAATGATGTCAAACAAAGAGGCACTGAGTTTGAAGGTAGGCCTTAAAATACATCCACAGGTACACACAGAAGCCAATTGGCTAATAGTCTAAAGGCTTGACATAATTTTTTGGAATTTCCAAACTGCTTAAAGGTACAAATAACTTATGTAAGTGAATGTAAACTTCTGACCCGATGGAACTGTGATTTCATCAATTAAATGTGAAACAATCTGTCTGTAAACAATTGTTGGCAAAATTACTTGTGTCATGCATAAAGTAGATGTCCTAAACGACTTGACAAAAACTATAGTTTGCTACTATTCAGTCTGTGGAGTGGTTAACATTTTTTTATGAGTTTCAATATCTTCAACTTAAGTGTATGTGAACTTCTGAATTCATATATATATATATATATATATATATATATATATATATATATATATATATATATATATATATATACGGTTACTAACTTGGCTTCCCCATCTGCTGTATCAACAACAGGTGAGTTGTTTCAAATTAAATCATCTTGCAATCCACAGCAGCCTTTGGAGGACGCATTGTTGCACGACTTCAACAAAATCTTTGTTACGAGGCTGTGAAGAACAGAATCCAAAGTTTTTTTTGTGAAAATCCCTGAAAAGCATCACCAAGTACAAGACACCACCCCTTCCCTCTGAAGAGAATCAACAAATGGCTAATGACCTGAATGTGTTTTACTGCAGGTTTGAAAAGCCCAGTCTCACACCCCTATCCCGCTCTGATCTTCACTTCACACACACACCAACACCTCCAGGAACTCCCTCCTCCCACCTCCTGCTACTCAACCTGCACTTATGGTCTGTGAGGAGGATGTGTGCCAGGTCTTTCAGAAACAAAAGACTAGGAAAGCTTAAGGCCCAGATGGTGTTCACCTGCCTTTCTGAAATTCTTCACACAGATCTTTAATAGATCAGCAGTGTGAAGTCCCCTGCTGCTTTAAACACTCCACCATCATTCCGGAACCCCCCCCCAAAAAAACAATCACATGACATAATAACTACAGACCTGTTGCACTCACATCTGTGGTCATGAAGACGATTGTGAGACTGGTTTTGGCCTACCTGAAGGACATCACTGGGCCTCTGCTAGATCCCCTTCAGTTTGCTTACTGAGCAAACCGGTCTGTGAATGATGCTGTCAACATGGGACTGCATTTAATCCTGCAACACCTCGATAGACCTGGGATTTAGGCAAGGACCCTATTTGTGGACTTCAGTTTAGCCTACAATACCATCATGCCTGATCTTCAATCAGCCAATCTGACACAGCTCTACATCCTCACCCTAATCTGTCAATGGATCAGTGCTTTCTGACAGATAGGCAGCATCTAGTGAGACTGGGGAAACTCATATCCGAGACCCTCACTATTAGCACTGGTGCTCCTCAGAGATGTGTCTCTCTGCACTGCTCTTCTCCCTGTACATGAATTACTGCAATGCAAAAGACCCCTCTGTCAAGCTCCTGAAGTTTGCAGATGACACCACAGATGGGAGGTTGAATAGCTGGCTGTCTGGTGCAGTCACAACAGCCTTGAGCTGAACATGATCTAAACAAAGGAGATGTTTAGATCCCCAGCATCCTGAACTGCATGAATGACTCCTGTGGAGTCATTCATGTTCCTGGGCACTACCATCAATTTCAACCTGCCACAGGAGCTACTGACACATTTCTACTCGGCCATCATTGAGTCTGTCCTGTGTACATCTATACATTTCTGGTTTGGTTCATCCACCAAATCAGACAGAAGGAAACTGCTGAGAGGATTATTGGTTCCCCCTGCCCACCCTCCAAGACCTGTACTTCTCCAGAGTGAGAAAACGTGCAGGTAGAATTAATCTGGCCCCCACACACCCTGCTCACTCCCTCTTTGAACTGTTGCCCTCTGGCTGTCGTTACAGAGCACTGAGTGCTAGGACATCCAGGCACAAGAACAGTTATTACCCTCAGGCCATTTTCCACATGAACAATTAAACTGCCTTCAGGACTTCCCTTAAGTGCAATAATGTAAATAAATATAGAATGTACAAATGTAATTTGCATATTTAATTCAATAACATTACCACTTGCACATTTACACATGCCATTCTATGTTATATGTCCTATTATTTGTATGTTTATTTATACTCTTTACCTGGTTTTATATTATGTGTCTCCCTGTAATGTTCTGTGAGCATTTTTTTTTCTCCTATAACCCAAAAAAAATACATGAGAACACTTGGCAAAAATCTAATTCTGATTCTGTTAATATCCAGTGTGAATCACTGCCTCTGGCGGTCAGTAAGAATGAAATAGAACTATGACAACAATGACAATAGCCCTATTTGGATGGGATTAGATTTATATAGGAACATGGGGTTGTGTAATAAATACCATGGCTTGTCAGTAAATGTAATTCTGTGTGAATCGGTCATGCAAATTCACAGTGACTGTAACAAAGCTGAAGCTGAAAAAGTTGCTTTTGATTGTCAAGCCAAATGTATTGTACATATGCACATGGTAATGCAGAGATTAAATACATTAAATCATTTTTGTGCCTTAAAACCACATCAAATGATTTGACAGGCACTTCAGTGTGCCTTTGTATTACCTAAAGCAAATGTAAGAACTACAGTTTGCCCATGTTTTGGTGTGGATTTTGTAGTTATTTTCACACTCTGGTTTCTCAGAATTTAAGCATAGGTGAGCCAAACCTATTTGTCACAGGACAGCTGAGCATAGACAGAACATCTGATTTTCATCATAACTCAGTTTTGACAACATGTGTACTTAATTTATTTAGTCAATATTCATGTTTGTAGTACAATACATGGTTCTTCTACCTCTGACTATCCAAAGCATGCCCAACAAATTAATATATACCAGCTGGACAGAATCCATAAGCTCATTTGCACAAGATTCTGAATGCATGTTTCTCTTGAAAATGCCGTTACACATAATGGACACTAGGTGAGGCAAAAGCTTCCTTCTAAGCAGGTACAGGATAGTGCATCCAGAGAAATTGACCTCTCTCTCTATCTCTCTGGCCAGGCAAGAAGCTTTTGTCCTCTGAAGTAAGGAGGTAATATACTACCAGAGAGGTGGAGTTTGGCCAGGGGAAGCTCCCATGTGCCAGCACTTTAGCAGCAGATTGATGTTCCCTCCATCTGATGCTTTATTGCAGCATTTACTCTCTTATGTCTCTGCATTTTCTCCAAAGCAACAAGCATTTCTTTCTAAGTGGCTCTAACATTTTTACCACATGCTTTATTTATTAATTTACTTTCAGGTATCCTCATGAAAGCAAAAGTTAAGGTGTTGTCAAACATGTTAAGTAAACATTTTGTTTTCAGGAAGTGGTATGAAAGTATTCAAAGGCTCCAGAAAAACCTATAGGAAAGACAAATAACATTAGATCTTTAGTATCTCCTAGACTTTTGAAGTCTTGCTTCTCCGACTTTTCTTCTGAGAAAAAATCCAAGTTCTCTAGTGTCTCTAGTTCTTTAATCTAATATTTTTCCAAGACCAAATTATTTGAGCTATGCTATCCACTAAGCTTGGAATCAATGTCATTTTCACTTATCGATAATCTGAAGATTTTCCAGATGATTATCGATATATATTGAGATTATTATATATATATATATATATATATATATATATATATATATATATATATATATATATAGGGCTGCTTGTTGTGCAATATTCTTTGCCTTTTCAAAAATATTTCTCTACACAACTTTGGTAATGTGTAAGAAGAATGTTTAATTAAAGTGGGTCACGCACTGGAAGCATCTTGCGGATGATATAGTGAGTGCATTCTAAAATTAAAAACAATTATTTTCTATGAAGGTACGCACACACTGTGGGCTTGCCCACTCCAGAGGCTGTTAAAAATTCTCCAGCGCCACAGAGCTCAACTCATACATACACTGGCGGCCAAAATTTTGAATAATTTACAGATTTTGCTCTTTTGGAAAGAAATCGTCATGGTTACTGTTGTAACCTCCATTCCCCGATGGAAGGAACGATAAGTTGTGTCGATTGTAGTGACACAAGGGGCCTCTTCTGAGAGCCTTGCGTACCTCTAAACTTGAGAAAAGGCCAATGTCAAGTTGGCAGACAGAATTTGCATGCCCCACCCCCGGACATATGGGTATAAAGGGGAGCGAATGTCAGAATATACGGTTAGTATACACGGATAGAGAATACGGTTACAGTGCATTACAGTGGTAGGAATAATGACCTGGCAAGGGGAACACAACGCCTCGTTCCTTCCATCGGGGAACGGAGGTTACAACAGTAACCATGACGTTCCCCTTCTGTCACTCACTCGACGTTGTGTTGATTTTAGTGACACATGGGGTCCCACTTCAAAACGCCATGCACTAACCGTGTTAATGTGACTGCCGAGCCAGGTGCAAGCAGGATGCTGCATGCTAGAAGAAGAAGGGTCAGCTGCATATAACCCTCCCCAACGCCCCCACTAAAAGGTGTCATATACCGCTCTTAGTTTCCCAGCTTACTGGCTAACCTGGGAGAGAAGGCACACTTGATCAGCTTGGTGAATGGCGCGAGGTGCAAGCCCCGCAGGTGGCGTACGCACCCAGTCTCCTCTTGCTCCTGAGATGGCACACCCAGGAAGCAAGATGTTTGCTATGGAGCTGGTAGCAAGACCACTCCGTCCCCTGGTGGAGTGCCGGGAGGGGAATCCTCAGTTCTCCCTTTTTCTTTCGCCGCACCCCCTTTGGGCTTCAGTACCCAAATTATCAATAAAAGAGCAATTCCCTCACTTCCTGGGTCATCAGACCGGTGCGCACCATTCTCACGGCACCCCTGCACCAAAACCTTGCACTCTCTCTCTCTCTCTCTCTCTCTCTCTCTCTCTCTCTCTCTCTCTCTCTCTCTCTCTCTCTCGTGCGTGCATTTATTGTGTGGACTAGAAGAACTGAGTTGTGAATAGCAGATTTTTCACTCACCTCTTTCTAACTCTCAAGGGGCTGTCACCACTGAGAAGAACATCTTGACTAGACCAAGGAAAATTTAAGAATTTGTCAATTTGCCATTTAATTATTTATTCAACCTGTAAAATGTTTTTGTATAATTACAAGTGTAATTATACTTTAGTAATTGTAAAGGATTTAAGGGAATAACCGGCTGGACAATATAAATAATATTTTAATGATAAACTTAAAACAAAGGACAAACACACACATGACTGACACGTCCATAAATGATCTCTCTCTCTCTTCGCACCACCGTCTGCCATCGGCCTTTATCCCTCTCGGAAGCTCACGACCCGGCCCCGCCCTCCGCCCTGCCACAGTAATATTTGCATGTCTACAAGTGTACTAAGAGAATTTAGCAGTGTTTAAGCATTATAAGTGTTTTCTCCACATATCAAAACAAATCATATCTTTCATTTTGTAAACTGCTGTGCATGACTACAAAAAAAAAAACAACAATATGGCCCAAAAATTATTCGAAGTTCAATTACATCCTGATGACACTCTAATGTCATAAGTTACTTTTACTCATAATTTATCTAGCCCCTTTATCTTGTTCAATTCAAGATTGCTTAACTAAAAGAACGACAAGCTGTCTCCTCTCGCTCAGTCGGTCAGCATATCCTGATCTATGCTCATCCTGCACTCGACCCTGCTGAAGCACCCCTAAATAGTATCTAGCACCGCTTGTGTTTTAATGATTTGTATTTATTCATTAATATTGTGACCTTAACTGAAGTTAATGTAAAGAGATGGCTTCAGTTTGACCCTGAAAGGGATTGAGGAAGATGGAAGCGGTTGAGGAGAAAAGAAGGGCAGGACACTTTAAACTTACTTGTTTAGGACAATTCTGGCTAGACTCTCTCTCACACACACACACACACACACACTCCCTCTCTCTCTCTCTCTCTCTCTCTCTCTCTCTCTCTCTTTCTCACACACACACACACACACACACACACACACACACAAAGAGAGAGAGAAACCAATGCAGCTATTAGGGTTGACAATAAAATAACTACTGTGATCATACAATTGTATTGTTTTTTAAATGTTGTTTGATCCCTTAAATATGTTTAGAATTTGCATGTATATTGCATTAATGCAAGACTTTCCTTTAGACTATGCTGCAATTACATTACTGTGATAATTGGAAAACATTTAATTAATTGCAGTTTACCTGTTTCAAGTGTTAATTTTATTTATTTTAGTTCAATTTAGTTGGCATATTTTACATTAATTAAGATAATTGTACATGTTTTGTGTATGTGCACTGAACAAAATAAACACAAAATTAACAAAATTGTAATTTGTCTAAAGGACCTGATTTTTTATATATAAATATAAAAACTTTTCATGCAATAGTTGTTTTGTGGTTTAATCTACATGGGATATTATGGCTGAGAAGAGATTCTGTGCTAAAAATGTGTTAGATGAGGGGTGTGGCTCGGTTATGGGGTTTCTGGTTAATGTCATGGTTACTGTTGTAACCTCTGTTCCCTGATGGAAGGAACGAGACATTGTGTCGATGTAGTGACACTAAGGGTTGCTCTTGAGAGCCCCGAACATCTCCCATTCTTTGAGAAAAGGCCAATGTGAATTGGCGAGTGGAATTTGCCCGTGGACATATGTGTATAAAAGAAGCTGGAATGCAATTCCATTCAGGTTATGTGCTGAGGAGCTGAGACAAGGTCCAGCCATTTCATCGGCTAGTACAGTGTTGTGGCAAGAGGGACACAATGTCTCATTCCCTCCATCATGGAATGGAGGTTACAACAGTAACCATGACGTTCCCCTTCTGTCACTCGCTCGGCATTGTGTTGATGTAGTGACACTAGGGGTCCCTCTAGAAAAACGCCACAACAGCTGAACCGTGTTACGTGAACTGCTGATGCAGGTGCAAGCAGGTGCATGTAACCTCCCCCAACACCCCAAAAGACGTCATGTAGTTCCCCATATCACTGTGGGGGGGGGGAGCGACGTAACTAGCATGGGAGCAGGCCGCACCAGCCGAGAAAAGAGATGCTCTGAACCGGGGAGAGCTTGCTCGTGAGAGGTGTGCGAAGGTGGGGCCCTGAAGTCTGTTTCAGGCATCGAAAGGTGCCCTCCATGACCTCATCAGATTGTCATGCATCTCTGGGAAGAAAGGGACCGGGGGAGGGGGTGTGTGGCAGTGAGCGGCGCCCTGAACTGAGGAACCAATCACCAGCCCGTGAGCACTCAGGGGAGGGTGGAGGGGGAAGAAAAGCCACGACTGCAATGTTGCCATGGTCATATTCTTGCAATGAGTATATGAACCATCCACAAATGCTGCCTCAGTGTGATCACTGCCCAGACAAGTGAGGCAGCACCCATGGCCGTTGAAAGCGGAAAGATAATGACCGCATACAGAAATCACACAAAGATGGAAAGGCATCTTTATAAAGACGTGTCTTTAAAAAGACGTTCGATGTCAATGTGTGTGCTCTAATAGAGAAAATATACTCTTTAGCAGGAATATACACTCTTTTAGCGCTGTCGAAGCGCCCAGGGGCAAAATCTGCTCTCGACGTGCAGAAGGAGAGAAAGCCGCTGGAAATGCAGTGTATATCCGCTTACGCTTCTTAAGAGGGGAATGGAACAGCAGTAGTATTCAGCTCGCTGATAGTACAACCGCTCAACTTTGAAGAAAAAATCTGAGTGGAATTGCATTCCAGCTCCTTTTATACCGTATGTTCGGGGGAGTGGCATGCAAATTCCACTTGCCTATTCTCATTGGCCATTTCTCAAAGAATGGGTGGTGTGCAGGGCTCTCAAGAGCGACCCCTAGTGTCACTACATCGACACAATATCAAGTGAGTGACAGAAGGGGCTAGGCTGGTGTTGATATGGTATACATAAGGCTGAGATCCAGTACTTATATTATACATGTTCTGGCCCAGTGCAGGGCCTGTTATGGGCTACTGATGAGCTGAGATTTGGGCCAGTTATTGGCCATGCGGGGCCCTTGAGTGAAAATCTGGATCTGGAATCCAAATCCTCTAGTGGATCATCTCCACTAGAGTGCCATAATTTATTGCTGTATGTGGGCCGAGGGAAAATTGATTATATGGGCCAGAGCTGGGCAAGACAAAATTGCTCTGTGGGCATAATCAAGCTTGGACTCTGTTTAATATCTGTGTTGTATTTAGTTACATTTGTGATTCAAATACATCAAGTGATTCTCAATTCAGTAAATAGCTGTCTTTGTGTGTGCCCCCTTGCAAACATGTAGTTTAGCTAGTAGCACCTCATATGACCCAATGCAAGCAATATCTTGGCCTCTGCAGATTGTACATGACAAAAAACTTGTCATTTACATTTGATGGCATGTTTTCTGTATATCTGATTGTTGATTAAATTTTTTTTTTTGCTTACTTTTAGATTCCATATATTCCAAGCTTTAGACTTTCAACCTTGGACTACCTGAGGTGAACTTCAGAAAAGGGTTAATCTTACATGAGAGAATCTCAATCTCCACTAAATATATCCCAAAAATTTCCAAATAATTCATGGGAAGTTTCTGGTAGATGCAAAAGCTCAGCACAGGTTCTGTCTGGACATAATTTACAGGCACTGATTCATCAATTGAAGCAAGTGGCCTCATGGCCACTGAGCTTCAAAACATACCCTGATTACCATAAACTATTGTTATAGCAAAGAATAAATTAGTCTGATAACTATAAAGCATTCTTATTAGACATGATAAATGAATCTGCCCTGTGTCAATTAAATATCTACTCAACTGATTTGCCCTCTGGGCCTATAGTAAATACATCATCTTGTATTGTGGATAAACAAATACACAAACATATTAGAGGCACATAAATGTTGCAAATGCAAACAGCCATAAACAAAATGGAAAAGTCATCTTTCCACTTTCAGCTTTTCAATAGGGGGGGTCCTGTCTGGATAATTTTATCATAGGAAAAACTATTTATCATAGTTAATTTTCTCAATCCAAACTACTGAAAGCAAATGTTTTCATTCACTGAAGTGACTTTCATTAAAGATGCTCTGGCGGTGTTATCTATTTTTGCCTCCTTGCCAACAGCTTTTTTTAATGTAATGTGACAGATTAAACATGGAGTTAAATCAAACACACTGTGGATACACAAGCTCTCCCATGTCTTTTTATAAGAGCACTTACACACTAGACAAAGCCCTTACCAAGTTTTGGACAAAAGAATTCCTAAGATCCATTTTGAGGGTGTGGAACAACTGTACAACTGGTCCCGCCTCTCTAAAATACTCATTAGACAACAGATGCCTAAGTCAGCGTGAATTGTTGCTGAAACACTGAAAGTTAACATTTCTGAACTTTTAGGGTGCCTATAGTCTAAACTGCAAAAAAATCCTATTCACAATTTATATTTTTGTCTTATTTTCCTGTAAAAATATAGAAACATGCTTAAAGCTAGAAAAATTGCCAATGAGGTAAGAACAATAACCTTAATATAAAAGGAAAATAGGTTAATCTTTTTTGCGCTGTTGCTGAATATTATTTTATTTATTTTTATTTATTTTCACATTTAAATTAAATTTTGGGTGGATTTCTCTAAAAATAATACAGCAAATTGGACTTGTTAAAGCACAAATGGATCGGCCTCCGGTGCCTATGCTAGAGTACGTTTCAGCAAGACTTTTGGTTACATGGCTGAACCTCACATTAGTGAAGAACACTTAGGTTTTTCTTTTACATCTTTTCAGTGCTCCATCCCCATTGAACTAAACTGATTTACATAAACTTTAGTGTGTAGACACCCAAACACACACACAAACAATCACACATGCCAAGGTTGAGTGTTGCAAATCTGGTCGAAATGGAGGCCAGCTCATCCCTCAAGTGGGGGTTAAATTAGAGCAAGATATGGAGCACCCAATTAAACCCTTAAAAATTCACAGCCAGATGCTCTTGCTTTCTCAAAACAAGTGTATTCTCAAAAAAGAGGCAGATGAGAAATGTTTAATTGTTGCAGATGGTGAAGGACACAGCAGAACTGTGAAGAGCCACTGATACAGTATCTCAATGGTTGTTTATGATGCAACAAGAGAATATAATTGATATGGATTTTACTGTCTGATTCCTGAAAGGTCACAATGACCCCCAACACATATACTTTATTTTAGTATTATTATTCCAATTCATTCTTGATGCAGCATACCCATGGGTAACCTTCGCAATGTTCCACAATCAAGATCTCAAATGCCGGATAACCTTCTGTATGATTATTGTCTGTTATTTGTCTATTTAAATTACCTGTTTCAAGAGCCACCCAATTGAGCTGCCACTCAAGAGACTAATTTTCTATATTTACTGATGAGTTCCCATCACAAAAAACACCTCTTCATGAGTTACTGAGAACAGCACATTCAGCAAAGAGTACAGCATCTATTTGGAAATGAAAAAGCCTAAACTAATGTTGAAAATAGCCACATCAATGCATCACTGCATATGGAGCCCATTTAAACTACTAAAGAACGAAACCCTCCAGCGTGACACTAGATTTGAAAATTGAATGTACTGCAAAAGAGACTCACTTTTGTTATCGCTTTGATCCCTTATGCATTAATGCACAAACTCTGTATTGATTCATTCGCCATAGCTCATATTCAAATATTTAGCCATTTGAAATCGAAAAAAACGATTTGGTGCAGATAAGAGCTTAGGTCTACCACAACAGTCTGAACCGCTGTGCAGATGAGATCAACCAACCCTATTAGTCAGTCAAACTGTGACTAATTCATTTCTGAGTCAGTACAATCTTTCACTGAAAGCATTTATAGCATCCCTTTTCTGATTCAGTTAAGACTGCATTCAAAGGCTGATTTAGATTGAATAACTGGCTCAATGAACAATTTCAAATGTGTGAAAGTCCTCCAACAGAGAATTATCCATCTCTGAATCTACTTTAATCAGTTTATCCCTGTTAGCACTGATTAGCATGGGAGAGAGCAAAATAAATTCAGGATATACTCACTGAATCAATGCAACTTCTTAAATTTTTAAGAATTATAGACAAGAGAAAATGCTAATAAGGCATAGTGAGAATTCTGCACGGTTTGACCCCCCCAACCCATGCACTTAGACCCCATCCAGACTAGTCAATTTTTTTTTTTTGACATCGCATTGATTTTGCTGTTTATAACACTCATCCACACTAGAATGACGTTTTCCCCAACCCAAAACGTACAATTTAAAAAATGTTCTATAGTACCACATACTTTGAAAAACAATGATGTTAGAAAATGGAAACAAAAACATATTTCAGATTATGGTGTGGATGTGACATAAAGGAAAGGATATGTTTCACTGCGTGTTGTTCTGTTTTGCACACTGTCGAGTGCTTAGCATTTCAAAATATACCCTTTGATCACAAGTCCATATGAGTTAAAAATTCATATTTTAACGTGCCACTAAATGACACTTGTGAGTAATAATGATTTAAAGAGAAAATCTTAGCAATAGTGCACTGCTTTCACTTGAGTAATACAAGTTAGTTTCAGTATTAGATGATTAAAAAATTACAAGTACTGTCATTATAATGTTTCAATAGATTTACTTCACAAATATATGACAATAAACTTTAGATTTGCTTTAGTCTTTCACATAGATTATTTTGGGATAACTATCCTATGGGTGCCAAAGTCAATTTGGGTTGCGTTAGACAAACCTTAATAGATTGGGTCAGAAAAAAAATTGAAAGTAACACCTACTGAAAGGTATGATTAAAACACAGTATTTAGGGACGAATTAAGGTCTTTACATTTCACGCAGTAAGACAGTAACAGCAAACAGAGGGAAAGTTCACTTAGCAGCCCATGTAGTCATTATGCCAGTTTCTACTGTTAGTGCAGTGTCAGTATACAGCACCCAGAATGTCTTGCTTGTCTAGTCATCCTAGATTTAAGGGGTCAATCCTACAGCTCTCTTATTCAGCATCCTATAATAATCTCTGACATCTGCAGTCTCTGGTCAGTAAATCAGGGGGTCAAGGGTTTATGACCAGCACCAGGTCCAAGTTCTAGTTTATGATCAACTTCCAGCGTTAATATGAGTTATGGATCTCAGCATCCAGCCCAGCTGTTCGCTGGATATTTCTCTGCTGTGAATATTTACTCTTCCACTTATCCAGAAAGTAAACAGATGAGACTGTTTTATTTGTGCTATTTAACAGATACTGAGAGAAGACATCAAATATCAGTGAAACAGGGTGAGTCATAGTACACAAAAAAATATATAGAAAGAAATATTCTGTGTATTTGACAGGTATGGAATGACACAGCAAAGGTGTTTAAATACTTATGGTAAACAATTATTAAAATTGTTGTGAGATGGAACCTGTGAATTATTGGGTGTGGATATGACATGTATGAAAAATCAGTATTATACCAGATGGCACAAAGGTTATGTTTGGAACTAGCGTACTGTTAACAGCAAACTGTGCTGTATCCACTAAATTGTCTAATGTGTATATGCCAAATATTTGCTATTTTGCTGAACATTCCCGGTTTAGTATGAGACAAGCACAATCGACTTTGTGGCATAATGATGATTATTAATTTTTTTTATTCATCCCATTTTTTCTTAAAATAAAAAGTAAAAATCTGGGTTACAGTGAGGCATTTGTTATGGAAGTGAATGGGGCCAATCCTTCCAAAAATTAGCCCCATTCACTTCCATTGTAAGTCCCTAATAGTAACATCGATTTTTACTTTTTTTAAAAGAAAAGGAAGGAAATTACTTGTCACAATTAACATTTTTATTAAATAATAAAAAAAGAACAGAAAAAAGAGAGAGTCGAGAAAGATATTGCGGACTAAAAATAAAAAAAGTTGGAGCTAATTTTGAACAGCTCAGATGAATTTATAAATAATTTAGCATTATTTTGTTTGTTTTCATCTGTTTGCTTATTTCCATGGTTAGTATTTGTTTAATTATTAACTTTCAGTTTTCATGCTATGACTTCATGTTATATTAAGAATGTTATTCATTCCCTGTTGGAAGAAAAAAAAATATCTTAAACCATCCAAACATGGTTTGCTGGTCTTATCAAGTTTATATTGATCTAGTTGGTCTCCAAGCATGGCTAACCTGGTGTTCAGCTGGTCTTCCAGCTTGACCAGCTAAAAGGGGCCTAAAAACCCACTAAAACCATCAAACCAAACCAGCCTAATCTGTGGAAACAAGCTTGGTTGGTCTGGAGTATTTTATTTAAACCAAACAAACATTTCATACTGTAGTTCACTTGCTCAGAGAAATGCATTATCCTCAGAGCCATGTGTTTTTGTTTTGCCTATACAGTATTCAAGTGACCTTCAAGCATACATTGACTGTGAATGACTCCATAAAATATGGCCAATCAAAACTCGAATGTAAAGTAAGACGCATTTGATTTATCAGCTGAAGCACTTCAAAAGAATCAATTCAGTAAATAAGATTCAAACAAATACACAAATGTGCAGCAATAGGTGGCATCTGTAAAATCTACTCTGAGTGAATTGAATTGTGTGAAATAACAAAGCAGGCTGGGGAAAAGGTTGAGTGGTTTTGAGGTACAGTGTAAATCACCCAGGTGCCATGTCCCCTTTCACCTCTGCAGATGGGACAATGGCTTTTAATTTACAGGTAACTCCAAATTAAATCAGAGGGGAATGGAGGCCTGGGGCCTCTGACTCCATAAGCTCAATGAACAGAACAAGTGTACAGCCAGGGCCAAAAGACACCTTTCCCACCACAAAGAGAGGGTATACACAGATGAGCCAAAACATTATGACTACTCACAGGTGAAGAGAATAACAATGATCATCTCCTAACAAGGCCACATGTCAAGGTCTGGGTAGATTAGATGGTAAGCAAACAATCAGTTCTCACAGTCAACGTGTTGAATGCATGAGAAATGGACAGGAGTAAAGACCTGAGCGAATTTGACAAGGGCCAAATTGTTCTGGCCAGACGACAGGGTCAGAGGGTCATCTTTGAAATGGCAAGGCTTGTTGTGAGGTGATCCCGGTCAGCATTGGTGAGTACCTACCGACAGTGGTCAGAGGAGGGACAAACCACATTCCAGCAATTGGGTGTTGGGCACTCAAGACTCATCGATGCTTTTGGGCCTCAAGTATTCATATACAAGACAAAGGCAGGCCTAACACAGTTGTAAAGCCTGACTGAGGCCCACAAACACAAAGTCATAAATCTTAATGATAAAAAATGCGCCAAATTCAAACAAAGGGAGTACAAAACAGACTGCAAATCCCAAGAAGCCTTGCTCATTTTACAATTTTCAATTTTAAAGTACTTTATTGCCATGATTGTGTTTTACATACAATATTGCCAAAGCATTAATACACAAAACAGATAATGACAAGCCAAATAATAATAATACAACTGTGTGAAATTCCAAAGCATCGAACGCTCAACTCCTATTGGATGAGGCGCTCAACAGAACGCTCTTCACACATGATGTCATCGGGAGTAGAAATAACTCTGGGGTTCTTCTGAGCATTGCTTCCAGCTTCTTTGCGTGCCGTACGTAGACGCAGCTCATCGCTGCTCTCAGATGAAGCCTCGTTGCACAAGGAAGTAACGTACGATTTGAAACTGTGCCATACAATCTCCATCTTGATTGGACAATCTTCATCCATTTGCCTGCAGAAGCGAAGAAAGAAGATTTCTCTTCCATCTTCAAATGTGTCGATGTCGCTGATTTCTCCTCCATCCAGCAGAGAATCAGCAGCCGTACCACCTGCTGACAGAGTGAGGAAACGGCCTCCCGTCATCACCAGAGCCTCAAGGAACCGAGTCGGAGTCAAACGATGGAAGAACACACATTCTACCTGCGTCATCACGCGGTTCAAGTAAGAAGTTACGTCTGGGCAGAGATGGAATATTATAGTGTGTTATTCTTGTGTATGAAGTTTATTGCTTGTACAGATTACAGACCACCGAGTCCAATCATTGCTGTTAATACTACTTAAGGTATTACTGTAACATACTGTTATCACGAATTAGATTTGCTGTGTTGTAATCCAACCACGTTGGACTGTTGCGTATTTACACCATGGCGGATGAGACCGACACACTGTGTTTATCCATTAAAGGACCAAAGACTGCAGGACGGGTTATGAGTCGTTCACCACTTCTCTGAGTGATAAACCAACAGTTGCCTCTCTCCTATGATTGCGAAACCAGCTTCGGTGCTGCCACTTTATTCTCTCTCTCTCTGTCGTACTAACTGCACACACACGTGACTCCTCACAAACATTTTGCTAGTAGATAGCTTTGTGATAAAGCTCAGCTTTGTCCCCAAGTTATCGTACAAGCGGAGACACATGGTAAACGGACAGACACCATTAACCGGCTTCTCTCCGCCCACATTCGCGGCCATACTCTCTGGCCGGAAAGCTCACGTGACGTATTCTCCACGAGAGTCACGGCTGCCATTTTGTGCGCGTCAATCCACATGTGCACACACACACACACATACATTCCTCATGTGTTATATGTTTATTTTTGGTTACTATATCTAATCATGTCACTGTTTAGTTTGCAGTTGTAAGTCGGACGTTTATTGACTGCATTGTATTGATTATTAATTTATATTACTGCACCAAATATTTTGTTATATTTCAAAGAGAAGTGTTTTGGTTTGGTTTGCATACACATGTCAAAGGCTGGCAAGGGAGGCCAGTGCTCGGATTCAAGCCTTCATTGTTCCCTTTTGAAAATGTATGTTCTCCGGACGTCGATTTTCCTAAGAGAACAATCTAATATTGAGACCGTTATATTGTCCCACACCCGCTCTGACCTTCACTACATACAAACACCAACACCTCCTGCAACCCCCCTCCTCCCCCTCTTGCTACTCAAGATCTGTGAAGATGATGTGTGCCACGTCTTTCGGAAGCAAAAGACGAGGAAGGCTTCAGGCCCAGATGGCAGCTCACCAACATGCCTCTGATCCTGTGCTAACCAACTGACCCCCATCTTCACACAGATCTTCAATAGATCACTGGAGTAGTGTGAAGTCCCATGCAGCTTCAAACGCTCGAGACTTGTGTTGGCCCACCTGAAGGACATCACCAGACCCATTCTAGATCCTCTTCAATTTGCTTATCATACAAACAGGTCTGTGGATGATGCAGTCAACATGGGATTGCATCTTGTCCTGCAGCATCTAGACAGACCAGGGACATATGCAATGATCCTTTTTGTGGATTTCAGTTCAGCTTTCGATACATCATCCCAGCTATTCTCCGGACTAAGTTAAACCAACTCCCATGTCTATCTGTCAGTGTATTATCAGCTTTCTGACGGACAGGCAGCAGCTTGTGAGACAGGGGAAATTCACTTCCAGCACCTGTACAGTCAGTTTTGGTGCCCCCCCAGGGATGTGTGCTCTCCTATTACTCTTCTCCCTCTACACCAATGACTGCACCACCAGGGACTCCTCTGTCAAGCTCCTGAAGTTTGCAGATGACACCACTGTCATCGGCCTCATCCAAGATGACGATGAGTCTGCATACAGAAAGGAGGTTGAACGGCTGGCTCACAGGTGCAGTCATAACAACCTAAAGCTGAACACACTCAAAACGGTGGAGATGATTGTGGACTTTAGGAGGAACACCCCAACACTGACCCCCCTCACCATTCTAAACTGCACTGTGGCAGCAGTGGCGTTATTCAGGTTCCTGGGAAGAACCATATCACAGGACCTAAAGTGGGAGACACACACATTGACTCAGCTGAGGTTGTACTTCCTTCGCCAGCTAAGGAAGTTCAACCTGCCATAGGCACTGTTGATACAGTTCTACTCCGCAGTCATTGAGTCTGCCCTCTGCACTTCAATAACTGTCTGGTTTGGAGCAGCTACGAAATCAGACACTAGAAGAATGCAGAGGACAGTTCGGACTGCTGAGCAGATTAATGATTGCCCCCTGCCCCACTTTCAAGAACTGTAAAAATCACTCTGGATCCCACTCACCCAGCCCATTACCTTTATGAACTGTTGCCTTCTGGCCGATGCTTCAGAGATCTAAACACCAGAACCGTCAGGCACAGGAACAGCTTTTTCCCCTCAGGCTATCCATCTCATAAACAGTTAAAGCTGCCCCATTGAGCAATAATTGTAATGTAATAATAAATGTGCAATACACCATTTAGTCTATTTATATTATCTAACATATCCTCTTCTGCCATTTACATACAAAGAAAAAAAAAACTTTTTGCACTGTACATAACATACTGTATTTTTGTACTTTATATAACGGATTTGTTTTAGATTTGCACTACATGTGTGTTTATATATGAAGGTGTGTGTCTGTATGTATGTACATATATGTATAATTTGTACCTGACAAATTAATGATTTCAGACTGATGAAACTCTTTAAAATGTGTGTAGCGATGTGCAATCACCTATAATTGATAAATCTAATCTTTATTTTTGTATGATTCATCTCATTCTACTAAGAATGGTAACTATAAGGCTTAACTTGGTAACCAGGGGTTTTAATGTTTTGTTACCTACACGTATAACATCCATCAAAAAATGTCATGTTTAGCATTCGCTGGTGTATGAAGAAAAATCTGATGAAAATGTACTGTATCTTGTACCATTCTCGAGATATGAGAGTTCATGTTTAAGTAGGCACTATTTTTGAGCAGCAGATTTGTAAGACTCTGAAACAAACGGTCACAAATCAGCTGTTGGCAAGGACAGCCCAGTCAACCATGTGACTCTGAAAAGTCACTTCTGATTGGCGCAGGACACCCTTTGGGGGATGCGGCCAATTTCAGTTCAAATGGTTCCAAACAGGAAGAACACGCTCTCTTGGCTCTTCTCTTCATCTCTTAACACGCTTCCTCCACGTTTGCTCTTCTGACCACTGCACTGCATCCAGTCGGAAACAGACCACACCATGTGAGGACCCAGGAAGCTCAGGACTCAAAGTCCTGAGGAAACCTCTCACTCTCTGCGGTTCACAAACCCAACTGGAGTCACGGATCCTCCAGATTCCGCTTCAAAGCCAACCTCATCGTTCATACAGTAAATACTTCTCCGATCTTACAGAGTCCAACACATCGACGGAACTAACTTTTGACCAAGAACTTTTGACATAAAGAAAGCCTGGACATACCAAATACATGCAAGTACATCTCCAGTGTGCTGGTGTATTGATTAAATATTTTGAGTAATCCGATAGCAAATTGATGTAGACTCAAATGAGGGTAACTGGTTCTTAAGGCACCGGCGATAGACTCCATAAAGTTCCTTTTCACTGTATTGATCATTTATTTCACCTTCTGTCACTACTCGCTAACCTGTCTCATGTATATAGGTGTTAGATTAGATTTTTGTTTAGAATAGCAATAAAGTTTGTCTGTATTCAAAGATGATTTGACTGTGGTATTTTATGATAGAATAATCTCATCACTGTTTCTAAAAGATTTCGCTTCAACGCTGTAACTGAATACGTGCGATATTATTCTCAGTAAGCCATGAGAATAATATCACTCCAATAATTGAATTAATCATAATTCCCTTTTTAAAGCTAATTCCTTACAATAGAAAGTGTGAGTGTTATTTGAAATCATTATATAACAGTTTCGATGGTGGAGAATTTTATAATGACAGATAATCTAGTTATTTGTCATTTATCTAATTTATAATGGTTGTCAAACACTACTAATAATATTTCATTACATAATAATGTTCATTAAGGACAGTTTACTTTAGTTCATAGCTCACATCTTTCAAGACCCCAAATTCCCTTACTTATTTGGTGTGAGAATGCGGACACTAAATGTTCCCTTCTACACCTATGTGTGATTCTAATCAGTGTTCTATTGATTTTAAATAATTGATATTTATCTATGATAATTATTCATTATCGCAATAATAATATTGCGCTAAGGCAACAAAGGCTATCCTGTATGGTTTGAACAGACAGAAGGTATGATACTTATGGGAGGAATGTGTCACAACACATTGCACCCTGCTGCATTTGGGGTTGCGTAGCCGCTAAAATAATACGAATTATACATTTAAAATATGAATTCATATATACTGTATATACGTTTCTGAGACAGCTGAAGGGTGTGCGACAGTGAGTGAGGAAATATAGACAATTTGAGCAGAAAAACAAAATATTATTAGTATTTCAGCTAGTTTTCAAAACAGCTTTCCCGAATACTCCTTTGGTCACATTTGTCATATTTGAAGCCCTTGAAAAATAGCTGATATGCACAGTTTTCCTGACTAACCACTGGGTTGCCCAATGATAATTCTGATTGCCACTGGTTCCGTTTCCATTAGATGCAATGTAAAACTACCAAAACGAGCGATCCAGAGTGTTGTTCAGTTGTGTAAGTTGGAGTAATAATGAATTCTGGCTCAACTTGTGCAGTTATTGGTTGACATAACAACTTAAATTAGATGATAATATCAGCGAACTGTAGCTAACTTCAGGCCATCACATCATGTAATCTACCCACGCCTTAAACTTTTACAGTTGAGGCACTTTCATCATGACTGATTATCCGCACAGTGGAGCCACATTTTATATTTGAATTTTAATTTTTTTAAATGTAAGTAGATAAACAACACATTTTCCACTAAAAACTGCTGACGCAAAAACACTGGAGACAGGGAAAACGAAAACAGACTTCTGTTGCTTACCTTTCTATAAATAACTAAACTTGGCATTGTACCTACCAATACTCATTAAGTTTTTCCATGTCTTGACTTGGAGACATTCTGCTCTGTACTGTATTTTTGGATTACTCCACTCTCGTGTGTAAATGAATCAAAAATAGTCCTGCACACTAATAGCCAAACATTATAGCCTATATCTACCATCTCTACTGGCTGACACATTTCTACTATCGCACGTATATAACGTCGTACCTTCCAGCCCAAAAATATCAAGCAAAGGCATAAACATTCCTGACAGTGACAGCCAATCTATCTCTGTCTCACTCACTCAGTCTTTCTAAGGGTAGATTTAATAATGCAGGTTGCTGGGGTTTGTGGCCCCTGTCAAACAGCCAACCCTCTCTCTTCCTGCCGTGGAGGGCAGTATAATCTCACCTTTCAAACTTTTGTTATTGCCGCACGTGTCAGGCTGAATTGTGAGCAATGGAGAGATGAAAAAGAGCTACATTTACAAGTGAAATGCAGTTCTAGGGCCTGTGAGCTCCATTCTGATTCAACCGCCCTCCCCCAACCCCATTCTCCTCGCTTTGCATGCCACGTTAGATGCCACATCAGCACATTAAAATCTACCCACAATTCATTTTACTTTTTATTACTGCAAGAAAAGAGGTGTTTCTGCCTGAATTTATGGTGTTTATTCAAATGTTAGAAAATGCTGCTGAATTATGGCTGCCCATGAATTACATGAATTATATAAATTACTGCTAACCTCCCCCCTTCTCCTGTCATATCTATTCAATGCTTCGATGTATGTGTCCTTTCAGAGCTCCGCTCAATGTGCTACGGGATTGCGAGTGTCCAGGGCAGAAGCATTATAAATGAGAAATAAACAATAAACAAATAAACAATTTCTAACCTCATGGTGGCACACAGACTATGGCTAAATTGGGAATAGTATACTAACATACTACTATTACTATTTCTGCAGTATAGACACTCAAAGTCACTCAAAGCACCATTTTGGGTTCCTCCTCTGGATAATCTCCAGAGGGTTCTGCAGGTGTGGCAGAGTCCAGACTCTTTCAGTTCTCTGAGAAACATATTCTTAATTTCTGCAAGAACTCTAAAGAACTCAGTGGTTCTTAAGATGACTCAAATGATTGTCAATGGTTCCTTCAGTAAACCAACAATGAGAGAGAGGCTTAAATGGCTCTTAAAATTTATCTTGAAGTTCCTTGAAGACAAATAATGATTTTATGAAATTAATAATCTATCATTATAGGTATATTCCATGATTTAAAAGTTGCTTAGGAATGACGAATGGCATAGACAATTTACAGGTGAAACTCGAAAAATTAGAATATCGTGCAAAAGTTCATTAATTTCAGTAATTCAACTTAAAAGGTGAAACTAATATATTATATAGACTCATTACAAGCAAAGTAAGATATTTCAAGCCTTTATTTGATATAATTTTTATGATTATGGCTTACAGCTTATGAAAACCCCAAATTCAGAATCTCAGAAAATTAGAATATTACATGAAATCAATAAAAAAAAAGGATTTTAAATACAGAAATGTCGGCCCTCTGAAAAGTATAATCATGCATATGTACTCAGTACTTGGTTTGGGCCCCTTTTGCATTAATTACTGCCTCAATGCGGCGTGGCATGGATGCTATCAGCCTGTGGCACTGCTGAGGTGTTATGGAAGACCAAGATGCTTCAATAGCAGCCTTCAGCTCTTCTGCATTGTTTGGTCTCATGTCTCTCATCTTTCTCTTGGCAATGCCCCATAGATTCTCTATGGGGTTGAGGTCAGGCGAGTTTGCTGGCCAATCAAGCACAGTAATACCATGGTCATTGAACCAGGTTTTGGTACTTTTGGCAGTGTGGGCAGGTGCCAAGTCCTGCTGGAAAATGAAGTCAGCATCTCCATAAAGCTTGTCTGCTGAAGGAAGCATGAAGTGCTCTAAAATGTCCCGGTAGACGGCTGCGTTGACTCTGGACTTAATAAAGCACAGTGGACCAACACCAGCCGATGACATGGCTCCCCAAACCAACACAGACTGTGCAAACTTCACACTGGACTTCAAGCATCTTGGATTGTGTGCCTCTCCATTCTTCCTCCAGATTCTGGGACCTTGGTTTCCAAATGAGATGCAAAATTTGCTCTCAAATTTGGAATTTGAGAGCGCTTGAGACGCTTCTGACGTTGTTTGTTGTTCAGGAGCAGCTTGACAAGAGGAATGCGACATTTGAAGCCCATGTCCAGGACCCGTCTGTGTGTGGTGGTTCTTGATGCAGTAACTCCAGCCTCAGTCCACTCCTTGTGAAACTCCCCCACACATTTGAATGGCCTTTTCCTGACAATCCTCTCCAGGCTACGGTCATCCCTGCTGCTTGTGCACCTTTTTCTTCCACACTTTTCCCTTCCACTTAACTTTCTATTAATGTGCTTTGATACAGCACTTTGAGAACATCCAACTTCTTTTGCAATTACCTTTTGAGGCTTTCCCTCCTTGTGGAGGGTGTCAATGATGGTTTTCTGCACAACTGTCAGGTCAGCAGTCTTCCCCATGATTGTGAATTCAACTGAACCAGACTGAGAGACCATTTAAAGGCTCAGGAACCCTTTGCAAGTGTTTTGGATTAATGAGCTGATTAGAGTGTGACACTTTGAGCCTACAATACTGAACCTTTTCACAATATTCTAATTTTCTGAGATTCTGAATTTGGGGTTTTCATAAGCTGTAAGCCATAATCATAAAAATTATATCAAATAAAGGCTTGAAATATCTTACTTTGCTTGTAATGAGTCTATATAATATATTAGTTTCACCTTTTAAGTTGAATTACTGAAATTAATGAACTTTTGCACGATATTCTAATTTTTCGAGTTTCACCTGTATCAGTCTATGCATATTTGGAACAGTATATATATACACATTTTCTGAATGCACAGAATATCCCAGATGATCTTTAACATTTGCCATAATGTGCAGTATACCTTACAGAATAATATATCCCACAATGCTTTAACTAGTGTTCCAAGTCTGTCGCTCACTTCGAAGTTGTGTCGAATGAAGCGACACTTGGGGTCTTTCTTGAGAGCCTTGCGTACTTCTGAACTTGAGAAAAGGCCAATGAGAAATTGGCAGACAGAATTTGAACGTCCTTTTCAGGACGTGTCTTTATAAAAATGCCCTTCAGACCCTGTGTAGTTCCTGGATGCGGTCGATTTCTCTCTGCTCCTGACGGTAACTGATGCTACCTTGTGTGTCTAGATGGTTCGTGTTCTCATTGCGAGAACCTCACTGTGGCAACGTTGCAGTCACAGCTTTACTTCTTAAAGAGGAACACCACTCCAGCCACCCCTGCGTCTCTCCTTCCAAGGGATTGAGGATGACCCGGCTGGTGATTTAGGTATGGCAGCAGGCTCTGTTTCGCTGGGTAGATCCCCATAAACCACCCGTCACCCGGCATGCTAGTTGACTTCCGTCCAGGCTCAAGGTGAGAGTGGCTTGCCTCATGGCCAGTCTGCTTACTCCCTCGAGCACCCCGAGCTGGATGATGAGTTCGCCGTTGCATCGGAGAGCGTTCCGGCATCTGACGTGGAAGACTCGACTGGACGATTGTTTCCTCGGGTCCAGGTGCCACTCACAGCCATGCATTTTCTTCCTGGAGGTGCATGATGAGCTGACAAGGTCGTGGAGGGCACCTTTCACTTCCCGCAACCAACCTCCTCGCTCATCCGCTCTCACTACCATTGACGGTGGGGTGGCCCAGATGTACACGGAGGTCACCTAGGTGGAAAGAGCAGTTGCGATCCACCTGTGTCCCGAGAACGCCGCTACCTGACAGAATCGCACGGTGCTCCCCTCCAAGGCCTGTAGGATGACATCATCACTGACTTCCAAAGCCTACAGCGCCACTGGACAGGCCACCTCTGCCCTGCATGCAATGGCCCTCCTGCAAGTTCACCAGGCCACGGCACTCCAAAATCTGCACGTGGGTAGTCCTGACCCCAATGTGTTGCAGGAACTGCACTCAGCGACCGACCTCACCCTCAGGGTCACAGCACGGACACTCGGGCAGGTGATGGCCACCCTCGTGGTCCAGGAACCCTCTGGTCCTTAGCCCAGCAATTCGCAATGGTGTAGAAGCAGACGGAGGTCATTTCCCACATCGTGCCCTGCCACTGTACCAGCGTGGGCTGTGCTCTGTCTTCTCGCCGAGGGCATACTACTGCAGCTTCCAGACGACAGGCAGCTCTGCCCCAACCTGGGCCCAGCTCTCAGCCCTAGCGTCGAGCGCCCCACAGGATGCGCACACCCCCTATCTCCCGAAAGTCCTCGAGGACCCAGAAGGCTCCCAAGCGTTCCTGAGACGGACAACCCAGGGAATGAGACGTCACTAACCTTTGTCACTAACCCGCCCCCTGCCAGGTGTGTGTAGCAAGGTAATTGCTTTGAGTCTTCTCTCAGCACCAGAGCCTCAGGACGAGCTTCTGCCTCCTGATGCCACACTACCACACTACCCTGCCCCGCTGCGATCAAAAATGATCGTCCCCTTATTGGCCCTCGAAAAGAGTTTGGACGCATGACTCTCACTTCCCAACATGTCACACTGGTTGGCCAGGACCATCTGACTTGGCTACACGATTCAGTTTGCCAGGCCCCTGCCCCCTTTTGGCAGCGTCCGCTTTACCTCGGTGCACAGCGAAGATGCCAACACCCTGCGTGCGGAGACCATGACCCTTTTACTCAAAGACGTGATAGAGCCTGTCCCTCCAGCTGAGATAAAGAAGGGTTTCTACAGCCCTTACTTCATCATACCCAAGAAAGGCGGCAGCTTAAGACCAATCTTAGACTTGTGGATTTTCAACCGGGCCTTGCACAAACTCCCATTCAAAATTCACACGCAACGACACATTCTAACTTGCATTTGGCATCAAGATTGGTTCGCAGCGGTAGACCTGAAGGACACGTCTCTATCTTGCCTCGACACAGACCCTTTCTATGGTTCACGTTCGACGGCCATGCGTATCAGTACTAGGTCCTCCCCTTCGGCATGTCCCTGTTCCCTCGCGTCTTCACGAAGGTCGCAGAAGCAGCCCTTGCCCTGCTAATGGATGTGGGTATCCGCATACTCAATTACCTCGATGACTGGCTCATCCTAGCCCACTCTCGAGAGTTACTGTGTGCCCTGGCACCTCAGCCGTCTAGATCTTCAGGTCAACTGGAAAAGAGCAAGCTCGCCCCGGTTCAGGGAAGACGTACGAGCTGGGAGTTTACTGCTTCCTTCACTCCTGCAATGTTTTGTTTCATGCTGGATGTATTAAATTACTTTTTGACAAATCATTACTTGATTAAAATAACATAATAACATATAGAGAGGCAATACATACAGATACATTTTAAAATGTTCTCTTTATTTGATAAAATGTGTTTACTCTTTATATTAACACACAGTATATATAAAAAATTTCAAACAGAATGAAGATTTATTGGATTAATATATTATTTAATAAGAAAAACATTATTTTAAAATTTAATATGTGAAGTTGTTTCTGAGACAGCTCCAGAGCTCAGACACTCGGTGTATACGTGTCACATTCCCTGTTGTCTTTTGTTTGGGTACTTCTTCTTCTTCTTCTTCTGATTTTTTTATGGCGGTTGGCAAACAACTTTTTGATGTGAATTACCGCCATCGTTTGGGTACTTGATGTTGAAATTCTTGTTTAGTTCCTGTTTCCTAGTCATGTGATGTCCTGTTTTCCCTCCATGTTCATGTGTCTGCTTTTCATTGGTTCATTGTTTGATTACTTTGTTATCAATTCTAGTTTGTCATTGGTTTTAGTTCATTGCCTTGTTTTCTTATTGTTCATTTGCTTATGTTCCCCCATGTCCATGTATTTAAGCCCTCATGTTTGCCATTGTCTCTTGTCTTTAGGAATATTTTACAAAGAAATGCTGGGAAGATTTTTCATTTTTTGTTTTTGTTTTTAAAGAATACAGGGCGTTTGTATATGTGTGGCCCTGCGATGGACTGGCGACCTGTCCAGGGTGTACCCCGCCTTTCGCCCAATGTTAGCTGGGATAGGCTCCAGCCCCCCGCGACCCTGTACAGGATAAGCGGTTGACGATGGATGGATGGATGGATGGAAGAATACAGGGCTTTTAAAAAGAATTTAATTTTATAGAAAATATGTAAGTCCTGTTATATACTCCAGTCCAGCGGTGGCGGTAATGCAGCAAATAGTTGTCAACCGCCATTTAAAAATTGAAGAAGAAGAATTGTCTCTTGTCTAGTTTTGTTGTTAGTTTGTTGTTAGTTAGTGTAACTGAGCCCTAGTCACGTCCTGTTCCTAGTCCAGTTTCATGTTTCTGTTTCCAGTTTATGTCTAGTTTATTCCACGTGCCTAGTTCTTGTTCACGTGTTTAGATAAGGTTTTCTTGTATTGTCATCGTTCTAGTAATAAATCTGCACTTGGTTCCAACACATCGCCTTCATCATTGCCTTTGTCAGCTACACACCGTTAGAATACGTCAGTGTCTGAATTCACTTATTTCGTTCACTTACTGCTGAGATACTGTATAGTTCACAAACTGCCATTCACTATATAGAAACATTGCGGACACAGTTTCTCTTCGCCATGATTGACTCGTGCCTGCACCTCACTATGCAAGCGCAGAAATGCTGTCTGTTTATGCTCCAATTGTCGATCATTCAAATGGCAGTTATTTACACTTAACTTGTTATGTTTGCATGGATTTAAACAATTAATCCGCCTGAATTTGCTGCGATAATTTCCAGTATCCATGTTAGGGTGTGGGGAAAATGTGTAAATACAGCTCATGACATGTGGGACAAAGCGCACTGATATATTGCTGCACTGATTTAAAAATGTACACTTAAAAACTGGTGTCATAAGAATTACATGCCCAGTTACATTATCACCCTGGAAATGACCATCTCAATACACAGAAAAGCCCACGTTAGGATTAGAGCCAAAACTTACCTCAGCGTGCTGCCTAAAATGGAGCTATGATTTTAATCTTTAAATATCTGCTCGTTTGAAGAGATTTATGCTGCAGCTGTGATTGAGTGACAGTCTGTGACAGCGGCTCAGAGCACACAGCTGTGTGAACTTCCACTCTCATAAAAGTCCCATACAATAATCTCTCTATAAATTAAACATGAATTCAAATGAAACCCAGTAATGTAACGACAAGTATAGCACACATTGTAAAGAAGTAAAAGTTTCTAATAAAAAAACATTATTTACTTGAGTGAGAGTAAAAATACCAACTTTTAAACCTTCTCTGAAAGTAAATTTTTTTACAAAAAGTTAAATGTAGCACATTACTACCCACCTCTGTTCACAACTCGATCTCAAAGTGCGAAAATCATGTCTGCCTGAGGCTAAATCTGTATTAGAACATGAAAAAGAACAACGGCTATGTGAATATTTCATAAAGACCATTTTCTGCAAATGCTAAATTGTCTAAAGTGAAACTTCAAGCATCCTACAGGTGCTATCTAAAAGTGGCATATTGTTAAATGGTTCATCAGCTTTTTAGCAGTGCTTATGTATAGATCCATATGTTCTTAGGTAGAAATAAGTCATTCACTCTTTGAAAATCATAGGTTAGGTCATTTGCATGCAATTGATCTTACCAGCCTGATACTTTCTCAAGTTAAACTGCATTATTATACAGTGTCACTAGCTTCATGTAAACTATTCATATGGAGCTAAAGCCTGGTGAGGGGGTAATTTTGAATTCATACACAGTTTGTCATCTTGTTCATGGTTTGTTGTAAATGTGTTCAGGACAGCTGAGTAGAGTGTTTAATGGCTGTTGGTGATGGGTGGCGAAACCAGGCAGCTTACAGGATTTTGCACATACAGCATCTCACAAAAGTGAGTACATCCCTCACATTTTTGTAAATATTTGATTATATCTTTTCATGTGACAACACTGAAGAAATGATACTTTGCTACAATGTAAAGTAGTGAGTGTACAGCTTGTATAACAGTGTAAATTTGCTGTCCCCTCAAAATAACTCAACACACAGCCATTAATGTCAAAACTGCTGGCAACAAAAGTGAGTACACCCCTAAGTGAAAATGTCCAAATTGGTCCAAAGTGTCAATATTTTATGTGACCACCATTATTTTCCAGCACTGCTTTAACCCTCTTGGGCATGGAGTTCACCAGAGCTTTACAGGTTGCCACTGGAGTCCTCTTCCACTCCATGATGACGTCACAGAGCTGGTGGATGTTAGAGACATTGTGCTCCTCCACCTTCCATTTGAGGATGCCCCACAGATGCTCAATAGGATTTAGGTCTGGAGACATGGTTGGCCAGTCCATCACCTTCACCCTCAGCTACTTTATAAAGGCAGTGATCGTCTTGGAGGTGTGTTTGGGGTCATTATCATGCTGGAATACTGCCCTGTGGCCCAGTCTCCGAAGGGAGGGGATCATGCTCTGCTTCTGTATGTCACAGTACATGTTGGCATTCATGGTTCTCTCAATGAACTGTAGCTCCCCAGTGCTGGCAGCACTCATGCAGCCCCAGACCATGACACTCCCACCACCATGCTTGACTTTAGGCAAGACACACTTGTCTTTATACTCCTCACCTGGTTTCCGCCACACATGCTTGACACCATCTGAACCAAATACGTTTATCTTGGTCTCATCAGACCACAGGACATGGTTCCAGTAATCCATGTCCTTAGTCTGCTTGCCTTCAGCAAACTGTTTGCGGGCTATCTTGTGCATCATCTTTAGAAGAGGCTTTCTTCTGGGACGACGGCCATGCAGACCAATTTGATGCAGTGTGCGGCATATGATCTGAGCACTGTCATGCTGACCCCCCCACCTCTTCAACCTCTGCAGCAATGCTGCCAGCACTCATATGTCTATTTCCCAAAGACAACCTCTGGATATGACGCTGAGCACGTGCACTCAACTTTATTGGTCGACCATGGCGAGGCTTGTTCTGAGTGGAACTTGTCCTGTTAAACCACTGTATGGTCTAGGCCACCGTGCTGCAGCTAAGTGTCAGGGTCTTGGCAATCTTCTTATAGCCTAGGCCATCTTTATGTAGAGCAACAATTCTTTTTTTCAGATCCTCAGAGAGTTCTTTGCCATGAGGTGCCATGTTGAACTTCCAGTGTCCAGTATGAGGGAGTGTGAGAGCGATGACACCAAATATAACACACCTGCTCCCCATTCACACCTGAGACCTTGTAACACTAACAAGTCGCATGACACCAGGGAGGGAAAATGGCTAATTGGGCCCAATTTGGACATTTTCACTTTGGGGTGTACTCACTTTTGTTGCCAGCATAGCCAGTTTAGACATTAATGGCTGTGTGTTGAGTTATTTTGAGGGGACAGCAATTTTACACTATTATACAAGCTGTACACTCACTAATTTACATTTTAGCAAAGTGTAATTTCTTCAGCGTTGTCACATGAAAAGATATAATCAAATATTTACAAAAATGTGAGGGGTGTACTCACTTTTGTGAGATACTGTATATCTCACCGACTCACCACACATGAGTGTCAGTAAAGTTTGCTGTGAAAAAGAGAATTTCTCTAAGGCTCTGAAAATTATTTTAAATTATGAACTATTCAAAGTACTTGGTATTATTGTAACAGTTAAACAGGAATAATGACAAATACATTTATGAAAATTATGTAAAATAAAATAGTCGTCCAAACAAAAATATAGAACATGTTTTTCATGCTGTGCCGATTGTCTTAGAGGCCGTTCACACCGAACAACACATTTTTCTTTACATCTGCACTGTTTTTTAATTGATTTGCTATGCAAACATGCACCAAACAGAAATCTTTGGCTTTTACGGTGCCTCTCGTGTGTTAGCAACTTGCACAGGAGCACCGCTTTTGTATAGGATATAGCTGCAGGCAGTGCTTCAAAAAGGGGTGAGAGCTCCAAACCGCAGTTAAAGGTATAGGGAGCCCCAATAATTTCCCAAACCTTAACAGTGAGTGAAAGTTCTCCCTCTTTTGGGGTAGCCCCACACTCTTTTGGCGATTCTTCCTCATTTGGAAGTGTCCGGCCAGCAGCTATACATTGGCTTTATGTAGATGCTGTAAGGTTAAAAAAAAATTCTCATGTGATCTGTTATTCCTGTTTGTGAATTTCTTTATTTTTTGTGCAAGAACATATTTGATTTATATGTACTGTTATCCTTGACCCTCCACGATTCGAATTTGCACATCATATTCATATAAATATAATTTGAAAAGTTGGTTTCAGTTCGCCCTATGATTCAGAAATAAAGGCAACATCATTGGCAGTTATTCTGACACTCCAAACTCATTACAGTGATTCTTTAATCAGTGCAGGAAATTATTAGCTATTCTTGTTGTCTCAAATTACAGAGTTCTGCCCTTTCTAGTTTAATTCATTTAAGTACAGGATTGAATGGATCTAGAGTGTAATCACTGTCTTCAATGAACATTTCATGTTTTGAAGATATTTGTTATGGACAAAGAATCTACTGATGACTGAAATTTAAGAAATTGTTTTCGATTTTATGATAATCACTTTAATCATTCTTAATAATTTATATCCAATAAAATGAAATGCGCCATTAGTGTGTTAGGATGAAAGCTTCTGCCGAGCAAATTGAGAAGAAATTAATGTCATGATCTTTTGGTGCATGTTTGATCCTATTTATGGTGTTTGCTGCAGTTAAGATAAAACATGCACTTGCGAGTTTTAAATCGTCTGACGCCACTGCTCGGCATATGCATGGATGATCAGCTGAGCTACAGAAACAATGTAGCTTAACGTTACTTAAAGTCACAGGTTAGGAATAGAATGACATATTATGAATCAAATACTTGCTTACGAACAAAATACTGTGCAGTATACACTGTGTACTGCCTATATTATTTTAATTAGAAAGTGAAACAGTAGGCATTACACTTTTCAAACAGTATTATAGTACATTATTTTCACATGACCTCATCACATTGTATGTGAAAAGCGTCCAGTCATCATCATGGAAATAAATATGGTTATGTTTTTTTAAACTCGATTTTGTGTAAAAAAATCACTTAATTTTTAGCAGTCTAATCTATCTGCTGTCTGTCTGTCTACTGTCTGCTGCGTACATTCTCTCAACATGAGTTACCTGAAAGTATCTTCAGTGTATTTACAGGAATTCTTTAATTTCTTGGATAGATCCAAGATGGCGGCGCGGTAGCACGGAGATTCCAACCATGCGAATCTCAAGACAATGCTCCCTAAATTCCATCAGTATGTGGATCTTTGCAAATAGAGGGGCGAACGCGCTTGATCTTGTTTAAACAAACATCCCAGGTGCATACTGGGCGGAGCCCCGCCCCCACCTCGGCTACTCAGACCACATCTCTGTTATGCTAATTCCAGCATACAGACCGCTTGTCAGACGCCCAAAACCGCTTCAGAAGCAGGTGAAAACCTGGCCAGCAGGAGCCATCTCTGCTCTTCAGGACTGTTGAGTGTACTGACTGGCACATGTTCAGGGAGGCTGCAACATATGGCAATTCTACCAACTTGGAGGAATACACAGCATCAGTGACCAGCTACATCAGCAAGTGCATTGATGATGTCACTTTCTCCAAGACCATCACCACACGCTCTAACCAGAAGTCGTGGATGACTTCCGGAGGTGCGCACGCTGCTGAGGACCCAAGACTCTGCCTTCAGAGCAGGCGACAAGGCAGCCCTAAGAACAGCGAGGGCAAAACTGTCCCGGGCCATCAGAGAGGCAAAGCGCGCACACGCCAAGAGAATCCACAGTCACTTCCAGGACAGCGGTGACACGTGGCGCATGTGGCAGGGTATCCAGACCATCACCAACTACAGGACAACATCAGTTGCCTGTGACAAAGATGCCTCCCTTCCAGATACGCTGAACGACTTCTACGCTCGGTTTGAAGTGCAGAAAGACGTGGTGGCGAGGAAGACCACCACTCCTCCCAATGACAAGGTGCTCTGTCTTACCATGGCGGATGTGAGGAAAACTCTACGTAGAGTCAACCCACGGAAGGCTGCTGGACCAGACGACATTCCTGGCAGAGTGCTCAGAGGATGTGCAGACCAGATGGCAGATGTTCTTACCAACATTTTCAACATCTCTCTGAGCAGCGCCATCGTTCCAATGTGCTTCAAGGCCACCACCATCGTCCCCATGCCAAAGAAGTCTTTAGTGTCCTGCCTCAACGACTACCGTCCCATCGCACTCACACCAATCATCATGAAGTGCTTCAAGAGGCTCGTCATGAGGGACGTTATGACCCAGCTGCTCCCCTCACTAGTCCCACTGCAGTTTGCGTATCGTTCAAACCGCTCAACAGACGACGCCATCGCCACCACCCTCCATCTGGCCCTCACCCACCTAGATAAAAAGGACTCATATGTTCGAATGCTATTCATAGACTTCAGCTCAGCATTCAACACAATCATTCCCCAGCACCTGATTGGAAAGCTGATCTTGCTGGGTCTGGACACCTCCCTCTGCAACTGGATCCTGGACTTCCTGACTGGGAGACCTCAGTCAGTCCGGATCGGGAACAGCATCTCCACTACCACCACACTGAGAACTGGGGCCCCCCCAGGGCTGTGTGCTCAGTCCACTGCTATTCACTCTGCTGACTCACGACTGTGCAGCAATGCACAGCTCGAATCACATCATCAAGTACGCCAATGACATGACTGTGGTAGGTCTCATCAGAAAGAACGACGAGTCAGCGTACAGAGAGGAGGTGCAGCGGCCAACGGACTGGTGTAGCGCCAACAACCTGTCCCTGAATGTCTACAAAACAAAAGAGATATTTGTTGACTTTAGGAGAGCACAGGGTGAACGCTCTCTGCTGAACGTTGACGGCTCCTCTGTGGAGATCGTCAAGAGCACCAAATTCCTTGGTGTTCACCTGGCGGAGAACCTCACCTGGTCCCTCAACACCAGCTCTATTACCAAGAAAGCCCAGCAGTGTCTCTACTTTCTTCAAAGGCTGAGGAATGCACATCTCCCACCCTCCCACTACATTCTATAGACTATTGAGAGCATCCTGAACAGCTGCATCACTGCCTGGTTTGGGACTTGCACCGTTTCGGATCGCAAAGCCCTGCAGAGTATAGTGAGGACAGCTGAGAAGATCATCGGGGTCTCTCTTCCCTCCATCAAAGACATTTACAAAAAACACTGCATCCGCAAAGCCACCAGCATTGTGGACGACCCCACACACCCCTCACACAAACTCTTCACCCTCCTGCCATCTGGCAAGAGGTACCGAAGCATTCGGGCCCTCACGGTCAGCTTCTTCACCCAAGCCATCAGACTCCTCAATACTCAAGAGACTGGATTGACACACACACACACGTCTTGAGTTGCACTTTAATTACTGTCACTTTATAACTCTCTGCTACCTCAATAACTGCTATGTCATAGAACACTATCTCATAGTATGTTATGTTTACATTTGGCATTTTCAGAAACTGTCATCTTTTTGCACTACTGTGTACTGGTCGGCGTTGCACTGTCTCTCACTGTGCCTATTGTCCTGTTCATTGTTAGTAATTTATTGTACTGCCCTGTATAAAATAATTTATATTGATTGGAAGTGGATTACATTTTTTCAAACAAAGTTAGAAGAAAAGGACAGTTCTGTGTTTAACTTTATACAAGACCTCTAAACTGTTGCAGAATTTTCTGTTTGAATACAAATACATTTGAAGGCCATATGCTCAGGTCTACAAGAGGAACACAGAGACAGAAGAGAATAGAGAAAAGGAGAAAAACGTAGATGTATGCAGTCATCTTTAAGTAGTTAGAGTAAGTGGATTTAAAACAGACAAGAAACCATTAGGTGTGTTTGAATTGAACTTGAAATAAACATGATGCACTGTTATAAGAACATGGATTGTAAGAGTTTAGTGTCAGAATAAACACCTTGGTAATGGAATATTATCATATTACTGCTATGTCTTTGGCAGAAATAATAGTAATAAGAGTAGTATACAATTGCGAACGCAGCCCATGAAAAACATATCATCATTGTCATTGGTGAGTCTGGCCAATTACGAATAATGTCATCATTCAGAGCTTGTGCAGTCACTCTGAAAAAACTGCATCGGCTGCCCATGTGGCTGCTCTCGTGGTATTTTGATAGCATACGTCATGGTGACACGGCGGAAAAACTTGCACTTCTTTAAGTCCAGTGGCGATTGGTCTGCACAGTGCTGCATGAAGTCAAACACACCTATTATCACCTCAAATTGTTTGTGTAACTTCTGTGTTATCTTCAATGCAAAACATACACATGAATAGGGTTAATGAATGCATTTATATAAACACCAATATGCTGATTACAACCAATCAGCTTATCAAAACCAGGCATGAAAACAAATTTACTTGAGACTTGAAATTATCAGGTTATTAACTGCTTTTGACGTGAATTCACTTCGATAATGTCAAATCTCAATCTTAGAGAGTCCACAAATGCACTATTTTTTTTTAAGAATAAGTGACACATGTAGCTCTTCAGAGTAACACCTATTTCTAGTTTTGGATTTCAGAAATGTACATCTGCAAAGTTCTGCAATGTCACATCAGGGGTCCAAGCACCAAAGGGACCATAAATGACAGAGATCTCAAATTTGGTAGGATGGTCCCAAATTTCGGGTTATTCAGACAAACAGTCTAGTATCAGTTCGAAAAAGTAAAGAAAAAAAAAAGAGAAAATATTGCCATTAATACATGTTTAAGACTGGTTTATATATCCAAATACGGTATGAGGCAATGGTATATCAAAAGTATTTTATTATATATAGTATGGGAAAACAATTCCTGTAGCATTTAGATTTCAGTTTGAAATCTAAAGAGCATCGAAGGTCATTCCTGCTAAAACAGCTATTTGTAAATAACCTTCAGATCAAAATGTGTTTGCAGTGTCTTGAGATTCTAAAAGTCTCTGGGTAATCAAATAAAACAGTACTGAAAATCTCTCATGGATGCATATAGTTCTAACACTTGTCTGAGAGAAACCAACCTGAACTATAACTGGAGCACAGAAATAGGAAGAACCCAAAACATCTGATCCGAGATCTAATAAGCCTGTCAAGCTATGATTCAACATCTCAGTGGATGCTTTAAAAAAAATCCCATATGCCTAAGGTTTGATGCCTTGAGGGCCTTAGCACAAGCATGGCAATATTTTTTCAGCAGGACTATGAACGTGTAGAGTAAAAATCAAAAACCGGAGTTGCCTCTGTGAGAGTTTCAAGTATGGAAGAGAAAACCACAGGCAAATAAACAAATGAACATCATAAAACATACAGATAAATGCACACATGTAGATTCAGACATGGAAAAAGTGAGAGAAGTTTCAGAGGTAAGGCACAATGGAGGGAATTACAGGGAGTCAAAGATGGAATAGACATAAATAGACAAAGAGCCTTACCTGCTGTCACATGTAGGAGGGAACTGAATCAGTCAGCATGTTCCTTGCAACAAGTAACCAACAGCAGTATTCAGCACTCTTCACAGTGTTTAAAAAGAGCAGCATGCTGCAGTCAAAAATATTGACAGTTAAAAATCCAATATCATTCTTCAAGATCTCATAAAAATTTGTGGTGAGATCTACCTATGTTAACAGTTCAGCTTTCACATCTTATTCCAACATCCTGATTTACTTTACTGTAATTAATTTACTTGCGCCACATGGCCTGTTACCGGAGACTTCCTCTTGTTAAATTTGGCTCATGTGTTGTGGGAGGAAGGTGAAGGGGTGTTTGCGGATTTGATAATTGAGAGGAACGGTAAGGAGTGTTGTGTATCTTCTTTAGGGCTTGTCTGCCAGGAGCATGTAAAAAAAAAAAGACTTTCCGTTATGATTTTTATTTTAGGAACACAGGCAGAATTTGGAATATTGGAGGAGGGAAGAGAAGAGAAAAGTGTTTTAACACATTCTGTATCAAAGTCTGTAAATGTTTTTTGAGCCAAGTGTCTCAAACTTTTATATAATAGTTCCATATTATCTGCTACATATTATAGTACAGAAACCTATTACTTATCTCTAAATTGTGTAAATTAGTGTCAAGTAATGCTGCTGCTACAACATGCCCCACTACAGTGATGCTAATAGAAAACATGGAGCCTTATGTGTGCCTTAATTTATTTTAATAATCAAATGTACATTTTAATTAAAAATAGTAAGCAAATAGAAAAAAAAAAAAAACATTTTTGTCACTCTCACAATGACATATATATATATATATATATATATATATATATATATATATATATATATATATATGACATATATATATATATATATGTCATTGTGTCATCTATATATATATATATATATATATATATATATATATATATATAGATGCATACTGTACATCAATGGCCGCTGCTACCAGTATTGTCATGGCAATATTTATTTTAGTTTATGTACTGTTCAGCAATACTAATTTTCTACATTCGTACAGCTTTATTAAAGGTATAGTTCACCCAAAAATTTTCTCATCGTTTACTCATCCTCATGCCATCTCAGAAGGAAAATGCACATAAAGGCAGCATAAAAGTAATGCACATAACCCCAGTGGTTAAATCTATATCTTCAGAAGTGATATGATAGATGTTGGTGAGAAACAGATCAATATTTATATCCTTTTTACTATCAATCTCCACTTTCATTTTAACATTATACTTCTTTTATTTTTGGTGATTTGCATTTTTTGTGCATATCACAACCTACTGGGCAAGGAGGAGAATTTATGGTAAAAATTGACTCAACCTTCATTTTTAGCTCTGGTCGTTCAAAATACACATGTGACTTTACCTTTAAAATCATTTGAATCTTTGCCCTAAACTTCCGTCATGAAACTGCTGGCCTAGAATCTTCTGGGAAGCAGTCCAATGGACCACCCTGCACAAGACAAGTAGTTCAAGCAGAAAATGTAAGATATGAATAAAAATGTTTGCAACAGGTTGTGCACTTTTTTAAGCACTCTTTGGCTTAAAAATGAATGTTTTGTAATATACTGTACATGTTTGATGGCACCCTTGCCTATAGTGAACACTGTCCCATGTTATGCAATCTGTGAGTGTGCAGTAAAAGTACATTTGGAAAGCTCACCATCTAGGGTGTTTCTCATTTCCTAAGTTGTGCGTCCTCGTTTCCTCGCTCTTCCGTCCTCAACCCCGTTACCCGGAAAACTATCAAAGTCCACCATCATGAAGGATGAATCAAATCTCTAAATGCACTGTTAGGAGACGAGGACAGAGGACGGTGGAAGCTTACCGAGGACGCTTGAGGGAGGAAACGTCTCGGGTTACTTGTGTAACCCTTGTTCCCTGAAAAAAGCGGAACGAGATGCTGCGCTGCTAAGCGCTATGGGGAAACAATCTTATTGTGAGCTGCTCTGAACATGTGTGTAACACGTCAATGAAATTGACTGGAATTTATAGCCTCGGTTGGTGAGGATCATTGGACGCACCTGAGACCAGGCTATAAATAGGAGGCGTCACCAGAGTGGCGTCAGATTATTTTTCTGAAGAGCGGTCCTGGGACGTCCCAGTGCGGCAAAAGAAGCGCAGCATCTCGTTCCGCTTTTTTCAGGGAACAAGGGTTACACAAGAACCCGAGACGTTCCCCTTACAAAAAGCTTCACTTTGATGCTGCGCTGCTAAGCACTATGGGGAACAAAATGCCCACGCCGCCGTACTGGTGCTGTCCGGACCACTGATCGTTGTGAAGTGTTTTCACAGAATGCGAGAGGTTCCAGACATGAGCTTAAGATGTCAACTCAAGGGCATAAGCCCGGAGTAGCAGGACATCTAACACCATAAAATCCGAAGAGTGTGTGCGGAAAGGATTAGCCTGCCGAAACACAAACCTGGTTAGACATGAGCTTGAGATGTCGACTCAAGGACATAAGAGTCCGGAGTAGCGGAGCATCTAGCCCACAAAGTCAAAAGATGAGTTTGGGAAGCTGATCCAAAGGCTCTAACTCAAAAGTTTGTACCATGAACTTGGATTTGGCATGAGCCCGGGATGTCGACCCAAGGACATAGTCCGGGGTAGCAAAACATCCCAGCCCATGTAGAAATTGTAGAATGTGTGTGGAGAGGACTAGCCCGCCACGTCACAAACTTGTTCCTGCATGAGTTTGAGATGTCGACTCAAGGACGTAAGAGCCCAGAGTAGCATGAACATCCAAACTATAGAATTTAATGAATGTGTGCGGAGAGGACCAACCTGCCGCATCACAAACTTGCTGCAGAGGGACCCCTCTAGCCAAGGCTTTAGAGGAAGCGACCCCTCTGGTGGAGTGAGCCCTGACACCTACTGGCGAAGCTTGACCGCGCGCCTCATAGGCCAGGGCAATAGCATCCCTCACCCAATGTGACATAGTCTGCTTAGTAGCGGCCGCCCCCTTGTTGCGGCCCCCATAGCAAACAAACAATTGCCCTGATTTACGCCACTGGCTTGTGCGGTGGACATAAATCTGAAGGGCACGGACTGGGCAGAGTCCGTGAAGTCTTTCCTGCTCCGGCGTTAAAAACGGCGGGGAGCAGAAGGCTTCTAAAGTGACAGGATGTATTGTCGAAAAAGGAACTTTAGGAAGATAATCAGGGTGAGGATGCAAAATTGCTTTGGCCATACCGGGGGCAAATTCTAAGCAGGTCGGCAGAATAGACAGAGCCTGTAGATCCCCAATCCTCTTGAGAGAGGTAATAGCCATAAGGAAGACCATCTTGAGAGTCAGAAGTCTGTCAGACGCTGACTCCAGAGGTTCAAAAGGGGTCTCGACCAGAGCCTCCAGGACTATAGTTAAGTCCCATGAAGGAGTTCTGGCCCTAACGGGAGGCCTCAGTCGCCTGGCTCCACGAATGAAGCGGGCGAGTAGAGGATGTCTCCCTAAAGGCACCCCGTCAATCAAGGCGTGGCAAGCCGAAATGGTGGCCACATAAACCCTGAGAGTAGCGGGGCATATGCCTGCTGACAGTTTTTCTTGCAGAAACTCCGGAACTGAAACAATTTGGCAGTTAACTGGATCTGCATCATGTGAACTGCACCACCTTTCGAAGACACCCCATTTATTGGTGTAAATTCTTCTGGTGGAGGGAGCCCTAGCACTAAGAATGGTCTCAATAACCCCAAGCGACAGCCCTGTGTCCCTCAGTTGGTACCCCTCAGGGGCCAAACGTGAAGTTTCCACAATTCGGGCCGGGGATGAAATATTGTCCCCTGTGCTTGAGACAGAAGGTCCCTCCTGTCCGGAATCGCCCAGGGCGAGCTGTCTAGGAGAGACATCATCTCTGAGAACCAAACCCTGTTCGGCCAGCGAGGTGCTATCAATAAGAGGCAAGACCCTTGCTGGCGAACTCTGGCCAGGACTCCCGGGAGCAGAGAAACCGGAAGGAACGCATACAGGCGCATTCTGGGCCACGTATGCGCCATCGCGTCCAGACCCAGGGGGGCTGGGTGACTTAGAGAGAAGTAGAGGGGACATTGCGCAGTCTCTTGAGAGGCGAAGAGGTCCACTTCGGCTCTGTAAAATCTCTCCCAGATCTGTTGTACTACCTCGGGATGGAGTTTCTACTCGCCCGATGGTAAGATTCGTCTGGACAGAAAATCTGCTCCCACATTCAGGCGTCCAGGGATATAGACTGCCCTGAGTGACAGTAACTTGCCCTGGGCCCAAAGGAGAATCCGACGTGCCAGCAAATTGAGGTGGCGAGAACGTAGGCCTCCTTGATGATTTATGTAGGAGACTGCTGCTGTGTTGTCCACCCGCACAAGGACATGGCAGCCTCTCAAATGTTGGAGAAAGTATTTCAGGGCCAGAAATACTGCCAACAGCTCGAGGCGATTTATGTGCCAATCGAGTTGATGACTCTCCCATTCCCCTTGGGCTGGACGACCACTTAAGACCGCACCCCAACCCGTCAGGGAGGCGTCTGTCATAAGCATCCTGCGACGACACAACGCACCAAGAGTGGGACCCAAGGTGAGAAACCGGGGTCTGAACCACATAGAGAGGGAACGAAGCACTGGGCGCGTAACCCTTATCTGCCTGAGGGGACTGGCCCTTGGATGAAACCCCCTGGCTTTTAGCCACAGCTGAAACGGTCTCATATGGAGAAGGCCCAAAGGAATCACCGTGGACGCAGACACCATGAGACCTAATATTCGTTGGAACTGAAGAACAGTGCAAACTTGACCTAGCCTGAGAATGCTCAGGGAGTTCTGAATGGAGATGACACGAGCGGGAGACAACTGTGCCTGCATCGTGACCGAATTCCATATAACCCCCAGATAGGAAATTTTCTGGGTCGGGGAAAGAACGCTCTTTTTGCGTTGAGTCTCAGACCCAGAGAACCTAGATGAGCCAAGACGATATCCCTGTGCTGAACTGCCAGTTCTTGAGACTGGGCTAGGATCAGCCAGTCGTCTAGATAATTCAGAATGCGGATACCCTGGAGTTGCAACGGAGCCAGTGCTGCATCCATGCATTTCGTGAATGTGCGGGGTGATAGGGCTAGGCCGAATGGAAGGACCCGATACTGGAAGGCTTCATCCCTGAAAGCGAACCTCAGGAACTTCCTGTGCTGTGGCAGAATTCCAATATGAAAGTATGCATCCATGAGGTCGATCGTGACCAGCCAATCGAAACGTTGGAACTGAGACACGACGGACCTGACTGTTAGCATCTTGAACCTGAGCGTCTTGACCGAGCGGTTCAAGGCACGAAGATCCAAGATGGGACGCAACCCCCCCCCCTTCTTGGGGACCAGGAAGTATCTGCTGTAATAGCCAGACTTTTTCTCTGGAAGGGGAACATGTTCTATGGCCCCTTTCTCCAAGAGATTTTGCAGTTCTACCTGAAGTAGACATGCCTGTTCCGGACTTACGGTAGTGGAAACCACGCCGTTGAAGCTCGGAGGGCGGCAAGCGAACTGAATTCTGTAGCCTTTTTCTACTGTTTTTAGAACCCACATAGAAATATCTGGCAGAAGTTTCCACGCTGCCAGGTTCTCTGAGATGGGAACTAATTTCAAGACTTCCTGTCGAGGGGGTGTAGAATGTTCCATGTCCTGGAATATGGCAGGAAGCGACGGTACATTCAACATTTTGTTGGAAACCCCTGTCACCCGAAACACCAAGGGTGGTGGGAGTGAAGAGGTTTCGTGAGGGTATCGGGAGGGCCGAAGTGAATGATACACGCGCCCCGTCCCGAAGGGAACTACCCTCACAAGGTTGGACACAAGGACGTCAGGGCTTCTTTCTCTTGGAGATAACAGCCCTGAGGTCTTGTTTGGGAGGTTGCTGAGGGCGACGAGCCTGTCCCCAATCCTTGCGAGGGGGAGCACGACTTGCCACGCTCTGCTTCTGAATCTCCCTCCTCACAGAATCAGGGCGAGACTGGGTGACCGACGGCCTCTCCCCCTGAGTGCGACGAGGAAGGAATTTTCCAAAGGCTTCCTCATGGCTTTTCACCTCCTGGAATCTGGAGATAACCGTGTTCATGGCGTCTCCGAAGAGACCAGAAGGCGAAACTGGGGCATCAAGAAGGAAAACCCTGTCCTTATCCTTGATGCCGGATAGATTCAGCCATAAGTGCCTTTCAGTGCTAACCAAAGCGGACATAGACCGGCCAATAGCACGGGCTGACTGCTTGGTGGCACGGAGAGACAAATCTGTAGCTCGACGAAGCTCAGAGAAAGCTTCATCGTCGAGACTTCTTCCAGCACTCAAATCTTTAAGCAGGTCAGCCTGGTATGCCTGCAAAACAGCCATGGTGTGCAGCGCAGCACCAGCCTGACCAGCCGCTTGATATGCTCTCCCGACCAGCATGGAGGTTACCCTGCATGGCTTAGAAGGGAGAGCATATTTATTAAGTGATGATGCCGAACCCGGCGAGAGATAACCCGCAAGTGTCTCTTCAACCGGTGGCATCTTTAAATACCCTCGCGCCTCAGCGCCTACGATAGTCGAATATATTGACGTCGAGGGCACGTGAATGCACGAGGTATAAGGCTTATTCCAAGACCGAGAAAGCTCGTCATGGAGATCATCAAAGAAGGGAAGGGACTGATGAGGTGTTCCCTTCCCTTGGTCACCAGACAGAAATCTGTCCTCTAACTTAGAGCGCTTGGGGGGAACTTGGTCACGTGGCCAGTCTATTTGAAGCCTGGCCACCGCGCGAGTAATCACATCGAGCAGCTCCTCCGAAGATTTAGAATCGCGATTGGAGCGCTCAGATGCGGTTAACTCTAAATCTGACCCAAGGGAAAGGAGGTCCCCCTCGTGAACTGAAGAGGCGCCGAAGCACGCTTCAGGATCACGCGAGGGACCAGCAGGATCTGGGGAGAGAGCGAGCGAAAGGGGCGAACCCGTCTCTCGCTCCTCAGCCAGATCCATGCGAGAGCCCCACGAATGAACTGTGGGTGCCGGCTCTCGGAAGTAAGCAAGGCGAGCGCGAAGCATCCCGACCGAAAGTAGGTCGCAATGCGCGCACCCGCCCTGTTCCAACGCGAGAGTAGCGTGCTCTTCCCCCAAGCAGACAAAGCAAAATTGATGCGTGTCCCTGTCAGACATAGAACGCTGACAAGGAAACACGCATTGTTTGCCCTGCTTTTCCGCCATTTTCCCCTTTTTTTTTTTTTTAATATATATATATATATAAAGAGAGAAAGAAGGAAAGGCTTAAGATTTTTAAACAATTTCTAGCAAGAGTTTCGTGAAAACACACAGAGAAAGCTCTGAAGAAAAATGTCTGACGCCACTCTGGTGACGCCTCCTATTTATAGCCTGGTCTCAGGTGCGTCCAATGATCCTCACCAACCGAGGCTATAAATTCCAGTCAATTTCATTGACGTGTTACACACATGTTCAGAGCAGCTCACAATAAGATTGTTTCCCCATAGCGCTTAGCAGCGCAGCATCAAAGTGAAGCTTTTTGTAAAGGGAACACAGGTGCATCCTATACGGAAGATATCTGACACGATAGTTTTAATGAATGTATCACCTTTGCAGTTTATATAAATCATAATTGACACAAATTTCAACATTGCATCTTAAATTATTTGGATTTATTATGAATATATTAATAAATAAAGTTTCAATAACATAATAGCAAGCATGCCGATGTAATGCAGCTTGGAAGTGAAGTGTGAGTGAGTAGGACATTTCATTTAACCAATCCGTCTTGCTTTGATTCCTCCGTTCTCGTTACCTTTCCTTTGATCCTTTTAATAATTTCCTAAGAGGGTGGAGCAAGGAAAGGAAACAAGGATGTACAACTTTAGAAATGAGAAGCACCCCTAGTCAGCTATGACATTTTAAATGTGCAACAGTAACTTTTGTCTTTGTGTCATCTTGCACACTGACACCTAGCAGCTTGGATGCAGCATTATCTTAAATCAATAGTTTTCAGTTTCAGATGCTATTGTAGAAATGTAGTATACACAGTCAGCCATGATTCATTTATTTAATGAGTGAAAGTGTCAAATTACAGGACGGTGACTGAGATTAAGCGACTAGTATTCAGCTGGTCATGTGATTCTAACACTGCAACACCCATATGTGGACTTTCTCCATGTAGATTAAAACATCTTTTATATGATTACTGATATAACTGTCTTTATTTTAATGTGAGTGGTTTTGAAAATATGATTTCCTACATATATTGCAAAATTACAATTCATGTATTTAGGAGTTAAACTTTTTTAATGAGGAAAAATGTATTGAGTGCATCTTTAAGTTACTTTTTACTTTTTACTCTTTAAGTAAAAAAAATTTTAAACATGTACTGTGCAGCAGGTGAAAAGCTTGACAGTTTGTTCTGCAATTTTTATTCATTAATATAATCTCTGAAATTAATGAACTCAAAATTGTTTGCCTATAAATCCTTTATATCTTTTACATAGTTAATGTCTTACAACTTCAACTGTCACCTCATATGGGTAGTGGCCATGTAAAATTGTGATTTCTACCTGGTAACTTTTATCTAACTGGTGAAATTGATTGTGTTACAGTTTATCCTGTGTTCAGACTGATTTCACAATGAAATTCAGAAACAATAGGTTGACTTTTCTTTAGCTAAAATCGATCTGTGCCTACTGAAATGCGAAACACTGCCCCCAGTGGCCAAAGCGGTGAGTGTTGTTGTTTAACATTTTCTGGGTGAAATGTACATGGAGGTGATGATAAAGCAAGTTGTGAAGTGGGTTAATACAGTGAAGAGGAATACATATTTTATTACTGAAGGTCCCAAACCTAAACCTAACCTTCAATGGAGTAAAAATGTAACCTCTGAATGGCGATCATCACTGATCATGAGAACATAATTAGTTGGTTAGACATGGGATCAGAACCCCGGGTTTACACAACAAGGGAAGGTAAACATGGTTGAGCCATGAAAAAAATTCTGAAAAAAGATGGTGCTTGTCTGTGAGTAGGCATAATGTGGCTAATCCTAGGGCTGACTTCCTGTTTGATTATGTTGCCCAGATCTCCTACAAGGAAAGAGTTAACTTTTATCTTTATAATAAACATGCACTAAAAACAATACAATTCCTGTTTTAACATGAATCTTGTGTAGTGCTTGGTGTCAGAAAGCAGAGGGAGATAATTTGGAAAGATTTAAAGTGTTCTGCAATTTTCTGAATGCAGACTTCAGGAAATTACAGTTTAAATTATTATTTAAAATAGAAGGAACATTTCATCATAATCTAATATCCAGATAATCACCTGGGGAGATCAGAGAAAGGCTTTTTTATCTTTTGAGACGGAAAAAAACACAACTAGTACATAATAAATAAGTGTGTGTTGTCAAAATTATGAAATAGCAGGAATGGAAATTTGGAAATTATATAGTGAACAAAATTATATTGAACAAATCAAAACACTCATATTTAATCATCTTCTTCTGACAACAGCTTTGGCTTTCTCTCAGCCAACTTCAAGAGTTGCCACCTGGAATGGATTTAAACAGTATTTTTGGCTGCTTTTTCTTCACTGTCTGCTCCAACTCATCTATTTAAAAATGTTATTTGTCTACAAACTAATTACAACCATATAAGCACGAGCATTTCGATCTAAAGGTCTTTAAAGGTGCACTCCTAAACTCCTAATGACATGAATTGTAATTTAGCAATATATGTAGTAAATCATGACCACTCACATTCAAATGAAGACTCCAGTCATATCAGGAACCTTATAAAAGCTGTTTTATTCTACAGGGTCCGCACATAGGCTCTGCCATAATAGAATCACATGATCAGCCGAATACTACTCGCTTAATCTCAGTAACCTTCCGGTTATTTTTTTTCCTCCCCTTTTTCTCCCCAATTTGGAATGCCCAATTCCCAATGCGCTCTAAGTCCTCGTGGTGGCGTAGTGACCGCAATCCAGGTGGTGGAGGACGAATCTCAGTTTCCTCCGCGTCTGAGACGTCAACCCACAAATCTTATCACGTGGCGTGTTGAGCGTGTTACTGTTGAGTCATAGCGCATGTGGAGGCCTCACACTATTCTCCGCTGCATCCACGCACAACTCGCCATGCGCCCCACGAGACTGAGAACCACATTATAGCAACTTTGATGAGGTTACCCCATGTGGCTCTACCCTCTCTAGCAACAGGGCAAATTTGATTGCTTAGGAGACCTGGCTGGATTCAGTCAGCACACCCTAAATTTGAACTCACGACACAAGGGGTGATAGTCAGCGTCTTTACTCGCTGAGCTACCCAGGCCCCGACCTTCCAGTTATTTGACACTTTCACTCATTGATTAAAGTAATCATGGCTGACTGTGAATACTACATTTCTACAATAGCATATGAAACTGAAAACTATTGATTTTAAATTATGCTGTATCCAAGCCACTAGGTGTCAGTGTAAATCCAAGGACAAATGTTATGGAGTACACCTTTAAGTCATATGAGAAAAATAATCTTAGTCAAGTGTTTCCAAACACAGTGTAATCATATTAAAATAGCACAATTTATTTAAATAATTTTGGTTTAGTCTTCTAAAGATTTCTCCTTGGACAGTGCTGTTATTAAGGCCACAAATGTTACAGTCAAAGGAAGTTCTATTCTTCCTTCTGCATCCATATTGATTTTTATCAGATAAGGGGATGTGCATTATTATAAACATAATGCAGATTAATAAAAATTGTGGCTTTCTGAACATCCGTTCCTGGCATACACAGTCAGAGTGGTTATGGATGAGAGAGCACCTCTCCTCTTCAGCAGAGTAAGTAAAAAGATATCTGAGAAAAAAAGAAAAACTGTAAATGATTCTGATAGTGGCATAATGGTCCATTAAGGTTTAGAATTACACTGCGTTAGAAGAAACTCCACAACCGCTCAGCATTAGGGAGTCAATTCATTAGGAGCTTAGATAGAAAAATGCTTGCCATTAACAGCAATCTAATGATTCTCAATTAATAAAACACCAACCCTTTGTGCTATGGAAGACGAGATAATGGCAATTTATCCTCTGGGTAATACAGAGGTTACCTTTGCCCCACAATGCATTGTACGCGAAGGCACAGTGAAAGATCTTTCGATTATGACATCACAGTGTGACAATTTTTGATGCATGGCAGTGTTGCACCTCTGGTTGGATAATTCTGCAATGCCTCTACTTGCAAAGTGCCTTAAAGACAAAGTTACCATTTTGTACTTCACACTCGCCTTGTTTCAAAAGTTCCTGGTTGCAATGCAAACAGCAAGATGTGCTACTATTTAACACTTTTTATACTAATACTCACTTTGTCCAATATATTACTGCAATAAAATAAATTACTGGTATTTGCAAAGGCTCACTGAAGGCATAATACTTCCTAAGTATAATACTTTTTGCAAACGCATTCTGATCCAGTTGTTCTATGGTCATGAATAATACCTAAAATAATGCAGCTTTATGGTCTTCACCTGGAGTGCACCAAAAAACTCCATTGACTTACATTGAAGAAGGGACTATCTGGGGTAAAGGTATGGCCAGAATATCACACTTTTGACTTGGGCCAGCAAGCAACCATCCAGAACACCCTAGCAACTGCATAACAATGCCTTGACAACCACACAGACTAGCATATCACTGTGGAGGCATGAACAAGCACAACTCACATTTTCTTTAGAATATGAGCAGTTTCAGCCTCAAAGTAGAACTTTTACCTAAAGTAGAACCTTTCAAATGTTTTTTTTTTTTTTAATTTTTTTTTTTACTTTTAATAGGTCCAAGTCATCGCTCGTACCTCTCCCTTATGCCAAGGTTATATTTACAAGATAACATTAATGGGGAAAATTAATCTATTGTTGCTCATCCCCCTTGTTTGTTTTATAATAGAATTGAGTGTTCACATATCAGTCTATGAGATTGCTTATAACAGGTATATTATGATGAATGGGCAGCAGGAATTATATAAATGACTTCTCTGAATGTATCATGAAGTAGCAACAGTGTAATCCCCCAATGGTGATCAATAACTATTGACTGATCTTGCGGGCGGTTAACAAAGATGAGGATTTGGGAAAAGAATAGGAAAAAGCATAGAAAAGAATAAATTAACCCAAATGTCAGTCTCATTCACCAGCCAGTGCTGAGATTGGGCTATAAATCATAACGGTTTTGGGATTTGATGGTGCCAGCAAATGCCACAGTATTTGGATCTGAGAAACGAAAAGTTTGCTGAATATAATGCAGTACTTTGATCCCTAGAGTATGTGTCTAATTTTTGCAATAAAAATATATAATAATTGTACATTTGCATAGTAAAACATACACTTCGAGTAAATGTGTTGACTGAAATTACATTTATCACATCACACATTATCTTGGAAAACAGTAAATCTCTGCATTACGGATCACTAAAACTTCTAATCTTTGTCCGAGTGTATAAGCTTAGAAAGCGCGAACTTCAAAGCACCAAGGAGTCTGACTAATTGTGTGCTTATTACCATCTAAAAAAAAATGCAGAATACGGGCTGAGTAATATGCCCCATTTCATTGTAAAAATGGTAAGAATTTGGCTACAAGTCCATTTAAAGTTAACATGAAATCGTGTTTGCATTCCATTTCACTTCCGTAACATGATGCATTTCAGAATGAAATAGGATATTCAGTGAGAATCAATTGTAGGGCAGAAATGTATTTTATCCATTTGGAATTAAATGTATTGTGAAAAGTTTATGAAAGGAGGGGAGGGTTTGAAAAATAAGAGGGCTTTGTGATGTTAAGATGTAAAGTCTTGACACGTTTTACAGAGAGGTACACTGTGCAAAAGTGATGAAAACTGGGCTTTGTCAGATAGAAAGGGGGTCTAGACAGTGTGTGGGCAGACATACTGGTATAGAGGACACTGGCAGCTATATGGGCACTGTGGGTGGGTTCGGACCACAATAATGATGATCTAATCATGTGTGTGATTGTGTGTGCACAGCTCTAATCAAAAACAAACCCACTCATGGCTTCCACTATTCACTCCCTTACTAAATGTGCAGAATATCAAGAGCTCTATTCAGAAATGTTGCTGAAAATAGATTGAGCAAGCCAAAGGCTGAAATCAATAACAAATATCCAGGCTGAAAAACACAGGCCTTTAAAATACTTCCTTGACAGGTTTATCAGCAAAGACAATTCTCATTCAAGTGGATTTTCTCCCTGGCAATCAGCAAATTTCTGCTATGTATGTATTCATCTCATGTTGCACATGCTTAAGGGATAGTTCAGCTAAAATGAAAATTCTGTCATCATTTACTCCATCTCATGTTCTTCCAAACGAGGGTGCTCCCTGTGACTTTCTTTCTTCCATGGAACACGAAAGGAGATGTGTGGCAAAATGTTAGTCTTAGTTACCATATACATCTAAAAAGAAAGTGAATGGTGACTGAGGATAAGATTGATCCTTTTGCAAAAAGGAAAGAAACTAATATGTGTTTAGAACAATCTATGTTTTTTGAGTGAACAGTCAGTTTAGGAATAAGAGAACTGGTAAGGTTTCTGAATGACACTCATTTGACATTTATTTCCTTATAGATGCAAGAATGACAACATCATGAACCTGCAAAACCACAAATCACAGTCCTTCAGGTAAGGAGCACACAAATAGTTATAATTTAAAAACCTGCCTCTGTGTTTCTAAAATCAGGTATACATTGGCTTTAGTATTAATTACTGTACTTCACCATGTTTCTCTGCCCACGTTCAATGCTGTCCTTGTCTCTACATTTCAAATCCAGGTTTCCAGTGTTTGCATTTACACAAGATGGACAGCTGTATTAAAGTGCTGTTTATCTGTATCATTATAATACCACAAACTGAGACTGATGAAAGATGGCTTTGATTTTGTGCATATCACCTGATCCAATTGAGCACCTCAAGTCAATGTTATAATATAACACAAATATCAACATATGAATGAAGATAAGCTTCTTATGAATACTTCCCTGTGGTGTCCGGTTTATACAATCAAATTCCTTGAGTAATTCTGCCCAATTTTAACTTGAATACCTGTAGACCTACCAAATAAAAAATCTTTAATCTAGCTAATCATTTTTCATTTAACTCCCGCTTTTCGTAGTTTAATTATCACTCCCTCTTTCCACATCACATCGTACGCTTTCTCAATATCAAAAAATAATGCCACTACGCTTTCCCTGTTAATCTGTTCTCTCCTTACTTCATATTCTAACACACTGTAGGATCCATTGTACTTCTACCATCTCTAAATACACTTAATCATTTAAGATATATCCTTTAGTTTCCATATGATATGTTAACCTTTGAGCATTTTCTCCATAACTTTACACATATGGGATGTTAAAGCAATTGGTCTGAAATAATTTGGAAAGCTACCTTCCTTCCCTGCTTCACGGACTGATACCACTACAGCTTCCTTCCAGCAACTAGGCAATTTCCCCAATTCCCACACCTTATTATATAACTCAAGAAGAATATTTTTGGATGATTCACTTAGATTAATCATCATTATATAACAAACCTGATATTTTCCTGGCGCTGATAGTCTAGTATTCTTTAAAGCATTATTTAATTCTCCTATTGAAAATGGTATGTTCAATGGTATGTTCATTAGCATTTTCATTTTCTAAAATTTCTTAATGTAAGGGTGGGCCCTACCTAACTTCTTCAGTGATATTATGTGAACTGTGAATTTTTACAAATGCTTTCATAAGCATTTCAGCTTTCTTTACCTCAGTTATCGCAGTCTCCTCATTGTTTGCTAATGATGGATATTTATATTCTCTCCAAATCCCATTCATTTTCCTTATAATACCCCACACCTTATCAATTTCTGTTTCTCTTCCCACTGTCTCACAAAACGATCCCCAATATTCCCTTTTTGCTGTTTTAACCGTTCTTCTTACATTTGCTTGCATTCTCTTATATTTAACCAGGTCAAAGTTATGAGTTTTTTATAGTATTTTAAATGCTTTGTTTCACTCTTTAACTGCTGTCCCACATTCTTTTGTCCACCATGGAACAATCTTCTTTTTGCAATTTCCTAAATGCCCTGGATTTGACTGAATTGCAGCCTCTATTATAGCCCCACTAATTAACTGGTTTAAATCTTCTATATCATGATTAATATCTATTTCTTCCATTTTTCCATTACTTATTTCCCTGAATTTCACCCAATCTGCTTTACTAAACGCCCACCCCCCTGATCCATTTGCTTAATTTATTTTGGCTCTTGAGTCTATTTCTGTTAGAATTGAATAATGGTCACTCCCCATCAAACTTTCTTTAGTTACTTCCCACCAACCTAACATTGCTATAGATTCAGATACAATTGTGATGTCAACTGCTGTTTCTTTCCCATTTATCAAATCAAATCACTTTATTGTCACACTACTGTGTACACGAGTGCAACAGTAGGTGAAATTCTTGTGTGCAGTTCCGAGCAACATAGCAGTAATGACAGTGACGAGACATAAACCACTTTACAATAAACAACATATTACACAAAACGATTTACATAACAAACTTACACAACAATTTACATAACAAATGTACACATACCTACACAACAATTTACATAACAAATGTACACAATACACACAATGTAGAATACACACACTAGATACGGGTATAAATATATATATATATATACACTAACTGAATTGGGAGAATATATTGACAGAGTGATGATTAATAAAGTGCAGTGCTGATTGTTGATCGTGAGAGATCATGTGTTCAAAAGTCTTATTGCTTGTGGGAAGAAGCTGTCATGTAGTCGGGTGGTGCGGGTCCTGATGCTGCGATACCGCCTGCCTGATGGAAGCAGTGAGAGCAGACCATGACTCGGGTGGCTGGAGTCTTTGATAATCCTCCGAGCTTTCTTCACACACCGTCTGTTATATATATCCTGGAGGGAAGGAAGCTCACCTCCGATGATGTTTCTGGCCGTTCGCACCACCCTTTGCAGGTCTTTGCGGTTGTGGGCGGTGCTATTGCCGTACCAGGCGGTGATGCAGCCAGTCAAGATGCTCTCAACAGTACTAGTGTAGAACAGTGTGAGGATGTGTTGGTTCATTCCGAACTTCCTCAGCCGTCTCAGGAAGAAGAGGCGCTGGTGAGCCTTCTTCACAACGGCCTCAGTGTGGATGGACCATGTGAGTTCCTCAGTAATGTGGACACCGAGGAACTTGAAACTGCTGACTCTCTCCACCGGTGCTCCATTAATGGTGATGGGGCTGTGTTCTCTGTCTTTCTTCCTGAAGTCCACCACAAGCTCCTTGGTTTTACTGACGTTGAGGGAGAGGTTGTGCTCCTGACACCAGCGTGTCAGAGTGTGCACCTCCTCTCTGTAGGCTGTTTCATCATTGTCAGTGATCAGACCTACAACCGTCGTATCGTCAGCAAACTTAATGATGGCATTGGAGCTATGTGTTGCCACACAGTCATGTGTGTAAAGGGAATACAGGAGTGGGCTGAGAACACAGCCCTGCGGGGCTCCAGTGTTGAGGGTCAGTGGTGAGGAGATGTTGCTGCCCATTCTAACCACCTGACGTCTGCCTGACAGGAAATCCAGGATCCAGCTGCACAGCGAGCTGTTTAAGCCCAGAGCCCGGAGTTTCACATCAAGCTTGGAGGGCACTATGGTGTTAAATGCTGAACTGTAGTCTACAAACAGCATTCTCACATATGTGTTCCTTTTTTCCAGGTGGGAAAGAGCAGTGTGTATTGTAGATGCAATGGCATCATCAGTGGAGCGGTTGTTACGGTAGGCAAACTGCAATGGGTCCAAAGAGGTGGGCAGAACAGAGCAGATGTGATCTCTGATCAACCTCTCAAAGCATTTGCTGATGATGGGGGTGAGGGCAACAGGACGCCAGTCATTTAAACAAGTGATTTTGGCTTGCTTCGGTACAGGCACAATGGTTGATGTTTTGAAGCATGTGGGGACTACAGACAGGGAGAGGGACAGGTTGAAAATGTCCGTAAAAACACCAGCCAGTTGGTTCGCGCATGCTCTGATGACGCGGCCCGGAATGCCGTCTGGACCCGCGGCTTTACGGATGTTCACCCGTCGAAAGGATCGGGTTACATCCGCAACAGAGACGGAGAGTGAACCATCATCTGTAGTATCGGCCGCGAGTGCTCTCTCCGCGAGGGCGGTGTTGTTGTTCTCGAAACGAGCATAAAATGTATTAAGCTCGTCCGGGAGAGAGGCAACGGTGTTCATGGCGGAGTTTTTATTCTGTTTATAGTCCGTGATGGTGTTAATTCCCTTCCACATACTTCTGGAGTCAGTGGTGTTGAACTGACCTTCAATTTTGTGCCTGTACTGGCGTTTGGCTGTGCTGATGGATTTACGGAGGGCATAACTGGCTTGTTTACGCTCCTCCGCGTTCCCGGAATTAAAAGCGGTGGTCCGCACAGTAAGTGCCGCGCGAACATCGCCGTTAACCCAGGGTTTCTGGTTGGGGTAGATCCGTATGTTTTTCGTCGGAACAACGTCCTCTACGCACTTCCTGATGAAACACGTTACGCTATCAACGTAAACCTTGATGTCGTCATCGGAGGCAGACCGGAACATCTCCCAGTCCGCGTGATCAAAACAGTCCTGTAGCGCAGAGTCTGATTGGTCCGACCAGCACTGGATCATTCTGAGGGCGGGTGATTCCCGTTTCAGTTTCTGCCTGTAAGCGGGCAGAAGCAGAACGGAAGAGTGGTCAGATTTGCCAAATGGTGGGCGGGGGAGGGATTTGTAGCCATCCCGGAAAGGAGAATAGCAATGATCCAAAACCCGGTCCCCTCGTGTGTTAAAGCTGATGTGTTGGTGGTATTTTGGTGCTATTGTTTTGAAGTTGGCTTTGTTGAAGTCCCCGGTAACAATGAACGCGGCCTCAGGGTGCGCGGTTTCCTGCTCACTTATACTGCCATACAGTTCCTTAAGTGCCCGGTCTGTGTCGGCTTGTGGGGGGATGTACACAGCAGTGATAATGACCGCTGTGAATTCCCTCGGTAGCCAGAATGGTCGACACAGAAGCATGAGAAATTCCAGATCAGGAGAGCAGAAAGACCTGATAAAATGTACATTCCTCTGATCACACCATGATTTGTTGATCATAAATGATTTGTTGATCATAAAACATACACCTCCACCTCCATTTACAACATTTGTTCTAGTTCCCTTCCATTGTTAACGCATACTAGATTTTTCCTATCCATGAATTCCTCTATAACTATCCAATTTTTCCATTGACAGTTTCTTGCATGGATTATAATAATTTGCTATTTTAATATTACCTTCTTTTGTTCAAATGTCTATTATGATAAATTTCAACTGTTTTCCTTTAGCCACAATCCTGTACTGCAATTACTGTTTGATAAATGTTACACATTCTCCTCCACTACCACTGTCTCTGTCTCTCCTAATACTATCATATCCTGCTATTACAAAGTCTAATTTTTGTTTCAGCCAAGTTTCTTGTATGTAGAATGTTGGATCAGAGTGATGTTTTTCTCTTAAGCCAATAGGAAGACAACAGGAGGCTGAGGATGAAGGGCTTAAAAAGAGTAGCTTTTATTAGAGCTCAAGCAAGCATCAAACTTACTTATACCTCCCTAACTAGGTCATGACCGTGGTCACACAAACTGCTTGGATGCACACACACAAGTCATGAGACATGTCTGCTTGGACGCACACACACGCACATAGAACACACTGTCCTGTGAAGGTTGTCACACTCCCCCTATCTAGCAAAAACTAGTTCTACCAGAAAGACTCGGGAGAATAATACTGAACAATTAACCATTTATTTACAGCTCGGCAAACAATATAAAGATAAAAGTTCTTTGGCGTAGGCCCCATCCGTAGCTCGCAATCCGGGGATCCGGACTCTGCATTTCCTGCCTGGCGATGAAGGCAGGGGCGCAGCCGACCCCAGTGAGGTATGGGAAGGGACCATCCTGGTGGTGGTGTGTAGGAAGGAAGGGATCATCTTGGTGGTGGGGAGGGTGGAGGAGAACGAAAGCGTCAGCATCTGTGAACTCAGACATGTGTAAGTACCCATCTTTTATACTGCAAGTGTTAGAACGCGATTGGATAGATGAGAAGGTAATGAGTGACGTAACAATTGAGTCTTCCTGGCAGAACTTATGCTAAAGCTTCCATTTTTCCACATTCCACATATCTTCAACCACACACACATAGAGAAATGGTCAAGAAGAAGTCAGTACAAGAAACATATCATCAATATATTGATTATTGATCCATCAAAATTATATCTGGTTTTGTTACTAAGTCATTAATAAATCCTTTGAAACGCTGTCTGTTATAAACTTCTTGCATTCCATTGAAGAATAAACATTAACTGTCCATTCTGGCTCTATGATTTTTCTTCTGATTAAAATCTTTCATTGATTTCTTTCCACAAAATGTCTTTAACTGACAAGAATTTCTCAGCACCTTTCACAATTACTTTCTCTGTTTTATGTCTCACTTGATCTGTTCAATTAATGGCATATGCCATGAACAAAATGGTATTCACCAGACTCACTGATATCTTCTTAGGATTCATTTGTTCCCCTCCTAACTCCCAGATTCTTTCATATTTTCTTGTTCCTCCCATTGTTTTCTGTCCTTGAATTCTTTTCACTGCCTCTGCATAGCTTATGTTGTTCTGTGTTTTGACTTGCTGGATTTCCACCGCTCTTTTCCTTACTTCACATCCCCTATATATTACACTGTGATCCCTACCACAATTACAACATGTTGCCTTCACATTTTCTCCACATTCCTCATATCTATGCTCTCCACCTCTGGCATTTATAACACATACTGTAAGTGGTGGTGGAACATATGCTATAACTGGCAAGCTCTTATATCCTATTTTGACATTTTCCAGAAGTTTATCATCTTAAAACTCAAGTAAAATTGAGAACCTTCTCATTCTTTCACCATTTATTGTATGATTTTTTTTTTTTTTTTTGTATTGACAAAACAAGTAGTTTTATGAAGGATATACATCCATTGTATGTGTAAGTTAGACTTTATTTCAGGAGTTAGCAGAGATCAGACCATCAGCCGCCTTGACTAATGGGGCCTACAAGAGACGACTCAGTGACTGTGGACATAGGCTTTATACCTGCCAGACACCTAGAGAAGAGAAGCAAATCTTACATAGATAGCATTTTCATTTTGCACGAATCTAAATCACAGAACATTCCATTAGACTTCTTACAAAAGGCAATACATATGTGATTAATAACATTTGGATACTTTATTGTGAGAAACAGACATAAAGAACAAGAGCATAATATATTTAAGGACAGCTTTGGGGCTACAACACACAGCATTTGTTCTAGAAGCTATTATCACTTCTCTACTGGAGTCTTTGAAACAGGAGGCCCTCTGAGGAAAAACCAAAACAGAAGACTCATCTCTGCGAACAGTATGTATGTACGTATGTATGTCTATATGTGTTTTAGGGTTAACTACAGGAAGATTTATATTAATCAAAATAAGGCATGCATTTGTTGCTTAGTGCATAAGCTTGCACTCTAAGAGATGTCAATTTATTCAATGCTAGAAAATAATTCAAGGGAACATTGGTGGTGATTGTGACTAAGTGATACTTGAATGTTCTGTTTGACCAAAGGTGGTACTTGGAGTTTGAGAACCACTGCACTAATTATGGGGCCTGAACAATATTAACTTTTAAAATTGATTTCTCACAGTGAATTCTTGAGACAAACTCAGGCTGTGCTTACTGAAATGTGAAGCACTGCCCCCAGTGGCCGAAGCGGGAAGTGCTTTTGAATGTAGGATCACACGTGAGTTCCAGTTTCAACATGAAATGCCCACAAAGTGCCACCAAATGCGAGTTCTAAAGCGAGTTTCAGCTGTAAAGTATGTGATACAGTGAAGAAGAATACATATTTTTATTAACTTTACCCCAAAACCACAACCCTAAACCTAACTGTCAATGGAGTAAAAATTTCAGTCATCACTTGTTATGCGAATGCAATTATTTCCTTGTTTTAAAGCGAGATGAGAATGTGACATTTAGCTATTGGAGGCAGATTGAGGCCATCTGGTGAACAAATATAAATTACATGAAAATCATGTCATGACAATAATAGTCAGTAGATGGCTGCAGTGTTCTATGCAGCCACCTACTGTGCAGTCCGATTGCTTGTTGTAAATTTTATATTGTAAAAATTCAATTACAGTGTAAACTCAGAGTAAACATTTTTAAATTTCAAACTGTCTGGAGTAAAAATTTATTGTGCAAACATTTCCAAGTCAGTAAGGTGAACAACAATTTTGAACAACTATAAATACATTGTAAAAAAAAAAAAAAAACAGTAAACAATAAAAAACAGTAAAGAATGAAGCAATGTCTTTATGCAGTGGCCTGGCTGTTTATTTATTACCATTTATTTCTGTGTGCATGCGTGCGTGCATGTGCGCGTGTACTACATTGTAGGGTTGTTATTGTTATCATTGTGTAACACTCTGTGTTAAAGTCTCACAATTTTTGTGTGTAAGTGTGAATTTTTTGCAGTCTCACCCTTTAGTTTATGTGTGTGTGTTTTTTTTCCAACATTGTGGCTGATTAATTGATTGTATTTGACGGATTATTAAAAATTGCTCTGTGATTTTGTCTTTCCCATTCATTTTCAATAGTTGGTCAATTTTGACTGCAAAGACAAAAGGTGTCACTTTTTTATGACCACTTCAACTTATCAAATCATGCCCAGTGATTTTTTTTGTTGGTAAATTCAGATGGCAAGTTGAGAAAAAGTCACCAAAGACCATCGGAGGGTTAAAAAGATTAAAAAAAATGTTTACATGATATGACCCCAATCGCTTGAGCTGCTTATGTTTGCCACAATTTGTGGAAAACTTTCTTCACAATGAACTCTTAGTGCCTCAAGTGTACATCTGACAAAACAACTTTATACCTCACACACAGAACTGTGAACAGTATATGTTGTTTTAATGGTGCAATTAACCTGGTTGCACTGTGTAACAACTTTTCTAATGATTCTGTGTGAACCTCCAGGAGTAAGAATGATAAGCCGTGCTTATCTTTAAGAGTGTGGAGCACTGGATAAATAAAGAAACCTCAAGCCATGTTCAATAAGTAGATCATTTAAGCCCCAGGATAATCATGGGCAGAACAAACAAACACAATGGTTCCCCTCGGCAAGTGAGATGAGAACCCCCATGAACCTCTGTAAGTTCTGCTCCACAGAAGGCAATTACATCCCATATAGTCATTAAACAGACAACAGGAAATGCCTGCAGACAGTGTGACATAAACAAGCATGCGCCAACACTCAACAAAAGCTTTGAATATAGACTCCAGGGTCAGAAGTCACAAAGACAAAAACACATGCACAAAAGGAAAACAAATTATTTTTTTTATTTTTTTTTTATCTAATATAATCACAGAAAATGAAAGGCAGTGCCAAGAGAGTACTACTATGACTTACAAATACTTAATGAGAATTAGGAGGTAAAATGTTTGTAACTGTCATTAAAATAATGTAAGAAAATCATAAAGGCCTTAAAAATAGGCTTATTTTTTATATGCTAAATATAATTTATTTTAGTTGCTTTTGACTTTGGAGTAAAATAGGACATGGGCCATATTCACCCGACTAGACTAGATGACCCTAAGAAATGTAAGAGCATTGAACTAAAATGTAAATGCTAAAGTAAACTGAAAGGACACATTTAAAATAGAAATTTACTTCTTTACATTAAAAGCTAAGGTTAATAAAGTTTAGGAGTATCAATAGCAAATTGAAGGAAATATAAGATCTCCTCTCTACATAAGTGCCAGTGTATAGTTAATATAAACTATTCAGAGTGCAAGCTGCCTTATTCCACCCACATTCACTGCACTAATGAGACCTCAAGGGAAAATTAGCCTTCTCAGACCCCCATTGTAACTTGTCGATAATTCTCAAAAAGTATCTTTGGAATGTTATTTGAGTGTGTAGAGTCTGAGCTAACAAGACAAAAACAAGCAATTTCATTATATTTGTCATCTTGCTCTAATCTGATACCGACGTTCAAATCCACTTCCTTTTTCACATCATGCAAATGTTTTATGTACAGATATGTTTCACAAAAACAACATACATGCAACTAGATTTTTACATTTTCAGACATTTTCTTGTTGCTAAAGTGTTTTAAGTGTGTTTTAGCGCATTGCTCTGCAGTCCATATGGTGTGCTGGGTGGTTGCTAGGGCATTGCTAGGTGTGTGCTCACTGTTCCAAGTGAAAAAGCTCTCACCCAAGTCTCTGAGATTTTTTGGATCATTAGATATGGCTCAGATCACTCCTTCAATACAAGTCTGCTATAAGCAATAGTACAAGTGAAGCAAGTACAACTAAATAGGCACATACACGTCCATGCAAACAAGAAAATAACACATTAAAGTCAGTTTGAGGTCTGTGGTGGTGGTAGTTAGACATCTGGGCTGCTAATGCAAAGGTTACTTGTCTAAACCCTGGGAGGGAAAAAAAAACATTAGGCTAACTGGAAAGCTACTGTGATAATAGTACTGCTCTATTACTAATGTGCCTAAAGCACTTAACTAAATGAACTTAAGCAAAGTGATGATGGCATCATTATGGAATTATACAACTTTCTAACTGCAAATTTAAAAAATGTAGGTCTTTTTGCCATCAACACTTCGATACAACATACACAATGGTTGTAAAAATGCAAAAATAACAAATTATTGTCAAGGTCATTAATTTTTCCACCCCAAGATCAAAAGAGAGAGAGAGAGATTTTTTTTACATGAATGACTGTATTCTTGACCTTGATAACTGACTGACTTCTATTGTCAAGCAATAATTTTGGGATACAGACAACACGATCAATGCTGAAAAAATTGTTGAATATATTTTGATTATGGTATATTTAAGCCTGTTAGAGTTAAAGATGCCAACCGCTGTGCTCCTTGTTGTTAATTGTTTATCAGCTGGTCTACTACAGAGAAAATTAAAATATAATGATAGAAAAATATGATTATATGTATTTTTAATCAATGCCATGTTGTTTGTTCTAACACAGTGCAATTTGGGTCATTAAAATATCCCAGAGCAAATACTGTAATACTGTAGGAGCCCTTCTGCTCCCTTTTGTTGATAAAAAAGGGGCTTGCAAAAACATTTCTTACAACATGCACTCTGGGAGAAAGCTTTTCTTTTTGATTTGAGTAAGAATTGCCCTTTTTGTTGGATTCGCCAGAGAAGGATGCATTGTGCACACTTCACAGGAAAATATCCAAGGCAAGGTCAGTCAAAAAGATTTTACTTTTCCTTAAAAGCCACTGTCCAAGGTGCTGAAAAAGCTGCCACTGTCCAGACTGCTTAAAAATTCAACCTATAAATAAAACGTAGTGCTTTTGGATGACTCTGGACAACCTTTCAACTTGGAGACAAGTTAAAAAGGCATTTACTGTAAGTAAATGCTACAGGAAGTGGGCATCATACATAAATCGCAGTCAGTGCTCAGGTGCCTCGCTCTCTTCGACCCAGTGTGTTAATCACCCCTTCCTGCCATCAGACTTTCAACCCTTGGACAGACCTCTTTTTCTGCTGACAGGAGTCCCCCTACAGCAGGTGTCCAGACATGTCGTGGTGTCTAGACATGTCGTGCTGGCACACATCTGGCCCTGGGGGCTGCGCAAGTAAACATTTCTCCCAGTGAGCCTTCTTGCACTGGTGCTGTGCAAGATCAGGACGAGGAACAAGTCACCTCAATGGCTCCTTACTCGCCCACTCGGACTTGGTTTTCGGATCTCACGCTCCTCGCTACAGCACCTCCCTGGCAAATTCCCCTGAGGATGGACCTTCCTTCCCAGGGACAGGGCACCCTCTGGCATCCGCACCCAGATCTCTGGAACCTCCATGTCTGGCCCCTGGATGGGGCGTGGAAGATCTGAGTGACCTTCCACCTGCGGTCATAGACACGATCAACCAAGCCAGAGCTCCCTCTACCAGTGGCGCTTGTTCGCAAATTGGTGTTCTTCCTGGCCTGAAGACCTGCAGAGATGCTCAGTTCGGTCAGCGCTTTCATTCCTGCAAGAGAGGTTGGAGGGAAGGCTGCCCCCCTCCACCATGAAGATGTATGTAGCTGCTATCGTGGCCCACCATGATGCAGTGGACGGCAAGTCTTTGGGTTAGCATGACTTGATTATCACCTTAGAGGTGCCCGAAGGCTGAATCCTCCCCAGTCAAGCCTGTTCCCATCCTGGGATCTCTCAATAGTCCTCTCGAGCCTTCAGAGACCCCCTTCGAGCCGCTTGACTCAGTTGAGCTCAAGGCCCTCTCCTTGAAGATAGCGCTAAATTCCATCAAGAGGGTTGGGGACCTGCAAACATTTTCTGTCAGTGACACTTGCCTGGAGTTCGGTCCGGCAAATACTCACGTCATCCTAAGGCCGCGACCAGGCTATGTGCCCAAGTTTCCTATGACCGCCTTCAGCAACCAGGTCATGAACCTGCAAGCGCTGCCCCTGGAGGAGGCAGACACAGCCTTTTTATTGCTGTGACCGGTACATGCTTTGCATATCTATTTTGACCGCATGCAGAGCTTTAAATGTTCTGATCAGCACTTTGTCTGCTTCGGCGGACGGTGGAAATGGAATGCCATCTCCAAACAGAGGTTAGCTCACTGGGTTATTGACGCTATCTCCCTGGCCTACCAGACCCAGGCCGTGCCCGCCCCCTTGCGGGTTCAAGTACACTCGATGAGAAATGTGGCATCCTCATGGGCACTGGCCAACGGCACCTCCCTAGCAGACATCTGCAGAGCAGCGGGCTGGGCAACACCCAATACCTTTGCGAGATTCTACAATCTCAGGGTTTAGTCAGTCTCGTCCTGTGTTTTGTCAGGTCCAAGCTGGTAGAACTCGGTAATACAGAACAGCTGACGTTGTTTGTGGCCAGACCCACTATGAGCCTCAAGTGCTCTGTACTGGGGCAAGGCTCCTAATTCCCACTTCCCTGTGATGTATTTCTTTGGTACGGTCCACCTGTAGGTGGACCCACATCTCCCTTGGGCAGTCCCTCTGTCCCCGGTCGCTGTGTTTGTAGAGCTCCTCCCTCATCAGATAGGACCTACCACTGCACCACTTCCACATGTGGCTTGACAACCCATGTGACGTATGGGCCACGTTACCTCCCCCCAGTCTGGGAAGGATGTGGTCTCCACAGGGTCTTTTCCCCCTGAAAGAATAGAAATGGAAAAGATTGCCTTCCCCGATGCATTTCATATAGCATTAAGATTTGGCTTGCTCCCATGATAGTAATTTTGCCTGTTCCCCCCCTTAGGGGTGCTGGGAACCTAAGGTATTTATATGACACCTTTTTCTGGGGGCGTTGGGGAGGGTTACATGTGACCGATACAGTTGCTTCTAGCAGGCAGTAAATGCTTGCACCTGTGTCAGCAGTTCACGTAACATGGTTGTGGCAGGGTGGAGGGCGGGTCCGGGTCAAGATTATACACACCCAATCCCTTATCAGGCTAATTAAGCCTCTGAGATGGATAAAGGCCGATGGCAGACGGTGGTGCGAGGAGAGAGAGATCGTTTACAGGCATGTCCGTCATGTGTGTGTTTGTCTTTTAAATTTCTCATTAAAATATTATTTACATCGTCAAGCCAGTTCTCACCTCCTCCTTGCCCATCTGAATCCCTTTACAATGGTCTAGTGCATGTCATTTTTAAATGGGACTCCTTGTGTCACTACATTCAACACAACGTCAAGTGAGTGACAGAAGGGGAACATCATGGTTACTGTTGTAACCTCCGTTCCCTGATGGAGGGAACGAGACGTTGTGTCCCCCTTGCCACGACACTAGACATACCACTGTAAATGGCCGTACCTTATTCTCGGCTCCTCAGTGTAAAAACCTGACTGACAGACACACGCCTGCTTCCCTTTATAACCGTATGTCCGGGGGCGGGACATGAAAATTCTGTCTGCCAATTTCTCATTGGCCTTTTCTCAAGTTCAGAGGTACGCAAGGCTCTCAAGAAAGAACCCTTGTGTCACTACATTTGACACAATGCCTTGTTCCCTCCATCAGGGTATGGAGGTTACAACAGTAACCATTATGTATATGTGCATAGAAAGAAAGAAAGAAAGAAAGAAAGAAAGAAAGAAAGAAAGAAAGAAGCTGTATTTTTTATTCACTGGATGGATGGATGGATGGAAAGTGAGAGAAAGAAAGCAAGAAAGAAGAGGCTGTATTCTCTTTTCAATATATTCATGCCTGTTTCTATGTACTGTTTTTTTGGAGGCTTGGATTATAGATGCATTGAGGAGGAGAAGAGAGGAATCCAGGAGCTCACACTGCCAGAAGATAACATTTGATAGCATGCTACTCTGTTGTCTCTGAGTTTGTGGTGGTTGACGAGCTGTTGAACCAAGCTTAAAGCATAACACATCAACATAAACTCCTTGTAGCTACAATCTTCCAAAAATGGTTTTATTCAATTAAAGGGATTGTAATACTTTGACTATTTATTACAGTCCAGAAGCTGCATACAAATCTTGCTGGATCTGACTTTGAAAAGACACCGGCCAGTGTGAAAAAACTGAAGGAGCACTGCCACACATGGCTATGACAATCTAATTGGCTTGCAGGTGTGCGAATGCATCTCTTTTTGAGCCACAGTGAGTGAGACAGGAAAGGGGAGCTCTCCATTTTCCCCATTGCTTGCCAGAAACATCTGAGAGTGTTTAATCACAGGGCCATTTGGAACACCATATGAATACATTCACTTCTTTCCTCCTATCAATCTTCCCACTCCGTCCCTTACTGGGAGCGTTGCCAGACACTCCATACAGCCACATACCCCACATAAATAAATAAAAAATATTTTATCGTTTTAAAAATCCTGCAGTTTACCAGGATGAGACTCAACAAGTTTAATGAACAGACCCAGCAGATTTTGCTAATGTCATTTCTATATGGAGAAATATTGGTTGGATCCAGTGTCAGTGAGCCCAGTACATTTTCAAGAATAATTTTCTGTACCAGCGTGCTGTGCTGGAGTCTTTTCATATCTGGAAACCAGCTTTTGACACTTTTGTCTCCATTAGGATTGTCCTTTTTGCCAGGTCATTGTCACTTGCTTTAAAGTCCAGACAGGGTGCAGGCAATTATCTTCCACAGACACCTATTAATAATCATCAGGGCTGTTGAACCTGTATGTCATTCCCACATTTCTGATGTTAGGGAGGTTTTGACTAGTTCACTCAATCACATATTCCTTTTGCTAATTAATGTCTGTTTCTTCTTCTGCAATGTGCTCCAAAACACATTTTTGAAAAGCTAATATGAAGGTAGAATTTTATTTTCTTGTTCAAGCTTTTTTTAACTCTGCAAGTTGCTTAAAGGGATAGTTACTCAAATATGAACACTCTATCATCATGAATTCACTTGCATGTCCCACTGTCTGACTTTCTGTCTTTAAACAGACTGTGTACTGTCCACAAAGAATTTGTGGTGAGTAAATGGTGACAGATTTTATTTATTAATTTTTTGGGTGAACTGTCCCTCTAACTCTTCTGTTTTGGGAGATAATTCCAAACAACTGTTTTGTTCGGGACAAAAAAGATTCAGTTATAGAATAGTAGATATACAGCACCTCCCTTTAGGTTCTAAATATTAATACTGCCATACTGTATAAGCTTGTTTTTCATGCTAAAAGACAAACATTTTAAAATTAAATTTTATCTGGAAAGAGTGCCACCTATAAATTGATGGTGGTACAATCCATTAAATTAAGATGATGCTCTTGCCATTCTGCTGGTTGCTGCTATCACACGTCAAATCACAAAGTGTTTCTTAACTTCATATGTCTACTTCCACTGTTCTCCTAGAGGAGATGTACTGTCCATTGCTGTGTGCCCTCTGACACCTAGTGGTAGACATTGGTGGACATTTCCGTATTTCATTAACAGCACAAAGATAATTGCTGCTCTAATTCAAAATAAATCTAGGTACAAATTCCTATATGTTACATGTTTCACTTTATTAGATTATTTCTGGCATCGTTCTGGATTCAATACAGTTTAGAGATCAGTATTTTATGTGTTACTAAAGCTATTAACTATTTTATTAGTATAGCATTATGAAGCCTTCTAAACAATGGGGCTGTAACAAGGTTAAAATGGGAAAGGAGGAGGCATTAACCGGCTTAGCAGTCAAAGAAATATTTTAATTTAAGCTTAAACAAATAGACACACAACACAAATGCACACACGGCAGCAGCATGTGGCTCTCTCTCTGTTGAACTGCCGTACGATTGAGCATCTGTGGGATGTGCTGGGTCAACAAGTCCAATCCATGGCAGCTCCACCTCGCAACTTACAGGACTTGAAGGATCTGCTGCTAATGTCTTGGTGCCAGATACCACAGAACACCATCAGGGGTCTTTCAGAGTCCATGCCTCAGTTGGTCATCGCTGTTTTGGAGGTACACCTAGGATCAACAGCATATTAGGCAGGTGGTCATAATGTTTTGGTTCATAAATGTGTATGTATATATATATATATATATATATATATATATATATATATATATATATATATATATATATTAGGATTGTCTATTTAATATATGAATAATTAATATCTATTTCATGTCTATTTAATATATATATATATATATATATATATATATATATATATATATATATATATATTGTAGAAAATCTCTTTGTTCTGGCAATGGAGGAGTCAGGAGACAACAAAGCAGGTTCAAGGTTAGTTCTTTAATTAACAGTATCATTTTACATACACAAGAGTAAATGTCGTTTGAACATCAAAATAAACTCAGAAGCTCTGTCTGATGTAGCTTTCTGGTCACTCTCTCCCTCTCTGAAGTTCTGGCGTACCTTTTAAGTCTCCCTCCGCCATCACTATAATGAGAGACAGGTGTTAGATATAATTATGGACCAGGAGACAAGTCTTACCGCTCTCTCTCCCATAGACTGCGGCCCCCCAAGCCACATACCCCCACCGCTGACTCAGGTCGGGGCAACATCCAGTCTGCCCGATCCGAGAAAGTCAGCCACAACCATCTGCGCCCACCTTGAATTTAAAGGGCTGGAGAGTCAGATACCAACAGGTGATCCACGCATTAGTATCCTTCATGTGGTGGAGCCACTGCAGAGGAGCATGATCAGAACAGAGGGCAAAGGCCCACACCAGCAGGTAGTAGTGGAGTATCAGAAAAGCCCACTTAATTGCAAGACACTCCTTCTCGATGGTACTCTATTTTGTCTCCCTGAAGGAGAGCTTGCGACTAATAAATAGCACTGGCCGATCCTCCCCTCCCACCTCCTGCTAGAGTACCATTCCTAGCCCCCTGTCAGATGCATCAGTCTGCAAAATAATTGAGAGAGAAATCAGGTGCATGTAAAAGCGGCCACTCACACAGTGCAGACTTTACCTTAAGGAAGGCCCGTCAGCACGACTCTGTCCACTGGACCGGATAGGGAGGCCCCTTTTAAGTAAGGTCATTCAGCAGGCTGGTGAAATCAGAATAATTAGGCTCAAAATATCGGTAGTAGCCAGCCAGCCCCAAAAACTGCCTTACCACCTTCTTGGTCTTGGGCGATGCGATTGCTGCGGTTTTGTCAACCTGTGGAAGCACCTGCCCTTGACCCAAGTGGAACCCCAGATACCTAACTTCCACCCGCCCAGTTGCAGACTTCTTTGGGTTGACAGCCCTAAGATGTTGCATATGCCGCTGCCAATCATTAATGTAAATGATGATATCATATAGATATGCGGCAGCATATGCCGTATGCGGTCTGAGGATCTTATCCATAAGGCGCTGAAATGTGGCCGGGGCTCCGAACAAACTAAACGGTAGAGTCACAAATTGGTGTAATCTAAACGGTGTGGCAAAAGCCATCTTTTCTCGGGACACTGGAGTTAAAGGGATCTGCCAATAACCCTTTGTTAAGTCCAGAGTGAAATTGAGCCGCGCCCAACAGATCGAGTAACTTGTCAATTCGCGGCATCGGATAAGTGTCAAATATGGACACCGCGTTCACACAGAACCGGACCGAGCCGTTGCTCTTCGGTACCAGAACTACCGGGCTGGTCCAGTAGCTGAGTGACTCTTGTATTACGCCCATTTCGAGCATTGCCTCTAATTCTTCCTGAACAATCTTTTTCTTGTGTTCAGGAAGACGATAGGGGTGTCTACGAACCACCACGATATGGTGCTCTATGAGGTTCATGCAACCGGGTAGGGGTGAAAACTAGAGCTGTCGATTTAACGCGTTAATTCAGTGCGATTAATTTTATTAAAAATAACGTTTAAAAAATTAACGCAATTAATCGCAATTACTAGATTGTAATAAGGAAGATTCCTGAGAAATGCAAGCTTGTAGTACCACCTGTTTACTCCAGAGGCCAGTAATTGAAATTTCATCTTTGTGGAAATGCAAAAAACAACCAGACAGCACAAAACAGACATTTGTTATGTTCTTGTGTTCAAAAAATCTGATAGAGTGCAAATTCAAACTCAAGAGATCTTGAAGCGATCTCATGAAGTTTTCTAAGTATTAAACTATATTTAACTTGACACAATGACCGAAAAAGTGTATGTTTATGACGCAATGCACCCGAGACGCTACACAAGCATGTCTGACGATTGTTGAAATTGGCGGGTCCTTAAACAAGTCCTCATAATGAATCTCGAACTGATTGACAAATTCACCTGCGAAATTGATTGCTGTGAACTGTATGCAAATGATTGGCTTATGTTCAATAATATGGTAGTAAACAATACATTGTATTCTAAAGCAGTTTTTTTTTATTGTCTTATCAATGATTAACTCTTCTGCCACAAGACTGTAATGCATTTTAATTATCTGAATATATATATATCATATATATATTCATATATATATACACACACACATATATATATATATATATATATATATATTCATATATATATATATACACACACACAATATCTAATACTTTTATTTAATATTTAAAGATAAATATGTATAATTATTTCATCATTATATATTGAATTATTGTTATATGAGGGAAATATTTGTATATGCGATTAAATGCGATTAATTAATCAGGACATCATGTATTTAATATAATAAAAAATTTGAATCGATTGACAGCCCTAGTGAAAACACATCTGCGAATTCCGCTTGCAACCTGGCAACATCTGTAAGCTGCGATGGTGAGAGATGGTCTCCGCAAGGGACCGGGGTGAATGAACTTTGGGAGATACCTCTGGCCTGAGCTCTGCCCTCTCTGGAACTACCGTCACCAAGGCTACAGGTACCGCCTCCCTCCATGTTTGAGGAGGTTAAGGTGGTAGGTTTGACGTGCCCCACTCCTGTCCATTCGCTTAACCTATTTAATCGAGATCTCAGACTCATCTTGTGACCTCAAAGGGTCCTTGCCACTTGACAAGTAATTTGGAGCTCGAGATGGGCAGCGACACAAGCACTTTATCTCCCTGTGTGAATTCCCATAGTTGACTGCCCCTGTCGTACAGTCAGCGTTGACATTCCTGAGCTTGGAGCAAATTCTTTTGTGTTACCTGCCCCAAAGTGTGGAGTTTGGCTCTAAGGTTAAGAACGTATTGAATTTGTTTTTTACAATTCGAAGGTCCTTCCTCCCAAGCTTCCCAAACAATGTCAAGCATGCTGCGCAGCCGGCACCTTTACAGTATCTCAAACGGGGAAAACCCGGTGGAGGCTTGCGGGACCTCTCGCCCTGCATCAGGGGTTCGAGTCACTTATCCCAGTTTTTAGCATCATCGTGTACAAACTTACGAATCATGTTTTTAAGGTCTTATTAAATCGTTCAACCAACCCATAAACACTGGTGCAAATCATCTTAATGCCTAATAATTCATATAGTCCTTTCCTTTGAAATCCCCACTCGGGAGATAATTTTGAAGAGCGCCTCTACAACACTACATGCTGAGATGTTGCACAGGGGCACTGCTTCCAGATATCACGTTACATAGTCCACCAGAATTAATACAAAGATCCGGCAGCGGGCGCAATGGCACTTTTGGGAAGGCCGGCGGATTCACCAACTGACATTCACGGCACGCCGCACACACCGTGAATGCCAGGCCAAAAGAAGGCCATTATGTGGTTCAAAGTTTTTTTGTGACCTAAGTGCCCAGCCATTGGATTATAGTGAGCCATCTGGAAGAGTGTTTCCCAGGGCTCTTTGGTACTAACAGCTGAGTTGTATTCTCTTTGGCATACAACTCAGTTGTTACCTGCATCACTCGATACAACTACTCTTTAATAAAAGAAAATTATGGGTAGGTAAGCGCAAGACCGGGCTGGAGTTGTTGACCATCAATTACTTGGTCGAATGTGCGCTTGAGGGACTCGTCACGCCACTGCTCCAGATGGAAATCCCCCTCAGGGAAGTCCCTGAGAATGGGATTTCCCTCGTCTGTGTCATCCTGATGTAGAGCCGATGTTGACGGCCCTGGCACCACCTCACCAGCCATAGTATCGCATGTCACACCCCGCACCACTATTTTGCAGGACCCAACCACACATATTAACATCAATAGATTTTTAAAACTGGGCCAATTGGTTCCCAGAATTAGTGGATGGGTGAGGCGGGAATTAACCACGGCCTCAACTCTATGCCTTTATCCCCTGAATCGTATCTCAATGGTAACCAGCGGATACTTGTGAATGTCACCATGCACACACCTCACCCTCACCAGTTTATTTTTATCCAATGCCCTGCCTTGCACCAATCGTTGGTGGATCGAGGTTTGAGAACAACCTGTATCCACCAAAGCTTGATGTGTATCCCCTTTTATGCCCCTGCCCAATTGGGGCCACCCTGTGGAGTGTCGGGGATCTGAACCAGTGTCCCCGCCTCCAAAACTGGACACCGTTCCTGGCTGTGTCCGGTTTCCCCGCAGCTCCAGCAGACCTTCCCAGATCTTCCTTCCGCACTCATGGGGGAGGTCTCGCCAACCTGGGGGTATAGCAGATTGAGACAGGGTGGGTAGGAGAGACAGACAAGGGGAAGTGTTCTCTGGACTGAGGGTGGGGTTTGGGCTTGGTTCCCCACCTCCAAGGAGCTGGAATTGGGTGGGAGTGAGGGAAACGGGGGGAGGGGACACAGAGAGAGTAGAAAATGCTTCGCCACCTCCTGGGAATGCCACCATGTAGTCCTCTGTCAGCTGGACGGCTTCCTCCAATGATGCCGGGTGGTGGCACTGGACCCACTCAGACATGCCTCGAGGGAGTTGGGAGATGAACTGCTCCAGTACCACCAGATCGATGACTTCCACGATGCCGCGGGTTCCCCCCACATGCAGCCATTTCCGGCAGGCGTCACAGAGCTGCTGCACAAACGCGAACGGGTGGCCGTCCTTCCCGAAGCACAAAGAGCAGAAAAGTTGTCAACTCTGTTCCGGGGTCCGACCGACTCGTTGCTGGATGGCCTTTCTTAGGTGGCTGTAATCCAGGAGCCTGGTGGCAGGAAGTTGTTGTGCTGCCAGCTGCGCCTCCCCGGTGAGCAGGGGCAACAGGCGGGCCGCCCACTGATCGGGAAGCCACCTCCAAACTTCTGTGGTCTTTTCAAAAGGGCCCGCCCTCCTCCTCGTCACAGGGGCCTTCTAAACAATGTGGATTTTTCACAAATATTTGACATTCAAGCTTCATTACTCAAGTTACTACATACAATTAATTTTCTGCATACTGTATGATTGTCAAAATATAAGCACCCCATTAATGCTCTCTATATTAGTTAAACAACATTACAATTAGTTAATGTTATCAATGCAATTTGGTCATTTGCCCCATTCACCACATACAGCATTTGCTCATGGTTGGGACAGAAACACTTAGTAGCAGGTGAGTAAGGTATTAGTATAACTTTATTGAGATAAGTACAAAGCTGCAGCTGTTGTATTGCCAGATAATTTTATTCTGTCACTCACATTATTGTTCCTAAATGTTCAATTTTCACAGATTTGTGATGACTCCAATAGGTTCATCTTCATGTGACTAATTTGTCTTTTCTATAGGAAACTCCTGCAACTGTGCCATCCTCATGGGCACCAATATTACTCCAGCAGGTGTCTGTGAGACTCCATTTACATTTCTTTCACAGGTTTGTATGCAGGTTTTCTTCCACTTTCTCTATAGGCGTCTTTCCAAGACATTAACGCTACCTTCCAAGGGACATTGATTCAGCCACCTATCCATTGGGCCCGTTCCCCCAAGGGTTAGAAGCTCTTGCCCCTTCTGTGACATTGCAAGCCTCATATGATATGATTCCCTGTCTCCTTGTCATGGACATTCTGGAGGGAATTGCTTCATCTTCAAGCTTAAAAAAATCCTCCATTCCGACCTAATACTGCCGCAGCAGTCCCTTCTCACCCTCAATACTGCCGCAGCAGTGCCCCACTTGAATGTAATTGTAATCATCATGTTTTCTAACTTACCTTTTGCTTCCCTTACAGGTACATACACATTTCTTATTTCTCCACAGGTGGTCTCAACTTCTAAGTTCAATAAATTTATCAAAGTGTATCTACAACAATGGAAGCTCCTTCACTCCTCCAGTCTGAGCTTGATACTGCCACAGCAGTGCACCGCTTGATACTGCCGCAGCAGAGCCCTGCTTGATACTGCCAAAGCAGCGCCCCGCTTGATGATGCTGCAGCAACTTCCCATTTGATGCTGCCACAGCAGCGCCCCACTTGATACAGCTGCAGCAGTGACCTGCACAAACTTATTTTTAATCATTGTGTATTCCTAACTAAACTTTTGCTTCCTTTACTGGTATGTACAAATACAATTTTCACGTTTTGATTCCCTTATAGGTGAAACAGTTATTTCTATATTTTCTCTCAATTTCTAAGCCATATACCTTTATCAAAGTGCATCTACAACAATGGAAGCAGAGCAGTGCTCCCAAAGAAGCTCCTTCACTCTTCACTGGTTGATACTGCCACAGCAGTATCCCATCCACGGCCGATACTGCCACGGCAGTACCCCATTCACCTTTGATATTGACACAGCAGTGTCCCACTTGCTACTGCCACAGCAGTGTCCTACTCATTCACAAGACTGCCACAGCAGTGCCCCACTAAATACTGCTGCTGTAGTGCACCGCTTGATACTGCAGCAGCAGTGCCCCACTTGAAAGTGTGCACAAATTAATTGTAAAGAGGTGCATGTGACTGTGGATGATAGAGTGGTATGTACGTTTGTTATTCCTGGCAGCTGTTGAAACCTTTGGAACAACGATCCAAAACTTTGTCTCATGTCCTTGGTCATTTAGAGGTAGAAAGTTTACAGCCATGTACATAAATTATTGTACATAACTTATTTGTGGCTTGTTGTCCACAAAGGAGGTGCTTGAGGAAGAGGTTCAGCTCGAGCTCTAAAGATAAGATTTAATCAGATGGAAAACAGGTTTAAATAGGAACAGTAATTACCACCTAATGGAAATAAGGACCTTTCAATATATACTTCTGATTGGTCAGCAATCATGCCTTAACCTATGAGATGAGAAAGTCATAACACCATGTAAAATGAAATATTAGATAGTAGTGGCGATTTCTCAGGGCCTTCTCTGCTGGCGTACCATGCTTAATAAATATTTTTTTATCCTTTCATTCTCAGTCACCTTGCCTATGTATTTTCAATCACTTTCAAATCCTAATTAATCTACAAACAAATAGCTAAACAAAAAAAATTATCCAATCAGAATGTATTCCTCAATGCTTACAAGCAAACTGTTTCACAAACTCTGAATGTGCTAAACAATGATTGTGCTACCATGATTACTGTTAATGTTGCCGGTCCTTCTCGCCCTCGCTCCGAACGGGACTCAAACCGACATCTCCGGCGTGGGAGGCGGGTGCGCTAACGAGGAGGCTAAAGGCTACAGCCTCTAGCGTCAGTCGCTAGTGCACCTCTTGAGGTCAGGAGAGTGAGGTTTACACACTGCACAGCTATTTACCAGCTGGCTCCCATTACACTAACATTTGTAATAGGTGTGCCCTCATACTGCTCACGTCATGTGTATGTAATCTGTCTTCCATAAATAGAATTACAAATAAAAAGGTTCCGATTCCAGTTCAACAGAATACCAAGTAGTAAGCACGTTTTTTTTGCCTCAGTATGAGTTAATACAATTTACAGGTTATCATATTCAGAAATGGCTGTGCCAACAGGTTATGTGCCCAGGATAGAAGCAGGTAACCGATGGAACAGATTGTGTTTCGACGGAGATGAAAAGAGCTACGAACTTTGGGAGACAAAATTTTTAGGCCACCTGCGTTTGCTAGGGCTGAAGGACATGATTTTATCAGAGACCCCCACACATGATGGTGAGGAAGATGCTGCCGATAAAAACGAGGAAGCATATGCTGAGGTGATTCAATATCTGGATGACAAAGGTTTATCTCTTGTAATGAGAGATGCAGCAGACAATGGTAAGAAAGCTCTACAGATTTTGAGGGGCTATTATGCTGGTAAAGGAAAACCGCGAATAATTAGCCTGTACACAGAGTTAACGTCGCTGCAGAAAATGGCAAATGAGTGTGTCATAGATTATATTATTCGAGCAGATACCACAATTAGAGCCGAAGAGAGTTTCAGTGATGGACTGTTAATTGCGATGATTTTGAAAGGTTTGCCAGACTCATTTAAACCATTCGCCATCAATATTACACAAAGTGATTTAAACATAACATTTGCAGTTCAAAACCAAGTTGAGGAGTTTTGAAAGTACGGAAACGTTTCACATCAGCGCAAGTGATTATAACGTGATGAGAACGAGTGCCTCAGCCCCAGAATGGAGGGGGAGAGAACGACTCACAGACTCGGACGTTACTTGCTAGAACTGTGGACAAAAGGGGCATAAAGCCTGTGCTTGCCTGAACCAAAATCACAAAAGACTGTGGTTTAGTTACTGCAAAAGTTCAATGCACAAAGATGAAAATTGCAGACGTAAAAAGAGAGGCAATGTTAAACAAGCCACTGATAAAGAGGACAATGACGAACACACATTTGTTTTTAGAACGAGTGATTGCCAGTTAAACAGAGTACAACAAAAGGGACTGATGGTTGACACGGGTGCAACGTTGCACATTATTACGGACATTGGAAAATTCAAAAAGTTTAATGACAAATTCCAGCCGGAGAAACACTACATTGAGATGGCAGATGGGACCAGAGTGAGCGGCGTGGTGCTGAGAAGAGGTGATGCAGATGTGTGCCTGTTTGACAGCGAAGGATATCAGGTGAAGATGACGCTGAGGAGTGCTTTATACATGCCGTCGTACTCACAGAACATCTTCTCTGTTAAAGCAGCAATGAGAAATGGAGCTTCAATCAACTTTCAACAAGGACACAACAAACTCATTCACAAGAACGGTTTACAAGTTTAACATACAAGAGCACAATAGACTGTACTATCTGAACACTGTCAATGAAAACAATGATAGTTGTTAACGGATGTTATGACATTCAAACCTGGCACAAAATCATCGGTCAATGTAATTATGATGATATTTCCAAATTGCAGGATGTAGTTGAGGGAATGAGAATCAAGGGTAAGATTGATATATCTAACCTAAACTGTGTAATTTGCACACAAGGTAAATTTGTTCAGAGTAGAAACAGAGAACCTGATACATGAGCTAAGGCTGCACTTGAACTAGTGCACACATATCTAGCTGGTCCTATTGGCCCAGAGGCTAAATATGGTTTCAAGTATGCTTTGACATTTACTGATGACTACTCCAGTGCTGTGTTTGTGTACTTTCTAAAAGCTAAGAGTGACACTGTTAAAGCTACTGAAAAGTTAATAGCCGATACAGCCCCTTATGGGACCATAAAGTGTGTTATATCAGATAACGGCACCAAATTTATGACAAAAGAGATTCAGTCATTACTAAGCAAGAATTGTATTAGACATGATACCTCAGCACCATATTCACCCCATCAAAATGGGACTGCTGAGAGAAACTGGAGAACCCTGTTTGAAATGGCAAGATGTATGCTCCTAGAGAACAATCTACCTAAGATGTTGTGAACCTGTGCTGTAATGACTGCTGCAGTAATTTGCAACAGGTGCAACAATGGTAGAATACGGCAAACCCCATACTATGCACTGACAGAGAGAAAACCTGATCTTTCTAAAACGAGGGTATTTGGTTCAGTATGTTATGCATACAAACATGACAAAAATAAATTGGATGCACATTGTGTAAAAGGAATCTTTGCAGGGTATGACAAAATCAGACCTGCATACATGGTCTATTATCCAGGCACAGGGAAAGTTTTCAACCACAGGCTTGTGTGATTTGTTACAAAGTGTGTTACCGAACACCAGACACAGACTGATATTTCAATGTCAGATGATGATTTTCATGGGTAAAAATATGTGTCCTCCCAGTCAAAAGAGAATGTGACTGATCGGACCCAAGAAAAGGCTCATGAACCTCAAACTGAGACTAGGAATCAGGGTAGTGCCCAGACAGAGGGAGGTGATCATAGTACATGTTAACCTAAGACAAATAGGAGAGCTCCCCAGTATTTGTCTGATTATGTTTCTGATGTTGAATCTGATGACCGGATCCTAACCAATGTTGACTACTGTTACAAAGTGTGTGACGTACCACAAACATTCAAGGAAGCTGTGAGTTCAAGTGAGTCACAGATGTGGGCTAAGGTTATGAAAGAGGAAATGGATTCCCTTAAGGAAAATTACATATTTACCCTAACTATGCTATCAGAGGGTAAACATGCAGTGGGGGGTAGATGGGTCTATGCTGTCAAAAATAATGCAGATGCGACAGAGACATACAAGGCCAGATATGTAGCAAAAGGCTATAGCCAAGTGATGGGTGTAGATTACAAGAGACATTCTCCCCAACAGCAAATATCACTTCAGTATACTTCACCTTGATGCAAATGGTGGCACAATATGATCTTGATCTCCACCAGATGGGCGTAAAAACTGCCTATTTACATGCTCCAATTCACTGTGATGTTTACATGGAACAGCAAGAAGGATTTGAAGTCAGACATAGGTGGAAAAACTAGTCCGTAAACTGAACAAGTCACTGTATGGTTTAAAACAGTCAGGCAGAAACTTAAACAAGATGTTACATGACTACCTCATTGAGAATTATTTTGTTAAGAATTCAGCTGATCACTCTGTGTACAGTAAATAAACTTAAAAAGAAAGAGTGATTGTAATAATCTGTGTTGATGATCTGATCATTGATGCCAGTAACATCTGCTGTAATTATCTGCTGAATTACATGGAAAAAGATGCTGACGGCAAGATTCAAAATGAAAGATCTGGGAAAACTCAAATATTTCCTAGGAAATTATTTTCTTCAAAATGAAGCAGTCATAAAAATTAATTAGAAAAGGTACATTTCAAAGGTACTAGAGAGATTCAATATGTCAAACTGTAAACCCAGGTCAACATCATTTGAGCAAAAGCTAGATTACAACAGTGATGGTGATCCTGTTGATCCTAAAATGTACCGGGTGGCTGTAGGTATTTTGATCGAACTGATGGCATGTACTAGACCTGATCTATGTTGTGTTGTCAGCAAACAATCTCAATACTTGTCTGAACCAAATGAACAACACTGGACTACAGTTAAACATGTGATGAAGTACTTAAAACTTCCAACTGATCATGAACTATGTTACAGGAAAAGTAATGGAAAACTTAAACTTGTAGCATATAGTGATGCTTATTGGGTGTCAGATCTAAATGACAGGCGGAGTACTACAGGATGCTGTTTTAGTCTCAAAATGGTGCTCTAATTTCCTGGAAGTCAAAGAAACAGTCCACAGTTGCTTTGTCTACATGTGAAGCAGAGTATATGGTACTGGCTGCAACCACACAGGAAAACAAGTATCTAGTACAGTTGTTGAACAACATGGAAAATGGGTGTCTATATGTGCCAGTACAAATCTTTGAGGATAACCAAGGTGCCATTGCTCTATCAAAGAACCCAGTGTGTCGTCAAAGATGTAAACATGTTGATATAAAATATTATTTAATTCAATCAGCACTTAATGATGGCAAAGTGACAGTTGAGTATTGTCCCACTGAAGAAATGGTGGTTGATGTCATGACTAAACCAGTGACAAAGTTTAAATTAGAAAAATTCCAGAGTTTCATGTTTGCTATGTAAACCCAACACAAGAGAAATGTAAAACTGTATTCATGTGTTATGTTGTTATAATGGTGTACACTATTGTACAGTATGAGAGCCTTCATACTGTTCACGTCATGTGTATGTGACCTGTCTTCCATAAATGGAAATACAAATAAAAAGGTTCTGGTTCAACAGAATACCAAGTAGTAAGCATGTTTTTTGCCTCTGTATGAGTTAATAAAATTTACCGCTTGTCATATTTGCAAATGGCTGCGCCAACAATTGTCAATGCGCATACAAAACACACTTCCGGTTGGCCATAAGGGAATGTATACAGAGCAAAACTGTCTGATAAGAAATGGCACTTATCTGTGAGTCACCATAACATGCTGCTTAAAAAATCAAAAAATAAATAGTGTTAACCTGACTGATGACTGATTATGAATATCAGACAAAACGCTGATTCAAACATGGATCTAACATAAAGATCTAGGTCATCACCATGCTGAGGGTGAAGACAGAATTAGATAAAAGGGTGAAAAGGAAGAGAGAATGTATAAAAAAACATGTTTAAAAAAAATCAAGGATATGCAAGATTCAGCAAGAAATTAAGATATAAGGTATTGCAACAAAGAAAAAACTAAAGAAGAGGAAGCAATATATAGGCACAACTGAGACAAGGATGGCAACAAAGGGGAGATATGAAGTGTGTCTGGCAGAAGGCGCGGCAGGAGGTCTCCACAGGTGCATTTATCCAGGAGATTTTAATGGTTGAGGCAGCCAGCATCTTTAAATTCCCACTGAGTTCCTACAGTTTCAGTAGCTTGGCAGCCATCAGATGAGTTGTGCTAATGCCGGGCCACAGATACAAAAGCTCCATCGTAACTAATTTGTTGCATTGGCAGTAATGTATGTGATGTAAAGGGAAAACGGACAGAGGGAATAAATTTGACAGATTTGTCTTGCCCCTGCTGTATCATGCTAAGTGAAGTCGGAAGACTAGCAGATTCTATCCAAACACCCTCCATATCTCACCCAAAAACAAGTCAAGTCCTGGGAATGCTCCTGTCAATACCACAACATACAAATGAACATACAAATTTGCATACCAATTTAATTCAACTTGAGCCACATGTAAAGTTTGCATAGAAAAATTATTCGCCACCATCAGGCAAAATTCCTGATCACACTGATTTGACTGCACTTTTTCACCGTACAAATGTACATTTGACTGTGCTTTTTAAAAGATAGTTCTCTCAAAAATCAATAATTTGTAATCACCTACTCACTTACCCGATAAGTGTAAAGGAGTTCAATGGAAAGTAGGAGGCGAGAACCGGCTTGACAATATAAATATTAGTTTAATGAAAAACTTCAACAAAAGACACAAACACACATGGGACGAACAGCTACCCGTAAACATTCTCTCTCGCACCACCATCCGCAGTTGGCCTTTATCCCTCTAGTTGGCTTAATTAGCCTGATAAGGGACCGGGTATGTATAATCACAACCCGGCCCCACCCTCCGCCATGTCACAGGGGTGTTTCGAACAGGGTTATCGGAGATTTATCAAAAGACCAAATTTTACACACATAACTAAGTAAACAAAGCAGAAAATGCAGCTCTGCTAGTGGATATCCACTTCACTTTCTGCTATGTGCCTCAAACTAAATTTGTAATATCTTTAAACTTGGGCAAATTCTGTGACTATGTCACCTTCAAAAGTGCTCATCTGATCAACACAGAACCTTGTGAACACAACTCGGCTTCCAGGCAGACTGATAAAACGTCTTGTGTTCGTCTACTCACAGAAGATCCATCAAACCAGCCAATCAGATTCTTGGTGAGTTGATCGAGAAAGCCTTTTCCAGTTTTGTGTGCTATGTGCATTAGATGGTTAAAAACGGACGGTGGTCCGTGGGTGTGCCGTCTTAGGAGACCAGCTGAGCACAAACTTGGCCAGGCTGGAAGACCAGCAAACCAGTTTAGGCTAGGTTTATTTTTTCTCCAGCATGGTCATTTCACTGTTTAATAGTATTTTGAAAAGAAGCTTTAATTAGCAACATTTCAGACACCCCAAAAAATCAAACATTTACGTACAGATTTTGCAGTATTATGGCTGGGCTTCTGTACACTTGAAAAGCACCAGCTTCCACTGAATACATCTGACTCCTCAGATCCTGCCGGACCTGAGAGATGCATTCAACACAGATATTCACTCATGAAAACAAAAGGAAATAACCACAGCAACAGCTTCAAACAACAATAGCCTGCATGTCCGACATGTCACCCCACAGGACGTGGTGTACAAAGTTTAAAAATTTTTAATTAGTCCTCTCATTAATGCAGATCATTTGTTAGAATGCAGCACCTCACAGAGCTTAGCAATTACTGCTTTCAGGTAATTTCACAGCATTTAATTGATTTGGCCTTTGTTAAAAACATAATTGGCAAAATTTTACATCAAGGCGTCCTCTGTTAATGCCACTGTACATTTTTATTAATGTCAGTAGTTAGCTTAAAAGTAATTAGCATTTGTCATAGTTTCCGTTTCACTATACAAAAACAATACAAGAAAACTGTAGTCAGTGAAATTAGCTCAGACAGTTAGTGCTTCTAATATCGTCAAAAGGAAAAAATACTCTTACAATACCTACTGTAACGATCCACACTGTCTTTTGTTTGTGTACCTTTTTATTGAAGTTTTTGGCACCTTTTATGTTCCATATTGTTCTTTGTTTATGCACTCTTATTTTGAAAGTCTTGTCATGTCCTGTTTTCCCTCCTTGTCTATGTGTCTGGTTTTCATTGGTTTATTGTTTGATGTTAGGAAGAATGTTTCATGTCAGTCCTGCCCTCGTCCGTGTTTCTGCCTGAGCCCTCCTTGGAAGATTCCCAGTGTTTATCTTGTGTTTATACCTTTGTTTTCCCCTTGTGGATGTTTCATTTGTTCCTGTGTTTATACCTCCCTTTACTTTGTGGTATTTAAATAAAGCTGTACCTGGATCCTCACTCCCTCGTCTGCCCACTTCGTTACACCTACAGTAGGTTCACTCCCTACAGCAGTACAGTGAACAACACTATCAACCCTGTCAACAATAGTATGCATAGGCTATGCTGAACAATGTCTAATGTCTTTTTTTAAGTATTTATTAATCTTTAATGTTGTTAATAAATGTACTATTTTTTACTTCATGTTATTTCATTCTGCATTAGCTAATGCTAACAAATACAACTTCTAATTTTACAAATGTATTGGAATAGCTTGAAATTAAGTTTAACAAAGATTAATAAATGCTGAAAAAGTAGCATTCATTTTTAATCTTAACTAATGTAGTTAACTAATGTTAACAAATGCAAACTTATTGTAAAGTGTTACAAAAATATTTTTGTATAATGAGTGCTATAATGTATATTTGACCATTGTGCTTGACAAACTTTATGATACAAGCTTGAAGCCTGATGAATAGGTTCATTTTGCGATAATGACCAGCTCACTGCATGTTATCATTAAATATAAAAGCAGGTGATCCTTATAGCTATTCAGGATCCACCTGTCTTTGATAAAGATATCCTATGACTTTTGAAGCTTCCTTTAACCACAAATGAATTGCTTTACTAGCAGGCTAACTGTTTGCTAGGTGATTTTAAGGCCTGGTGTGGGCCTTCATTCAAGAGAAATCTTTAAGAAAAGGAGAAAGCATGCATCAGGCGAACCAACAATCCCTGATTGAGTTCCCGGTTCTTCGAGATCCTGCGGGCTCAAGCAGAGGACCGCCACATGATCCGGAGCCTCCTTAGCCAGGAGAGAGCCCTGGCCACGACCGCGGACATCTGTAGCCAGCTGCCACCCCCTGCGCTTCTGAAAATGGGGGTGGAAAATGATGCTGAGACCTTCATCGACCTGTTTGAGAAAACAGCGGAGATCTGGGGCTGGCCGCGTGATTATTGGACGGCCAGGCTCCTTCCATTACTCTCCGGGGAAGCCCAGCTTGCTGTCCAACAGTTGTCGGCAGCTAATCTACTGGCCTACACAGACCTGAACAAGGCTAGCCTGCAGCGGGTGTGTCGCAGTGTGGAACAGTATCGCCAGCTGTTCCGGTCCTTGAAGCTGGGGAAAAAGACCGCCCATTTGCTTTCTCCCAGTGGCTCCGAGATGCGTGCCAGAAATGGCTGCTGGCAGGGGATCGTGATGTCAGGGGAGTGGTCGACCAGGTGGTACTGGAGCAGCTGGTTCATGGACTGCCAAAGGGGACAGCAGAATGGTTCCATTGCCACCGCCCGGCGTCGCTGGTGGAAGCTATCCAGCTTACGGAGGACCATTTGGTGGCGTATCCGAGGGTGGAAGAGCCCATTTTCTCCCTCTCATTCTGCTCTCTCCCCAGAGCCCGTTCCTGCCCTAAGGAGGCGAGGAGCTCCGCCAAACTGACCAGTTCCCTATGCAAGGTGGTGGACATACCCCCCCCCCCCCCCCCCCCCTCCTCTACAGCGCCCGCCGCCCAACCCCTCAGGTGAAAGTGTCCGCTGACACAGGTGCAGGCTTAGCGTCTGGGCCAGCCTACTGGGGCTGCTCCCAACCGAGCCGGAGCATACCGGATACTGGTAAGGGCCAAGGGGGGTATTCATTAAGCATTGATGGACACTGGTGAAATCAAACGACGATCCACCAATGCTTGGTTCAACCCAAGGCATTGGGCACAGCTAAGATGGTGAGGGTGAAGTGTGCACATGGGGATATTCACAAATACCCTGTGGTGACCCTGGTGATTAAATTTCAGGGAACAAAGCATAGAGTGGAGGCTGCGGTTAGTTCTCGCCTCACCCATCCGCTGATTTTGGGGACAAATTGGCCTGAATTTAGAAATGTATTGAAGGGAATGTGTGTGGATGGGTCCTGCGTAAAAGCAATGAGGTGTTATATGTGCAATGCTCTGGCGGGGGAGGCGGAGCCGGGGCCATCTTCGTCGGCACCACGATGACATGAGGCGGGGAGAGGCTGCGGCCCCTCCCATCCTTAGGGGATTTCCTGAAGGGGACGAAACCCTCAAGCACGACTTTGACCAAGTGAGAGTGATTGATGCACGAATGTCGTACTTTCATATCCCTATTTTACAATCATAAACAAGCGGTTGTATAGAGTGACGCAGGACACCCAAACAAAGGAAGAGACAACCCAGCTCTTAATACCACAGAGCCGCATGGAAATGGTTTTCCAGGCAGCTCACTATAATCCGATGGCAGGTTACCTAGGGGAAAGAAAGACACTAAACCCTGTTTTTATTGGCCGGGCATTGGCGGCGATGTCTGCAGGTGGTGTGTGGCTTGCCGTGAATGCCAGCTGGTAAATCCACCTGCCACCCCAAAAGCGCCATTGCGCCCCCCTCCCATTGATCGAGGTCCCCTTCGAGAGAATTGGCATGGACCTTGTCGGGCCATTAGAGCGGTCAGCACCTGGACATCACGTTATATTAGTTCTAGTGGATTATGCAATGCGATACCTGGAAGCCGTGCCTCTGAGCAACATCTCAGCACGTGGTGTTGCGGAGCCACTCTTCAAAATAATCTCCTGGGTGGGGATTCTCCTCACCGACCAGGGCACAAAGTTTATTTCACCTACACTACACGAGCTCTATGAATTATTGGGTATTAAATTGATTCGCACCAGCGTTTACCATCCACAGACAGATGGCCTGGTGGAGGGATTTAATAAAACCCTTAAGAACATGATTCGTAAGTTTGTGCATGATGATGCTAGAAATTGGGATAAATGGCTTGACCCCCTGTTATTTGCAGTACGAGAGGTCCTGCAAGCCTCTACTGGCTTCTCTCCGTTCAAACTGCTGTATGGGCGGCGCAATAGCAAAAATTTAATTCAGTACATTCTTGATCTTAGAGCAAAACTCCACACACTGGGGCAACTAACACAGGAGAATTTGCTCCAGGCTCAAGAACAACAGTGCCGACTGTATGACAGGGAATTTAATTAGAGGTCACACGACAAGTCAGGGAACTCGATTATGAGGTAAAGTGAACCGATAGAGGGGGCGCATGTCAAATATATCACCTCAACCTCCTGAAATTATGGAGGGAGGCGGTCCCTGTGACGTTGACTACAGTAGTTCCGGAGAGTGTTACCTATTTATAACACTCCGGTCACTTGTGGGACCACCTCTCACCGTATCAGCTTGCAGGGGTTGCATCTAGAATTTGCGGATGTGTTCTCCCCTCTACCGGGACGTACAAACCTCATCCAGCACAACATCGAGACCGAACCAGGAGTGGTGGTACGTAGCCGTCCCTATCGTTTGCCCGAACACAAAAAGAAAATAGTTTGGTAGGAATTAGATGCGATGCTCGATATGGGGTAATCGAGGAATCCCAGTGATTGGTCCAGCCCGGTTGTTCTAGTGCCTAAGAGTGATGGGTCGGTGCAGTTCTGTGTGGATTACAGTGGTCAATGCGGTGTCTAAATTTGATGCGTACCCGATGCTGCGCGTTGATGAGTTGGTCGATCGGTTAGGTACTGCTCGATTTTATTCGATAGATAGATTTGTTTCATTTAATAGTTAGTATTTTAATATGGAAAACATTTATACAAATGTGCATTTGAACAGCAGTGAAACAATTTCGTTGTATGTGTTACATTCATACGAGCAGACAGAGAAGTAAGTTTGAAGTAAGTTTGCAGCAGAAGAAATGGAAATAAACCTTGTGTAAATTGTCAGCTTTACGTTAAAATGCTATTTCTAGTCATTTTACAAGCACAAGTTACCAGGCATAATCATATTTTTTATCAAGAAAATTCACTTTAGGTCATCATTTATTTTTTTTCTATTAAGACCTTTGATTTTAGGGCAAAACTCATATTCTTGATAATTTTTTGGATTGTTTTCAGTTATTTAAAAATTACAGCAAAATTCATGAATTCAGAGGTTATTTCAAATTCATGTTCTGGTGATATAAAAAATTACACCACATCGGAGCATCTCAGCTAGTCTGACTCAACTAGAGATGAGTGTGTTAAAGTGGAATCACTATTTAAATGTGTATTTGTGTTCAATATCATAAGTGTGATTTTTTTTTAACTAAAGCGAGCAGAGAATTTGTTCATATTTGTCATGGATTGTAGGATAGGACCCTGTGGCAGGGCGGAGGGAGGGGCCTGGTTGAGTCCCGTATCAGGCTAATCAAGCCTCCAAGAGGGATAAAGGCCGATGGTGGACGGTAGTGCGACGAGAGTGAGATCATTTACGGACATGTCCATCGTCATGTATTTGTGTCCTTTGTTTTAAGTTCATTGTTAAAACCTTATTTATATTGTCAAGCCGGTTCTCGCCTCCTCCATTCCCTTGAACTACATTACAGACCCAAATGCAGGAAGTCAAGTACAGGTGCTGGTCATATAATTAGAATATCATCAAAAAGTTGATTTATTTCAGTAATTCCATTCAAAAAGTGAAACTTGTATAATGTATACATTCATTCCACACAGACTGATATATTTCAAGTGTTCATTCCTTTTAATTTTGATGATTATAACTGACAACTAATGAAAACCCCAAAATCAGTATCTCAGAAAATTAGAATATTGTGAAAAGGTTCAATATTGAAGACACCTGGTGCCACACTCTAATCAGCTAATTAACTCAAAACACCTGCAAAGGCCTTTAAATGGTCTCTCAGTCTAGTTCTGTAGGCTACACAATCATGGGGAAGACTGCTGACTTGACAGCTGTCCAAAAGATGACCATTGACATCTTGCACAAGGAAGGCAAGACACAAAAGGTCATTGCTAAAGAGGCTGGCTGTTCACAGAGCTCTGTGTCCAAGCACATTAATAGAGAGGCGAAGGGAAGAAAAATATGTGGTAGAAAAAAGTGTACAAGCAATAGGGATAACCGCACCCTGGAGAGGATTGTGAAACAAAACCCATTCAAAAATGTGGGGGAGATTCACAAAGAGCGGACTGCAGCTGGAGTCAGTGCTTCAAGAGCCACCACGCACAGACGTATGCAAGACATGAGTTTCAGCTGTCGCATTCCTTGTGTCAAGCCACTCTTGAACAAGACACAGCGTCAGAAGCGTCTCGCCTGGGCTAAAGACAAAAAGGACTGGACTGCTGCTGAGTGGTCCAAAGTTATGTTCTCTGATGAAAGTAAATATTGCATTTCCTTTGGAAATCAAGGTCCCAGAGTCTGGAGGAAGAGAGGAGAGGCACAGAATCCACGTTGCTTGAAGTCCAGTGTAAAGTTTCCACAGTCAGTGATGGTTTGGGGTGCCATGTCATCTGCTGGTGTTGGTCCACTGTGTTTTCTGAGGTCCAAGGTCAACGCAGCCGACTACCAGGAAGTTTTAGAGCACTTCATGCTTCCTGCTGCTGACCAATTTTATGATGCAGAGATGCAGATTTCATTTTACAACAGGACTTGGCACCTGCACACAGTGCCAAAGCTACCAGTACCTGGTTTAAGGACCATGGTATCCCTGTTCTTAATTGGCCAGCAAACTCGCCTGACCTTAACCCTATAGAAAATCTATGGGGTATTGTGAAGAGGAAGATGCGATACGCCAGACCCAACAATGCAGAAGAGCTGAAGGCCACTATCAGAGCAACCTGGGCTCTCATAACACCTGAGCAGTGCCACAGACTGATCGACTCCATGCCACGCCGCATTGCTGTAGTAATTCAAGCAAAAGGAGCCCCAACTAAGTATTGAGTGCTGTACATGCTCATACTTTTCATGTTCATACTTTTCAGTTGGCCAACATTTCTAAAAATCCTTTTTTTGTATTGGTCTTAAGTAATATTCAAATTTTTGGAGATACTGAATTTGGGATTTTCATTAGTCTTCAGTTTTAATCATCACAATTAAATGAAATAAACATTTGAAATATATCAGTCTGTGTGTAATGTATGAATATAATATCCAAGTTTCACTTTTTGAATGGAATTACTGAAATAAATCAACTTTTTGATGATATTCTAATTATATGACCAGCACCTGTATAAGGGCTTTTATTAGAAAGAACATAATACAAACAAACAAAACTTTCACAAGGGAGAGGAACAACAAAACAAAACTAAATGACAAACAACAACAACAAGACCGAAGTTCAGGAACTGACTGGAGACAAGACTTGAATACTAGAAACTCACACAGTGGCAAACTTACTGTCACAGTGTGAACCCCTTTTTGTCGACTTTCTGTGTTCAAATACTCTTAGTTTGAAATGTATTTGTGTCTTCCTGGTCAAGCCTGTGTTCCTGATTTCATCCATTTTTTCCAGCTGTCCCTCGTTTAGTTTTTAATCTTCATGTGTATATATAGCTTTTTCATTTGTTAGTATGTTAGTTGATTTATGTAACATACAAAGTTAGCCAGCAAACTGCTGTTGCATTTTGTTTCCTTTTTTTTACCAATGTTTGATTTTCATCAATGTTCCTTCTTCATTTTCTGAGTTTAATAAATGGTACTGAATTTGAATCCACACCTCTTGCTTCATCCTTCTAATCAGCATAACATTTACAAAACAATCTGGCATAGGACAGAACAGGAGCTTAAATAGAGGAGGAAAAAAATGTGATAAAGCAAGGTGAAACAAATAAACTAATAATCAGACAGCTAACAAGGCATACGAGAAGGTGCGGATATCACTGAAGACAGACACAAATGCACAAGGGAAGGAGAAAAAACAAACCCAATGTATGCACACAGGAAAAAACACATGCCTGGACTCAACAGGCAAAGAACACGTACATGTCAGTGCTCTGCCACAAAAGAAAAAAAAAAAAACTAAGGGCAGAACCCTGACAATATTAAAAAGTGCAAGGCCTTGAATACCACATCCCACCCATACTTCATCACACAGACTAAAGCATGTTGACAAGGTAATAATGACTCTATTATTAATAAGGATTCAAAGCTGGCTACATAAAATAGTGTGTTCTCATTTGTCTCCAGTGTGCATTGTGTTCCATGTTCATTGTGATTTTTCAATGCCTGGTTGATGGTACAGTTTCCACCCAGAGCAAATAATGCACTTTCACTGGGCTACTACTGCATTATTTAAACTGTGAAAATAGGGGTGGGAACTGCTTTCCACTTATAGATGCAATCTGTCAATATAGAGAGGGAAGAAAGCTGTAATTCTCAAACTCCTCAAAACTGATTAAAAAAAAGTTTACTTTTGTTCAGAAAAAAATATGTATTAAAAAAAATTAATTAAATGAATGGCTTGTTATTTGTGGCCAGTGCCATGCAATAGCTCCCAGGAGCACAAATACCAGTGGCGATTTCTCAGGGCCAGCAAAGCCTTCTATGCTGGTGTAACATGCCTAATAAATAAATATTTTTTCATCATTTCATTCTCATTCACTTTATTTCATATATATTTTCAATCACTTTCCACTCCTAATTCATCTACAAATTAATTGCAAAAGACAATCATTTTATCCAATCAGAATTGATTCCTCGATGCTTACAAGCAAAGTGTGACAGCTGTTTCACAAATCGCATGCCCGAAGCCATCCTCCTTGTGCCAAGTTTACTCTACACAATTTTAAGCCCGATTTTCGCTCACCAGCAGTTTTGTGGAGAACGCCAACAAAAGCCGGAAATTGTGGGCAAATCGCTGTTGTTGTATTCAGTCAAAACATATTTCACACTGCACAATTTGGAGTTGCAGACAGGTCCAGATATTTAATATTACAAATATCTAGAAATAGAAATAGAAATGCGTCGCCTGAAATTGGCGACGAATCTGCGATTCTCTCAAATCATGTCTATAAATGATATTCATCTGGGTTCCAAAATTGAGTGAAGTTGTAGTTTTTGCACATCCTATTCATTTACAAAACTTCGCTGTTACTGTTGTAACCTCTGTTCTCTGAGGGAGACGTTGTGTTGAATGAAGTGACACAAGGGATCTTCATTGGGAGCCTCGCGTACCTCTGAACTTGAGAAAAGGCCAATGAGAAATTGGCAGACAGAATTTGCATGTCCCGCCTCTGGACATACGTGTATAAGGGGAAATGGGCGTGTCTGTCAGTCAGGTTTTTGCACTGAGGAGCTGAGAATAAAGTACGGCCATTTACATTTGTAGATCTAGTGTCATGGTAGAGGGGACACAACGTCTCATTCCCTCACTCAGGGAATGGAGGTTACAAAAGTAACCATGAAGTTCCCCTTCTGTCACTCACTCGACGTTGTGTCGAATGAAGTGACACAAGGGGTCCCGTTCAAAAGCGTCATGCACTAGCCCGTGTTACGTGAACTGCTGACACAGGTGCGAGCAAACTGCTGCGTGCCTAGACACAACTGTGTCGGCCGCACGTAACCCTCCCCAACACCCCCGGAAAAGGTGTCATATACAGACCTTAGGTCCCCAGCACCCCTGAGGAAGGAACAGGTGCTACATGACCAGCATGGGTGCAAGCCCAAAAGCCGTGGATGGTGCTATCGTAACGCTATGAATTGCATTGGGGTAGGTGGTCTTTCCCGATTCTATTCTTTCAGGGGGAAAAGACCCTGTCGAGGCCACATCCTACCCAGACTAGGGGGAGGTGATATGTGGCTAATACACCATGTGGGTTGTCAAGCCACATGTTGGAGCAGTGCGGTGGTAGGTCCTACTTGATGAGGGAGGAGCTCTACAAGCACAGTGACCGGTGGCAGTGGGTCTGCCGAGAGGGGGACCATACCATGGAAATACATCACAGGGAGTTGCCTGAAGAGGGAATTAAGCCTGTGGAGCCCTATCCCAGTACAGAACACTTGTGGCTCGTAGTGGGTCTGGTTGCAAATTGCTCTGCTGAATTCGCAGGCCAGAAGGCTAGGTAGGAAGAACATCCAGGAAGCGACGCTTAGTGGCTAGCCTGGGAGAGAAAGTGCACTGGATCAACTTAGTGAAGGCCAGTTGGCTGTTCCGCATTACTGAGTTCTACCGGCTCGGGCCTGACAAAACATTGTACGAGACCGACTTAACCCTGAGATTTTAAAATCTCGCAAAGGTATTGGATGTTGCCCAGCCCGCTGCACTACAGATGTCTGCTAGGGCAGTGCCCATGAGGATGCCACAATTCTCGTTGAGTGTGCTCGAACCCGTGGCAGGCACGGCCTGAATCTAGAAGGCCAAGGAAATGGCATCGACAACCCAGCAAGCATCCTCAGTTTGGAGACAGCGTTCCCTTTCCACCATCCGCTGAAGCAGACAAAGAGCTGTTCAGAACATCTAAAGCTCTGCATGCGGTCCAAATAGATACACAAAGCACTCACCTGACACAGCAATGAAAAGGCTGGGTCTGCCTCCTCCTGGGGCAGTTTGGTTGCAGGTTCATGACCTGGTCCCTGAAAGGGGTCATAGGAACCTTGGGCATGTAGCTCGGTTGCAGGATAACGTGAGTATGTGCCAGACCGAACTCAAGGCAAGTGTTGCTGACAGAGAACGCTTGCAGGTCCCCAACCCTCTTGATGGAAGCTAGTGCTATCAGGAGGGCTGTCTTTAAGGAGAGGACCTTGAGCTCAACTGAGTCAAGCGGCTCAAAGGGGGGTCTCTGAAGGCCCGAGAAGACCATTGAGAGATCCCAGGAGTGGAACAGGCTTGGCCAGGGAGGATTCAGCCTCCGGCACCTCTAAGGGACCTGATAATCAAGTCGTGCTTATCCAAGGACTTGCCGTCCACTGCATCGTGGTGGGCCGCGATAGTGGCTACATGCACCTGCAAGGTGGAGGGGGAGAGCCTCCCCTCCAGCCTCTCTTGCAGGAATGAGAGCACTGACCAAACTGCACATCTCTACGGGTCTTCAGATTGGGAAGAACACCAATTGACGAATAAATGCCACTTCAGGGCATAAAGTTGCCTGGTGGAGGGAGCTCTAGCTTGGTTGATCGTGTCTAGGACTGCAAGTGGTAGGTCACTCAGATCTTCCGCATCCCATCCAGGGGCCAGACGTGGAGGTTCCAGAGGTCTGGGTGCGGATACCAGAGAGTGCCCCGTCCCTGAGAAAGAAGGTCCTTCCTCAGGGGAATTTGCCAGAGAGGTGCTATAGCGAGGAACGTGAGATCTGAGAACCAAGTCCGAGTGGGCCAGTAAGGAGCCACTAAGGTGACTTGTTCCTCGTCCTCCCTGGAAGTGAGTGTTGTCCTGGGATGCAAAGAGATCTACCTATACCACAACATGTCTGGACACCTGCTGTAGGGAGACTCCGGTCCACAGAAAACAGAGGTCTGTTCAAGGGTTGAAAGTCTGACACCAGGAGGGGGTGATTAACACACGATATGTGCCACGGCGCCATGCCCATTTCGGGACTCGAGTCTGAAGCCAGTACTGAAGCGGTCTCATATGCCTCAACATGCATCAACAATGAGGATTCCATTTGTCCCAGGAGCCTCTGGAATTGTTTTAAAGGAACTGCCATGCCGGGCTCGAAGAGAGCGAGGCACCTGAGCACTGACTGCGTATGATCTCTCGTGAGGCGTACTGTCATTGAGACTGAGTCTAACTCCATGCCGAGAAAAGAGATGCTCTGAACCAGGACGAGCTTGCTCTTTTCCCATTTGACCTGAAGCCTTAGACAGCTGAGGTGCCTAAGCACCTGGTCCCTGTGAGCACATAGTAACTCTCGAGAGTGAGCTAGAATGAGCCAGTCGTCGAGGTAATTGAGTATGTGGATGCCCACATCCCTTAGCGGGGCAAGGGCTGCCTCTGCGACCTTGGCAAAGACGCAAGGGGACAGGGACAGGCCGAAGGGGAGGACCTTGTACTGATACGATTGGCCGTTGAATGCAAACCGTAGGAAGGGTCGGTGTCAAGGCAAGATGGAGAAGTGGATGTACGTGTCCTTCAGGTCTACCGCCGCAAACCAATCTTGCTGTCGAACACAGGTTAGAATCTGTCTCTGCATGAGCATTTTGAATGGAAACGGGCGAGCCGCCCTCACCTCAAGCCTGAACGGAAGCAAACGAGCATGCTGGTTGGGCAGGTGGTTCCCTGATTTACCCGGTGAAACTGAGGCCGCTGTATGCCCCAAATCACCTTCAGCGCCAGCCCCAGTCCCATAGGAAGGAAGTGAAGTGGCTTTCTATCGTGAGGAAAGAAAGCCACGACAGCAATGTTGCCATGGCTATGTTGTCGCGTTGAGAACATGAACCATTCATAAAACTCATGTGCCTGCATGTGATCGCAGCTCTTATGACCATCAGAAGTGGAGAGAAATCAACCACATCCAGGAACTACACAGAGGCGGAAAGACATCTTTGAAAAGACACGACCTGTAAAGGACGTTCAACGCCTGCTGTCTATTGCTATTTTGTGAGTGAAAATAAACTCTTTTAGAGAAATAAAACTCTTTTAGGAGACGAACACTCTTTTAGACAGAAGGGCTGTCGAAGCGCCCAGGGGCGTGGACTGCACAGCATGCAGAGAGAGAGAATGTCACTGGAAATGCACCGTAGATCCAACAGCAGTGCTCTGCCAACAGAGGTGAGTGGAACAGTAGTGATACTCAGCTTGCTGATGCACAACCGCTCGGCTCCGAAGAAAAAAATCTGACTGACAGACACACGTATGTTTATACCAGTATGTCCGTGGGCGGGCCATGCAAATTCTGTCTGCCAATTTCTCATTGGCCTTTTCTCAAGTTCAGAGGTATGCAAGGCTCCCAAGGAAGATCCCTTGTGTCACTTAATTCGACACAACGTCAAACATGTTTATAAAAAATATATATGTAGGTAAATATTTCTTTTTCATCACTGTATTTGGGCATATAAATTAAGGTTTATAATATTATAAATTAAATATGATTTCTCCTTGTGTTCATTTTATTGGAGAAAATAAACCTGTAGAAAACATGCATTCATTATTTTTATCTAGATTTTTATTTCATTCAATATTTTGAATGTACTTGGCTACAATGGCTGGTAGAAATTATATTAAAGTTATGATATAAAATCACTTTTATGTAATTTTCCCTGATTGAACGTAGAAAGGGGCCCCCAGCTGGATGGTTGCTTGAGGCCTCGGAATTTATAACTCCTTCCCCGTAAGTAAGTGCACACCTCTTCTCAGCAAACTGCTTGATTTGAGTTATCTTTCATGTCCTTAGAATGCACCACTAATAAGGTATGGATTTAATATGTAGACTTAGAAAAGTGTTAAGAGCACAAGAGTGTATTGACCTTTTATTTTTCTATCTCTGCAAAATGGCAACAAGTACTGGCAAGCAAGAAATCATTGTCCACGTTAAATTACCAAGATTCACTGATACCAACATGTGATTTTGATTTACGCTCACTTCTAAAAGCTTTATAGAGGCAATCAGGAAATGCACTTCATCTTATCAGTAGGCTGGGTTAGGTGTGAATCCCACTAACAGCTCTTGAGAAATTACTTTATTTTGCTTCTTTGAGACTCCATGGGTAATTTTGCAACAGTAACAGCATATATGTGAGGAAAGGGGGTGATTCTAATGAAATCATACAGTATATATATATATATATATATATATATATATATATATATATATACACTCACCTAAAGGATTATTAGGAACACCATACTAATACTGTGTTTGACCCCCTTTCACCTTCAGAACTGCCTTAATTCTACGTGGCATTGATTCAACAAGGTGCTGAAAGCATTCTTTAGAAATGTTGGCCCATATTGATAGGATAGCATCTTGCAGTTGATGGAGATTTGTGGGATGCACATCCAGGGCACGAAGCTCCCGTTCCACCACATCCCAAAGATGCTCTATTGGGTTGAGATCTGGTGACTGTGGGGGCCATTTTAGTACAGTGAACTCATTGTCATGTTCAAGAAACCAATTTGAAATGATTCGAGCTTTGTGACATGGTGCATTATCCTGCTGGAAGTAGCCATCAGAGGATGGGTACATGGTGGCCATAAAGGGATGGACATGGTCAGAAACAATGCTCAGGTAGGCTGTGGCATTTAAACGATGCCCAATTGGCACTAAGGGGCCTAAAGTGTGCCAAGAAAACATCCCCCACACCATTACACCACCACCACCAGCCTGCACAGTGGTTACAAGGCATGATGGATCCATGTTCTCATTCTGTTTACGCCAAATTCTGACTCTACCATCTGAATGTCTCAACAGAAATCGAGACTCATCAGACCAGGCAACATTTTTCTAGTCTTCAACTGTCCAATTTTGGTGAGCTCTTGCAAATTGTAGCCTCTTTTTCCTATTTGTAGTGGAGAAGAGTGGTACCCGGTGGGGTCTTCTGCTGTTGTACCCCATCCGCCTCAAGGTTGTGCGTGTTGTGGCTTCACAAATGCTTTGCTGCATACCTCGGTTGTAACGAGTGGTTATTTCAGTCAAAGTTGCTCTTCTATCAGCTTGAATCAGTCGGCCCATTCTCCTCTGACCTCTAGCATCAACAAGGCATTTTCGCCCACAGGACTGCCGCATACTGGATGTTTTTCCCTTTTGACACCATTCTTTGTAAACCCTAGAAATGGTTGTGCGTGAAAATCCCAGTAACTGAGCAGATTGTGAAATACTCAGACCGGCCCGTCTGGCACCAACAACCATGCCACGCTCAAAATTGCTTAAATCACCTTTCTTTCTCATTCTGACATTCAGTTTGGAGTTCAGGAGATTGTCTTGACCAGGACCACACCCCAACTGCCATGTGATTGGTTGATTAGATAATTGCATTAATGAGAAATTGAACAGGTGTTCCTAATAATCCTAATAATATATATATATATTAGGGCTGTCAATTGATTACAATTTTAATTGAATTAATTATATGGTGTCCTGATTAATTAATCATGATTAATCACACTTAATCGCATATACAATTTGCTGAGAAAGCCCCTCATATAACAATTATTAAATATATAATGATGAAATAATTATGCATAGTTATCTTTAAATATTCAAAAAATTATATTTATATATATATATATATATACAGGTGCTGGTCACATAATTAGAATATCATCAAAAAGTTGATTTATTTCAGTAATTCCATTCAAAAAGTGAAACTTGGATATTATATGCATTCATTACACACAGACTGATATATTTCAAATGTTTATTTCATTTAATTGTGATGTTTAAAACTGACAACTAATGAAAATCCCAAATTCAGTATCTCCGAAAATTAGAATATTAATTAAGACCCATACAAAAAAAGGATTTTTAGAAATGTTGGCCAACTGAAAAGTATGAACATGAAAAGTATGAGCATGTACAGCACTCAATACTTAGTTGAGGCTCCTTTTGCCTGAATTACTGCAGCAATGCGGCGTGGCATGGAGTCGATCAGTCTGTGGCACTGCTCAGGTGTTATGAGAGCCCAGGTTGCTCTGATAGTGGCCTTCAGCTCTTCTGCATTGTTGGGTCTGGCGTATCGCATCTTCCTCTTCACAATACCCCATAGATTTTCTATAAAATCTGCATCTCCATAAAATTGGTCAGCAGCAGGAAGCATGAAGTGCTCTAAAACTTCCTGGTAGATGGCTGCGTTGACCTTGGACCTCAGAAAACACAGTGGACCAACACCAGCAGATGACATGGCACCCCAAACCATCACTGACTGTTGAAACTTTACACTGGACTTCAAGCCACATGGATTCTGTGCCTCTCCTCTCTTCCTCCAGACTCTGGGACCTTGATTTCCAAAGGAAATGCAAAATTTACTTTCATCAGAGAACATAACTTTGGACCACTCAGCAGCAGTCCAGTCCTTTTTGTCTTTAGCCCAGGCGAGACGCTTCTGACGCTGTGTCTTGTTCAAGAGTGGCTTGACACAAGGAATGCGACAGCTGAAACCCATGTCTTGCATACGTCTGTGCATGGTGGTTCTTTTAGCACTGACTCTGCAGTCCACTCTTTGTGAATCTCCCCCACATTTTTGAATGGGTTTTGTTTCACAATCCTCTCCAGGGTGCGGTTATCCCTATTGCTTGTACACTTTTTTTTACCACATATTTTTCTTCCCTTCGCCTCTCTATTAATGTGCTTGGACAGAGAGCTCTGTGAACAGCCAGCCTCTTTAGCAATGACCTTTTGTGTCTTGCCCTCCTTGTGCAAGATGTCAATGGTCGTCTTTTGGACAGCTGTCAAGTCAGCAGTCTTCTCCATGATTGTGTAGCCTACAGAACTAGACTGAGAGACCATTTAAAGGCCTTTGCAGGTGTTTTGAGTTAATTAGCTGATTAGAGTGTGGCACCAGGTGTCTTCAATATTGAACCTTTTCACAATATTCTAATTTTCTGAGATACTGAGTTTGGGTTTTTCATTATTTGTCAGTTATAATCATCAAAATTAAAAGGAATGAACACTTGAAATATATCAGTCTGTGTGGAATGAATGTATACATTATACAAGTTTCACTTTTTGAATGGAGTTACTGAAATAAATAAACTTTTTGATGATATTCTAATTATATGACCAGCACCTGTATATAAATATTCAGATAATTAAAATGCATTACATTCTTGTGACAGAATAGTTAATGATTCATAAGACAATACAAAAAGCAGCTTTAGAATACAATGTATTGTTTATTACCATATTATTGAACATAAGCCAATCATTGACACAGTTCACAGCAATCCATTTCACAAGTGAATTTGTCAATCAGTTGGAGATTTATTATGAGGGCTTGTTTAAGGACCCGTCAATGTACACCTGTGTCAGACATGCTTCTGTAGTGTGTCGGGTGCGTTGCGTCATAAACATAACATTTTTAGGTCACTGTGTCAAGTTAGAAAACATCTTGAGATCCCATAATTCGAATCTGTGCTCCATCAAGTGTTTTTTTGAACGCAAGAACTTAACACATGTTTGAGTAAACTGGTGGTACTACAAGCTTGCATTTCTCAGGAATCTTCCTTATTACGGTCCGGGGGCATTGCAATTAATTGCGTTAATTTTTTTAACACATTATTGTAACATCATTATATAGAAGTCATGATACACAATAGCCATGAACAGGAATTGCTGTCATTTTCAGCACCATAGTGCAGGGTGTGAAACGGCTGTATTACACTCCTCTGAAATCATGATAAAGCATATCCTATTGTCCAGCTTGTCTATGGAATGGAAACATAACTTGCACTCAGGCATTATGAATATAAAAAGGATCCTGTTGTGTATCTGTCAGGCGTTTGAATACATACACAAGTCTTCCTCTTCCATAAGCTCTTGTGTCTCTCTTACTCTCTCTCTCTCTCTCTCTCTCTTTCTTTGTCCAGCTGCAATCTTTGAGGCGACATCAGAGGCAACAGAATGTTTCAGTTGGAATCAGAAGAATAATATTATATTATATTATATTATATTATATTATATTATATTATATTATATTATATTATAGCCAGTGTTAGGGAGTAATGGAATACATGTAACAGAAATATGTATTTAAAATACAAAATATTAGTAACTGTATTCCACTAGAGTTACAATTTAAATCATTGGTAATTAGAATACAGTTGCATTCAAAAAGTATTTTGATTACTGAAGAGATTACTTTGTATTTCATTGTCATTTGTTTCATTAAATATTTAGTCCTTTCAGATGGAAAACATTAATACATATAAATGATGCGAACCAAAGTGCATTTGAACAATGGTGAAACACTTTCTTATGATGTGTTACATTCATACGAGCAGACAGAGAAGTAAGTTTGAAGTAAGTTTGGCACAGAAGAAATAGAAATAAACCTAAATCGTCAGCTTTACACTCAGCTAAAATGCTTTCTAAAAACAATTCTAGCCAATTTTACATGCACGTTGCCAGACAAAGTCATACTTTTTATCAAGAAAATTCATGTTAGATCATAATTTCTTTTTTCTAATAAGACCTTTGATATTAGGGCAAAAATCGTATACTTGATAATAACTTTTGTATTGTTTTTCTGTAAAAATAAGTAACAACACTGCATAAGATATTTAGTTTTTCAGACTGTATTTTTAACATGTGTATTTTGTCTTACTGTACTGGCAGAGTATTTATAGTCAAATCAAGTGAAAAAAATCTACAAATGCTGAAAAAGTAATCCAAAGTATTTAGAATACATTACTGACCTTGAGTAATCTCACGAAATACATTACAAATTACATTTTACAAAATGTAATCTGTAATCTGTAGTAGAATACATTTCAAAAGTAACCCTACCAACCCTGATTATAGCTTATGATTATAGCACATTTTCATACCTATTATCCTCTCAGGGCCGGATTGGGGCAAAATTTCAGGTCGAATGCCCCACACTCACCTCACTTATTACCCACTGCAAATTATGAAATTACAACCTACTGTAATGTATTTTTTTAGGCATAATTTACATTAGTTTTAATAATAATAATGATTGGATAGTGATTTGTTCCTTTTGTGTGTATTTCTATTGCTTCCTTCTTTAAAATGAATCCAAGCTCCCTTACATCTGACATATCACATTAGTTAATTATGACCTTATTTTAACTGATTACTATAGAAAGCATAAATTAGTAAACCGTATATAAAATAGTCTTTTAAAAAAAATATGGCAATGATTTTTAAATATATCCGGAAAAATTATTTTAATATTTCAGAATGTATGAGTTCATGTGCCAATGTATCACAGTACTGACTGAAAAGGTATTGTTGCAAAATGCATTCTATTTCACATAAAAAAATTTAAAAAATCAATAATAGGCAGTATACGGTGTATACTTGGCAGTATTTTATAAGCAGTACTTTGCCAATCCGTACATAACCGGATAAAGTCCAAAAGAGAGGCGGGGTTGTGGAGTGCCGGAGCTAGAGGTACCCTGACCTTCGCTCTTCCCTCTGTCCTCACAAAGAAGAATAGCCTCTATATTAACAGTGAGAAGGCCTAGCACATTTACACACAACCAATAATAGTAGGTGAAAATTACATAGGACACCAAGCGTGATGGGCATTTAGCAGCCTTCATGGAACTCACAAAATGAGGAGAGCATATAAAAGAGTCAAGTGCAGTAAACCGAAAGAGAAATATTGGCAGGGACAGAGAAATTTTGAGCAATAGCACAAAGAAAACGGGACTTTAAATTCCTCAATGCCGGAATTTAGAATTTAGAAACTTGGATGTCTGCGGAGATTCCAGACACAGCCATCAAACCCGCTGGGTTCTCCATGCATCGAGTGGACAGAGCGAAAGACCTCTCAGGTAAAAGCAGATGTGGTGTTTATTTTATGATCAACAAATCCTGGTGTGATCAGAGGAACATACATTTTATCAAGTCTTTCTGCCCTCCTGATCTGGAATTTCTCATGCTTCTGTGTCGGCCATTCTGGCTACTGAGGTAATTCACAGCAGTCATTATCACAGCTTTGTACATCCCGCCACAAGCCAACACAGACTGGGCACTCAAGGGACTGTATGGGAGTATAAGTGAGCAGGAAACCGTGCACCCTGAGGCCGCAATCATTGTGATCAGGGACTTTAACAATTCCAATTTCAAATCAATCGTACCAAAATACTTCCAACACATCAGTTACAACACACGAGGGGACCGGGTTTTGAACCATTGCAACTCTCCCTTCCGGGATGGCTACAAATCCCTCCCCTGCCCACCATTTGTCAAATTGGACCTCTCTTCTGTCCTGCTTCTGCCTGCTTAAAGGCAGACACTGAAACAAGAAGCACCCACCCTCAGAACTATCCAGTGCTGGTTGGAACAATCAGATTCTATGCTACAAGACTGTTATGATCACGCATACTGGGAGATGTTCTGGTCCGCCTCTGATGACGACATTGAGGTATATGCTGATAGCGTAACATATTTCATCAGTAAGTGCATAGAGGGCATTGTACCATCCAAAACTATATGGATCGATCCGAACCAGAAACCATGAGTTAATAGCGATGTTTGTGCATCACTTAATGTGCTGACCTCCGCTTTTAATTCTGGGAACGTGGAGGAGCATAAAAAAGCCAGTTATGCCCTCCGCAAAACTATCAGAGCAGCCAAACGCCAGTACAGGGACAAGACTGAAGGACTCTAGAAGCATGTGGCAGGGACAAACTTCAAAACTAATAAAAACTCCACCATGAACACCGCTGCCTCTCTCCCGAATGAGCTAAATACATTTTATGCTCTTTTCGAGGGAAACAACACCGCACTCACAGAGAGAGCTCCCGCAGCTGAAGCTACAGAGGTTGGTTTACTCTCTGTCTCTGTAGCGGATGTAACCTGATCCTTCCGACGGGTGAATATCCGTAAAGCTGCGGGTCCAGACTGCATTCCGGGCCACGTCCGTGCGCAAACCAACTGGCTAGTGTTTTTAAGGACATTTTCAACCATTCCCTCTCCTTGTCTGTGGTCCCCACATGCTTTAAAATTTCCACCATTGTGCCTGTACCAAAGCAATCCAAAATCACTTGCTTAAATAACTGGTGTCCTGTTGCTCTGACCCCCATCATCAGCAAATGCTTTGAGAGACTAATCAGAGATTACATCTGCTCTGTGCTGCCTCCCTCAATGAACTCACTGCAAACTGCTCCAGCTCCACTGATGATGCCATTGCATCTACTCTACACACTGCTCTCTCCCACCTGGACAAAGGAACACATATGCAGGAATGCTGTTTGTAGACTACAGCTCAGCATTCAACACCATAGTGCCCTCCAAGCTTGATGAGGAACTCCGGGCTTAAACAGCTCGCTGTGCAGCTGGATTCTGGACTTCCTGTCAACAGACACCAGGTGGTTAGAATGAGCATCAACATCTCCTCATCACTGACCCTCAACACTGGAGCCTGGCAGGGCTGTGTTCTCAGCCCACTCCTGTATTCCCTGTACACACATGACTGTGTGACAACACATAGCTCCAATGCCATAATTAAGTTTGCTGATGATAAGATGGTGGTAGGTCTGATCACTTACAATGATGAATCAGCCTACAGAGAGGAGGTGCACACTCTGACATGCTTGTGTCAGGAGCATAACCTCTCCCTCAACGTCAGAAAGACCATGGTGCTTGTAGTAGTCTTCAGGAGAAAAGACAGAGAACACAGTCCCATCACCATTAATGGTGCACCGGGGGAGAGAGTCAGCAGCTTCGAGTTCCTCTGTGTCCACATCACAGAGGAACTCTCATGGTCCGTCCACAATGAGGACATTGTGAAGAAGGCTCACCGGCGCCTCTTCTTCCTGAGATGGCTGAGGAAGTTTGGAATAAACCACCATATCCTCACATGGTTCTACCCCAGCACTTTAGAGAGCATCCTGACTGGCTTCATCACGGCCTGGTACGGCAACAGCACCGCCCACAACTGCAAAGCCCTGCAAAGGGTGGTTGAACTGCCAGACTTATCATCGGAGGTGAGCTTCCCTCCCTCCAGGACATATATACCAGGCTGTATGTGTTTAAAAGCTCGGCAGATAATCAGAGACTCCATCCACCTGAGCCATTAGCCATGGGCACTTGTGTATATGGTTGATTGACAATGAAGGGATTTAATTTGCAGTCCAAAGGTTTTTAGGTATATGTCATAAACTGAAAGGAATAGAAGATCAGGTTCTGGAGTTAAGTCAGGTTGACACATATTGAAGAACAAATTAGACTCTGAAGTTGTAAGTTCATAGACTTCTAATTTCACAAATTTAATGGGAATGTGGGAATGACAAGCCATTATGGCTGGTTTTTGCTTAGCTTACAGTCCTTCGCTTAAGTACACTTGGTTTTGTGCATCACAGTGTGACTGCCAGAGGAGCAAGGTGTACAATTTATTGCCTGATTCCTTTTTTCTTCTTCTGCAGAATACAAAATTAAATAATTGATTAAATGTCCTGTTGGCTTAGTGGTTTTCACTTCATGAATCAATTAGGTTTGACGTTATCAATGTAGCCGCCATTTTTTATTTCAGTGTTGTTTTAATTTCAGCATACAAAGTGATCGAATGGCTTCAGATGACTTGGTATATAATTGTTATAGTATTTCATGGAAATAAGTGGTTGCGATTTTCTTTAATATATATCCTTTTGTGATTTGCAGAAGAAAAACATTTGGTTTGGGACAACATGACTAAATAATGACAGAATTTTCTTTTTTGGGTGAAAGGGTATTCCTTTAAGATTTGATCAGCAACTCTCTCACATATCAAATGAGAAATCCAAGATTGCAGGGTGAAACAAGGCATTGATGGTGTTTCCAGTGAGCTGAGCCGAACTCCATTCCTCTCTGATTGCAGTACTAAAACTTCAAGGAAATTTGTGAAAGACAGGTTATCCTGTTATACATAGCAGATTCTCCATTATAATTCAATATGCATTAAATGAGTCAAGGGCCTGTGAAAAGTTCAAAAATTCAGGTTCAAAATATCCTGATAAAAGAGCTGATGTGACAGGATGGGAATGTTTGGAGATGCCGCATTGATTATGTAATTTAATTTAAATAATTTCTGAATTAACAAAAACAAAACCAGGTTTGTAATGGTGTTAATTTGGTGAGAAGGGATATTAAAGGAAAGGTTAAAAAGAAAATAATCAACTGCAGCCAACAGAAGTGAAAGAAGAAGGAAAAAAACAGGCTTAAGTGTAACAGGAAACAAATAGACAGATCTTGCTATTGTGTGCAGTGGCTTTCTCTTTTATCAACCATTCAAACATGAATGACCTAACAACCTTAAAGGACTAGAATAATGGATTGGATTAAGTTATTTAGTATCTTACCTCTCTCTCTCTCGCTCTCTTATTTTACATTAGAAAATATTTTTAATAAGACTGCTATTGCAGTTGTAATTAAAACACTTTCACATATTTAGTCTGTGTTAATACAGGCTAAATCTGTATAAATGAAAAACGATAACCTTAATGAGGATACAGTTTCCTTACAATTGTCTCCTACTTGTGAATCATTAAAAAAACTACCCAGATAACAATTCCATATATCTATATGCGTGTATATATATATAAATTAACATCAGGTCTGTAAAACATGCTGTGAGCTAGTGGAAAACTCTAGGTGCTAATTAGCAGCTTTTCAACTCTTGATTGAATCATGAAAAGAACTTCATGCCATCAATTCAAACCAGACAGAGACAAAAGATGTGCAAACAACTGCAATTATCACTCTCACTGATAAGGGTGCTTTTTTGTTCTATAGTCACATGGATAGACATATGACCTGAACTTAAATCTTTAGTGTATAATTGCACCACTACAGTAGTGGCACCATACAGAATTAAAAAATGCTGTAGTGATGTGTAATTTGTGAACGAATCTTTTAAATGAACAAATCATCTCATTAATTTCCATACACGCACTCATATTTTTCAAAGCATCAAACCCAATGGACTTTCATGCCTGTAAAGTCTGACTATAGCACAAGTCAATAGCATTCAAATACACACTGGGAAAGAGTATATCGTTGGTTTGACCTGCTGAATGAATACAACTATTCACTGAACTCGTCGGTCATTTGAGTCTGAACTAGATGAGAGGTGGTTTATGAACGAACTGAAAATAAAAAAAACTTGTTCATGAATGACTTGTGAATGAAGATCTGATGAATTATTGAATGAGAGTCATGTCATTAGTTCAGTTCAGCATGTGAGTCAATAGCTTTAAACAAGGAGACTAAACTATAAAGTTTATAGGTATACACAAAACATAATTCACAATCCCCAATTTATGAATAAGTAAAAAAGACGTACAGTAAAAATTACATGAATTACAGGTGAAATGTGCTTTGATGCACAGTGTAAGATATATAGGCTTTTCTTAAACTTTTTCTTTGTCTTAGTAATAAGTATGTCCAGTATTTGACAAAATATAGGGAAAATAAGACCTGCCATTTGTGGTGAAAATGGTTATGGTGTTTAAACTCTATTTTAAAGTGTGTTCTTACATTTGTATACATGCTAGATCCATTTGTTTTCCTTTGTCTTGCTTGTAAAGACTGACTTTGCGTGAGCCAGTAGCATTAAAGAGTGGGCTGTGAAGGAGCACATCATTGCTTGGACCCACTGAACGAATATACCCCTTAACTGAACTACAGTTCAGAAACATCCGTTTGTGTTGTGAACAAACTGAATGTACTGGAATCTCGTTTGCTACCGATATGAGCAAATCACTCATCATGAACGATGATCTGCTGAGGAGGAGCTGCACGATGTTCGTTCATATCATCAATCTCGTTCAACAAGAAAAGGGGCCGGATGAATTATGGATAAAAGTGAGTGATGACCACACATTACAATGGCATATGGATGTTATTGAAACTCATAATTATTTTTAGGATTGTTGTTCTTTTTTTGTAAAGCTTGATAAAAAGTTGTACTCAGCAGTTCACAGTATGATAGATATGCTTTGTTGTCATTTGTGGGGAAAAGCTTACGATGCTTCAACATTCTGCAGTGCTGAAGTCTCTTAGTAGAATTTAAATAATGGATTATTAGACGCGTTGACTGCTTTCGGTTCAATGCAATTACTTAAAAGACAGTAATTTAGAGCATCTGAGGCGCAAAGGCGTAACTTGAAGATCTGGTCAATGAATGAGTCAATGAATGAATCTGAACAAATATTTTGGTGAACAGCATCAAAAGAATCAAGTCACTAAAATTAATCATAATCACCACCACAAACACACAAACACTTCGACACATATTCTGATGCTCTCCCGTCTGCCATTGTGCGAGCATAAAGGAAGTCTCTGCCCAAACTTTTTCCATTAGCTGAACCAGTTAACATTAGACGGCTCAAAAATACAGAGCAATGTTTTAAAGACACCACAAACCCTGTGTTCACTCTCTTATCTCTTGCCAGGCTTAGCACTTAGACCATGCCCTCTCTCCAAAAACACACCTTCCTAAGACAGCAAATGTGCTAAATGAGTCACATGCAAATAACTGTTTGGCTAGTTTTAAGTAGGCATGTCATAGTGTCAGGTGTGATTTCTCAGGACATTTAGGACAATTGTAGGAATACCTGTCAGGCAGTAGGGACATTTATTGGGGTGTATTACAATGAATGCTTATACAGTATTTTCCACAATTAAAAGTAGAACATTAAAAAAAAAAAGTAATGTAGACAGCTTCATCCTAATGAGATGGAAATATTTGCTTTTATTCAAGCATACTATGGAATCCATTGACAGTTAGCAATTTTGAAAAACAGAAGTTATACTGGTTAATCTGTTATTACATTTGGGGGCTCTGCAGGCATGGTTCCAGGCCTTCTATGCTTTAAAGGCAATGCTAATTTATGCAGAATACCAGAGCAGGCAATCCAGCCTTCCATTAGGAGAGTGTCTGATGATGCATAATGAAGTATTTTGCATGGCGGTGTGAAAGAGGTAAGACAGAGGTAAGAAAATAGCTGCGTTTTCCTATCAAGCATCAGTTGCTGCCAGTGCCCTTCTAAACTCAATGAGGGTTGTAACGGTGACACTTTTTAAAAATAATCCCAGCTGAACAGTCTTATGTTTTGAATGTCTAATAAGTCACAAGATCTCAGATAAAGACGCCCTTTATCTGTCACTTTTGCCATCCTTTTGGATATTTCTCAGCCGTGTAATGTGTAGCCAGTGTGTGACTCTTTGAAAGCTGGTTCGGAAATTCAAGAGAAATTTAAAAAAACTAAATTTTGACATTTTTAATCCTCCGTCATGTTCATAGTTTTGCATATTGTTGGGCATTTTTGTTTACTTTTGTACTCTTAAAATGTAGGTCCCCTTTGTAAAGGGTTTATAAAGGAGTTACTCATTAATGAGTAATAACTCATCTACAAATGTATAATAAATCATTTATAGGCAGCTATAACAACATCAATAAAATGGGTGACTTTCATGTGATACTTTCCAAATAGTGAGCCAATTTGAACTCACATGTTATTAATGCTTAATAATGGTACTTATTAATACTATTTAATCAAAAAATTAAATAGCATCATTCATGATTTATGTCATGATGCAGCAAAAATAGATTATTATAGAGAGAATAAAAAGTGTTGTCTTTGTATTCATTACTCTAAGGTGTTAACTTGTGTCGCTTTGCTTGTGGAGTTGGTGACAAAAGAATGCCATTATTCAGATTTGTAACTTAAATATTAAAGTCATAATGTCTCAGCCAAACACCTTTACAGCCTTCATGCTCATCAACAGCAATCTATACCTGTAACTTTGATTTCACTCACTTATCAATGGTATAACTATATTCTTTATTTCCCTTCATTTTATTGGTAATTTATGAATAAGTATCAATATCTGTACCTTTAATACAAGTCTTAATTTAAGGTGAATTTACAACCTTAAGAAAAGTACCATAATGCATGCTGTATAATCATGGCCTGTTTATTGATTTACCTGTGAACCATTTACTGTATAAATGACTTACTAACATTAGTGTTAGAGAGTTAAAGTGTAAAGCAGACAACTGTGAACCATTTAATAATGACTTACAGACATTAAGAAGCTATGAAAGTGTACCTTAATGTAGACACCAGTAAACCTTTTATTAATGACTTATCAACATTCATAAGATACAAGCCTACCTTAATGTAAAGTGGATAAGTTATGAAAGTGTACCTTAATGTAAACACCAATGAACCATTTAATAATGACTTACATACATTAATAAGCTATGAAATTGAACCTTAATGCAAAGTAGGCAACTGTGAACCATTTAATAATGACTTACTGACATTAATAAGCTATGAAAGTGTACCTTAATATAAAGTGGACTACTGTGAACCATTTAATAATGACTTACTGACATTAATAAGCTATGAAAGTGTAACTTAATGTAAAGTAGACAAATGTGAAACATTTAATAATGACTTATTAACATTAATATGCTATGAAAGTGTAAAATGGATAACTAAGAGAATCTCAATGATTTTACATTACTGTAAAAGAGCATTAAGACCAAGAAAAAAATGTTTTTGCAGAAAACTGTTGGTAACACACCACTTGGAGAATTACCATTCATTTTGACATCAAAGTGACAAAGAAAGTGACACAAATATAACACCTTTTATTTACCTATTTTTTGCTGCATCATGACATAAATCATGAATTATGACATTTGATGATTTTAATTAAAATAGGTATTAATAAGTACCTTTATTAAGCATGTATAACATGTTAATTTAAATTGGCTCAGTATTTAGTAACTGTCACATGAAAGTCATCCTTTTTAGGCATCTTGATATAACTCCATATAGCTAAATGATTTATAATGCATTTGTAGATGTGCAATTAGTCAATAATGAACCCCCTTATAAACCATTTACAAAGAGAACCTTAATTTAAAGTGTTACACAATTGGGGTGCTGTGACACTTGATGTCCAAACTTGATGTTATTTTGTTTTATAAATAAAAACATTTGACTAGAAGGATCACACCACAGATGGTGTAGTAGAGTTCGTTAGCAGCATAGTTCTGCAGTAAATCTGTTATGTTTTTAATCTACCCATGGGGCTTCAGTTGAGACAGGCGCTCTACAGGCAGAACATTCCTGTCCCTGTTCATATTTCATTCTCTCGCACATCGCCAGTCAGCTCTTAACTGCCTCTGTAATTACACCCTCTTCAAGTGTTCAGCAGCTTTCTAATTGGAGGATGTGTTAAGATGCATGACATTAAGTTAATTTTTTTCAGAACGAATAATTGAGGACAAGAATGTTCTGAATTTGGCATCCCCAACCCTCTGCACTAAAATGTTCTCTCACTAATGCACTTCCACCTCAGATATACTGTATTTAGTCAGTCTTATCTTTCCAAAAAACTGCCAATGAGAATGACTGGCATGGACTGAAACTTCTATAGCTGAGGCCTTGAGAGTTACACCAGTACTGTAGAGAGCATCCTGACTGGCTGCATCACCGCCTGGTACGGCAATAGCACCGCCCACAACCACAAAGACCTGCAAAGGGTGGTGCGAACTGCCAGACACATCATCGTAGGTGAGATTCCCTCCCTCCAGGACATCTATACCAGGCGGTGTGTGAAAAAAGATCGGAGGATCATCAGAGACTCCAGCCACCAGAGTCAAGGGCTGCTCTCACTGCTACCATCAGGCAGGAGGTATCACAGCATCAGGACCCGCACCAGCCGACTACATGACAGCTTCTTCCCCCAAGCAATAAGACTTTTGAACACTTGATCTCTCACGATCAATATACATCAGCACTGCACTTTATTAATCTATTATCTCACACTGGACTGTCATAATTATATTCTCCACAATATAACAACTGCATATATATTTTGATATACTCTTATGTATGTATTTTATTGTATGTGTATTCTATATTGTGTGTATTGTTTACTGTACATTGTATAATAGTATTGTGTTGTGTAAGTATATGTATATTTGATATGTAAATTGTGTTGTGTAAATATGTTGTTTATTGTAATTTGGTATATGTCTCATCACTGTCATGACTGCTATGTTGCTCGGAACTGCACACAAGACTTTCACCTACTTTTGCACTTGTGTACATGGTAGTGTGACAATAAAGTGATTTGATTTGATTTGATTTTGACGTTAAAGATAAAGCATCGCCGGAACTGCAAAAAACTAAATCTGTTTTCATACAGGTTTCCTTGGAATCCCTGTCTTTTATTGGTCAGACAAAAAGATTGTCCCACCCAAAACTCACGCCATTAATTGAGCCATTGTTGCTGTTTTGGGCTAATCAGGCTAGTGCTGCAGAGCCACAGTTTTTACATTTTTGGGGGAACTAACCTACTTATAATAAGCCATTGTTTCATCTTACCAGACAACACACCTCCAGAAGACCAAGGATTTTGAAGTTCTCTGATCAGATAAAACAAAAATATAGAGTCTAGCACAATGTATAAAGAAAAAAGGGTGAGGCTTTTAATGACATCCCAACTGTTTTTTTTTTTTTTTCTCACTTGAAAAGGGACTGTGCCCATTAGAAAATCAGATGGTATCATAAGGAAAAAGGTTTATAAAGAAATACTGAAACAACACCTCAAGAAGACATAAGCTAGAAAGTTCAAACTTGTTCATATGTGGGTCTTCAGCAGTAAAATGATCCTAAGCATACCTCCGAAATTGAAACAAAATAGCTTAATTCATGGACTGAAAATAGGAGACCCACAAACCTGACAGAGTTACACCAGTTCTATCTGGAGGAATGGGCAAAAATTCCAGCAGCTTATTGTGAGTTTATTAAAGGTTGAGCAAATTAAAGGCAGTGTCAAAAAATTAACAAAATACTGTTTATTCATGTACATTTTTTGACCTTCTAAAAATCTGATAATAGCTGAAATAAATCAGTATCTTAGCTATTATTATGAAATGACCTCTTATGGAAAAAAAAAGCAGATACCCTAATTGAATTAACAAAGAAAATGTATGGTAACACGAGGCAGGTAAGGAATGGGGATCTACACGCAGCTTTATTAAACAGAAAAATAAACAAGTTAACGCAGAATAACAGGAAAAGCAAAATACAGGGAACCTAGCACATAGCATAGACAAAACATGCAAAAATTGACAAAGGAAACCAGGAAAACAAGGAACACCTGGGGAAACAATCAGGGAATGAGAAACAATCAGGAAGAATCAATCAAGCAACTACAATGACTACAAAACTAACACAGGAAACAACATAAAAGCACAAAAGCAAAAGACAACAGGGAATATGACATGGAGTTGGTAAAAGTTTTGTTTATAAATGTCTGGCCTCAACTGTATGAGAAATCCATTATATTATAATTATTGCGACCAGGAGTATGCAAATTGTGAATAGCGGTTCACCTCAGTGAGTTACATACTAATTGCGAGTTCACATGAACTGTATCCCAGGTGGACTAATGTGCAGTTCACTGGTGCACACCAAGTTTGGAAAACTGCTTTCACACCAACCAAATTAACTAAATTTTTTATGTCAAATGGACTTGTGTCTGCACTAAAAGCTCTAGTGCTTAAGTGCCCTTAGAAGATCATACACAGTTCTGAATTCCTCTGTGAAATAATTCCAGAAAGTGCCCACGCCATTGATTTAAATTATTTGTTGCCATTTTTACAGATCACTGAGACAGAAATATCCATTTATTTTCCAAGTTTTAATTATACTTTCTTGAAAAACAGAGTTCCTGTTTGCTGCACAAGACCTCTGGCATTAATTGTGTTCATCTGACAACAACACAAGCTCCTGGTTTCAAGACAGTTACGAGATTTGTCAGTTAGAAAATTTCACATTCAAATCAGTTGCTGCTGAATCTTGTCACAGTAGAAACTTTTCATTTTAATAAAGAAGGTTAAATACTGCCTTTGGTGATATGTCATGCCGTCTTTGTTGCTGTCATAAAACATTGTACATTGTTCTCTTTCCTTTGGTATGTGAGTAACACAATATCTGTTGTAGTCTACTCGAGAACTTTCTGATCTGTATGATGTTTTGACCATATGTTTGACAGTATGATGTACAGTAATATGAACATAAACATGCTCGGCTCAGTATATGACAATATTTAATTTGTTTGATATGAGCAAAATTACTGTCTTGATTTTAAAAAAATTTAGTCATGAAGTTCGCCACTGTGACAATTGTGACATCATAAAATGGCAGTTTATGGTGACTACATCTTCAAGCTTTAAAATGACACAAAAGTATAATTCAGAAGTCTAACAATTACTCCATGAGACTCATGATTGTTATGAAAGCTTATGTATATTAATATATGTAAATCTAATGTATTGTTAAGTAAAAATATTCATTGACCGTTGATCTTATGTGCGCATTCATGATAGGGCACGAGAGCAACAGTCGCCCTCGCGACATTGGGGCGTACAAGCGAAAACTTGTTTTGTTTATCTAAATACAGGTCCTCCACAATGATAGTGACAACAGCACACAACACAGCTTCACACAAAACAGAAAACGTCATGGTTACTGTTGTAACCTCCATTCCCCGAGGGAAGGAACGAGACGTTGTGTCGAATGAAGTGACACAAGGGGGCTTCCTGGGATGCCAAACGTACCTCTGAACCTGAGAAAAGGCCAATGTCAAGTTGGCAGACAGAATTTGCATGCCCCGCCCCGGACATACGGGTATAAAGGGAAGCGGGGCAGCGAGTGCCAGTCAGGATTTTGCACTGAGGAGCTGAAAATAAGGTATGGCCGTTTACAGTGGTAGGTCTAGTGCTGTGGCAGGAGGGGCACAACGTCTCGTTCCTTCCCTCGGGGAACAGATGTTACAACAGTAACCATGACGTTCCCCTTCTGTCACTCACTCGACATTGTGTTGAATGAAGTAACACAAGGGGTCCCCTATAAAAACGCCACGCACTGAACGTGTTACGTGAACTGTCGAAACAGGTGCAAGCAGGATACTGCGTGATAGAGGCACCTGTATCGGCTGCACGTAGCCCTCCCCAATGCCCCCAAAGAGATGTCGCATACAGACCTTAGGTTCCCCGCACCCATGAGGGGGGGAACAGGTGTTACATGACTAGCATGGGAGCAAGCCCAGCAGCCACAGCCTTCTCTCTCACTATGTCTCTCACATAGGACGTGAAGCGGCTGGGGCTATCTTAACGCTATGAAATGCGTTGGGGAAGGTGGTATTTCCTGGTCCTATTCTTTCAGGGTAAAAGACCCTGTGGAGGCCACATTCTACCCAGTCTAGTCTTTTTTTGGGTACGATGAAGTAAGGGCTGTAGAAACCCTTCTCCATCTCGGCTGGAGGGACGGGCTCTATCGCATCCTTTTGGAGTAGGGTTTTGATCTCTGCTCGTAAGGCGCTGGCTTTCTCGCCATCCACGGAAGTGGAGCGAACACCGCTGAAAGAGGCGGGATCCGGGCGAACTGAATCGTGTAGCCGAGTCGGATGGTCATGGCAAGCCAGCACTAATGGGACAATGGGGCAATCACTTTTGACGTACCGGGCGGGGCTTCGCAGCAAGGGGGGAGCAGGTAATAACAAGTCGGGAGGCAGAAGAGCATCCCGAGGCTTGAGTGCTGAAAAAAGACTCAAAGCACTTACCTTGCTCCGCGCACCCGGCAGGGGGCGGGTAAGAGACTAAGGAAGAGGTCCTAGAGAGGCATCTTCAGAACTCATCAATGCTGGCCTGCCGGGGCTGAGCAGTCATGGGGCCGGAGGCGAGGGAACTGCGTCCGCGGAGCCGGGACTGTAGAGTTTTGGGGCCGGGGTGCCGTGAGAATGACGTGCACCGGCCAGATGACCCAGGGAGTGAGGAAATCGCTCTTTTAATGAGAATGTGGTACCGCAGCTGAAGGCGGTGCGGTAAATGAAAGTAATGCAAAAAAGGATTCTCCTCCCGGCCCTCCACTGGGTGACGAAGTGGTCTTGGTACCAGCTCCGGAGTGAACATCTGACTGCCTGGGTTGCCTGTCTCAAGAGCGCTTCGGTCCTGGTCCTGGAAGGGGTCCTGGAAACAGGGTGCGTACGCCGCCTGCGAGGTGCTCAACACTGGGGCTGAGAACTGGGCCCAGGTTGAGGTGGAGTTTGGTCGCAGGGGAACGCCCTCGATGAGCAGGCGGGGCTGGGGGTGCACTGGTTGGGTGGCGCTGTGGCATGATGTGAGAAATCACCTCCGTCTGCTTCTTCACCACCGAGAACTGCTGGGCGAAGTCGTCAATGGTGCCGCTGAAGAGGCCATGCTGGGAGACGGGGGGGGGGGGGGGCGTTGAGAAATCGTGACTTGTCAACGTCATGCATCTCAACCATGTTCAGCCAGAGGTGGCGCTCCTGGACCACGAGGGTGGCCATTGCTCGCCCGAGTGCCTGCGCTGTGACCTTCGTGGCTCTGAGAGTGAGGTCGGTGGCAGATCGCAGTTCCTGCAGCACGTCAGGGTCGGGACTACCCAGGTGCAGGTCTTTAAGTGCCTTGGCTTGATGGACCTGCAGGAGAGCCATGGCATGCAGGGCGGAGGCGGCCTGTCCGGTGGCGCTATAGGCTTTGGAGGTCAATGATGACGTCATCCTACAGGCTCTGAAGGGGAGTACCGGAGAACTTAAACAAATTATTTTAAGAAATTATACAGTTTGAGTAGTAGTTTGAGCTGTAGGGCTGATGAGTGATTAGGGCTGCCAAGCTCCTAAAAGGACAAAAATGTACCATAGAAGTAATTTATTCAATTTAGAGAAGACTGCAGTAAGATTGCAGCTGATAAAATCAAAGTTAAAGATTAAAATGATGTACTGTAGTAGTGTCTATATGCCCTTCATGCTAATAGCCCTGAAGCAAAGGCATCATAAAGCCATGAGGGTGATTTAACTGAGCTACATAGAAAAGAAGAGGCACTGGAGTCGCTTTTCCATTACATTTCATCACCTCAAAGAGAGGTACTGAAAAATATGATTCGCTAAAATGAAAGACATATTTCAGAAAGTCACCAGGGTTTTGTCATTGAATTATAGTTTTCATGCTCTTTGTATGTCCCCAGAACCAGTAAGACGTTTCAGCCTTTTTAATTCTAAATCTATCAGCTCATCTTCAGAATTTCTATCCATCCTTTGAAAACACCCACTGATCTTACACTAGATCTCTTCTCCTTTAATACCCTGATAATATTTCACTATTGCATGCAACTCTGTCCCTCTCTGGCTTAAAATGGAAGAGAAACTTCTGTCATCTTTTATGTTAGCAGAATGTTAGTCTAAGTCACCATTCACTTTCCTTGCACCTTTTTTCCACACACTCTAAGTGAACGGAGACTAACATTCTGCCGAACGTCTTCTTTTGTGTTCCACTGAAAAAAGAAAGACATAGGGGTTTGAAACAACATGAGGGTGAGTAAATGATTACAGAATTTTCTTAAGCTGAAAAAATATATATTTTTAAGCTAATACTTGTGTGTTACATATTGTCTATATTTGACATTTTCCTATATCTTGTGTAACACTGTCACTTTTTTATGATACTTTAATCTGATACTGTGCCTTCTTGACAATATAATTAGCATTGTGCTTCAAAGGCACATGGCTTGACTGTTCTGACACCAGTTTATTATTACAGAGGGCCCATAACAGTAATTCTGATTCTGATTGTGATTCTAAAAGAAGCAGAGATTGTTGCATCACTTGCTGCCTTCATGTGCCTTCTTATCAGCTGCTGCAGGGATAAATGGGGAGGATTTAGTCTTACAAACTGATTTCAGAGTTATTCTGCCCCGACAGCACCCAGCTAAAAACAGATATCCAAACACGACTCGTGACACCACCGAAATGATGCAGATAGATATTAAGTGACGGCACACAAAAGAAGCAGTTAACGAACTGGACCTAAAATGAGAGAGCTCGCTATGTTAAGGAAACCTGGTGTTATTGAGCTTGACAGTTGTGACAACTGGAATCACATCAGAAATGAATGAGTTCAGATTTAAGCACAGATTACTTGTTGCCAATTAGCGATAAACTAGCAGTTATTAAGTAATTAAATTTTGCATACGGTCTATGTACTGGAAAGGCTTGGGCATCTTAATAAGACAGATACTTGTAAATTCCGAACTGCAGCATACAGAAATATTCACATGTCTATCAGTAGTACAGTAGTCTGTTTCCTATTTAAAAAGGGAAGTAGAGGTGCAAGAGGGCGGATTCACTAACCATCTTGTTTAAGCAAGCGAAATAAGCTTTGAAATTGTAAAGCATCTTCAGTATTTAAATTAAATTACTGTAATTCCTTCCTGCATAAACATGCCCTCTTTCTATATTAATTAGGCTCATTATAGATTGGACTGGCCTCATATTCTTGCATTGATAAGTGCCTTACTGTAACCATGATTTTTTCTTTTCTTTTTTAATAAATGAGGGATGCGTGGAAATAATTTTTTGTGGAAATCAACATTATGTCACAAATGCTATCGACTGAACTTAACTTGAATTGAACATGGAACGTTTCTTTAAAGGTGCTATATGTAATATTTTTACTGTACTAAATCATAAAATGATCATAATATGTTATTAGAGAATTAGGAAACATGCTAAGTTGAAATACTAGCTTCTCCGATAACAATGCATGGTCAGTGAAGTTTCCATTCTGGGCCGGAATTTCTGTTTATGTTTTGGCCTGTGTGATCCACCCACTGCCATTCACCAATAGTAATTTGACACTGCTGGGTTGCCAGATTTGAACAAGTTTGCAGGCAAACAACACTACATGCTGCAGCCATGGAAGCCAGCAAACGAACTGGATCAGAGATAACAGATTCCACCCGACCTAAAAAGCCTTGCCATGACCAGAGATGTAGTAAAACCAGTGAAGGGCCTTGCCCAATCAAAATGGCAGCGGAGACCGCATGGCCCTTTGTTCTATCATCAAAGGTGAGATATTGAACTCGGTGTAACATAAACTGACTTCAGAGGAGGAAGGGACGCGGAAACAGGGTGGAACTCAAAGGTAAGGCTTTTAATCTTTCCAAAGTAAATTACAGAACTGAACAAAAAGAGAATATAATGATCACAGCTTTTCTAATTTGGTTTGCCAACACTAGACTGGTGCTCTCTCTGCTTCACTGGAGGCACTGGTGCTCTCTTTATGCCGCTCTCCCCATACTCACTGAAATTAGAGACAGGTGTTAGACATAATTTAGCTCAGGTGCAAGCGCCCTTACCGCTTTCCCTCTCCGGAAGGGCGCTTGACCACGCCCCCGCTGCCACACTCGGTTTCCCAGAGTGCTTCACAGCTGGATGGGAAGTCCCGCCCATTGACCCAATCTCAAATGCTATTGGTCAAAAGCGGCCTATGACCGATGACGTCATATTGTCAACAAAACTAGCGGACAGATTTGATTTCGGTCTCTCTTTGCCCAGCTTCTAAGCCAGTGGTTTGAAAGAGACATACAAAGGAGTTTCCCTCCTTCTGGACAGGTGTAGCCCAGATGGAATTTAATATGCATATAGAAATACAGACTGCAAGGGGTTAATTAAAGTTTTGTTTCAAGCCATTAACATTTACATGCTTTAATACATCCTAACTTGCTTGCACTGAAATATCTGCTTATCTTTATTTTATTGTTTCCTGATTGGGTAAATCTGACATTGATTATTCATGAGGGGGCGGGGTTTTTGGGAGATGTGGCCGGTTTTGCAGCAATGTATGGTGAAAGTAAAAGGAACTTGCAATCCGCTTAGTTCTTTTAAAAATATGATTAAGTACACCCAGTATTATGGATGACCAATCGTTGTGCTTTTCTGGGATGCTTATCTAATTGTTTGAAGGAAACGGACAGTTGTTTCTTGTGATTGTGTTTATGTACGAGGATCATCTCCTCGTCAGTGGGGAAGTATATTCTACAGTTTCTCTGATTCGTGGCGTCAAGTATCTTCACTGGAATCTGTATCAGCTAGCCAATAGCTGATTGAAATTGCAGCCTTGTACAGTTATGCCTGATGTTCGTCTGCAACTGGACATCTTCTCAGGTTGTGAGTACTAACAAGCACGTGCAGTAACTATTTTATTTGCTTTAAAAGTGAAGGGGCCGTTGTGTTTTTGGCCACCACGCTCTCAAGCTACATCACAGGCCTGCAACGATTTATTTTTGTTTAAGACTGAATGAATGAAAGAGGTGAATTAAAGTGTGGGCCCACTTGATTCATTGTTATTCAAGGTTCTACAAACTTGAAATTTAATTGATCTGAGTTGGATGTAAATTGAATTGAGGATTCATACTGAAATTGTTTTAATTTTGTGGTGAATATTATTTAACCTGTTTTCCTCCTAAATTCAACATATTTAATCACAACAAGTGAATATTTATTTTCATTTAATTTCAGTAAATTGTATATAATTACTCCATTCACATTTCTGTGTTTTTCCTGGCAGGTTACACTGTTATTTGTGGGTTTGGGCTGTGAGTTAAAAAACATACATTCTTAGTAGGATAATTTGACTTAAAGTAATAATTTATTATTAAAGGAGGCACCGCCAAAGAAAGTTGTTACCAAGTTTATTTAACCAAGTGGTCATAAAATAAACCAACACCTGTGTTATTTGTTTTAATATTATTTATTTTAGAACAGACCCAGGGCCCCATTCTCGTGTTATATTTACTAAATTGGGTTAGCTACCTTAAGTATCATAATTAGCATAGGGAAAAGGGGTTACACAAAGAACAAAGAGACCACGTTTTTCTAACCTCACCATTTGGCCACAGTAGAGTAAGATTAATTTAGCTTTGTTCCAGTCTAGTCGTATATGTATTACAACTGGTTCATTCATTTTCACTGCAAGACAACAGTGAATTTGTTTAGAAAAACGGAAAGGTTACCAGCTTCCCTTCTCTCTCGATTTCTATCAACGTTGACCATCGCCTGCATTTCTAGATCGTTTTCTCCTGACTGCTCAACGCAACAGGAATTCAAATGGACAACCCTGCTGAAATCAAACAGGATTTCCCAAGTAAGGCTTGATATCTGGGCAGATTTAGTTTAAAAACTGTGACTTTTCTTGTACAACTAAATCGTATATTTGATGCTGAGTGTTTGATGTTTTGAGTTTCTTGTATGTTTAACTCTGACCGCTGTTTTTCTGTTTTGATTTGTGAGATCGTCAATTTTGGGTGGAATGTGATTCAGTCATGCTGTTACCAACCTTTATCCTCCATTAAATTGCAATAAGTTTGCTCTCTCTCACACAAACTGAAATTCATGGAGTGAGAAGCACCGCGGTTTATGTCCGACTCAGGCTGGTGTTTTCAATTTCTCCCGCCTGTTTCGTCAGTTACTTTGTGTGCCTGCTCATTTCCACCCCCCACGTGGTATTAGCTCCATCACCTGGATCTGATCCAGCCATCTTTCTTTCCCTCCACATTCAAATAATCGTTGGCTCCGCCCTTTATGATCTAATCGTCCATTTTGAAATTAGTTTTCATTTTGAATTCGGTTCGCAATTTGTATGTTGTAACCATTTTGGAACTAGCTCCACACGTGGAGTTTAATCCGCCAATATGTTTCCTTTGTTACTGAATCTAGACACACATCCACATACATACATCCATACACTAGCATATACCTCCACTATTTAGTTAGGACTTCCATGTTATGTTTTTGTGTTATATTCATATAGTATTGGCGGTGTTCATTGCTGTTTGATTATAATAAATCTTGTTATATTATAATAAGAAGTACTCCTGGTTGTTTGTATGAATATTGTGTTGAAGCCAGCCTCTGCCATGTCATGTTATTTTGTTGTTGTTAGAAGCCAACTGTAACCAGATTACTCTTGGATTCGTATGGCAGTAATTTGACTAGTTTCTTCCCTTTTTGATTATTTTGATTATTAAAAGATACTCAACCTTCAAAGTAGATTTTTATGAGACTTGATCAGTCACTTACTATCATTTTTCTCTTGTCAAAGAGTGTTGCCCCGAGGATAGATTTTATTGAATTAAATTATATTATTTAATTTAATTAGTAATTAATAATGGATAATTATTCATTATTAATAATTTCTGATAATAAAATTGATCTAAACAACTGGTAGCACCCTACACAAGGATAAATACTGGAGATGCCTTTGGAAGATGGAGACAGCTTAAAGGCCAGAAATCATTTAAAACTGATGCTGAGTTGGCTAATTTGCATGTCAACATTCTGGCAACCCGCATGAGCTTCAAGTGTGGGGCGGGGCAGACAACTCTCTAATATTTTGAATTTGGACTGCAGTACCCATTTCAAATGCTTTTTGTCAATATTAAATATAGCACCTTTAAATACTTGAGGATAATTTACTGTAATTTAATACCTCCAACCCTCTCATTCACTTGCTCTCATATGTTCTCATGTATGAATACTCTTCTACTTAAAAAACAGGGCCTTATTCATGATTTACATTATTATGTAAATTAGGAATAGATTTACAAACAAATTACATGCAAATTTGTTCTGCTCATGTTTCACGAATAGGGCCCAGTCTGTGTATATTTTAAAACAGACAACCCAAAAGGTTTCCAAAAGTGTGAAAATGTGAATGAGCAGCTTCTATAGGTGAGCCCTTGAGATTTAAAGCATAATTCAGTTCTCAACATCCAGAGTGTTTTTTTTTTTTATCTCTCCCTACCTTAAAATCTCCTGCCTTTGATTTTAATTAACTTTACACTCCTTATTTGTTGCCACTTTAACAGATCATTGAGACACAGAAGTTTGCATTTTTCCCAGATTTTAATTATAACCTACAATTAGATGTGCATGGGTTGTTGCAGAGAACACAAACTCAATACAAAAGCACTAAAAGTTCTAAAAGAGGTAATCCTTGTTCATTACATTAATTGTTCATTAATTAAATTTTGACTCATATAAACATATGGATTTTTATCTATTTTGAGAAGAGAAAAATAAAACAGAATTAAATTCACTAACAATACAATACAAACAACAGATTCAGAATAACACCTCACCAATTGTATGGTAACCTATTGTGATAGTGTTAAAGTGTGGTATTTCTGCACAACTAGTGGCAACAAACAGAATTGCAAAAATAATGTCAGCTTTTTTTAGAGAAAAAAGACATATCATTCGGTCCTATCATTCAGTCCAAACATTTGATGTTATTTTACTTTCTCTGCATGTGTCAATCTCATTCTCCCCTGCTCTCACCACCTCCCTCGCTCTATTTTCAGTTTGATTTGTTTGATATCCATGTGTGTGCTGAGTGGGAGTTTGTCTAGATATAAACTCCATGGAGACGGGTTGTTTTAAACTCTGCCAGCAGAATGCCAGCAGAAGACAAGGTGAGATGAAACAACCTCTTCTTTTCTCCTGCTTTCCTCTCTTCCTTCTGTTGCCATGTGAGGAGGGAATGCATGACCTCGCTCTAATTGCATCCAGCACTTCAGAGGAGTACTAAACAGCTGTATATATACACCTCTCTCATTCTTTCTTTGCGTCCCTCCAAAGAAATGACAACTGAAGACTGTAGTGACCTCTGCATTGCCTTCCACTCCATGCAAAATGATGACATGAACAACATTGAGATGATGATAATATACATTGTTCTACTTGTAGAGTATGGTGCTGGCAGTGCCATGGGTTTGAAAAATATTTATAATATGTGAAAAGCCAAACTGGCACTGGTTGACCAAATGCACCCAATTTGAGTTGTAGAATAAGCTAATTTACACATGGAGGCAAAAATGTAGTTGGCTAAACAGCACTCTCTCAATTACACTGGATGAGACCACCTGACATTTACAGCTTCCAATATTGCCCACATCTAATCTGAGACAGAGAGAGAGAGGGAGAGAGAGATTTGTAGGGGAGCAGGTCAGGCAGACACCTCTGCTAGGAAATACAGAGGGTTAGATAACCTGGCCTCTCCAAACTGAGAACAGACCATTTGAGTAAGAAGCACACCATCTACAATCTGCAAAAACACTGCAATCTAATCACCAGATCTCTGTCTCACACGCACTCACACACTTGCTAGTTCAGTGAATCCAAAAGCTTGCCTTTAATTTAACGACCCCACCACAGCCCTTCCTATTCAAAAACCTCCTATTACTTCTGAGCCGCTAAACACATATCAAGACTCTACAGCATATCTGAAGTACTGACATATGATGTTTATTTATTTTTTCCACAATTTCTCCCTTACATACACACATGCACACACAAATGTACAAACCTTTACTGTCTGGAACTATTCTATCTTTATCCTCGTTCGACCCCGCGGCCTCATGCGAGGACTTGCTATTTCGCTACACTCAGTGCATAATTAAAATTAACTTAAACCCATTGCATACTGTTCAGGGCACTCTAAGTAGTCATTTAAGGGTTAAACATCTGACGCACAGAGTCACATGACCAAACACCATGGCATCGATTTCCGTGAACTGCTTCCATGGGTGCAGCACTAACAAAAGTGTCTCTGTTAAGAAACCTCTTCAAGTTTTTTCACTGAAACCTGTTGTCAAGAGTAGCATCTCTAGTTTCATTTGATATGCTGCTTTAAATATTTTGTTAATTGTTCTCGCTTTGGCACGCTGATAGTACTCGGATGAAAGACGTTCTCTGAAAGACGTTACTGAAAACATGTTCATTATTTTTAAATATCTTTTCACAGTAACAAATCTGTGGGTCATTTTGCTTAATTTTAATCCAAATTTTGTTATATTTTGTTAGTTAACACTGAACAATAAGGTGCTATTCATTAACATTAATAAATGCATTACTATATATTTACTCTGCATTTTCACATTGAGAATAAATCTATTCATCTTAAAGCTGAAAAATGTTGCTTTATGTGGAGTTTGGATAAAAATAAGGTACATTTCAAACTTTTCTGAGACCTGTGCAGGCAGACAGCACACTGGAGGTTAAGTCATTAACTAAATAGGGAGCGAGGGTGCATCCAATAGCTTTCCTATGCAGCTTAGTACATTCAATCCTAAAATCCAACCAAAAGTTCAGTTTCAAGCTGCAGATGATGTTTGGACCACTCAACATGTTTGGCAGACATGGGACAATGAGAATCTGTATATAGATTCAGAATGTTATCAATCAAACTTTTATTTTAACATGGTTGGCAGTGATTTGATGATGCTGGCCAATGCTTTTAATCAGAATTATGTATTCATCTTTCTACAAAATCAGCTGTAATGTCTATAAAGTCTCAAAAACATGAATAACCAACCCTCCTGGAGACATAATAAACTATTTGATGAAAAAAACATTTTTATTACTCCTTAACTTTTTATAGCTTAGTATTTCATAAAATTTCACAACAGTCCCACTGTTCACATGAGGACATACATTTTTAGGAAAACTATTTGCTCTAGAAAATAAGTTTTTTTGCTTGTTTATTGTGTGCTACTAGTTACAAATCAAAAAATGAAATGGAAAATGCAAACAGAAGTCATGCAGGGTTCTCAGGAGGTTATGGATACTGTTCCAAGCTGGAAACGTGTGTTTTAGATCTCATTAATTATTTTAATGACTCCCTTCAAAATATGTTTTCTTCATCTCTCTCATCTTCTCTGTCTCTGTTCTCCTGCTGAGCCATCATATTAATATAAAAGCAATAGTTGTCTGTGGTGCAACAGATCTCAGAGGTTGAGAAGGAAATAGATCAATGACATATATGTACGAGCAGAACACTATGGAGAGACAGACAGTAATTATGTTCAAAGAGAGTAGTCGAATAAAACAAAGAGGATTCAATCAAAAGCTAGTTGAGGCTTTAGATATAACAAACAACACTGGCCCCTGAGTGTGTAGATTGACCCACTAAAACATAGGGGCCATTATCACCTGCCCTTACACCTGAGCTGGGGCCAGTGAGTCTGAATTCCCGTACTTTCACACAGAGTTTGACGAAGGACAAGTGCTAAACCAATCTCCCAGCTTTCCAGCTTGGTCAGACTGTGAGACCAACTTAAACCAGCTAAGACCAGCCAGCCATCTCAGCATAGTTTAAGATGTTTTTTTTTTTTTTTTTAGCAGGTAGGTTGGTATTTTTTCTGAACCATATGTTTTTGACCTTAGCTGTACTAACATAAAACATAAAAACAATGTACAGTATTTGGGTACAATTTAACCACGAGAAACAATTATCTTAGAACCTGTTTCACTTAAGCTTGAAAATAGCTGCCCGGCTCACATTTCTTCACCATTTCATACAAAAATTATTAAAATCTGACACCTCTTCAACTCCCGTGGCCTTAAGGCTAAAGTATTCTTTGGTTGTTTGGGTTGCTGATCGGAACGTGCACCGTATGCATGACAAAAATTTTGTCATCAGCACAGTCTATGCTGATCTGCCCAGATTTTCTTTGCACGCGAACAGTCCTTGTCTGTGCGCATCATCAGCGCATGCACCAGCCATTGACTGTACTAAAAGATTATCACAAAGCAGTCGTAGTGTGCATGTGTCGAATGCATTTGTATTTGCTTACAGTCAAAAGAGTATACTTTGAAAGGCAACTCAGTCAATCGGGCACAATCCAATTCGGAACACAAAAAATTATGTATACACTGACCTTTATGGGATGGCAGAGAGCCACCTAGTTGTACACTTCAGAATCTCAACAGATGAAGGGTATTGTTTGCCTTTTGTATTATGAACACTGTATATCTTTTTCATACTGTATAGCATGTAAGTATGCATAGTCGGAAACCATCAACAGAACTGCAGGAACCTAAAAGAATCTGGTATCCACATCCCCAGATGTATTATCTGCATGGATCTTAAAATCTTTATATCACCAAGCCCTGATTTCAGTAGGTTCGAAATCCTATAAGATGCAAATGTATATTTACAGTATAAACAGTGACCTCAAATGCCATCTGAGAAAGTAGAACAATTACAGTATAATCCGATGCTATGTCACAGCAGTCACAAGGTTAATAGGGAATATAATCCAGCCTTTTATGGGAAAAACCGTAAAAATGACTAACGCGAGTTTTTCAAACACTTACTCACAGATTAATAAAATGCCAGCTCTATAACCGCAATTGATCTGGGACAGTGTTATAGCCGTCCTGTCTTTTCAACTTGGAATCCAATTTAGATGGATGCCTTAGTAGGAAAACATTAATGCCTTTGGGATCGACTGTGTGTACTGAGTGACTCCTTGACTCTTTATTAAGGCCATTGTTTGATCTTTGCTGTAAAATGTCCATACATCTATAACAATGGTTCTATGTTTACCACTGCTTTCAGTCCTCCTTTGATAAAATTATATTAAATTACACTGTAATGGACTGTGCTGCATTATAGACTATCCACACTTAATTTCCTACGAACAAAGAACATAAACAACATCAGGCAGAACATAACAACATCAGGCAGAATTACCACTGAACATAATTTAACTACAACCCCAAAAGTTGGGAAAGTATTTAAAAGCAAATAAAAACAAAAAGGAGTTATTTGTAAATTATATTTTATTGTTTTTTGAAAATGTACAGTGTGGTGATGGGGGTCTGTCTGCTGGAGAGAGGGAGTGGTGTGGCTTGTCAAACTGGTTGAGATGATTTCTAACAGCTGTTTCTCATTACAGTGATTGTAGAGAGACACCTTAAAACAGTGGAGCACACCAGAGAAGGGACAGAGAGAACGAGTATGCAGTGTTGCCAGAATGCTGACATTGTGTGTACTGAATCTGTTGAGTGTTCGTAAAAAGTTTATTTTCTGTGAGTGAATTATTGAACTGAGTAAAAGAAACTGAAATGAGTGCATCTGCTGCACATTCTGAGGAATAAAACATTACCTTATACATGTCACTGCTCCCCGTCTCCTCCTTCCCATACCCGAACTCCCCAGTTAATTGTCGGGCCGGCCAACAATCCCGAAGCATATCTTAATCTCTTCAATAAGACAGCCGAGGTGGGGGAATGGCCGCCTGACCAGTGGGCAGCCCGACTGTTACCACTACTCTCTGGGACAGCACAGCTTGTGACCTAACAGCTCCCCGTAGCCAACCTCTTCATGTATGCAGACTTGAAGAAAGCTATTCTATGTGGTGGTGGCGTAGTTGGCTAAAGCACATATTTATTAATCAGAAGGTCGCTGGTTCGATCCCCACGGTCACCACCATTTTGTCCAAGGCACTTAACTCCAGGTTGCTCCGGGGGATTGTCCCTGTAATAAGTGCACTGTAAGTCGCTTTGGATAAAAGCGTCTGCCAAATGCATAAATGTAAATGTATTCTGCAATGGGTTGGGCGGACCCCCGAACAGAGCCGATAGCTCTTCCACACCCTCAAGCTGGGCAAATATGGCCACCCATTCTCTTTTGCACAGCAGCTCCGGGGACCTCCGGGGAAATGGTTGCTGGCGGGGGAACCCCGCAGTACCAAGGACATCATAGACAAAGTGGTACTGGATGGCCGAGTGGGTCCAGTGACACCGTCCAGCGTCGCTGTTGGAAGCAATCCAGCTGGCTGAGGACGACATGGTGGTGTTTCCTGGTAGCACTGATCTGGAGTCTCTCTCTTATCCCTACCACCAAACCATGCTTCCACCCCTCCTCTTTCCATCCCATTCCTGCCCCTAGAGGCTGGGCGGTCCGATGCCCAGGTTTCCTCCCCAATTAGGGAGGTCTCCCCCCCCATCTCCCTTATTAACTCTGCCTCTCTCTGATATCCCTCCCTCCATCCCAATTCCCTGAGGGGGATTTCCCTCTGGAGCAGTCACGTGACGAGTCCCTGAAACAGCATTTGACCAAGTGAGAGATATCGATGGTCAACAGCTCTGACCTAACATCGCACTCACATACACGTATTTATCAATTCTCAAAGATAGGTTGTATGGAGGGATGCAGGACACTCAAACAAAAGAAAATACAACCCAATTATTAGTCCCGAAGAAACATTGGGAAGTGTGCGCCGTGCTGTGACTGTCAGTTGGTGAAACCAACGGCCACCCCAAAAGTGCCATGGCGCCCTCTACCATTAATCGAGGTACTCTTTGAGAGAATTGGTATGGACCTCATTGGGCCATTAGAATGGCCCGCACGCGGACATTACATTAGTTCTGGTGGAACATGCAGCATGATATCTGGAAGTGCCCCTGTGCCCCTTCCAGATATCAGTGTCCCTGCGCAACATCTCAGCAGGTAGGGTTGCAGAGGCACTCTTCAGTATAATCTCCTGAGTGGAGATTCCAAAAGAAATCCTCACTGACCAGGGCACTACATTTATGTCATGAACACTATGCAAACTGAATTAATTATTAGGGATTAAATCCAACCGATGGGTTGGTGGAATGATTCAATAAAACCCTGAAAATCATGATTCGTAAGTGCATACACAAGGATGCTAGATACTGGGATAAGTGGCTCGATCCCAATTGTTATTTGTAGTGCGAGAGGTCCCGCAAGCCTCCACTGGGTTTTCCCCATTAAAGCTGCTGAATGGGCGCGGCTGCATGGCATACTCAACGTCATGCAGGAAGCTTGGGGGAGGGACCTTCAAACAGTAAAAACGAAATTCAGTACATTCTTGATCTTAGAGCAAAACTAAAATTTTTGGAATTGGATCAAAGCTCAAGAATGTCAAAGCCGGCTGTATGACAGGGGCACTCGACTACGAGAATTTGCACCGGGAGATAAAGTGCTTGTATTACTACCCACATCAGGCTCTAAATTACTTGACAAGTGGCAGACCAACTCTCATCGTTGCAGCTCAAAGATTTAGCCAAGTTGCAAGCTGAATATGTGGACGTGTTCTCGCCTCTCCCTAGTCGCATGAACTTCATAGAGCACCACATCGAGAACAACCCGGGGGTGGTGGTTCGGAGCTGCCCCTATCACATTCCTGAACACAAAAAAGTTAGTACCAGAAGAATTAGAGGCAATGCTCGAGATGGGCGTAGAAGAGTCACACAGAGACTGGGCCAGCCCAGTGGTTCTAGTACCTAAGAGCAACTGGACAGTCCAATTCTTTGTGTACTGTTGGAAACTCAGACGTGAAGACCAGGACCAGACCTGAGTACATCTTCAGCCGAATTCTTTATTGAGAACGTGCTGTGTGGTACTGCAGTCATCAAGTCAAAAACAATGAACTACAAATTGTAGATTTAAAGATATTTAGGGGGATGTCCTTCCACGAGAAGGCACTCAGTTGATGACTGTAAACAAAGTGTACATAGGAATTAAGCAGTTGTAGGAACCCTCCCCAGACGCCGAAGTTTCACCAGCCCTTAATCCAATCAGAATTTACAGCTATATTTTCTAATTATTTTGTGTAAATTGTGTAAATTAAGAAAATATATTCACACATTCCTATTTCAGTAAACGTAAGAGTTAATGAATATCACTTATTTCTATTATTTTATCATTTCGATAAGCTCAGGATAAATGGAAAGGAACATTTAAGCAGGAAAAAAGGTTTATTTCATAATTATAATTTTCAGGTTAACACTTTAATCATTGGGGTAACAGTGACCCCAAACAATGAGAAAGCAAATCTCAATAGAACATGAGGGTTAAAACAGAGGAACACGCTAGAGAAGGGAGAGAGAGAACGAGTGTGCAGCCTTGCCAAACTGCTGACATTGTGTGTACTGAAAGTTTGTTTATTTTCTGAGAGTGAATTATTTAACTGAGTAAAAGAACCTGTAAAGAGTGCATCTGCTGCACATTCCGAGGAATAAAACATTACCTAAACCGTGTCACTGCTCCCCGTCTCCTCCTTCCTACCCGAACTTGGAGTTATTGTTACATACAGTAATTTCAAATCAGATGACTGCAACAAGCTCCAAAATTTTTTAGACAGGGGCAATTTAAGACTAACAATTTGACGAGTTGAAATAACAAAGCGCTGTGAAACAGGAGATGTTAAACAGTTGAGGCCATTGTGTAAAAATAAGGAACCTCCAAAAACAGCCTAGTTCTTCAAGTGCAAGGATCGTTCAAGACTTGTCAATTTGCCTATACATGCTTCAGCAAATTATCCAGCACTTTGAGAGCAATGTTCCACAAAGACAAATTGGAAGGATTTTGGGCATTTCACCCTCTACAGTGGACAGTATAGTTAAAAGATTCAAGTAATCTAGTCAAATCTCAGTGCATAAAGTGCAAGACGAAAAGTACTTCTACACTACATTTGCGTGATCTCCGATCCCTCAGACATCACTGTCTTAAAAACATCAATCATCTGTTAAATATATTATGAATATGTGCTTGGGATTACTTTAGTAAACCTTTGATAGTCAACACCATTCGCCGCTGCATCCACAGATGCAAGTTAAGACTTTAATATTCAAAGCAGAAGCCCTACATCAACACTGTCCAGAAGCACTGCCAACGTCTCTGGGCTCAGTCTCGTCTTAGATGGAAAGTAGAACAGTGGTACTGTGTTTTTTTCTGTGAGTCCACTTTTTAAAAAAAAAAATTACAAATCACAGCCATCGTGTTATCCAGGCCAAAAAGGAAAGGGACCATCCAAGCTGTTATTAGTATCAGGTCCAAAAGCCAGTGTCTGTATGGCCCAGGGGTGTGTCAGTACCCATGTCATGGGTAACTCGCACATCTGTGAGGGCACCATGAATACAGGCAGATATGTACACATTTTGTAGCAAAATATATTGCCATTCAGCACCGTCTTTTTCAGGGACACCTGGAAAAGCACACCATCTGGCAACAAAGACCCTGTGTAATTGTGCAGCTAAAGACCTACATGATGGATGAATGGGGGCAACTTCCACTTTCTAACTTAACAAATGTGTGTCTTCAGTGCCCAAATGCTTCATAGGTGTTATTAGAAGAAATGGTGATGTTTCACTGTGGTAAACACTTGACTGTCCCAACTTTTTTGTAGCATGCTGCAATCATCTGATTGGAAATTATTGTACATTTATTGTACACAGGGTAAAATATCATATATTGTATAGTTGTAGAGCTTTTAATATAGCAAAGGGTGGTTATATTTTACAAATCACTCATTATTGTTTTTATTAGCATTTTTCATACTATCCCAACTTTTTCGGAATTGTGTTTGTACTATTCATGGAAATGGAAAAGAATGAAACATCATACGGTCCAACTGTTTTCATACCTAAATATATACAATATTTAGAAAGACTGTTTTACCAAGCAGTGCTCTTTTGCTGTGCAGAGGGAATGAGTCTGTGAACCCATCAAGGATGAATTGGCCAGTGTAGGGGAAAAAGGCAGTTGATCGATCAACAGCATTTAAGACCACAATGAACAAACAGGAATGACATCTCAATACCTCTAAAATGAAAAAAGCAGCTTTATGGCATCTACCATTAATTTTACAGACAAATAGTATCTCACTGAAAAGAATCTGTTCTGAGCCAGTGCAAAATTGATTTAAAAGCTCAGCTTGGAAAATAGCAGTGAGACAAATATTCATGTTGTTTAAAGAACTATAGTAGTTAATCTAAAAATTTGAATTCTGCCATTATTTACTTGTGTGCAAACGTGTATGCTGTTATACTTTCCTTAGAACATAAATTGAGAATTTTTGAAGAATCTTCATGCAGTTGTTCCCCTTCTGTAACTCACTCGACAATGTCACACTCACTTGTGTCAATGCAGTAACACTAGGGGTCGCCCTTGGGAGCCCCAAACACCTCTGAGCTTTGAGAAAAGGCCAATGGGAATTGGCAAGTGGAATTTGCATGCCACTCCCCCAGACATACGGGTATAAAAGGAGCTGGTATGCAACCACTCATTCAGATTTTTTCTTTGTAGCCAAGTGATTGTGTTTCAGCGAGTTGAATTCCTCTGCCAGCTGTTGGATTTATGCCACATAACAGCGGCTTCTCCCCCTCCTGCACCGGCTGAGTGCAGAGAATGCCCCTGGGCACTTCAGCAGCCTAAAAGAGTATATTCTTCCTCTAAAAGAGTATATTTCAGCAGGTTGTCCTTGTAGCACCTTACTGGCCCATCCAGACTTGGTTCTCGGACCTCATGCTCCTCACGACAGCCTAAGTGGCCTACAACCTGTGGTGGTAGACATGATCACTCAAGCCAGGGATCCCTCTATGAGGTGCATGTGTGCCTTGAAGTAGCATCTGTTCACTAAGTGGTGTCCTTCCTGATGCGATGACCCCCAGAGATGCGCAGTCGGATCAGTACTTTCCTTCCTGCAGGAGAGGCTGGAGGGGCAGCTGTCCCCCTCCACTTTGAAGGTGTATGTAGCAGATATATTGGCACATCACGATGCAGTAGATGGTATTTAGGGAAGCGGCACAACGTTGAGTGAGTGACAAAAGGGGAACATCTCGGTTACTGTTGTTACCTCCGTTCCCTGAAAAATGACAAAATTCCATTTTGCTTAAAGAAAATGCAGCCCGTTTTTGTGTCCCTCCTACCACAACACTGAACTACCCGCTGAAATGGTCGGGACCTGGTCTCGGCTCCTCAGCACAAATCCTGAATGAGTGGTAGCATACCAGCTCCTTTTATACCCATATGTCCGGGGGAGTGGCATGCAAATTCCACTCGCCAATTCACATTGGCCTTTTCTCAAAGAACAGAGGTGTTTGGGGCTCCCAAGTGTGACCCCTAGTGTCACTACATCGATACAACCTCTTGTTCCCTCCATCAGGGAATGGAGGATACAACAGTAACCAAGATGTTTTCCATACAACGACCACATCCATAGTGACCACATCCATCAAGCTCCAACAAAGACCAAAAAGCACCATAAATTTAAAACCTTCCCCTCCGCTGCAACTCTCAAATATCATTCTCCATTCTGCATATCCAAACAGGTCCATCGTGTTCAATTACGACACTATTTAAAACAAACTGAACATGGAGAGGAATGAGATTTCAGAGCTTCCGGGAAGGGTTTAGATTATAAGTGAATAATTATTCACTTAAATTGTGGTCTGTACCTTACACAAAGCTATTGTACTGCATGCATTCAAAAGACTTGGAAATGTAGACCACAAGTTGTCTGGACAACCTCTTGTACATGGTGATTTATGGTGTTTTGTCCTTTTGAACTATCGTTGTTTGGAAAAGAGCAGCGTAAATATTTTCAAACTTTAAACCTACACCTGCCGATAGTGTTATAAAAAGCAAATGTGTGATAAGTAAAACGATGAGGCTTTTAACATCTTTAGCCTCATGCCACACTGCCTACACATGCATGGATGTTGTATTTTGGCTTCGCTATATGCAATGCATAATACAAATTAATTTAAACCTACTGATCTCAGTTCAGGAGATTCTTGACTGTCATAAAGGGTTAAACTTTCGACATAAGTAATCATGTGACAAAACAACATGGTTCCGAACACAGCTGAATTTGTCTTTGGGAGAAACACCAACAAAACTGCATCTGGTTAGAAACCTAATTAAGTTTTTACAATGAAACCTGTTTGAATCAAAAGATAGGAGTCTCTAGTTTCATCCGGTGTGCCATTTTTTGTTATTTGAGTGATTTATCATGAAACGCCATGCTGTTAAACACAATGTAAACTAATGTGTACTTAAGCACATTTCTTCCTTGGATATCATATATTAACAGTGCATTATAACTGTCAGTAAGTTCATCTAAAATCAGAAAATTTTGCTTTCAGAGGCTTTATATGGCGATAGGATGAAAATAGTGTGTACTTAGAGATGTTCTGAGACCAGTGCAGACAAACAGCACACTGGATCATTCATTCACTTAATTTTGAGCACAGCTCGCTATGCAGCTAAGTGCATTCCCTCCTAAAATCGGACCATAAGTTCAGTTTCAGGCTGCAGATGATGAAGACATGGGACAATGGTAATCAGTACATTGATTCAGAATGTATAATATAAAATTGCATTTTAACATGGTTGGCAGTGATAGGATGATGCTGGCCATTACTTTGAATCAGAATTAAGTACGCTAATTTCTGATATATTTCCTGTAATGTCTCAAAAACATGAATAACCAGCACTCCTGGAAACATAATAAACAAATAAATTAAAAAGACAATCTGACTTTCTATGGCTTGTTATTATTTGAAATTTCACAACTTAGTCCCGCTGTCCACATATGATGCCATACATTTTTAGGAAAACTATTTGCTTTAGAATATTTATTTTTATTTTTTGCATGTTTATTAAGTGCTACCAGTTACAAATAAAAAAGGGAAATTGAAAATGCACACAGCAGTCAGTCTCAGGTCTCAGGAGGCTAGAGTAGAGGAAACTGATATGTACAACGAGCCACGTAAAAATCATTTAGCAAAAATGAAAGGTTTAGAGATGTGTTTTATACATTTATTTTTTATGTTGATTTAAGTAATATGGATTATATATTACAATAATGATGCTAATTATGTTCATGCAGAGTTTACAATTATAGTTATTACATTTAATTGCATTTGGTTGAGTTTTTCATTTCTTAAAGTCATTAATTAAATGTACTCAAGTGCATGTTATCAGGAATCTAAACTAATTGCAGTTGATCAATTGCACCCCGATTAGGCCCAAGGCGTTTTTGTCATGCTGGCTAGTTCCTATATCTCTCATAGATGTGGGTTGTCGATTGGCACCTGACACTGCAGGTCATGCACCGTAGCCTTCCGTTGCTACATCCCTTCATCCTCTAGTTCTCATCACCGGCAGGCATATCTATTAACCTGACAGCACAGGAACTGCCGAGCACAACTTCCGTGACCTCTAGGCTAATTATAAACCCCATTATGTGCTCCTGTCAAATTAGGAGACGGGCTGTCATTTGCCAAGTAATGTGTAGAAATAGTGGAGTCAGGGCCTCATAGGACACACAAGACCAAATTAAATGTGAGTCAGCCCTGGTGCCAGGTATGTTCCACATGTGTTGTGGCATCAGGGAATATTATGCTCCAAGTAGGTGACAGGACAACATACAAAGTTTGGAAGAGAAGTGAGCTTTTCATTAACCCTCTGATTCATGGTGTCCACTAGAGTTTAAGACCCATAGCAGAATTGCAAAGCAATGAAATAATATCTGTTTATTTATTTAAAAAAAAAAACTGCACAATCAAGATTTTAATAATTAGTGTCTTGCTGAAAACACTTTAAAGGAGGAAAACATAAAATGTATCATATTATTTAGTCAATATTAATGTGTCTATGAGGGTTGAAAGACATTTTAACCATTCAGGGTGTGGTTACATCCAAGCCAATATTGGTGATTAGTTTTGACCCTCTCTCATAATTCTATATGACTTATGTCTTTATATATAATTGTGCTTTTTTAATAAAAAAAAAAAAATAAAATAAAAAAAACTTGACTTGTGAAAGTAGTGTACCTATAGAATATCTAGATAAAATATTTTATTCCAAGATATACATGCAAAACATATTTTTCCAATACAAATAGATCTTAGTAACACTTTTATTCATGTATCATTCATGTATTTGTTGTAGTTTGCTTTCTATAACTAATATTCATCTGTCCACTATAGTGGTCAGATGAATATTAGTTATATTAAGGGTATATTAGTTCATGTCAAAGGTGAGAGCATGAAAGAGACCCAAGAGCAGAGGAACAGTTCAAAGCATTTATTTACAGTTCAAAATAATAAACTTCAGCAACGTAATGAGGAATCCTCCGATGAGCGCTCCCGCAGGCGATCGCACACGCCATGACGAGGAGGAGCAGAGCCGCGAGGATACCACTGCTGAAGCGCAGCTAACTGGATGGCATCCACACTCCTGACACACGGGCAGAGATGAGGAATCCTCTGTGGAAGATTCATGAGCGCAGAGAACACGTGCACAGCAAACTGGAAGTCAACCACACACCTGACACGTGGGCAGAGACGGGCAACCAAGCAGATACACAAGATAGGACCAACTAGGCAGAGAGAGTGTGGGAAGTTACTTCACACAAAATACACTCCAACACTAAACACATTCAACAATTCAGCAAAGAACATGACACACGAGGGGATTAAAATAAGCAGGAACAAACAAGGGACAGGTCCCACTAGCCAGCTGAAAGTTGGCATGATCAGCGTTCCCATGGATAAAATCAGGGTTCCCATGGAAACGCTGATTCCGCATGCCAGTGGCACCTGAAACACAATAAGACCAAAACAAACAGAACATAGAGCATGAGTGTCCAGATCCCGATACAGACCAAAGCCGAACCATACAGGAAGTCAAGATCCAGACACCATGCTCCGGTCATGAAACAAGACCGACCAAAGAGTGCACAGTGGTAACACAAGCCACAACATGGGGTGATGATGTCACTGTCCCGTCAGAGAAAAACCCAACCTGACAATGTGACAGGACCGTGACAGTTCAGTTGCCATTTCAATAAGAATTTCCATTCAGCTTTACTGTGATTATTTCTAAGACTTGAATCATGAAAATCATTAAACAATAATAATAATAATGATGAACCTTAAAGGGTTTGTTCACCCAAAAATAAACATTATCTCATCATTTACTCACTCTCATGCCATCCAAGATGATTATGACTTTCTTTTATCTGCAGAATACAAATTAAGATTTTTAGAAGAATATTTCAGCTCTGTAGGTCCATACAATGCAAGTGAATGGCGTTCAGGCCATTGAAGCTCCAAAAAGAAGATAAAGTCAAAAAACATAAACATAATCCATCAGACTCCAGTGGAATCAATGTCTTCTGAAGTGATTCAGTTGGTTTTGAGTGAGAACAGACCAGGGGTGTAAAGTAACTACTTACAAATACTCATGTTACTGTAATTAACTACTTTTCCCAAGAATTTTACTTTTTTAAGTAGTTTAAAAGTAGTATACTTTTACTTGAGTATATTATAAGTGCTGTAACTGTACTTTTACTGCTCTATTTTCCCACCATCTGTGTTCGCTATTTTCCTGTCCTGATCTTATTTTTATCTATCAACATGATTGGCTAGGGAGAGTCTCGTGACTCCCATCAAATCACTTAAAAAACTTGAATGGTAGCCGTAGATCTGGCGCCAACTGCTATGGATATGGAGAATGCCTCAAGCACAGTTTACAGCTGAACATCACATGAAAGGGATTTTCGAAGTAAAAAAGGTCAATTGCTTGATCGTGTCATGTGAGTTTATCTTGCTCAAGCCAGATATCAGCATTAATCCTGCCTTTAATTTAAAGAAATATATGGAGGTAAATTTCATATTTCTGCTTACTAGATTCCGTGTCTCTATAATGTAGCCTGTAATTTAACTATCTATCATTGAGATTATTGGGCAGCTGTGAGAGATTAGTGAAATGTTATCAATAGGGCTATGCAATAAAATGATCTAGATGTTTATCGGAAAAAAGAGAGATGTCCTCGATCAAACTTTTGAGTAGTTTTCTATATTTAGCCAATGTTTTACATCAAGAACATGGGTGTTCATTACATCAATCACGATAGCAAGAGCACCACTGGTTGGTTGAGCTAGATGAAATATAAAAGATATACTTTTTTTTCCTGACATTTGTAGTTGTTGCTGTTTGATTGACAGACGGCTAATGTTTGAGCGCTAATGCGGGTTCACACCTAAATGATCAAATACACTTTATAATTCCGCCAATGCCCATCTTGATGAGGATTTAATGTAAACACAGTCGTTTATGTCTAAAGTGAATTAAACAGTGGGACAAAAAGCATATTTGCATCAAAATGTTGGACTTGAAGTGTACGTGTAACTGAATTGAGCACTGTCTAGTATGCTATGTCAGATATAATATCAAGATATCTTTCTTTGTGATTTATTAATTCATGCATTAGAGGGTTAATAATCCTGTTATACAGGAAAAAAATGCATTTTATTTATAATAATGATTAGCTAGTAATAAAAAAAATATATACATTTTTGGCTATGAAACAAAACATCACTGCATTCATTATACAAAGTTGTCCACAGTAATTAAAAAACCTTTTGTATAAATCTTAAAAATAAATTAGATAGACTGAAAAGAAAACTACAAGAGCCACGCAAAGTGACAGGTTATAAACCTCAGCCTGATTCAAAGACAGATGGATCTTGTTTTTTGAAGCAATAAAGGCCAATCAAATTCAATTTAAATACTAAAGGCAGCTGCTGGCTATATCCCAAGCTCTAAAAGTGGAGGTAAGGTTTTGCTGAAAAGCCTATACACCCATCAGTTACTTTGTCCACAAAGAACTGTGGAGCCTCTGGGGCACACAAGACTTCAAGTGATTTTTTTTACACCCAGATGAAATCCCAGGCATCAGTTGCACTGACCACACTCACAGCACCATTATGCAATTAAGGACATTATTTAATTATCTATTTATCATACTCCGGATGCTATGCACACAGGCTAATGGCCTTGCTTCATTACCGTCCATTAGGGGCATGGCACAAAACAACATGGCAAGGTTAATATCTCTCATGCAGCTCCAAGATGAGTTTTGATTGAGGTAGATGCGACAGAGGCCTATGCTAACTGCCAGCCAATTATAATGCTGGTATCGCTATTACTGTTTTTTTTGTGCTGTGCAAGCACATGAGGGTAACAGATCTGCAGGCAATAAGAACTGTTTTTGTTTGTGCTAAACAAAAATAATGTATTTCGAGCATTTAAAATAAGCAAAAAAACTAAAAAATCCCTACTACCCAATAGATGTCGCGTAAACTAGGTGTTGTGAAATTGAACAATTGGTGTGACAACCTAAGTCTCTTTAAACAGCAAAAAATAATCTGCCGTGTTAGCCATAAAACTTGGAGGTGGCCCTTTGCCAGTGGCCTAAGTTTAAGTGCACTTACTGTTTGGAAGAACAATGGAAGATGGGAGAAGTGTTTGTGAAATCTGTTTGGAAATCTGCATTTACAAGCAGAAGCAATTTCTGCTCCACCAGAGGCCCACAATTTCAAATTATTTCACTAAAGCTTTGCCGTTCGTAATTTTTATTGCCGCTAGTACAAAAATAAATACACAAAAACAGGTTTAACTTGGGTTTTTATTCAATATATGTTTGTGTCATTAATAAAAAGAGATGTGTTATGGTCTTATTATCACAAGTGCACACAAACTCTTGATTTTTCCTATTCACTCTTTTTAAAAGATCTGAAAAAAGCTGTCTTGTAAACACTGTTGGCAGTAATTTACCCCAAACCTCCTATGTTTAACATTGGCACATACTGTACACTGAATCATGGCCCACGTAAGCATATCAGGCCCTAAGCCGTGGTGTTAGAAGTTAAGTATGGCTAAGCTGCAGTTCCTCTTAAATGAGATATTCTTACCATGCTCACTGATCCGGAATGAACCAGCCGCATCTATGTGCAACAATGCAAGAGATTTAACCTCATATTCAATGAGAATGGCCTAGGATTAGTAAGTCTGCAGCAAAGCTAAAGTGAACAACAATATGGACAACAATTTCAGTTGTGTAAACAACCAATACTTGGCGCACAAGCTTTTCTGCTTTCAAAGAGTCATGACATTTAAAATAGTCATGAATGAAACGGTTTACTTACATTTGTGATCAGGTCCATCCGTTTGTTTTTAACTTTCCCATCCTTCAAAAACAGTTCCTTTGCAAAGCTTGAATCGTATTATGACTGGTTCACAAGCAATCCACTCTGATATGAGCCAAAAAAAAAAGCACATAAATAGTCCAAACCACAGTGAATAGATGCACACACATACAGTATAACATAGCTGGAAATACATCAAAATGGTCACAGACGTCCATCTAATGAATGTTTACATACACCAACAATTAAAAAATAATGCAGATGAGCGAAAGAACACGTCCATGTCTCGCCATCTGAAATACCAGAGTGCTCTCTGTGCAAAACTCAGCGTTCATAGGCACGAGCCTCAGCAATTAGTGGTGAATTTAACAATGCTCATTAGCACGTGCAACAGCATTCATCCGTCATCAGTTTTCCATAACGGAGCAGGCGTGTAAGCTTTTCTGGCGATAGTTTAGTTACACTGCTTTGCTAAAGATGGATCAAACCGTTTAGATGAGTATTTGACAGCATCTTTTTCAATCAAATGTATTTATATAAAATTGTTTGGTTGTGTGCAGTGCAGTCAAATCTACAGATGTAAAATCACTACAGTTGTGACAGAACAGTTGTCAACATTAGGCAACAAAAGCAATCGATTATGAAAACTGAACATTCAAAGAAAATGCGCTGAAAAGTTTGCTTTTATTCACTATTCTTGAAGTGTCAAATGATCGTGTCTCATCTATTTAGGGTCTGTAGTGCTTGGAAAAAAATGATAACGTGAAAATAAACCTGCAAATATCCAGATAATATTTGGTTCTATACAGTTTTGAGACAGCCCTCTCAATCACGAATAGCATCAACTCAGTTTGTTCTTTTGCCAATGATTATCTGCTAAAAAATCTGGCTCCTACACTTAACATTGTGTGCAAATTCACAATTTTTGCAGGACTAATTTTTCCTCACTGAATGATACTTTATAGAGAAAATGGAAGAATATACATTTTATCTCTTTTTTTTCCAAAAGCAAATTTAATTTAAATGCATTCTTATTAAAACATGACATTTTTATATTACTATTGTTTTCATATGTGGGTTGATAGTGTGAGAGGGCTTTAGCAGGTCTAAATGTTTTTCCTCCATTTTAATAATTTGAAAACAATAACCCTAAAATGTTCAAATGATTATTATGGGGTTTTTTTGGGGGGGTTTTTTCAAAGTAAAGTTGACGGAAATGTATTTGTTAGTTAAGAGTTTGTTCTACAGCCAGTTCTTATGAAGGAATTTACAGTGGCGATTTCTCAGGGCCAGCAATGCCTTCTCTGCTGGCGTAACATGCCTAATAAATACATATTTTTCATCATTTCATTCTCATTGACCTTTTTGCCTATGTATTTTTAATCGCTTTCCGCTGATTTTCACTTCAAGCAAATTGGTAAGTGCTTTTTCCATTGTTATAGCAATATCAGGAGTTTTCTATGAGTAAATTAGGCTGCTTGAGCATTTGGATCAAGTTTTGAAAAGTAACCGTGTACCCTGATGAAATAAAATTTATTGCAAGCAAAATATAAATCGCAAATATTATTAGAGAGATTTTTCTTGGTATTAGACCTCCCACGTAATGTATGATGGGAATACGGCGTCTTATTCATTGTGAAACTGTGTTTTCTTAATGGCATGAATCGCACTGAAGGCCTAGACTTTAAATGCACGGGCCACGGCTGGGAATTGTATGGCCTGACATTAAAAAAAATTATAATTCAATATGCAATAGTTAGTTCCGGTCCTCAAATCCGATTGGATGAGAGACGTTCCATGAGCATTGATGGTCTGACACCATCAGCACTCGGACACTTCTCTGTGTGTGTATCACTCCGTTTGTGATCGTGCTGTTCTAAACTAAAGTGTAAGAGCAGTGCATATGTGTTAAGAGCTTCTGTTTGTCTTTGTTTTTTTACATAACATATGTTAGACAGCAGGTGGTGGCAAAAGATAATTTTTGTGTGTAATATGAGCCAGTTAGGTGACGTGAAGTGAATCCGCGTCAGCCGTTTACATAAAACAGCTCTTTGTGATCGCTTACTACACTTACTACGTTACATTACTAAAACTAGGAAATAGCTTTAAATGGCTTTAAGTGAACAGCTTCAGCATTACGGCTCATCACAACTGAGAGACACAAAAGACTGATTAATAACACAATGGGTGCTGTTTAAAATGGCGGAGGACATTGTGGTTTCTATAGTGATCAACACTTGTGCTGCGGCTAATGTGAAATGGGGAGAAATACCCCGGTCTCTCTCTCTCTCTCTCTCTCTCTCTCTCTCTCTCTCTCTCTCTCACTCACATACACATCCATCCTTGTTTATCCAATATCTTGTTAGAAACAGCAGAAGCTGTGATACTATTTCTGAAGTGACTTTTTTGAATTACTAATAGAGGTTTGGACACATCATTTGGTTTGAACCAGCAACGGCAGATTCTGATCTGTCGCATAATAAAGTTGTTCCAAGCACAAATGCGTATTTATGACTGTACTCAATTTTCATTTTTAAAAATGTACTTCTTCATTGAAATGTTGTATATAAGCAATATTACATGAGCAAGAGTGCGATATGGCCCTAAATCAGCATTGCTGTGATTACCTATGGCACTCAGCCTGCTGCCTCGTGTCTGTGGCCGAATCACAGCAGTGCTGATGTAGGGCCATTTCGCACTCTTGCTTGTGTGATGTTGCTTAAATATACAGTATACCTTGTGACTATTTTAATATGAATAAATGCACAGTATTTAGGGTGTTTTTAAGTAACATTTTACTTGTGGTGAAAGTGTTAGCTAAGATATATACAAAACAATTTGGGTCCCTGCCAAGTTTTCACCTGGATAATCTGGCCCCCGCAAGAAAAAAAGTTGAGCTCAGATGTATAGAAGTCACGGAAGTAGAGAACTAGGCATTTTTGTAGCTTGGTTTCAATAAATGCTTTTATTGTGTTGGGGATTAAAGGTGCTCTCAGTAATTTTTTCCTCATTAAATAGTTTTACTCCTAAAGACATGAATTGTAATTTTGCAATATATGTAGGAACTCATGACCACTCACATTAAAATGAAGACAGTCACATCAGTAACCTTATAAATGCTGTTTTATGCTACATGGAGAAAGTCCACATATGGGTGCTGCAGTGTTAGAATCACATGACCAGCTGAATACTACTCGCTTAATCTCAGTCACCATCCTGTAATTTGACACTTTCACTCATTGATTAAAGTAATCATGGCTGACTGTGAATACTACATTTCTACAACAGCATCTGAAACTGGAAAACTATTGATTTAATATAATGCTACATCCAAGCCGCTAGGTGTCAGTGTCCAAGATGACACAAAGACAAAAGTCACTGAATGCACCTTTAAGTTTTGAGTTCTGAAATTTACAGTATGTTTTTATAGTAGAATGACCTCTTATATGTCAACATATCTAGGAATATTTGATTCCTCGTGACATGACCCTTTAATGCATTACAAATAGGCCTACTCTGAAAATAGTCCTGTATTGCATGTTTCATGAATGTTTTTGTCATAAAAGTGTACATATGATATTGTCATATGTTTAAGACATGTAGAATGTAAATAAAGGGAACAATTTTCACAAAACTTTTTTTAATTTACTTATTTTTAATTTACTTATTCTAAGTAGGTATTTGTTCAATTATAGCAGATTTTAAGTAGTTGCAAATTGCCATTTTAACTTCAGTCAAGACATTTACTTAAAATAATTAGCATAAATGAAATCAATGCAAATCATTGCCTTTGTTTTTCTTCGAGTTCTTCAAACACCTAATTTTTAAAGTGCAATTTTAGATTCTTTAAAGGTATATTTCCATGACCATGTCTAGCATTTTGCCTAACATTTCCTTTTGTGTGCAGTGAAGGAAAAAAAGTCATATTGGTTTGGAACAACATAAGGGTGAGTAAATTACAAAATATAATTTTTGGGGGGTAAAATATCCCCTTACGTGTGGTGCAGTGGTGGTGTGTCAGAAGATGACAGAGGCATTTCACAGAGATAATTGCAACCTTAGGTGTAGCTGTCAGATGAAATATCTTCTCTTTCCAGTGCAGAGTGGGAGTGGAAATTTGATTTGCGTAGCTTCATTTTGTGTGTCTTTCCTTAGTTTGGGGACATTTCTGTTTAGTTCCAAATCACTGCTTTTGTTTATGAAGCAAAGCATGTTTGCTTCAACACAATTAAATTGTTTCAGCATAATTAGGTTAGTTTCTCTCTAGTGTCAATCATAAAACTTTTATGCAGAGCTCTATAAATAAAAATATGAAAATAAATATGCAACTAGTCGGAGAAGTGAGATAAAAATCAAATTTTGTAATACAATTTTTAGGACATTAAGGGGCTGTAATATAAATTCAAATTGGGTTGCATCTGTTTTTATTATCTTATATGCATCTTAGCTAGAATGACTAAATTAAATGGAATAAATGTGATTGGAATGTGACTAAATGGAATAAAATGGCATGAGAACTACAAAATCATCTTGGACTGGAAATAAGAATAGGGTTTAAATGGAATGGAATTATATTGGGTTAAGGGAAACAAACAGAAATTTGAACATGATATTTAATATGATTTGGAGTCTATTTAATCTAATTTAATCTATAGATCCAATTAAAACGGAAATAAATTCATTTTATGGGGAAGGAATTAGGAACTGGTATCAAATTGGTTGGATTGGTAGTGTTAAAAAGTTAAAAATGTCATTACCGTTACATGTCATAACCATCACACACAATGCCAACATTGGGTTGATCGATGCAATGATAATATCTTAATTCTAGGATCTGTGATAAATGTCTCAACATAGAAGAAACATTTTCAAAAAAGTTTCACAGTAGTCATAGAATCACCCATTTACAAATAAAAAAATATATTTTTACAGTTTAGGAACCATATAAGCCACTTTTTCTCTTAAACAGTGTATTGTTTTCCATAGGTCAATAAATGCATCTCACCAAATAACAACATGAAGGAAACATATTTGTTGTGTCTCTGTGATTGAGTATGTGCACACCCTCAACGCCGATCATTCACATCATGGTAAATCCCTTGGTTCATTTACAACTCAGTCAGTGATGAAGAAAGAAATAATTTAGCCAAATAGTACCTCATGAGACATATACAATGAGATGACTTAAGCGTAATGTTCCACAATGTTTTCATGATTAATAGTTGAGGACCATGTTATGCTGGAAGATATAATGACCTGACCACATGTCTAGTTGAAACAAATCAATACCACTTTCCAAGACATAAATCACTTCTCATTACAGAGCAATTGTCTCTCATTCTGTGTACAGTATGTGTTAAGCCAAACTATAAGAGGGGTTTATTATTTATCACATTTTTGTTTCTTTGTATAATTCTGATTATCAAACCTAACACCTAAATCACTACAATAATGACTGAGTGCAAACATTTATGACTTCAATAGACTGATTAAGCCAAAATAAAGAAGTGTGAAAAAACTTTTCATTGGTGGCATGTTCCAGAAAACTCATATAATACTCAATTACAATAGCAACACCAATAACAATGCGCAATCACGGGCTGCATTACAACATAATTACACATTAAGTACATGCTGTTTATAACAGTTGTATCTGTTTCATCTCTGGATAATGTGAAGGGACGATGTACCATTGAGTATTGTCAACATGCAGCAATTGTAAATTAAGCCATGCTATTGGCTAACTTGGAAACCTGTTATTCAGTTAAAATGACACCAAATCCAAGTGGCATTTGATTGAATGTTCAGTATAACACAAATATTGCAGAGGTATATTTTAAGGGAGCATAATTATGCTTTCTAGCTTTTGGAAATGTCAGGAGTAGGTCTGTGATGCCTTAAAATACTGTCTTGGTAGGCAGCTCATTAGGTTTTGGAACGGAACCAGAATGTGCCTTAGCTTTAGGTATGAAAGGTAGGAAGGATTGAAACCAGACAGTAATTTCTGACATCTGAGGAGTCTTAAATTGGGTTTATTGAATTTTGCAGCTTATTTTAAAGTCTGATTGGACCACACTGCTAGATAAGGATGTTGACTGCAGAAGAGACACAAGGCTGAAGATCAGAGGAGATCTCTCAGAGGAACAGGGAGGGGATGGGTTTAAGGAGACAGGAAGTTGCATGGTGACAGGACAAGGTGGTGGGTAATGTCAGGGTTCAGTGAATGAGTTACAAATCATGGATATTTGATAGTTAAAGGGATAGTTCACCATAAAAGGAAAAATCTGACATAATTAAAGGAGGTTTTAAGCAGAATGTTAGCCTCAGTCACCATTGAATGACATTGACATATAATGAGAGTGAATTGTGACTGAGGCTAACATTCTGCTAAGCATCTACCTTTGTGTTCCACAGAAAAAATTCTATGTGAAGTTGGGTAAATGATGACAAAATGTTCATTTTTGAGTGAACTAATGTTTAAACACCATCTGTATTGTAATTTCAGAAAATGCCATAAAGGTGAAGTGTATAATTTCTGCACCATAAGCGTCACCCAACAGAATGAAAAAATTATGTTTTCAAACATGTTTCCCAAACACTACATCCATCTATCATTGGTCGACCAACAGATAGTCCCACCCCAAACTCATACCATTGGTTGAACCAATGTTGCTATGTCATGCTGGTTGAGTGGCTGAAACAAACACAGCAATGTTTTGACAGCACAAAATAGCCAAAGTTTTTTGTTGCTGAGATAGGACAAAGAATTTTCATATAACAAATATGAAATTTTAAAAAAGTAATTCTGATATACAATACCATATAATGTAGCCTCATACAATGAAGATGTCCTTGAAGGACATTTCTATCCTGATAATGTCTGGTCTCAGGTACAGGCATATGTGTAAGGAATAAAGCAAATTGAGGTTAGGTAAATGCTATGTTTATTCAAATCTGAACTCTCAGCACTTTTAAGAGCAGACATCATTAGTCGTCCTTTCACTCTCTCCAAGTATGTGAATAGACTCAGATTGAACTGTACTTTGCAATTTTACTCAGAAAAATTTGTGCAAACGATTTGGACACAATTGGCTCTTAAAAGAAATCAATAAAAGCAGAGGAGTTTTTCTACTATTCATTATGTCCGTTCATGTACTAAAGGCATCTGTGAAAACATATTGCTGCATTCTATACCACATTCAAAACAAATACAGAGGGCCCAATGGGAGAAAGAGCCAGGGCACATCACATATATCATGATTACATATGCAAATGAAACGTTTCATGCATGGACAGTGTAATGGGTAATTTAGTGCCTGACTTCCCCCATTCCTATTGACATATGTGATGCATTGACAGACAAGAATTTTATTAATTTCTCATACAAACATCATGTTTGTTTTTATCAACACAGTGATAATGCATTACCAAGGACATTGTGGAAACTTGAGTTTTGTCCTTTGTTTGATGAAAAGCCAAAGATTATGGATAATCCAGAAGAGGAGGAAAAAATTAACACATCATGTAAGACCTGTTGGATAAACCCATATGCACTCAGATGTGATTGTAGATTCACACCCAAACACCCATATACACACACACACATAAACACACAAACACCATGTCTTACATGAACTTATTGTAATTACCTTAACTCTCTCCAGAGGAGAGCTTGAGGTCTTAAGTCATTGTTTCATACACATAGTTACACAATTAAAACAAGTAATGTTACATACAGTTACATGTGTGTTTGGGTGGAGAGAGTGTTTAAAATTGAGTTTTGTACCTTTTAGTCCATGTGTTTTTACTTTGAGGCCATCTATATCCTAGTGCAGTCTTAAACACTGAAGACATTTTTTTACACTTAACAGATATAGGCATTTCAAATTTAGATTTTCTCTTCCAGGAAAATGAATAAAAATTACTGATGACTCATGTTGCACTACAGATTTTTGACCAATCAAATGCTCCTAGAATATGAATGTCCCTCCCCCTTCAACCAACAATCAAAAAGCAAATTATGTAACAATTTTCATGTAATATTCACCTTTTTTTTTTGCCAATATGTGAACGGCTTGTAATGCAACTTAAAAAATGAGCCCTTCCCGGACTTCTTAGGTGCCTATTAAAGCCTGTTGGCTGATTTTCATGCGGAGGGAGCGGGTTGCTTTTGCCGGGAAAAACCAAAGGATGCAATGTTAATGCACGCTCCCGAGAGCCTTGCCTCATTGCTTCTCTTCCACTATTCAACATCGACATCAAACAGTCTGCAACACTAGCTAATATTATCTTAGAGATGGAATCCAGCAAATGGCCAGCTCCCAGCACAACACTTCTACACAAACTCAGAGTAAGCCAAAAAAAAAAAAACATTAATCTACTGAATCCCATCTGGCTAAGCGGAAACGTGATCATGGTCGAGCAAAAACTAGAGTGAACATCGGCCAGGGCATTTGTTACATGGGGGAACTTTCATTCGGTTTTGGGGATCAAAACCAACCCTGAATTGGTATTCTTCTAATTGGACAGGAAAGCTTACATAAATGCAAAGCATTTGAAATATAGTGCCATAAGGATTGATTTGTATAATTTTAGCTAAACTACAATAACACATGAAAAGAATACTAGACAATGTTCAAGATAATGCAAAAAGCTCCATTCATTAGTGTAACGTAACTTGGTTATAGAGAAAATATGTGCAATCTATTATTATAAAACAATAGCACATCAACATATCAAAATGACAGTTGTGATGGAATCACATCAATACTGAATTGTGTCAACATATTTATAATGTACAGTCAATTTTATAAACCGCTGCTGTCATCATCAACCAAATTTAGCTAAAAACAATTGATAAAGCTGGCTAGCTAGCTAACGCCGACATAGGCTATCGTATATTTGCAGTCAATGTATCATGCAAAGAAAAGTGATTACTTCAAACTACAGTCTCACATTGCCAGAACTATATCCACACTTTGTTTTAGCCCTGTTCCAGCACTGGAGAGTCAAATAAAATATACAGTCTCAAAGTTTGTGTTAAATCAATCATAACTGTGTATGATGATGCCGGTGAATCACATTCAGTCTCTTTGTACGTTACGTCATTGTTTTGGCCGATGCTCGCTCGCGTCCCTATGGATTGTGTGCACAAGCACAAGCAACACGTAGCTGGCTGCAGTTCACTTAATGGCCACAGGTGTCATTAATAACAAGGGTTTCTGAATCTTACAACCTGCACCTTTAAAGATGGAGTGTGTTCGTTTTTCTATAGACAATAATAAGTAGCCTTCCCAAAATCATAGGTTGATTCCCAAAAACTATAAACACTGTATATATGTGTTTGTTTGAGCATCCCAACAAGCCCAAATTAGCAACTCTGGCTAAACTAATGACATGAGTTCGGGGCAGGACTACCTCTTTCTCCGACCAACAGAAAATGGTAGTTGTGTTCACAAAACCTATTTAAAAAAAAATATTATTTTTGTGATTCCAACTGGTGACGTTAGTGGTGCCAAAATTACACTTCACCTTTAACACATTACACATTACCTTCACTTGGCAGGAAACCATCTAGATGTAGGTAATTTAGCTTTAAAATCCATTCAGGCTGTATTCATTAGCAGCAAATGTGTTTATGTCTATGTCAGCATGTGTGAGTGTGAATGAGAAAGAATGAGCATGATATTGAGACAGAAAAATACAATATTATTTCAGTAACAGAATTATCATATTATCCTCTTCATCTCAGTTGGAAGGTGTATACTCTTTGGTCATTTCCTGTGTGATCCCTAGCTTACACATGCTCATAAAATATACTTAAATCCTTTCAAATTGGATATATTAGCCAATTTGCACACACAAATATGTGTATTTGTGTGTGAGTGTATCTGTGTGTATCTAGTAAAAGCCTGGCCTGAATAAGATGCAAAGAGAGAGAGCAAAGTAGAGAAAAGGAGAGAGTGAGAGAGAGAGTGAATACAGAGCAGAATAGAATGTGACAGGCTCTATTCACTACCTTAAGCAGTAAAATAATGAAATGATAACTGAGTGTGATGCTCTTCTTATGAGTTTTACCTAATGATCTAAATCTGAAGTATGCTGTAAGTGCACTGAAGTGAAGGAATTGGGGAAGCAATGTTGGGGTAAATTTAGCGATAGTTCACCCAAAAATTAAAGTTCATAATTTACTCACCCTCATGCCATCTAAGACGTGTATGACTTACTTTCTTCTGCAGAACTGGAATAAATATTTTTATCTGAGCTCTGCAGGTCTATACAATGCAAGTGAATGGTAATCAGACCTTTGAAGCTCCAAAAAGGAAATAAATTCAGCATAAACATTGTCCATCAGACTCCAGTGTGTTAGGAACCAATTAGGCTCTACATCTCACACCACACAACGATCACTCTCTCCGGAGTTCTAATCACTTGCACCTGTTCCAAATCAGCAGTCAGCTCCATATAAACACCCAGTTCACAATCAGTCTTTGTCAAGTCTCCAACAGGAACAGACGCTTACCATTGTCTCAAGAAGTCTCTTACTCATCCTGTACCAGTCAAGTAATGTGTACTCACCTGAAATATACTAACCTCTGTGTCCATGTTCTGATGTTCCCAGAATCTGCTTCTGAATCCAAGTTTCCTGGTTCCTTGTGTTCCTCCTGAGTCACGCTTGCTGGTGGAAGTATCTGAAAGAGAAAAGACAAGTATCACTGAACTGTGTTAGTTTGACATTGGATAAACGGAAGAGGATCTGCTCACCTGGAATCCTTCCTGCAAAGTAATCCTCATCGAATTCACCTCTGAACTTTGAAAGGACTCACCATTGAACTTGATGCACTTAAATAAAGCTTTGTGTTTATTCACTTACCTCTGTCTCCGAGCCTGTATCCTGACACAGTGGTTTGATCAATGTCTTCTGAAGTGTTCCACAAATTAAACCCTCAGCATGACCTTCTGAACTTCCACACAGAGCTAAAGCAGGTTTTCTTTGAAAGGTTTCCTTGTGAGATCCTCATGAGATCATCATCCAAGTCCCATTACTTGTGATTTAACCTTATAAAATATACACCATACCTAGCTTTGCTAGATAATTCTGAAAATGACTCTATGAACTGTGATCACTTGTATAAATGACAAATTAATAATTATAGCCAATGTACCTTTTAAAATATGTGTAGTGATTGGTAATCACTTATAACTGACAAATCAATGACTATAATTTTTAATCTGGTATGATTCATCTCATTCTGCTAAGAATAGTAACTATTCAACTGGATATTATACCCTGTCAATCAGGTTTCTCATAACGTGTAATGTATTATACATGTTGTAAAAACCAATGAATTAACCAGTATGATATGTACTGTAACCAGGGATTTTCATGTTTTGTTACTTACACGTATAATATTCATGAAAGAATGTCATATTTAGTATGTAAATTCTTGCTTGTTTACGTAGAGATTGTTGATGACAATGAATGTCATGTCTCTTGTACTGTTGTCAAGATTTAAAAGTTAATGGTTGAACATGCACTATTTTTGAGCGGGAGTTTGTAAGAATCCTCCACAAATGATCATAAATCATCTTTGGAAATGGACAGATCAGTCGACCATGTGACTCTGAAAATCCACTTCTGATTGTCTCAGGACACCTTTGGGGTGCGGCCAATTTCAGTTCAAAACTTTCCTACCCAAGGAAGAACTGCCTCTTCTGCTGAAATTCTCTCTTGCAATGCTCCCGTTGAACTGTGGCTTGGTCTCTCCTCTTCGGATATCTTGCTGCTTTCAGATCCTCTGTGCCATGTAGAGACAAAGGAAAACTCAATACACACATTGTCCGGAGGAAGCCTCAATATACTGCTTGAACTACTGAAGTCTTTATGTCTGTCTGTGTGCTCAATGTTTCTGCTAAGAAGTCATATTGTGTGACACTGAAAAGTGTATATGCAACAAATGTCTTATGTGAATTGTTCAGCAGGCTTCTGCTTTCTCCTTCATAGGAAAGGCAGAGGTCTTCCACACTGGTGCCGGATCTGGAGGAAGGAGCTGTCATTGAGTCCTCGGCGCTGGCTGAAGATCGCGATATCGAGGAGAATCCCGATCCAGTGGTGCTGGAGCGGTACATCAGCCAGCGACCGAAAGGGACGGCTGAGGGGGTCAAGTGCCATCGCTCAGTGTTGCGGATGGAGGCATTGCAGCTGGCTGAGGACCATTTGGCAACGTGTTCAGGGGCCGGGAAGGAAACCTTTCAAGCCAGATGACCCCCCCGGCCTGTGTTTGACATGGGGGTATGCAGAGCAAGTAGGGTGTGGCCGAGTGGTGTCTGGGCAGAGTGAGGCCAGAGAGATAAGTGGTGGACGAGTTCCACCTGTGCACCACACCAGTCTCGCATTCTAATGAGGAGCATCGGGTATGTTTAAGGAGAGGAGGCAGCAGCAGAAGGGGAGAGAGAGACGCACAGAGCTGTGTGTGCATGTCGATGTGGTTGTGTGTGTCAGGAACCGCTGAAAAGCAACCCGGACCTATCTGTGTGTTCAGTGTTTCGGCTGAAAAGTCATATTGTCTGACACTGTAAAATATATATGCAATAAAAGTCTCAAGTAGATTGTTCACCCCGATGAGAAAAGGAGAAGAACCACCATCCATGAAGAATCAAGCATGATAATGATGAAGGACAATGATGATGTTACACACAGGCCAATCATCCAACAGGCCTCGAAGAATCTCAGTCTTTTCTGCCACGAGCAGGCCCTTCTGCACGCGTTCACTTTCTCACCCGCTCCTGCTGAGTCAATCATACTCTTAAATGTCCATCAATCAATCTGTGATAAAATTGTATCTAGAGTACAGTAGCCTGTAGAGTACTGTAACATAAATTACTGTAGAGTACTTTTTTAAATGGATGCACTTATATCAAACAATTCTGATGAAAATTCACAAATATCATTTCTCTTTTTTAACCATTCCACAGATTTCAAATTAGCAATTTATAGTTTTGGCAAGTCATTTAAGACATCTACGTAAGTAATTTTATTATTTACAGACTGATTGTTTCCTATTTAATTGACTATATCACAATTCCAGTGGGTCAGAAGTTGACATACATATACAAGATATCTGTGCCTTTAAGCAGCTTGGAAAATTCCAGAAAATAATGTCAAGCCATTAAGCAAAGAACCAATTAGGCTAATTGTATAATTGGAGTCAATTGGAGGTGTACCTCTGGATGTATTTTAAGGTCTACCTTCAAACTCAGTGCTTCTTTGCTTGGCATCATGGGGAAATCAAAAGAAATAACCAAGTCTGGCCTCCACAAGTCTGGTTCATACTTGGAAGCAATTTACAAATGCCTGAAGGTACCATGTTCATCTGTACAAACAATAGTATGCAAGTATAAACACCATGGGCGCACGCAGCCATCATACCGCTCAGGAGGAAGAAGCCACTGCTCCAAAACTGCCATAAAAAAGTGCACTTGGGGACAAAGATCTTACTTTTTGGAGAAATGTTCTCTGGTCTTCCGAAACTAAAATTGAACTCTTTGGCCATAATGACCATCGTTATGTGTGGAGGAAAAAGGGTGAGGTTTGCAAACCGAAGAACACCATCTCAAACTTGAAGCATGGGGGTTGCAGCATCATGTTGTGGGGTTGCTTTGCTGCAGGAGGGACTGATGCACTTCACAAAATAGATGGCATCATGAGGAAGGAAATTATGTGGATATGTTGAAGCAACATCTCAAGACATCAGCTAGGAAGTTATAGCACAGTCGCAAATGGTTCCTCCAAATGGACAATGACCCCAAGCATACCTCCAAATTTGTGATAAAATGGCTTAAGAACAACAAAGTAAAGGTATTGGAGTGGCCATCACAAAGTCCTGACCTCAGTCTGATAGACAATTTGTGGGCAGAACTGAAAATCATGTGAGAGCAAGGAGGCCTTCAAACCTGACTCAGTTACACCAGGAATGGGCCAAAATTCCAGCAACAATATTGTGAGAAATTTGTTGAAGGCTACCCAAAACATTTGACCCAAGTTAAACAATTTAAAGGCAATGCTACCAAATACTAACAATTTTGTGTATGCAAAATTCTGACCCATTGGGAATGTGATGAAAGTAATCAAAGCTGAAATAAATCATATTCTCTACTATTGTTCTGACATTTCACATTCTTATAAATGAAAAAGGAATCCTAACTGACCTAAGACAGGGGATGTTTTCTACAATTAAATGTCAGGAATTGTGAAAAACTGAGTTTAAATGTATTTAACTAAGCTGTATGCCTTAAGTCTGATTAAACTGTATACTCAAACACTCAAAGAAATTTGTAGGATACTGCTACCATAGAAATATGCCTAGGTGAAATTAATTGAAGATGCTAATGTACAGATAGCTTAACTGGGCATGTATTTAGTCTATGTGAAGGAATGTTCATCCACAAAAACACTGTAGAACAGTATCTGACAGTGTCAGATGCTTTAACTTGAGCTAGTTAACTTTGTATGGAAGTAATTCTGTCTCACCAGATTTTGAAATTAAAAAGCCATTGAATTTCTAGCACTGAATTTTTCAGCATTGAAACGATGTATGTGAATTTTTTGACTTCGTATTGAACTCTTCAAAATTTCAATAACTCATTTTCACTTTAATTTTTCAATGTTCACAAATTCAGAATCAAACATTCAAGTTTAAAAATTCAAATCATTTATATTCGAGTTGCTCAAATTTGACAGGCCAAATTCAGATACCAAAATTCGGTGTTAAAATTTTCAGATTAAACATCCGGGACACTGAGGATAAGCAATCGATTCTGTATGAAATCGAACCATGTGACAGGAGGACGCCGTCAGCAACGACAACAAACCCAAATGATTGTTTTTTGCCTTTTGTAAGATTCAGTAACAGGTAATACCTGACACGTTGCATATTAACAGAATTTAATGGACAATATCTACGAAACTTTTAATAAGGTGGTGTTCGTTAAAATTTTGTTAGCATAACTAACGTTTTGATCTAACGTTCAGTTAGAATGACTAATGAGCTGAAAACAGCACGATGACAAATTTGCTTAAAAACAAAATTCACCAACATGTTAACCTAAGGAACAGTAACTAACAGCAATAAAATATTTAAATAGCAATTCCAGGTGTACTCCGTAAACCAACCATTAGAAATTAACTGTTGAAGATAGCCTGACATGCGACATTTGGTGTCAACTGAACAATCGTCATCATCATCATCCACGCCAACTGTAAATTAGTTTGACTACACAGTAAGAAAAATATATTTATATAGAATCTTCGAACAAATGCCACAGAGTACTTCACAATAAAACAAACTAAAAGATCAACCAGAACCGAAAACACACATAAAAATAAAAAAAGTTAACGTTTCGTAGACTAATTCATTCAGTTTGTTCAGTCGCCTGACTCTTCACACTGTTTCTCTTCTGTTTCTCACAGGTAAGCATATGAAAGTTAGTTTGATAAATCAAGCTAGTTACTTAACTACCCAGCCGTTAAACGTACTGCCAGTAAGATCATAAACACTGCCTCCGAAATGCAAATAACGTTGGCGACAGTAAAACATTCTTGCAAAACGTTAGTTATGCTAACAACATTTTAAATTGTTGCATAGATATTGTCCAATAAATTCTGTTAATATGCAACGTGTCAGGTATTACCTGTTACTGAATCTTACAAAAGGCAATTTGCTGACGGCGTCCTCCTGTCACATGGTTCGATTTCATACAGAATCGATTGCTTATCCTCAGTGTCCCGGATGTTTAATCTGAAAATTGTAACACCGAATTTTGGCATCTGAATTTGGCCTATCGAATTTGAGCAACTCGAATATAAATGATTTGAATTTTTAAACTTGAATGTTTGATCCTGAATTTGTGAACATTGAAAAATTAAAGTGAAAATGAGTTATTGAAATTTTGAAGAGTTCAATATGAAGTCAAAAAATTCACATACATCGTTTCAATGCTGAAAAATTCAGTGCTAGAAATTCAATGGCTTTTTAATTTCAAAATCTGGTGAGACAGAATTGCTTCCATAACTTTGGCTCTCACAATGTATCATAAGTAAACCGCTTTGGAACTGTCTGATTTTTCAGAGGCCTTCTGTAGTCTCCATCTACTTCACTACAGACACCTTGTTCTGTGACACACTACATAATTTGAGAGCTGCTGTGCATCCTCTGCATCATCACAATAATCTACCTCTCTGACCAAGGTCAGTGAGTAATCTGAAAGTCTCAGAGTAGTAGGCCTTGCTTCAGAATCTCAAGGTTCATCAATCTCAACTATTTCAGCAATTTCAACTATTTCATCAGGTGTTCTATCTGTTTTTCAATGTCTTTTTTTTAGACTCTGTAATAATGTCAATGACAGGCTGCTGTCTCAATTTTTTCCCAATAGGAAGAAGATGAAAACCCATAGGTCTTTTCAATACTTAAGTGGCCAGAATCATCATATATCGACTTAACAGTATCAAGAAATTTCTAAGGCAACAACAACTGTTTTCGTTTTTGTTTGTTAGGTGCATGAGTGCAACAAAACATCACTCCATATTCCAATTTTAATCTCTACCACTCTCTCATGAGCAGGGGAAGGTCCTTATGGACTTTCTTATTGAATTTGTTGGGGTCCCCTTCTTTAAGAGCTCTCCACAATTCACCAAAACAGGAATCTTCCTGCTGGGATAATGTTATATCAGAAGAACTCAGCATAGGAATAAGAGCAGTATTTGGCTGTAGGGAATGGTTTTGGGGACAACTCTGACAAACTGTTTGAAAGGCAAACTGACTTGTCAAGCCCTGGCAGTTTACACATTGCTCATGGAGGATGACGAGACAAAGCATCAGCATCTATGTTTTGTTTACCAGGCTCACTGAAAGCTGCTTCACATTTATCGTTCCACCTCTTGCCAAATGGATCAGATGCTTTGTAGAACACATTTTCTGGGTTCTTTTCTGTTTTGCTTTTTAGGTTTTTGTATGGCAAGCAACCCTGCAACTGCTGATTCAATGGGTAAGATACTTTGGAATAATATTTTACAAACCGTCTATAATACCCACAGAACCCCAAGAAAGAGCATAGTTCAGACAAGTTCTGAGGTCTGAGCCAGGATCTGAAGGCTTCTATCTTAGAGGGATCAGTTGAGACACTGCACTTATCTAGTAATAATTTGAGTCCCTCACTTTGAAAGTGATCAAACACTTTGAGGAGCCTTTCCTCATGTTCCTCCAGGGATCGCCCAAAGATGATGAGGTCATCTAAATACACAAAGACTACCATCAGGTTTATATCTCCAACTGTCTTTTCCATGACTCTTTGACAATTCGAAGAAGCTCCAGAAATTCCCTGTGGCATCCATTGAAAATGAAAAAAACCCAACTGTAAAGATAAGGGCAGTATTTTCTTTGTCAGCTTTACATAGAGGGATCTGATAATATCCACTGTGAAGATCTAATACACTAAACCACTTGCTGCCATTTAGGCAGGCAAGAGCATCTTCAATGTGAAGGACTGTGTATTGATCTGGGATGGTGCAGTGATTACAGTTTTGTAATTCACTCATCCTTATCTGTTTGTTCTTTTTCCTCACTACTACGACTGGTGAGGCGTAAGGACTCCATGACTCAGAAATGATTCCAGCATCCTTCAGCATTTCCAAATGCTGTCTGACATCCTCAATGTCAGCTGGCACAAGCCATCGAGATCTTTCACGGAAGGGTTTATCCTCAGTTAGTCTGCTGTTATGCTGAGCACTTTTTGAGCACCTACATCATATTCATGACAGGAGAAAACATATTTCCTTTCCAACATCTTTTTAGACTTTTCTTCCACTCCTCAGGTACAGGTGAATCACAGAAATTGAAGGACCCCAATGTAACTTGTGTTTGAAAGCTGCTTTCACTTGATGAAGAGGCAGAAGGCACAGCATCGACAGGAAGCACATGAGCAATGGGCATACCTTGCTTAATAGATACAGGGCGAGTGGAGACATTTCTGACAGTGACACCAATACTCTTAGAGTGTACAGTAGCTGGCTGCAATTCTTCCCTCACCAACAACTCATCAGGAAATCTGGACTTTTCAGGTTGATCCACCTACAGTGTTTTTGTAGATGGCTCACCTGGGTATTTTAGGATTCCTGTTACCCTTGTGCTTTCACTTGGGGACAATTTCAAAGGCTTTAGGCATGGGAACTACACAGTACCTCGACTAATCTACTGGCCTATCTGTTATGGTGATAACCCAATCATATGCATCTTTAATTATAGGATGCACAGACAAAGTCTAAAGTGAGTTTTTCTTTGCATGTCTCAATCAGCTTTTACACCACTGAAGTGTTCGTTCCTACCAGAATGGAGTCAGGACAGACCAACACAAGTTCATCAATGTTCTCAGCCACTCCAGCTATAGATCCTGGAATCATATGAGTACTTCTGAGAACTTAGGTCCCATATTTCCAAATTCTCAATTGGCATTAGTGGCAGGTGCTTCAGATACTTGTCATTAAAGGATCGATACAAAAGAGTTATTTGTGATCCACTGTCAAGCAAAGCTTTTCCATAGACCCCTTCTATCTGAATGGGAAGGATAGAGCAAGGTCCAACTAAGCCTGCGGTGAGAACAGCTTTCTCTGTTTTTTCTTACTTGCACTTTGTGGAATGTGTCTTACCCGGAGCTTCAGGCCATTACTCTACTGAGAACTGGGGTAGTTTCCTGCCTGCTGTTTCAATTTGATGGAATGCTGATTAACTTTCCTCAAATTTTCTTCATTCCCACTATCACATTTTGGATGTCTATCTTCTCCACATTTAAAGCAGAAGTAGTTTGTGCTTATGCCTGTTCTGGTTGGTGCACTGCTCTCAGAAGTTGCAGCTAAGCTATGCATCTTGGAGATTCATGAGCCACGGGTTCAATTGCTGCAGTCAACAAACAAGACACTTCATTCTTTAACTCTCTAACTTCCTTCTTTAGTTTGTCAGCTGAAATAGTTTTAGCAGAAGACTCATTCTTATTTGAGGATACAGCAGATACAGCTACACTAGCATGAACTGAATAAACTGAATTACACTAGCCTGAACTCTCTTCTTCACTCACCTTTTTCAAAAGTTCAATGAAAGATGGTGGGTCACACATGTCATTAGGAAGAGCTCCTCTGATTATTTGCTTAATGTGAAGCTGATTCTTTTCAGAGAACTCAATGCATCTTTTGCACAATACACTGTGCAGCAACTTGTCCAATCTCAATATATACATTGAGAGCTTTTCACCTTCATTCTAAAAAGTACTCCTAAACCTCACATCAGGTCAGCAGCATTTTCTGTGGTACCAAAAGCTAAATATAGTTAAAAATGTATTAAAAATATTTGCTGCAGGACCCCTTAGACATTCTACAATTCTTTGTTTCTTGATATTGTCAGAACACTGTCATTCTTCAAGAATGTGAATGATCTGTTCAACCCATCTTCATCATTTTGCGTGGGTGTCACCCCCTGAAATGGTATGAAGCTTTCTGTAGCTTGGACCTTCAGCAGGAGAATCCAAGTGACACTATTGAACAAGACAGTTAATAGCCACAACAAAAAGAGAGTAACTTAGCATGGAAATCATCGCCTCTATTGTACGCAGGTGTTTGAGTTGTGACACTAAGAACAGTTGTGTACCTTGAACCTACATTGGCTGCTCCAATTACAGCAGGGAGAGAAATTTCAGAAATCTTTCTAGAAGTTTCAATTAAGACAAACTGCTGCCATTTAGTTACATCAGAGCGATGGCTACGCACTTTGGACTTACTCATGCCCGGAATGGCATCGAGCACATTGTACACAATTTTGTCTTCACAATCTGAAAGCACATTGCTCAGAATAATGGCATTCTCAAGTGCAACTCATTCCTTGTTACACCAAACAATGACCTCATCGACATCCAAATTGCTCACCTGTCTCTTTAAGCAGTAGGTCTATGTGTGCAGAAAAACATATGAGTAGGCATAAAATAAAAAACTGCTCAGCATTAAAGATTGTTCACACTTTGCCCACAGAAAATACACAGGGTTCTTCTCATTTCCAAAACCGTGCATCCTCGTTTCCTCACCCGTAACCCAGAAACTGATCAAACTCCACCATGATTAAGGACATATAAATTCTCTAATCGCACCATTAGGACATGAGGGTCAAGGATGGGGGAAGCATCCTAAGGACTCTTGAGTGAGGAAACACGGTGCATCCAATGCGGAAGTCATATTGCTCGAAGCACCAGAGGCATGCCTATAAATTCTCCTCCCACTTCACATCTGTCCTTTTCCAAAAATGGCTGAAGCACTGATGATTCATAAATGTAAGTAGGCATTTCAACTTCTTATGTGTTTAGGCAAATATTAAGAAACATTTAAAAAGCCACATATTATTTTTGTAGCATGTTTCATGTAGTCTGCCATTCTTTATCTAAGCGCTTTCATTTATGTATTTATTTTTACAACCATTACTAATGATGCATATGGTCCTCATGTTTCAGCACAATCAAAGAAATGGGCATATACTTTCCCATTTACAAGAGGCTTGTAAAGTTATATATCTTTTTATTTATGTTAAAGAGGTAAGTATCCCCAAATATAAAGAATGTGAAGATGATTTTGAATTGCACAACTGTAAAGGGAGTTATTTCTTTTATGGACTGATGAGGAGACCCTCAATTTAAGAAGGCTGAGGACTGAAAACCATGTAGACTTCACTGGGAAGAGGCACAGTGCTAAAAAAAAGCCTTGCCTAAGTTAGTCTTATGCTGTATGTGAAAAGATATGTTAACATTTTGACATGTAATGAGGTCTTAACTAATACCTCTATAATATATTAAAAGTTGCTAATATCAATTTTAGGAAATCCATGAATGTTTCACATAAATATGTGTTTTGTGCGCATAGCAAGAGTTCTGGTTTCACTAGCTCCGTGTCCACAGAAATAATTCACATACTCCATTTTGTCGATAAAATGTCTTCTTATAATCTTGATTCAGTTCGTAAATAAGTCAAAACAAACAAAATGTAAACAAAAATATAATCTTAAATATCACAGATACTGTGTGACTCCACTCTTGGCTATCTGTGCACCCCCCCACCCCCCCCCCCCCCCCCCAAAACCACCTCCCTTCTGTTAAAGAGACAGTACTCAATTTAAACATATTACATATTTCAATGCAAAGTAAGACATTTTCATCCAAATAATACACATGCATCAAATTGGTCCCACAAATACAAACAATCAAAACACAAATATCAAAGGGCATAATGCAGTACAAAATATATGATGCAAACATGCGGATAAGCATTTGCAAATAGGCTCCAGTAATGTGTATGACAAACTTCTTTACATTGTGAGATTATTGTATCACATTTTTCTGTGCCTTGTAACATGTTTTGTATTGTACAGTGACCTAGTGGAGAAAATGGGACTCAAAGACATTCTAAGCCCAAGTCATTATTAATGTAATTCTGTGCATATTTTAGCCACATTTTTGCTCCTTGATATCTATTTATGCCACTTCAGTATGCTCACCATTGTTTATTATCTATGATCTATATTCTCCTCCAACGGGAACAGGGACAGATAGTGGAGAGGTCACAGCAGCTACCTGGCCATGGTTTGCTGCAATGCATTAAGCTATTGGGAGGAGGCCATCTACAGTGCCACCTGTCCTGATAGATTCATGCGTTGCACAACCCATGGAATGTTCTACAGTTGTGGCCTCGCACAGCTCATCACCAACTACTGTTGCTGTCCAGACGAGTGTGGAGGAACAGGAGGATAGACCTGGGAAGATGAGCCATTCACTTCTAGTCCCCCGCCTCCTAAAAGGAGGAGGAACATCAGGGTGCTGCAATGTTTGGAGAGGGAGATGGAGGAGGAGGACAAATGTTTTAGTGCCATACACAAATTGATGACCACTACCACCAACAGGTTTCTTGACCTGTTTGAACAATATTTTTTTTTTAATGTGATCCTTCAGTGTCCTTTTCACACACACACACACACACACACACACACACACACACACACACACACACACACACACGTTGTGTTTCTATATCATCGTGGGGACTTTCCATTGACTTCAATGGATTGTATATACAGATCTAATAATAATTTATATACACTAACCCTACTCCTAAACCTAACCCTCACAGAAACCTTTTTGCATTTTAAAAAAATATATATATTTTAGTGTGTTTACCAAGCCATTTCCCTCATGGGGACTCCTGGCTGGTCCCCAGAATTTAGGTGATCTCAGGTTTTACTATCCTTGTGGGGACATTTGATCACTATGATGGAGGTTCAACCTGTACACACACACACACACACACACACAAATACACAGTCGTTTACTACAAATCTGTTTACTACTTTGTTCTGTGTAATACAAAATGAAGTGTTAGACAAAATGTTAAGGATGGACAGACTTGGTCACCATTTGCTTTCATTTTATGGAAAATGTAGGTATGCAATGAAAGCGACTAGTCCCCGAGTCTGTTAGTTATGCTGCCTAATGTCTCCCTTTGTGGTTAACTGAAGAAAGCAATACAACATGAAGGTGATTAAGTAACTTTTTTAGGAAATCTCCTTCTATAGTGATTTTTTTCTCCCTTTGGTTGGATACACTTTAAACGGAGACACTTAGCAGATTTTTGTAATTCATGACACTGTAGGAAGTTGTAATGTGTTTAGGGTTGCTATGGAATTAATCTTCTTTTAGGATTGTCATAAATTTGTAGTGGTTTGAATTTGAGTCTTATCAATTCTTGAAAGGATTCTGTACAAGCATTCGAAGAACACACGCAGAGTTTGACTGTTGTAATAAAATGATATTCATGGTTTAAGCTACAGACAGTGATAATAACCTGGGGAAATTTTTGCATGAAAGAAATTCTTAGCAATTAAAATACTTGGGTGTAAAACAGGTTACCATCTTAAGGCACACTAGAATAATTTAGAATCATAGACTGATATGAAAATGTATGACATGCCATAACTTTACTTTTATACATGCTTATGAAATATTTCAAATTAGTCTAAACATTGAATACGTGGAGTTAGGCTGGAATTGTAAGTATCTCAGCAAAAAGTACTCTCACTTTCAACTGCTTTTTCAACTGCTTTTGTTTTCAGCGGGGGGGTCAAAAAAAGAAAAGTAACAGTCAGTATCTGGTCGGTATCAGCTGCATTAAGTACTGCAGTTCATCTCCTCCTCATGGACTGCCAGTTCTTGCTGTGAAATGTTACCCCACACTTCCACCAAGGCACTTGTAAGTTCCCGGACATTTCTGGGGGGAATGGCCCTATCCCTCACCCTCCGATCCAACAGGTCCCAGATGTGCTAATTGGGATTCAGATCCGGGCTCTTTGCTGGCCATGGCAGAACACTGACATTCCTGTCATGAAGAAATCACACACAGAACGAACAGTATAGCTGGTGGCATTGTCATGCTGGAGGGTCATTTCAGGATGAGCCTGCAGGAAGGGTACCGCATGAGGGAGGAGGATGTCTTCCCTGTAATGCACAGTAATGAGACTCTCTGCAATGACAACAAGCTCAGTCCGATGATGCTGTGATACACCACCCCAGACCATGACGGACCTCCACCTCCAAATCGATCCCGCTCCAGAGTACAGGCCTCAGAGTAATGCCCATTCCTTTGATGATAAAGCGAGTCCAGCACTTTTTGCCAGTCCTGTCTGGTCCAGCGAAGGTGGGTTTGTGCCCATAGGCTACGAAGTTGCCGGAGATGTCTGGTAAGGGCCTACTTTACAACAGGCATACAAGCCCTCAGTCCAGCCTCTCTCAGCCTATTGTGGACAGTCTGAGCACTGATGGAGGGATTGTGCATTCCTGGTGTAACTCTGGCAGTTGTTGTTGCCTTCCTGAACCTGCCCTGCAGGTGTGATACTCGGATGTACCGATCCTGTGCAGGTGTTGGCTACACGTGGTCTGCCACTGCGTGGACAATCAGCTGTCCTTCCTGTCTCCCTGTAAAGCTGTCTTAGGTATCTCACAGTACAGACATTGCAATTTATTGCCCTGGCCTCATCTGCAGTCCTCATGCCTCCATGCAGCACGCCAAAGGCACATTCACACAGATGAGCAGTGACCCTGGGCATCTTTCTTTTGGTGTTTTTCAGAGTCAGTTGAAAGGTCTCTTTAGTATCCTAAGTTTTTATAAATGTGACCTTAATTGTCTGTAAACTGTTAGTGTCTTAATGACCGTTCCACAGGTGCATGTTCATTAATTGTTACTGGCTCATTGAAGAAGCATGGAAAACATTGTTCAAGCCCTTTAAAATAAAGATCTGTAATGTTATTTGGATTTTTACAAAATTATCTTTATATCTGAGACTTAATGTCTGAAACCGAATGCATAATAATAAAACAAAATCTTGGGCCTAGCCTAAATGTAATTTACAGAAATGTAATCTGGGATGTTTACCATTCCAAATGAAGGACTTTGATATTCTATCAAATTGCTTGAAATAAGAGAGAGGGACATCTATAAGGAGAGACTATAGCAGGTAGTTGAATTTTGAAATACAATTCATTTTTATAACATTAACCTTCCCAATCATCGATAAATGTAATGAAGCCCACCTGCCCACATCACTCGAAAATTTACTCTAACTAAATCAGACACACTTGCTGGGAATATAATGCCCAAATACGTATTGCCCTGTTTGAGCAACTGAAAGGCGATTTAGAAAAATTAACTCTGTATCCCGAGAATTCAGAAAAGGAATGAATTATTCTGTGGAGGCAAGGCATAGATCTAGAAGGGTTGGAGATGAATAATAAAATATAATCTGTGTAAAGCAAAAGCTTATGAAGCAAACCTCCCGTCATCACCCCTGGAAAATCATCCACCTTACTTATTGCGGCAGCTAATGGTTTAAGTGCAAGACAGACAAATGATGGGGAAAGACGGCAACCCTGCCGGGTGCCCCTATCCACAGTTAGGTAATCTGTAATTAATCCATTTGTTTGTGCTGCTGCTACCAGGTGTCTATAAAGATAATATCGAAATCCATCCAATAAACGTATTCTCAAACCTATTTATTTCCAAAATCTGAAAAAGATAATCCCATTCTACCATATCAAACGCCTTTTCAGCATCAAGTGAGATGGTATATGAATGAATATTCTTGCTTTAGTAATTTTGCATTGAAAATTAAATTCAATTTAAAATCGAAAAACTTAAACCAAAGACATTTCTAAATTCAAATTGCACTACAAATTAAATTAAAAAGCAATTAAAATGGCGAAGGGGTAAAAAAATTAAAATGTAACATAAACATAAAATGTAAACACCTTTCAATTGACTGCAAGTATCCATCTAAGACAGCGGTGGAAAATTCAGATCTAAAAACAATTTTAAATGTAAACATAATAAATATAATGATAATAATCACTGAAATATAAATCATGGTTCGAGGTGAATGTGTTTTTGTTTTTGTATTATAATTTAATAACAGATGTATAGGATATATATACAAAGTGACCCTACAGAGTTACGCTCACAATGAACTGCTCTGTGGAAATAAAGCTAAATTAACTCAGTGCACCACCTGAGCTGAGATGTTCTTATAGATGATACCAGGGATGTAGTGCAGGGTATACGCAGGTATACTGCATATACCCACTACTTTATAAATCTGCATTGCGTATACCCACTTCTAAATCCCCTCTGATGCGCATCATTCAGTAGTGTCCTGCATTAGCCAAAAACACAACAGTCCAGCACATGAGTAGCTAATCCAATCGCAGTTTTTCCCATTAATTGACTAGTCTAATTGTCTCATAATGAACCGAAAACATTTTTACACTTCTCATCTAAAATATTTTTGCACTTCTCAGTCTCATTATAACATCAAATAAAAGGCTGTGTTTTGCGCTCTCTCTCGTCTGCCAGTCAGTTCCTCACCCGTTGCTGTAAACTCATACACTCGCAGATATATGCACTGGAGTATTCTGTCTGTTATTTGGTTGAGGACGAGGGCAAATCTTTGAGGTAATTAACGTTTGCTCAGCCCTCTATATTGCGAATAAATCACTCACATATGCAGTGGTGGACAGTAACGAAGTAAATGTAATTCGTTACTGTACTTAAGTAGTTTTTTTGCATATCTGTACTTTACTCAAGTATTTAAATTTTGGGAGACTTTTACTTTAACTCCACTACATTTCAAAGTCAAATATCGTACTTTTTACTCTACTACATTTTCAAAATCAGTTGTTCCTTTTTATTTATGAGTGGACAAAAACTTAACTGGTAAAACGAGCCACCAATCACAGTACAGCGCGCGCTTTGTTTTGAACTTGTTTTGTTTTGCCCCTGTTGGCGCCTTGGCGGTAACGTTATCTACCTAGTGCGAACATACGATTCAATGTGACATCACATCAGCTTCAGTGCAACTGCAACAGCATAACATTTTGAGTGCCAGCGTCTTTATAAATGATGGAAGAAACTACTGACTCTAACTTGCCACAACACCCATGGCCTTATTTACGCGATTTTTTTGAAGTTGTTGAAAAGAAGAACGAGTCTTTCATTTTTAAGTGCATTCTCTGCCTGCCTCGGCCCTGTACAATTTCGTCTTACAAGAATTCTCCTTCCAATCTAAAGAAACACATAGAGGCAAGTCATTTTAATTTCACTCATTAAAAAAAAAAAAGAAAAGATAAATCTAACAGTAGCTTGCAGAAAACTGTTTCACTGTGCAAATTTGGGTTAAAATCATGTTAAAATATAGACTGTGACGTTACCATGAACATTGTATACGTCGTCAACTAAGTTAGCTGTTTCACCGTATTTCATTCATAGTATTTGTATTTGAAACTTTTCAAGCTGAGTGCTCTGATATTGTGAAATGGCAATCAATCGATTTTAACATTTTATGTTGGAATATAAATTAATTCTATCTTGACTAGTACATGCAGCGAATTCAATTCACATTTATTTATATTAGCGTTTTTAAAGCATTTACTTTAATTGAAGTAATTATTACAAGTTGGGAACATAATGATTACATTATAAGAAAATTTTGCATTGGTGCGTGCATGTATGATGCTAAAACAGTTGACTGGTGGAGTTGAGTGCTCCTTATTATCAGAGATTGTTATTTTCAAAAGCTTCCAAAGACTGATCTAACTAAGCCTATGCTGGAAATAATATACTATGTAGCCTACATCTAGGCTATGACGTGCTAAAAGCACATAAAAAAGCACATAACATAATGCTTATTTTATTTAATCAGAGAGGAGACTGATCTCTGGTATGTACAGGTGAAACTCGAAAAATTAGAATATTGTGGAAAAGTTATAATTTTGATGATTATGGCTTACAGCTTATGAAAACCCCAAATTCAAAATCTCAGAAAATTAGAATATTACATGAAATCAATTTAAAAAATTATTTTAAATACAGAAATGTCGGCCCTCTGAAAAGTATAATCATGCATATATATAGTTATATATACTAAATATATTAGTTTCACCTTTTAATTTGAATTACTGAAATACATTAACTTTTGTACGATATTCAAAAGTAGTTAATGTTTTGAATGTTTACTTTTTGCAGAGAAAACATGGTAGCCACATGCAGAGATATATTGCCCTAACAGCACCAAGGAAAAGAAAAATGGAGAGCGAGGAGGCTCCTTCAACCTCCAGACAGTTGAAATTGAGCGAAACCAAGCTAGTCACACAGAAGAATGTTGATCATGCAGTGTTGAATTTTGTGACCCAGAGTCTACAACCCTTTAGTGTGGTGGACCAGCCATCATTTCAAGCTTTCTTGCATGAACTTCAGCCTAACGCCTCTCTCATGTCAAGGACCGCTTTGCGACGTAAGATGGATGTGGCAGCACTTGAAATGAAGAAAAATATGAAAAAAGCAATGTCGGGGATCGATTTCATAGCAACGACAACAGATTGTTGGAGTTCAAGGAGAAGAGGTTTCATCGGTGTCACTGGCCACTGGGTTGATCCTAACAGTCTGGAGAGGTGCTCAGTAGCACTAGCATGCAGGCAGCTCAAAGGTCCACACACTTTTGATGTTTTGTCTTGCACACTAAATGACATACATGTGCCAAGAGTGACAATAGTCTTCACGTATACTGAGTTAAGCAAGAGTCTTGTGACAAAAATGATAATAGGACATTATAGCCATAAAAAAAAATCATAGTACTTGGATACTTGAGTACATTTGAAGGCAAATACTTTTGTACTTTTACTCAAGTGAAAGTTTAAAGGCAGCACTTCTACTTTTACTTGAGTAATATTTTACCTTGGGTATCTCTACTTTTACTCAAGTACATGGTTTGTGTACTTCGTCCACCACTGCACATATGTGAGTAGATTACTCACTGTACGATCAAAAAACGTCTAGGTTACGTATGTCGAAGAAGCGACACTAGGGGTCTCTCTTGAGCGCCGAATATGCCTCTGATCTATGAAAAAAGGCCAAAGAGAATTTGGCAGACAGTATTTGCATACCCCGCCCCCGGACATACGGGTATAAAAGCGGGGAAATACGTCAAGTTCATTCAGGATTTTTCTGAGGAGCCGTAAATGGTCCGGCCATTACAGTGACTCGGCTCAGCGACATGGCCATCAGGGAACATAGGTTACATACGTAAACTAGACGTTCCCCGTCTGTCGCTCACTTCGACGTTGTGTCGAAAAAGCGACACTAGGTGTTCAATTTAAATCACGCCATGCGCTGAGCCGTGTAGGTGTTCTGCTGACACAGGAGTGGGCAGGTATTTTACGTCCAGAGGCGACCAGCTAAGTCAGACTGCACATACCCTTCCCCAATGCCCCATAAAAGTCATCGGAATCCTTCTGGTTACCCTAAACAGGGGAACATGGCAACGCTTGCCAACCTGGGAACAGGCCGAGCCTGGCTGGTCCTCTTTTCTCTCTATTTTTCTCCGCATAGAGCAATAGACAGCCGGGGCCCTTAAACGCATCGAGTGAAGGGGGTCTTACCCAATTTACTATTCTTTCAGGGGGAAAAGACCCTGCGGAGACCACCCCTGCCCTGAAGGGGAGGTAAGAGTGGTGAATACATCACATGGGTTTTTTAGGCGGCATCTGGAAATGGTGCAGTGGTAGATCCAACCTCGTTAGGAGGGGGGAGTTGCTACAACACAGCGACCGGAGGGCAGTTGGAACTGCCTAAGGGAAATGTGGGTCCACTCGTAAGGGGACTGTACCGCGGATAATACACACAGGGGGAGTCCACGTAGGAGTCCTGCCCTATTCCAGTACAGGGTAGATTAAGTACCCGCAGTGGATTGGCTCGGCAAGTTCCTCCACTGAACTGCAGACCCACAAGGGCTAGGGAGGAATCATCCAGGGATCCAAGGAGTGGGATCTCCTGGGAGGAAAAGTGCACAATTTTACCTTGGGAGAGGGAAGCAATCCACCTGGTCAGTCTGTCAGCGTGTTACCGAGTTCTACCGGCTCGGACCTGAGAAAACACAGGATGAAACTGACTCAACCCGGAGGTTATAGATTCACGGCAACAGGCTTGACCGGGAGTGATTCAACCTCCGGGTGCCTCTTAGGAACCTGAAAAGTCGCACTTACCCAAAGACTTGCCATCTACTGCGTCGTGGTGGGCAGCGACATACACCTTTAGGGTGGAATGGGACAGCCTCCCCTCCAGCCTCTCTTGCAGAAATAAGAGCACTGACCTAACTGCGCACCTCTGTGGGTCATCAGCCTGGGAAGAACACCAATTCGCAAACAAGCGCCACTTCAGGGTGTAAAGATGCCTGGTAGAAGGGGATCTGGCTTGGTTGATTGTATCTACGATGGCAGGTGGTAGACCAGCTAGATCTTCCACGTCCCGTCCAGGGGCCAGACGTGGAGGTTCCAAAGGTCTGACTGCGGATGCCAGAGTGTGCCCTGTCCCTGAGAAAGAAGGTCCTTCCTCAGGGGAATTCGCCAGGGAGGGGCTGTCGCGAGGAGTACAAGGTCCGAGATCCAGGCCCGAGTAGGCCTGGATCAGTAGGCCACCAGGGTGAATTGTTCCTCGTACTCCCTGACCTTGCACAGCACCTGTGCAGGAAGGCTCACTGGGGAAAAATGTGTACTTGCGCAGCCCCACAGGCCAGCTGTGTGCCAGTGCGTCTGACTCGAGGGGAGCCTCTGTTCGGGCATACCAGAGCGGGCAGTCCGTTCCCACATCAGCTGGACCGACTGGGGATGAAGACCTGAGTCGCTGCTGGCTCCAAGGGAGGAGACGACAGGTGAGTCGTGACATGTGGTGGGAGCGTAAGCCGCCTTGGCGATTTATGTATGCTACCACAGTGGTGCTGTCTGACCTGACTAGGACATGTTTGTCCCAAACTAACGAGAGGAACTTCCGCAGGGCAAAGAAAACAGTCAGCAACTCTAGGCAATTGATATGCCAGTGCAGCAGGGCCCCTTTCCAATGGCCCGCGGCTGCGTGCCCGTTGCACATGGTGTCTGAACCCAGTTTGGAGGCGTCGGTCGTGGCCAGGACGCATCAGGACACCTGCTGCAAGGGGACCCTTGTCCGTTGAAAGCAGAGGTCTGTCCAGGGTTTTGATGTTTAGCGGCAGGCGGGGGTGATAGTGCGTGTCATATGCCCCAGGAGCTTCTGGAAAGGTTTTAGAGGGAACGCCGTGCCCGGCCTGAGGGCGGTGAGGAATTTTAGCACTGACTGTGCACATTTGCTGGTGAGACGTGCTGACATTAAGACTGAGTCTAACTCCATACCGAGAGAAGAGATGCTCTGAACTGGGGTGAGCTAGCTCTTTTCTCGGTAGACCTGAAGCCCTAAACGGCTGAGGTGCCTGAGCACCTAGTCTCTGTGAGCGCATAATAACTCTTGGGAGTGGGCCAAGATAAGCCAGTCATCAAGGTAATTGAGTATGCGAATGCCGGCTTTTCGGAGCGGGGCAAGGGCAGCCTGTGCAACTTTCCTGAAGACGCGAGTGGACAGAACCTTCCCAATTGGGTGACATTGTACTGATATGCCTGGCTGTTGAACACGAGCCATAGGAAGGGTCGGTGTCCAGGCAGAATTGGGACGTGAAAGTACGCGTCCTTCAGATCTGCCGTTGCGAACCAATCTGGATGCCGTACGCAAATTAAGACATGTTTTTGCATGAGCATTTTGAACAGGAGTTTGAACATTGCCGTGTGCTGCGGTAAAGCGGACGTCAGTGAAGGGGGGCAAGGGCCAGGCAAACTGAATTGCGTAACCGAGTCGGATGGTCCGGGCCAGTCAGCATAACAGGTTGGGAAGTGAAAGTCACGCATCCAAGCTCCGTGCTAGGGGCCCCTCGGGGACGATACGTACCCGGCGGCACGGAGCAGCAGAGCGGAGCAGGTAGTACGGTGTCGGTAGGCAAAAGACGCGTCCCGAGGCTCTAGTGCTGAGAAAAGACTCAAAGCACTTACTTTGCTCCGCACACCCGGCAGGGGGCGGGTTAGTGACTGAGGAGGAGGTCCAGTGTAGGCGTCCTCTAGACTCGTCGGAACTGGCCAGCCGGGGAACAGTCGTTGGGCTGAAGGCGGGGGGTCTGCATCCAGCATGCTGTAGAGATCTGGAGGCAGGGTGCTGTGAGAACGGCATTTGCGGGCCAGGTGACCCAAAGACAAAGAAATAGCTCTGTTATTGAGAATGTGGGTACCGCAGCCCTGTGTAGGGGGGCAGCAAATTAAATAAATTCAACAAAAGATCCTCCTCCCGGCCCTCCACCGGGGAACGGAGTGGTCTTACCAGCTCCAGAGCTAACATCTCGGCTTGTCGCATGTCGGCTATCTGGGCGTCAGCCACAGCCTGGGCGCGCTGGCCCGAAGGCGGCAGCCCAGGGGAGTCATTCGCGTCAGATGCTGCGCTCTCTGATGCAGCGGCGAGCTCATCCACCTCGAGCTCCAGAGGATAAGCAGGCTGACTGCGAGGCGAGCCGCTGTTGCCTCAAGCACGGACAGGAGTCAACGAGCGTGCTGGGGGGCGGGTGGACCGAGGGGGCGTACCCGGCAGAGCTGCACCCGCTGCCATCTCCAGATCGTCTTCAATCCTATGGGAAGAAGGAGCAATGCGGGGGGCGGCTGGAGTGGCGTGCTTTCTATTGAAAGCGAGCCACTACCACAACGTTGCCATGGTCATGCCCTCGCAATGAGAGCATGAGCCATCCACAAATGCTGTTTCGTGTGATTGCTGCCCAGACACACGAGACAACACCTGTGGCCGCCTGAAGCGGAGAGCACTCTACCGCATCCAGGAACTACACAGGGGCGGAAGGGCATCTTTAGAAATACGCGTCAACGCCGCTGTGCATTATGCTCTTTTAGAGGAAAATACTCTTTTAATCAGAGAAAATCACTCTTTTAAAACACTCTATTAAGTTTCTCTGCACTGTCGAAGTGCCCAGGGTCAAATTGCACTGCCGTGCAGAGAAGGAGAAAAGCCACTATAGTGCGCCGTAGATCCAACAGCAAGCAGAGCATCAGAGGAAGAAAGCAGGAACGGGTGTGTGACTTGCAGCAGACTACATGCACTGTCATTGGCTCCGAGGAAAATTTCGGAATGAACTCGACGTATTTCCCCGCTTATATACCCGTATGTCCGGGGACGGGGTATGCAAACACTGTCTGCCAACTTCTCATTGGCCTTTTTTCATAGATCAGAGGCATATCCGGCGTTCAAGAGAGACCGCTAGTGTCGCTTCTTCGACACAACATCGAAGTGAGCGACAGATGGGAACATCTGTTATTAGCCACTGGCAACAAGTAAAGTGAGGCATAATAAAATGATGCCGCACATTCAATAATGAAATTAACATTTCACCCGCAAGTGATAGAGTTATGCAGTTTTGAACACCAAGTCCCTTTTACTGAATACAAACAGTTGAAGCTGGATTCAGCCTCGTCTTTCCCTGCATGCTGTCTGATGAGTGCAGAAAAAAGCACTTGTGTCATTCAGTTGTGGAGATGAATCACTTCTCAAGCATTCTGATGTGCACGCCGTCTACAGAGACTTTCGCCAAACTCCCGTGAAAAATAAATAAGGTATAATCTTATTAATTTTGTGAACGCAAAGGACTCCAGTTTCAATTAATGGCCATGTAATGCAAATGGGTTTATTCACGCAGTGCAGCACTGAGACAGAGGAGATGTCCTGCTCTATCTCTGTGGAGATAGAAACACAATCTCAAAGTCTTCTTTCATGAGAAATAAGGGCTTGTGAGTTAATCAGAGAGCCTTAAAATAATGCGTGAAAGTGAAGAATTTAAGGCAGAAATATTTTACTATTGCACAATACAATACAATACAATGCAATATAATAGCTATACAGGTTGGATGGGTCATAGTGAGTTTGTATGGTAATTAATCGCCATATTCATGAAACACCTAAAACAGGCAATTAATCTTCATAATTGCAATTATTTGTTTGACAATTAATTGTCAGCCCCTAATTTTCATTATTAGATTCACACCTTGTGAATTGTTTTGTTAATAATATGTATGGAATTTCAAACGGTGACAACCGCTTGTCTTACATCCCCTGGGGGGGGGGGCTTCGGGTCATCCCCATCAACCTGGACGAGGGAGGGGGCAAGGGGAGGGAAACAACAACAATTAAAAATGGGGGGGAGGTCCTTCCTGCACTGGGCAGTACCTCCCCTCCCACAAACACCATAATTTAAAAAAGAGGGAAAAGGCCAACGCGGCAGCGAGAGAGAGAGAGAGAGAGAGATAAAAAAAAAAAAAAACGTACTCGCCGGTTCTCTGATACGCCGTAGCTCGTTCCTCAGCCACTTCTCCACCCTCAACAGGATGACAGCCGCGCCTCTCCGGGCAGATCGGAGGCAGTCCTCAGCCCCTGGTGGACGGAACGCCCCGCCGCGTTTCCGGGGAGTCGAAGGGGCCTCCCCCCGCCCCTGGCAGTGGTTCTCCTGCTCCAGGCAGTCGGCAGTGAGCCAACACCCACCCACCCCCCCCGCACGCGGCCGGCGGTCTCCAGCCCTGCCGCGTTCCAGCAGCTAGTAGGGGACTCCCCCGCCCCTGGCAGCGGCCATAACCGCTCCAGGCGGTCGGCCAGGAGCCCCTCCTCCCCTCGCGGTCGGCGGCCATTCCTCCGCGTCCAGGCGGCTGGGCTCATCCGTCCCCCGGCAGATGGCCGCGGCTGCTCCGCTGGGCAGTGGCGAGAACTCCGCTAAGGCGCATCCCTCTTCCTTCCCGGGCTTCAGCACCAATGTAAAGCAGATCAAGTTCACAGGCAAGGAAGAGGCGAGAAACCGGCTTGACATATAACTTAAAGGTTTAATGGAAAACTCAAAAGACAAACACATAGGATGACGGACATGTCCGTGAACGATCTCTCTCTCCCACTTCGCCGTCCGCGAGTGGCCTTTATCCCTCTTGATGGCTTAATTAGCCTAATACGGGACTGGCCGTGTGTAATCACGCCCCGGTCCCGCCCTCCACCGTGCCACATGTATATTCAACAATTTAATCTCACAGAAAATACACAAGAATGAAATCAGAACAAATTAGGGAAATTTATTGAACTTGGATCTCTTTTTTCCCCCTTCTTTTGATGTATCTTGTATGTTCTGAGCACTGAATTCTAGTTCAGCAATCAATTCAACCCTTCAATTTAAAAATAAAAAATAAAGAATCAAGCAGCTGGGATTTTTGAGTTTTTTCGTTGGCACGCATTGTTGGAGTTCATGTTTGTTCAGAAATTATTTGTACTCACGAAATCCAGATGAAGGATGGATTTTGAAGCGGCAAACAGCAAAGTTCACAAACCCCGATGAGAAAGGGAGAAGAACCACAGATCTTACTCTTTCTGATGTCCATCCAAAGAATCACACAGGACGATCATCCAACAGGCCTCGAAAAAACTTGCGTTGACTTTCTCACTCGCTCCAAGTGAGACGATCATACACTTAAATGTCCAACAATCAATCTGTGATCAAATTGAATCCAGGGTTATGGCTTTATTTAAATGGATGCGCTTATATCAAACCAGGCCCAGCTTCTAACAGCTAGAATATTCATAGGTGGGCACATAGACTACTTATTTAATGTAATTAAATGGCGTAATATGGCATAATTGTCAAGATCATAACAGCCAATATAACTATATTTTTACACTTTTTCTCCAAATTAAAAATATATTGAAATGAAAAAAAGATAAATATTGTATATAATCATATGTACATACTTTGTTTACTCATTTTAACCACTAATAGTTAGCATTATATTCATTAATTTTCTGTTATAGCATAATTTCATGTAAGGCTGCTTTGAAACAATGGCTGAGAAACAAAATAAACCAATACACATTTCACTTTTAACTGATGGCATTTTGTTTGAATGCATCTCTAAAGGAAACTGTTTCAGACCGCCTTCTTATTAACTATAATTCATAATACATTTAAGCATTTGGTAGAAGCTTTTATCCAAAGTGATACAGTTGTAGCGTGGCGCGAGCCATTTTAAAACCTAGGAGTCTCTTCTGAGCTCAACAACCAATAGCTTAACTACGCCACCCTGAGCATCTTACCTAGGGAATGTGTTTAATGTCCACAATTAATGTCCACAAAGACATATTTCTCACATTCAAATGCACATTTCAATTTTTATTTAAACTGATCCGCACATCCATACTCACTGTAATGTAGCTAAAAGGATAATATAAAATATAGGACTTTATTCTCTTTTTGGTGAAAAATCAGAAAGTACAAACTCATACCAACTGTAACAATTTAGCTATTGATACCGATCTCAGTGGACACAAGGGAGGACTGATTGGCTACAGGTGTGCGCTTTAGAGGTGGATAGAGTAGCCAAAAACTGTACTCAAGTAAAAGTACAATTACTTCAAAAACATAACGACTCAAGTAGAATTAAAAGTACTAACATAAATAATTACTTGAGTAAGACTAAGAAAGTATCCAATTAAAAGAGTACTCAAGTAGTGAGAAACGTGTTACTTTCACAAGTACCATAATAGATGTTAACTCCCCTATATTCCATTACATAATACACATTGAACATGTATTATAGAATTATTATTATTATTATTAATGGAAATTCTGTCATCATTCACCATCATGTTGTTCCAAACCTGTATGACTTTATTTCTTTCGTGCAACACAATAAGGAGATATTAGACAGAATGTTTACCTGAGTCACTATTTACTTTCAGTGAATGTTTATATATATATATATATATTGAAAGTGAATGTCAGTCCCTAACATTATGGCTTACATATTTTGTATTCCACATAATACAAAGCATCACTCTGTTTTGGAACAAAATGAGGGTAGAGAAGTGATGACCAAATATTAAATTATGGCTATCACTTTAAAGAGATAGTTTACTCTCATCATTTACTAACCCTCATGCCATCCCAGATGTGTATGACTTCCTTTCTTCTGCAGAACAAAAATACAGATTTTTAAAGGAATATTTTAGCTCTGTAGGCCAAAGTTTTGATGCTCCAAAAAGCACATAAAGGCAGTATAAAAGTAATCCATAAGACTCCAGTGGTTAAATCCATGTCTTCAGAAGTGATATGATAGGTGTGGGAGAGAAACAGATCACTATTTGTCATTTTTTGCTAGACAGCAGGGGGTATTATGCAGAGAAGTATGTGAATCACCAAAAACACAAGAAGAAAGTGATAGGTGTGGACGAGAAACAGAGAAACAGATCACTTTCACATCACTTCTGAAGATACTGATTTAACCACTGGAGTCTTATGGATTTTTATGCTGAGTTATGTTTGTTTGTTTAGCTTTAAAATGTTGCCACCCATTCACTTGCATTGTACGGACCTACAGAGCTGAGAAATTCTTCAAAAAATCTTCATTAAAGTTCAGCAGAAGAATGAAAGTCATACACATCTGGGGTTGCATGAGGGTGAGTAAATAATGAGAATTGTAATTATTGCGTGAACTATCCCTTTAAGGGCTCTTGTCAGATCTGGATGAATTTGTCAATAGGAAGAGAGGTTTGGAAACATTTCTAGTAATTATTACTGTGAAAATGTCATACAAGGACATTAGATATAATGCTGAAATATTAACCAAAGCAAGATCATGCTTTATTAATGCCTTCTTTTGATATTTCATAGCTTTTAATGTCCTGTGTGGATTCTTATTTCAGTGTAGTTACAGTTTTCAGTTTCGTACGTATTTAGATGTTTCTGTACAGCAGTACCGCCGCTCTCTAAATATGGAGTACACAACCTACATAGGGCACCAACCCTGATCGTGGAAGACTCGCTGTCTCTGAAACTGCCCCCTATCCACCATATAGTGCACTATTTCGAGTTTTCGCTATTTTGTAGGAGTGTCTGAATTCTGAGTTTGCCACTCGTTCCCTACTTTTGTTCTCTCATTCTTACCCACAATGCACTCTAATTTCAAGTGTACATTTCAAGTACACTTGATGACAGTTAATTTTCCACAATCCACCACAGGGAAGACGTACGAGCTGGGAGTTTACTGCTTCCTTCACTCCTGCAATGTTTTTATTTCATGCTGAATGTAGTAAATTACTTTTTGACAAATAATTACTTGATAAAAATAACATAATAGCATATAGAGAGACAAAACATAGATACATTTTAAAATTTCCTCTTTATTTGATCAAAAGTGTTAACTCTGTATTAACACACAGTATATATAAAAAATGAAGATGTATTGTATTAATATATTATTTAATAAGAATAGCAAATAAGGCCCAACGTATGTGACGTTTCTGCACAATCCACACTCTAGTCCGAATTCCTTCAATTCATTCACTTACTGCTGAGATATAGTGCACTAACTGCCATTTACTATATAGGAAATAGTGAATGAGTGAACGATTGTGGACACAGCCACTCTCGTCGCGACGATTGCCTTGTGCACATCACACGTGCGTGCCCCGCACACCTCGCTGTGCACATGCAGAAATGCTGTCTGTTCGCTCTCCAGTTGTCTGTCACACGAATGGCAGTGATTTACGCTCAATTTGGATGTTTATGTGGATTTATACAGTTAATCCGCTTGAAGTAGCTGCGATTGTTTCCAGTACCCCAGCGAGGGTGCAGAGTATATGCATAAATACTGCTTATGACATGCGGGACAAAGCACACTGATATATTGCTGCACTGATTTAAAAATGTACACTTAAAAACTGATGTCATAAGAGCCCAGTTACAGAATCACCCTGAAAATGACCATCTCATTACACAGAAAAGCCCGCGTAATAATTAGAGCCAAAACTTACCTCAGTGTGTTGCCTGAAGTTGGAGCTGTGATTTTAATATTGAAATATCAGCTTGTCTTGGTGTTAAATGAAGGCATTGCATGACAAAACTATTATTTTTTTCACTGTGTGGAGCGAAGAAAATGTTTTACTTTGAAGAGTTTGATGCTGCTGCACTGATGACTTGAGTGACTCATCACTCAAGTGGGTGTGTCTCATCGCGCAAAACTGTGAACTTCCGCTCTTGTAAAAGTCCCATTCAATAATCTCTCAATAAATTACACATAAATTCAAATTAAACCCAGTAATGTAACGACAGTAACGCGACACATTGTAAAGAAATAAAAGTGAGGGTAAATAGTACCCACTTTTAAACCTACTCTAAAAGTAACATTTTCCCCAAAATGTTACTCGAGTAAATGTAACAGAATAAATAACGAGTTACTACCCACCTCTGGTGAGTTTACTCTAAAACCCAGCAGGATTCACCCATAACTAGGCCTGTGAAAGAAAACATGCATGCATACACTAGCAAACACACACATATGCACATCCACACACAAACAATAAATACAAGTGCAACACACCTTGAGTACACTATCCAAACAACATGCAGTGAAAGAGTAGGGAGAATCCACCATCAAAGTGCCAACACCCACAATTAACCGATGCCCCAATGAGGCTTATTAAAAAAAAGAAAAAGGAAAAGCAGTTGATTACAAAGGAAAATATACACAAACAAATCACACCAATAATTAAAGAAGTCCACGTATTTACTTTAGGCAAAATCACAGTGTGAGGCAACACATTGCCTCACAAACCAACAAAAAGAAATAAACAGAATAAAGAAAACAAAAAAAAATATATAGAAAGATAACATTACTAAAAAGGCAAATAAAAAACAACAGTGGCACGATTGCAATTCCCAAAAGAAAAGAAACACATTAAAACTGCATGGTCATGAACACTATCAACTAACTACCACTGCCCAAAAAAAGTTACCTGTAAAAGATAAATAAAACCATACCAAGCATGATCGGTCGCACAGGCCACCGACAAAGATGCCATTTTGAACAGTCACTAAAGTGCATCCACCAGCCCGACAGCCAACAGAAAAATGTAGCAACCCTAAAACAAAATCACTGAAGCATTAGGTAAGCAAGGTCAAAACATCAACAACGGGAAATACCTCGACCTACCTTGCAGAGGATGCCCAGTGTTTACACGTCGAGAGGGGAGAGGGTCTATAAAGAACAGAAAACCATTTTAAGACAACAGCAACTTCACTGTTCAGCTTTAAAAGAGGAATGAAAAGGGAATGTAAGTCACCTTGTTACCTTATTACGAGTGAAACCCGATCACCAGGAAGCAAATGGGGAGTGATGCTTGTGGCAGTACTGATTCAACCACTCCTAATACAGCTTATAAAGTGTCTGGTTCTCCTCAAAACATTCCCTCATTCACTGTATCACGACTCTTGTTCTACGAAAGATGAGTTCCATGTTGACACAATGATTACACACCTATGCAGTTGATAATTATTTTCAGTGCATGTGAGTCACACATGGAAAGAAACCATAAAGAGAACAATGAGTACATCTCAACGTCGCAGGCAAATGTCTTCTCTGAGGCTCTGGATAAAAGCATGTCTGACCACTCCCAGCTGCTCTTTGAATATAGTGAATATTCTCACCCACTTCTGACAGATGCTGATTGTTGGGGTGTCAAAGATAAATCGACATCCCTCGCTTTGCAACAGCAGCCTTGTTATCAAACCCCACCCAATCTCCAGGCTCTTCAGCTGAAATTTGTACCACATCACAGAAATATCCCTCCATTTAATGCTATTTTCAGTGATCCAACAGCCTCCCCCACACTCAAACACATACATGCGGCTGTGCACACAAACATTCATTCTCTTTTACGTATATGGCCATATAAATCCCTTCTCCTTCATCCATAAATTCTGCCCTTCCTCTTTCTTTCTCGACATGGCAGAACATCATACTAGGTATGGCAATGATGTTTGAGTAGTCACCCAGCAACCAAGGGTGACTAGCTAGCTAGTCAGTGGTGTTCAAAATGTAACTTGAACTAATGTTTTCATTTAACTTGAATGAATGTTTTCTCATTCTTCTGCAGGGGTGGAAAGAGTACTGAAAAATCATACTCAAGTAAAAGTACTGTTAGTACTGTTAATGTAGTTTGAGCAGAGAAAATGTACCTGTCCTAAAAACTACTCAACTAAGAGTAAAAGAGTAGCTCATTTAAAAGTACTCATGAGTAGTGATTATTGAGGACTGAGTTGCAAAACTATGCCCCTTCATAATAAAAACTCTATGCTGAATTTAAAGATGTAGCACACATACCGTAATTTACATTCCTTTTCAAGGCTGTTTGCCAGAAATAATTAAAAAATATAGGTATTTTATAGGTGTTTGTGACTGACCACTTTTAAAATACATCATTAATATCTGATACTGTAAACACTACATTAATCTGATTTAAAAATAAATCAATAAAAGGGTGGCATGATTACTGAAAATAAAAGATGAAAAAGTTATTTTCATACCATAATGTATGAAACAATTACATTTTAATCAGTTTACATGCAGGGTCTAAATATCCCTTAATGCCGGCAAAAAAAAAAAAAAAACAGATTCACTTGGCACAATAGAGGAGTTAGAGCAGCTGTTTGGTACAGGTGCCACATCGGCATTTAAAGGGATTGCTCACACAAAAATGTAAATTCTCTCATTATTTAGTCACCCTTATGCCATCCCGGATGTGTATGACTTTCTTTCACCAGCAGAACACAAATGAAGATTTTTAAAAGAATATTTCAACTCTTTTGGTCCAAACAATGCAAGTGAATGGGTCCCAAAACTTTGAAACTCCAAAAATCACATAAATCAGCAAATAAAAGTAGCCTAATCCATGTGACTCCAGTGGTTAAATAAATGACTTCAGAAGTGATATGATAGGTGTGGTTGAGAAACAGATCAATATTTAAGTCAATTTTTGCTAGAAATTCTCCTATAATGGATATAAATGGAGGGACAAGTGGATTTTTTTTATTTGTTATTTTCTGTAATCAACATTTCACCACAAATGCTGTTGATTGAGTTTAACTTGTATTGAACCCAGAATATTTTTAAATAATGCAATACAATTTACACAACCAAAAAAGAAAATAGCAAACTTATCCAACATCTACAGGCGGATCATCAACATTACAGCCTTCATGACTAGTGTCAAAATTCCCAAGGATGTTTCTTGAAAAGCAATCTGAGGGCTGGAAAATGTTTCATCATGTAAAAGAACAAGCTATATTGTTATACACCATCAAGCTTTTATTTCTATACATTAATTTCACACAACAAGAAATGTTCAAGCAACTATAACATGTACTCCTTTTTATATAGGATAAGGTTTTCAGGATCCTCATTTTGTTAGACAAACAGGGCTTTGATGATGCATTCCCTCTTAACATCAATGCAGTCACACTGAGGATAAGAAGAAGACAATTTTCAAAAAGCACCTATAACATAAAGAACAAAACAAACATTTGAAAGAAATAGTTCACCCCAAAATGAAAATTCTCATTCAAAAATCATAATTGACCAACCCTTATGCCATCCCAGGTGTGTAAGTCTTTATTTCAATTAATATATAAGAAGAAGATTTCAGCTCTTTAGGTCCATACAATGCAGTTGAATGGGTGCAGGTGAATAGGTGAAAGTTTTGAAGCTCCAAAAAGCAAATATAGCCATTATAAAATTAATCCATATGTCTCCAGTAGATTAATTAATGTATTCTGAAGCTGGGCATTAGTAATGTGTGCGTTTATCACACCAGAGAAATTGGCCCAAGATGTTCTCAGATCCTTCATCTCTGAACTCCCAAAGATCTTTTGGAGAATTTTGACAGTAGGGGTACAGTTGTTATGCTCTCAAAATCAGCACATACCTAAAACATTAAACAGAGAACAAATTACAATTTTAAATACATTTAAAAATCCAGTTGCTGCTCCTGTGGATGGTGTTATACATTGTATTTTGACAATATAGGGCAATACAAGACAAAAAAGAGAATTAAAAAAGTCATAGAAATCCATTTAAATCATGTAAATTATTCTTAAGTCAAATGAACTACAATAATCCTTGCAGTGCCCCTATTAAAACATTAAAATAATTAAACTCATGATAATAAAATTCCAATTTCATTACTTAACATCAAAGGTATCTCTTCAAATGGAAACACTTGATGACTGCTGTCGACTGTGTCTCAACTGTTTACTTCCTGCTGTCAGTTGCCCTTTTTGAAAATGAAAATAAATTAGTTAAGCCAAAGAGTCACCTATTCAAGTCAATTTAACATGATGCAATCATGTTTAAACAAGAAACCTGAAACAATGGTGTTAAATAAAAATGAGTTGTTTAAATAATTTGAACAGCCTCCAAATATAATTTGAGTGTAGATAAAACTTAAATAAAAAAAAGTTATTTTTGTGGTTTCTCACATTTAATACAGTATTATCATCAACAGTTATACACTACACTGTCACAACAACGTTTTGTTTCATTTTCACCATTCAAATTTCACATTAGAAAGTACCAGTGAATTGCTAAAAGCCTGAATGGCTGGAAATAGATTAGCATTTATATGAAAGTCTGGCAGTGCTAGAAGAGGACTACAGCAGTACAACTACAGCTGCACCTTCAAAAAAAAAAAAAGAGTATATGCGAAGTAGCAAAAACAGCCCGAAAATAGCATCTCTGCAAAAAAAGAAATTAAATAAAGTGATGTCCGATGACTATGTACACTGGCAGGAAAAATTCATTTAAGAGAGATTTTTTGTGAACTAAAACGACAGAAAACAGGGGAGATTGAGGCCAAGAAAAGGGCTAAAGTTTGCTTGCTTCCTTCTATTATTTACAGGAACAGAGTCATCAGCTGTGTCTTAAAATAAGGCCAGTTAGTCTATGACTTCACAGGCAACATTTTGTGTATGAAGGCAGCTCGCAAGGAAACATTATTCTGACAGATTTCCAAAGGCACCATAAGGTCATGTCTAATGATCTAAAACAAATCTGAGTGAGCTGTAGAGACACAAGCAAATATTTTACAACTATAATGCTTATTTATTGATAAAAATGGAAGTTGGTCAAATGAAAAACCGAACATTTCTAAATGTATTTACTGCTTTTAACGCTCCACAAGATGCCATTTTTGGTGGTGAAAGATATATCTCTGCTGCTTTTAGAAACTGAACAGAACATTTATGCATTTGGCAGACGCTTTTATCCAAAGTGATTTGCAGAGCACTTATTACAGGGACAATCCCCCCGGAGCAACCTGGAGTTAAGTGTCTTGCTCAAGGACACAATGGTGGTGGCTATGGGGATCAAACCAGCGACCTTCTGATTAACAGTTATGTGCTTTAGACCACTACCCCACAGAACAGGGCCTATGATGTACCTATGAAGACATCATAGGCCCTGTTCGGACCTTGTTTTACAATTAACAATTATCAATTAAAGGAATATTCTGGGTTCAACACAAATTAATCTCAATCAACAGCATTTGTGGCATAATGTTGATTACCACAAAAGTTAATTTTGACTTGTCCCTTTTCTTTAAAAAAACCACACATATGGGTTACAGTAAAGCACTTACAATGGAAGTGCATGGGACCAATTTTTAGTTTAAATACTCACTTTTTGATAAAGTATAGCCACAAGACGCAAACAATATAAGTGTTAACGTGGTTTTAGTGTGATAAAATCACCTACTGACCTTTTCTGTGTAGTTATAGCTATTCGAACACTTGTTTGAGGTAATCAATATTTTGCCACAAATGCTGTCGATTGATCTTAACATGTATTGAACCCAGAATATTCCTTTAAGACACATTGGAAACACATGGTGATGCCAGGTGCAAACTTCAATCTGTCACAGCTGTCCACATGTGATAGGTTCACCTGAGACGGATGTTTCAATGTAAACCCTAATGTTATAATTACTGGAAAAAATCTAGTTGTCTTAATTAAACATTAATTGAAAAGTTTTGGGCTCATAACTTAAATGTCTATGCTCTAAATCATTTTTCTTAAAAATCTATAGAATTAAGATTTTAAGTAGGGCTGTCAATCCAACACATTCTCACACCCAACTCGTCACATATTGACGCTTTTGACAGGACCCCTTGGCGTCACTTTTTAACGCCCTGGGTATACTTTTGGCGTCATTTTTCGACGCGTTGGGTAGTCCGATAGATTTCTATAGAGGATTTTAAAAATAAAAGTACAAAAAAACTTTGATGAATTGAACAAAATTTTTAAAATAAAAATATAAAAACTTTGATTAATTGAACACAATCGTAGCATATTATATATATTTATTAACATCAACAAACCTCTGATAAAAATACGTTATCCAGCATGCTCTCTAAGAAAACGCTTAAACTGCTTACTTGCACACGCCGTGGAGCGTTGTTAAACTCACCTTTGAATGGCGTTTTGGTTAAGACTACCCAACGCGTCGAAAAATGACGCCAAAGGTATACCCAGGGCGTTAAAATGTGACGCCAAGGGGTCCTGTCAAAAGCGTCAATATGTGACGAGTTGGGTGTGAGAATGTGTTGGTCAATCGATTAAAAATTTTAATCTAATGAATTACATGGTGTCCTGATTAATTAATCGTGATTATTATAATTAATTGAAAGCCCCTCATATAGGCTGAATATAATGCATTATATTCTTGTGGCAGAAGAGTTAATCATTAATAAGACAATACAAAAATTGGCTTTAGTATACAATGTTTACTACCATATTATTGATCATAAGTCAATCATTGACACAGTTCACAGCAATCCATTTCACAAGAGAATTTGTCAATCAGATGGAGATTTATTATGAGGGCTTGTTTAAGGCCTGTCAATGTACACCTGTGTCAGACATGCTTGTGTAGCGTCTTGGATGCGTTGTGTCATAAACATAACATTTTTAGGTCACTGTGTCAAGTTAAATATAGTTTAATACTTAGAACACATCTTGAGATCCCTTAAGTTTGGATTTGCGCTCCATCAAGTATTTTGAAAGCAAGAACGTAACGCATGTTTGTGTTGTGTGTCTGCTAAAGGGTGTTTTTCTTCACTGTATAAACTGCGTGTTGCTCATACAGCTGAAGTTTCACCTACTGCCCTCTGGAGTAAACAGGTGGTAATACATGCTTGCATTTCTCAGGAATCTTCCTTATTACGGTTCGAGGGCATTGCGATTATTGCCGTAATTTTTTTTTAAACGTGTTATTTTTAGTAAATTATTCGCACTGAATTAACACGTTAAATCGACAGCCCTAATTTTAAGTGTTAACAACTCAAGCAAAATTGAGGCTATGGGGAACACCCATAATCCCTTGTGCTTGAATTATATCATTATGTTTTCTTAGTCAAAGGGAAATTCTAGAGGCATTTATAAAGTTGTTATAAAGAATTTATAGAGCTTTTAGCTCTTCTGCAGTATTATATTGTTTGGAAATAGTTGTTTCATGTGATTTCCCCATTCAAGTGATCTGTGTCCCCTTTCGTCCAGTTGGACCCTGTTAACTCTCAGTAATCCTTTTGCATCAGTTATAATCTTCTTTATTGTGTGATCTAAATTTGAGTAAATTCAATTAAAATTATTAAGTATAACAACAATATTTAAGTAGCAAATCTGAGTTTAGTCTACTTGCATCTTCCTTAAATAGTTAAGTTAATTCTGTATGAACACCAAGATAAGTGAACTTAATTACACAAGTAAGAAACAATTACACAATTCAATTGAGTAAAAGTTAATTTATTATTCTTTTCAGTTCAGGTCTGAACACAGCCTTAGTAGGTGTTTTGCAAATATTTGATTCGGATACACCTTGATGCCTACCTACCTCCAACTGCAGCATTTGTTGGCAGCATTTTTCAGCTTTTGGATGCAGCCATCATCTTCCCTTCATTAAACCAGCTGAGGAAAGACATTCATGGGTAGTTCTTTCTGGGTGTCATTGTGTGCTGGTGCAGTAAATATGTTTGTCTGTTTAGTAACAAAAGTATTTGATCGCATATTAAAAGAGGTGTTTAGTGTACCATGGCAAATTGTTTTTGGTATGAGGTGGTGGAAAATGCCAAGAGGGATGGAGATTTCCTTTTAGATGCTTTCTGAAAAACATGAATCTTTAAAAAGGCTTTAAGATCCACCTAGAATCCAGCACAACAACATTATTGCTGAGTTTAGGGTAGCAGGTCTGCACAGGAACACTTGGAACGAATGTTAGCAATTAATTATTACATTAGTGTAAATACTTTACAAAGAGAGAGGGAGAGAGATGTAAAAAATATTAGTATTTCTGTAAAGGAAAAAATATTTCCATGCAACGTATCCATTTCATAAAAGGTGTATTTTTTTGACAGATGCGGTCACCGTGTAATGTTGCTATATGGAAAAAGAGCTGCATGAAGATTATTCTGTAGTATCTGTACCAATCAGACACACAATTATTCATTATTTAATAAATAAGCCAACAGATGTCACAAGACTGAAACAAGCAAAGGTCTAAATAGGCCCAAACCGACTCCATTATGTCTGCTCCCCCACTGATCGTTATCAAGCCTTTACACTGTCTTTGCTACAAAGAATGCAGAAAGATTGATTCACTCCTTTCCCCCATAAGAAATGGACTCAAAGCCCAGAACGACAGACTTTTCTTCATTAAATTATAGCGTTAATTTGTACGGTATACTGTTTTATGCATGCCTTATGACAGGACTACCAGCTAATGTAAAATTATTTAGTATCATGTTTCTTACCAAATTAATCCTTGTGTGACATCCTACACAATGGTGTGTGTGTATATATATATATATATAGTGTGTATACAATGCATGCTGTCAGAATTAATGATATATATATATATATATATATATATATATATATATCTCTCTCTCTCTCTCTCTCTCTCTCTCTCTCTCTCTCTATATATATATATATATATATATATATATATATATATATATATATATATTTATATCATTAATTCTGACAGCATGCATTGTATGCTTGCTATATTAATCAGAGCATAAAGGGGCTTAAATTTACCCCAGTCATGCAAATGAGTCAGCTTCCAAACAAAGGAACATTTCCCACTTGGAAATTGCACCTTTCTCATTGGTCAAGCCAGACTCGAGAGGAGGGACCTCCATCAGGAGTTAAAAGATACGTCCTGCCTCTTAATTTCTCTCTTTCTCCTGACCCTCTGCTGCTTGTCATGCTGACCATGAGGTGGCAGGCCGGTAGGCCTCAACATCTCAAGCCATGTGCATCTACCTCGACCATGGAGTCAATGAACACTATAGTTCATCATAATTTCTTCATTCAACGCAGAAGAAATTGGTTGCAACTTCCACACCATCGACCCAAGGAACCATCAAGCCTTTCTCCTGCGACTGCATCTGGGCTCTCTCAACAGCCAAGGCATTGCAAGTATCATACCAGTAACTAACTGAATGTAGTTTTAGTGTAAGCTGAAAACCCCTTTGTAACAAAGGTGCTCTTAAGAAACTAATGGTTCCCTCAGATGGATAAGATGACATTTTCCATAACTGCATTTCCCCTATTCTGTTCCAGTTTCATTTTATTTTCACTTTTCTCTTTCCCATGTATGAGTGTTTCGTGTATATGTTTTGTTTAGATTAGTTGTGTGTTCGTATTTTAGTTAAATAAACTTTTGTGTACATTCTTGTGAGCTGATTCTGGTCTGCTTGTAAATCAACGTAAATTTAACGATTTGAACTCAGCTCCATGCTAAGGAAGAGTTATTTTTGTGCGGCCACGAAAAATATCATTTCTGAGAATTGTTAGACGATCAATACTGAGTTTTCGATGGACGAACAGATAAATTGATTTTAATATTAATTCAGCTTCCTCGTTAATTCTATTAACTGATCCAAATGTACATAATTAATTATAACAAGTTATGATTAATTATTCATGTTTCCCTTTTAAAGATATTTTTACTTTGGGATATTTTGATATATAATCTCATTCCTGTTTCTAAAAGATTTCGCTTCAAAGCTATACCTATATGTGTAATATTATTGTCAATAAGCCATGAGAATAATATTACTCCAAAAAGAGAATTAATGATTATTCTCTTATTAAAGCTAATTCCCTTCAGTAGAAATTGTGAGCTGTTGCAACGAGACGTTGTATTACGATTTTAATGGTGGAGAATTTTATTCAGACAATAATCTAGTTATTTGTCATTTATCTAAATTATAACGGTTGTCAAACGCGACTGATTCCATTATAAATTTAATTACATAGTAATGTAAAAATAAGATCGATTAATTTAATTCCTTGCTCACACATACTGTTTCCCTTACAAATAATGACACTTTAACCTATGCAGTGAACATTTTTCATACTAAATTCACTACATATACTGGTGTGAGAATCTGGGCACTTTAACTGATTACTGTTTGTTTGTGCATTGTGGAACGTGCTGAAGTTCATATGCATCGATGAAACCAGTTTCATTAGTGTTGACCCAGATAACAAATCACTGGTGTTGGTTGCTATGGTGACGAAAGTTCACGGGAAGTCCTAAAGAGACCCTTCCAGGGCAATTTAACGCGCATGTGCAACCTGTCGACGCCATATTGTAAACAAAGCCCTAATGAGAGGAGGAACAGAAATGTGCACTAGCGGGACACAAGATTTGTCTTCCATGTGATCTATAGCGTCAGCGCTCTGAGTGTTAATCTGATAAATACAGAGCGCTCACCCATCACAATTTATTGAACATCCATAACTTCTTGGCTGCACCCAGAAGCTTACCAGGTCACTGAGGTGCATTGTCGCTCTGGATCTTTTGAGTTCCCCTTTTATTAACCCTATCTGATTCACAGTGTTTAGAACCTAATCTGTCTAACTGGTGTGGATGGAGGTAGTGGAAAATGCCATCAGCAGCCTAAGTGATCTTTAATTACAGCTGATATCCAGAAATAGCCAATATGTCAATCTCAACACCTCAATTCTGTCAGGCGAAGGCATGGGGAGATGAAGGGGAAGGGGGCAAAAAGGCTGGATTTAAATAGTGATCCATTAATTATGTCTGTCCACCAGAGTACCGCTGAGAGTAGAGAAGCGAAAGATAGGAAACGATTAATCTAGTGCCACAATGCCTTTCAAATTGTTTAGCTGCAGAATTTGGATTGTGGAGCGCTGCTGCCCTCTGTATGTCATGATCAACAGTCACCAATATTTTGCCAGTATCAGTGTTCCTAAATCAAAATTTTGCTGTTGTTTCTGGATTGACATTCCTTTCAAATAAACATAGTCCTGTCCCTGACCCTAACCATAACCTAAACCTAAAAGGAGACGTTAGGCAGAATGTTATGGACCGCCGTTTACATTTATTGCATCTTTTTCCCAAACAATGAAAGTGAATTGTAACTAAAAATAATACTCCAACTTTTCTGTGTCACAGTCATATGGGTTTGGAACAACATACGGGTGAGTAAATGATAACAGAATTTCCGATTTTGGTTGAACTATCCCCATTATTCTAAACCTCATCCAGCAAACTTATCAATCTTTCTCTCACTACTTCTGTCGGACTTTCTATCTCTCTATCTTTCCACGCTCTGCATTGATTGTGCAGTCACATTCAGAACACAAATGTACACCCAGACTGCACACAAATCCACAGAGAGCAGGCAAAGCACTTCTGCAGAATTTGAATTCACACGATCATACATCTTTGTGATACTTGTATTTCTCTGGCTACAACAGTATGAGAACTGTTTTGATAAGTGTAGAATAATGCCATCTCATTCCTTGAGTGTGCATAAATGAATAATTAAGTGAATAAGTAAGTTTATGCACATATTCGATCAAAATGTTAAGCAGTGAATGAATGAAGCGAGTTACAAAAAGCATATATTTTGCATGTACTTATGAGACACAAAACCCCCAAGGTGTTTTTTAAAACTGCTGTAGTATTATTCCCCTCATAGTTGCATATGCATTTGCCTGGCCCAGAGCAAGTGCAGTACAGGAAGCTAATTAAACTTGCCATCTGAAAACATTAAAAATCATCTAACCTGAACCTTGCTGTTTACAGGATCTGTATGCTTATACATTAATCAGCCCCCATAATGTAAATCAATATAAGTTCAGTTCTCTTGTGATTCCTGTGATGTAAATGTGGTCTGAACCAAAAAAAAGCACAGTGTAGGATCATAGGCTTTAAGCTATATAACCACTTTGGACACTGATGCACAAGGAAAAGGATGTCTGTGGGATGGTACATGATTGAATCAGCATGTCATTTTCATTGCTAATAATGCACTGGATTGCTAATGAATTGCTCTGCATGAGGTCTGCGCAGTCACCAGCGGTTCTATCATAATATAATGTCAGCATGAAATCTTGATGGTTTAAAGGAGGGGTTGGGGGTAGTAAAAATAAATTCTTCTATAGATTGAAACTTGGGAAACACTTTCTCATGAAGTACACCTTGAATTTTAACTAGATATGATCATGTGTGATAGAATGTTGCTCTAAATTCCATTATTCTCCTGTGTAAGGTGCAGATTTCAGTAAGAAGAATATTGAGATGGTTTGCTGTTGTCGTGACTGCTTCTCTGGAGATGGCGCTGAATGGTGAACTCAAGAGGGGGAAAACGAGTAAAACAGCTACAATTATAGGTCATTGACCTTGCAAAGACAACTAATTGAAAGTGAACCAAAACTCACTGCTGTCTATACAAAACCAACAATTAAATCAACTGCTTATTAAAAGGATAAATATAGAGATAAACCATTGGCAGAGACCTTAAACACTTTCCTGGGGAAACACATTGGAGGATGAGTTGGTAACTGTAGAAAATTATGAGAAACAACACAATTTAACATCTGCAGCGTTCTGGTGCTTTCTGTAATTGATCGAACTTTTGAGAGCATAACTTCCCCATAACTCATGCGTAATACGCCACCTACAGGCAACTGGCAGAAGACACTGAACTTAAATCCATGTAACTCTGGAATACTTAATAAAGACTCTGATTTATATAATAAAACTGAAATAAATGTGGGGTGTCTAATTTGCTTAACCTTAACTTTGTCTTTCACTGTCCAATTTGTTTCCAGTCTTTCACACTCTCTCCAACTTCTTTTTGATAACTCCTGGCATCAATACTGAGTCTGTCATCGTTTACTGATGTCTCAGGTAAGAAAGGGTAGTACCATTCTTCCTCATCTGAAACTCTTCATCCTGGTCCACATTCTGCTCAATGTCTTTTCTCATATTAATTTGTCTTCTCTTCACAGGTGCTGTAGGGATGCTGTCTTCAAGAGGTAAGTCTTTCACTGGTAATGCACTTCTCTTGCCACCAGATTTGGGTAGAATTTTGTACACAGGCCCATTTTTGTTTCTCTCCACTACTCTGTGCACTGACTTCTCCAAGTATGGATGAAGCTTTCCAGAACCTCGTCTCTCAGAAAGATTCTAAACTAAGACTCAATCACCTTGATGAAGAGGAACTCCTTTCACACTGTCGTAGCACTTCTTTCCTTAAGCAGTCTTGTAAGCTTCATGCATTTGCCCACTTTTGAGCAAAAGTCTGACAAGTCTGAGTCTCACTGTCTGATTTTAGGTTAAATATCAGATCAATTGCCAATCTTGGAGATCTTCCATACAGCAGAAAGAAAGGCGAGTATCCAGTGGCTTCATGCCTGGTACAATTATACGTATGAACCACATGTGGAAGATGTTCTTTCTAATCAGCCTTTTTTTCCTACTGTAATGCGAAGCATTTGCAACTTTGTACGATTCGGCCTTTTCATTGGATTACTCTGAGGATGGTATGGAGTAGTCCTCGAATGTGAAATTTTAGCTAATTGCAATCTTTGGAACAAGTTTATCTCAAATTCACATCCTTGATTGTGTTGCAGTTTCTCTGGGTACCCAAAGCGTGGGATGAAATCCTGAAAAAACTTTTCCACAGCGGTTTTTCCTGATTTAATTCTTGTTGGGTAAGCTTGTGCAAAGCACATGAAATTATCTACAATTAACAGTATGTATTCATAAATGACTTTCCTTTTTCCAAATGTAGGTAATCAATGGGCACCAATTCAAAAGGTGAACTTGTGGTGATTGAACCCATTGGAGCTCTCTCACGATTGTTTCAATGTTTCTGTTGGATACAGTTACATTTCTTTGTTACGTAATCATTTATTTCCTGCTGCATGAAGGACCACTAAAATCTGTCTCATGCTAAGTGGGTTACTTTGTCAGCACCCACGTTACCTATGTTGTCACGCAGGTTTTACAGGACCACTGTTTTCAGCAATGTTTTCTGGCCACAACGGAAGCAATGGCAGCAGTCCTGATTTCAGAGCTGCATACAATCATCACATCTGTGTTTGTTATCAGGTTTATCTGGAACATTAACATTTGTTTATGGTGGAATGGTTTTACTTCCAACATTGACTTGGCTTAATCATTTTTTCAAGCAGTCAGTTCCATTGAAACAGTTTGATTTGCCCTAACTTCTCCCTCTACTCTTCTGTGAACATGTCATTACTTTTCTCACACTCTTCTTGTGACTGGGAGGAACTAACAGTCAAGAGCTGGTGTTTTGGTACTGTACCTAACCGATTCTGTCTCTCTGCTTCTTCATTAACAGATTTAGTGATCTGATCCAAAATAAAGTTGTCAGTCAGCCAAATCAGACATGTAAGGCTTGATGTCTGCTCTGATATTATAGCATTTCTCATTTAGGCCTTGATAAAGTGCATGAAGAAATATGCTCTGCAAAGCTCTGTAAAATGTTTTGTTTTAACCACATTAATCTAGAAGCAAAATGATGAGGAGTTCATTTGTATTGCTGTTTGGCTTTGCTAAGTTCCTGAAACAACTCAGTACTTCTCTTTTCCCTCATATGTGACTTCAGGTATCATTTCAGTTCTGCTACAGTGAAATTGTATTTGTTAGTCAACATGTCTTTGAATGTACCTGGTTTGATCAATGTTAACACTGTACATATTATTTCAAACTCAGATAATTTTTTTCCATACAATGCTGTCACTCGTTTAGGAGCGAGTTTGTTTATTAGCAATAATAAATTATTATCAAATATAATTAATTATTCAAATCAATAGAACATTGATTAGAATCAACATTTGCTTAATAATCTTTCAAATCAACAATCAAAGATCAAAATCAAAAGAATATTAAAAAGGATTCATATAGCTGGGGTACCACCCTGGAATCAGGGACTAAAAACCGGACAGTATAGCCTCAATATAGGATTGTTCTCTTAGGAAAGTCGACATCCAGAGAACATCGACATTCAAAAGGAAAACAATGAAAGCTTGAATCTGAGCCCTGCCAGCCCTTGACACAGGTGCATGCAGAAAAATACCAAAACACTTCTCTTTAAAGTATAACAAAGTTTATTGTGCAGTACTATCAATTAATAATCAATACAATGCAGTCGATAACTTCGGACTTCCAACTACAAGCTAAACAGTAACATGATTAGACATGCTAATAAATAAGCCTATAATACATGAGAGGAAAGTATGTGTGTGTGGGGGTGTAAGGAGAGAAGGAGGGCACAAAATGGCAGACGTGGCTCTCGTGGAGAGAATGTCACGCAAGGTTTCCGGCCAGAGAATGTGGCCACGGATGTGGACAGAGAAACTGGTTAATGGCTTAAACTTAGGGACAAAGCTGGGCTCTATTGCCAAGTTATCTGCTTGCCCAATATGTATGCAGGTATGATTGTGAGGGGTCATTTGTGTGTGGTTAGTACGAGAGAGAGAGAGAACAGAGTGACGGTACTGAAGCCGGTTTTAGTGATCGTGGGAGAGAAGGCCACCGTCAGTTTTATCACTCAGAAATGTGGTGAACGGCTCATAAACTGTCCACCCCGGTTGTTGGTTCTTTAATGGATAAACTCATTGTGCCGGTCTCATCCGCGATGGCAGTCCAACATGGTTGGACGAAAAAACAGCAAATCTCAATCGTGTTAACCGTAAGTTACATTAATACCTTGGGTATTATTAGCAGCAATGAGCAGAATTGGCGGTCCGTAAACTGTACAAGCAATAGCCTTGATCCACAAAAATAACACACTATAATACTAGAGTCACGTGAGGATGCAGGCAGAATGTGTGTTCATCCGTTGTTGGTTGTGAGCACAGGCAGTGATATGGGAACAGCCACCATGCCCTTAAACACTGGCAGTGACTGGGGATTAGGAGCTTTCTCCTCTTCCAGATGGCTGTGAGCACAATTGTGGAAGACTTGGAAGGTGGAGCCATGGGAGGCTTGATGAATGAAGGAAGTCTCCAGGACCACAGGAGAAAAAGGTATCAGTTGAAGTGGGCTCAGAGACCACTTGAACCATAGTAGAACACCCCCACCCCCACCCCCCTCTAGGGCTGGAGCTGGCATGAAAGCTGGTTCTAGGCTGGACGAGGCTTGCAACACTGGCTCTGGGATGGACGAGGCTTCAGGAACTGGCTCGTTGACCATGGAAGGCCTGGATGAAGGAGCAATGGAAGGCCTGGAGGAAGGAGCAATAGAAGGCCTGGAGGAAGGAGCCGTGGAAGGCCTGGAGGAAGGAGCCGAGGACACTGGTATGCTACATGTTTTATGGCTGTGATGGAAGGCTGGGAAGATGAAGAAAGTGGGGCCACTGGAGCAGGAAGCGGAGGGCCCTTCATCGAGGGGTAATGACTCGCCAGCTTTGCTTGCACAAAGGTGTCAGTTATTGTGGTTGTCACAGCGAGTTGAAAAAACTTTACTGAATAGTCCAGAAGAGGAAGATCTTTCCTAAACAGCTCCATAAACACATCCACCAGCTCCATGCTCTTGGTCGGTTCTTCTGCTGGCTTCAAATGAGGGTCATCTTCTGTCATCAATGAACTAGGAGCGAGAGAATTTAGTGTACCCAAATGCAGTGTTTAATTAAGACGTGAATATACCAATACAAATAACACAAGGCTTGAAGAAAGGACTACTTCGCTTCAATGCTACTTTGGACAAGACTAGAGCAGGAATAACTGAACATGAAGGTAAATACAAAACAGCTGAACACAATGATGATGGAGGACAGGTGAGGATGATAGCCAGGCATCTTGGGAAATGTAGTGCAGAAAGTTATTTACATATACATTTATTCATTTGGCAGATGCTTTTATCCAAAGCGACTTACAAATGAGGAAAACATAAATGAATCTTCTTAAGGAGACAGTAGTACGAAAAGTGCAATACTACAAAGTTTCACTAGCATCAGAATAGTGCAACAAGCACTTTAATCTCTTTTTTTTATTTCAACATTAGAGTCTCTTGAAGATGATGGGAAAACACAAACAGTTTGTAACAATTAAGAACTCATTTGTGATTTAAAATATTGAATTTCCAATGCATCGCAGTCTTCAGTTGAATAATCTCGATAACCACGAAATTCTGCACTATATAGCTTAAGATTTCTTTGATTAGCAACTTACTGGTAAATGCTCAGGTTTCACTTTGTATAGCAGCAAAGAAGCACCAAGAACCTTTTACTGCATGTTGAGAGTAAATGTTTGGTTTGACTTGTTCCGTGTAATGTGTATCCTAAAATGAAATTTATGCAATCTATTCAAATACTTTACAGTCAAAAACAATAAATAAATTAAGTGAATAAGCATTTAAATAAGCATTTAATTCGAATCACACATATATGGTAAATTCGAATCCATACTAGTTAATGTGCGCTCAACTGAAACACTTCTTTGACACCTGCCATATTTTAAAAGAGTCAGTACTTTAAGACATGTTCTATAGATTAATGTAAATACTTGTAAATAATAAAATTAAGCATGTTAACAATAAACATGTAACAAAATATACACCAATGAGTCAAAACATTATGACCACTCGCAGGTGAATCGAATAACGTTGATCATCTCCTAACAAGACCACATGTCAATGTCTGGGTAGATTAGATAGAAAGCGAACAATCAGCTCTTGTACTCAATGTGTTGAATGCAGGAGAAATGGGCAGAAGTAAAGACCTGAGCAACTTTGTTAAAGGCCTTATTGTTTTGGTCAGACGACTGGGTGAAAGAATCTCTGAAACGGCAAGGCCTACCGGCAGTGGTTCGAGGAGGGAAAAATCACAAACCGGTGACAGGGTGATTTTAATGAATGTTGTGAGGAATATTTCACAACACACAGTGCATTGCACCCTGCTGCATATGGGGCTGTATAGCCACAGACTGGTCAGAGTGCCCATTATGACCCCTGTCCACTGTCAAAAGTACCTACAATGGGAATGCAAGTGTCGGAACTGGACATTGGAGCAGTGGAAGAAGGTCGCCTGGTCCGATGAGTCATGTTTTCTTTTACATAATGTGGACAGCCATGTACATGTACGCCGTTCACCTGGGGAAGTGATGGCACCAGGATGCACAGTGGGAAGACGACGAGCTAGTGGATGGAGTGTGATGCTCTGGGAAATGTTCTGCTGGGAAACCCTGTCCAGCAATTAGTGTGAATGTCAATTTGACACGTGTCATCTACCTAAACATTGTTGCACACCAGGTACATTCCTTCATGGCAAAGGTATTCCCTGATGGCAGTGCCCTCTTTCAGCAGGATAATGCACCATGCCACACCGCACACATTTCTCATGGTTTGAAGAACATGATATAGAGTTCAAAGTGTTGCTCTGGCCTCCAAATTCCCTAGACCTCAATCCGAGCATCTGTGGGATGTCCTGGACCAACAAGTCCGATCCACGGCGGTTCCACCTAGCAATTTACAGGACTTGAAGGATCTGCTGCAAATGTCTTGGTGCCAGATACCACAACACACCTTCAGGGGTGTTGTAGAGTTCATGCCTTGGTAGGTCGGCGCCATTTTGGCATGTCATATTAGGCAGGTTGCCATAATGTTTTGGCTCATCAGTGTATACATGCAAAATAATATATGTAATTTCAAGACATCATATTTGGAATGGAATATGTATATCATTTTTTTTTAAAGTTAAAATGTCAAACTAATAATAAAATAAAATGTGTAATGTTAATATTCTCGCAATGTACCCAGTAATATGGTGTCCTGTATAAATAACAGCTGGGGTTAGAGTTTAACATAAAAAAGATGCTCATCATGAGTCTGAACTATACATTTTATAATGCAATTAATTTTATGCAATGTACTGTCCAATGTAAGAAATAAAGCTGCCTTCATAACTGCTCAGTTGTTTGTGATTCACTGTAATTCCCATACAGTAGGTGCACGGATTGTCTAAAAGTCTTTAAAGTTTCCACTAGTCATCAATGCAGAAAGACATAAAAGAGAAATCCAACCACCCACTGTCTCTCCTGACCATCCAATCACAATAAACATCCCTCTTTTGTCAAGCAATTTCTTTTGGGATGTTTAAAACTTCCTGTCTGATTAAAGAACAAAAGGAAATGGTGAATTATTTTTAGATGTGGAATGGGCTCCCACAAAGATGAGTTTAATCAATTGTAATTAATTCTGCTGGTTATGGCCAGTGGAGCTTGACGAGTCAAAGAAGGGGTTGAGGATATTGAACTCCATTGAAAACCCATTAATGCCTAATAAGAGAGGGGAAGTGGAAAAAAATATGGCGAGATATAAAAGGATATGAATGTACAAATCTAAATTTGCTTTTTCTCTTTTGACAGATCTGGAACTTGAAGGTTCCCCTTTACTCATGCATTCATCATGAGTGATTGTTAGAGATGACAAGAGACCTTGATAGACTACTGCTTACAGTGTACTAAGTTGGGTCTCCGTCTTTAGGTTGCTCCCATTCTGTCAGTCTGTCCACTGCTTTGGAAACTCTGGACAGCCCAGGCACAGCTAATTATCAAACATTTATTCTTAGTCTTTCAGGCTGAACAAAGGGAAATTGGTCCATACAGAACACACACTACCTACAAAGGCATGCTGACCTTGCCTTCACTTTGCTTTCCATTAATTCATTTTGTTTCAAAACAGGAGGGATACAGGCTTACAATAGCACTTGAAAAATAATTAGGCGCTTTCACAGATGCTAATCGGGTCCATATGAAGTGTTTCAAATATCTTTTACATGTGATTATTGCAGCATGTCATAAACAGTACAATAAAACGGAATGACTGATAAAGAAAGGTGTAAGGTGCGGGATATCAACTTAAGGAATGGCATGGTGCTGCTTGTCATGTCATGTTGACTATAAAACTATTAAAATAATTAAATAAAAGTATATAGTCACAACAATTAGGTAATAAAAAAAAAACCTATAAGTGCAGAATTCACTCAAACACATATGTACATCACATATCTATCTTCTGAACTTCCATAAAGATAGGCTAATCAACATTTTAATGCCAATCAAACAGCCAGCATCAGAAGTGCACCCAACTGTAGACATGACTCAAACATATAGCTAGCTAAGCCACCACCTACTCTTAATTTAAAATCTAGTAATTTAAAAACTACACTTTACAGAAATTAGCTAGATATACTACAAGCTACACCACAAAAGTAGCTAAATTGCTACATTTAAGCTACTAATATATATATATATATATATATATATATATATATATATATATATATATATGTGTGTGTGTGTGTGTGTGTGTGTGTGTGTGTGTGTGTGTGTGTGTGTGATATAAAAAATAGTTAGCTGTATAAAAAACCTCTCCAAACAGTTGTATCTTACACTGTGAATTCCACAGTACCAGTATTTGCTTTCAAAAAGTAAACTACTATAGCGTTACCATGGTACAGTGATGGTATTGGATACCATGGTATTCTGATGGACAAACATACTTTGCATAACATACTTAATTATTATTACCATTTGCATGTATTTTCATGTTTCTTCAAAGAATACCATAGTAATACCTTGTTAAATGTCAAGCCATGGTAATATACTTTGGTGCATGATTTTGTGTTTTGACACATTTTTGTGTGGAATTTTGTCTACCTATAGTAAAGACTTGAGCTTATATATCTACTTTCTCACTGGCACACAGTATGATGCAGGTTCTGTTTCATTGCTTTTGGGTAAATATGTAAGAGATAATCCATGGCTAGGTGTGCGTTAAACTATTTTAATGCACAACGTGGTGGCAAAGAACAACAAGACTTGAAGCTGAGGATAGTTGCCTCTGCGAAGTGTATTCAGATGGTTTAACGCACACCTAGCTGTGGAATATCCCACTTATACTATGATCACTTGCCAGCATTGATTAGTTACAGCTGTCATGGATTTTTACCATGCAAATTTTGACTGGAAGAATGGCAATAATTGTTAAATGTACCTACGGGTTGTCAAATTTAAAATTCTGCCAAAGTAGAGAGATAATATTTCATTTATTTGAATGAATTAAATAAAAAAAGCTGTGCAAATAATTGGAAAAATAGACGTGAACTTTTTGGAGACCAAACACTCTTTAAAATCCAGCAATAATAATAGCCACATAATGTAGAATGGATGGCTCTCCTCAGAACATGTAATATTTAATTCCTTTTCTTTGTCATTTAGCGTCTGACTAAATATATCACTTACTTATATCACAATATCACTTACTTAACGCATGCACTCCAGCCAATCAGAATCGAGTATTCGAACAGTCCATGATATAATCCACTTTATCCAGTGCTCTTTTTGTTATCTGTGTTCCAAAGTATCCCGTTTTCTGTTTTACAGAGTGAGAAACTACTCCAAAAAACAAGTTTGTGAGTTGTCCAAATGATTCAGTCTGAATTGCGAACCGATTCAGACCACTTTGTTAAGCCGTTTTAACAATTGAGGGGTTAATCTCGTCAACATCAGTGATACACATGTAACATGCTAGATGTGCCCAAATCTAAAAGTGCCGGTGATTGGCTGTGTTTAGGTATCAAGGAAAAACACTAGTAGCAGAAAATGGTTTGAGTTCCAGGGCTGAGAAAGAATGGTATCAGTATTATTGCTAACATTGCTTCGTATTATCGCACGAAGCGAGCCGCAGCAACACCGGGAAAAGTGGTAAAGATCCTGGATGTGTCGGGAAAAACAGCAAGAGACTGTCTGAACATTTTGTTAATTTATAGAGAGAAATGCACAGTCAGGTTGAGCAAACAGATGATGATCTCGGGATCAATGATGGTCAGAGTGATCACCAATAGCTGATGCCTTTGACCATGTCATGACGATATTTGGTTCGTTCTCCCAAATATCTATTAAATTATTATTATCATTACTAGACTATTATTATTATTATCAAATTAATATTACAAATAATTTGCGTGGACACAAAGACACAAGTCTGAAGAAACACTCTTTATTATATTATTAAGTACAGATGACAGAAAAGCCGTATATGAGCATATATATCACGCGCTGATACAGAGGCATGCAGTCTCGTGGAACACGCGCATCTAAGGATCTCACACTTTGTTTCTGCCTTCAGATTTTTATTTTTTAGGAGTGCTGAAAATGACCTCAGACACCTCAGTTCAGGAGGTGCTTTGAGTTCAGTTCACTTTATTTCCACAGAGCAGTTTATTGTGAACGCAACTCTGCAGCCTGTAAAATAATACAAACTATATAATATAATACAAAATGTATAAAATTATACAAAAACACGTTCACCTCGAACCATGATTTATATTTCAGTGATTGTTATCATCATTATAATTATTATTTTTACATTATAATTTTTTCCTTTTAGTTAAAATAAATAAAAAATAAAGTTCAAAGTTTGAAATCAAGGTGTCTTGCTTTATTGTGTAAGCTTAATCCTAACCATGTTTACCAAAAATTATCCCATAGTACCACCTAGCGTCTAACCAGCCGTAATATCTGTGTTTGTCGTGTCAGCTGAGTTTTTATTTCCAGACCAAAGAATCGGAAAAAAGTATCGTTTAGGAACCGGTATCGAAGTCAAGATATCGGTATCGATAATGAAAAATGTAATGAACGATACCCAGCCCTACCCAGCACACAAAAGATGGGGCATTCAAGTGAAAACATGTTTTGTTTCATTTCAGAAGGACCACCTGTGATATATTAACAACAGAAAACACAACATAGCTGCTCAAAAACTAGAGAACAGAACTTACGAACATGTCTGAAGAGTTTGTAGTGAAAGAATAGGTGCATTTCAAAGTCCAGCCTTATTTGTTTGAAACAGATTTAAACAGAGAGATGGGGCTGAAGGTAGCTACAGTAACACCATGTCCTACTCAGACGCCGAACGAAATGCAATAAAAGTCATATTTTCAATATTAATTATTTTTTTGTCCTAAGTAGCTGCAATGAGCAACCGGACATTCTGTCGATCACTTGGTTTCTGTATTTAGCGTCACGCCCAGTAACCCATCCACTATGAACTGGCACCGTTCCCAAATGCGATGTGTGGTGCGAGGCGATTTTTTGTGTACTGCTTTCGGGTCGTTGAATAAGGTATGGCAGTGTGGGTAAGAGTGGAGTTTTTGGTGCAGTCTTGGGTAAGATTTTTCACAATTTATTCCATTGTGCTAAGAAAAAGAAAGAAAGTCATATGGGGTTATAACAACACAGGGGTGAGTAAACAATGACTGAATTTTAATATTTGGGTGAATTAATCTTTTAAGAACCACTTCAAAATGATTGATTCATTAACAAATTAGACATCACTAGTTTTAGTTCTGATTCTAAGCAGCCGACAGAAAAAAAAAAATGAAATTTTGCTGAAATGTTGTAAGGGAACATGTAATGCTATAGTGTGTAAATGCTAACTTTCATTGCCTTATTCATTATACCATGTGTGTTAAAACAAGGTTCTGTCTGTTCATTGGTTGTCTTGTTATCCATGTCTGTTTATTTAAGCCCTCATGTTGGCCATTGTCTAGTATCAGGTATTGTGAGTGTAACTTTGTTGTGTCGTGGCTAGCCAAGACATGTAAAGATAGTTTAGTCTAGTAATTCATGTTTATATTTAGTTCACGTTTGTAGTCAGGGTTTTTGGATTCCACATTTGAAAAATAAACTGCACTTGGGTTCATCAGTCCTACATCATTGTCTTCGTCGTCGTCATTGCCTGCAACATCGTTACAGTTTGTGCCCCACTCTCCACCTACATTCAAATTCCACTAGTATTTGGGAAAATATGTTACATGAATGAAAACAGGCATTTTTGTAGTATTTTGAAATATGTTGCATATAGTATGTACAATTACATGTGTGGCACCCTTGGTAAATAGGCCTATAGCAAAAAGATCTATGAAAAATATGTCTTTATTGCTTATATTTAGGGGTGTGATGATACACTTAGCTCACGAGATGAGATGATACGTGATATTGGGTTCACGAGGACGAGACGATATTTTAACACTATTTTTAAGAAATCTTCAATGACGAAATATGACTGAAAAAATAGTCTTATTTGACTGAAAGTCACAAAATTCAAAACAATGCAGGTGCATTTTTAAATGTTTTAACTAATCATCTTGTAATGACTGTCACTTAAGTTCTACTTTCTGAGTATGAATTATCATATGGCTTCTCTCCTGTATGATTTCACATGAGTCTCTTCTGACCTTATAACTGTGCATGAGCTTCTAACTTCTAATTGAAGTTGTGTGTGACCTGTGTAAAAATAGTATAAATAACAAAAATAAATAACGGTCTTATTTAAGTGCAAAAATAAATGCAACCATAATCAAGTAGTACTCTCAATACTAAAAGTGCAAACAGAGACTGATGATTGTGTGGGCTGTAATTGTGATGTAGCTCTGCGTACCCCTAGATGTCCAACCGTCGGTTGTTATGGCGATGCTTTCTGCCTCTTTCAGGGTCTGTTCAACCTTGGCCTTGAACTCTCTGTAGAGGTTCGGGACCACCGTGCGAGTAAAATGCACACGTGACGGGATGCTGTACTTCGGTTCCAATGTGTGGAGTCGCCACCAAAATCCCAGATTTTCCACCATGGAAAATTACTTCATTTCAGCTGCAATGAAAACGCTGATGTCTCTCGTTATTGCCTTGGTTCTAGCACTTGTCAGCGTTGTCTTGCCTTTCAGTGTTTTCTTCACAGGTGTGGTTGATTTTAGTTGAGAGATGTGGTGGTTCTGTAGATGTTTTTGCATAGTGCTCATGTTAGCCATGGTGTATGGTACTTACATTTTCTTACAGTGCTTAAATGTTTGTGTCTTGTCTGTCAATCTGTCGGCGTTTATTGTTTCCAACGGGTACCCAAAATGCTGCCACACAAACAATTTAAAAGTGGTGGGGACATCTTCTATGCTAATTTCACCCTCACACTCCGTCATGCTGATATCGTGAGACAGTTTTTCATCTCGATGAGAAATATCGTCATGTCGTCCACTTTAACAAGATCTCGTCACACCCCTATTTATACTTTTGATCTTTCATTCAAAATATTCTCAAAAAATTTTCCTCTAATGTATATCAAATCATTGTAATTACAACACAAGTTTTATTAAAAAACAAATTTGTTTGTCAAATATATGTGTAGCACAAGTAATGGCACCCTTGTATTCAATACTTTGTGCAACCTCCCTTTGCCAAGATAACTTGATAACTAAGCTCGGGAGTCTTCTCCTATAATGCCTAATGAGGTTGGAAAACACCTGGCAAGGGATCTGAGACCATTCATCATTACAGAATCTCTCCAGATCCTTCAAATTCCGAGGTACACACTGGTGGACTCTCATCAGTTTACCCCACAGGTTTTCTATAAGGTTCAAGTCAGAGGACTGGGATGGCCATGGCAGAACCTTGATTTTTTGATCAGTGAAACATTTTTGTGTTGATTTCTATGTGTGTTTTGCATCATTGTCTGCATTGGCCCATTTTAAGCTTTCTGGAAGAGCAGTCAGGTTTTGATTTTTTTATTTGTTGGTCTTTGATAGAGTCCATTATGCCATGTATCCAAACAAGATGTCTAGGACCTATGGCATAAAAATAGCCCCACAACGTTACAGATCCACCACCTTATTTAACTGTGGGCATGAGGTACTATTCCATATGGCTACTTCTCTGTGTGCGCCAAACACATCTCTGATGTTTGCTGCCAAAAAGCTATTTTTGTTTTATCTGACCATCAGTGGTGGGCCATACATTTAAAGTCTAGGCCTTCAGTGTGATTCATGCCATTAATAAAACACAGTGTCACAATGAATAAGACACTGTATGCCTTTGGGCATCATACATTATGTCACAGCTAACTTGTAATACCAATTGACATTTAAAAAAAAAAAAAGCCAGAACTTGAAACGACACTTAATGCTCAAGCAAGCCGAATTTTAACAGCAGCATGACTGTTTTTTAAACGAACGTCTCCCGAACAGACATTATTAATATTTTTCATATGAATCTACTAAGGAGATCTATAATACCTGGAAAAATCGATCTAATAATATTTGCGATTTGAATGTTGCTTGAAATAAATATTATTTCGTCAGGGTACCCGGTTATGCTGCGTTCCATTCAAGTTGGATGTGGGATATTCCTGCTTGATATCGCCGACCATAAATGCATTCCATTCCCCAATATTCGGAACTGCAATGCTCCCGTTAGTTTAGCAGAGGTTTGACTTTCATTAGAGATGTCTCCTACCAACCCATCTGATAAACAATGCTGCAGCACCAGCATTTAAGCTTCAGGTGTACGATTATCAAAAGAGATTTTAATGTTTTATATACACCTGTTTCTGCAGGCGTTTGTTAAACAAGCTTTAATATCGTGTAATGTGGACACAAACTCTTATCGAATGTTTATCACTAACTTTGTATATCTCCCTGAGTGTCGACATGTTTGTGTGACATCATGCCCCTGCATCTCGGCAAAATCTGAGGTGAGAATTTCTGCACAAGCCTACAAGTTGTAATTTTGACTTCAAGATACATTCCATTGCACTTTTCCTAGTAGCAAGTTGTCAAATCCGGCTTTCCGAGTTGAAAGGAACGCAGCACTACTTTTCAAAACTTGATCTGACACTGAATGCTAAAGCAGCCTAATTTACACTTAGAAAACTCCTGATATTGCTATAACAACGCAAAAAGCACTTACCAATTTACTTGAAGTGAAAATTCATCCTCCTTTCCTGTTTAATACACTAAGCATCTCACAGTCATGCAGAACATGTCATGTTTTAAATCCATAAGGATCTCTTTCTCGATAGCGGCAGTGATGACGATCTCCCGCTCTTCGCTTTCAAATTACGTACATCAATTAATGCATCACTCAAGGCCTCAGCCGGGACATATCCTAAAGATAGTTGTCAGGCTTTGCCTGTAAGCATCAAGGAATACACTCTGACCGGTTAAACTTGTCTCTTTACTCTTTTTCTTTGTATATTAATTAAGAGTGGAAAGTGAATAAAAATACATGATTAAGGTGACTGAGAATGAAAGGATGAAAATGTTTTACTTATTTGGCATGTTAGGCCAGCAGAGAAGGCTTTGCTGGCCCTGAGAATTCGCCACTGACCCCGGTTCCATTTGAAGTTAGAATAGTGTCTGGCAAACTGAAGACGCTTGAGTTTGTTGTTAGATGAGGCTTTTTTCTTGAAACCTTCCCAAACAACTTGTTGTGATGTAGGTGACGTCTGATTGTAGTTTTGGATATTTCTGATCTCAAGCCCCAAGTAATTCCTGCAAATTTTCCTGCTGTGGTCCATGGAGAATTTTTGGCCACTCAAACCGTCCTCCTCACTCTGCATGGAGACAATATAGACACACGTCCTCTTCCAGGCCGATTCTTAACATCTCCAGTTGATTGGAAGTTCTTGATTATTGCCCTGATGGTGGAAATGGGCATTTTGAATTGTTTAACTATTTTCTTATAGCCACTTCCCATTTTGTGAAGCTCAGCAGCATTTTGCCACACATCAGAACTTTATTCTTTAGTCTAACCCACTGTGATTGATGATTAAGGGAATTTGGCTTGTTGTCTTTTAATTAAATCCCTGTGAAACAGGAAGTCATGGCTGAACAATTTCATGTTCCTAGTCACCCAGGTGTACTAAAAAATATATAGGGAATGTCCGTCAGATATATTTTATATCCTTCAGATATATTTTACTCATAATAATTTCTAGGAGTGCCAATAATTGTGATAAACAAGTTTTAGAGAAACAATTCAAGTAAACTTTCAATTACTTAAATTAAAGATTAAATTTTTGTGAATAATTTGAATGAAAGATCAAAAGCATAAACAATAAATACATATTATTCACAGCCTTCTATGCTCATATTTACCAATATTTTTGGCCACAACTGTATATGACTTTTTTATATCAATGAAAACCTTATATGAATAAACATATATTTCAAATATGTGTATTGCATATATTGGCATATATCAGACTGCTGCAAGACAATGGAAAGGATTTCTGGTTAAATTATTTGGAAGTGTGTCTTTGAAATGTCCATGTAAACCCATTACATCAAATAATGAATAGAATGAATTTGTTGAACTTGAATACATGGTTAAGGCATAAAGCAGACAGAATAATAAAAAGGGAAAGACAAAGTACTTGTGAAAGTTGTGCACACACACACACACACACGTTAGTGCGGCTATCCTATGAGGACCCTCCATAGACAGTGATTTTACACTGTACGATCAGTGACGTTGTGAGTGTACGATAGATTCTATCCCCTAACCCTCACAAAAAAACTTTCTGCATTTAAAAATTTTCAAAAAAATAAATAAATAATTGTTTAGTATGTTTTTAGGTGATTTGAATTATGGGTACATTAGAAATGTCCTCATAAAACACATTTATAGCATAATACCCTTGAAATTACCAGTTTGTAAACTAAAAAAAATTCCACGTAAACCACCCAAACTCACCCACACACACTTAATTCTTATTTGACACCACTATATAACAGCAGGTATCTACACACAAACTTTAAAACACTGATATTTTTGTATAGATGTCATTTTCATTTTTTATTTAAGCACTTTCATAATCAGATGGTCAGAGCTGTTAACCAATCTAAAATGTATGTTCTATGAGTGCCATCTGGTGGTGGCTCTAGCTCCAGTGCCAGCTGAAATGCCATGCCAAGATTTGGAAGGTCTGGGCCAATTTAATACATTGTAAAAGGTTCTATAGCTGGTAATGAGTATATCCTACAGACTCTAATTAAAACCCTCCTCTTTATATTTCTTTGAAATACACATGATTCACTGGAATTGACGGGAATAGCTTTGGCCTCTCTAAAATAATTGGCACAGCTGATGAGTGCCACAAATGGGTGTTAAATCACCATACAGCTCTCTCTTAATGAAAGATTAATTAAATCCCAGCTCATCTCACTCATTCACATGTCTGAGGTCAGCAGTCCTCATAAATCAAACCTATTCTCAGTTTCTTTCTTGCACTGTAAGTGCATCAACTTAATTTTATTTATTTATATATATATATATATATATATATATATATATATATATATATACATTTAAGGACAGATTTGCCCACTGTACACTCCATCCTGACAAACCTTCATATACCATCCTGACAGGAACTCATGATTGACAATTAATTTAATGAATATACGGCACAGGGATTTACTTAAACGTTTAATATTTCTTTAAAATGCATTATACCTGTGTGCATTATACCTCATGCCTAAATCACCTAAATTGTATATTATTTATGTATTACTGTTAGAGGATTTGTTTTACACAGAAATATTCTATATTTCTATGTCAATTGCTTAATAAACTCACTAAAAACCTATAATGTTTTTATATTGAATGTTGCTCGTCTTTATTCTTCGTAATGGCTGCTTAGATATCAAATGGCTGATTTGGAGCAATTTGTCTTGTAAAAAGCACTTTATAATAAAATATAATTGACTTGTATTGAATTGAATTGAATCAAAAGCACACAGCAAATAAGAACAAATGAAGGTGCTGGTACAATTTCTATTTTTGTAGTGGCCAATAGAAAAAATATTTTAATATAATATAATATTTACTATATATACAATTAATGGATAATATAATGAATAATATAATATAATATATTCGATTTACACAAATGGCTTTATTTTGAAAATATTTCTTTTATTATGAAAAATTAAAACGCGTTTCCGGGTGACGTCATGCAGCGTCACTTAAGTTGCCGAATTGTTTTTTTCCGCGACTGCGGACTGTCTGCAGTCAGTGTACGACGTGATACTCTGGTCTGAAACAGATAGTGATTATGACTAGCTGAAGTTACAACTAGCATCAATAACAAGTTTAATTTAGTTAATTGCTGCAACTACAGCAGAGTGAGTATAGAAGCTTTAAAATAGTATTCATGTTCAAATGAGACAATTCTGAACTGTCTTGCATGTTGTTGTTTCCACAGTTCTGTCTGGATTTTTCCGACAGCATGTCAAATCCTAAAACAGCTGGAGCTGATGCTGGATCAGTGGTGTCGGACCCTCAGCACTCCCAAAAGCTGCTAAGGGCCCTTCAGTCTTTTAGGCAAGATGATTGTTTTCAAGATGCAGTGCTTGTTTTGGAAGGTGAAGAGATCCCTGTACAGAAGAACATTCTTGCTGCTGCTAGTCCATACATAAGGTATGATATAGTAACCTATAACATTTGAAAATATCCTACATGTAATGTGTCATGGACGTGTTTCTTAAAATTTACGAGCCGGAGAGTTCAGATGTAGAACTGGTATGATTGCTCAGACATGTATCAGACCCTTGAGCAATGTGTCATGTGGGTGTGCCGAACTGCCCCACCTTGCCTGTTTCTGTTAGTCAGTACTTTAAAAAAGTGTGACCTAGTTTTAAACCCACCTGTCTAAACTTTAACAATAAACAAATTATTTTAGTTTTTGTATTTTGTTTCATCTTTGTTGCTTTTGAAGACTAAAAAAAAATCGAAATATCATAACCCAAATGTATGTACAGCAGTCAGTGTCATACTGGGACAGAGAGGAATGGACGCACTCAAAGGATGGATGCATGCATGATGAAATGCCCTGATGTTTTTGTTCTGTATTATAAACACAGGCTTTGCTCACCTAGAAAGCATTACTTAATTCAGGAGAAAACCATTTTGGTTTCTTTAATTGTAGAAATTAGGCTTAAGGGTGTCCACGGTACTGGAAAACCTGAAAAATACCTGGATTTCCAGGCCCGGGAAATTCGTAGAAATTAAAGGTCAACCGACAGTGGATTTTGTGCTGATAACCGATTAATCGGCCAATAGCTTTTTAAATTGATTTATTGAGTATTTAAAATAAATATTTATTCTTTCCTTAATGTGACAGGAACAATCATAAATGCAACAAGAGTCTAAAATGAATGAAATTCCAGATGCAGTTTATTGTGCAACCAAAATCCCAATAATAACCAGAAAAAAAACAAGATTTGACCCATAACGCAGGACTTATTTATATCCAAGATCCAAATTCACCTGGACTGTTATTTAAAACAAAAAAGTCTGTGCTCCCAGTTCACACAACCACAAACGTGAAATAATACATTCACTCACAGAATCGTTTAAAATGTATTGCAATAGAAAAAGAATCAAGTAACCACTGTCTATTAAATACTGTAGCAGTAATTCATCAACAATAGATCATTTATTAATAGATCATCAGCAATTGGGTAATAAAAACAGACATTTTCCCTTTTCTTTAGGGACACCATCAGTCAAAATCAACATGAACATTAACATGAAATTATTAATGATTATACATACCATTAAGTAAAAAGAAATGGATACAAAAACTAAAACTATTGGCAACTATTGGCTTTGATTTTTGCCAATAACCGATAGTTCCAAAAAGCAACAAAAGTAAGTTCTAAAATATAGTATTTAATCAAATAGAATTTGCTCTTTGTATGTAATCTTTTTATAAAGTAATTTATGAAAATAGTTATCCAGTGATCTCAAACGACAGGAAAAGTAAAGGAAACTCATTGGTCAAAAGGGTGTGTGAACCCTTTAATACATTTAAACAAGCTGTTTCTTGTAGATCAAAGATTTAGACTCATTGTACAACCTGTTTCTAGGACCAAATTAAATTACAGCCCACCAAAGGAGGATGGATCTGTATACAAAATTGAGTTACAAGGGATCTCTGTGCCCACCATGAGACAGATCTTGGACTACATTTTCAGTGGAGAGGTGATAATATTCATTTACTTTTACATGTATTTATGACTGTGTGTCAAACTATGTGCATGGCTCACACGGTCTTGGAATTTTTATTGAAATTTACAAGCCTGAAGGTATCTGGAATTTGTTAATAAAATATTAAGTAACCGAAAAGTCATAGACGTTTCTGTAGTGAAGTATGCTCAGCTAAAGTATTATTTATCATCAAGAAATAGCTCTTTGTGAGTGTAACATCTATAAAATGAGTCATTGTTAATCAGTCACAAATAACTGGAAAAGTCATGGAAATTCATTGGTCAAAAGGTGTGTGGACCCTGTATATAGTTTCCATTGTCATTTCGACAATCTCAGTTGGATGACTGTAAAGAGGTCCAAACAAAAATCAGCTCTTTGGTGGTCTGATTTCTAGATTACCCTGAGTGAAGACACCATCCAGGATGTGGTCCAGGCTGCTGATCTTCTGCTCCTCACCGACCTCAAATCTCTGTGCTGTCAATTCCTGGAGAGCTGCATCACTGCAGAGAACTGCATCGGTATCCGGGTCTTCTCCTTGCATTACTGCCTTCACCATGTCTACCATGTGGCCACAGAGTACCTGCAGACACATTTTCGAGATGTGGCCAACACGGTGGAGTTCTTGGAGCAGCCGCCCGATCGCCTGTGTGAGCTGCTGTCTATGGAGAAGCTCAACGTGGGGAATGAAAGGCACGTGCTGGAGGCCGTGGTCCGCTGGCTCGGACATGACATTGAAGCTCGGCGAGTGAGTGGGATGGGGGTTCTGGAAATGTCCCTAAAATTCTATATGAACATTTAGAGATTCACTGATTGTGTGTAATCAGTGCATAATATAGTGTATTTATAGTTGAAGTCAGAAGTTTACATACACTTAGGTTGTAGTCATTAAAACACATTTTTTTTAAGCACTCCACAGATTTAATATTAGCAAACTATAGTTTGGGCAAGTCGTTTAAGACATCTACTTTGTGCATGACACAATACATTTTTCCAATAATTGTTTACAGACAGATTGTTTCACTTTTAATAGACTATATCACAATTCTAGTGGGTTAGAAGTTTACATACACCGAGTTAACTTTTCCTTTAAGTAGCTTGGAAAATTCCAGAAAATGATGTCAAGCCTTTTGGCAATTAGCCAATTAGCTTCTGATAATATTCTGATGTATTTTAAGGCCTACCTTCAAACTCAGTGCCTCTTTGCTTGACATCTTGGGAAAAACAAAAGATATCAGCCAAGACCTCTGAAAAAAAATTGTTGACCTCCACGAGTATGGTTCATCCTTGGGAGCAATTTCCAAATGCCTGAAGGTACCATGTTCATCTGTACAAACAACAATACGCAATTATAAACACCATGGGGACCACACAGCCATCATACCGCTCAGGAAGTAGATGCATTCTGTCTCTTAGAAATTTAACATAGTTTGGTATGAAAAGTGCAAATCAATCCCAGAATAACAGCAAAAGACCTTGTGATAGATAGATAGATACACTCACCTAAAGGATTATTAGGAACACCATACTAATACTGTGTTTGACCCCCTTTCGCCTTCAGAACTGCCTTAATTCTACGTGGCATTGATTCAACAAGGTGCTGAAAGCATTCTTTAGAAATGTTGGCCCATATTGATAGGATAGCATCTTGCAGTTGATGGAGATTTGTGGGATGCACATCCAGGGCACGAAGCTACCGTTCCACCACATCCCAAAGATGCTCTATTGGGTTGAGATCTGGTGACTGTGGGGGCCATTTTAGTACAGTGAACTCATTGTCATGTTCAAGAAACCAATTTGAAATGATTCGAGCTTTGTGACATGGTGCATTATCCTGCTGGAAGTAGCCATCAGAGGATGGGTACATGGTGGCCATAAAGGGATGGACATGGTCAGAAACAATGCTCAGGTAGGCTGTGGCATTTAAACGATGCCCAATTGGCACGAAGGGGCCTAAAGTGTGCCAAGAAAACATCCCCCACACCATTACACCACCACCACCAGCCTGCACAGTGGTAACAAGGCATGATGGATCCATGTTCTCATTCTGTTTACGCCAAATTCTGACTCTACCATCTGAATGTCTCAACAGAAATCGAGACTCATCAGACCAGGCAACATTTTTCCAGTCTTCAACTGTCCAATTTTGGTGAGCTCTTGCAAATTGTAGCCTCTTTTTCCTATTTGTAGTGGAGATGAGTGGTACCTGGTGGGGTCTTCTGCTGTTGTAGCCCATCCGCCTCAAGGTTGTGCGTGTTGTGGCTTCACAAATGCTTTGCTGCATACCTCGGTTGTAACGAGTGGTTATTTCAGTCAAAGTTGCTCTTCTATCAGCTTGAATCAGTCGGCCCATTCTCCTCTGACCTCTAGCATCAACAAGGCATTTTCGCCCACAGGACTGCCGCATACTGGATGTTTTTCCCTTTTCACACCATTCTTTGTAAACCCTAGAAATGGTTGTGCATGAAAATCCCAGTAACTGAGCAGATTGTGAAATACTCAGACCGGCCCTTCTGGCACCAACAACCATGCCACGCTCAAAATTGCTTAAATCACCTTTCTTTCCCATTCTGACATTCAGTTTGGAGTTCAGGAGATTGTCTTGACCAGGACCACACCCCTAAATGCATTGAAGCAACTGCCATGTGATTGGTTGATTAGATAATTGCATTAATGAGAAATTGAACAGGTGTTCCTAATAATCCTTTAGGTGAGTGTAGATAGATAGATAGATTCAGATAATTAACATGCTTTACATTCCTGTAGCAGAAGATTAACTGTAGAGTTAATCATTAATAAGACAATACAAAAAGCAGCTTTAGAATACAATGTATTGTTTACTACCATATTATTGATCATAAGTCAATCATTGGCATACAGTTCACAGCAATCCATCTCACAATAGTGGTTTTTGCCAATACCCATAACTATGGTGGAAAAGTCCGGTGACCGATCAATCAGCCGATAGTTTTTAAAATCAATTTATAACGAATAACAAAAAATCTTAGGCTATTCTTAAGGCCAAAGTATACTTCAGTGTCTGCGTTGCTGATCACTCCACGCATGCACAAAGTATGCCTGATGCTAATTTTGTCATCAGCACAGTCACAAGCCACCCAGATTCCCTTATGACACAGTATACTTGACATTGCATTTGCTAATGCATATAGGGAGTGTTATTCCACACGACCTAGTTGAAACCCCTCTAAAATAGTGCCAATATTCTAATATTGGCTATGGTGTATGAGCATACATATATATATATAAAAAGAGTCGCTTATATGTTCCCACGCCCTCCCACCTGCCTATTCTGTGACAGCAGAGGATCACACAAGGAGTCACGGCATGACCGCAAGGCCAAGCAGGATGAATTTGAGGTGGTCCTCATGTCGGTACATGCCCTACAAGGTTTACCTGGCATGATCATATTTTTTTTATCAAGAAAATTCATGTTGGATCATAATTTCTTTTTTATAGTAAGACCTTTGATATTAGGGCAAAATAATGTTTGTATTGTTTTCCTGTAAAAATATCTTCAAATCTTTAAAACAAGATCAATTAGATTTGTCTTATTTTAGAAACAACACTGCATAAGATATTTAGGTTTTTCAGAGAATGTATTTTTAACGTGTATTTTGTCTTACTGTTCTGGCAGAGTTTTTATAGTCAAAACAAGAATCTACAAGTGCTGAAGAAGTAATCCAAAATATTTTGAGTACATTACTGACCTTGTGTAATCTAACGGAATACATTACAAATTACATTTTACAGCATGTAATCTGTAGTGGAATACATTGCAAAAGTAACCTTCTCAACCCTGTGTGTGTGTATATATATTGCAGACTAGATGTCTTTGCTGACAGAGAGCATTTACCATATACACACATTTTTCTTTGCAAAACTTTATGCTTCAATTTAGAACACTTGATTAATAACAAAATTGAATTAATTGAAAAATAATAAAAAATGCATTGAAGTGAGAATTAATATGAAAATTGTCAATGATCAAAGATTTAGATCAGCAAATCCCACATAGGTTTTAGTGAATGTTTTTTTTTTCACCTCTATGGACAGCTGTTCTAACTATAGAATCTTCCCGTATGGGCCACAAAGGAATTAAAAAAAATAGAAAAAATTGGCATAAATATTCACTGATTATCCAATATTTCCAAAAAGCAACTTAATAAATTAACCAGTAAAACTGATATAGACCAGTCTACCTCTAGCTGCAATATTGCCCAGATGCTGATAATTTATAAAACTACTACCTACCGATACGGCAAATTTTCCGTACATCCCTTGTCTAGATTCCTTACCAGATTTTGCAGAACTTCTTGTACATGCAGGCGTTATTTTTTTTTTTAACACCAGTAGTACATTAGGTTTATATTTCATTTGTGTCTCATTTTGTTATGTCAATTTATGCCAAACAAACTTCCAAATCCCATAGTCTCTAAAGCAGGCATTTACATGCAACCCATTTAGAACATATGATGGTGCAAACATCCCTACATTTTTGCAACTTTTTCAAACCATCTGAGAGTTGCTTATCTCTGCCTTCTCTGTAGGTTCAAATGAAGGAAGTGATGTCTGCCGTGTGGATTAAAGGTCTGGACAAGAGCTACCTCCAGGACCAGATGCTGAGAGATTCCCTGATGAGGGAAGTGATAGGGAAGTGCTGCATGGAGTCTCTGGGAGGAGCAGAGCAGCAGGGGGAGGAACTGCTCGCTGCATTTAAACCCCGCGGCTACTCCGAGTGTATCGTAATAGTGGGGGGTGAGGAAAGGATGTGAGTATTAACATGTGCAATATAATTAAAACTGGATTAGGAGAGATCTGGTTGATTTTACTGTGTTCCTTTGTGTTTTAAGTGAAACTTCAAGGTGAATGTTTATAAAAAATGTTTGTCCTGTGTTCGGTTTGTGATCCAGATCTCGGAAGCCCACGGCAGCAGCACGCTGCTTGTGTCCTCTTTATGACCGCAGCAGGCAGCTGTGGATCGAATTGCAGTCAATGAATGAGAAGCGTGTTGGACACGGGGTAGTGTCAGCAGGTGTGTTAAAATGCTTATTTTAAGCTTCAATTAAGACAATAATTAAGACATGTTTGGTTGTCATGTAAATTATTAAAGGGATGTTTCACCCCAAAATGAATATTCTCTCATCATTTACTCACCCTCATGCCATCCCAGATGTGGATGACTTTCTTTCTTCTGCTGAACACAAATGAAGATTTTAAGAAGAATATCTCTGCTCTGTAGGTCCCTAAAATGCATGTGAATGGTGACCAGAACTTTGAAGCTCCTAAAAGCACATAAAGGCAGCATAAAAGTAATCCATAAGACTCCAGTGGTTAAATCCATGGCTTCAGAAGAGATATGATAGGTATGGTTGAGAAACATATCAATAATTAAGTCCTTTTTTACTATCAATCTCCACATTCACTTTTACTTTGTCTGTTGTTTTGGCGATATACTGTAGATTCTTTGTGCATATCGCCACATTCTGGGCAGGGAGGAGAATTTATAGTAAAAAATTACTTAAATATTTATCTGTTTCTCACCCAGACCTATCATATCGCTTCTGAAGACATGTATTTAACCACTGGTGTCTTATGGATTACTTTTAAGCAGGCATGCATCATCCATCCTGAAGTGCTTGCATCCATATGTATTACTGGTGTAATGGTGGCTTGTCTCTCCGATTAGAGGGATGCCTGTTTGCAATAGGAGGAATGGATGAGAACAAAACTGTGTTGAGCAGTGGAGAGAAATATGACCCTGAGACCAATACCTGGACGCCAATCCCAGCAATGATGCAGGTATTCCGGCCAAACATGCACAGAACATCCAAAAAAATCTATTCAGATGTAGAAAACATAAAACAAAAGCTAATGCCAGTACCAAAAGTATCCACATTGGGGCAGTGTGGGCAAGCTTTTTATTGCAGAACATTTACATATTCATTTAGCACATTGTTTAGAGCAACTTTACAGTGCTTTCAATGTATACATTTTATCAGCATGATTTCCATGCTAAACAAAACATCTTAAACTAGACAAAGGTGGTTTGCTGTCCTAAGCTGGTCTTCTAGCTTCATCGGGCTGATCTGATTTGCTGGTTTTAGAGGTGTTCTGGGCACTTTTCAGCTGAAGATACGCTTGACTAAGCTGGGAGACCATCTTAGACTAGTTAAAACCAGCTTAGGCTACCAGATGATGTGCAGGTACTTAATAAACAACACACATTTAAATTGTTTAGAAAGAAATGTGTATTTTATTTGGATTTGATGTAGTTCCAGATACCAGCAGGTGTCAGAATTGTGCTACTGTATTTTCTTGTTTCTGTTAAGGCCCGACAACACTTTGGAATTGCAGAGCTGGATGGTCTGATTTATGTTTTGGGTGGGGAAAACAAGGACACTGAGGTTCTGCTCACGATGGAGGTGTTTGACCCCCATTGCAACGTCTGGAGAACCCATCCAAAAATGACCACAGTACGCAAGGTGAGATTTAGCTGTTTTTGCTGTAAAAATCTGCACTCTTACACTGCAGTACTCTCCTACTATTAATTGTGTGGATGTGTGTATCTTCATTTTCCAGTTTGGTTGTTGTGCTACTATGAAAAAGAGACTCTACGTGATGGGCGGTGGATCATACGGGAAGGTGTATGACTCTGTGGAGTTCTATGACCCCAAAACTCAGCAGTGGACTACAGTCTGTCCTCTTAAGGAGCGGAGGTAATGTTATACATTTACATTTATTAGGTGTATCACTATTATTATTATTATTATTCCTCACACTTGGTGTTAGGGATGTGAAAAAAACATTTTAACCTTTGGTCTATATACTGTTACTCTTGTAAGTGATCAGACTTTCAATATTTCACCTCATGGACGAAAATCCCATAGACTGGAGGAGGTACCCGAGGCATATCTAGAGACCAGAATATGATAGACTTTGGGATCTTTTGACTTTGGACAGTAAGCATTAAAAAAAAAAAAAAAAAGTCATAACACTATTTTTAGCAACCACCCACAATACTGCATTTTATTCAGGAAATGTAAAATTCTAGTTCATTTAGCAGACACTTTTATGCAGCTTGACTTATAAATGATGAATTACACAAGCATAAGCACAGTCATATGTTCATATCTTAAAAATAGACAAGAATTTGATTTGTGATCAATGAGGTGATTTTATTTTCTGTGTCTCATTCAAAAAAGTACTTTTTTTGTATCCGTCCCCTAGAGTTTCGTTGATCTTTTTCTCAAATCACACATATCATATTGCTTTAGACATGGATTTGACCACTGGAGTCTTCTGGGTTACTTTTATGCTGACTTTTATATGCTTTATGGACCTTCAAAGTTCTGGCCACCATTCACTTGAATTGTATGAACCTACAGAGCTGAGATCTTCTAAAAATCTTCATTTGCATTCTGCAGAAGAAAAAAAGTCATACACATGTAGGATAACATAAGGGTGAGTAAATGATGAGAGAAGTTTCATTTTTGGGTGTACTATCCCTTTAATGGGAAAACAACAGACTCATTCAGAGCAACTTGGGCTCCATTCATTTCAAACTGCAAATATTTTGAATGCTCAAAGTGGTATGCACTTTGTAAATGTGAATTTAGGCAATGTTTTTTTCCCCCACCCAGAGTAATGTCATAATTATAAGGGGAATGCAGCATGTCTTCATAAGGGTCTAATGACTGTGAATTCTTAGACACACCCTGTGATGCCTTGCAGATGTGTCTTTAGAACAATTGTAGACAAGGAACATATCAGTCTAAACCCATGGAAACTGGAACTAACTGGAAACACTTGAGCTTTGACCCATCTGCATAAAAATAAATAGTCGTTTTTTTCTTGATGTTCTTGTCTCGTTTGGGATGTAGAGTAATAATGTCCATGTGTGTACTTAAAGGTGCAGCCAGTGATTTTGTTTTTGTTTGTTTTTTGGGATAATTGCTAAACTTTCAAAACATACATGCATAGTAATAGTAGAATAGCTTTATTATAATAAATATGTTTAAACTGATACACACTCACATGAGATGAAGACACTTGGAGAAAAAGTGTTAGTCTACATGTGGTGCTGGGTGCTTAATATTACTGGCTTTATCAAAATTGAACTCTTTCACTTGTGGAATCAATTAATCATGGCTGACTGCAAATAGTTAAATTTCTGTCCACAGGTTTGGAGCGGTAGCATGTGGCATTGGACTAGAGCTCTATGTGTTTGGTGGTGTTAGGAACAGAGACGCTGACAATCCAGAGTCCAGTCAGATGACCATCGCCAAGTCTGAGTTCTTCCACGATGAACTGAAAAGGTGTGTTCTTCAAAACAACACTCAGACAAACTGGACTCATGTTCTTGCAAATGCTGATATCTCATTCTTTCTTTCATTCCCTCCAGGTGGATGCTCTTGGATGACCAAAACCTCTGTATACATGCCACATCATCCTTTGTGTATGGAGCTGTTCCCATTGGTCCCAGTATATATGTAGTAGGAGAACTTGACACAGGTAAGCTTATAAGCATTCTTTCTTTGAAATCCTCTGTCATGGAGTTCTTTTTATTTATATTTCTTATTTAATAAACAACATTTATTTGGAAAACCAAAAATGAACCTTAAAGCTCTGTTATTGGACCCTTCAGGGAACGTTCAGTTTTCATTCACAGAACGGTTAAATAACAGAGCTTTAAAAGGTACTTTTTTGGTCTTCCAGGAAAAATGTTTATTAAATAAGAAATATAAATAAAAATAGTAGGCAAGTATTATTATTCTTGTTTGCGCTTCACATCTGTTCATTATAATGCATTAAATATCCCATATACTAAAGTTAAATGAATGTTCTGGGTTCAAAACAAGCTTAGATCATTCCGTTTTGGGGGTTTTTAAGCACAGAAAATATTTTGTCCTGAAGTTAGTGTTGTGCGGTATACTGGTACTAAAAAAAAAAAAAAAAAAGTACTGCGGTACTGAAAGTCAGGGTCATTTCTGAGCATATGGGGGCCCCAAGCAAATTCCTGCTTTGAGTCCCCCACTGGCCCACCCAAGAAAGACACAATACATTCTTCACCATATTTGAATGTTAACTTAGAATATATAAATTACTCAAAATGCAAACAATAAATTACCAATAAATAACTATACAATGACTATAAATAACAATATATACCTATATCCCAAAAATTTTAAGAAAATGTTTCTATATGCCTTTTAAAAATGACCTTGGATTGCGGGGCCTCCTTGGTCACTTATAGCTAGAAACCACTTAGATATCATTGAACAAATTTCAGTACCTGACCCGGACAACAGTGTGCTGCTATTTAACCCCATTCTGGCAGTATAAACAAGATTTGTTTTTTGTTTTTTCCATTTAATAAATAATATTTAACCAAATATTTATTTTGCTATATGAAATGCCGCCAGTGATGCCAACTTAGCGAATATGTGACAAACCTTAGCTACTTCCGTAGAAGTCACCAATACTGCCCCGCGAGCACGTGATCTTGCTTTCCTGCCCGGACTCAGAGGCACACCTTTCTCTGCATCTACTGTTCAGTGAGAGAGGTGAGAAGGCAGAGCAGCACAATCAGTTGATCGCACGTCAGCTGACATAGACGTGAATGAGCTGTGCATGTGCAAACAGCGTTGTCAAGGACCAAATCACGAATCTGTATTGTTTGCTCCCCTTTAGTTTTATATTAAAAGAGTTTCATTTGACCGTTTAAGGGCATGAAAAGAATAAAAATAAATCACAGGAGATATTTAGACAGTTGTTCATTCCTGTTTCTGAACTCTCTGAATTCAGACATTTACTTAGACAACTCTGTACATTGTACTTTATTCAAACATGTAACAAACTTTACATTTGTATATAGGGAATTAATAGGGTATTACAGTATATATGGTAAGCACAGAGAAGCAAACACATGTAAATGGTGGACACTATGCAAAAGATGTCACAAATCTGTTAATTAGCATATGACGTCATTTAGCAACTTTGAGCAGGCTTTTGCTACTTTCCATTGAAAATAGTTGGCAAAACTGAATACCGCACAGGGACTTCTGGGAACCCTGTTGAATTAATCGGACTTGTTTTTAGAGTGGGTTCATTCAAATGAACTGAAAAAAAAAAAAAAAAATCATCTTTCCAAAACTTTTTGAGAGAGAGATAATTTAGTCTAGGAAAGTATGTTTGCTTATTGCCTCAAATTGGTGGGTTATAAGGCTGCATGTGCAATGTGATGGAAAAACAATGTAAAAAAAAAAAAAAAACATTTGCTAAAGGTTACAACAGGTTAGTGGCAAAGTATTTTGAAAACTAATTTTAGTTTCTTACTCCCCAAAACTGCTAAGTGTACAAACTGGTATACTTGTGTTTGTGTAGAGCAAACTTAATACATTATACATATTTCTTGATTTTTTTTTTGTCTTAAAGGCACTAGTTTTGACTATGTCCGAGAGTTCCGCAGAAGCACAGGCACCTGGCACCCTACCAGACCACTCATGCCTTCTGATCTGAGTAAAACGAGCTGTGCCGCCCTACGCATCGCCAACTGTAAACTGTTCCGCCTGCAGCTTCAACAAGGCCAGTTCCGGATCCGGGTTCAGTCCACATAAACAGAATTTACATCCTTAACACTGAGTTCTACGTTATGTCACTCCTCCATCATCTGCTAGTCTGGAGGAGGATGCCAGGGGTTGTGGAATTGAAGCGGCTACAGCTGAGGTTTGGTTTTAATAAGAAAATGGGTTGAATGAACTGGGGTTTTTATGTTTGGTGTCTTTTGTAAGGGAATGAATTGGATGTTCCCTTTCTATTTTGAGTGATTGTGACAGGGGGGGGGGGGGGAAATCGATTCACAATTGTTTCTCAAACTGTTCTGAATCACTCCACCAAAAGTCATAATCTGAATTTTTATTTACTTGTTAATGCGTTCATTGAAAAACATGAACTGGAGAGACTATTACAGACACTGCATTGGAAAAACAACATGTGAAGGGCGCATCAGCAGACAAAGGTATGCTTATTCGTGCAAACAAACAAACTCATGAGCCTTCAGCCAAAGACAAAACATGCTTCATTTTACAACATCTTGTAAAACAACGAGCTAATTCTCCTTTTCATAATCTTTGAATATGTTTTTCACAGGAATCAATGTCACAATATACAGTGAATGGTATGTTTCAAAGTTGATCATTCTCTTGCACAACTATTGAAAAAAGATGAATGTTGATTAAGAACTAGAAAATTTAAGATTGCTCTGATGCGTTTTTTCCATTGGTGCAGAGCCACCTATGATACTAGTTTATGATACCCATTTATTCTATTTTTATTTGTGGGTCAAGGGCAGATATATGAGAGACTGGCTTTATGCAGAATATTTACACAGAATCTGGCAACAAGCCACCTTCACTCGCACAAGGTTTGCACCCATATGCTGTCGCTGAAAAACTGATTCATTGAGGATGATTTTGGAATCAGATTATGACTCCCTGAATCAAAATCGTGTCGAATCATGAGATGCCTAAAGATTCCCACCCTTATTTTTGACTCCTGTTCACAGGAAACACTGTTATGTTAAAATGCTCTCGGTTTTAATGGTTTATTTGAACAGTTTATAATAGGTTTTACCTGTCTGCTGCTTGTTTTAAACTAACACTTAAATTAGAGATGGAGGTTAGTGTTGTCTTTTATATACAGTTATAGTTGAGTATTAAACATGGGTGCAGTAAGGGAACAAATGAAACGCATATCAAGGCTACTGTACATAATTTGTTGCTAAAGTGTCTGTCTACTGCACGTTCAATGTGGGACGAGAAGGAATGTTACATTACTGAAATGGTTTAAGATGTCTTAATATTAGTACTGTAAGTGACTTATTTCCATTTATTATATCAATCTCACATTTTTAATTTGCATAAATATATTTTCTTTCAAAATGCAGTGCATTCATTTCTACGGCATTCAGTTAATTGGTGGCCTTCTCAAACTATTTTAAACCTGTTTTTCAATATTAAGGCTGGTAATTACATATAATTGCATTACATTTGTGAGTCCCATCTATATTTAATTAGTAAATAAAAATAGTTTTTTGTATTGAAAACAGAAACCTATGATCCTGTTCTTATGCGGTCCATTTGTTAGAAAGCAAACAGAACTGAATTAAGCAGTTTTAATGTCAAATAGCTTAAATACATTAACTGTGTTATATAAATGACATAAAAAAAAAAAACATGTTATTAATCTTAAAAGGTAACATGCTAACACTCGATAATAAGGTTCCATTCATTAATATTAGTTAATGCCAGTGGCGAATTCTCAGGGCCAGCAAAGCGTTCTCTTCTGGCCTAACATACCAAAGAAATAAATATTTTTCATCCTTTCATTCTCAATCAATTTTTGCCTATGTATTTTGAATCGCTTCACTCTTAATTAATCTACAAACAAATCAAATGACGTTTATCCAGTCAGAATTTATTCCTTGATGCTAACAAGCCAAGCCCGTTAGCCAAAGCAACATGTGAGTCTGAGCTCTGCCCCAGCAGGCATTTAGAATTTCCACAGAATCCCTCAACAGTGCAAATGAATGAGCAACTATTGTCAGATTCATCAGCCAATCAGATTGATTTATTTGTTTGTTCTTGGTGGGTGTGATCTTTAGGATATGTCCCGGTTGAGGCCTTCTAGCTGGCCTTGAGTGAAGCAATCATGCTTTATGTAACGTAATTTGAAAGTGAAGAGCGCGAGATCTTCCTGACAAGTCGACTGTCATTATCGCCACTATCAGCATTGAGATAGAGATCCTTATGGATTTAAAAACATTATAGATATTCTGCATGACCGTGTGATTTGCTTAATTTATTAAATAGGAAAGGAGAACTGAGTTAAAGTGCTTTTTGCATTGTTAAAGCAACATTAGGAGTTTTCCAAGCGTAAATTAGGCTGCTTGAGTATTCAGTGTCAGACAGGGCTGGACTGGTAATCTGGCATACCAGGCATTTTCCTGGTGGGCCGACGCACTTTGGGGCAGATCGGGGCGGACTGGCCATTGGGAGAACCGAGCGGGCTGGTGGGTCGGCTGCGAAATGGGCCAAATGGCTAAAATGAGCCACCCTATTATGGAAAACGGACCACAAAACGCAACACGATATGCAGAAAAGGACAGCAAAGTCCTTTTTCCCCAACTTTAGGGCAAGTTGCTATGTAAATTCCTGGGCTGATCTCTCTTCCCAGTCCAGCCCTGGTGTCAGCTAAAGTTTTGAAAAGTAGTGCTGCGTTCCATTCAACTCGGAATGTCGGATTTTAAAAACTTGCTACTAGGAAAAGTGCAATGGAATGCATCTTGAAGTCAGAATTACAACTTGTAGGCTTGTGCAGAAATTCTCAACTCTGATTTTGCCGAGATGCAGGGGCATGATGACACACAAACATGTCGACACTCAGGGAGATATACAAAGTTAGTGATAAACAGTCGATAAATGGAGTTTGTTTCCACATTACACGATATTAAAGCTTGTTTAACAAACGCCTGCAGAAACAGGTGTATATAAAACATTATAATCTCTTTTGATAATCGTACACCTGCAGCATTGTTTATCAGTTGGGTTGGTAGGAGACATCTCTGAGAGTCAAACCTCTACTGTTTGAGTTCTGAATATCAGGGAATGGAATGCATTTATGGTCGGAGATATCAAGTAGGAATATCCCACATCCAACTTGAATGGAACGCAGCATAACCGGGTACCCTGATGAAACTAAATTTATTACAAGCAACATTTAAATCACAAATATGATTAGATATATTTTTCCAGGTATTATAGACCTCCTTGGTAGATTCATATGAAAAATTATGATTTTTGAATGTCTGTTCAGGAGACGTTCATTTCACAAAACAGTCATGTGGCAGTTAAAATTCGGCTTTTAATTTGTTTTAATACAAATTAAAATTGCTTGAGCATTAGGTGTCGTTTCAAGTTCTGGCTTTTTTTTTTTTTAAATGTCAATTGGTATTACTAGTTAGCTGTGACATAATGTATGATGCCCAAAGGCTTAATCATTGTGACACTCTGTTTTATTAATGGCAGGAATCACACTGAAGGCCTAGACTTTAAATGCACGGCCCGTCACTGGTTAATTGTATCATGAACAAATCAACAGTATATTACAGAATGTATTAATCTTCGTTAATGTTGGTTAATAAAAATAAAATTGTTCATTGTAAGTTCATGTTAGTTCATAGTGCATTAACTAATGTTAACATATACAACTTGATTTAAAATATGTATTACTATTTTGAAGTTAACATTAAACAAGATTATTAAATGCTGTAAAATTATTGTTCATTGTTAGTTTGATAACAAATGGGACCTTCGTTAACATGTTACCTTAGTCAGTCATAAAATTCAAAAATGAAAATTCTCCTAATGATGAAAGTGAATGGTGACTGAGTCTGTCACTCTGCCTAACATCTCCTTTGTTCCATGGAAGGAAGTCATACAGGTTTAGATCAACATGATGGTGAGTAAATGACAGAATATTCGGAGATGTGTTTTTGATTTGACACGTGAGAATATCACACCTGCCCCTATTAAGAGTTTACATTTTAGAGTACGTACACTGAGCTAATGGCAGGTGTGTTGTATTGTCAAAAGTAGCAAATAAGGGTGGTGGAAATTTGCATATTTTATGTGCCTGGCTGAATACATTATAGTCTGCCCATTTTATCTGATCAAATTTAGCTGTTGGTTTCGTATCCAGGGACTCTGAAAGCCACAACATGTCAGAAATAGATGCAAGTTGCAGTTCTCACCCTTATGTGGCGAGATGTATTTTGTGAAGGACCCCTGAACTGGCTTTCCTGTCAGTGTGGATGTTTTTTGGCATCTGGTGACCCCATTTGTTCTTTGCATGATTTAGCTTCTGCTGTCTGTTCTATTTGAAGGAACAAACATTGCATATTCACCACCATGGAAATGCACACCAATAGCAGAAATATAGAATAGAAAACACTGGGCACTCTCATTTGTCAAAAATGATTCCAAAGCAAGGATTTCCTGAAGAAGAGGAATGTAGACACACAACATAATAGGGCCAACTATTATTTTTGGCATCCGCACCAAGTCCACTTCTCATTAGATAGAAGGCATGCATTGTGCAACGATGTTTAAGTAGAACAGTCTTTTCTGTATCATAACAAAAAAGGCAGTTGTTATTGACATCTAATGTTAAGTTGATCCAAAGTACTGTCCGATTGCAGAATACAACAGCTGTGTGTTTGTGGCCAAGACTATACACACACACACACACACACACACACACACACACACACACACACACACACACACCTTGCTCAAGGAAATGATCAAGACAGTCACTTTATTATAAACATTGTCATGGCTCGATTTGCACAGAACACTAAAACATTTAATGTCTGCCAGAACAGTGCGATTTAATCAGATGTAACACTTAATGTTTATGTAATGCAAAGTGCTGTTCTGGTGTTTTACTGTTTGTAATTATTTCATGTTTGTGGATGTTTTGGTGAGAAAGTATGCCTATTAAATTGGCCTCTAATGTAGAAATATCTGTCTGCCTCTCAATAAAATATGCAGAAGAAGTTCTTGTTGTTTCTTTTCCATGGTTCTAAAAAAAAAAAAAAAAAAAAAAAAAAAAAAATAGCATGAAGCCTTTAGATGTGAATTAAGACTATTTACACAACACAATCTAACATTTGTATTCTAACTTAAGTTCACCCAAAAATGACATTTCTGTCATCCTTTACTCACCATCTCAGATGTGTATTACATTCTTCTACAGATCACAAATGAAGATTTTTAGAAGAATATCTCAGCTCTGTGGGTGCATACAATGCAGGTGAATGGTGACCAAAATGTTGAAGCTCCAGTGGTTTAATTTGTCTTTTGAAGCAATCCAGACAGTTTTGGATCGCTAAGTATAGTAATAAGATTACTAAAATCTTGACATCAGCAATCACCTTTGTGATTTTGGTCGGTTCTCAGCAAAAACCAATTGGATCTCTTCAGAAAGTATTATGGATAACTTTTATGCTGCCTGTGTGCTTTTTGGAACTTCAAAATTTTGTTCACCATTCACTTGCATTATATGGACCTACAGAGCTAAAATATTCTTCTAAATATCTTTATTTGTGTTCAGTAGAATAAAGTCATAGACATCTGGGATGGTATGAGGGTGAGTGCATAATGAGAGAATTCTCATTTTTGTAGGAATTATTCCTTAAAAGATTTGCTGTTATAAACCGTTAAATCTCTCAAAGTTTCAAGAACACATCTGGGTCAAATTTCGCCCCAATATCGAAACATATACAGTACAGGCCAAAAGTTTGGACACACCTTCTCATTCAATGCATTTTCTTTATTTTCATGACTATTTACATTGTAGATTCTCACTGAAGACATCAAAATTATTAAAGAACACATATGGAATCATGTATTTAACAAAAGTGTGAAATAACTGAAAACATGTCCTATATTCTAGTTTCTTCAAAGTAGCCACCCTTTGCTCTGATTACTGCTTTGCACACTCTTAGCATTCTCTTGATGAGCTACAATAGGTAGTCACCTGAAATGGTTTTCACTTCACAGGTGTGCCTTGTCAGGGTTAAATAGTGGACTTTTTTTCCCTTATTAATGGGGATGGGACCATCATTAATTTTTCAACAGGACAATGACCCCAAACACACCTCCAGTCTGTGTAAGGGCTATTTGACCAAGAAGGAGAGTGATGGAGTGCTGCGCCAGATGACCTGGCCTCCACAGTCACCGGACCTGAACCCGATCGAGATGGTTTGGGGTGAGCTGGACCGCAGAGTGAAGGCAAAAGGGCCAACAAGTGCTAAGCATCTCTGGGAACTCCTTCAAGACTGTTGGAAAACCATTTCAGGTGACTACCTATTGAAGCTTATCAAGAGAATGCCAAGAGTGTGCAAAGCAGTAATCAGAGCAAAGGGTGGCTACTTTGAAGAAACTAGAATATAGGACATGTTTTCAGTTATTTCACACTTTTTTGTTAAGTACATGATTCCATATGTGTTCATTCATAGTTTTGATGCCTTCAGTGAGAATCTACAATGTAAATAGTCATGAAAATAAAGAAAACGCATTGAATGAGAAGGTGTGTCCAAACTTTTGGCCTGTATTGTGTATATATAATTTTGTCACTAAAATAAGACAAATATATAGACTCCGCCATTTCCACAAAAAAAAAAAAAAATCTTGATTTAAATTAAGTATTTATTTATACTTCTGTCTCTCATTGTATTACAGTAATTGGAATGAGAACGTTTGGGTGAAACGTGCTTCATTTTCATGGAAATAAAACTGCAAAAATCATAATGGTTCTAAAATAGAATTGATTTTCTTAATGCAGAATATTGTGCATATTTGTTCCTTTGATTTTGGGGTGAATTAGACATTATTTTCATGTCATTTACCAGTACAATGATAAATGGCATAAATGCAAATATTTTGCATTCACACTAGCTTTGAGAATGCCAGTTCACTTTGAAATCTTTCCCCTTTTTTAGCTTTTTACTTATAACTATTATTGATTCCCCTCTATTATTGGAAGTAAATGTTAGCAAGAGCAAAATTCCTTCAGGCAGAATGACAATTTAGGGAGTACAGTACACTGTAAAGTATGATGTGATTAAAAAAAAGATTTTTAAAAATTAAGAACTTTTCAATCCTTGTTTTTAAAAAAGAAAATCATGTGAAGTCACCCAAATTATTTTGTATTTAATCCTTTTTTTTTTTTAATAAAATTTCTTTAAATCATGTGAAATTATCCAACTTATTTATTAAGCCTTGTTTTTTATGACATCACAATTAAATCTAACATGCTTTATTCTTATGATATTAAGCTAATTTAGTCATTTTTATGAGCTTAAAAATTTTACCACCTTAAACTTAATTTTTACTTGATGCATTTAATGCTTTATCCATTTATATTGTAAATATTCCCACTAAAAGCATTTATATACATGTAGGCAGATCAATAACTTGTACAAAACACCCAACAAATAATAAAACACACACACACACACACACACACATACACACCCCCCCCCCCCCCCCCCCCCCCCCCTTACGGTTAAGTGCTGAATTCATTCTCTCAAACAGTAAGCGGTGTACATTACACTAAAACTGTTTGATCATTTTTTTTAAAAACAAGGAAAAGTTTACCAAGTTTAATTTGTCAAATTTGTGCTGTAGTCAAAGTCTAATGACAAGCCTCCTCTAAAAGGAATAGTTTTGGCCAAAAATGGAGGAAAAAAATCTTCTGAAAGGAAGACTGAAAATCTGCAGAATACAAAAAAAGATGAAGGAAATCTTAGCTCTGTAGGCCCTTCCAATGTAAGTGATAGATGACCAAAACTTTGAGAATTCTAAAAACACAAAGATAGCCTAAAATAACCCTTTAACCCATATAACTCTAGTAGTTTAATCCATGTCTTAAGTAATCCAAACAGTCTGGAGTGAGAAAATACCAAAATATAACTCATTTTTATACGAATCATGACATCAGCAGTCTCCTTGGCGATAATGTGCAAGGAGGTTTCTATTCTTACCCAAAACCAATGATGTTTTTTTGTATGAATCCTCACGATTTCACCGTGAGTGTGTGTTGAATAATACCATACATGGCACTTGTCTAACTGGACTATCTATACCCACACTTGCTGTTAACCTTATAACATTCTCCAAGAATGTATTCATTTATAATTGTATTTTTTTTTTCTTCTTCTACATATATTTTAATTTACATGTTTGATTATTTTGTTTTGTACATGCTGTAGTGCTTTGAGTCTGAGAAAGGCACATTACAAATAACATTTATTATTATAATTATTATCAACATGTCAGATTTGTTTTTGTGGAAAAAAAAATAAAAAAAAAATACTATTCTGGAATAAAACTTGGTAAACAACTTGTTTTGCAAAACCAATGACAGTTATGCTTGCTATAAGCTTGTATTAATGTTGAACTTTAAGAACAAATCCCTCTATTCAGTGCATTCTGGACCAAAACATGGTCCAGAAAAACAAAGAAACGGCTTTGCTTGCAAAACTCTATAAAATAAGTTTGTTTTTAAGTGCTTGCACTTTGTTGAATAACTTGCATACATCCAGTTCTAATAAGATCTTCTGAAAGGCCTCAAATGTATACCTCAGTTGTTTTAGATAGCGGAGTTTTAGGGCATATGTTAGTCCCAGAAGAATCGAACAGGCTTGATGCTGAAGTCCTCCTGCTCACCCTTTGTGCTGACAGTCATTTTCATTATGTGCTGCAGGAGATCTTGCTGAACAGCTGTATTAGAGCACTATAGAACACAAACACACAAGCATTTGATACTTCTCATGATGCAAGTATTTCTAGCATTTCAGCATTTTTAAAAAAAAAAGTGCTGTTTGTACTGTGACTCTTCGAATATGTTCATAAAATCTATTCTGACTGGCTGTCTGCAATGCACCTCTTAAGAGGGGGTGCACAAAATTAATCAGATAAAGTTGTTAAAAGTTACCAGGCTGTAACAATGAACACTAGTCAAAACTATTACTAGTGTATTGTACCTATGCTTGTGTGTTTCACAGAGAGAAACTCCTCCTCGTCTCCTCCACTCCAAGCAAGAGACTATAACCTGTCTGGTCAGCTCAGTGCTTCCTGGGTCCTGAAAATATATTTATTTATATGCACAACTTTTTTTTTACATTTATTTGGAAATGTATTTATTCATTTTTAATTTAGGTGCTTTTTCTCTTCCATAAAGCTTAATCAGATGCCTTTACGTTTTATAGTCTTTAACAACCACTTTACACCAGGGGTTTTCAATCCTCCTCCTGGCGATCAACAAGCAGCTCTTTATATTTTGTAAGTCCCCCTTATCTGACACACCCAGATCAGGTCATGGAGCCTTTACTGACGAGCTGATGATTTCAATCAGGTGTGTTAAAGCCGCGTTCACACTGCCGGCTACTTTGCCGCTGCGTGTCACCATTGGCTGGCGTTTAGGTCGCTAGTGGTGTGTATGGAGTCTAAACAGCATTGTTTCTTTACAATTAATATTATTATTAAAATATTAGGATTACGTGAGCTCTACCAACTTCTCTCGCATTGGCTGTAGCTCCCGGAAGTCGCTCTTCATTTGCATAAAGTTAAACATTTCTCAACTTTGTCGCGTCGCTGGACACGCCCACATCCGGTCGCCTTTAACGAGAGAATTAAGGAATTAAAGGAAAATTATTCAGGTTTACCTTTTAGCGTGTACACATGTCGACCAGTCTGCCAAAATGTCGTCAAACCAGCAGTTATTCACTTTCAAATGAATTGATGTCTGTAAATGAATCCACAAAATTGCAAACATTTTCCCAAAATAAAGTAGTTGTCTTCTCTTAAAAGTCGTAGTTAAGTGTACCCAATATTTTTTATACAATGCAAAGTCATCATTTCAAATATAAAATATCCGAAATATGATTATTTTTTTTTAATCAAATTTACTTGACGCAACATCTTGTAAAACCGAAACTCCTGAGGAATTTAGTAATTTGTGGATTATTGCCTAACTCTGGTATGTTACCTAAGGTTGGATTTTTTTTTAGTGGCGTAAATCATGTCTCGTCATATGTTGCGTTTGGTGTGTACGAACATGTTGTGTCATGTGTGTTTGTATGAATGTACAGTGCAGGACAGGCGCATGATTAACAGGATTACTGAAGATAAACAGGATGGAGTAAATTCTCTCAAACAGGGCCGCCGCTCACATGATGGCACTTCATTTAACCACAGGTCTTGTGACACTGATGGTTAGCTAGCTAGTGTTGTTTGGACAGACACTGGGTTTCTCCTGGTTTAGATTGTGGGGGGCTAAACAAGTCCTTTTTGACCCAAGGTCCAGTCCACAAAAAAACCCTGAAAATAATATAAAATAGGGCAGACCAGATACGTATGTTCAAAAAAGCAAGTCCTGCAATTATACATGGACTGAAATGGTTTTTGTTTTTTTCATGTTTGTTTTAAATGAAACATTTGATTGTAAGATTGTAGCTTAAGCACCAGCAATGCCAAGAATTCAATTCCCAGGGAAAGTCGCTTTGAAAATATGGTCCACGTTGATAATTTGGGATTCAAAATCTATTTGAATCCTGGACATAAAGTTTCACAATTTAAAATGTTTAAAACAAACAAATGACTGAAAATGAATAAGAACTAAATAAGATTGTTCACATATTTCCATCAGCAAATTAGTGACATTGACCATGTTCACTCTTTTATACTGTACAAAAGGTCGGATTTACTTTCTTTTATTGAAGCACACAAGATGTGAATGTGGAACATTCTCAAATCATGCTGGGAAACATGAATCAACAGGTTTTGCATAATCTTGTGGAATCCATGCCAGCTCGAGTGCATGTTGTCATTAAAGCAAAAGGGAGACATACAAAATACTTGTAAAATCTGAATTTTATGATGCTATAATGCAATGCAAAAAAATAAAAACTGTAAATTTAAAAAATGCACATTTTCCAACATCAAACTTTTCCAAATGAATACTTTTGTATCTCACGGTATATTTGGAACATCTGCCAAATACATAAATGAAAAAGCTGATTTTCTAATATAAACCACCTCTGTGCAAGTCAGTGTCATAAATCATTATGACAGATCTTGTCCATAAGAATGAATATAACCTCTAACTTACAGCTGACTGCCTTTTTATAGACTGCCGATATGGTAGAAGAAAAAAAATACTTTTCCTGTAAATGCTCATCATCAAAAAACCAACCAACCACAGACAGTTGTTTCACTTTTTGTCACAACATGTGACTCTATATTTACAGTTTGTGAATGGGTGTTGCATATTGGTCAAACACATGATAAAGAGCTTTTTTATTTTTTTATTTTTGGTCAGAACAATACAACAGTGACCGTTTGCAAAAAGACCAATGCAAGAAATACTTTTTGTTCCATTTAGTCTCCATGAATTTAATTGCACCAAAATATCAAACCATGTTGCTTCTGCACACAAATGATAAAAGACCTTTTCTCAGAACTCACTTCACTTTTATGAGCAGTTTTTTTTTTGCTAATAATTTAACTGTCTAGTCCCAAGGTGATGGTCCATCCTCATATTAAGCACATGCACCATTTTTCACCACAATGGTAACCCTCAAAACTCCAGCATAACAGAAACTCTTTTTAAATGCCAATAGAACAGAACATTAAGCATTAACTTATCTCCTCCGATTCTCATTGTGCTCGAAAGTGCATAAAATAACACTTCATTTCAACATTTATTCACCCCATCCAGTCCAATGCTGGGAAATGGAAATCCCCTGCCCAGATTCATCAATGCTACAAAAAGAATGAATTTAGTCCAAATTCAAATGGATAAAATTTGACATTTGGATTGAATTAGTTCATTTTAATTAAGTAAACTGAACAACCTGCATAAATCCTTTTTTTTTTTTTTTTTAAATTTTGAACAATATATCTAGTGTTTTATCATTTGAAACCTAACAAACCTTGTGTGTGTGTGTGTGTGTGTGTGTGTGTGTGAGTGAAATGGATTGCTTTTAAAATGAATGTATGCTTAATTTCTTTAAAACACATGCCATTTGGTTTTATATTTTGTTAATTTTATATAATGCAATGACATTCTATGTTCAAATACTATTTGGGCCCAAAAACAAAAGACTTCCTCTTTTCTGTTTAGTGTGTCAGTCATGTGACCATGTTTAAAGTCATGGTGAATTGCATCATGACTGCATATGATCTGGTAGGCCTGATTCATTTCCTTGTTGGTGGAAAATGCATCACTTGAATGGGAAATCAAGTGATGCAGATTTCTTTTCTTTCTCACCATTTCGGTTGCTTACACAGCGCTTTTACCACATTATTCCCAGCAGGCATATTATACCTTTATACCAGCAACTGTACTTGGAAGAATGTTGTCAGCAAAAGGCAGGTCGGCATGCTTGAATGTTTAGATCTTCCTCCAGGGATTAATCAGGCTAGTATCAGTCCTTGAGGTGATGATCTCATTGTCTCTACTGACTCCAGAATGTACACACTTTCAAATTTAACTGTCCCGTCCTCTCCAACTATGTCATTAGGAAAGGAGACCATTTAAAAAGTAAATTGTTATATTTTTGAGGCAGTGACATGGTACACCAAGGAATATCTTTTAGCGCAGTGTTTCCCAACCTTATTGTCTTATGTTCCCCCAAAACCCCTCATCAGTAAGGCCCAAGTACTGTCATCAACCTCAAATCAGAAATGTGTTCATATTTTACTTATAGTATACTAGATATCATATAGCATTTTATTAGTCACTTTAAAAAAAAATAATCAATACTGTGGGTAAAAAACTGACTCGCAAAGTAGTACATGTTTTGCCCAAAAACAAAATGTCAAAACATTGTAGAAAAGTTTTATTTTCTTAAAAAGGAACTAAAATCACGAGATTAATCATTAATCAATTGCTTATTTTAAGACCATATATTGTAAAGTCCAAATTTTTCCAAATTAAATCCTAGTCTGTCCAAGAGCCTCCTGGAACATGTTTAAAGGGATAGTTTACCCCAAATTTAAAAATCTTTTACTCACCCTTATGCTGTTCCAACCCCATATGAATTTCCTTTAGCAGTAGAACACAAAAGGAGATGTTTGGCAAAACGTTGGTCCCCATTGACTTTTAGTGTGTGTGTGTGTGTGTATATATATATATATATATATATATATGCAATGAAAGGAAATGGTGACTAAGTCCTAACATCGGCCTAGCATCTCCTTTTGTGTTCCATGAAAGAAAGGAAGTCATTTGGGTTTCAATCAACATGAGGGTAAGTAAATGACGGGATTTTAATTTTTTGGGAGAACAATCCTTTTTTAAGTACCCTTTGGGTTACATGTACCCTAGTTAAGAATTACAGTTCTAGGACACTAAACCCATAGCAGAAGAGTCAGATAAGCCACGGGTCAAATTTATATTGCATTATAATCACAAGTGTGTGCACTGCAATCTACGACAGAATGATAAGAAATCTAAGAGAAAGATAAGAATCTCACTTCCCTTTAACTTACTGACATTTCATAAGTCAATTTACATATCTGAACATTGGTGTATTTGAATTAAAGGTTTTATGCTTTGAATTTGTACAGTAGGTGTATGAACAAACACTGTTTCTGTTGGTTTTGGTCATCTCCTCTGCACTGTCACAGCTATAGCTGAAAAAAAATAAATTGTCGCTAGTGTGTAAATAAAGATTACAAACACAGTAACAAAGTTGTTCTAGGAATGGGAGTGTTGTTTGGAGGGTGGGTGGCCCTACTACTGCATCCTCCCAAGTAATCTTGTGCAGTTAATGATAAATGTGAGTGAACATTCAAGAGAAATATCCTAGTTGTATAAATACCTAAATGACCAAATGTGGGCCTATTTATTTTCAGACTTTGCAGTTTAAGGCAAACAAACGTCGAAAAGAGTCCTGTTAACTAAAATGCAATGAGAGGAATTTCAACCTTCTTAATTTTATGAGTATATTCCTTCCGTTCTATTGGTACACAATGGTAAAAACTAAAATGAAGCACATATACAAACATACTTTCTGGCATATAGGGCTATATTAAAGGGTTGTATCTCAGCATCTATGTTTTGAGTAAAATATCCAGTTGCATAAATGTTTGTTTCTCTAGTGGTAGTTATACAGTATATGTTATGGTTGTATACAGTATGTGTATATTATATACTGTATACAGCTATCTTAAAGGGTTCATGAAATGCTCTTTTTTATAGTTGTATTATCTTCCCTGAGGTCCATTGATAATGTTAGTAACATTTGTTTATACTATTTATTTATAAAACAGTCATTATTTAGTAATATATATAATCAGTGTTCACCCTGTCTTTGGCCCTCTTTGGCGCTCGGTTTTGGCCTAAGCGCCTCGCTAAAAGTTCAACGTAAACACCCACTTACATTGTGAAGCCCTTCAAATTCAGCAACTCAATGGGAAGAGAATGAGCAAGCTCCACAGCATTGTACAATTTAATTTCAGAGGTTACACATAATGCACATCCAACACATTGCATTAAAATATATGAAACTGTCCATCTCAAGCACAACTGTTAACCACACCAAACGCGAGAGTCGCGCCACATCAAATGCAATAGAACCCATTATAATCAATGATGCTGTCTACCATGGAAGCATCCGTTGTGGCGTTGTTGTCCCATTCCATTTTGCACTGCACGGCTGGTCATCAACACAAATAAATGGTTTAGAAAATTTGTGTTGACACGCTCAGTGTATACAACCTCAAGCCGCTGCGTCGCGTCAACGGATGCGCCCGGTGAAATGACGTTTGAAATATTCATAAATTGAACTTTTTACTTACTGTTTTGCATCGGGTCCACGTGTTTTTAACTGTCCCATCCTTCAATAACAGTTCCATTGCAAAGCTTGAATTGCTTTATTACTGTTCACAAGCAATCCATGCTGAAATACGCTGAAGACACATCCACATGACATACAAAGTCCAAAGCACACACATCCATTTTCCAGTATCATTCTGCACTGAAATGCATCTAGCCGGTCAAAGACATCCATCCAGAACATGTTTTCATACACCAACAATTAAAAATAGCGCAGATGGGCGAATTAACAGTTTCTATTCTTCAGGGTTGTAACTTTACACTGCGTCTTTTAAAAGCGGTGCAAGATATGTATCAAGCAGTCAATGAAGTCTGTCTAGTGCATGTTTAAATACAAAATTAATTTAACTAGTCCAGATGGGTCCCTTTTGGTGGTAAGGAATAGTTAGGCCACAGTAGGCCTTGTTTGTCCTTCACTCTCGGTTTATGAACTGAAGCACCAGAGGGCGGGCCAAGGGTGTGATGTTGTGAAGTAGGCATTGATGTTTTTGAGCTGCAGAGGCGGTCATAAATGAATGTACCCCAAGTGACATAGGGAAGTACAAGTACAAATTTACAGCATGGTTTTATGGTAAAAAGACCTCTCATATGTTAAAATGTCTAGGTAAATGTGATTCCTCGTGACATGACCCCTTTAATAGCTGTTGGGTAAACAAGTAACCACAATGAAACCACTTTGGGATTTATTAAGACCAGGGTTATGGTCAGGGAAGATTTTGGTAGATTTATGGTAGATTTTAATCCAAAAGTTGAACTGTGTTCTCAAGGTATGGGCATTTTTCATATAAAGGTCAGGTTGGGGGAATTTTTCACGTGTTTATGATGCATTTAAACAATTCATTCATTATACATTACATTACAATTATGTTTACCACAAATGGTTTGATAGAATTCTTAGTTACCTTTCCCATTTTTACTCTGTTGTGAATTGCTGTGTGTTTCAAAATTGCTTTACTATCTAAAATTAGCAGAAAACCTAAGTAGCCCATAATGCATTTTAAATACAAGCAGACTTACCCTGCTGTAGGGGCATTTGTAACGAAAGGTCAATTTGTGTTAAATTAATTGTATCTTTTTCCTGGGCAATAAAGGTGACGTGTGCATTAGCTTGTTTTGTATTAAAGACTTAAAGTTGTGTCTATTGAGTAAAAATGTGACAATACTAGACCCAGTCTACCCTGATCACTTTTTTTTTTTTTTTTTTTTACATTTAGGTGACATACAAATGAGTCTTCATCCAATTGAACTCCGTATATTTTACGAAAGCTTGGACATATTGCTCATCTTCAGCAACAAAGAAGCCCTACAGCACCAATGTGGACAGAAGACCGTATGACATAAATCCTGCGCCCTCTTTCTTTTCTCCATTTTGCGCGAGAGAGGGAAAGTGCGCGCTCCCTATCAAACAGAGACATTGGCGAGAAAAAACGCACGGCGCGCATCCGTTCGCCTGCCCATTGACGTCACTCCGGTATCACATGAACGAGCCGGGACCAATCCACACACAGTCCTATCGAAGCACTCGGTTCCTCCACCGAGATAGGGAGGAAAAAACGATAGAAAAAGGGGAACCATGACTCCCAGCATCTGAAGAACAAATAAAATACGGAGAACAAAACACCCCGTGGACCCTGTATGTGGTTATTGTTTGACATTTTCGCGAGAAGACTGGAATAATATGCTGCGGACAGAGACGGAATGGATATGGCAATGGGCCGAACGTATTAAATAAAGGAAAGACATAAGGAAACGTTGGACTACATCGAACCCTTCCTCGTTTGGACGGGCTTGTTTAATGGCTTCATTTCTCGCCGTCACCGAGCCTAGCCGTTTCTGTTCCACCACTGTTATTAAACGCACTGAGGTCGAATCACGGTGGATCGCGTGAGCCTATATATGCCAAACACTGGGACGACCATTAGGGGCTGTTCAAACCGAACTCGTTGTTGCGCTAAACGACAAATAGAACGGAGCGCAGTTGTCTCGGGACGCGTTTTTGGTAGTTAACGTTCTTTTTTTTACCTGACGCGACGTCCCTGGGAAACAATAATAAGGCATAAAAAAAGAACAGCGCAGACGGACGCTCATACGTGTTTGGTGTGAACGGCCCCTTATTCGGCATTGAAATCAGAAGACAGCCATCTGAACTTATCCAGACCCTTCGACTTTCCCTTAGCTTCGACATGGATTTTAACGGCAGCGGCGGGGGAAACGAATTGCACAACAATCAGTTTTATCCGTCCGAAGAGAGTAAGCCTCTGCTCGGAGAAATGTCCGCGCAGCAGCAGCCGCCGATGGAGGGGAATAATAATCACAAAGCGGGGCCGTGCAGCAAGAGGACCCTTCTGCACAGCAGCAGCAGCGGGATGAGGTACAAACTGCTCCAGGAGGGAGACATCCAGGTGTGCGTGGTCAAGCATCCGCGGACCTTCCTCAGTAAGATCCTCACCTCGAAATTTTTACGGAGGTGGGAGCCGCACCACCTCACCTTGACGGACAGCAGTCTGGTTTCTGCCACGGTAAGATACCCTCAGTTTGACGTATAAACTGTAAATGCGTCCATGTTGAAATGAGGGGGGAATACAGGTTGAGTCTTTAGCGGATGTGTTTCGAAATAGGCCTAGAAACCATTTTTGACGTCATAACAACAACTGAAAAGTTCCCCCGTTACATTCTCCTTGTTTTCCGGGTTTGTGTATTATGATTTGTCAATTCATGATAACATTATTGCAGATCCTTCTCTTTTTATCTCTCTTTTTTTTTAGCATTCTCCATTACATCTTCACACAAAGTTTATCCATTCAGCATTTAATTAATGAATTACATTTCTCTCTCTCATGCATCCAATACACTCTTATTGTGAACAGCCAAATACTGTCATATTAGCATTAGTGCCAAGATCCAAATCCAAAAAAATCACAGTCCAGAAAACTGTAGCATCTGGAAACACCTGGGCTTGTTTTTCTGAGCTCAAAAATGTTCACTGACCTCAATTGGAGGACATTTTCTTTGTTCATGTATCTGTGTCAAAGGATTTGGGCCTACTACTTTCTGAATGCAATAATGTAGGGTCAATGTTTATCAGAATGATTAAAACATATGTTCTAATTTGGCAGATTATGCAGTGAAATAAGACATACAACACAATGTGTCAGCAATGAATTGTTGTCAGTGAAGATTTTTGGAGCCGCTATAAATTGACTTACTATACAAGTGCAATCAATGTAATTGCTGTGTAGTTCAAGTTTTCCCATTGTCACATTTGCGAGTGTCTCTGACATGTTTGAGTTGTTAAGTTAATCACAAACATTAGGAAGTTTGTATTATAACTGCTTAAGAGGCCTGTCAATGGGGAAGTAATGGATTCATCAACCTGGCTGATTTCTTTGAATCCACTTGATGGCTGTTATTTATAAAAAGCAAAAAAAACATGCAAAAAAATGTTCACTTAATATATTCCATCATTAGGCTTGATGTGGAGGGGTCAGTCCTGTTCCACAGTGTCTGTGTCAAAAGAGTAGACTAAATCATATCTCAAATGTGCCTCTGTAGTCTTGCTAACATGGTATGTTGTTTTCTCTTAGTTCAGTTGTCATCCTTACAGTCTGCCCATGGAGCTATTATTGCCATCAAATGGCTGATTAGATTAAAGGTTTAACTTTTACAGCCATATTTCATCGTACTGATGTGATCGAATTAGCCGTTAACTTCTTCCTGAAACAAATGTTTCAAAATGAATTAGATTGCTTGTTTAACAACGGTCTGACTGTCAGATGAAGCCCAATCGCTGATACTGGGAGGCCCTTGGGATTTCTAAAGCTAGTTGAGAATAGCCCAAGCCAGACATATGTTTACATTTTCCACTATATGTTGTTATTTTACAAAGGTGTAAGTAATTTGATAGCATTTACAGAAAATATTGAGTTAAAAAAGTCAGTCTACCATCAAAAAGTTAGTTTTTTTTTTATGTTGTCTGTTCTGTCATTCAGTAGTGGTTTTCTTGTAGTTGTAAGGTCTCTAATAGATGTGTAGCTAGTGACCCGTGTTCAGTTGACCATAGCTAATGGAGGTAGTTGTCCGTGGCTAATGTTCTCTTTTGCCATATTTTGGCCTGTTTGTGATTCTACTTAGCGTTATAACATTGTGCTTAAGAAGGAGGTCTGGAACTCAACAGAAAGTTTTAATGTAGATTTTAAAGTTGAAGTTTGTAATATTTTTTTTACATTAAGTCCCTTTCTCCTATCTCTGCTTAAAGGAATACTTCAGCCAAAAATGAAAGTTCCCTCATCATTTACTCACTCTCATGCCATCCCAGATGTTTTCTTACACATCTGGTATGGCATGAGGGTGAGTAAATGATGAGGGAACTTCCATTTTTGGCTGAAGTATTCCTTTAATATTTTGAGTCGGAATGAACGATATATTATTGGCTGATAACTGGAAAAATCTGAATATTATTGCACCGATAATGGAATCACCGGCGATATTTTCGCTGATAATTTGCTACGGTATATTTGCTTGTGGCTAAGAATCTCTGACTGCCTGCGCCTTTGTTCCTTCAGGCAGGGACTCAGGCAGTCTCAAGCGACAGTGCGCTCAACGTGTCTGTGTGAGTGAGAGCCAAGTTCGTCATGGCGCTCTGTGAGGATTATTTCAACATCTCTGCACCTTGTTACATTGTTTTTGGGCTGGTTTTAGTCATCTGCTGTAAGTAATGCCATGTCATTTCTGATATTCTGTTTGTTTCAGTAGGCAATAAACTAAACCGTGACATAAACATGTTTGTTACTTTGGACAAACATTTTCACTCATTACTTCATGAAACATAAACAGAATGTGGGAAATAGCACATTGTTACTTACAGAACAGAATTGTGATTAAAACAAGTCTAAACACAACCTTAAATAGTACATTTATCCCAAAATAATTCTCACAGAGTGACTTGAGATGGCTAAAAACACTAGTTTCTGAGTGAAATGAATGTACATGTTGTATTTTACGAGTTGAGACATTTCTAACGTTATGACTCATGACTATTCGATCTGTATGATCTTACCTATTCCCATTAAGATTATTGTGAAATTTCACAAGTTATATATACAGTGGAACAGTTAAAGATGAGCACTGTCTGTGAATGAGACATACATAAGCACACATCAATAACGCACATAAACCTCTACTGCACTCTCAGTCTGGCTCCTGTCATAAGTATTGCACCATGCATACAGAGATTAGGGTTTGTATTTTGCTGTTTGATGTTCATTACATGTAGTTTATCACCTCATTTTGGTTTAATGCATTACAGCTATTATAAGTTCATTATTCTCTTTCTCTGTTAGTGAGTCATCAAAATTACTGTAAATACTCATATAAATAGGCACTATACAATTTATGCAAGTTTTTGGCTTTTATTTGTCATTTAAATAAGCATTGTTTTGTTTTATAGGCACATTTCTGGTTCATGTTACATCTGTCCAAAGTACCTCTGTCCAAGTCCAAATTCAAAGCTTAAAATGACACCTATTTTTCAAAACAAATGGTTTTGATGAATTAGCTAGCAGTTCCAGGTTATAGGATTAAAAATGTAAACTTTTTTTTTTTAAATGTCGGTTATCGATATCAGCCACATTGAGCTGTTATTATCGGTAATCAGAATTATCGGTTAGCTGGTCCATATTCTCAAATGTTAATTAAAAGTAAGGGTGGTGGGGGGGGGGGGGGGGGGGGTTGGTTCAATAGGCAGACCACATGGTGTTAAACTTGCACTGATGCCACAGTATACTACCCCAGACACAAGCTATATAATAAGAGCGAAATACCACATTGTTTTTATTAATTATAGTTGTGTATATAGGATAGCAATATTCCCAGATAGCGCTGGTATTCGGCAGAACTCTGTGGTAAAGTGGCTCAGACTATGAGCCCAGGCCAGGGGCTGTTCAAACAGATGGAACACAACAGAATGGAACAGAACGCGAGGATCTCGAGACACCCATTTCCAAGTTGAATGTCTTTCCTGACAAAGTGTTTAAAAAACTCTTAATTGCTTAATCTGAGAAATGCTTATAAGAGCGCAAAGCGCAATGGCCAAGTACCTCCACCTACTGTAAGGGGCTGTTCGCAACGAACGCATCGCTTTTGCAACCATCCCATTTGTATTTCTTCATAAACGTGTGCTAGATGAACGTCTTGTTTCGCTTTGTTTTAGTTTATTCAGCGTCTTGTACAGGAGCGCTGTTTTTTTAGATGCTGTGTCTCATTAAAAATAACTTTTAAAAGCATATTGAGACACTTGATTTCTGTATATGTTGCACTTTGTCTAGCCTTTTTAGTGCAAGTATGCGATAGATCTGAAGTCATCGTCAGTGCTTGGCACACATCCAAAATTCAAATGCACAGTTTTAGCATTCAATTGTGCATTTGTTTTCTTAAATTTGACGAATACCAATCGGTATCGGGCCAGAAATTCCATATCAGTGCATCTTTAATTCAGAAACTACTATAAATAAGCCATTTGTTGATTTCACTGAAGTGTAAACACTTATATGTGGAACTACCAAAGCATCGCTCTGTTTAAGCATCTTGACCAGTCTGACACGGTATCATTGGCTTAACCAATAGAGTGCTATAGTGCCAGCCCACTTTTTCAGCAATCTGTGTTCCAGAAAGTATTTTTCCCATTCATTTCTTCCACATACTTTTCAAAAAAATCCTCCTTTAAAGAGTTGTAATGCATGAACCAAGTCAACCAGCTCCAAGGCAAAAAGTATCTAAAAAAAATCTGACAAAAAGTCAGTGGTACATGTCTGTGTACTTACTGTCTTTCATGAGGGCGTGAACAACAATCTCATGAAGCATTGCGAATGACATAATCGTAAATAAAACTATGGATATATAGAAAAGTATTGATTTTAGGTTGTTGATTATAGGTTTAAAAACAATATCATTTGTTTAGTGTGAAATATTCTGATATACACAAATATATAGTTTGAGAGTGCATTGGAGTGGGCGGTCGCTTTCTGTATTTTGTGTATCTTTCACTGCTGCAGCTGTACCACAGGTAGTGTAGTTGTTCACTAGGAATAGTTCACCCAAAAACCTTGCGCTTATGTGGAACACAAAAGGAGATGTTAATCAGAATGTTAGGGACTGACAGCCTCCGTCACCATTCACTTTCTTTGCTTCTTTTCTCCATACAATGAAAGTGAAAGACATACACTATTGGAACAACATGAGATTGAAGTTATTCTAAATTACCTGGTGTTTCGTGATGCCTCTAAAAACTGTGCTAGGGTGTCATTTAGGTTGAAATGACATTATCTCTGATGTTCTCGAAATACAGGACCTCATTTGCTTCGGAGATGGAACACATGACGGCAACCAGATGATAAAAATGCTGGCTATTTTCCACTTTTTGCCTTAAGAATTAGGGACAGACAAAACATTTGACATTTTGATAGCTAATTTCGAAAAGTGTAGTCAGCTCTGTGGAAAATGATCTTACAAGAAGAGATGAAAGATGTGACTCACCCCTTGTCTCTAAGCTCTCTGAGCCTAAATTATATTTGCGTAACAGCAATCCATTATAAATACTTCCTGTCACTCTTTCATTTAAAAAGACATCAAAAACCCTGCCTCTCAAGGCACATTTATGTCTGTGCCCTCAAGCACTCACCATTTTGTTTGTGTTGCAGGGTATTGTTGCTGTACAATTCAGATCCTGTTAATTAGATAAAGTACCAGATGAGACAACAGTCCATGTAGACTGTAACCCTTTTTGTGTAGACATTATGTAGAAAGGTGAGAGCTGCACAACTCTCTTTTGCTATTTTGTGATACCAGAGATTGATACTAAACACCTGGGTACATTGTGTTTTGAGAGATAACAATCCATAGAAAAGGCTCTTCACGTGGTTCTCTTAGTTTAGCTCGAGGATACCCGTTTATAAATGTAGCTCTGTACAGTACGGTACACTTCTGCTAGAGTCATGGCATTTTGAGGAACACTTAAGACTAATCCTGATGAATTCAGCAAAGGACAACCATGTCCGAAAGCGTATACAGGGTTCCACCATTCACAACACAAAATGAGAATGCTTTAAAATCCCCATTGAAGTCCTGGATTTGAATTGAAGTAGCAAACAGGATGGAGAATTTGAATATACAATTTGAATAAAAATGGCATGAATGTAAAAAAAATAAAAATAATAAAAAAACTTTTGAAAGTGTAGTTTTCATTATATCATTTTCAGGATGAATTAGGTCTACCCATAAGCATGATAACATACAACGAATCAGGGTATTTCTAGAAACATGACATAATATTGATAATGAGTATTCGAATTGACCCCTTTAGAAATGTATACTTAATTTATGTACCTTTTATTATATTAAATGAATTAACTTTTAGTTGACCATTTGGAAGAACACTCCATTTCACACTCCATTTCAACCCCTCTCTCTCTCTCTCTCTCTCTGTCTCTCACACACACTATATATATTTGGGCTGGGAAATATAACTCATTAATAGCTGATGGTTTAATGTGTTAAAAAAAAATGTATCAATTAATGTAGTATCTGTTTTGTTTTTTTCACTTCCTAAAACTTCGCTAAATTTTTCTCTGTTTCCTGTGGCTAAATTTGGTTTCTATAAATTTTCATGAGGTACACACTTGACTCAACTGCACATCCTAGCACAGAAACTGATTGTGTGAAGCAGTGCACATTTTTTCGTTACATGTGACATACATACAAGCAGACATCACATCATTGATGACGTCAAAAATCGGTGACTGCAGCACGGAACATCACAATATTTACGATTGCGACTATTGTACAACCCGGGACGGGTGTAATAAACGCGGGAGCGGATTTACTGTATGCTATGTTCAGACTGCAGGCAAATCAGATGTTTTCTCAAATCAGATCTTTTCAGGCAGACTGTCCGCACTAGTAATCGCAAGTGATCAAATCAGATTTGCACGTTCAGACATAACCAACCTATCTGCATGGGTTGCTTTGGTAACAATGTAGGTGTACCCATGTGACAATGCTTTCAAAACAGATGCTGGAAAAATGGAGGTGCATCATCTCGCTCTCCAAATAAGCTCCCTGTCCAGTCATGGCGCAGAACTCCTCTGCCGCACAAGAAAAACTCAGCGACGGAGGAGACTGGTAAATATTGTGATGTTCCGTGCTGCAGTCACCGATTTTTGACGTCAATGATGTGATGTCTGCTCGTATGAATGTTACACATCATAAGAAAGTGTTTCACAGCTGTTCAAATGCAATTTGGATCACATAATTTATATGTATACATGTTTTCCATCTGAAAGGGCTAAATATTATATTAAACAAATAACAATAAAATGCAAAGTAACCTCTTCAATTATAAAATACTTTTTGAATATAACTGTGTTCTAATTACCAATTATTTAAATTGTAACTTAAGTTTTGGGCATTCTGTTGCAACAAACAAGACTACAATGAAGACTGGGCACATAAACTATTGTGACTCTCAGAGATACCTTTGGCTATCATCCAAATATGCACTGTAACAGATGTAGGAGCTGACCTTTTTTTTTTTCTTCTTTTTTTTTTTTCTTTTTTTTTTTTTTTTTGTTGCTCAGAAAATCATAACATTTTCAAACACTGGCAGCAGGGTTTCGGATTAACTGTTTTGCATATACTAGGTGGTTTGTGTCTAGAGGGCTTTCATCATTATTGTTGCAACTTGAAAATATGAAAGGAAATCATTTTTGTATTTCATAGCGATGGCTTTAAAATAAAATGTTATCACATAATGCAGCAATGTTGATAAAAGATTCTGAGATGTTTTTTGTTAGTGATCCAGCCTCAATGTATAGGGCTTTGTCTGTGGTTGTTCACATGATCATCTTTGGGTCAGTTTGGGGGCAACTTGGAATGGGATTCTCATCATATTTACTATGTTAAATGGGTTATTTGAGTTCTTGATAAAGTTTACTTAAAGGAATATTTCACAGGAAATTAAAAATTATGTATTATTTATTTATCTACATGGTGTTCTAAACCTGACTTAATTTCTGTTCTATGTTGGACATAAAAGAAGATGACAGGCAGAATGTTAATCTCAGTAACTATTCACTGTAAAACTGAATGGTGACTGTGGCTTTGATTCTGCCTAACATCTCCATTTTGTGTTTCACAGAAGAAAAAAACATAATTGCCACAATTATGCATGTTATGTCATAATGCACATTGCAAAATGTATTTTAAAACAGCGATTTCACTGTATCTTGCCTACATTGGTGAAGATTACAACACCCTCTGAGTAAACTGACTTGGGGGTGGCTATAATTCATATGATATCAGTTGTGCCAATTATGTGTTCGCTTTTTATCTGCAAGGCTGTTGAGGTTTAGAAACAGAATTGACATTGCCACATCCGTAATGTAGACACCCGCCACCGAAGTTCCTACGCATAAAGCATCTAAGATCATCAAGTTGTGGTTAGTCTGACGCATGAATGGAGGACAGGAGCCTGAAATTCAGCCTTTTTCAGCCCACTAAGGGAAAAATGACTCTGTCCCTAGATAGTCATATTTCTGAATTACAACAATACACAGAACAGCCACATCATCTGAAGTTTGTTGGTTACACATCTATGAACCAGCTGTATTTTAAGCTGAAGTGTGCATTTTTTTCCATATTAAAATACTTTGTCCTATACCATCATATTATGCACAACTGTAAGACAATTATATAATTTTCAGGGTGATTTCCTAGAAAAATTGGCCTCTGTGGCAGTATAAAAACTGTATTAGCATCCAGACCAGCCCAACACAGCAACATTTGCTCAACCAATGGTATCTGCTTGTTGACCAATGGAAAACACTCCTCGACTTTAGAGGTGCAGAAATTACACACTTTTGGCACTGTACTTTGAAAACTGGTTTTAAAATAGGCTAGATATTTAAATTTATGTAACAATTTTTTTTTATTTTGGCTATATTGTAAGTTGTTTGCTACTTCCAAGGCATTTCTTTGGACTAGATCTCACAAGGGATTTGTTTGTGTTTTGATCTTGCAAGTCCATGTGTCACATCTGCAGACCACATATCTGGACACATATCTGTTTGCGTTGCATGGCTTTGTGCCTTAATGCTTCATGTAGCTACGTGGATATTTTAAATGGATATACAGTTGAAGTCAGAAATTTACATACACCTTGACAAATACATTTAAACTCAGTTTTTAACAAGTCCTGACATTTAATCATAGAACACATTCCCTGTCTTAGGTCAGTTAGGATCACTACTTTATTTTAAGAATGTGAAATGTCAGAATAGTAAAGAAAATTATTTATTTCAGTTTTTATTTGTTTCATCACATTCCCAGTGTGTCAGAAGTATACATACACTTTGTTAGTATTTGGTAGCGTTGCCTTTAAATTGCTTAATTTGGGTCAAACATTTTGGGAAGCCTTCCACAAGCTTCTCACAATAAGTTACTGGAATTTTGGCCCATTCCTCCAGACAGAACTGGTGTAACGGCGTCAGGTTTGTAGGCCTCCTTGCTCTCACACGCTTTTTCAGTTCTGCCCACAAATTTTCTATCGGATTGAGGTCAGGGCTTTGTGATGGCCACTGTGATACCTTGATTTTGTTGCCCTTAATCCATTTTATCACAACTTTGGAGGTATGCTTGGTGCCATTGTACATTTGGAAGACCCATTTGTGACCGAGTTTTAACTTCCTGCCTGATGTCTGGAGATGTTGCTCCAATCTATACACATCATTTTCCTTCCTCGTGATGTCATATATTTTGTGAAGTGTACTAGTCCATCCTGCAGCAAAGCACCCCCACAACATGATGCTGTCACCCCTATGCTTCATGGTTGGGATGTTGTTTCTCGGGTTGCAAGCCTCACCCTTTTTCCTCTAAACATAATGATCGTCATTATAGCCATTTTGTTTCATCAGACCAGAGGTCATTTCTCTGTCCCGATATCTTTGTCCCAATTTGCACTTGCAAACTGTAGTCTGGCTGTTTTATGGCAGTTTTGGAGCAGTGGCTTCTTCCTTGCTGAGCAGCATTTCAGGTTATTTTGATATAGGACTTGTTTGCAGCATCTTGTTGTTTTACTGTGGATATAGATACTTGTCTACCTGTTTCCTCCAGCATCTTCACAAGGTCCATTGCTGTTGTTCTGGGTTTTGTTTGCATTTTTTGCACAAAACGAATGGGGCTTTTCCACTGCACGGTAAAACTCGACTTGACTCTGCTCGCTTTTTTGGGGTTTTCCACTGTGGATGGTACCTGGTACTTTTTTAGCACCACCTCGGTCGAGGTTCCAAGTGAGCCAAGCCGATACTAAATGTGACGTCAAAAACCTGCAGATCACTGATTGGTCAGAGAGAATCGTCACTACCAGCATCACCAGATTTGCGACACGGGACATCAACCCGCTAGTTTTAAAGTTAGCTACAGCGATAGCAGTATCATTTGTTCACACGACTTTGGAATTGTATACCAGCGAGCAATGGGAGGGAGAGTGACCTGGACTCGGCCACGGCTGGAGTCCACGAAGGAGGATGGTATGTTTTGTTATGTTAACTCTATACTCTGCTTGAAAGCTTCACTTTATTTAGTTGACCAGCTACTAGAAAGTATGCTTCTAAAACAACCAGGCCAATTTAACGGTTACACTTGTATAAAATCACTATGCAATAACTGCTTTATGCTGTTAGTAGCTAACAGCTAGCGGTCGTGTTTATTGTTTTGTGTCACGTTTAAGGTGATGTCACGGCAGTAGAGTTGGCGCATCTATTACGATCAGCCTATAATCCCACCCATGTTGAGGCGGCATTAAACCACTGTTGAAAAGCAAGCTCAGAAAAGTAAAGTGAGTAGGGTCGAACCGTAACGTGCAGGGGAAAAGTGCCATAAGTTCATCTCTAGGAGACAGAATGAGGTATGATGGCTGCGTGGTCCCATGGTGTATATATTTTCATACTATTGTTTGTACAGATGAAAATGGTACCTTCAGGCATTTGGAAATTGCTCCCAAGGATCAACCAGACGTGTGGAGGTCCACAATTTTTTTTGTGAGGTCTTTCCTTATTTTCCCATGATGTCAAGCAAGGAGGTACTGAGTTTGAAGGTAGACATCCTTCAGACCTATCAGAAGCTAATTGTCTAATTGCCTAAAGACTTGACATAATTTTCTGGAATTTTCCAAGCTGCACAGTAAACTTCTGACCCACTGTTATATAGTAAATTAAAAGTCTGTAAACAATTGTTGTAAAAATGACTTGTGTCATGCACAAAGCAGATGTCCTAAACGACTTGCCAAAACTATAGTTTGCTAATATCAAATCTGTGGATTGGTTAAAAAATGAGTTTTAATGACTTCAACCTAAACATCTGACTTCAACTGTATGAAGCTAATTGAAGCCAGCTGTCTTTTGGAATCTGGAATTTAGTATTGTTTAGGGTCCATAGACATACAATCCTACCCGTTTGTACAGTAACACTGTTTGTAGAAGTTCCTCTGTTGTTTTTGGTGTTTTTATATAAACAGTATTTTGTAGATTAAAGGTAAACTCTAACTTCAGTGAACTCATTCATAATTTTGAAAAAAGACAGCTTCATTGGTGAGAGACTTACCCTGGGTTCCTCTTTCTGGCTTGTCATGGTTTGCTCTTAATATATCATTGGTGAAGAGTTTAGCTGGAAGAAGCCATTTTGACTTTGAGAGAGCGCGCATTGTTGCAAATGATGCAGTCAGTTAGTGAACTGTATACACACATTTGCATTTGCTTGTATGCAAAAGCATGCGAAATGGCAAGTTTTATGAGAACTGCACGTTTTCTTGACTTGGACATTGATGACCATACATTTATGTGGTCTTTATTCCATTTCCAAGACTCCGTAATTGTCCAGTATTTTGCCATTTTGAGATAATCAGAGTCGGCCAATAACTATGCATGCCTAATTAGCTGAAGTGTTGGGTGATTCTCATGAAACCTGTTAAGAAATATGTAAAAATTTAAATTTTTGTGTGAGCTATCACTTTAGTGTACACCAATACTCACCAGATACATATAAAATGGCTGTTTAACGTTTACAAAATGTATTGAAAATGTTTACAGATTAAAGCATGAAAGAGAACATCACTGCATAATCAGTTATGTACATTTAAAACAGATATTATAATGTATAAAGATAGATATTTTCATATTCTATTTCAAATGAATATTATACTATTTAAACAATTTCATTATTATTTATGTAAATAATTTCATACTTATTATAATTGACTGATTCACATGGCATAGAAAATGCCTGTATACATCAGATGAGATATATACTTTAGAGAGATGGAGATAAGAGATGTAACGTGTTTAAGCCTTTCTAATCACCCTTCATATGCACATGAGTTGATCTGGTAGCTTTACAAAAAGCATTTTTTTTTATTTCTGCCATTCTTGTCGAAGGTGCTGTAATATGAGGGAGTGCCACGATGTGAAAGGTGGTAAAACTAAATTATCACACCTCACACACTTGCAAGTTGCAGTGGACAGCTTTGTTGATTATAAACAGGAGCAATCGTTTTTTTGCATCGCTCGCTTCGAGACACAGTACAACACCATTTGCATGTCGGATTAATTATCATTTATGAAGGTTTAAGTTTATTGTCACTCATTGTTTATTTATTCTTTTTTTCTTCACATTTTAGAATAATAGTGAAGTCCTCGCAACTATGGGATTATAGAAATATGGGTATTATGTTGTGATTAAAATAAATAAATCAAAACTGTGTTATATTTTAGCACCTTCATCTTCTTTCTAAACCAGCTTCTTGAGGTATCACCCTGGGATGCTTTTTAAACAGTATTGAAGGAGTTCCTATCTATATGCTGGGCACTTAGTGGCTGCTTTTCTTTATTATTTGGTCCAAGTCATCAGTTTCAAAAACTTTTTTCTCTTTTAATAAAATTTTAGTTTTGTAATTCAATAAATGAATATTTGGCACAGTTATATTTTTGTCTACAAAACTAATTTCAAACATTTAAGCATATGCCTTCAGATCAAAAGATTTTTAATATCAAAGAGAAAAATTTCAGGCAAGTGACCCCAAACTTTTGAACGGTAGTGTACATCTGTAGCATCTTAGGTAAATATGCAACAACATTGCGCTTCCTTGCTGCGCACGCTCATGCTAAACTATGTGTTTAGCAGAGAGAGAGAGAGAGAGAGAGAGAGAGAGAGAGAGAGAGAGAGAGAGAGAGATGTGGAAGAGCTGATTTTCTTTCGCAGATTTGGGAATTAAAGTTTGAAACAAATGATTGATTTTTGATTTGTTTATCTGTATGGATTTATTTAGCAATTCTCAGCTACATTGTTGAACATGCAAGAATGATTAAAATTGTGCATAATACAGGGCTCCAGACTAAAAAATTACTTAGGAGTCATTGGCTCCTAAACTGAAACATTAAGGAGCCAAATGGCTAAAAATATAAGAGATAAAATATTTTTTATTTAGTACTGCCCTTCAGAATATTAACCCCCTGGATCTGTATGGATTACTTCTATGATGGATGGATGCACTTTTTTGGGCTTCAAAATCTAAGGTACCATTCACTCCCATTATAAAGCATGGAAGAGCGATTATATTTTTTTTAATATAACTCAGATTGTGTTTGGCTGAAAGAAGAAAGTCATATACAACTAGGATGGCTTGAGGGTGAGTAAATTATGGGATCATTATCATTTTGGGGTGAACTAACCCTTTAAGTGTTATTTTTATATTAAATGTTAATTTGACCAATGTTTAAAACACTGTTGAATCATATACATTAAGTTACTGTACTGATAAAACAATACTATCTAACACATAACAATTACATAACCACAGTGAATAACTGTACAAGGCGAATTAAGTTGTATACACAGAACTTACGATGTGTAAATCTGTATTCAGAATAAACATGTTGACATTTGCAATACATATAATGAGATGTCTTGTCCATCAGCTTATCTGATATTATTTACTATAATGAAAATGAATAGAACTCCCTCTCATTTTTAATAAGGACATTTTCCCAAGTCTAAATAAATAACTTAAAAATTAAGTCAATAGAATGTTTAAGCATAGCAATATGGTGGCGCGGTGGCTTCACTTTTAATGACGTCATGAGCAATCAAGTTCTTTATTATTGATCAGTGGTCTTACCTAATCCAAGTTCCTCCACTCAAATTCTGTTAGCTGGCGAAGGAAGGATGATGGAAGGTAGGATGATGTTGTTGATGATTGTCGTCTTCCTCTTCACCATTTCTCCTGTCTTAAGACTCACTCCGGTTTTTGCGGTGTATTTTGTTCCATCCTCTGGATTTATCCTCACAAAGAATCTTTAGGCAACAAAAAAATGATTGGGGGGGAAGAAAAAAAAAATAATGGAATTTTTTTAATCATTTAATACATAATCAATATTAGGATACATATATTAACTGTCTATTAATATATTAATTCTATTTTGTGAAAAATGACTCTGATACTAAACAATCTTATTTTTTTGAGTAAATATTGTTGTGAAATGACAGTCACATTAGATGCACTCTACTCTAATCACCAAACCATGGTCACATGGTCCGTCTGCATTGTGATATGACAGTGTGTGCCATGGTTTGGTGATCAAGACTGTATATGTGCTGTATTCCAGAAAATAAAAATTGATAGTTACAGAGATAGAACAAAGTAGTGAAAGTATATTTTTATGATTCAGTTAAAATAACAACTAAACATGTGTGATAACTTAACAGTAAATGTAGATAAACAAAGAGAGGGTACTGACCGTTGTATGAGTTCCAATGTCGCACATCAGGCTTCTGTAATTCTATGTTGAAAACATAGAAGCATCCAAAGAATACAGATAAAGCATCTGGAAAACCATCCACTTTGTTGCAGAAAGAAATGTGTTCCCAGAAAAACAACAAGTACAAATTACACACTTTTAAAAGCCATACCCCAAATGGAAAACATAACCTTTCTCAAAATAATAAGTAAATCTTCTTTTACCAAGCATTATCAAGCATTGTCTCGGTGTGGCTGGCAGGCTCATGTCTTTCTCAACGAATGGCTTTGTTGTAGTCGTCTTTTAAACAAACAAACAAAAAAAAAGCCATTCCAGATGCAGTTTATTGTGCTACTCCAATCCCAATCAATAATAACCAGAAGAAGAAAAAAAAAGTGGTCCACAATATGGGATGTACACAATGTTCAAAATACAGGCTAAAAATGACAAAAATGCATGTTTCATGTAATTTAAAAATGATTTGCCTACTTACATCTGCCAAAATGAAGATGGAGTCCTCTTTTTCAAAGAAGCGCTTCATCAAAATCTGCTATACTGGTCCGGCTCTGCTGCATGGCTGTCAATGTCCCGTAGTAGACCCTGAATGTCACTGTCTCTGAATCTGTCTTTGGAAGAAATATATGATCCTCTTCCACTTGGTTTGAAGAGCCTCTCCTACTCGATCACAGATATCAATACCTTCTTGATATCTTCAATCGAATTCATATTCATATCGAATTATTACAGAAAAAAATTGAACTTTTAATTCGGTTAAGCCTTTTGTTAAATACAGCACTAGCGCTGTTCAAGCTGTGTTTTATTTTTACCGCTAATATTTACGTGCAAATGTTATCCTAGTTTAAATTCGGGTGCACAAATCTGACAACTGCGGGAACCGTAAGTACACACGATTTATTTATTTTTTTGTTGTTGTTTATTTCTTTATTATTTTACCTTGCTTGCTGGCTTATTCTCTCAGGGATTTTATCGGTGTATCACATGGGTGTTCTCCAGAACAGTACCGCTGAGCTCCCTCCCCTGCACAACCTGAGGCGCTGCTGTGGTTCCTAATCTGATTCTGTACCTAAAGTCATAGCCTGTTAAAAATTAGGGAAAAAAAACCTGACTGTATCTAAAAAGAAAAAAACTGTGTTTTGGCGCTTAAAGCCGTTACGGTAAATACAGTAATATACCTCAAATTAAAAAATGACAGTAAATCACTGTAAATGGTGTTTGACTTCACAGAAAATTCCCATGATGCAATTGGAATTACTGTTATTTACTGTGAAGAGAATTGGCAGTATAATACTGGGTGATATATAGTAAATAACTGTAAAAATTACAGAAATGTCTAACAGTGTAGATATACACTTAATTGAAGTAAACGTTGTCTTAAACATTATTTACTTGAAACTCACTAAAAATATATATATTTTTTTTTAATTGTGAATTATCCTTTGACAAGACTGTCATTATGAGAGCTAGTTAACATCTTTTTTTTATCAGAGAAGGGAGAGAATAGTTATCGGCAGATAAGATTTTAACTGCCTGGTCAATATATCAGTCATCGGCCACCAAGTTCTCTGTTTATCTGTTTCAGCATTGGCCATTCAACAGTCAACTAGGGGTGTCCATGATTAACCGATTAACCGTTAAAAATTGCGTAACCGAGTGAAACATTTTGCTCGGTTAAGTGGTGTCAATGGCGTGCATTGAATTTAGTTGTAATACATTTTTGCACCACCAGAGACTGCCAGAGCGCTCCCAGATATTTGTAATGTCCACAAGAAGTAGTCTTGACCAGTTTTCTAATATGAAGCGGGCAAAGAAAAGCACAGCGTGGGAGCACTTTAAAATCGAGAATGACGGGGCAAAATGCAAGTATTGCAATGCAGCATTAAATTCTAGGGCCTTGTTCACAGGCCACGAACGCAAAAGTCAGTGACCTACTTTAACTGCTCTGTCCTTACGACTGCGTTTTATTTCTATAAATTAATTTCGTTTCAAATGTGGTCCAACCAGTTATTAAAGGTGTTAAAAATGAACTACCCCTTTCTCGTGTGTCTGTATCTCGGGGTTGCGGCGCGCACACCAGGGATGGAAATTAGCACCCGCCACCACCAAATGCGGGTGATTTTGTGTTGTGGCGGGTAAACTCGCTTCACCTACCGGCCACCGTGGCGGGTAAATAAAAATAGCATCATGCGACGTTCGTCTGTTAAAGGACAAATTAGTTTGAATAAACGAGGAGACACTGATTAGCAAGACAACTCAGTGAATGTGCTTTCCATTAAATGAATCACACACACACAGTAAACAAATCCTTAACAAAAAAACAGGGCTATTCTGGTGGGTGCGGTGACGCGCTCATGTAAGGGTGGCGGCGTGGCGCTGCCAATAAAGCTCCTAAAATCTGTCACAAAGAACCGGCAAAAGTAATGATTATGAATATGTAAAATATAGCAAGGAGATATTTTAATTATTTATTAATAAACAAGTCTTTTCTTTGTCCGTGTCATTTGCAAAGATGAAGTTGACGATGCTGACTCGCGGTCTTCGCAGTAACTCACCAGAGAGAAATGCACATTTCTTACGGATTACATAAGCAGAGAGCAGTCTGTGTCTGTTTTCTTTAGTTTTGAATTATTTGTGAGGCAAGGCTACCTTATACACTGAGTTTCGGTTCATTTATGAGACGAGCTCCAGTTCACGCGCCGGCGCCTCCGCGCTTCGTGATTATATCGTCTGCTATATTTAATTCTTATTTATTAAATCCAGGCAATTGGTTGATGAAACATTGATTAAAATTAAGACACAATTAATACAAAACGAAATTCACTTTAAAGAAAGGTTTTGTGCTTTCTGTTTGATGTCTCTGTGGAAGTTTTAAAGCATCTTTCAGTGCCGCTTTCAGAGCGCTCACGTCCGTAACATTGTGTTTTCCTCGTATGCGATCTGAAATGAATATCAGTTCATGGATTGTGTGTGTAGGCTATAAGAGAGAAAGAGAAAATGCCAGTATTTCATTGAGACTTGAGATTAAATAAACGGCTTAAGTATTGTAGATCTTGTAGTATTAATTTTCACATGCAGTTACACATTGTCGGTTAAAAACAAGAAAGTGGCTGGTAAAAACATTGAGTGGCTGGTAGATTTTGAAATCCACAGTGGCCGGTGGACAAAAAAGTTAATTTCCATCCCTGGCGCACACTATGGTTAACCGAGTATTAACCGTTAAGGGCCTCGGTTAACGGTTAATGAAAAACTTGAAAACGTGCAGCCCTACAGTCATCCACTTCTTGAAAAGTTGTAGTCAGTATTTCTTGAGCATTTCTTAATTTGTGCTTGCTATACTTGGAGTTCCTCATGGTTTGGTAGGTGCAACGCTGGCGGATGCTCTCCGAGATCAGTTTGTCTGTTATAGAGAAGCCACCTGAACACACTGATGTTTTTCTCCAGATTGTTTTCCATCTTGATCTCCCTGGCAAAAAAAAACACAACGTATTTCTCTATTTCATCTCTTTGTTTCCATGGCAACATAGCAATGGTGAGAGGAAAGCTATTCAACTCCTCCTTAAGGAAGAATTGCACCATGAAAAACAGCCTGAAAGAGACAGGAAGAAAAAATTGACTTCTTGGAACGGAGAAGTGGAAAGGAGGACAGATAGGGAGCGAGAGAGAGAGAAAAGGACATAGAGTGACACAAAGATAAGCTGATAAAGCTCAGCACAAGTTCGTATATCACATCGTCAAACAGGATATCGTAGCTATGACAACCTTTGAAGACATTCTTTATGTAAACCCTTGTGGTGACATATTTACCCTGTCATTATTTACTCACCCTCATGTTTCAAACCAGCATGACTTTCTTCCGTGGAACACAAAAGGAAATGTTAGGAAAAATGTTAGCCTCTGTCACCATTCACTTTCATTGTATTTGATAGAACAGCGTTGACAGTCTTCAAATTTTCTCTGTTTTGGGTAAACTATCCCTTTAAGAGAAACAAGTGTAGACCTCAGCCATTTATCTGGGATCCTGCCATCTTGGGCCCCTTGTTTTGCTGCACGTGTGGCACGTGCTCCATTGTACACAAGCCTGCAAGCGAATGCAAATAGCACACGTGATTAACTACTTTTAAAATGAGATATCATTAAAAAGATACTTATCACACAGTCTCTTTAAAATGAAGTCAGCCCCCCCTGTAAGCCATGCATCTCAAATCTACAGCGGATGGGGGAAGGGATATGTGGAGAACAGCCCGTTGGTCTATCACCTAAGAGTGGGGGATGTAAATATAAGACAGGCCTGGTTTATTCTGTCACAGAAAGAAGGGAGATATTGTGTGTTTGTTTGAGAGAGAGCAAGAGGTGCAGAGAGAATGAGTTAAAGAAAGGAACTGATTGTTTGCTCTGCTGAACTGGGTGGCTTGACACAAATACAGGAACTGTGGTTTGGTTTGAGTCTAGAGGGAGAGCAGCAAAAATAAAGCAATAGCCTGTTTGTGCAAATACGGACGGTGGGAGGGAAGCTCTAATAATGGAAGAGCCTGTTGCTGGGCTGCAGGGGAGGGAGGGTGGCTAATAAAGTAGCAGCCGCAGTGAACAGCCTGTTGACATTTGAGGTCATGTGACCACCAGCACTACAGTCAGGAGTGGAACTCAGAAATGAGCCACAACAGGCTGTGTGACAAATAATGAAAAAGAAGAAGCTCCCATAGTCATTTGAAGATCAGTAAGAAGTAAAGGTGAACCTTGTCCTAAAATACTCTGTAAATGGCCCATATGATGAACCGGGTGTATGAAGAGTGTATTCGTAATCCATAGACGAACTTATCTATTCCCCTTGATTTAGATCTGAGAACGAATTTTTTTTTTAGTTGACCAACAATGAAAATTCTGTCATCACTGACTCATCAAGTATTAATTATTTTCTTGTGTAGAACACAAAAGGATAATTTGTAAAGCATGCTCACACTTCTCTTTCCTGTACATGGAAAGCACACAGTTACCAGAGAACAGTTATAAAAAAACACAAAAAAAAACACAATATGCGGCACACAACTTGCTGTATTCCAAGTCATCTGAAGCCATGTGATATCAATGAAACCAAACGATATAGCATCTTGTGAGTTATTTAACCAAGCGTGACACCAAGTGCGAAAAAGTCAAATATGTGGAAAAGGAAATGGAATTTGAGAGCTACAGCGGAGGGCAAGATTATCAGTGAATAACGACTTAAATTTTGGACTTTTTCTCACACCAAACTATTGAATGGCTACAGAAGACTTGGAATATAACAAAGACCAATGTTAGTCAAAACTTCTCCTTCACGGTTTCACAGAAGAAAGGATGTCATACAGGTTTTAAATGACAAAAGAGTGAGTAAATGATGACAGATTTTTTTATTTTATTTTATTTTTTACTTCTGTGTGAACTTTACTTAATATAAAAAGATGCAAGAAAACATTTCTAGAAATCCATTTCACAGCATTTTCAGTGATGCTTTGTTATGTTTATTGCAAATATGAACATGCCTCTTCCTGTCTCTGTAGCCCACTGGATACATGGAGGCCCCTCTGTCTTACAGCACTATAGAAGACCTGCAGCTGTTTTCCTGGGACAATGCCCCTAAATACTGTGTCCAGTTAAGCTTTCCTGGAGGGACAGTCCTCCTGCAGGTATCACCAGCCCTCTCACAGTTTCACTATGCTCACGCTGCAGTTATTTTCTCGGTCTGACTCAGTTTGCAAATGTTTGTGTGCACTCACAGGCTGCTAACAGCTATCTGCGGGACCAGTGGTTTCACTCTATACAGTGGAAGGTAAGGTCACACATATTTAGGAAGTCTACGCTTGCAAAAAGCATTAATCTAATGGCATTTTCTTGCTTTTAAAAAGAGTGTCATTTTACAGTACTGTTCATACATATATGTAGACACTTAATCAGGGTTCACACAAGGTCCTTGAAGTATTTAAAATGCTTGAATTTAGCTTTTAGAAATGGAAGTATTTGTATGAATAAACATGTTTAAAGTGCTTGAAATGAACACCGAACACATATTTTGCATAATGTGCGTCCATCAAAGATGCAATACATCACTCCACTTTCATTGACTAATATGTCTTTTAATATTCTTTCTGTTTCTTCGAGTCATACAAGTCATACAAAAATGATAAACTATTAAAAAAATAAAATGTACACTTTCACATTCCTTTATACAGTATATAGTGCATTACTTTTCAATTAATGTTACATTAACATTAATTGCTAATGGTGTGTTTACACCATATCGGATTACTGAAATTCCGAGTTTCCGACTAGTAAATACTGTTCACGTCGCTTGTTATACAAATACAATTGATGCTAGATCTTTCCTCATTGCCAACTTGACTTTTCTTAGCCATTCTTCAATTACTTTTAACCAAAGCAATGGAATGGAAGTCAGTTACCTTGAAGTACACACAGGAGTAGGTCATCACTTTAACAATGTTTCACTAAATTCAACAACCATTCAGTGTCCAAAATACCTTTTATTTGAATAGTGAACTGTGAATCTATTATTTTCAAATTTAAAAGCTAACAAACTACTGTAATTTTTGCAAAATGTTCTGTTTGAAATGTGTGCTTGTGCTATCTTTCTTTAAAATACCAATTGGTTTAATATTGTATTGACATTCATACATTAATATCTCTTAATTGTCCAAATACTTGGGAAAAAAAATTTAATAAAAAATTATAGACTTTACAATAAAATTGCCAACCCAATCACCACAGCTTATTTCTTATTTCTGTAAATTCACTGTGATGTTTCACATCTTAATGTAGTTCAACAGCTGTTATCAAATATGTGACTGCTGCATTATATCAGAAAAATGTGTGCCGGTTTCATAACTGTTGGTTGCACTGGTAAAAGGCAGGTGTGTAATCTGGGTTATGCATCTGCCATTGACTCCTATGCAGAAAAAGACCTACAAGTACCGCAAGGTTCTGAATAACCCAAGCCGCTGGGACGTGGTACTAAAGGAGATCAGAGCTCTGGTGGATATGGCCCTGACATCACCTCTGCAGGACGAGTCCATTCATCAGGCCCCACTACATATCATCTCCACCCTGCTTGCTGAGGTACAGCACACAGACACGCTTACCTAACTATTTAAGTGGGAACATACCGTAGACATTTAAGTAGCCTTCTGTTCTGCCCTACAAAGACAAAATGCAGTTTTAACAACACAGAAACTGAGATAAATAGCCAAATTGTTTCTCTGAAGCCGAGCATAGTTGAGCCAAACCAGTCTGTCACAGGGCAGATCATTGTCTAAGAATTTAGATTCAGTTTTAACTAAATGTGTGGTTGCAGCATTTTGGCAGTATTGTTCTCAAGTAAATCTATCACTATTACTATTACTCATTCTTATGGATGAGTAATAGTTAAACAAATTTGAACGGACCCTAACCCTGCCTACAGACATGAATTATACCTCAAATTGTTTGACTTTTTGAGGAAAGGTGTGCTATTATGTTTCTAAGCATTCTGTCTCAAGATTTTTGTCTGGTGGACAATACCACGGACAAAGAAATGTATTTCATGGAAGGTTCTGAGTCATATCTTGTGGCCAGAATATCATAGAGACTTTATCCCCTAGGATCATCCTGGTAACCACCCAGAATACACTAGCAACCACATAGTAACTCATTGGCAACCACCCACAACACCCTACTATCGTGGCGGTGATTTTGCACAGGCAAGCACCATTCACATTTTTTTTAGACAATGTAAAAATCTAGTTGAAATACTACACACTAAGCCAAACTATAACTCTTTAAGAATTATTTTTTTTTTTATGATTAAAACAGCTATTTTTTTATGAACCACTTTTCCCTTTAAACATCCCCAAAAGGAGGCTTTGTTGTCAAATTTAACATCTTTTGACGTTTTTCAGCAAATAGTCCCTACAGTGTAAAGTTAAAAGCACCAGCACTCGAGCGGTATCCGGCATTCTTCTTGGGGTATGAGTCTCATGCATTAATTGAGGTGCATGTTATATGTCACTTTTAACAGTCATTGTGCAGTTATCTGTGGTTGCCTGTGTGGCTGTTGTTTAAAGAGGATGTGTTACCTCAAGTTTTAAATGACAACACTACGCAGTTCCTACGGAATTAACACTTCCCTTTCTTCATAGTTCTTGCAGAGTGAGGATGCATAAGTTATAGTGCATGAAGACTAGAGGTTGATCGATACGATATAAGGTCATGGAAAAGACCAATAATTTATTAATCTGCCTATAGTTTATAGAATGTTAAAATATTTGTTTTGTCTTTCTGTACTATGATGGGCACAGACACAGAGGCTAAAATAAAATCACAGAGACAACTTATTTTTTAACCAAAATTCCAATAATAACCAGAAAAAAAAGAATTTTGTAAATAATACAGAAATTTTAACTATAAACAAGCCTAAAACACACAAGGGACTGTTATTTGGATATGATAGAGACTTTGATCAGTTACATATATTTAAACAGATTACTTTTAATGTGGAACAAGGTTTATTATTATGTGCTAAATGAGCGTGTTTCCATATACTAAAATGTTTTTGTTGTCGTTGCATGTCCTCGCTTCAATTTAGGACACTTGATAATCTGATCAAAATAACAAAAATACGAATTAAAGTAAAGCATAAAAATATGGTTGAATATTGCCAAAACGAGATGTCAGTGATAGTTTATATTTCACCTCTGGTGCTGTTAAAAGAACTGTAGAATCCTGTAATGATGGTTACAGAGAAATAAAAAAAATGTGTCAGCTGAGGTTGACACAATACCAAAATTACATTAGTCGTTACCAGTACCAGTAAAACATCATGATTCTCGAAATATGCTGTTGAACATGATCCTTTAGCCTATTTAGCAAAGTTACATGTGTCCAAGTAAATAATAACTACAAAAATTAGCTTGAACTGTTTCTCAGTTAAGAAAATATTGCTGTAAGATTTTTATTTAATTAAGACGCTATGAAATTCATTTTTTTTTTTTTTTAATTCCCCAAAATTCTGTTTTCCATCCTATATTTTAAAAGTTTAATTCAATTTAACCATCAAACTAGTGTGTAATTTAATTCATTAGAAAAATAGAATGATGATTTTTCAACATTGCATTTTTCTTAATCAAATGAAGTGCTTTAGTAAAGATCCTCACAGTATAATCTAAAACACAGCACAGGTCTTACTTTTTGTCAACTAAAGTGCTGCACAACAGAGCATAACATTATAAATGAAAACACTGATGAAAACTTCAATTCAATATGTACAGTACTCTTGCATGAGAGATATTGCTTAAATATAATTATAATAATTATTATATTACAGGAAAGTAACGGTAGGTATTTTTCTCTCATGATTTCTTCCATTTATACGCATCAAGCTTTTATTTTGATGTTTAGGTTTTTCCGTTTTTTGTGTGTTTGACGGCAGTTTCACACCTCTGGATAAGACATTGGTCTTATGGGCCAGTGTGATTTTTTTAAAGTGAAAAATGCTGAGATTAAACTATATAAAAATGTAGTCTGCAGTCGTGTGTCAGTCAGACTGCGCAGGGACCGAATTAAGTCGGTGCTCTGTACTACCGGTATTGCAGAAACACTGGTATCATTACACCTTTTTTTATTTTAGTATCGACTTGATACCAAAGTGCCCTTACTTTATACATCCCTAATATTGGCATAGATTTTTGCAGACAACCAATAGTTCCAAAAACAATCGGCGCCGATTCATCTATGAAAACAATACATTGGTTTACCTCTAATGAACATTATTATTTGTCTTTCAGTCCCACTTAAACTAAGCATTTCACCTCAGAAAAGGTTTCAAAAGTTCTAAAAACAGATCTCTTACAGTCCTTTGAAAAAGGGATTGTATGCTGGAGTCACAGTGTATCCTAAGAAGTACATTAACATTTTAAAAGCAGGACTTGTTGGTTGTTGAGTCACTTTGTTGTGGCACTGCTGCCCAATGAGCTCTTAAAGATTAATTTGTGTCATTTCCTTCCCAGAACACCGACCTCAGTGCTCAGGACCATGAGAACATCATTGTGGTGAGTGGGTCTGCTTTTTTTTTCTTTCTTTTTTTTTTGTCAGTGGCTTTTAGAAAGATGAAGACGCATGTTCTTTACACAGTGTGTATGAAACCCCATTGCTAACAAAGGCAGAGTTACGTAATGTGTCTTAAGGCTCAGTGAAACACACTTTAGAATAAAATTGACTTGAAAATGTAGATTTAACACCATAGAAACAGGATATGTATGCACAGCTGTGTTGGAGTAGCTTCTGAAGGTTATGCGCTTCCTTAAAGTGCAGATGAAAAGAAACAAAACTCTACATGTCTGTGGGGAAGGTGAATAATTGTTATAATCTATCCTTAGGCCATTGCACCCCTGCTGGAGAATAACCACCCTCCTCCTGACCTGTGTGAATTCTTCTGCAAGGTAAATGGGGCTTCAAATCTGACTGTTCTTCAGAAGTATAGGTCCATTAGTGGTGTTTGCTAAGGCAAGTTAAAGGATAAATATGAAAATTTGGCATGCACCTTGTTTATTTATGCTACTGAAATGAAGGATACCTTAAATTTGGCAGATCGTCGAGGAAAAATGTGCTATTACTCTTCTAAGTGATCAAACTTAGTTAACAGCTGTTGGATTCAAAACAGCCAAAAAATCCCCAAAATGTGCATTGAAGATCTAAGCAATACTTAGAACCCCAATACCATAAAGATTTGGAGTGTGTTGTTTTGATTTGGGCCAGTAATCAACCACCTAGCAATCACCCAGAATACCTTAGCAACGTCTTGACAGCCACATATCAATGCACTAAAAACCACTCAGAACACTTTATCAACTATATAATAAAGTCCTGGCAACCACCCACAACACTCTAGCATCGTGGCGGCAAGTTTTGTATGGACAAGAACCACTTACATTTTTGTCAGTACATGTAAAAATCTAGCTCAGCATTGAAAAACTTTTAGCAAATAAAGCATTTTCATTCCCCATATTTCTTTAAGGGGATTAGCAGTAATGATTTTTGTGATTAATATATGTATTCATCTATATGGGTTTTTACTGTTCCTCTACATAGCACTGTAGGGAGCGTCCTCGTTCAATGGTGGTGATTGAAGTGTTCACTCCAGTGGTTCAGAGGATCCTCAAACATAATATGGTAAGTGTGTGTGTGCTACACTAGAGGTGCTCTCGAGTTCACACATCACAGCTCCATTGTTTATGGACTCTTCCTATGTGTTCCTCTGGTTGCAGGACTTTGGGAAATGCCCCAGACTACGTCTCTTTACTCAGGAGTATATTTTGGCTCTGAATGAACTCAACGCTGGGATGGAAGTGGTCAAGAAGTTTATTCACAGGTGAGTGACGTTTTCCCTTCTACAAACACACAGCCCACACTTACCAGAGAAAGTGCCCTTCCCCTTTACAAGTAAAAGTCTGTAATAGTATTCGACCAATATGGCCAATAACAGATAATGATGGGAAATAAGACTTACAGTGGGGGTCTGAGACCACATTGAAAATCTGACATTCAAAATCAAATTTTAACCTGGATATAAACAAACAAATTTTGGATTTAGAGATATTAAAAAAATAAATGTAATGTAATATGAATGAGAAGTATTTAAGATTTTGCACTATTCTGGGTCACTAATCAAAAGTAAGCAAACTGTAACATTGACCAAGTTTGTACAAATGGTCAGATCTTGCTTCCATTAAAGCACCATAAGATGCTCTTTGGAACATTCTCAAATCATGCTGGATAACATGGATCATTAAATTTTGCACCAACTTATGGAGTCTATGCCAGCTATGCCTATGTCTATTCATGCTTTTATTACACAAAAGGAAACATACCAAATACAGAGAACTTGAAGTAGTTGATTAAATAAACCTGTAATGAAATCAGTTCCGTTAATTTTGAACATTGCTAGTGGTCTTCAAACTTCAAACCCCACTATATATAACATTGCTGAAGTCTTATTTACATTTTACTCAAACTTCAAGAAAGAAAAAATGTAAAAACATAAAATTATTATTACTAGTATAGTGTGCATGCGTGTGTGCGTGTTTATTACAAGGGGCAGTTATCAGGCGAATCCAATTATTGCTAAATGGCCAAATTGCCCCAATTTATTGGTCTCTCAATACTCTAAAAAGAATCCAGACCTTCATAAGTACACAAACTGTAAAATCCTTTTATCTGTCTAACTGTGTCAGTTTAATGGTCTCTTTAGTACCATGCCCTGTGCACTTACTTCCTGTTACAGCTTTGTTGTTTTTTCCATCATTCTAAGTGTATTTGGGCATAGGAGTTCTGCTAACCTGACCTTTTCATACATGTAATGATTACAGCATGCACGGTCCCACCGGACAATGCCCTCATCCTCGGGTACTCCCCAATCTCGTTGCGGTGTGCCTGGCTGCCATCTACTCTTGCTACGAAGAGTTCATCAACAGGTGCGTCCGATTCACTGATTAGTCTAGATTCTTCTCTCCATGAAACGTGATGTACCCTTGAGATCTGAGCTGAAAACATTTCTCTGAATCAAATTTACCTACGTGCTGATCCTTAAATAATCTTAAAATATTCAAGCCCACTTTTCCTACCTTTTCAGGTGGTTTTTTTGTGTGTGTGTGATAAACATTGCAGTGATGTGACATTTTTGGTCTCAGCTGTCGTGTTTGTGTCATTACTCTGAGCTTCTGGGCCATGGGGAGCCCACCTGAGAGGTATAAGGAACTATTTTCAAAATGTTTCCATGATCCTCACTAACTAATGAGAGCAAGGTGTTTCAGAGCTCTCTCTCCCCAGACTTGCTTTTACTTGCTCTCTGTTCACTCACTCTCCAATGGCCTTTTGAAACATTTCCGTAGCTACAGTTCGTGGATATTTTGATAACATATGAAAGAAATTCTCTCTCAGTTTATGCTCTTAATTATAAAGGGACCTTCTAGACAACACCTCTAGGTCCAATTCGAAAATATACATTTTATGTTTTTCATCAAATTGGTTTCCAAATTAACTTTATTCCATCAATTAATATATTGAAATTGCACATGTTATGTTGCATATATATTTCTGTTACATGTTTGTTTACATTGAACATGTTCTGTCTCTTTAAAACTACTGGAATTGCCAGTGAGTGCATGTAACCAGATGATGTGCATGGTTTCTGAAGCAGATCCATGTGTGATTTAAAATTTTATGTTTCTTTTTTTTGTTGTTTTTAATCAAAGAACAGAAATTACATATGGATCCGTGAATCTTTTTTTACATAGAACGAGTTAAACTAAACTTTTACTCTCAATACTTCTCAAGTGGTGAGTGAAATCTGAACATTTACCAGTCAGTGGCTAATCATAGACATTTTTAGTCATATAGTGTGATATTTGGTTGCATATGTGAGTGATTTACTTGCATTATAGAGGGCTGCCACATAAAGTGAAAGCTCGATCTTGGGATTTAAGAATCGGTATCAAGATCGTTCAAATGTAGATCGCTACCCATAGGGAAATAGATATTTTTACCCAGCCCTACTCTTAACTCTTTCTTTCTCTCGCTCTCTATCAGTCGGGACAACTCTCCCAGTCTGAAGGAGATCCGGAATGGTTGTCAACAGCAGAGTGAGAGGAAGCCGCCCATGCCCTTGCGTCTGCTGCGGCCCGAGCCTCCTATGCCACCCCTGACCACCACCCTGTCCCCTCCCCCAGCCCTTCCACTCTCATCACCACCTTCCATCGTGAACTCTAGTGAGATCCTGGTGGAACTGGAGCGGAACAACAACACCGCTAACACACTTCGCAAGGCCCCTGCAGAGGGCGACAGTGAGCCCAACCTGATCGACTGTCTACTGGTCAGCCCTGCGCTCAATGCCCTGTCCATTCAGCTGCCTGCCCACGCCGACAGAGTGCTGGGCTGTTTCGCTCTTATCCTCAAGATGCTGTAAGTGTGGCATTACTGGATCTTTCTCTGTTGTAACTCTAATCTGGCATGTTGTGGTTTCTGTCCTGTTTAAGATGCATGCAAGTAAGAGCAAGGTAGCATTGTCAGTGTTAAGAAAACTACTTTGAAACTTTTGAAAGTTTCTCAAAATGTAACATACTTGCAACAATCAAGTTATCCTTTTGAAAAGGTAGTAACAGAAAGTAGCATTAATCTACATTAAAGGGATCATTCTCCCAAAAATGAAAATTATCTCATCATTTACTCACCGTCATGTCATCCACAGATGTGTATGACTTCATGAGTTCCCTTCATGACTCTTCTGCAGAACACAAACTAAGATTTCTAGAAGAATATTTCAGCTCTGTAGGTCCATACAATGCAACCGAATGTTAGCCAGAACTTTGAAGTTTCAAAAAGAACATAATGGCAATTTCAAAGTAATCCATACTACTCCAGTGGTTTAATACATATCTTCAGAAGTGATATGATAGGTGTAAAGAAATATTGATCAAGAAAATGATCAATATTTAAGTCTTTTTTTTATAAGTCTCCTAGTAAAAAAGGACTTAAATATTGAACTGTTTCTCACCCACAACTATCTTCTAAAGACATAGATTTAACCACTGGATTCATATGGATTACTTTTATGCTTCCTTTATTTGGTTTGTGATCCTTCAAAGTTCTGGTCACCATTCACTTGCATTGTAAGGACCAACAGAGCTGAGAAATTCTTCAAAAAATCTTTGTGTTCAGCAGAAGAAAAAGTCATACACATCTGGGATGGCATGAGTGTGAGTAAATGAACTATCCCTTTAAAGCTATTTAAGGGGATTAAATCTTTTAGTTAGTTATTGGATAATATAATTTTCAAAAGCATTTTTTCCAGTTTTTTTCTGTCTCACAAGGATCTCAATTGTGGTGACCGCATCAAACTTATTCGATTTCTGCTCTAACAGTGTATTTTTTTTAAATTCTGTGTTTTATTTGTTGTATTTAGGCTTAATGTGTTCAACAAAATATTGATTTGCTACAGAAAGAAGTAAAATGGTGTCTGTTGGAAAAACTGTTGAGTGATGATGCAAATAAACTGACAAAAGGACTATATTTTTTTAACCAATACCTTGAAATGAATGGTGTGAACTAATTCATTAAATTCGCTGAATTGAAAACGCTACTTAAAAATTTTCAGTTAGTAGCACCACTATTTAATTTAGTTACTACCCAACACTACTGATAAGACAAGTTCAAATTATTGTTTTTGGGGTGGCAAACTCAAGCGTGTGCAAACTTTGGAGGGAACTCAAGCCTGCCTGCATATTTATAACAGCCACTTTGTTACTTCATTAACCCGGTTCCATTCTAGCCTTTACCACCTCCACCTGATCCTATTGTTAGCATCCGGTTGCAGATCACAACTGGGCCTGGCATGTTTCAGCTTTCACATTAAGCAGCAGCCATTGCCCAAACATACAAAATGACTTTATTTCCCCCTGTTCTCACACTTCCTCCTTCATCTGTCTTTCTAATTTCTTGGCCTTTTTCTCTTTGCAGATCAGACTATGATGACTGGAGACCAGCACTGGCCAGCCTGCTTCAACCCATCCCCTTTCCAAAAGAGTAAGAGCATCCACATCCTTCTCATCCTGTTTTACCTTTCTTTTACAACAATGGCTTTCTTTGGAATCTGATGCTGTGCGTCATCCTCTGCTGATCTATTAAAATTTCAACTGTTTATAGTAAACAATAGACCTTAACAACTGGTCACATTTTTTTGCTGAAGGGTAATCACTGGCACAAGACTGATAAGAGCAGGAGAGATTCATATATATATATATATATATATATATATATATATATATATATATATATATATATATATATATATATATATATATATATATATATATATATATATATATATATATTAATCTCTAAACTATATGCTATAAACTCTATAATACTATAAACACGCTATAAAATACTATAAAAGACCTTTGCTGAATAAGAAGTCAACATCTTGGAACATGACTCATGCGTATCATAAATCAAGATTTTCAACTCTGCATGCGTAGTCCTGAACATTTCACATACAAAACACGATGACGTGACACTTACAATCACATTACACTTATCATAACATGACATTACTTAAAGAGAACAAACATGACACCGAGGCCATTATTTGTTGATTTATTCATGCAGAGGTGCGTGCTGGGACACAGAGTCCAGCATTTAGCACTGCGGAAATTCCTTTTTTTGTATTTAATTTTTTAATGTCGCACAGTGATTAGCAATAAAAATTTTTAAATGACTTCTGGTTTTTAGTGTCAACATCACTTGCCATTGTTATTGTGGCTTTTTGGCCTACTTCATTTTCTTTCTCTCTCTCATTCTCTGTGGTTCCCTTTCGTAACACGGAGAAAGCCTCGTATCAGGGGCTGTGTGTACATGAGGTGGGTTGGTCTCTGGAGGGGTGGTGTGCAAGGAAAGTACTGACGTGGGCGAGCCACAGCAGGGCTCTGTAGTGGGATTGTGGGTATTGGCAGAGGTGTCTCGGGTCCTTTGTGGCTCCTGTAATTGGCCCTGCAGGACAGGCCGCATCATTACAGATCTCCTACAGAGCCCTGCGGTTGTCACAGATGGGGGGCTCACCTGCGCTCGTACGCCATGCCGAGCTTTCAGCCTTCATTAGAAAAAGTTAACAACAGCCAGACGCATCCCAGAGCACTCCTAATAAAAACATGCAAAACACTTTATGAAGTCCGCACAGACACACACACACACACACACACACACACACACACGACACTTGTAATGACTGAAATTGTAACATCATGCGTGTCAAGGCAAGAACGCTTGCATTACAGTACAGGCTCAGAAAGCAATTGTGTAATATATGCCTGATATATATTGTGTAAATCATATGCCTGATTCAAACATGTTTCTCTGTGTCTTCTCTCTTCTTCAGGGCCCTTGCACATGCCAAATTCACAAAGTAAGTGGCATCAGTAATGCTCCTACTATATACAGGACGTACAGAACATTAAAAAGAGAAACTTAACTTAAAGGCTTTATATTAAACATTAGTGACCTACTATCTGATTTTCCCAAGTTAAAGTAAGAGTTAAAGGAATGTTTTGGGTTTAATACAAGTTAAGCTCTATTGACATCATTTGTGGCATAATCTCCATACCAGATTTGACTCATCCATCAGTTTTTTTAGATAAAGCAAAAATAGCAGATAAAGTAAAGCACTTGCAATAGAAGTAAACAAGATCAGGCAAACCATTAAATACACACTCTTTTGAAATGCCTTGTTGATGAGAGAGGTCAGTGGAGAATTGCCAGACTGGTTCGAGCTGACATAAAGGCTACGGTTACTCAGATAACCACTCTGTTCAATTGTAGTGAGCAGAATAGCATCTCAGAATGCAAAACACATCAAACCTTGAGGCGGATGGGCTACAACAGCAGAAGACTACATCTGGGACTTTATTAGGACCACAATGTTCTTAGTAAAGTGCTCAGTGAGTGTATATGAAATCTGTCAACTCATGTCATGACCATGTAAAGCCAGCAAACCCTTAACTTTTGCATTATATGCATAAGGATACCAGAATTGGACTATGTAGATGGAGAAAATGACGCTGGTAACGCATGACCAGAAGTTCATCTGCCTGCAACAGTGTTGGCACCGCTAAAGGGGTCATTTAGTAAATTTTAGACATAAAATAATGAATTATTTCAATGGAAGAATTGTTGTAATCACTACGGTATAACATAAATACGACTGCATAATTCTGCTTTTAAACACTCTGGTCAGCATGCCCCATAGACTTCCATTATAAGTGGATTCACTTGAATGTGATTTATGCTTGTTTTTTACTGACTGGGGAATGAACAAATATTGACTGTGGTACTCGGCAGCAGCTTATTAGTTGATAGCACCTAACTTCTTTTAAACCCAGAACATTTCTTTAAGTTCATAGTGTTAGTTTAAGCTGGCATGTTTCATGTTATCTAACAGACTTGCTTTGTTTTATTTATTTTAACAGAGAGCTGAAATATGTTATTCAAGGGTTTGCAGAGGACCCCAGACAAGAGGTGAGACATACAAACTGTAGTATGTAGAAAGGGTGTTGTTTGATTGACATATAAAATAGAATGTTTGCTTAACTTTGCGACAGAAGACTTGGTAAACAATGGTTTGTTAAGCTTGTTTCAGCATTTGTGAATGTGTGTGTATATATATATATATGTATATGTATATGTATATGTATATGTATATATATATATATATATATATATGTATATGTATATGTATATGTATATGTATGTGTGTATATATATATATATATATATATATATATATATATATATATATATATATATATATATATATATATATATATATATATATATATATATATATATATATATATATATATATATATATATATATATATGTGTCTCTCACAGGTCCACTCCTGTTTGCTCAGCGTGCGCTCTGGAAAAGATGGGTGGTTTCAACTCTACAGTCCAGGAGGCGTAGCTTGCGACGATGACGGAGAGCTGTTTGCTAGCATGGTATGAAAGTGTTTGTATGAAATACGAGATGTCTTCCTTAACTCTCCTGCCACTATATTTACTTTTATGGTATGATGTCTTCGTTCCTCACAGGTCCACATCCTCATGGGCTCCTGCTACAAGACAAAGAAATTTCTTCTGTCCCTGGCCGAAAATAAACTGGGACCCTGCATGCTCTTGGCCCTGCGGGGGAACCAGACCATGGTGGAGGTACAAATGACTAACTATTGCTCAAAAAATCAAGTGAGCTGTCCTCTCAGCAAATATTTTAGGAAACATAGATGCACTCTAACTCAAGGCGGTTCTAAAGAATAGGCAGCAAAATTATGCTGCTTTCAAAGATGCAAGTTTATGGTAGGCTCAGCCTTCAAGGGCATGACCAAAGTGTAAATTCACTGACCGTCTGATGCATATTGCACACAAAAATGGCAAGAGGTGGCTGAATATCTGCAGTTATAAATCTGATTGACTGTTTTTATGCAACGTCTGCAAACTTGGGTGCCCTCGTCTTACTGTAAGTGAAAGTTGTGTTTACAAAGAATTGGGTTGAAACAATGAGCACTTCTGATGAAGAACTTTAATCATTGGATTTGCCAGGTTTGTAGCATAAAATATTTGGGAAGTTGCCAATGCCTGGGAAGTTCAGACTTACGAGGTCAGAAATTGTAAATACGATGTGATGTGTGTGTTCAAGTAATTTTAGTCAGAACTAACTGATTTTTTGTTTTGAAATTTCATATTTCTTTCTCTCTTTTTCACTTACTACTGTAGCGAAGGCAGGAAGCTTTTTTAGCACCAAATTCAACAAAATAGAGCAAAGCCAGGCATGAAGTGTGTAATTAATGCTTTGTCTATTTTATAATCCTTGTATGGCCAAATATAATGATAGGGAATGAAGTTTGGTTGCAAATGCTTGTTGCTGCATTAACCAACTAAATGACTCTCATTTTCTGGCCAGTTTTATCATTCTTCTTCTTTAGTAATATAAAATGCATGCAAACTAAACTGCACAGTCAAAATCCTCAAGTAAAACTGAATTATTATCAATAACAATTTGCTTCCAACATGATTCTTAAATCAACACACCCCCAACTCTGATAGTCGGGGCTCGAAGAAAATAGCCATGTTTGTTCAACGATCATTAAAATAAGACTTCAACGCACCATTAGTGTTAGTCTTGTCGTGTCTCTTGAACTTAACGAGAGGAGCGCTATGGACCTTATCAACAATAGCGCTAGCTTTCATTTTTGATGGGAATGAAAACAAGACTGTGAGGGTTAGATTTACTGTCTCTTCAATGGGTTATACTGTTGTTTAGAACATTTTTGGATCTTTCCACTAACAAAACATTGAAAACAAAAACATCTTTCCAATGAAATTCAGAAGACAAAAACTTTGTGTAAAATTGTATGTGATCTAGGAGCGTTATACAGTGCATGCTATTGAAGAGACTGTAAGTCTATCCCTCACAGCCTCGTTTTCATTCACAGCGAAAATCAAATATGGCGCTGTTGTGAATAAGGTCTATATACAGTTGAATTCAGAAGTTTACATACACTCATTATTCATAAGTCATTAAAACAATTTTTTTTAACCATTCCACGGATTTAATATTCGCAAACTATAGTTTTGGCAATTTGTTTAGGACGTCTACTTTGTGCATGACGTGAGTAATTTTTCAGACAATTTTTTTCAGACAGATTGTTTCAATTTTAACTGAATATATCACAATTCCAGTGGGTCAGAAGTTTACATACACTAATTAACTGTGCCTTTTTAGCAGCTTGCAAAATTCCAGAAAATTATGTCAAACCTTTAGGCAATTAGCCAATTAGCTTCTGCTTGGAGATGTACGGAATTGGAGGTGTACCTATGGATGTATTTTAAGGCCTACCTTTGCTTGGCATCATGAGAAAATCAAAAGAAATCAGCCAAGACTTCAGGAAAAAAAATTGTGGACCACCACAAGTCTGGTTCATCTTTGGGAGCAATTTCCAAAAGCCTGAAGGTACCACGTTCATCTGTACAAACAATAGTACACAAGTATAAACACCATGGGACCATGCTGCCATAATACCTCTCAGGAAGGAGATGCATTCTGTCTCCTAGTGATGAACGTAGTTTGGTGCAAAAACTGCAAACCAATCCCAGAACAACTGCAAAGGACCTTGTAAAGATGCTGGAGGAAACAGGTAGACAAGTATCTATATCCACAGTAAAATGAGTCGTATATTGACATAACTTGAAAGGTTGCTCCAGCAAGGAAGAAGCCTGATGGCAGCGTGAGGAAGGACAATTATGTGGCTATACTGATCTCAAATCATCAGCCAGGAAGTTAAAGCTCGGTCGCAAATGGGTCTTCCAAATGGACAAAGACCCCAAGCATACCACCAAGTTGTGGCAAAATGGCTTAAGGGCAACAAAGTCAAGGTATCATAGTGGCCATCACAAAGCCCTGACCTCAATCTGATAGAAAATTTGTGGGCAGAACTGAAAAAGCGTGTGTGAGCAAGGAGGAGTACACAACTGACTCAGTTACACCAGTTCTGTCTGGAGGAATGGGCCAAAATTCCAGAAACTTTTTGTAAGAAGCTTGTGGAAGGCTACCCAAAATGTTTGACCCAAATTAAGCAATTTAAAGGAAATGCTACCAAATACTAACAAAGTGTATGTAAACTTCTGACACACTGGGAATGTAATGAAAGAAATGAAATCTGAAATGAATCATTATCTCTACTATTTTTATGACATTTCACATTCTTAAAATAAAGAAATGATCCTAACTAACCAAAGACAGGGAACATTTTCTGTTATTAAATGTCAGGAATTGTGATTTTATTTTTATTTTTTTAAATGTATTTGGCTATGGTGTATGTAAACTTCTGACTTCAGTTGTATGTGCATATGAGAGTAACTGTTAATGTGTTGTTTTCCATGATGAGTGTTTCAAATCGGTCACTATGAGGCTCTTTTTTTCTTTAGGATGCTGCCTTTGAAGGTTATTACCTAATGTAGACCAAAAACAGCTCACTAGGTTTATGAACGGAGATTATCTGTGCGCGTATGTGTGTTCCTAACGCATAGAAGCTCTGTACTGTAGCAGTCATCCCTGTGTTTGTGTGTTCTAAGCAGATCCTTTGCTTGATGCTGGAATACAACATCATAGAGAACAAGGACACTCAGCTACAGATCATCTCCACTCTGGAGAGCACCCAGGTTGGCTTGCGCATGTACGAACAACTGTGTGACAGACAGAGGGAACTTAAAGAACTGGTGAGTGCACAAACCAATTTCACAAATCAGCACCCGAGACGTTTTTATTGCCATGCACAGACTTCAGTAATATGACTGCCAGTCATTGCTGTGTCATGAGAGTGCAAGCTCTGCCTGTTAGTTTAACGCAGTGCTCCAATTGTCACAGAAACACACAAGTGACCCATTTACAACCATCCTAGTATACACTGCTGAATGCACTCTCAAGCGCCATCTGGTGTTTGAACTAAAATCTGCAGAGCAACTAGTAAAAATAGCTGTCTTTTTTTTCCTCTCTCTAGCAAAGAAAAGGAGGACCCACTCGACTCACTCTACCCTCAAAATCTACAGTGAGTGTGTTTGTGCAAAGAATTACTATCTAGCTATGTAAAAATAACTTGAAGGGCTTTATCTTGAGGTAATGACCAGTAATCTGGAGATTATCCTGCTTATTATGAAGCTATTGCCTATAATAAATAAATGGACATGAATTTTATTTTGTGAGAAGAGACCACATAGTGATATGAGAGACATGAAACTAGCACAGTTATGTAGGAAATCAGTTCAATTCAATTATACAGTTTAGCGGTCATTATTAAAAAATATCTGACTGTAGAATGCAACGACTGACCAATAAGAATGATGTATTCCAGCAGGCCATGTAATAAACTACCATACATTGTGTATTTTGGATTGGAATGTACCACAAGACTTTTTTCCTTCAACACGTGTATTTGTTTTTCTCCAGGATGCTGACTTGGCTCGTTTGCTAATCTCTGGTTCCTTCGGCAACCTGGAGAACCTCAGCTTGGCGTTCACCAATGTCACCAGTGCCTGCGCTGAACAGCTCATCAAGCTGCCATCCCTCAAACAGCTCAACCTGTGGTCCACCCAGGTCTCAACTCTCTTTCTTTCTGCCTATTCCACAAAAATAAAAATCTCTACTGTTTTGTAAGTGTGTGTCAGAACAAGTAGCTATACGAGTTTATAAGCAGTCAACCCCATCCCAATACTATATTGGAATATGTTATCTTACAAATAATGCATTTTTTTGTGAATTTAGGCACATCTACATTTATTTAATGTTCTTGCTACTAAATATAGGCACTTCTAGATATATTGTTCTTGTTCTTAAAGGATAATTCACCCAGAAATGAAAATTCTCTCATAATTTACTCACCCTCATGCCATTCCAAATGTTTATGACTTTCTTTTGCTGAAGATTTTTAGAGGAATATCTCAGCTATGTAGGTCCCCACAATGCAACAGAATGGTGACCAGAAATTTGAAACTCCAAAAGCACATAAAGGCAGCATTAAAGTTAGTCCATAAGGCTTCAGTGGCTTAACCCTTTAAGCTCTAAAGGTGTTTTTAAAGATTTCCTTTTTCAGTGGCGTACTCAAGACTTATAACTTGACAAAAAAAAAAAAAAGGAGGGTCAAACTTTTTAAAAGTTTTATTGATTATGATACATTCTGATACTCTCAGCCAAGGAAATCACAAAATTTTTTAAATACAGATTTTTTTTTTTCTTCTAAATGTTTCTGATATGATTTGAATTATATATCTCAGGGTATAAATAAGGTAGCTCCGATTTTGTTGCCAATCATGTCCCCTGCACACGAGTATACATTTTGTGTTGATACTACAAAGCAATCAAATTTTATATTATTACAAAAATGATGTATCCTAGTGTACAAAAAAGTTTCCAGACAAATAAAACCTAATAATTGTACATAAGAACTAATTACGCATGCAAATACAACAATTACTAAACTATTGTTTTGGCAAATCATTTAGAACATCTACTGCGATATTGTTTCCAGCAATTGTTTACAGACAGATTGTTTCACTTTTAATAGACTATATCACAATTCTAGTGGGTCAGAAGTTTGTTTACACTGTTAACTGTGCCTTTAAGCAGCTTGGAAAATTCCAGAAAATTATGCCAAGCCTTTAGACAATTAGCTTCTGATAGGAGGTGCTGAATTGGAGGTATACCTGTGGATGTATTTTAAGGCCTACCTTCAAACTCTGTGCCTCTTTGCTTGACATCATGGGAAAATCAAAAGAAATCGGCTAAGACTTCGGAAAATAGACCTTCACAAGTCAGATTGAACCTTGGGAGCAATTTCCAAACACCTGAAGGTACCACGTTTATCTGTACAAATAGTATGCATGTATAAACACCATGGAACCACGGAGTCATCATACCGCTCAGGAAGGAGACGTATTCTGCCTGAACTTAGTTTGGTGCGAAAAGTGCAAATCAATCCTAGAACAACAGCAAAGCACCTTGTGAAGATGCTGGAGGAAACAGGTATATATATCCACAGTTAAATGAGTCCTGTATCAACATAACCTGAAAGGCTGCTCAGCAAGGAAGAAACCAATGCTCCAAAACCACCATAAAAAGAGCCAGACTACAGTTTGCAAGTGCACATGGGTACAAAAATCTTTGGTATTTGATCTTTCTGGTCTGATGAAACAAGAACTGTTTGGCTATAATGACCATAGTTATGTTTGGAGGAAAAAGGGTGCAGCTTGCAAGCTGAAGAACACCATCCCAACCATGAAGCATGGGGGTGGCAGCATCATGTTGTGGGGGTGCTTTGCTGCAGGAAGTGCTGGTGCACTTCACAAAATAGATGTGAATTATGTGTATATATTGAAGCAACATCTCAAGACATCTTCCAGGAAGTTAAAGCTTGTAAGCAAATGGGTCTTCCTAATAATATATAATATACAGTATACACAGATTAAGAAGACTCTATATATAATGCATATTATGCCCCCCACTACCAGTTCTGTATAGAGGAATGGGACAAAATTCCAGCAGTTTATTGTGAGATGTTTGTGGAAGGCTACCCAAAACGTTTGAACAAGTTAAACAATTTAAAGGCCGCGCTACCAAATACTAACAAAGTTTATGTAAACATCTGACCCTCTGGGAATGTGATGAAAGAAATAAAAGCTGAAATAGATAATGCTCTCTACTATTCTTTTTCTCCCCAATTTGGAATGCCCAATTCCCAATACGCTCTTAAGTCCTCGTGGTGGTGTAGTGACTCGCCTCAATTCGGGTGGCGGAGGATGAATTTCAGTTGCCTCTGCATCTTGAGAACGCCAATCCACGCATCTTATCACGTGGCTTGTTGAGCACGTTACTGCAGACACATAGCGACTGTGGAGCCTTAACATTATTCTCCACGGCATCCACGCACAACTCACCACGCACCCCTCCTTAACAACAGGGCCGAGTAGTGATCCTAACTGATCTAAGACAGGGAATGTTTTCCACAATTAAATGTCAGGAATTGTGAAAAAATTATATTAAATATGTTTGGCTAAGGTGTATGTAAACTTCTGTCTTCAACTGTATGCTCTCTCTCCAAAGCATGTAGGCATGATTAACGAGATCTCATTCAGTTTCATTCTGTGTCATTTGAGCCATCATCGAGCCTGTGTTATGTCATATGTAATTACAGTGAACCTCTCTGCCCAAATTTGGATGACTTCCACCTCTGGTTTCAGCGATCTAAATCCTTATACAATTGGTTTTGCAATCCATGATGCTGGAAAATGTACTACATAATTTCCAATGTAGTCATTTTATCCAGGAAAGCTGACGTATTTTAGCCAGATAGCACATTATGTGCTGTGTGCACTTGTGCTTTGTGTGGATTATCTAATGATCTATGCATCAAATTAAGTTGTGTGTGTGGCTCGTTTTAAAGATAATCACCTCCTCTAAGTAATGTTATGTAATATTTTATGGTCTTTTAATTATTTGTTAAGTTAGAAGCGCACCTGTTTACATGTAACATGTATGTCAATGACATATACTTGGCTTTTAACAGAACATTTCTGATTTGTCTGCAAATTTCAAAGCAATTGTTCCATATTTTTTTTTTACATGCATTATAAAGTACAGCGTCTAAGCTTCTGTTGTCTCTTTCTCAGTTTGGAGATGCTGGACTGCGCTTGCTGTCAGAGCACCTGGCCTGTCTACAGGTTCTGAACTTGTGTGAGACTCCAGTCACAGATGCGGGCCTGCTCTCCCTCAGCTGTAAGAGCACAATGAACATTTGTCTTACTCAAATCTGAGTTATGCAGCTCAGATTTCCCTCCCACCCAATATTCATATTAGTGGTTGCTCAATATGTCTACACTTCACCCTTTCAACCAGTCTTTCAATTTCAAACTTCAATTTTTTACATTAGCCCCTCCAACCAAATCTTAAACAACCGGTCACATCCAGGCAGTTTTATTAGACTATTTAGCTCGAGACGGACCATTGAAATATTGCGAGTGTAGAAAAGGAAGTCCCGCCTCACAAGTAAAATAGCCAATCACCTTTTAGATTCGGACATCGCATTTCAGTTAACTCTATAACACTCATTTGCATTAGCTGAAGCATCCCGAAAAATAGCTTTTGTTTTTTTTAATGATCTGAGCTAAAGAAGAACAATTTGTTACCTTTATTGTCAGATTTTACTGCCGATTTAAAATGTTAATTGATCGTAATCTTGACCAGCCATTTTTGGAGATTTCTGTCTTAACCCATTCAGGAGCTGTACTTTTATGCCACTTGTTTACATAGAAAATAGCTGCCCGGAAGAGTTCCCAACAACGAAAAAGCAGTGCCCACTAACATTTCTAAAGATTGCATGTCATTTTGTAAATTATCTTGAGTTAAGGAGTTCTTAACAAATGTGAATTTTAATTTCACCGAGCAGTCAGTGCATGCCCTAGATATTATACTGTATGTAGGACAACTGATTTAAATGACTTTTTCAACCATTTATTTTTTTACTTTTTTTTTTGCAGCTATGAAAAGCCTGTGTAGCCTGAATATGAACAGTACTAAACTCACCGCGGACACCTATGAGGACCTGAAGGTAAGAGGCCCTCAGAGTGTGTTTAATGATTGAAACATAGCTCTTTTCTTTCTCAGTCTTTGTGTAGTTTTTTAAACAAAATTTTTTAAACAAAATTTAAGGGCAACCAAATTGAGGTTTTTATTGTTTGTGAATAACGTGAATTACGACATGTTCCTGGAACAATATTCCTAATGTCTTCTAATATCCTAATGACATCTAAACATGTTTTTCATCCCACCCACAGGCCAAACTACCCAACCTGAAGGAAGTGGACGTTCGCTACACAGAGGCATGGTGAACTATTCTGCATCATCATTTCTCGCTGAGATTTCTTAACGCAGGAAATCGCAGACACATCATCAGTACACAACATAATCACAAACATGGAGAAACGAGGACTATATTTATAGGAACATCATTCAAACACAAGGACCTCCTGATATATCATAAATGTGTCTCATCGAAATATAAAGACGCTCTTTGTAGTGGCATCAAAATGCAAGAATATGTCTTGTGTGACATCATCAGCAGAGGAACCTTGTTTCTATTGACATCATAAAGGGGACTTTTTCACTTTCATTTGTTTGTTTGTTCTTGCCTTTTATCTCAGACCCCTCAAAGGAACCATGTCCCCTGTTAGTTCCTGTGTGTCAGACGTATCTGTCTTTCCTAACATCAACGTCCCTTCAAACTATGGATTTAATCCCTTTGTCCTTTATTCCCAGAAGTCAATGTTTATTTGTCCTTCTTGAACTACACGGAGCCATTTCCCCTGTGGTACCAGCGTCTGGTGAAGGTCTGAATATTCAGAGCCACATTCCAGTACAATTTTGATATCCCCTCTTGTGTGGAAAGCCAAAATTTCACACTTTTTTTTTTTCCTTGTTACATTTGTGATTGGTCCTTTCTGTTCAATCATTTTCCTTCCTCTGATAAATTTCTGGTGTAAATGTGTCTAAAAATCTAACATCTTGACACATTCATCTCTATCTCTCTATCTCTCTGTCTCTCTGAAAATCATTTTTTATCAACTTGAAAAAGCATATTTTTCCATACACTGCTTTCATATGTATGTATGTTTGTAAAAAAAAAAAAAAGATGTATCCCCTTTTGGCATTTTTTTAAGCAGACATTTCAGGGGCTTTGCTCTACAGCAAAACGGAAAAACTAACATTTGTTTGTCATTTTCGTTTGTCCTCTTTCTTTTTGTTTCTTTTTCTTTTTTTTGCAGCCACATTGTACAGTGTAATTTTGATTTTACACCCATATTTAAGAGCATGTTTGTCCAGGAAGTAGTCTGGGACTACTATGTATTTATGAGCCCCATTTATTCGGTTGCTCTGGTCTTTTTTTTTTTTTTTTATCAAGTACTTTTGTCAAGCAAACTGAACCAAAATGGTGCCTAAAAACATTTTCTGTAAAGATTGCATCACCTAGCAACTCTGAGGTAAGTCAGCATAGTTGTACATAGATATACATTATTGACTGTAAAACCGATTAATAGGCTTTATTATTCCCTGTAAACATGTTATGGTTGCCTCTAGCGGTGACAGGAGTCCACCACGAGTGTCCTGCCATAATGGTTAAGATAATGTTCCTCATATTTATATAAAATGAACTATCGAGCCAAGATTTCTGCTATGTTCATTATGGCTTGTTATGCAGTTTAACCTTTTTTATATTTAGTTTTTTCACTCGTGTTAATGTCTCTCCGAAAACATATGGTTTATCATCATTGTAATAAGTTACAATCAATGTCTTGACTAGTAAGTAGAGAACTATTTCAAAAGAGGCAGATCTTGCAAGTAATTACTTGTTGAAGAAATATCTCATATCTCGTAGTGAGAAATAAAACTGTCCATTTAAGTTACAATTGTAACTTAAATTGAGAGGTTTTCTTTAGAAATTCTTATTTTGATCCATGTTTACAAAGGAGTGTCTGTCTCAATTCACACTTAAAACGGGCGATAAATAGACTGTGTTCCGAGTTGCTGCCCCGTCCATGTGGCCGGTCTTGAACTTAGCAGTTTTTGATAGGTCGAGCTTGTGTGTGCTTTAAATTTCACACAGAAATAGACACCGTCCAGGGGAGTTCAGTGCTGGGCGCCATAAATGGCTTTGGCACCAACTTGCGTTCTGCCATCTTTGGTCTGAACCTTGCGTGGTTACATACTGTATAATGTACATACAAGTGTATATACTTTCCCTCCAATCTCTGTCTGATATTTCTGTTTCTCTTTCTCTCATGTTTTTGGGAGACTTTTGTTGCCTTCGTTTTTTTTTTTTTAAATGAGTGCATATGGTCGCCTGTTTTGGTTCACTTCCTCCCACAGGCCAAGTGCACTGTCATTGTGTTCAGTGGTTATTTCTGTTTTATTTTTTTGGACATTTTGATAAGTGTAATCCATTTTTTTTTTGTCTTTTTTTTTGTTGCTTTTTTGCATGTTGCATCTGCAGATGTTGCATTTTGTCATTTTATCACGGAGATTAAAATATAAAGGATAAAATCACTAGTTCTGAAACCAGCCCAACACTTCCCCCCCCTTCAACCACTTACCATGTGGATCAGTACACATTTCTAAAAGTGAGAGGTGTGCGCGCCTGTGCACAATGCAGTAAACTGATGGATTATATTGGGCTTGTGATATTGATGAAGCAAGGTACAGTTCTGCATTTGTGAGTGGACTAAAAAAACTGCCATTTTGTACATTGGTGGAAACATAAAAGTCACACTTGTTTAATGGTCTTCAGTCTCAGCGTATGGCAGCAGACCAATTTCTCTGCATTGGAAGGAATTGAGGAGTCTGGGATCCCCCCAACCCTCATTTTGCTAAAAAATATAATTAAAAAAAAAAAAACACCTTTTTCTCTTGATCCAAAAACTATTAAGAGTGGAAATCTAGATTCTACTTCAGTAACTTTGGAAACTGTTTCCTCCACACCTCTGATTTATTTATTATATCCTCTGGAGTTCACTGTGCTATTTTTGTTTCCAGTGTCTCGCTACCAATATATTTTAATGTCTTGCTTTTTTCCCCCTTTTTTTTTTAAAAAAGCACTTTCCGCAATGTTGAATTGAGACTGAGTCTTAATATGATGTGGGTGGGGTTCCTACGGCCCCTGTGGTACAGTTGTGTACATACAAATAAGAACTACATTTCCCATGACGCCTGGAGTTTCTTCTGTGTTTATCTGCTTCTATCTACAGCTGGGTTGCTGCTGCTGCTGCTGCTGCTCTATGGCTGTTGTAATGAGAACACAACCTTCAACAGGAAAATAAGCCTAATATGTGAACCAGTTTCAATCAAAATAAACTGTCTGAATATGTTTCAAATAGAAATCTTGGAAAGGTTTTTTTTATTGGTATTGATATTTTATCTGAACATTCACCCTTGTGATGTTATTTTAAGGAAGGGAGAACTACTGTTCATCAAATAATAATGACCGTCCCATTTAAAACAAGTAACGGCATGTACCACTAATGGTATTTTGACCATCTCTGTTACATGAATCCAAACATGTGAGCACATTGACAAATGCACACAAAACAGTATATGGGCAAGCTAATTTAAAATGTATCTTTTCATCCTGGTAGCTTATCTGTAGGAGCTACCTAGCCAAACATATCCTTCACAGCATAGAAATCAACCATTTGCTTCTTTACAACACATGGGCATTGTCAAGCCTTCTAATTTCTCTTGGGTCAGATTTGCTAATTGCTTCAATCCTTTAGAGAAATCAAATGGGCCCATAATTACATCTCTTTTCAGGACACTTTTTATTGCTCAATGAAATGACAAAGACAGTCAAGGCCTTTGCAGTCCAGAGGCAACATCCAATTAAAAGTGAAGTGAATGATTGCCGTTAAAATGGTGTTATTAGTCCATATCTATTTGCTTAAAGGTCATCTAGATGCTTGTGTAATTATTAATGTTGACAAAATATATTTTCAGAAGATGTAAGCATTTAAAATCTGCAACCTCTCTTTCGGCTAAAAAGTTTTAGGCACATCCATGACGTCAACTAGAGATAGAGAAACCGTGTTCAATCAAATGCTTTATAGAACAAGAAGACATCCTCCCCCTACAACTCTTCAGCACTGGCTGAGTGTTAACATGTGCTGATCATGCCTTCAGAGAGCACTTTGAAGGAGCACAATCTATACTGGGAAATTCCAATAAGAATCGTTTAAAAAGTGAGCCGTTATCATCTTTCAGCCTACAGAAGCTCGCGCAGTGGAGGGTAATTGTCTTTGAAGTGAATAGGCAAATAATAGGTATGATCCCTTCTGAATGAGACCTGCCATCATGGGAGCTAGACCAGAGGAAAATTCCTGGAATTTATTAATAATCTTGTGTAGCCGGAGGTTTCTTGGAATGTACCGCTTGAATAAGTGTTCTTTATTCTTTATGCTCAGGAGCACTTTGAAAACATACATGCAGTATACAGTATACTACCTTTTACACACTTGTTTTTCATTCATCTATTTTGGACTTGCATAATGGCTCCACTCTCATCATAAGCTATGACAGTGAGTTTGTTGGCTGGTTATGGATTGATGTTGTTAGCTAAATCATCGTTCGGTTCTCAATTTTTTGTAAAAGCTGTCCTGTATTATCGCTTCTCAAGTTCCCTGGTGAGCATCTCTGTCATGAGCAACATGGTGGAAATGGGTTTGTGTGTATGGTTAAAAACCAAATGGTATCGATGAGTCATTTGACATGTCCCTCCTCCACTTCCTGTTTTTGTTGTGCTCAACAGCAGGGTTGGCTGGAAAGACGAGGAGCTTGGTCCTCGCTAGGTTGAGTTGGAGGTGGTATTCCTTCATCCAGGCCGAGGCAGATTATGCCAGCTTCATTTTCAAATGCCCAATGAAACAGTGTTCATTCAATACACTTTTGCTTACCGAGCCGCAGTATTCCCACAATGAATTTGTGTAATCATCATCTGAAGTCTAAATTAAACATAATGATGTGATTGACAGTGATTGGCTGCCGACTGGTGCTTTCTACTACTCATTTGAATAACGTAGTGCATTTCTCAACTTTTTGATGCTCTCGACAGCCCTCAATGCTTTCTCTGCACCGCTGTCAATCCCACAATCCCCTTTGCTTCTGAGACGCTTGACTCCCACAGGAATTCATTGAAAACAGCTGCTCAGCTCCATTCACCACTTGCCAATGGACACGTACCTTCATCGCTTCGTGGGAATCCATTGTTTCTATTCAAAATGTTAAATGCTGTGAGAAATTTTGGTTGATGTGCAAAGGCCTTAATACTGTGGGGTTTTAATATTTCTCGTTTCACTTTCATTCCTGTGGTGGTGTTTAATCATCCACTTTATCTGCATGGAAAACAGTGGCTTGAACATTTTTCTAAATATTTCCTTTTGTCTTCAACAAATGAAATTAAATACAGGTTTGGAATTAGTGTGAGTAAATAAAAACTGCAGTGCATCTGGAAAGTATTCACAGCGCTTAATTTTTTCCACATTTTGTTATGTTACAGTCTTATTCCAAAATGGATTAAATTAATTATTTTCCTCAAAATTCTACAAACAATACCCCATAATGACAACATGAAATTTTGAAATATTTACAAATTTATAAAAAATAAAAAATCTTATGTACATAAGTATTCACAGCCTTTGCCATGACACTCAAAATTGAGCTCAGGTGCATCCTGTTTCCACTGATCATCCTTGAGATGTTTCTACAACTTGATTGGAGTCCACCTGTGGTAAATTCAGTTGATTGGACATGATTTGGAAAGGCGCACACCTGTCTATATAAGGTCCCACAGTTAACAGTGCATGTCAGAGCACAAACCAAGCCATGAAGTCCAAGGAATTGTCTGTAGACCTCCGAGACAGGATTGTATGGAGGCACAAATCTGGGGAAGGGTACAGAAACATTTCTGCAGCATTGAAGGTCCCAATGAGCACAGTGGCCTCCATCATCCGTAAATGGAAGAAGTTTGGAACCACCAGAACTCTTTCTAGAGCTGGCCGCCCGGCCAAACTGAGCGATTGGGGGAGAAGGGCCTTAGTCAGGGAGGTGACCAAGAACCCAATGGTCACTCTGACAGAGCTCCAGCATTTCTCTGTGGAGAGAGGAGGAACTTCCAGAAGAACATCCATTTCTGCAGCACTCCACAAATCAGGCCTGTGTGGTAGAGTGGCCAGACGGAAGCCACTCCCCAGTAAAAGGCACATGACAGCCCACCTGGAGTTTGCCAAAAGCCACCTGAAAGACTCTCAGATAATAATTACAAAATTCTCTGGTCTGATGAAACAAAGATTGAACTCTTTGGCCCGAATGACAAGCGTCATGTCTGGAGGAAACCAGGCACCGCTCATCAAATGGACAATACCATCCCTACAGTGAAGCATGGTGGTGGCAGCATCATGCTTTGGGGATGTTTTTCAGCGGCAGGAACTGGGAGACTAGTCAGGATCGAGGTAAAGATGAATGCAGCAATGTACAGAGACATCCTTGATGAAAACCTGCTCCAGAGCACTCTGGACCTCAGACTGGGGTGAAGGTTCATCTTCCAACAGGACAACAACCCTAAGCACACAGCCATAACAAAAAAATGGCTATGGGGCAACTCTGTGATTGGCCCATCCAGAGCCCAGACCTGAACCTGATTGAACATCGCTGGAGAGATCTGAAAATGGCTGTGCACTAACGTTCCCCATCCAACCTGATGGTGCTTGAGAGGTTCTGCAAAGAAGAATGGGAAAAACTGCCCAAAAATAGGTGTGCCAAGCTTGTAGCATCAAACACAAAAAGACTTGAGGCTGTAATTGGTGCAAAAGGTGCTTCAACAAAGTATTGAGCAAAGGCTGTGATTATATTTTGTATTTTATTTTTAATACATTTGCAAAGATTTCAAATAAACTTCTTTCACATTGCAATTATGGGGTATTGTTTGTAGAAGGAAAGTGAGGAAAATAATGAATTTAATTCATTTTGGAATAAGGCTGGAACATAACAAAATGTGGAAAAAAGTGAAGTGCTGTGAATCCTTTCCGGGTGCACTGTACATTTTCCATTTTGGGTGAACTATACCTTTTAATGCTAATAACAAATATTGGCATGGTTAATGATAAAGAGTTCTGACAGTTTAAAAGGGAGATGTCATTGTATTTGCTTTACCTTCAATACTGTACATCTACATACACCAAAAGAGATGCAAGCTCTAGGTTTTCACTAAACCCGTTCTTCAGAGCGACAGACCGATAGCCTAATAAAAATAGTAAAGGGTCATAAATTGGATGAAATGATCACCTTTTTTCAGAGATTTTCTTGGCTGTAGGTTTTTCAGTCTACAACTAGTTTAAAAAGTGGGGGCTTTACAGTACAACAATTTTAACATCTTGTAAAAAATATATATATATATTTTAGATTTTAGACTTACCTGAGTGAATAAAAGGCCTCAAAAAGGAAAGGTTGCCTGGGTGAGACAATTACCATCAGAGAACATGTCCTCATAAACTAAAAAAGTGCAGGAAAGAGAGGTCTGGCTCATCCACTTCAAAAGATTTTGGTGGATTTGTTGGGCCCAGCCACACAGGATTTATTCCTTTGCACTCTGTGAGGATGTCATCAACATTTGACACTGCTGTTATCCAAGTCACTTAAAGAAAAAGGTCACTTAAAAGTGGAGCATATTGTGATAAAGTTCATTATTTTCCATAATGTAATGATAAAAATTAAACTTACATATATTTTAGATTCATTGCACACCAACTGAAATATTTCAGGTCTTTTATTGTTTTAATACTGATGATTTTGGCATACAGCTCATGAAAACCCATAATTCCTATCTCAAAAAATTAGCATATTTCATCCGACCAATAAAAGAAGTGTTTTTAATACAAAAAAAAGTCAACCTTCAAATAATTATGTTCAGTTATGCACTCAATACTTGGTCGGGAATCCGTTTGCAGAAATGACTGCTTCAATGCGCCGTGGCATGGAGGCAATCAGCCTGTGGCACTGCTGAGGTGTTACGGAGGCCCAGGATGCTTCGATAGCGGCCTTAAGCTCATCCAGAGTGTTGGGTCTTGCGTCTCTCAACTTTCTCTTCACAATATCCCACAGATTCTCTATGGGGTTCAGGTCAGGAGAGTTGGCAGGCCAATTGAGCACAGTAATACCATGGTCAGTAAACCATTTACCAGTGGTTTTGGCACTGTGAGCAGGTGCCAGGTCGTGCTGAAAAATGAAATCTTCATCTCCATAAAGCTTTTCAGCAGATGGAAGCATGAAGTGCTCCAAAATCTCCTGATAGCTAGCTGCATTGACCCTGCCCTTGATAAAACACAGTGGACCAACACCAGCAGCTGACATGGCACCCCAGACCATCACTGACTGTGGGTACTTGACACTGGACTTCAGGCATTTTGGCATTTCCTTCTCCCCAGTCTTCCTCCAGACTCTGGCACCTTGATTTCCGAATGACATGCAAAATTTGCTTTCATCCGAAAAAAGTCTTCTCTGTAGCCCAGGTCAGGCGCTTCTGCCGCTGTTTCTGGTTCAAAAGTGGCTTGACCTGGGGAATGCGGCACCTGTAGCCCATTTCCTGCACACGCCTGTGCACGGTGGCTCTGGATGTTTCTACTCCAGACTCAGTCCACTGCTTCCGCAGGTCATCCAAGGTCTGGAATCGGTCCTTCTCCACAATCTTCCTCAGGGTCCGGTCACCTCTTGTCGTTGTGCAGCGTTTTTTTGCCACACTTTTTCCTTCCCACAGACTTCCCACTGAGGTGCCTTGATACAGCACTCTGGGAACAGCCTATTTGTTCAGAAATTTCTTTCTGTGTCTTACCCTCTTGCTTGAGGGTGTCAATGATGGCCTTCTGGACAGCAGTCAGGTCGGCAGTCTTACCCATGATTGCGGTTTTGAGTAATGAAACAGGCTGGGAGTTTTTAAAAGCCTCAGGAATCTTTTGCAGGTGTTTAGAGTTAATTAGTTGATTCAGATGATTAGGTTAATAGCTCGTTTAGAGACCCTTTTCATGATATGCTAATTTTTTGAGATAGGAATTTTGGGTTTTCATGAGCTGTATGCCAAAATCATCAGTATTAAAACAATAAAAGACCTGAAATATTTCAGTTGGTGTGCAATGAATCTAAAATATATGTAAGTTTAATTTTTATCATTACATTATGGAAAATAATGAACTTTATCACAATATGCTAATTTTTTGAGAAGGACCTGTACAAGAACAGTTCATACAAGACCAGTGACCACATCTATAAAAGTGGTCAAAACCGCATCTTTTGGAGCTCAAAAGCCCCTGTTTACTAAATATCAATTAAACAAACAGAATAACATTCTTTTTTTGTACTTAAAACTCTCAAATATCTTAACCCCTCTCCTTTACTGAAGAAAGTAGTCTTGAAACTATAGTCGTCTGCTTGACCTATACTGCTTCTGTATGAACCTGCACAAATGGACTGACAATGTGATCCAGATTGGGAAGATGCCTAGCTGCTATTACCTGCAAGAAACAGAATGTTGCCTTTTTCTACAATTGTACCTTGCAAATATAAAGAGATTGATTGCTCATTTCACAGTCATCATTCTAGAAAAATAATAGATTGAATTAACAAGGAATGCAGGAGAGTATCTACTCTGATTCTGATGTTTTGTTTTGATGTCTGGCATCCATTCTGGTTTAATTACATCACCTGTATCTCTGTTCAGAATGAAGAGAGCACTGTTTAGCTGAATGGACTTATCTGGAGGGAGGGAGCGAGAGATCACTGAGGTACCCCTTAAGGTTTCATTTGAGACTAGTTCTGAAGTTAAAAAATAAAGCAATTTTCTGGGTTAAATACAGCTAAGCTCTATCGACAGCATCTGTGGCATTCTGTCTAGTAGGCTACCACAAAAAATATATATCTTAAAAATGTGTTGACAGTTACACACTTAAAATGCAAGTTTATGGGGGGAACGCATCCCATTTTGCCCCACAGACTTCCTTAGACCTTATTCACTGTAGCAGCATCTTTGACCTGGAGTGGTTGTGGTGTAGTGGTCTAAAGCACATAACTGGTAATCTGGTAATCAGAAGGTCACTGGTTTGAGCCCCACAGCCACCACCATTGTGTCCTTGAGCAAGGCACTTAACTCCAGGTTGCTCTGGGGGGATTGTCCCTGTAATAAGTGCACTGTAAGTCGCTTTGGATAAAAGCATCTGCCAAATGCATAAATGTGAATGAATGAAAACAAGGCTGTGAGGGATAGACTTAGTGTCTTTAATGAAATGTACTGTATAAAGCTATCAAAAAGCTCAGAGATCATATCTGGAGTTTTTTTTTTTTTTTTGTCTACTGAGATCTCTTGGGAAGATATGTTTCATCAGTGGAATGATCCAAAACCCTTTCAACAACTGCACAGCCCATTGAAGAGGCTGTACCCCTATCCCTCACAGCCTCATTCATTCCAGTCAAAAATAAAAGATGGTGCTGCTATGAATAAGGTCTATTGCAAGTAGTTCTCTTTTGAAGGAACTTCTACGTTGCATAATGACGCAATGGGGACACGTCAGTGGTCACGTGGTCTGAAGCCCTATACAATCATGCCAATTCATTGGAGCTTAAGCCATTGGCGCCATTTCCTCAGGTTTTCTTTTCTTCAGTGCAGGAATATTGTCTCAGCCCTTGTTGTTGTCTGCTTTCTGATGTCGGGCATTCCATTGGGACAGGTATGTCGCTGCAAAGTGATATCGACAGCCTCCTCCATGGGTTGGGTCGCTGTGTATGAAGGCCAGCCAGGTTACGGAATATGGAGGGGCCAGCGGCTAGACTGGCTCATAAACTACCTGGAGATGTTGCCGGTGCTGTTGGCATTAAGATTTTTCCTTCCGGACAATCAACACTGTAATGTCCTCGTTCGTTTGGACGACAAGATAGTGGTGTCTTATATCGGATGCTTCTGTCTCTACGAACCATACATGTTCCATGACATTTTAATTTGGGGCTGTATCTCCAGTCCAGACAAGGTTTGATACCCGGAAAATAGACATTACATCCTCAGATTGTGGAACAGATCTAGAGGAGGTTCAGCAGAGCAGAAGGGGACCTGTTTGCCACGAGAGACACAACACACTGTCATCTGTGGTTCTCAATCTCATGAGCATCGATGCGCTCTGGCGCATCAGAGGCCAACAGCGCATCTTTACACGTTTCCAATGATCAGCCTGCTGCACACAGTTCTGCAGAGGGTTTGGGAGGGTCGAGTTCAGCTCCTATTAGTGGAGCCATATTGGCCATCTCACATATGGTTTTCGACTATGGTCTCTCTCCTAGATGGGATGCCATGGGAGATTCCAGTCACAAGGACATGTTGTCTCAGGTACCAGACAGCATTTGGCACCCCTGGATGGACTTATGAATGTTATGGGTTTAGCCCCTCAATGGGGCACTCTTATGAATGATGGTTTATCCCCCGCTATGGTTAATATAATTCTGAATGCTAGAGCTCCAGCAAGGAGCAGGCTATAGATATATTTAAGTGGTGTATTTTCACCTCATGGTGTGCAGCACGAAATTAAGATTCAGTTCACTGCCCTACTGGTTCAGTGCTGGAATATTTATATACATATACAGGAGCATTTTGGGGCCAGGGAACGAGACGTGGTGTAGCTAGCCATACTCACTATTGTCTGCATAAGCTTGTGCCATTTTGTAGAAAATCTGAGGAAATGGCGCTAAAGTGGGCACTTAAAAGGAGCCCGTGACATAGCTCCTTATGGGCGTCGCTTAAGTGCCATCAGCCAATGAATGGTCACCCTATGGTCACCCTTCATTTGTATTGAATGGACCAACAGAGCTGAGATATTCTTCTAAAAATCTTGTTTTCTGCAGAAGACAGGAGGACCTACACATCTGGGATGGCATGAGAATGAGTAAATAATGAGAAAATGTTCATTTATAGGTGAATTATTCCTTTAACAGTAGGTGTAGAACATGAGAATATACTGTATAAAAGGTAAACACAACATTTTCTCTTCTGTCACATACCAGCAGTTTGGAAGTTGAGTCACCATTTGGCAACCTAATTTCCATGCAGGACAAGGGTCAAAGTTATAGGAAACAACCCGGCCCTTGGAGGGATATACACGGGTAAGTGCTTTCTGGTTATACTCTAGAATGTTGTCTTCTTTTGGAATCATATCATCCGGAACGGAGCGGACCTCTTTGTAGCTGTGTTTTTCTGAGAAATCATACCAGTTCAAAGACCGGTTCACCCACCTCAAAATATTTCTGGAATGCTTTCTGGCATGTTTCACTTTTTTGAGTGTTTCAGGAATCACATACCAAAGGTCTGTTTTTTTGATGGACTGGCAATATACTACCATATCTGACATATCAACAGATATCAATTTAGATTTTGGACTCCATTTTCTTTATTCTCTACATTGGAAAGTAAGGGAGGTATTTTCAAGATATTCACAGACACTTCTCAAATATCGGTCATCAGAAATATATAGAATTATATAGATACATGGTATATTGGTAATAAAACAACATAACATTAAGATCAAATGTGTGTTTGGGTGGAATCTGTTGTTAAAGAGAGATAAACAACCGCTTTACCAGATTCCGACATGAACTCAAGTAGCATCATCCTTTCCTCATTCATCAGGTTTACCACAAGGGGTCTTTGATGTTTGGTTTTGTGTGCTGAGGAGAGCAATAAAAGTAAAAAAAGAGTATGAGGTCTTATTTTGCTAAGTAAAGAATGTTTTTTCATAAGGGCACAGAGTATTATTAATCTTTATGCTGAGAATTAAAGGGTGTAAATAACAGCTTGTATCTTTGGTGTTTACACAGGTAATAAATGTTGCAGATCTTACCAACATTACACTTAGAGATGTCCAACATACATTTACATTGGTCACTTAAAGGATTATCTTAAGCAACCTAAAAGAATCAAATCAATTAAAGGGTTAATTCAGCCAAAAATTAAAAACATGAAATCATTTCCTTACCCCCATGTTGTTTCAAACCCGTATGACTTCCGTTGAACACAATAGTTATTAGGCAGAATGTTATGCACTGCCATCCTCATTTGCCATTCACTTTCATTGTATGAAAAACGAGCATTATCAAAAAAAATAAAAATGCTTGTATTCCATGGAAGAAAATCAAATGGTTTTGGACCTACATAAGTGTGTGTAAATGATGACAGAGTTTTTATGTTTGTGTGAACTAACCCTTTAATAAACCTGAAAGAATATATATGAATCAAGTCTATTATAGACCACTTCAAGGATGCAAACTATAACAAAGGAATTCAGACATCTCAGACATTGTGTGTGTGTGTGTGTGTGTGTGTGTGTGTGTGTGTGTAACAAGCACTAATGTAAACAGACGTGTGTTCACAGTGAGTACAACTTTTATCGTTGTGCTTTTGTGATAGTGTGTCTGTCTGTTTCTGTAAACAAACGTATTATATGCCTGAAAAAATAGTTTGAGTTGCTGTATGTATGAATGAAAATGGCATCTGCACCTAATTAGCAGACATGGCTGCGTGCATGGGAAGATTGTGTTTAGATATGATACAAATACAAGCTGTGAACTGTTATTGTGGTACTTTGGTGACAATTTGGCTGTTTCTTACATAAAATAAACATATTTTGAGCCCTGCATGTAGGTAAATATGGTATGTTGGCCAGGTGTGGAGTCACCCTTGATTGTTTAGCTGCTTACTGTATATACAGCATAATTGATGTCCCAGCACGTTAATTTCAGCAATAGTACAAGACGTTCTGGCTATTGTGAGACAGCTGATACAGCTGGCAACTTTACTTGCATATACTACACCACTGTCTTTCATTGCAATACGTACACGTTTTTCTTAAAATAACTAATTCACAAAACAATATTTTGTAAGCAATTGCATATTTCTTTGGTAAGTAACCGTATTATAAGCACTATCCCTTGATCATGGATTATTTTGTGATAAAAATGTCTGACAATTCAATTCCTTACACATCAAACACAGACAGATGGAACTAGGGCCTCCGCTCCCTATACGCAGATTACGCAGTCTGAATTCTGATTCCCTATGGTTAGGGGTAGGTGTAGGGGAACGCTTCAGCAATAAGGGAGTGAAAATCTAGCAAGACGTCAGATTTCAGCACAACACAGGCCCTAGATGGAACATTAGAATTAAATGTGTTACTCACAGCATTAATGTTGTGTCCAGTATAGTTGGCACTGCTCCATCTTTCCATAAAGGTTTCATTACAAAACCTGAATCATAATGATTCTTAATTGTTCATTTTCCATAGAGAAATGTACCAAAAAAAGGTAAAGTCCGACATTGAGGCATTCAGGAGCTTGTTTAAATAAATTTAAGCCACTCATTCCTAACTTTGGGATCTTTCGGAAAGCAATGCAACCAGGAATATAACATCTGGAGACCTTACTGGACATCTTAATCTACATTGGTTAAAAGCAAACAACACTAACAGTATGTTATGAAGTTGGGGATATTCAAATTACACTGCACTGTGACATTACAATACAGCCGATTTCTAAATGAGTCTGTTTGCAGAGTGGAAATAATAGATGCTCTTTTCAGACTGGAGAGGAGGTTTTGAGTTATGAAACTTACTGAATGTATTTATAGAACAATGACCTCTTACATGTCAAAAAATCAAGGAAACTTGTATTCCTCATGACATGACCTCTTTAAAATATGGCATGAGCCAACATTTATGACTTTCATATGGACCCATGCAGTATAAGTAATGCTGGATTAGAGGAATGATGACCTTTGTTGTTTGAGCTTTTTATGATGTGCTAATCTTCATTCATATGCAGAAAGTGACATTTGTTCTATAATTGTTCCTTGTTAAAGTTTGTTATCAGTGCTTCTGTTGAAATTCAATAGTCCTGTATTTGCTTCCTTTACTACTTTTCCCTTATGTCCAGGAACTTTTGTGCATTTTCATTTCTGAGATATTTGTTGTTTTCCTTTTAAGCCATTTTTCATATTCCTGTGAATTTCAGTTTCCAATATCATATCATATTTAATTTCCTCTTAGTGTCCTTTGGATCTTTCCATTCTTCTCCTGCAAGAGACTGTAGTGCTTTCTGACTCAGAACCTTTGTACTCCATTGAATTATGAATTATGTGGAAGCATCTGGTTATCAAATCACCTGTGTATTTTTATTTTCATACCTTCCTCTTTTAGATCTAGATTACACTTATTTGTATGATAAACCCTATTCCTAGTATTAGGTCTAAGTATTGCATTCAGCATGAAGATGCTGGGCAGTGCAGTCACTTGTTGTGTGTGAATTCTCTTAATTTCAGTTTCCCTTGATTAGTGGATTACTGGCAGCTGTGAAGTGAAATATATGTATTATATAGTACTACACATTATACATACTGTATGCATATATATATATATATATATATATATATATACACAGTATAAACGGTACACAGCATAAATGAGTACACCCCCTCGGATACCTAACAAATTCAGCTCTCCCCCTTTACAAATAAGACATATCTGGTGTTCATTTATAATGTAATGTTTAAGCAACTTTACTAATTTGAGTTGCATGAACAGATTTATCAGATAATAATGAAACATGTAAACACTAAACGTTACAAAAATGTATTGATAATGATAAAAGGCTATGTAGCAAATATGAGTACACCTTCCTGAAAGTTATAATATAAAACGTAATAATATAATAATATTTTCTGGTGCTAAATGAGGGACATTGATCAGCAGATTATTCTATTGAACCATCACACTCAAATAAACAAGTTGGTTAAAGCGTAAAAGTTTTACTTATCTCATTGAATCACTCTCAGACTCAATGCTGACAACATGTGGACCACATGTGAGAGAATCGTCAAGTAAATGAAAAAAGAATATGATTTAATTGCACAAAAGGGAACAATGATAGCAAATCACTGTTATTGGCTCAAAACACAGTAGCAAAAGAAACAGAAATTCAAAATGTATGGATTTGTGACAAGATTGCTGAAATGTTCAGACATTCACTGTAAGCTTTCACCTCATGATGAGCGATTTTTGCTAAGAATTGCAAAGCACGTGTCTCAGAGCTGGCAAAAACTTTGGGTAGCCAAACTGGAGGGATTGTTTCAAATCTCACGGTAAGACACATTACATTTAAATTTATGCATTTGGCAGACACTTTTATCCAAAGCAACTTACAATGCACTTATTACAGGGACAATCCCCCCGGAGTAACCTGGAGTTAAGTGCCTTGCTTAAGAACACAATGGTGGTGGCTGTGGGGATCAAACCAGCAACCTTCTGATTAACAGTTATGTGCTTTATCCCACTACGCCACCACCACTCCAAGACACACTCTGCAAAGAAGCGAAATGCATGGTTGTCATCACACAGGAAGGCACTGCAGAACCCAAAGCATAAAAAGCTTGTTTAGTATTTGCCAAGGCCCATACTGATAAGGTGCAGACCTTTGAGAATCTATAATCCATTTTTTGTTTTTGGATCTGATGGAATCCAAAATGCATGGTACCCACAGTAATGTACAGTGGTGGCAAAGTTCTTATATGGGGATTTAGGTGTGCTGAAGGTGTGGGGGAATTGTACTTCATCAATGGCATAATGAACTCACAGATGGTTTTTTTGTTTTTTTCAAAATCTTAAAAGAGAAAATGCCACCCTCTATTCCCACCACAAAGTCAGGCACTTTTTCTTACCATGACCATGCCACTGCTGCATTCCTATAGATACATGAGATAGTCGAGCATCACTCCCCATTAACAGAGTACTCAAGGAGGTTATCATCCAGGAGTGGAAGTGCATGACAATGTGTCATGAACTTGTACATACTTGATGTCAAGATTGGGTCAGAGCAGTATTAAAAATTAAGGAAGACATTCTAAGTACTAAAATATTGCACACTATTTGAATTTATTCAAAGGTGTACACATTTTTGCAACCCTTTACTCAAGGAAAACTTCCTAATTTAATTATTTTACAGATATTGATAACATATATTTCGATTATTTTATTAAGCGTGTTAAATTTCAATTTTGTCATCTTCGCATAAATTGTAATAGTAATCATTTAGAAATAGAATGATATATACACCGATCAGCCACAACATTAAAACCACCTGCCTAATATCGTGTAGGTCCCCCTCAAGCTGCCAAAACAGCGCCAACCTGCCTCTCAGAATCTCTGATGCTTTTCTCACTACAATTGTACAAAGCAGTTATCTGAGTTACCATCGACTTTGTTAGTTCAAACCAGTCTGGCCATTCTCCGTTGACCTCTCTCATAAACAATGTATTTCCATCCACAGAACTGCCGCTCACTGGGTGTTTTTATTTTTTAGCACCATTCAGTGTAAATTCTTGAGACTGTTGTGTGAAAATCGTAGGAGATCAGCAGTTACAGAAATACTCAACCCAGCCCATCTGCCACTAACAATCATCCATCCGATTATCTAATCAGCCAATTGTGTGGCAGCAGTGCAAAGCATAAAATCATGCAGATATAGGTCAGGAGCTTCTGTTAATATTCATATCATTCATCAGAATGGGGAAAAATGTGATCTCAGTGATTTGGACAGTGGCATGATTGTTATTGCCAGATGGGCTGGTTTGAGTATTTGTGTAACTGCTGATCTCCTGGGATTTTCTCACGCAACAGTCTCTAGAGTTTACTCAGAATGGTGCCAAAAACACCCAGTGGGTGGCAGTTCTGTGGACGGAAATGCCTTGTTGATGAGAGAAGTCAACAGAGAATGGACAGAAGTCTATGGTAACTGATAACCGCTCTGTACAATTTTGGTGAGAAGAATAGCATCAGAGAATGCTAATCTGAGATGCGGGTTGGCGCCGGATTGGCAGCGTGGGGGGATGGGGGGGCTACACAATATTAGGCTGGCTAGGCTTTTAATGTTGTGGCTGATCAGTGTGTGTGTATATATATATATATATATATAGAATGTGTGTGTATATAAGTATGGGTGACATCATTATGACAGAAGTTGACTCATGCTTGTCAACTGTAAACTTTTACACAGATTCTAGGTTTCAATTCGACAATTATCACTCGTAGCACATTAACCTCTTTTAACATTTTATTATTATGTTCAATATCAGACCAAACTGATGCGCATATTAAAAACATGAAAAGAAACAAAATAAATAACATGCCTTGATTATGTTATTTCATATAATGCATTCCTTATTTTCAATAGGAAAAAAGAAAGAGTTTAATACAGTGTAAAATATATAAATGAGAAATGTCACAATCTGATTTAGACAGCTGATTAACAGTTTCACATTTAACACAAAAACCTTCATCCAGTTTCAACCCAATTTAAAGAGGTTTACAGCTTACAGCTCTTGGGAGACTGGCAGAACATTTAGCTGATAGTTTACACCTTCAAAAGAGACTTTATTCTTGTGTGCACAAAAGTGAGATGGCTGCAACTTCCCATTTTTTGTGGTCTGTGAGGTCACCAGCAGTAATAGAGCAGCAGCACCCAAGAGGAAGAGACCCTTAAGAACATTAGAACCAGGGAGGGAGACAACTAAACATTCAACAGATTTTTCCTCACGAGTAGAACTTGCTGTTGTTTATTTTTTGCTGTTTATTTATCCTGTAGAGAGAACGATGGACAGATATGAATATCCTCACAGAAAGTGTGATGGGTCTAACTAAGTACACTCACTTTTTATCAGTGTATGTGAACTCTTGCGGGAGGTCATCACGACGATGAGGGGCTGCGGCACGCTGCAGGTTGGAGTGAGTGTCGTAGAGGCAGAATTCACTGCTAAACTCTGCCTGCTTTTGCAATTGCTTTGAGGAGGAGTAGAGTTCTTCCTGTGCTTTCTGAAGAAACAAGTCAGATATAACAGGGGATTTCCATGAAACTAACATGCTATTTATTAAAGCTGAAGTGTGTAATATTTTAGATGTTAAAATAGTTTCTCCAATTCCAGCGTAATATGCAGAGGAAAATAAGTAGGCCATTTATAGGTGGATTTAGGTGAAAAATGTAATCACTGTGTCACAATCAAAACTTTGCGACCAACGCAACACAGCAGCATTGCTCAAACAATGGCATGAGGTTGGGATGGGACTAACTGTCCGACCAATGGAAGATCAATCACTATTTTTGTCATTCCGTTTAGTGACCCTCATGGCGCTGAAAATACACACTTCAGTTTTAAAGCAAAATTATATTTTTCTTTCCTAAAACAAAATATTATGTATAGAGATCATGCCTATTTCAGAAGTCGGATGGGGTTAAAAAGATTTTAATAAGCTGTTTCTTACCTCCACCTGCTGTGTATCAACATACACCAGAAGAGATGCAAGCTCCAGGTTTTCACTGAACCCGTTCTTTAAAGGGACAGACCGATACCCTGTTTTTTTTTTTACAAAAACACAAATTTGTGTCGTTGATTTGAGTTTTACAAACATTTCTTCATTTTGTATTGTTTTTTTGCAAGCTGGCAGACTTACCTGTGCGAATACCTTTCACAGGGAAAGTTGCCTGGGCCAGGAAATTGGGGTCAGAGAACATGTCCTCCTCAAAGACAACAAAACGTAAAAAGGTGAGATCTGGCTCATATACGGTGAAAGTAACTTCCTCCGAAGGCTGATGTTGTGGCCCAAGCCAAACAGGGTACAGACCATTATCATCTGTGGATACAGACACATCAAACTCTGCTCATTTTGCTGCAATTGACCAAGTTTTATGTACATACATTTATAAAAGTAATATTAAAACTAACATTAATAAGTCATTAATTAAGCAGTGAGGTAGTGTGTTTTCCTGATTTCTTATATGTATCTATTTTTAAAGGTCTAGCTATTTTATCTTGTTAAAACTGATTCCTAATTCCAGAATACTAATTGAAGAGTTTTCCTGTGTCTTACGGCAAACAATAGTCTTGAATTTGTTGTCATCTGTTTGGCCACATAGTTCGATCTCTACAAAGGGGCTGGCGATGCTGCGACCAGGTTTGGGTAGATGCCGTGCTGCTATCACCTGAGGAACAGGAAAATGTATATGTGAAGTCTAGAAATATTTATAATCATACACAGACAATTTCAGGGGTCTTCAAAATCACGGACAGTAAGCCCCCCTCTGAGAAAATGTACTAGACCCCTTAACCCCCCAAAGTAAATAATAAAAAAACATAGCCTTAAAGTTTTTTTTGTATTATTTTGCTACAAAATTACAATCAACATTTTCCCATCCCTCACCAACAACAATTCCAAAGAAACCCCATTAGTGCTGAACCTTATATCTCAGCATATATACATATGCATGTACAGATACATACAGTACATATATACACACATATACATACATAAAAACATATACACACACAACCATATACCTGTACATACGCATCTACATATATAAAATCAATGAAGTAAAATAAACAAAAATAATAATATAAAAAATAATTACAATAAAATATCACCGGTTTGACGTCTAATTAAAATAATGAAAATCCATGAAAATAATCCAAAACAGGGTTGCCGGGTTTTAAAAATGTTTTTTTCCTGAGCCACGTAAAGAATATCTAATCTCTTCCAATTGAAGGCAAGACATTATATCTCTGGACCACTGTGTGTAAGTGGAAGGGGCTGTCTCCTTCCACTTTAGCAGTACTGCCCTGCGTGCTAACAATGAAGTAAATGCAAGGATCTCACACTTTGATATCGATAACCATGATTCCTCTGGGGCAACCCCAAATAGCGCCACCACAGGATCTGGATCTAGCTTGCATTGGAGGATCACTGAGAGGGTCTCAAATACCGATCGCCAGTAGCACTTCATTTTAGGGCATGTCCAAAGCATATCAATGAATGTACCATCTTCACTTTCACATCGGTTACATATGGGATTATATTAACTTTTTTAACTTTTGACATAAGGGCTCTGTGTACAAATTTAAATTGAGCGAGTGAGTGCCTAACACATGTTGATGAGAAGTGGACGTTCTTGAGAACCAAACTCTATTTCTGAAAGTGAGAAACCAAGATCTTCCTCCCAGACACTCTTAAATTTAGACAAGGAAGAGGAAGCCTTGTCTGCTATCAGATTATGAATGGCAGAAATGTTACCTCTGGCCTCAATGCATTATGAGAAACGAAGTTGTCTAAAGGGTTCTTAAGGGGTAACAATGGGAACATAATTTCTGACTTGCAGGATTCTAAAAAAATCTGATTTGGGAAGGCCAAACCGTTGTGATAATAGATCAAAAGAAGCAAATGTATCATCAATAAATATGTCTTTAAAGCATTTTAGCCCTTTGTCATACCAACTCTGAAATGTTCCATCCTGCACTGATGGTGGAAAAAGGGGATTTCGGGCAATGGGGCTCAGGAGGGAGAAGTTTCGGAGGGCAAAAGTTTTCCTAAACTGAACCCAGATTCTCAATGAATGTTTCACAACTGGGCAATTGACACGTGTAGGATATCCGTGCAGTACCAAGCAGCACTGAAAGAGAGATTTGCATATGAACACACGCCTCTGCAACAACCCAGGATGAACCATCAGAAAGCTGGTGATAATGCCACCAATATAACATGTTTCGTATATTGGCTGCCCAGAAGCAAATTTGAAAGTTAGGAAGGGCCATGCCTCCATTGCTTTTAGATCTCTGAAGAAATGTTTACCATTCCAAATATATGAAGAAATGGTAGCATCCAGAGATTTAAAGAATGACAGAGGAATAAACAGGGGTAGGCATTGAAAAAAGTAAAGAAATGTAGGGATCACTGTCATTTTATTAAAATTAATATGTCCATTTCGTGAAGTTTTTAGGGGGGACCACTTAGCAAGATCTTTTTTAGTCTGTTCAGAGTTTGATTAGGTTGTTTTTGAAAAGGTGTTTGTAGTGGCGTGTGATGCAAATCCCAAGATATGTACATTTATGTAAAGAAGTTCAGGCTCACGGGCAAGGAAGAGGCGAGAAACCGGCTTGACATACAAACTAAAGGTTTAATGGTAAACTCAAAAGACAAACACATAAGACGACGGACATGTCCGTGAACGATCTCTCTCATGCACGTCCTCCGCAATCGACCTTTAACCCTCTCGGAGGCTTGATTAGCCTAATACGGGACCGGGCGTGTTGAGTCATGACCCGGCCCTGCCCTCCACCATGCCACAATTTATTTTTCACTATCCTTAATGGTATATTGGCCACTTTAAAACTCTGTTCATGCAGCAACACCCCCTATTATAGCAGCTGAATAATAACAAATAAATGACACCCAGACTTATCTGGTCCATAGCTTTCGCTACCTACTACAAGGAATTGCGTTGAGCCATCAGATACTCTTTAGCTTCAGACACCGATAAGAGCAGCTTTTTCTCTCCGTCTTTGATTGAGATCCTCAGCCTCGCAGGATACAAAAGGGAAATTGTAAAGTTTTGCCATTACATCTCTGTACTGAGCACGTTTTTCAAGAACTTCCCGTCGCATTGTGCATGTGGAAATGCTCTTACTTCACTAATAAACTTCTGTCTATTTTTTACAATGTGACTTCAAGCGTTTAAGTGATCTCCGATCACGATCATTCAAGATTTTATTCCGACCACATTTCTTCCGCAAAGCTGACGGTTCACCACCTATACTTACATGTTTTAATAATGCGTTGGACAGTTCTTAACACAATTCAAGTGATTTCAGCAATCCTCTTAATTGTTTTCTTTGCTTGATGCCGGCCAATAATTTGCCCCTTCTGAAAGACAGTCACATCTTTTCTTCATGTCTTCCGACATGGTTGTTTAAGAAATGAGAAGTTACATACTGCATCAGTTAGGGTTAAAAGAATTGTTGCGAGCTGAAACATATTAATCACTGCAATAATGATCCAATCATAGGCTCTTAAGTATCTGCTTATTTAAATCCAAACGGCGACTTTTTTTTGGCCAGGCACTGTAAAAAGTCATCATATTCCAGGTGTTGGAGCAATTCACCAATGCTGATCAATACCCTTAAATACATTCTAACAGACGCATTCGGCCAATGTGTCAAACTCTGATGCATGATGAACAGCTATAAAGGTTTCTATTAATAATATTAAACCGTATTCTGCATTATTTTTTATTAAAAATACAGGTTTGTTCTCATGACAATGAGAAAATAAGTGATAAACTCGCATCACATGTGCCAGTCTCCATCTCTATTGTAAAAATGCACCTCTCACAAGCACATGAAGACCATCGACCCGATATCATGTTGAACTCGTAATAATGGACACTTATTTCATATTTTCTGCGTTCTTGATAAACTTGAGTTCCATGATATAACACGTCTACAGAGGCAGAATTTGAATGAACAGAAGATAAGCGTTATGGCTTTATAATAGATTTGCCAATGCATAGGACACCTTTAGAGCGTGCACACAGCCTCCCTGAGCGAGTGCACGGAGATTTCATAGAGCAGTGTACTGTATATTTGAGAGTTGCATCCAGTTTTGAGACAGAGCAAAGGACGTCCCTATGTGAGCTTAGAGATTTGCACTAGCGCAACTGGCACATGGATGCACTCTCGCATGATATGCATGTAGTGCTCATGACATTTAACAGTATTATAACACCATAGAGCTACGGTCTATTACGCTAATAATTTTCATTAATATTTACAATACATTTTTATAGTATTTACGTATCTTTTGATATCACTTGGTGAATTTATCATCAATCTACGCACCTCACCTAAAATGCTCTGGTGCCCCCTTTGGGGATGAGCGCCTCCCAGTTTGAAAACAGTGGCTCTAAGTATTGATGAAAACAATTTATGTTTTGTGTTGTTTTGTAGAAAATTACAAATGAATTTAGGTAAGTTAGAAAATGTTCAGAAGTGAATTTTCCATGTCAAACTGTAAACTGAAGTTGTTCAGTTCTTAAACTCATAACGGAATGTTCCTCTGTGTGAATTGGGAATATGGATCATGTCTTACCTTAATGGTGATGGTATATTTGACATTCTTCTTCTCTTGATGAGGGTCATAATTATCTGACCGCATCAGCTCAGGCTGGAGCACATATCCTGTGCCTCCGTTCAGACTGAAGAGGGCGCTGTTCAGCTGAGTGTACTTATCTGAGGAGAGAAGTAACTAAAGAATTTAAAGGGCTAATTCATTGTCAAACCATGCAGAGACATGTGCTCAACATGTGCGCATATTGGATAAGCTGGTGAGAACACCGGCAAAGGTGTTACATGCCACTCAAAATCCCTGTGATGGGCAAAATTCTACCCATGTCAACCGGTTTCTTCTTACAGATAAAGGAAAGCTGTTTATTACGTTTACATGACCACACGCGTTATCGGCTTATTAAGCATGATCGTGTAAGAACGTGCATGTAAAAGGCTCATTGTGTCATTTCCTCTCTGCCTTGTTTACTGTTACACTTCATCTTACCTGCATTTTGAAAGTTAAGAGCCACCATGTGGCAGCCACACATCCACAGAGGATACGGGTCATAGTTGGAGGAATCCACCCTTTGTGCCTTAGGGTAGATGCGGCTCAGTGCTTTGCGGTTATACCTAATCAGTTGAGATGACTTGCTTTTGTTGGGTACCTTATTCTCTATGAAGGAGCGGACCTCTTTGTAGGTATAATTGTCTGAAATACAAGAGAGAGAATTGTTTAGACAACACAGAGTTCCAAAGAAAATGTTATAGTTATAGTTATAAATTGATCTCTGATACATACAGTTGCCCCGAAAGTATTTGGACCCTACACAACACAAAATATATGAATGTCAATGCACCAGTATTACTAGGGGTATAAAAAAAATATTGCATTGCATTGTATTGTAATGTATTGTATTATATTGTAGGATACAAGGCTCACTATACAATACCATATATATTGTACGATACATAAACAAACACATTATAGTGTAATTAGTACCAAGCAGTGCAATACTGATAGCTGTGGAACAGTCTCCTCCCCGGAGAGGTGGCACTGAGCGCTCACAGGAAAACAGTGCAACACAACTATAGTCCAGAGGCGAGAAGATCGGTGGCAAATGTCAAGTAGATTGTACTCTAGCGGTACAGCTTGTCAGATTTGCAAACAACAGTTTCCTGGTGCTACAGTACATCAAACATGTTGTTTTATTCATGCCGACATCACCACGCAAATTGGTGGAAAGTGCTGTGAAAAGTGCTATACAAATATAAATGACTAGAGTGTAGGCAAACTTATTTTCTCAAGAAAAACATGAAAATTGTTAGTTCATATTCGTTTTTCTCAACCAGCTGTTGTTTAAGTTACTTAGAGCTCTCTTTTTGTTGCCAGTGTCAGACACTTTTGTGGCATTTATGATTTAAAAGACATTTACGTCGAATCCTTGAATAAGTTTCAGAGAAACATTTGGGAGTTCTCAAATCATATCATATCGTGAAATGTTTATCGTTACTTGCCTAATTATTACATTAAACATTTATAAACCAAATAGCATTTATTTTACAGAAAGCTAGCACGGGCACACTTTTCAACCAAAACATTTGCAAATATTGATATACTGTTGAAAATTAGGACAAAATGTAATTGTACACTTTCTGGCTGCCAAACATTGTGGGGAATGTCCATAGTTAATGTTTAGACATTCACCTGAGGTTACTCCTGTGTGAACTTGAGGAGAACTGATTTTATACATCAACTAAAAATCACTTTGGGTCCAGTTGGTTAAAAGTAATTGCAAAATGGATCAGAAAAGTAAAGTTGGTTCTTAGAAAAAAATTCTTAAGTGTCCAAATACTCTTTGGGGCCACTGTATGTAATCTTACATGTAATCAAATAGGTATACATGCATATTTAATTCATTGTAAAAATTTGAACTGTGACTGTACCAAAGCGGTCCTTATCTTTGCTGCGAGGCTGGCAGTAAACGACTATTTCTGACATCTCACTGGCGACTTCCTCTTTGCTCTCAACCTCCTCCTGTTTTCTTTTCTGTAATGGGAATGTTTTATAAACATTTATAAACTTCAACCTTTTAAGTAGTCATGTAAAGCACCATATGTCAATTTGATTGATGAGGGGGTGTAGCCGGAAGTAGTTGATAGATGTTTATGTTTGATAACAATAGCCGGAAATGGTAGACCGGATATGTGTTTGGGAGATAACAATAGCCGGAAATGGTAGACCGGATATGTGTTTGGGAGATAACAATAGCCGGAAATGGTAGACCGGATATGTGCTTGAGAGATAACAATAACCGGAAATGGTAGACCGGATATGTGCTTGAGAGATAACAATAACCGGAAATGGTAGACCGGATATGTGCTTGAGAGATAACAATAGCCGGAAATGGTAGACCGGATATGTGCTTGAGAGATAACAATAGCCGGAAATGGTACACCGGATATGTGCTTGAGAGATAACAATAGCCGGAAATGGTAGACCTTCCGGTAGAAATGTCCGGCCACGCCCCCTCATCAATCAGTTTGACCTATGGTGTATTACATGACTACTCTTACATTATAGTTCCTGCATAAATCCTCTTTAGGCCTTGTCTACACCCAACAATTAAACACCCCTGAATCTGTCTGGTTACAGTCAAACAATACTGTATATACAGGATATGTTAAGAACCCCATATGATTGTATCGTGGTTTGTGCCCTTATAACACCATACGTGTTTTTTAAATTCTGAATTGTCTGGATGGGAAAGACTAAGTCTCAAGTACTTATACAGTAGGGATTTACATGCATTATGAAAGTTTTTAGACAGAGTATGTTTCAGTGATCTGAGCATGTGTGAGATATACTGGGTATTCTGTCTTGGTATCTTAAGTGACATTTTAAATCATAGGAAGTGAATATGTTCAGTCCAAATGGCACTACAAAAGATCTTATACGGGAAAAAGAAGAAAGATCCAAACATGAGTGTGTGATCTGGGCGTGTTTGATACAGACCTCAAACTTTTGGTTTTCCTCTCTCTGTGTGATGTCCCAGGCCACCTGATACCATTCATACAGTTCCTCAGTGGTCTCGGTGGCCAAATCAAATGGCATCATGTCCTCTTTATTTTCCTTATTCTGCAATGTCACCACCACAGGCCTGCCATGTTTGGCTGAGCGAACTGGAAAGTAAGTGTGCAACAAAGTTTGATTAGCAAATTAAGATTTTGATAACATCACTAATCATATTGAACATTGCCTATACAGGTGTTAAAGGGATAGTTCATCCAAAAATAAAAATTCTGTCATCATTTAGTCACCATCGTGTTGTTTTTAAACCAATAAGACTTAATTTAATCTATGGAACACAGAAGCAGATGTTAGGGAGAGTGTCAGCCTCAGTCACCATTCACCATTCACAGTGAATGGTAACTGAGTCTAACATTCTAAAAAAAGTCATGCTGTTTGGTACAACATGAAGGTGGGTAAATGATGACAGAATTGTCATTGTTGGGTGAATTATCCCTTTACGTGACTTAGAAGATAATCTTACCAACAGTACACTTTGAGATGTCCACTACCCCTTTACATAGGTCACCTAATGGATTTTCCTCCTCACCCTAAAAGAGAACATGTATTCTTAAAGACGTTCTGTGTTTTAATGTGGGTATTAGGGCTGCATGATATGGCGGAAAATGCGATTTGCAATAAGATGTTGCACAATGCGATATGGAATGCGATAATCCAATGGCGGCACATCGGAACCCCCAACGGCCAAATATATTGAAGTTTATTGGGGAAAAAAAAGGACTGTCTATCCCAGAGATCACAAACTTAGTATATAAAAAAGAAAACTGACTTTCCGTCTAAACAAAATATTGAAGTCCATTTTTTTTTAGGGTAAGAAAATTTTAACATCTTAACATAGAGTCAAACCATTTCAAATTAACTAATAAAAGGTTCGGTTAAAAAATGCTACCTTTTGAATTGGGTTTCTTGACTATTTGCAATATTTGTCAGGATCCTGTCACTTTGTCAGTCTGGGTTTTTGTTGTGACAGGATCCTGACACACTTGTTCTGTGCCATTGTTGCATTTCGTTTTTTGTCTCTGTGTGTGCGTATGGCTTCGTGTTGTGGTTTCCCTGCCGTGCGCTCTTCGGTCGGTCTTGTGTTTCACGTTCAAAGCATGGTGTCGACTTTCCTGTCTGGTTCATTTTCGTTTCTGGTGTCGGGATCCATACACTCATCATCCATGTCTTGTCTTTTATTGCCGTTTTTTTTTTCTTTTTTCTTGTCTTGTGACCTCGGGTGCGCTTCCCATTGCGCTCGCTTTGTGCTGCGCATCCGGGTCTGGATTCGTCTTAACGTTGTGCTGGGGTTCGGCCACTTCTGTCTTAGATGCCAGTTTTAATGTGGCCGAACTCTCGCACAAGTGTCTCGTCTTGATTTGTCGCCTGTTGCTTGCATCGCATGGTGTTTGTTTTGCAATGTATGCTTAGGCTTTGTCTAGTGTGAGAGTGCATGGCATTGCTTTGTTGCCATTGCCATGCATTCTCTTGTCTTGTCTGTCGGTTGGCATGAGCGCACATTGCCTTAATGTCCTGGTGACGTGCTTGTGCCATTTGGGCGTTTGTGTTTTGTGAGAGCATGTGGCTTTGTTTCGTTTCTGTTTTGCCTCGTTTCTCTCAGTCCTGCGTCATACCCCACCTCCTTGTTTGCCCATTATCAGTTCATATGTCTCATCTGCCCTGCCTGTTAACTTGTTGATTTTTCCCATTTTAGTCTCCTCATGTGCGCTGTCCTGTGCCAGTTTGTCTTTGCCTGTCGGTCATGTGTTTTTGCTCATTTTTGATCCAGCATAGCCCTGGAACTTGTTTTTCCCCTATTAGGTAGTTTGTGTTTTTTGGCTTTGTTTTTGGTATTAATAAAATCTTTTTGTTTCACTCTGCATCTGGGTCCTGCCTCAGCTAATCGTGACACTTTTTCATTACTGAAAATTCAAGGGACATGTTTGCCACCATATTTTGATAATGACCTAATCTAATCAGCCAGTTGTGTGGCAGCAGTGTAATTCTGAGTAAACTCTAGAGACTGTTGTGTGTGAAAATCCCAGGAGATCAGCAGATACAGAAATACTCAAACCAGCCCATCTGGCAACAACAATCATGCCACTGTCCAAATCACTGAGATCTTTTCCCCATTCTGATGGTTGATATGAACATTAACTGAAGCTCCTGACCCATATCTGCATGATTTTATCCACTGCACTGCTGCCACACGATTGGCTGATTAGATAATCTAATGAAAAAGTAGATGTACAGATGTACCTAATAAAGTGGCCGGTGAGTGCATAATACTGCAAATAATATATATGGTTTTACCATTAGCTACACATCCGCAAATGTAACACGCTTCATCATTTGAGTCAGAAGTAGTTTTTGGAGAAACACGATTTTTGTCCAGGCTTTCAAACTCAATTTTATCATGAAATTCAAACAAAGAAAATTTTGTTTCGATGCTCTTTAATGCTTTGTGTGACAGATTGCGGTATCTGACTATTCAAACAGAGTGGGGAACAATGCTCTCTCCAACTTATGGCACAAAAAAAGAAAAATACTTAAATGAACTTCAGAGGGTATGTTAAAAGATACAATACAACTTACTGAAATGTCTCATCTCTCATGTAATTGCCCAATCTGTTAATGTTGAAATGACAATGGAGAAAATGAATGGGGAATATCTCCAGCTTTTCAGCCTATGTACACTGCAAGCACACACACTAAGTGACAATCGCGCACTCGGTCTACTTTCTGCTATTAGCGTTGCCACAAATGGTATTTTTTTACAGTATTAAAATCATTCAGTTATCGCAAGCCATTGCGATATGCATATCACAATATGTACATTTGCTATATTACAATAAATCCAATATATCGTGCAGCCCTAGTGGGTATACTCTATGTTTGTATGCATTAATGCAGATGACTACCAAGTACCAAATGGCATGTTTGTTTACACCCAAATTCTTCCTAAGTGAGTTAATGTGGTTTACCTGGTAATTGGCCTCAGGTGAGGAATTGGCCACTTCTTCTACATAATTTGAAGGGAAATATTGCTGCAGTTTCCCTCCATAGTCTCCTTTCCACCTGCAAGAAATGAAACAATAGGAAATGAAATAGTGGTGTGGAAATTACATTTTATTAATCACAGACAGTATAATTACAGTTAATTTCAGTATTTTATTATCTAGCTAATATTGAGGGAATCTCACCATCCGTTGGCCTCCTTGGTCACATTATGGATCAAAGCACCCTTGTTAAAGTTAAGTTCATCTGGTCGCATGGCCCTGTAGTCATATAGGGCTTTCACTGTGCTTTGGGGCTGCAGTACAACAACACATTAACATGAGTACAATTTTGCTACGATTTGCAACAGCACTGGGGCAAACCACACAACTCCTCAGCAGTTCTAAGAGCCTATAATGTTCTAGTTTTCTGAAATGATTTATTTTTAAAGAAATATTCTGGGTTCAATACAAGTTAAGCTCAATTGACAGCATTTGTGGCATAATGTTGATTACAACAAAAATGTATTTCGACTCGTTCCTCCATTTCAAAAAAAAAAAAAAAAACTAAATCGAGGTTATAGTAAGGCACTTACAGTTGAAGTCAGAAGTTTACATACATTTTAGCCAAATACATTTAATCTCAGTTTTTCACAATTCTTGACATTTAATCATAGAAATAGTCTTAGGTTAGTTAGGATCACTAATTTATTTTAAGAATATTTAATGTCAGAATAATAGTAGAGAATGATATATTTCAGCTTTTATTTGTTTCATCACATTCCCAGTGTGTCAGAAGTTTACATACACTTTGTTAGTATTTGGTAGCGTTGCCTTTAAATTGCTTAATTTGGGTCAAACATTTCGGGTAGCCTTCCACAAGCTTCTTACAATAAGTTTCTGGAATTTTGGCCCATTCCTCCAGACAGAACTGGTTTAACTGAGTCAGTTGTGTACTCCTCCTTGCTCACACACGCTTTTTCAGTTCTGCTCACAAATTGTCTATCAGACTGAGGTCAGGACTTTGTGATGGCCACTCCAATACCTTTACTTTGTTGTCCTTAAGCCATTTTGCCACAACTTTTGAGGTATGCTTGGGGTCATTGTCCATTTGGAAGACAAATTTGTGACCGAGCTTTAACTTCCTGGCTGATGTTTTGAGATGTTGCTTCAATATATACACATAATTTTCCTTCCTCATGATGCCATCTATTTTGTGAACTGCACCAGTCCCTCCTGCAGCAAAGCACCCCCACAACATGATGCTTCATGGTTTGGATGGTGTTCTTCAGCTTGCAAGCTTAAAAAGTAAAATTTTTGTTTCATTAGACCAGAGGAAATTTCTCCAAATTTCTCCTTTGTCCCCATGTGCACTTGCAAACTGTAGTCTGACTTTATGGCAGTTTTGGAGCAGTGACTTCTTCCTTGCTGAGCCGCCTTTTAGGTTGTCAATACAGGACTCATTTTACTGTGGATATAGATACTTGTCTGCCTGTTTCTTTCAGCATCTTCACAAGATCCTTTGCTGTTGTTCTGGAATTGATTTGCACTTTTCACAGCAAACTACGTTCATCACTAAGAGACAGAATGCATCTACTTCCTGAGTGGTATGATGGCTGTGTGGTCCCATGGTGTTTATACTTGCGTACTATTGTTTGTACAGATGAACGTGATAACTTCAGGAGTTTGGAAATTTCTCCCAAGGATGAACCAGACTTGTGGAGGTCCACAATTGTTTTCTGAGGTCTTGGCTGATTAACTGTGATTTTCCCATGATATCAAGCAAAGAGGCACTGAGTTTGAAGATAGGCCTTAAAATACATCCACAGGTACACCTCCAATTCAATACACCATCTTTCAAAAGCTAATTGGCTAATTGTCTGAAGGCTTGACATAATTTTCTGGAATTTTCCAAGCTACTTAAAAGGCACATTTTACTTAGTGTATGTAAACTTCTTATCCACTGGAATTGTGATATAGTCTATTAAAAGTGAAACAAACTGTCTTTAAACAATTGTTGGATAAATTACTTGTGTCTTGCCAAAACTATAGTTTGCAAATATGAAATCTGTGGAGTGGTTAAAAAATGTGTTTTTTAAAAAGTGTATGTAAAATTCTGACTTTAAATTTACAATGGAAGTGAATGGGGCCAATTTCTTTGAGGTTTCAAAAGCAGAAATGTGAAGCTTGTAATTTTATAAAAGCACTTACAGTCATTCTTCTGTTAAAACGCATGTATTATTTAAGCTGTAAAGTTAAAATGTAATTTTAGGGTTTTAGGTTATTTTGACATAACATCGTCATGGCAATTAAGTTGTAAAATTGGCTATAACTTTACACAGAAAACGTTAGTAAGCGATTTGATCACACTAAAATCATTTTAATACGTATATTGTTTGTCTTGTGGCTATACTTTTGAAACAGAGTGTATTTCAATGTTTACTTTTTTTTTTAAGGAAAGCAAGGGCCAAATTATCTTTGTGGTAGTCAATATTATGCCACAAATGCTGTCGATTGAGCTTAACTTTTTGTTGAACTTGTTGAACCCGGAATATTCCTTTAAAGGGAATTTAAAGAGTTCGAAACATGAACAGTGCCACATATATGTCATAGAGGCAACACATGACATTGCTGTTTTAGTCAGGGTGCATTTCCTCTTTTGAGACGATCAGTTTCCTATGAAAGAAAAAGATAGCCAGCAGCAGCACTTCCTCTCCAGCCTACAAGAGATGACCTCTAGTGCATGCTAACATGTAACAGTATTTGCTCTTTAAAGTTCTTACCAGAGACGGCTCTATCTCGTTGGCCTCGACATACTGTTTCGATTCATAAAGTGAAGCAGATATGTTTATCTGAAAAGAAAGTCAAAAGGAAGAAAGTCAAAAAAAAAGTCTCTTAGACTTTTCTCAATGCACAATAGAGTTAAGCTAACAACATTTCTTTGCTTGAACCAAGAAGATTAATTTGATTGACTGTTAAAAAAAAAAATGTATCCTGGAAAGGTGAATCTGAAATCCAGATTTTCAGTGATATTACTAATTATTAAACAGCTTTGGTTGAATTTCGAAACTTTTTAAAACAATAGGCAAACAATATACACATAAACTGATAAAATGTATATAATATATGTGACTTTATGAAATTTTGTTCATTAGTGCTTGAGTAATATTCCAAAATCATTCTTCTAAAATCTAAGATAGCATTGCCATGCTGTACTGTCTAATACTTCAATATGCCATTCTGTTGAGTATATTGTAGTCTAATAATATACAGTATATTAATTCTTTATTATATTAAGTATATTAATATAAGTGTTGTGTATTATTCATGATTTATGTAGTTTTTACTCTGCATATGATTTTTAAGAATACAAATTTAATCTAGTTAAAATGAACTGCAATATATATTTGTAATATTTTTCAAATAAAAAAATTATGTTGCTTAATCTAAATGTTTGGCCTGAGGTTTGACTGAAAAAAGGGGCAATGAAAGGAGGTCATGGTAACTGAACCAAGATAGCTACAACAGATGAAAGCATGCAAGCGTAACGTGCAAACTGTGGCCTGAGCAGAGGAAGAGATGTACACGTGCCTTTGTTCGCATCTTTGAAGAATATATGCAGACAATGCATGCAGAGAAAAAAAATATATTTTCAATCACAGCACTTTGTTTTGTAGTACTGCCTGCAGCTTGTGAAGGAACCTTGTTTTGCTAGGTTTTTCTTACCGAACTAAATCGGTCCACTAGTTCTGGCGTCACAGGGTAACGCAGTTTGATCTTCCGATAAAGGGGTTTCTTTCGGAAATAGTCGACCAGTTCCACCAAGCTCTCAAACTCACTTGAGGTGCCAAGCACATACATAGAGCCCTCTTTGTGTATCCGACAGTGCTTCACCATCCCTTCACCTCTGTATGTCAGCAGAGAGAAAGACTGTTAGAGATTTTATTTAACTGACATCCATATCCAAAGTGACTTACTGCATACTCATTGCAAGGACAGTCCCTCTGGAGCACAATAAAACACTTGCACAATATACACAAGGGCATAATTATGAAAGTTCATGAACCATGCCATGAGCCATCAATCAGTCCAAATCTTTACCACTAGTCAACATGATAACATCACCCCAGTCTATTCAAGAAATATGAAATGGCTGACTTGAATAGCATGAAGATTTATTCGAGGTTTGTGCCCCATCTACACTATTGTATATCAAGTCTGCTCCTGAAAACTGCACATTTTGGATATCTCCCTTATCTAAAGGCATTGCTAGTTACTAGAGTTCCTAGTTGCTTCTGGGTAGTTTCTTTTTGGTTACTTACTGGCTCAAGCCATAAAAGCCTATGTCAACTCTATGATATTCTGGTCCCTAAATATATCTCAGTCCCTCCATCAATGTAAGTTCATGACATATTTTGCCCATTTTATCATCCGCCAGGCAAAAGTCCAATCCAAACATGCAGAAAAGTTTTAAGGTATCCAACATGGTCATAGCACAAACCATGAAGGACGAGTTGCATAACTAAGTTTAATTCTTTGGTTTAGCAAGCACCAATAATGAGGACATGGAAAATAAAGAGCAGCACCTGAAGGTGATGGCATAAGAGTCTGAATCTTCTCTCTGTCTGATGAGGAATGCTCCATCTCGAGGGATCCTCAGCAGATAATCTTCTGCTTCACCTCGACTCAGATTACTGTAAAACCACCTGGAGAAGAAAAACCACAACTTCATGTTTACAACTTGCCTGCAGATAATTTTGAGTGTTAGCACAGAAGCTGTGAGTTTGACCACGTGGTCATCTACAGCCCTTCTGGCCGGGATGTGGTAAACACCATATAAAAGGAGTGTGTGGGTGTTTGATTAGAGGTAAGTGTAGACGCACCCTTCGTGCAGGTGCTGGTCTGGTCGAGGCACAAATTCAGTGAGACGCAGGTTGAAATCCTGACAACGCAGAAGGCTTTCTCTGTAATGCTGGATGAGCGCATACACGCTGGGGAAGTGCAGGTTGTCTGTGAGGAAATACACAGTGTTTCCTCCATCTACGCAGGAGCGGATTCGACAATGCTGAACTCTTCCACCGCGCCTAAAAAGACACATCAGGGTGAGCAGCTGCACTGGGGCATGGAGTGGAAGTGGGGCCCACGATGGCCACCCGACAGTCGCTGAAAATGACCAAGGACCAACGAATTCCAAAAATAAACATTGTTTTCAAACAGATTTTCAATTATTCCCCCTGTCTGCCATTAGTCAAAATAACAGACAGTCCTGCCCCAAACCAATGCCACTGGTTGAGCCAATGTTGCTGTGTTGGGCTCCAAAGGCTGATCAAACAAACAGATAAATGTTTGAAAGAGCCACAGAACCACAATGTTTAACATTTTTGTGGAAATAAACCAACAATTGGTTTACTTACAGTTGTCTTTGCATATTAAGCTGGGATAAGAGGAAGTATTTTAACCTAAAAAAAACTACACCTATCAGCTTTGAGTTTTCTACACAAAAAAGTATTTAATAATTTCGTTTTTTTAAAGCCAATGTCCAACCTTTCTCTGACCCTGTCTACTGTCATGGCGAAGCAACAGTTTTTAGAGAATACTGCTGAGAAAGGAAGAGTAAAGTCAGTATATTTATAGCAACTTACATGTATAATAACGTATCCATGATAATGGCATAATCATTTGAACTCTATCGCCCCCTAGAGTACCCAAGTTTGTTCCAAAAATGGTAATTCGAATGCACGTTAGGCATGATAAACTGGACCGCACGTTAGCAATGATGTGGCCAAGCACTCGCATCTACGTTCACGTAGTTGCATAAGTACGCATTTAGTATCAAACAGGCCATTTAATAAGAAGGAGAAAATTACATTTAACTTAAATGAGAAACGTGTTTGGAATGAGACATTTTTGCAGCTTAGCTTAGAGTTAGTTTTGAGTTTTGGAAGTTTGACAAAATGCTTTCGAAGTACAATTCATGAAAATCTGATTCCTGTATTTGATGATCTCGTTTGAAAATGTTATGATATGACACCTTTAATAAAATATCAACTGCACAACCAAATAGTTTTTCATCTGTTATAAAGATTTTGAAAAGAATAAAGTAAAATACCATTAACTAAATTTAAAGTAAAGAAGAAGAAAAAACAAAGAGAAAACAGGAAATGAAAAGTGTAAGAGCAGGCTCACATTACCAGAATGACAGGGTGCAATCATTGACAAACGTGTCGCTCTCTCGCACTAGAAACGTTCCGTCAACCCCTCCAGATTCGGCACAATATTCCTGCAGCAGTCTCTCGGCTGTCTGTCTGCCCTCTGACATCCTGCCGTGAAACCAGGGCTCTGCCTGATGAAGCTCTGTACCCTGAAATGACAAAGAATTACTTAATCTAAAAAGTGATGGTTCATGGGGCCTGGGTAGCTCAGCCAGTATTGACGCTAACAACCATCCATGGAGTCGCAAGTTCGAATCCAGGTTGTGCTGACTGACTCCAGCCAGGTCTCCTAAGCAACCAAATTGGCCCAGTTGCTAGGGAGGGTAGAGTCAAATGGAGTAACTTCCTCGTTGTCACTATAATGTGGCTCTCGCTCTCGGTGGGGCACGTGGTGAGTTGTGTGTGGATGCAGCGGAGAATAGCGTGCTACGTCTCTGTGGCAATGTGCTCAACAAGCCACATGATAAAATGCACAGATTGACGATCTCAGATGCAGAGGCAACTGAGATTCGTCCTCCGCGTGTCACTAAGCCACCATGAGGACTTGGAGCACATTGGAAGTTGGGCATTCCAAATTGGGGAGAAAAAAAAAAGAAAAGGAAAAAGGTTCACTCAAAAATCAAAGTTCTTTCATTATTTACTAAAAGATCTTAATGACTGATTTTAAGTCTCAGTCACCATTCACTTTCATTGTGAGAAAAAAAGATGCAATGAATGTGAATGGTGTCTGAGACTTAAATTCTGTTTAATCATCACCTTTTGTGTTTTATAGAAGAAAGAAAGTCTTACTGGTTCAGGTCATCATGAGGGTGAGTAAATAATGAATATCAGTCTGAAATAGCATCATGGTGATTCACCTTTCCAATGTCCTCTTCAAGTTCATTCTCTTCAGCATAGTACAACATCTTATTCTCGATCACACAGTAGTGCTTATACCATCTCTAAACATGGACACAGTTACACAGAAACAAGAGAAATTAATCAAAAAGGGCAGCCGCATTAAGATCAAACAAAAAGCCCTTTGTTAATTAACCATTTGTTAAAACCCCACCTTAAAAACATTACTGACCCATCATGGCATGGCAACTATTGCTATGAATTATAACAGTTCAGTTCTTTTAAACTAAAGTTTATCAGCTATAATTGCAGTCAAATGAGCTTAGCAAAGGGTTGATTGCTTAAACATATATCAACAATCACATGATACAGTAAATGACATCACGCAAGCCCATGGTGGAGATGTTAAGTGAATTTTGGCACCTCATCTATTGGATCCCAGATGAAAAGTTCTCCCTGCTTATCACCTTTCCGTAGATCCTTTTTACCAAAGGTTTCATCAATATTCAGTTTCTTGTGCTGAACAGAAAATTGATAAGCAAACCATATTATATGACATTGCATTTCATTGTTCAGTGAAGGATGACAGTGAATGGCTCTTTGGGTTTCCTATTAGGCTTTTTTTCTACCTTTAAGATGATCTTGCCCTTAAGTTGGGTTGGTGAGGGCAATTGTTGAGCCTCTGGTTCCAGAGGTTCGGTCAGGAGTTTGTCCTGGAAAACCTCTTTGAACTCTTTAGCCATGATTTTCTGCTGCTTGAGATCACAGTGTTCCTCTATGGACAGCACCACAGGGTACCTGTCAACAGTGGCCACATTCATAAACACTTCAAAATGGCACTTGCATTTCCAGGCACACAAAAAACTACATGTAAAAGGCATAATTACAAAATACTTAAGTATACAAATGTAAAATATTGTACTGTATTTAAAAAGAAAATAACTGAAGAAACAGACAAGCAACTTTTGGGGGAATCTCATTAAATATTTCAACAAATACAGAAAATGAAGCTTATTGGAAAGCACATCGTGTGCCCGTTCGCAATTTGGTGTCCTGGAGTTTGTACTCGTCTTGGCTCTGTGGTGTGGGAGATGCGGATCAGCGTGGGATGCTTTGTGCCATCCACTCCATGAGGGATAACTCTGGACAGGTCATTTTTTTCCCCCCTCAGCTAATTTCTTTTGAACTGTTAGATCGGACTTGTGCACTTCCACATTTTCACTTTGGACTACACGTTTGATTGTTATGTTGTGCTTTTGTGAACTGTATTGTCTTAATGAGTTGTGTTTGTGACTATTGTTTTTGTGTTTTGTTTTGATGTATTTGTTTGTTTCTGCATGTAAAGCACTTTGAGCTTGGGAAAAGCGCTATATAAATTAAATATATTATTAAGATTATTGTTATCTAAGATGTGTATGAATTTTTTTTTTTCTGCTGAACACAAATAAAGATTTTTAGAGGAATATCTCAGATCTGTAGGTCCATACAATGCAAGTGAATGGTGACCTGACATTTCAAGCTCCAAAGAGCACATAAAGGTAGCATAAAAAAGCATTAAAGACTCCAGTGGTTAAATCTATATCTTCAGAAGTGATATGATAGGTGTGGTTAAGAAACAGATCAATATTTAAATCTTTTTTCATCATAAATCTCCACTTTCACTTTTACAATCACATTCTGAAAGTGAAAACGAAAGTGGAGATTAAGAGTTTAAAAGGATTTAAATATTGATCTGTTTCTCACCCAAAGCAACTGCATCACTTCTGAAGACATAGATTTATATATGGATTACTTTTATGCTGCCTTTATATGATTTTGGAGCTTGAATGTTCCGGTCACCATTCACTTGCATTGTATGGACCTAAAGATCTGAGCTATTCTTCTAAAAATCTTTGTTTGTGTTCAGCAGAATAAAGAAAGTCATATATATTTGCGATGTCATGAGGGTGGGTAAATGATGAATTAATTAAAATTTTGGGGTGAACTAACCTTTTAACAGGCCTTTAAAGAGATAGTTCACCCAAAAATGAAAATATTCTTATAATTTACTCATCCTCATGCCATTTGAGATGTTTATTACTTTCTTTCTTCTGCAAAACACTTTAGAAGATTTGTAGAAAAAGATCCAGGCTCAGCAGCTCCTTAGAATGGGAGTGGATGTGATTAGATATTGTAGGTCCAAAAAGCACAGATAGCCAACATAAAAGTAATTCATCCTGTCTCCAGATGTGACACTAATGTCTTTTAAGCGAATCACTTTGTGTGCGAAAAATAACTATATTTAAGCACTTTTTTACATAAAAGATCGCTTCTAGTCAGGTGTTGACTAATGGCCGAATTTACCCAAATGCTCCAGTGACGCAAGCGTGTTGGCACATTCCTTCAATTCACTGGTTGTGTGTCTGTCACGTGTCGGTTCACGTGCCATCGTGATATTTTTTTGCAGAAGAAAAAATACCATACACATCACAGATGGCATGTGGGTGAGTAAATTACCAGAGAATTTTCATTTTTGGGTGAACTATCCCTTTAACAGGTTCAACTATTAACCATATTCACATAAATGTGTTAATGTATGTTGTCGGATACTAACTCAGATGTTGCAAAAGCATGCTCATTAATGGCCTTCACCACATCCTTAAACTTTATCTTGGAGGTTCTGGTCCAGCCATGGTATATGATAGGTTCCTCTGGACCATTCCAACAGTCCACTGAAATACCAAACATGTAAACATCAAGGTCATTGGGCTCTGCCTTCAAACATCTATTGATTTCAGAACAAGTTTATCACTTCATTACCAATGTAACATCATAATAGGAAGCACAAAATACATGCATTCATTTAACAGAATATTTCTGGGAAACGAGGTGTAATTGACTAACACTCAATGCAGCGACAACCCAGCCTTAGGCAGCGTACATAAGCTTCTGTTGATGACTCACTGCGCAGTTGATCACCAGTTAAATATCTGTGAAAAAAGTTAAACACATGAAGTCACACAGGAAGTCATCATCAAAAAGAGGAGCTGCATATGATTTATGAGCAATATGCAAAACAGCAGTACTGACGTGTTGTGTGATGAGTTGATCCAGTAGTGAGACAGAGGGTTGTTCATATCCAGTTGACATATCTCTGAGAACTTCTCATCCCAAATAGAGTTTTCTTTGGAAAAGAGAAAACTAAGGAACTAGAGCAAAGAAAAAAGAGAAAGTTTGCTAATGTATTACCTGAAAATGAAATCAAAATTAACAGATCGCAATAAGCGGTACCTCTTCAACCGTAAAGGCTGGATCGTTGGTCTTCCTCATGGTATCATCGATGAAGATGGTCATCAACTCTCGGACCTGATTCACGTTGTTGGCCCAAGTCTCCTACAAACACAATAAATGTACAGTACATTTCTGAAAGAAATGGCATATTCAATGTAAAGAAAGTATGGATAGAAGGATGTCAATCTTACTCTCTGCTGATATAAAAGGAATCTCTGGAAATCGGAAAGTTGCACAGGCTGATCATTGTTACTGCAGAAAAAACACATACAAAACACTTTTAAATAACCAATAAGCTCTTCAGCATGAGCTCACAACAGACCTTTATGGCACTGATAAAAATAAAAATAAAAAACACAATTTCTTACCCCATGATGAAGGTACAGGACTCCTTTTTAAACTCCTCTAGTATCTAACAAAATGACAAACAACATACAGTGAGGATAAAAATACTACATAGCCAAAAGTAAGTGGGCACTCCCTTATAATTAACAGGTTTGGCTATTTCAGCAACACGCATTACTAACAGTGGTATAAAATCAAGCATGCACAAATTCAGCTTTGCACTGTCATAGGGTGCAACCAGTAAAAGTTTGCAAGTTTGGTGTGGTAGAACTTGACTGGCCTACACAAAGCCTAGAACTGAATCCCACTGAACACCTTTGGGATGAACTGGAACAGCTGCTGCAAGCCAGGACCCATCACACAACATCAGTGCCTGACCATACTAATTTTCTTGTGTCTGAAAGAGAGCACATCCTGACAACCATATTCTAACATATAACAAAAGTTTTCCCAGAAGAGGAAGGACAAATTCCCCAATTGCTAATGACTTTGAATATTTAACAAACACATAAGGGTGTGGTGTTTGGGTGTCCACACTTCAGGAGTAGGGACAAAGACAGATTTAAAGAGGCGAAGTACAAGTTTAGCAAGGTGGTAAAAAAAAGGCTAAACGACGGTACTCTGAGAAGATCTAACACCAGCTCTCGGCTAACGACTCTGCATCACCAACTACAAGCCTAAAGCCCCCAGGCCATCAATGACCGACGCCTAGCCAACAACCTGAACGAGTTCTACTGCTGCTTTGAAAGACAAAGGGACAGTCCTGTAACCATTCCACACGACACCTCCCAATAAAGGGACAGTCCTGAAACCATCCCCCACGACACCTTCCAACAGCTCCAGCTGCAGTGCATCACCTCCACCTCCCCCACCTCAACAGGGGCCTGGGCACTCCCGCCAATGCCCACCTTAAAGGTACACCCCTCCACCCCCCCACCCACCTCAGTGATGACTCTTTCCATCCATGAGAGGGATGTCAACAAACTCTTCAGGAGACAGGACCCCCGGAAAGCTGCTGGACCGGATGCTGTCTCCCCATCCAGCTTGAAGCACTGCACTGATCAGCTGTCTCCAGTGTTCACAGACATTTTCAACACCTCACTGGAGACATGTCACGTGCCAGCCTGCTTCAACTCCTCAACTATCATCCCTGTTCCCAAGATGTCAAGGACCACAGGACTTAACGACTTCAGACCCGTCGCCCTGACCTCTGTGGTTATGAAGTCCTTTGAGCGCCTTGTGCTTTCACACCTCAAAGACATCACCGACCCCCTCCTGGACCCCCTGCAGTTTGCATACAGAGCCAACAGGTCTGTTGACGATGCAGTCAACTTGGCCCTCCACTACATCCTTTGGCCCTCCACTACATCCTCCAGCACCTGGACTCTGCAGGAACCTACGCCAGGAACCTGTTTGTGGATTTCAGCTCTGCCTTTAACACCATCATCCCGGCTCTGCTCCAGGAGAAGCTCTCCCAGCTAAGTGTGCCTGACTCCACCTGCAGGTGGATCACTGACTTCCTGTCTGACAAGAAGCAGCATGTGAACTGGGGTAACACGTCTCCGACTCACAGGCCATTAGCACTGGATCCCCCCCAGGGCTGCGTTCTTTCTCCTCTGCTCTTCTCCCTGTACACTAACAGCTGCACCTCCAGTCACCAGTCCGTCAAGCTTCTGAAGTTCGATACCTCCCTCATCGGACTAATCTCTGATGGTGACGAGTCCGCCTACAGGTGGGATGTTGACCACCTATTGACCTGGTGCAATCAAAACAACCTTGAGCTCAACGCTCTAAAGACAGTGGAGATGGTTGTGGACTTCAGGAATAACTCAGCCTCACCTGCACCTGCCCCCGTCACCCTCTGCGACTCCACAATTGACACTGTGGAGTCTTTCTGCTTCCTGGGAACTATCATCTCCCAGGACCTCAAGTGGGAGCTGAACATATCAGCTCCCTTATCAAGAAAGCACAACAGAGAATGTACTTCCTGCGGCAGCTGAAGATATTCAACCTGCCAAAGTCAATGATGGTGCACTTCTACACAGCCATCATCGAGTCCATCCTCACATCCTTCATCTCTATCTGGTACGCTGCTACTACTGCCAAGGACAAGGGCAGACTGCAGCGTGTCATCCGGTCTGCAGAGAAGGTGATTTGCTGCAATCTGCCGCCGCTCCAGGACCTGTACGCCTCCAGGACACTGAAGTGTGCTGGAAAGATTGTGGCTGATCTCTCCCACCCCGGCCACAATCTCTTTGAGACACTCCCCTCTGGCAGAAGGCTGAGGTCCATCAGGACAAAAACCTCACGCCACAAGAACAGTTTCTTACCATCCGCCACTTGCCTTATCAACAAGGCCCGGTACCCACCCTGACACTCTCCACACCCCACCTCTGGCTCTACATGCCACTGTACTTACTCTGCTGTACTGCTCTCTTTTATTTTTATTCTTAATTTTAATATATACTGTGTGGACATATTTATATTGCTTATATTTTAATACTTGTTTCTTATATTTAGAGAATGTGTGACACGCGCCTACAACACCAAAACAAATTCCTTGTATGCGTAAAAAACGTACTGGGCAATAAAGCTTTTTCTGATTCCGATTCTTTCTGACATACTTTTGATCATGTAGTGTATATTTAATGATACATTATGTAGTGTATATTTAAAAGAATGGTTCGCCCTAAAATGAAAATTCACTCATTATTTACTCACCCTCATGCCATCCCAGATGTGGGACTTTCAACTGCAAAACACAAACAAATGTCTTTAGAAGAATATCAGCTCTGTTGGTCCTTACAATGCAAGTGAATGGTGACCAGACTTTTGAAGCTCCATAAAAAAAAAGCACATAAAGGCATCATAAAAGTAATCCATAAGACTCCAGTGGTTTAATCCATATATTCAGAAGCAATATGATAGGTGCGGTTGAAAAAAAGATCAATAATTTTTTTTTACTATAAATTTCCACTTTCACTTTCACATTCTATAAGTGAAAGTAAAAGTGGAGATATATGGTAAAAAAAAAAAAAGGACTTATATATCACTTCTGAAGATATGGTTCAAACCACTGCAGTCTTATGTTTACTTTTATGTGATCTTTATATTGAAGTTCTGGTCACCATTCACTTGCATTGTAAGGACCAACATAGCTGAGATATTCTTTTTAAAAATATATTTTTTAGTGTTCTGCAGAAGAAAAAATGGCATCTGGGATGGCATGAGGGTGAGTAAATGATGAGAAAATTTGCATTTTTTGGTGAACTATCCCTTTAATGATTATGTAATAAACTTTGAAAAATGGAATGGCACTGATAAATAAATTGCAACCACTCATTCTTATCAGCAAAACAAAAGGGCACTCACCAACTTCTGGTTTTCAAATATCAAAAGATTGTAGAATTTGTGAAACTGCTCAAAATCCAGGACATCTTTCTTTGCTCCCACCGCCTGGAATTATGATGTTCAGACTTTTAATGCATTGTATGGAGCTAAACTAAACACATCTTTAAAAACTCTTTCTGGCTCAAAATAATTCATCATTTACAATAATTAAAAAAACATGTTTTGCTATATTATAACACAAATCGTACACTTTAGCAAACATAATGGGAAAATGTAGTTCATACCGCAACCCTGTCCTTCAGAAAACGTCCACTTGGTACTTTAATGTTCATCTGTGGCAAAAGAGTCTTCAGCTCTTTCAGGGTGATACTGTGGGAGACAGACAGCATGAAATAGCAGTAACTGTGCGAAACAGGATCTATAATGAATGTTCTGTGACAGTGGATGAAAGGGGTGCAAAAAAAAGGGGAGAACCTGTTTTTCTTTGTCTGATCAACAGAGTACATCTGCTTCCTTAGCCAACTAAAGTAGAGGGAAAAACAGTAAATAAAGCACATCATTAGTAATTGAGTTTACTGATAAACTACAATTACATTATATGTATGTATGTGTGTGTGTGTGTGTGTGTGTGTGTGTGTGTGTGTGTGTGTGTGTGTGTGTGTGTGTGTGTGTGTGTGTGTGTGTGTGTGTGTGTACCTCTCTATAATATCTGGTGTGTGAGCCACCAATGTCTCCTGTCTGAGTAACTCCAATCCTGTCAGCCATTTTTCTGCATCCTCCACTGAATCAGCTGTAGAAAAGCATAAGCAATCAGTGCTAAAGAAAATGATTGGATCCTTTTAGAAAACATGACCACACTTTTTAAGTCATTTCAGGGCTCAGCAATAAGGATGCTTCCAATAAAGTGATTTGAACTGAATGTTTATGTAATATGAATGAGAAAACACACATACCCCCCAGACTAAGAGTGTTTAGAACAAACTGAGAGCCGTAGAATATGGTAAAGCATGTGTTTGGGGGTATATTTTTGTCCTTGCTGTCCTTTAATCGATCAAAGTCCTTAGAGTTTTTTCCTGGTCGTACTTCCCGGATCTCAAAAAGGTCCACTGCAAAAAGATATTAAATCATGTAGATAAGCCACGGACTGATAGACTTGGTTCATCACACATTGTGCAGAAAGTCAGTCAAGATACTGGAGAAACAACACAACAAAATGAGGTATTCATCAGATCAGATCAGAAAGATTGGAGAACAGCAATTTGAACTGTTTTGAACAATTCTTTTGTGTGCGAAATATAACAGATTGGCCTTTTTTCAATGAAAATGTAGGATGTGTTAGTATAGTGGTAAATTTTTGTTTAACTTGTAAGGGACACAGGTTCAAATACTGACCAAATAAATAATTGTTGTTTTCATAAGCCAAGCAACATTGCACCTGAACCTGACAGATCATCATACATTTTCTTTGTATGGAAAAGATTTAATAAGTCCTTTCGGGTTTTTACGACAAAATAAATATGAGAGGAACAAGGGTGGGTAGACAATGACAGAATTTTCTGTTTAAATGATCTGCGAAAGGACTGACCAAATTAGGACTTATTTTTTGCTGATTTCTGCCATAGGGTTTTAGACAAACACATTTCTAATATATATACTGTGTGTATATATATATATATATATATATATATATATATATATATATATATTAGTGCAAACAAAATCATGCAACTTAATTAGCAAACATACAAAGAATATTTTAAATCATTTTAAAGTTGCGTTCGAAATCCACTTGGCTCAAAAATGTGATGGGGCAATGAGCAAGACGGTTCAGAGTAACATGGTAAAAAAAGAAATAGGAGTCATATACAAAAGGCGGAGTAGAATAAAGATTACGTGGTGATGAAAAGAAAAGTAGCACAGAAATGTGTGGAATGCCCCCAAAAAAGTGGTAGTTCAGAGGGTGAGAAAGACTTTAGTGACAACCAAATGTCAGTACACTGGACAAAGTATTCACCAAAGTCATCACAGTTTCTTTGGTTAAGATTGTTTTCTGTGTACACAGCTGCCCATAGAGGCATTAGACAGCTCAGTAAGTTTTGAGACAACCCATCGTTGACGTTTGAAACAATCTGTATTATTGCACACATCAACCTGAAATGTTGAGTCTGAGCACCAATTCATCTCGCTGAGATTGAAAATTATTAGGGAATTCATTTATATTACTCTAGAAACAATAAAAAGATCCACCCATATTAAATGTTTACTGCATTATACAAAAATAATTGTAATATACGAACATAATAACAACACATTTATTAAAATAAATGCTCCCAAAGGAGTAACACTCCTGTGGTCTTACATAAACAAACATAGCATTGGTTTGAGTCACATTAATCAATGTTTTGGTCTGGATATCGGCCTTGAGGGGTCTTGGTCTGGGTGTTGAGGGTCTTGAGTTGAGAATTTGTTGCATTTATGGCCACATATTGGGAACGTCCAAAGTGAACTATTGCTTATAAGTAATGGAACTATTACTTTTAATTATTAAATAATAAGTTCCTGTCAATTAGCGTGGCACTAGCAAAGCCAAGATCATGGGTTTGATTTCCAAGGAAATGCACTTACACAAGTGTTTAGCTTGACTGTAATGTAAGTATTATAGTAAGTAATGTAATGCCAAATGTAAGTAATTACAATCATAATTACAATTAAAGGGATAATTCACCAAAATTCAGTCACCATTCACTTCTATTGCATGTTTCTATTGCATTTTTTTTTTTTTTTTTTTTTTTTTGGCTTAAATGAAAATTAACGGTAACAATCTGCCTAATATCTCCATTTGTGTTCCACATAAGTTGTACAACATGAGACTGAGTAAATGATGACAGAATTTATATTTTTGGGTGAACTATCCCTTTAAGTTCAGTTAGAGGGAAGGCACTCACACACTCCTTCGGTCTTGTCAGCGGTACGTGTCCAGGCCACCTGTCTGGTCTCCATGATAACCTGCACGGTTAACCTCTCCATTCTTTGTCTGTACACGGTCATCACTATTCCCATCTCCAAGTCCCGCTTAATCAGACTCTTCTTGTACTCGGTCAGGTCTCCCTGCTGAGCGCGGCCCGCCATCTCTGTCTTTGGCCACACACTGACAAAGACAAATGGGCACAAGCTTTATGTATGACTGAATCGTATAGCAAAAAATATGAAGAAATATGTGTACTTTAAATGTTAAAATGAATTAATACCTTATTTTCTTTTTTTAAAGTACAAGTGATTACATGCAGCAAGCCAGTCATTATTGCAAAAATGAACCTAAACCTAAAGCTAAGTGGTCTTGTATAATTCTGTGGGGGTTTAAGCTAAAATATATGAGAGGCAGTGCTATACTCTGTTGCATAACAACGCCATTCACCCATGACTATATTCACAATATGGCACAGTTTCCAATGCCTTATTGCTTTTATAAAACACTTACCACACAATAATAAATTTAGGGCATAAATGTTCATTAAAAACTTACAAATGCACATTGAGAAACATATAGTTTCCCTGACAGTAAACAAAATGTTTTTATGCTAGAATAACAATTAGCTATCGTAACTCTGTGAAAAGGTCATAGCTGTGCTTTAGCATGAAAAATGCATAGCTATTGCCAAATCAGCATCCAGGATGGTATAACCTTATTTGGTTAGTGGCACTGTAATAGGTGGAATAATGTACAGTTTGCCATTTGTTATCATAAAATAGTCCCCTTTTAGGATGAGACAAGACCCCTTCACTTTGTGTCAGGGTCCTGATCGCCCTGCATTGGTTTTTGCAATAATGACGGGTTTGACTGTAAATGGACATTCAATTTTGATTTGAGTCAAAATTATTTTATTATATGACAAGTAAGAGAGTGCGGAGTAATGCGAGGCACATGGAATTAGCACAGTGTAGAAAATTGTACAGTGTGCTCTTTTCATAGACAGATGCAAAGAAATTTACTCAAACTTATAAATTGAATATTCTACAGCAATTTAAAAGTTGTCAAAATGATTCATGCTTCATGGTGGCATCAGTTTACCCATTCCTTTCCACCAGATTTGGGTTTAAAAAACTAAGAATCATTTGTGGAGATGACATTGACACTATCGATACTGTAACTGCTACAACTGTAGTTTCCCAATCATGCATGCAAGCTCAGATAATAGAATTAATGACACCTACAAAGGAATATCACCAGCATTTATCTGTGACTGCACAGTGTGGCTTTCATTGTGTTAATAGAGATGCCAGTTTTCCAAACTATTGAAGCATGAAAGGCTAAACAGAATGTTTCAAGACTCGTTCGATCATATTTGCATTGCAAATGAGCAAGTACAGTTGGAGCTATCTAGAGAGTTGAACCAAGTCCTTATTTAAAAGTTATCTATTAACCTAGATAATTCAATGTGGTTTCAATTCAAAAACCTTTGCACATAATCCCATACCCTCTCCCTTCCATTTTAAGCTTTCTCTGTGTAATAAAGAAAATGAGAGAGAGTGATGGCTCTTATACATGACATTTATACACAATCACCAATCTTTAAATCTTCCTAAAAGTATTATATACCCAACAATCACTTGTAGTTTGAAACAAATGAAGACAGGATACAGACAAGGGGAGAGTGTGAAGATCAGTTATTCTACAATTTAAGGTAATTACACAAAAAAAAAAATATCTGGCAGCTATGGTTGCCAGAATAATTATGTAAAAAATACCGTTACAGAACTTTACAGAACAACTTGTACATTTTACAGTTTAAAATGGTTGTAATTTACACGCTAGCACTGTAAAAATAAAAATCTGTTAAATTTACAGAAACAAAACTACATAAACATGCCTTCTGAAACTGTAAAAATCTGTTGTTTACTTTATAAGGCATTTGTTAATCTCCATAGTAACTACAGAAGGGCACATGATGACATGAAGTGCATCAATGGTGGTTCTTCCATAAGCATTGACCAATGAACATGTAGAGACAGTGCTCAGTGTCACTCACACAAACACCAAACACCATCAGGGTAACACATGTGTGAAAAAAAAAATAATGCAGTAAACATGAACTAAATTACATAATATATAACACAGAACACCCCAGTGTAAGTAACTGATGAACTGATGAATATAACTATTCCCATAAAATATTATGAAATGTAATGGTCACGCAGGGAATTGTGGGAACACCCGATTACTGTTTTTTACTGTAATTTTAACAATAATTTACTATAAAAAGTACATGTACTCTCTTGTTCTTTTTAGCATTAATTATACAGGAAAATCTTACTTTTTACATTTAAATAATTTATTTTTTACCTCATTTTAGTGTAAAAACTACTGTATTGTATATTTTACAGTTAATATTTGTTAATCAATTAACATTTTATTTCTGTAGCATTTTTACAGTATTTTACTGGTAAAATTACTGACATTTTTTGCAGTGTGGTTTTGTCTTTATTGTTCAAGTCTCTAATTGTTGCCCAAAAAAAAACAGCCGGAGGCTGTGGAGACACCTGCTTGTGCAGGATTAACATTTTATAGATCACAGAACTGTAGTGTACCATTTGGCACAGTCAGAGTATCTGGTTTTGTACATTTGCTAAATAAGTTTTCAACTAACGGTAATATATCTTCCTTGCTATATATATATATCTTCCTTGCCTTGCTATATATATATATATATATATATATATATATATATATATATATATATAAACACTCCTTAAACTAGAATAACGTATATTTAGTAGAAAAAAAATAAGTTTTTATCAATGTTTAGATCCAAAGCAGTACACACTTAAATGTCTTACATTACCGTCTTAATTTTATCGTCCAGATGAAAAAGAAAAGCTACTTACCCAAGTTTAGAGAATAAAATCAGTCGCCAATTCGAAAACGAATTGCAGTCAACAATCAAATTCTCAATTTAAAACAATGAAAAGTAATTCAGTATTGGGGGAAAAAAATCTATGATCAGTCTAGTCACAATGTGGTCAGTTCCTCTATTCGCTCAACACAAGGAAGTGAAGAGGGCATGAGGAGTATAAAAAAATCCGGAAACAAAATTATCTATGCAAAATCCCCAGGGACGAGAGGCGATGAGTTTTGTGCACTTGCGCGAATGTAAAAGATGCCAAAAGCGCAACTATTCCGGAGAAGCGTTAATCTGAATGATAATTGACATATTAATCAATGTTGACATTGTTGATTGTCATCGTGACATCATTTGCCCCTTTTCACACTCAGTTACATTTCGTGACATAGTAATTCGTGACCTTTGACAAATTAGATGTGTTAAATGTAAAAACTCCCTTTTTAAGTAAAAGAAAATAAATACAATTCTAAGCAGTCTTTACATCCAAGTGTCATGTGATAAGAAAATGAAAGCACCTGTTGTTGGCAGCTGGGCGCTGGCTTTCAAAGTTTGTTGATGAAAATGAGTCGATGAATTATATTAGCGACTGACTCCAGAAAAGATCTTCATTGAAAAATATTCCTTTCGGAGGTGAGTTTTATGTGCCATGTAGCCTCGAATGTAAATACCGTGTTTAACTCACGGTACCTCTGATTTACATATCTAACGTCACTTTCCAGATCATTTGCATGCATCCAGCGTGAAAAAAAGTTCACCGACCAGAAGAGGCTTTCGGGGTACTTGTAACGTTGTAAACATCCCTTACAAACACCATTGCGCCATTGTAACCTGTTTACATTCAGAATGACCTTAGTTTCGACAGTTACTACAATAAAACTTATTAACTTATTTGGTACACTAACCACCCAATTAAAACGACATATTCTGAAAGCTCTTACAGTGGGAATAAAACTGCAGAAACGTGATATTTTGACAGAGTCTAGTTGCTATGGTTAGTTTCTGTAAGGTAACATCATCTGAGGAAATCTAGACTTGGGTGAGAAGTGGTGAAATGCCTTTTACATTTTCAGTGTGAGAAATTATTTGTGTTCAGACAATTCAAAAGTAAACATGTCTTTTTTTTCACTATCTGTTTATTGAGAACAATATTTCCATCCCACACAGACAAGACAAAATGCAGACATATAAGGCTGATCATAACCTGAATAGATATTTGATGAGAAATATCAGCTCCAGTCACACTTTGTCAATACTCCATGTTTAACAGTGTGTCTTTGTGTGCACATTTTAATATTCAACAAAAAGCAGGATACCAGCTCCTAGCTTTTGCATATTAACATAAAAACTATACTTTGGGTATGGCTCACTTTGACTAGACAAAGTGCCTCATAAGAATGTGGTTTCCTCCTGGCAATGTCATATCTCATTTGTCATAAAACATGCAAGTCTAAAAAAACAAAACCAAACAGTTAGGGGGAAAAAACAATGTTTGTTTGCTCTCCCTGTTGGAGACATCGACTGTCGTCCATCTTTCATTTTTTGTTTTTCTTCCTCATTATCCATCCTCCTCCTCTGGTTCTCTGAGTTCTTGGCTGTGCAGAGCCTTCCCTGTCATTTCCATTATGGCCTGTACTTCAGGATATGCATCTTGTACGCTTTTCTTGTTCTCATCCTGAAAATGAACCTGTAAGAGCATAAGGACGGGCAAGGAGGAGGCAGGAACCGGCTGAAAGTCAGCATATAGGTTTAATTATATAAATGAACTTAAAACAACATAAACGAACAGACAGACACACATGCAACACGGCCATGTGCGTCTCTCTCTCTCTCTCGATCTGGCATCTCGGCTCCCCTTTATATTGGTCTCCTGCTGATCAGCTGATCAGCTGATTCAGCGCCACCGTGCACCATCATGACCTGGCCTCGCCTAACTCCTCGTCACACTCCTCCCTGCCTGATTCAGGCGGGGTGCCACCGGTCTGACAAACTCCCCCCCAACTCTGGAGGGGGTTCCGGTCATTCTGTCAGCCAGTGGTCCACCCAGCCTCCTGGGAACCTGGGGGAGAGATGAGGGGAGGCATGGGGAGAGGGAAAGGGTGAGCGGAGACCGAGAGAGAGAGAGAGAGAGAGAGAGAGAGAGAGAGAGAGAGAAGAACTTGTAGAAGAAAGAAATTCATACACATTTAGAATGGCATGTGGGTAAGTAAATGATGAGACGATTTTCATTTTTGGTGAACTATTCCTTTAAAACGGTAACATATCATCACTGTCCTGCTCCTGTTCCTTGGGTGGCTGACCAACGCCCCACACCTCCAGGGTTTTCAATTTGAAGTCCTCCTCTCCTGACAGCTGAGGGCTGCCATATGTGGTGTAGCAATGTTGAGCTCTGCTGTGGCCATGGCTAAAATTGCTGTCGAGCCACAACCCAAAATACCCATACTGACCACCCATACTCTAAAAAAAAAAAAAAGAGACATTTTGTATAAAATACACTACTACAAATAGCAGCATAGTGTACAGGTATTTGCTGCACATAAAGCCTTGAACAGAGTATAAAACTGATCTCACCAAGCCATTAGGCATAGTCTGCTGGCCTTGGTTCAAGTACATGTAATGATTGTTGTGCAGATGAACACTCGCATGAAAGGAAACACAGAGAAGAGGAAGCACCTGGAATCGCCTAGTGCAAAATGAAGAGAAACTTTAATGTCAATACACAACCATTCTCAGTAGTGGCTGAAGATTATATTTTAATGCTCTCAACCCACATTCTCACCCTGGAATTGAGGTTTGATCCCCCAGCTTTGAGAAGTGAAGCCTCCAAAGATATGGCCTTTAGTGTCTTTTATCAACAAGACAGTGGGACTCCGTCCTTTGCAGTTGCCCACCAGTCGGGTGAAGCTATCCCCATGTGTGTTTGTGGAGAATAACAACCTCCAGGGGGTGCTGTGCCCTGCAGGCAGCTGAGGTGGTAGGAACACCAGAAGAGGTAGATTGTGGAAATCACTCCAGGGAGCATATTGACACTTGGGCAACATAGTTGGGGGAGGACAGCCATATTCCTAGGTCCTCGCCAATCAGAAGCTCCAAGAACAAAACCATTGCTGGGGTCCGGAACAGCCAGAAAAGGAATGTCACACATATTCTGATCTATAGTAGAAATAAGAAATAATTAGTTCAAACTACATCCAAAGTACATTTAATAAAAAAGTAAGTAACTGATTTTATCACACTAAAATCGTGTTGTGTTTACGTTTTTAGGATATACTTCAGAAACAATATTTATTTCAGCATTTTTGGACTGGCCCCATTTTTATTTATTTTTTTTGGGAATCACAAAAATCCCACAAATGCTGTCAACTGACCTTAACTATTGAACCCGGAATATTCCTGTAGGTACTTGCCTGATTTGAGGATAATTTCCTTTAATGCTGCCACACTGTACCAAATGTTTGTCTTTGCTAATCATTAAACTGGTGCAATAAAGCCTTCATGTCTACTATGCTGCACAAACTAAGCTCTTCTCTAAACATACACTTTATGTGTTGACTTAATTGTCATTTGAACTTAATGTAATACTCCATTCCTATGGGGTTACGATACTGATACAAACCTGAAGATTCTAATTCAGAAGTCAATTGTTCTGCCATCAAACTAATGCCTTGAGGGCCATCATCCATGTGATGTGATTGCCATGCTCATAGATGCCCCCTGTGCGTTAGAGTCTGTACTGCAGCAGAAACAAGGTCTTCCACTAGCTAGTAGTGTCAATAAAACATTAAAAATCGCAATCTTACAGCAGAAAGCAAATGATATAATATGCTAATTATTTAGAAATGTAATGGAGATGCTTTTTTGTGAAATAATTTAGCAACTGACTTTGGAATTGCTTACAGATGGTCACCGCAAACAGGGGTAGGTTAATTATATTCTGGCCTAATTACTATACTTTGGTCATATTTGCACCTTGGATCTGCTCAGTTGTTGCAGCAGCAGCTTTTGCACCCTCTGCCATTACCAAGAACAACTGTGCACGCTCCTCTGCAGTTCCCCAAAGAATATCTGCCAGAAATATCACCAACTGATCTTGGTGACTTACCCCACCACCAGAGAGCAATGGCACTCCTGGATCATCACTGTGTATGACCTGGAATACTCTCAATCATTAATTCATAGATATACAATAAAATCGCGTCCCATGGCAACCCCATCTACAACACTGTCGGCGTTCCCCATAGCCCTGGAGAGAAATAACACAAATTAATATAAATAATTTAAACTAAGATTTAGTTTAAAAAAAATAACAGAGGCAAAAGGGAATATATGAATATAGGCTTAGTTTCAGCCGCCGTTATACATTTGTTCAAGGGAAAATATGAAACGCAACGCACACTGAAAGAGTGAATTGAGAGTTTTAAAACATGACCCATTTTGACATTTTAAACCACGATGCAAACACACATCCAAAACATTTCCTAGTTCTAAACTCACATCACAGGGAGATGACCAATGAATGGAGAGAAACTGCTCAGTGATTGGCTGACTCAGATCCGCGTTGCGTCGGAGCACAACATTTCCTTTGAAATACAGTAGTTATATATTAATCATTTTGTTTTATTTATCTGTTTATTTTTTATATATATTAGAAATTATACATGTATGCATATTTAGTTTTTTTTCTGAATTAAGTCTCACTGCTTTCCTGTTTTTTATAGCTACTGGCCTATCAGGGTTGGGAGGGTTACTTTTGAAATGTATTCCACTACATATTACAGAATACATGCTGTAAAATTTACTTTGTAACGTATTCCGTTAGATTATTCATCTTCAGTAACGTAATCTAAATACTTTGATAGTATTCAAAGATTTTTTTCCACTCGATTTGACTATACAAAGATAATAACAAATGAAAAAAAAATGCCATCTGTCAGTACAGTGACAAAATACCCTAATATTACAAATACATTCTCTGAAAAAATCCTAAATATCTTATGCAGTGTTGCTTTTACAACAAGATTAAGTAAATGTATATTTTTTAAAGGATATTAAGATATTTTACTGGAAAACCATACAATAATTCTTATCAAGAAAAAGATGTTTGCAGTACATCTTTGCCCTAATATTAAATGTCCTCCTAGAGAAAAAACATCTTCTAACATGGACTTTCATGATAGAAAAAAATAAAATTGTGCCTTGTGTAAAAGGGATATAAAAAGCATTATAGCTTAGCATAAAGCTAAATGTTTACATGACAATTAACACAAGGTTAACAATTTCTGCTGCTCCAAATTTCAAAACCCCCATGTTTTTCTGAATGTGATTCTATCCAGGTGTGGCTCGTCTATATGGGCTGGTAGAGCAGAGCCCCGCCTAAATATTCATCCACTTTAAAACATAGATCCATACAAGAAACTGCAAAAAAAATTAATTTTTTGCCAATAAATGTGTTCGAAATGCTGACATATGTATTGAAAAGTAGGCCTAGTATACGTTTTGAACCAATTTTTAAGTCTTAAATTAGCTGAAAGATCTGTTACACAGTATTTGGTATACAGTATTCAAGCATGTGGGGCAGAAAGTCTGCTGCCATCCCAAACTCCACAGTGCCCCTCAGTTTTCTGATGGAAATCCGTGGTCAAATATATTACTGCAATGAGCCATCATTGAGACCCGTTGTGGCAGAAATGAATATGCCCATCCATACCGTCAAACCAAAGGTATTAGTATTAGTCTGTGTCAACAGTGTGACAGACTGTGAACATGGCGAGCACTATCGATGAACGTGTGTTTAACAGCGTATCATTTCTAAAGCAAATTCAAAACATTGACCATCAAACAGCTTGGTCATGCAAACATTAAAATCTGGTGATCAAAAGATAAGGGTAGGTGACATTGTATGTTTTTTATGACAACAAATTATATGTCAAAAAGACTTTGAAACTTTCTGTTTTAAATAATTATTATCATTATAATTATTTCATTTTTAGTACTGTGGAAATGGCATGTAGATAGTGCTGTTCCTCTTCCATGCTGTTCTTCAAAAACACTATTTTTGGGGGGATTTTCTCCCCAATTTGGAATGCCCAATTCCCAATCTCTCTAAGTCCTCATGGTGGCATAGTGACTCACCTCAATCCGGGTGGCAGAGGACAAATCTAAGTTGCCTCTGCAACTAAGATCTTATCACATGGCTTGTTGAATGCGTAACCACGGAGACTTAGCATGTGTGGAGTCACTCAGCACACCCTGGATTCGAACTCGCGACTCCAGGGGTGGTAGTCAGCATCTTTACTCGCTGAGCTACCCAGGCCCCATAAAATAACATTTTGATTTAGATTTTGATATGCAACGTCAACATTTTAATAGAATATCATAACATTATGTTCTAAAGGTGCCGCTTTGAGGTAGAATTATGCAATGACATCACATATTGTTTCAGCACGGTTGTGTTTGAATAATGAGTAAACAAGTTGAATAATGGAAAAAAATATGGAAAAAAATGAATAAAAAAATGGGGGGTGGGGGAATCTGCTCCACCAATATCTCTGGTTGTGAGCCGCTACTTATTCAATGGCTCTGTCCCAATACCCACACTTGCGGTCTTGGCCACTTGAGTGCGCATGCACGTGAAAGGAAGTAGGTGTTCAAAACTGTCCCTGCACAATGCACAACTGTCAATACACTTCACCCACATTGAATCCACACTAGCGCGAATACCGCTTTGGAGTGGTCTAATTGTACACAGAGTTCATCAAATTTAGGAGCCACAACCCGCCTACCCGAGCGATCGGTGTAGTTTCGCCATGTTGACCTCAAGGGAAGCTTTTCAACATGAGTTATTACTGTATAATCAGATAGTGAAACGTAAGTGAACCATATATTTATTTTAGTATAAATTAATATATTCAACATTAAATGTTGAAAACGTGATTAGGATGACTTAATATCAGCATCATAAATACAAAATATTATTTATGTGTATATTTATATGCCTCTCTGTTATCCTTCTTGCACAGTAATCACCTTATTTAGTTTGTTCTTGACAAATACTGCTGGTCATTTTGGTAATTTACAAGCCAGTGTGTCATACAATATACGGTCAAGTAAATGCTGTTTTAAAATTAGAAATGTATTAACTTCTACCATGGTTTCTTTCTCATTTTGATGTATTTAAAATATATGCTTTAATGCTTTTTATTTGTTGTATGAAATCATATACTGATAATTTGTGTATATAGCATATAATTTAAATGGTTTATATTAGTAGCTATTAATGGATCACACAGATTTATAGATAAAGTTTTTTATTTTAATTAAGTTTTATGCAGTGTTGAGAAATAAAGTAGAATGAAATTGCTTATATTTCATATTTAACAGCAGTTATGGACAAAACAATTTTACAGATAAGCATTTTTTTAATGTGCAACGTATTGAAAATCAAAATTAGTAAAAATAATTAACTTTTACAATTATTTTTACACAATAAAAACATTCTAAAAAAAATGCCAACACAGTAGTGTATAAATAAATGAAAAGATGGGTAAAAATTTTAAGTTATTTTTTTTTTTTTTAAGTGGGCTATACAGGCACTGCTACCAAAAACAATCAGTCTTAAGCGGAGTTTAAAGACATAACCAGCTGTCACAACCAGCATCAACATCTTTAATCTAGGAGTGTCCTATAGTGCAATCAAAAGTCATCCTCACACTCACAGTCTTCACATCTACTTGCACACTAGTGGCCAAACACCGGAAATACGTTAGACAAGTGAGTAAGTAGGCAAGACCAAAACCGCAAGTGGGCCTATCTATTATAGCGTATCTATCTAATATGTATCAAAGGAAAAGTTCCTCAATGAGGTCATTTCCACCTTTTCACTCATAACAGTGTGTTAGCGCCCTCTGTCTCCTCATATGAATGTAATACATAAGTGTTTCACCGCTGTTCATACGCTCCTGATATTCGCTATATGAATAAATGTTTTCCAAATAAATAGACTAAATATTAAATGAAACAAATGACAATAAAATGCAAAGTAATCTCTCAGTATTCAAAATACTATTATTATTATTAAAGTTACTATGTAACTGTACTCCAAATACCAACCATTTTATTTGTAAATGTTGTGGAATACAGCTTCTGCTATTTTGTATTTTAAATATGTAATCCCTCTCATGTATCCTTTACTCCCCAACCCTGGCCATTGTCATTTTGCAATGCTGTGAGAAATACATTTCACCAGCCATTCATCTTATGCATAAGGACTCTTACATAAAGAAAGTTATTACAAAAGAAAGGTTGACATCTTTGTTTATGTGGCAAAAAATATGAATACATCCTTTTTTATGGGGGATACTTCCGTTATTTTTTCTACTCGCATATTGGGAGACAAGTGGGCAACTCCAAAACAGATGGGACGATGTTTCCCATTCATCTTTGCAAAACACACATTTATCATCTTTAATAATAATATATTTGAAGGATATATATCCTAGGTCTTTCCCCCCTTCTTCTTCTTCTTCTTTTTTATTGTCTTTCTTACTAGAAAATATTGGAATTTTCCATTCAGTTCAGTTAAGTTTTTGCTCATAAAAGCTGAGGGTAAACATTTTTTAACATCTCAACATTATTTCTATTCAATAAAGGACCATTATACTGTTGTTCTTTATTATTTATACTTAATTTTGTTTCAGTGACAAATTCTTTTAAAATATGAATTTTCAAAGGTGGTATCAATAGCATCACAAAACACAGAGCACCGATCAGACTAAAATCGAAAAATCATACCATTTTGTCAATGCAAATCTTTCACATGAAAATTAAACAATGTAACGCCAATGACATATTTAAATGAAACATGCTGAGGAAAAAAATACAGTTAAAGGCACATTCAATAACTTTTGTCTTTGTGTCATCTTGGACACTGACACCTAGCGGCTTGGATGTAGCATTTATCTTAAATCAATAGTTTTCCAGTTTCAGATGCTGTTGTAGAAATGTAGTATTCACAGTCAGCCATGATTACTTTAATCAATGAGTGAAAGTGTCAAATTACAGGATGGTGACTGAGATTAAGCGAGTAGTATTCAGCTGGTCATGTGATTCTAACACTGCAGCCCCCATGTGTGGACCCTCTCCATGTTGAATAAAAACAGCATTTATAAGGTTACTGATATGACTGGCTTCATTTTAATGTGAGTGGTCATGATTTCCTATGTATACTGAAAAAAAAATTAATTTATTTATTTGGGAGTAAACCCTTTTTAATTACTGAGTGCACCTTTAAAATTTAATAACTGTTTCATATATGCACATTTATGCAGCCTGTTTTTACTCTGAGATTTTACACAATTTTCTGTGTTTTCAAAATATTTTTTTTAACATTGATAACATAAATCAAGAAAAAAAAAATTCTATATGTATTATTTAAATAATTCATTATTATGTTTTATTTTCCTATTTTATTTATTTATTTATTTTGCTTATTTGCACACTTGTTAGGCCTTTCACTAATGCTGGACTGATGAGTAAAAAAATTATATATAAATAACTATAAATTTCATAGAAATTGTGTTTCAGATGAAGGGGTTTTTTCACGCAACTGACAAATTCAAATATTTTTCAAAAAAATGTAAACAATATAGAATAAAAAAAATGGCATATTAAATGGTTATGGTAAAGAATGATGCCTTTCAAGTTATGTTTCTGTATTTTTTTAATCTATTTTATGACTGAAAAGTTAAGGGACTATGAATAATCTTGTATTTTACTTCTTTAATTATCTTTTTTTATGACGTTGGCCTGTTTGTTGCATCGATTCATCATACGTACATTCCTCCAATGAATACAGTCTACATTAATTCTCCAATACACAGTCTCACATCAGCAATCTTTTGACAGTCATTGGGAAGATGCAGCTTCTCTTGTTGAACAGAAGAGGGCAGACTCATGCAGCCAGTTAAACCAGAAGCTTTTTCGTTGCCGTGGAGCTTTACGGATCTTTCTCAGCAGGCGATGAAAAACGCCTTTTAAGGGCATAAGATTCATGCGAGAGCTGGGCGTGATGCCTGCTGACGTTCAGCAGTCTTCGCCAGAACTTTTAAATGATTCCGTTTAAGGGCATTTCCATCAAAGTGATAGCGTGTTATTTTAAAAAAAAGGAGTAGGCAAATCAGTTGATCAGCAGGGATGGATAGTATTCACTGGGATGCCACGGAAACACGAACGTCATGTGTGATTAATGACTCGCGAAACACCAAACTAGTGGAGTAGCGGACTGCGCATGCGCACTCATCATCCGCTCAGCATGCTGTCACGTTGAACCCTGTGTCAGTGCTTAAAAGGCTGAGATTCTCTCTCCTGCTGTGAGAGGATTTCCTAGCTCTCAGAAGTCAATGCAGGCAGATCATCACTGACCAAGACACAGATACTCCAGCATCAGAAATTGACCAGGGCTCTGAGCAAAAAAGACACTTAAAGTTACAAAAATGCCCTGAATATATAAATTGTGAAGGGGAAAATAGTTAACCTTTGATTATATTGTTTTATAGTCTGCTCTCTGCCTATTTAGAATGGTTTGAAATATTTGTCATATAGGGATGACATGTAGTGTTTTATTTATTTGGTAAGGGGAAATTCTTAAATATCCTAACAGATATTTTCTGACACACACGCACACACGCACACACACACACACACAGTGCAGCTGTCCTTATGAGGACCCTCCATAGACATAATGATTTTTATACTGTACAAATTATAGATTCTATCCCCTAAAACTATCTCTTCCCCTAAACCTAACCCTCATAAAAACTTTCTGCATTTTACATTAAAAAAATCAATAAAAAACATAGTTTAGGATGATTTTTAAGCGATTTGACACTAGAAATGTCCTCATAAATGACATCTATAGCATAATACCCTTGTAATTACCAGTTTGTAACCTAAAAAAAATCCTCGTAAACCACATAACACCCCCCCCCACCACCACCACCACCACCACCACCACCCACACACCCACACGGTACACTCTCTATGAGCAGGTGTAACATGCAACAATACAGCCATTGTTCTGATGATTACTGCAAATCAACCTGCTCGCAGTATGAACATGCAAAGACCTAGTTGGTTTCACTTTTGTTGTTCCTGTGGAAGTATTTAGCTCACCAACTGACTATGAAGAATCATTGAATGCATATGGAGAAAAGTGAACTTTTTGCAGAGAATAACTGATGAACTATGAGTTATTTATGGACTATAATATATACATATGTTGTAATATATATTCATGGCCAGAGTATGGGATTCCCTGTGATAACTCATTATTCAACCCCAAGTGTTGCATAATATAGTCGTTAGTATTGAAAGGTCACATTTTAAACACTAGCTCTGTAGATCTCTAAACATGTTTCTGACAGGCAGAGACAAAGCCTGACAGAAATGTGTTTTGCTTGGTTTAAAACCATTTTAACTAAGCAAAAAAGGGGATAAGTGGCCTGTCTCTGGCTGTTACCTTACAGTCACTTTCTGTGGCAGCTCCAATCTGCAAGTAGAGACATGAGGTTTTGCTCATCTTTTCTCTGCTTCTTCTTTCTCCTTCCCTTGTCTGCCACTTTCTTTCCACAGCCCTATATGGTAACAGTCTTTCAGCAGAGTGTACAGGAAATGGTGAAAACTTTATCAACCCACACTCATAGAAGTGCATGCACACACACACACACACACTCACAAACTGTTCTGTGTGTTCACTTTTCATTCATTTGTGTTTATGCTTCACCATTTACTGTTATTCATTTTCTGAAATATCCTGCCCTTTCATTTGCATTTCATCACACACACATTTCTTTATGTATTAATTAGTGAAAATGGATGTTAGTTACAGAGTGTAGTTTAGTTCCTATGCTATGGTTAGCACAGCAATTGCTCTGTGGAGTGTGTTCAATAATTACCTGCCCTCATCATTAGCTTAAGCTTGACTCTTCTCCATTGTGGTAACCCCCAAAACTCCAACATAACAGAAACTCTTCTAAATCTCAACATAACAAAACATTAAATGCTAACAAGTATCCCTTCTGAAAAAAAAACAAACAATAGAAACCCTCATAGAAATACTAATGGTTTTAATGCTAATTGTTTTTGTTTTATTGGAAACTATAAAAGACTGGGTGGGTCTGTACTGGTAATGTGTTGGATTCTATTGCCAACACACTAGACTCGTAATGGTCTTTGTAGTGGAAACCATTTGAATTTCTATTGTTTTTTTTTTCAGCAGGAATATCCTCTTTATATTTAATGATTAAAAGACTAAATTACAAAATATTAATCTTGCACAAAAACACATATAATAATTAAATTTTAAAATGTACTCTCCCTATTGAATGCCATGAAAGCATGCTGGGGAATGAAATCCCCTGCCCATTTCATCAAAGCTACATCGCAAAAAGGTACAGTATTCATGTATTCATTCAGTTTCCGTTGATTGTGGTATAAATATACCAGTTCTCATTGTAATACAGCTATAAAACATGCTACATTAACATAACTTTTATTTTCCAATCCATATTGTAAGACTGCGCCATTTTAAAATCTAATAAATTAAGTCTTAATGAAATGTGAGGGTAAATTATAGCATGTATATTTTTACAGGGGGTATCCTTGAGAGATGAGTTTTAGAGTGATAAAATAGTCATCAATAAACACTGACCTTTTCACTTGACCTTTATGCTTGACCTTTCATAGTAGTGCATGCAGTATTTCTCCATTTTGGATTCCAATTAGCGCACAAGTATGGTGAAATTGATCAATAAATTAATACCTTTGTTACACAGCTTATTGACCCATATTCAAAAGAGTTACAGCCCAATTAAAAGCAAATTTCTTGTGGATAAACAATTCAAGGAGGTGTATTAATTTGTTTTGGATAAATCAAATAGTGCCAGATCAGCTTTTGAATAAGGAGGACCGGCTTTCTGGGGAGGGTGTTATTTCCTGTTTCAGTACAGTAAAATTGAGTTGGTTCCTGCTTTAATACATTTACAGTATTCATTTTGTCATCTCCTATATTTTGTTGCTATATAACTAGGGTTTTTGAAGGCTAATTTCTGCCCCAAATTTGAGGCTGTTTCCAGACCACAACTCAGTTAGCATTACAAATTGAGCCTTCTCATAGCTCTAGAACAATCAGAAGGGGGCTGAATCCAACCCACCAATGAATATACGGTCACTGAATGTGGGGAATGCATTAACTCTTGTACAAAGAGTGTTCTATATATGCAAATGTATGAAATTATTGCCATTTTCTTGGTTGAATCAGTCTAATCTTGCAATTTCCTCACAATCAGTCAGTATTTCTGAATGTCAATTAACTCCAGAACATTAAAGACATTGTTTTAATTATTCAGACTTAACACAATGACATATGAGAACTATGGCAGTTTGGGCAAATACACTGTTTGGATTGTTGGGAACCTTATTGTCAATGGGGACCAAACTCTTCACCAGCAGGTTAGTGATGATGGGACCACCAGGTATGGCTACAGCTTGTTAGCCCATGACAAAGGCAGCACTGTGCCAGTGTTTGAACGGTACAGAGGAACGTTGAGAAGTGACCCATTCACTCACTCTCAAAGGGTCCCCCTTTCTCGCCCCAGTTCAGTACCATCATCTTTCTTCCCCCCAAGATAGACTCAACCAATCTAAACACCAACAGTCCCTCTAAATCCTGCTCACACCACATCCTTTTCAGTGGCACTAGGCTGGCTCTGCCCTTAGGCCCTGTAGATGTAAATAGAAGTTTGGATGTAAACAAATTTTACAAATTTCCCTTGACCAGCAGCTCCTAAGAGTCAGAGAGTAAAGCTTTTGTAATGAGGCTAAAACATCAGAACACTGAGTGAACCTTGCCCTTGACTTGGTTTCTTTCAGGCAAGAGCTGTGGAAAGTTAACAACAATTTGTTCTTGTCAAACAACTCCCACATTATTTGACAACTCAAAATCAAGACATAAGATGTTACATATACTGGACATTTCCTTTATTTAATAGTCACACACAAACTCATCACATGACTTTAGAAATGTGTGTGGGGTATGAAGTAGGCTTGAACTGGGAGACCTCAGGAATGCAGGAAGGATCCGAGCAGAATAGCTGGTAGTGACTTCCTTGACAACAAGATGCCAAGTATTCCTTTGAAACATGTCCACACACACACATACTTTCAGTCAAAACACACATTCTTTATGACAGAGACGTAGAAAAGCAAGCGAGCAATGCTCTTAGTGGAAGTTGTGGAGTTGTCAGAACACGCACACCTCATAAACTAGTGGAGAGATAAGAAAAAAGACTGCCTGACTGTGTGTGAGTGTAGGTTAAACAGGGCATTCTTGATGACAAGAGTGAATACAAAGCCGGTCCTTCTCTGTGACAAGAGACTAATTAACCTTCACGTGTAATTTATCTCATTAAAGTAGTCCCCACAGTAACTAAGTGACACCTGTCCTTCCCACACATACTTTTTAAAATAAGCTCAGTTAAAAACACACATCTAAACTAGATTTTTACATGAAAACTCACTAGCACAATGCTAGGGTGTTCTGGTTGGTTGCCAGGGTATGGCTACTGTATGTGGTTGCTAAGGTGTTCTGTTAGGGTTTACAACCCCTAACCCCAAGTATGAGCAATATTGACAGTGATGTTTACCTTACAAAGCACAACTCATAAGGTGTGCAACACACCTTTAAACCAGCTGTCCCCTGTTGTGACTAGGCCGTAGCATTGCTAAGCTCTACTGACCTAATTGAGCAAACTATTAGGAGAATGCAAACACAAAACAAAGACGATCTTTCAAAGGGCCCAATTTCTGCCTCCTTTCAGGGTGCTCTCTTACATCTACATTCCTCACAGCTCTTTGCCACCAAAACTCAGCGTCATAAAAGCAGCCTGGAAGAAGCTTATAGATTATGGATTAAGCAATTATGCAGTTGGGTTTACATCTGTTGGAGTAAATGGCAGACAGGGAGAGTAGGAGGAGAGATTGGGGGAGGGAATAGAGATTAGAAAAAGGGGGGTTGAAATGGGGGGGGTATATGGGGGAGAGGACAAGCTTTGGAGCAGATCAGCTTGGCTTGAAGCGGCCTGACCACAGTGGTGGCCATGACAACAACTGGGTCTCCCCCAAGCCCCCTTGGATTGTTAGCATTTGTGAGGAAAAGCGGTGCCATGCAAAGTGGCTTGCATTACTCAAACAGGGAGAGAGGCCCAATCGTTCATGGTCCAATAAAGTCAAACATTCACAGAAACACAACACTCTTGTCAAAGCAAAATAGAATACACAAGGACAAATCATATTGAAAAAAAAATGACAATTTTATTTTGAAATGATTGCTTTTGTGCTCATCTACTTGCTTTCTTGGCTCGTGCAGGCATTTGTATTCCCAAGGATGAACCACAGGTCATAAGGTTAATGTAAATATAGCCTACAATTTAAGGGGAAAAAAAATAAAATATGCCATAGGGGTTGATTTAAACTGAAATGAAGGCTACACTAGAGAAATGGCTGCTCCTTGGTTCAGTGGAGAGATAGTGAAACAGCCAATGAAAGAAGTTCGAGGGCTATATGCTCATTTAAGTCTCCACCCTCTTGCATGCAAGTTAGCCAGTCACAGTGCAGTGTCTGCAAACATACACACACACACAAATGCACACATTCTATTATGTCTTCCTCTCCATGGGAGATTAAGACAGTAAACACAGTTATCTGTATTAGGAGTCAGCAGGGAGATGAACATTCATTTAAACCCCTATAAAGAAACCCATGCTGGACTCGCATGCTCTTTGTTGCTTCCATTGAGAATGTTATGAAAGCATATCACAGTGATGACAACTCTAATCATAAGCCAAAGGAGCTTCCTCAAAAACTCTAATTACAGTTACAAAAATGCCCCAGAAGAAAAACACAACCTCATAGCACAAGATGAGATGACAGTGAGATGATGCACAGTACAGTAGATAAATCATCCATGATCAGACTGGAAGAGGGATTGGTCACCGTGATTTTGCCAAGTAAGATGTGTTTTTGGATCAACATATTTTGAGTCCTGGCTGGAACAACATATGATAAGGAAAATAATCCTCCATTAAACCCTATTCCTAATCTGCACCTTAACCGATTTGTGAACTACCCATAAATTCAGAGTGAATGCTAGATTAAATGGGTTTAGAGCCCCTAACTCCCAACCCTAAACCCTACCCCTTTCCTGAAAACAAATTGGACCATAGGAATGTTGTTCCAAGACAAAAACAACAAGTATGTTGATGTATGAACACATGCTACTTGGCAATATGACAGTTCCTGAGAACGATGAGGTATGTATGTTTGTGTTTGTCTAAGTGTGTGAATGTGTTTGTTTGTGGTGCATGTCTGACATGGGTTTTCCCCTTCCTTCTCATCCAGTTTGGATGTCCCAACCCCACGGAAACCCCTCCCCAAGGTTTATTCGGCCTGGGCATCGTAGTTGGCCCCACCAGCCTTCTTCAGCTCATTGCGAATGTAGTCTTCCTCCAACTCCCGGGGATCACTGATCATAAATTCCTTGGCAAAGTTCTGCAAAGAAAACAGAGAAAAAACCCATGATTCCAAGTGGGTTGCAGAGTTGGAAAAAGAGAGATTTTGTGCCTGAATGCAAAAATTTGTTTGAAGTGTCAATGAAAACCACAATGATCTGTGTGCCTGGGTGTGTCTTATTTTGTAAGTTTGAGACTTTGCATACAGGCAGAATTAGGCAACGCAAAACTAAAAACCCACCTGAACGATGTCTTTTACCAGCGTCTTGTCAGTGCTAATCTTGGCCCTTTGTAGTCCACTGACATTCTCACCAATCCAGGTGATGAGGGTGAACTTGGCCCGCTTACTCATGGCATCACCTGTTGTGATCCTCACAAACCCGAAGAGACGGGCATCATCTGAGAGTCAGAGAGAAAGCAAGCCTGAACAAAGAGGACTAGTTTTGAAATAAAGTAAAACATTTTCAACACAAACCATTTCACTTCTGTAATATGACTTATTTCCAAGTGGAACACGATATTTAACAAGGAAAAAAAAATAAAAATCTAGGACAGGACTTGATTTTATCCATCGGGATTTGATTGGATCCATGCCAGAATGGATCCAGGTAGTTGGAAGGGAGGTGTTGAAAAAGCAAGAGGGATTCATGAAATCAGCCAAAAAGAAAAGCCGTTTCAGTGGCAAAGTGGTGTCAATTAGAATGTTGACTTTAATATCAACATCACAACGTAATTAATTGTTTTGTCTTAACAGCTTATAGCTGAACTTTGTTCAGTGACATGTATGAGCTCGATATGAATAAACACTATCCCCATTGTGGGAAGCGTTTTGAATTTACACTATTGCATTGTTTTCATTTCCAAAGAAAGACGTCATGATATGAAATGCAATCTGAGAACATCATGTGCAAGTGTTGGAAATGGCTCAGAAACTGAGCCACTATGACATCATAATACATGTGGAAAAACAAGATAGGAAGAAAGTGGATGAAGATGGGAGGTGTTCTAGTTAACAGTCTGTATTTATAAGGGTGATTTACGGGGCAATATTTTCTCTGCAACACTCCCAATTTACCTCTCTCTCAGACAAGGCTAAAAATTAGCCACTCACTCCCAAATGTGTTACAACTGCAATGCAGTGGCACTGGGACTAGGTTCAAAGATAACATCGATTCCACTTAACTCAATGGCTTGTATCTCCATTGACTGCATAGACTTAGCATAGTATCAGTGATAGTTTTATGCAGATAACTGCCCTCTCTTAACAAATTTCTATTTAAAATACCGATACAAGGCATATTAGGTATAACAATAAGCTGTACACTCCTTTGCACTTTGATCTCCTTTACAGATCTGTGAAAACAGTTCTAAAATGTCTGCATCTCTCTAATAATAATAATAGCCTTCTGCCAGTTGGAAAAAAAACAAAAAATTAAGATAACTCTTACAATTATATAACTAAGGGTTTTCTTAACTTAAGGAGTCTGTTGCAACCATGACTTTATGCTTACACTATACAAACAGGTAATATATAGTTAAAGCATTTGCTATAGGGCAAATTAAGACAAAAATAATTAATTGTTTTAAAAATGGCAGCTAGAAACATCACTGTCTCGTTCCGCCCTGACTTGAAACAATGTATTGTGTATGATTTACAGTAGTTAAATAAGATCATTTAGGACTTTCCTGGAAAACTATTGCCCAAGTGAATTCCCATGGCGATACTTGACAATGATATTATCTGGTTTTCTGTTGTTGATTAACTGGGTTTAAAGTTTAAGAAGCTAAGTAATTGATACTGTCAGTTGTATGTGGCAATTCACCACGATGGCTGTGAAATTCTCAAGAAAATTGGTGATAATTCTAAGTCACATTACAAAGACATCTGAAGGACCTCTGCTGTATTTTAACAGAACTGAAACATCAAATTTGGGAAGTGAGCAATGCTTACCAGCACCCTGTGTGTCAACATACCATGTCAGCTGTGGGAAAGCATGGACTCTAGTAAAAAAGACAATTGTGTTGTCCATTTTCCAATTCTGTGAAACAATGAGTGGGGTTTAGTTGCCCACGCGACTACTTCCTCTTGTATGTAGGATGAAAGGTCTAACTTCCAATTAGTCTGTGTTTGTGCTGACTAGGTACTACATGCTCTACTTTCAATATGACTATGATGATGCAGCAAAAATTTTATTAAAATAGTAAATAAAGTGTTAGATCCCTCTAAAAGCCTTATAAAGATAAATTAGCCGCACATTTTTGACATGAGCTTAAGAGTTAATGAAATGCAAAGCCAATTTATCAGAAAACATGTCTTCAGAACAAATGTCAACTTAGTAAAATCTTGCACTTGTGCCAGTGGCCCTTTATACTATCACAAAACCACATAAGCAAACTGCTGTTAGTGGTTATTTATGATGCTTCTTTACAAGCACCAATTGATTTGATTTTGCACCATTCAAAGCTGAGTTTGGAGATTGTACTGCCAACCGATCTATACCAACCAAAATAGCAAATAATCTTAAATCATAGCAGGATTTAACAGTTTTATGGCTGGCTATGCCACATTTTCTGTACATATATAAAAATGACACTACATAACTTCATAAGTGAACTTTATGATGAAAGGATGTTACAAAGTATTCTCCAGCAAAACAAACAAAAAAAAAAAATAGTTGATATCTTTTAAAGGATGAAATCCTTGTTAATCTGTGAAAGTACAGAGGCAAAAGCCAAAGTATTAGAACACTTCTGTGAGTTTATGTTTGCCAATGGCAGCACAACATACTCTTTTGAGACCGAGCACCACGCCCAAATCTCTGTTCATTTAGGATGACAGAACAAGAGGCAAGAAATGACATAATTTTCATGCTCTCAGTGGAACTGGACTCTCTGGTCTTCTTTACTGCTATAAAATACACTATTACACTATACACTGTGGCTAAATTGATCCCACTAGCAATAGACACATTTGAATAAATATCAGTTGGAAGATGGTGCCTTATATTTAAGTAATAAAAAAGGAAATCACAATCTATTTATTTTTGTAAGAATTAAAATGTCTCTGATTAAACTTATCACCCAGACAAGGCTGCAGTCTCTTGGACAAGTATGAAACCATATAAGGTATTGTCAACCTTGGAATATGAAAAACTTCCGTGTGTTCAATGTGACGTGGACCTTAACGCATGATGGATTGATTGACTGATCGATTGCCTCTGCTGAGCAAAAAGCCCCAACTTATATCTTCAGAACATTTCTCAACTATAATCAATTCAGGTGAAAAATAGAGAATGGACTTACCTGTACATTGACTCTTGAATTCGCCATAGTCGGTCCCGTGACCCCCTGGTACAATGTTAGATCCGTCATACTTAAAAGATGCCCTTTAAAACAGCAAAACGAATAGTTTATAATTGTTGCCGAAACGTTACTGTGGCTGTAACTCAAAACCTAGTGAGTGCCCTACTTAGGCGGCATTTATGTGCCTAATATGCGCGCCTATGTCCCAAAATGCTGTCTAGGTAGACTGCTTACTAGGTTTGTGTTAAAGAATCATCCCTACGTGTTGCCCTAGAGCCAAACAGTCATAGTCATATAAAAGCAGCATTTTATAGGCTTGTTACAATGTATCAGTAAAGACGTTATATTTGTTGAAAAATGTAACGAGTTCAGAGACCGCGCGCCAAAACAGAGCACTGGTCTAGTCAAATCAATTCAATCCACTGCAGGCTTCACTCACCAGCAGATATCAGAGCCGTCGTCTCGGACCAGATTGTATGCTTCTCTGCAAGCATCTTTGTCAATTCGCGTTGCCATTTCGACGATGAAAAGGAGAAACAATTAATCTAATGCGGGACAAAGCCAACAGGAATGAGACAGACGTAGTTTAAATTCCACAGTGTGACTGAGGAGATGTACACAGGCTGGTGTGGCAGGGAAGTGTCTTCTCTCAGTGGTATGGAGCGGTAAGTAATTTCACAACTCGATTAATTTCCTATTGCCTCTTAATGGGCGTTAGTAGTGTTTGTCTGTCAGGTCGATGTTCCTGTGAATAAGGCAGTGGTACTTCCTCCTAACGGCCAATCTGGGTATTGTGCTGAATTAAATCCACCCTGTTCTGTTTTGTCATCTAACAGTTTAGTCTCTCTGCCATCTTGTGGATCTTGCACAAGAACGAAGGGTTTGCACACACTAGTTATGCAAGATTCGGATAACAGACAATAATAATGAACATAAATGGCAGAATCCCACGAAGATATGTCAAGGTTACATTTCACCTCAAATCTAAAGAAAAAATTAAGAAATTGTACTAAGCATGAAGATAATGATGTTTACTTTTAGAATCATGAATATGATTTGCGTTGACTTGAGACAGTAGTACATGCATCGTTCGGGAACAAAGGGGTCATTCTAAACAAAAATAGAAAAAAATAAAATAAAAAAAAGACTTTCCAACATAAAAATTGTATGTTCTGTTCAGTTTTCGCCTTTAAAGGCTGAGGGTAAACTTTTCTTTCTTTTTTTTTTTTTGTTCTTTTTAACATTTTGGCATTATTTTAACTCATAAATAACATCTTTACTGTTGTTTTATCATTTAATTTATTTTCAATATAAAAATTAAAAATTAAATAAGGGTTGTAACACCAGTGACAAATTCTCTTAAAAGATGGTGTCAATGATCAGACTCAAATATATAAATCATACCATGAATTACTTTTTTTCCTCACATGAACATCAAACAATGTAACACTAAAGAGATACTTCAATGAACCATGTGAAAAAAATACAGTTAAAATGTAAATTAATAACTTTTTCAACATGGTGGCAAAATAACTATCTCTGTGTTCTAACTGGGATAAATCACCCATCCGAAGGGCACTTTAGAGGGAAAACAAGCATGATAGGCAAGATCTAAGATCGCTTCTAACAGAAATTTAAATAAAAATGACTTAAAAGGTTAGCTCCGGATCACCATTATTTTTGAGTCCCACACATTTTAGCCCTCCAAAGCTCTCACAATGGATGGTAAAGTCTTCGAAGGGAATAGGGCATAGAGATGATCACTTCTGAATGGAACGCACCCTGAATGCACATTTGAGCAGCCTCTTTTTCCTCTGAACTTCCCCTTTCATGACTTTTTAGTCATGAAAATGATTTTTTATGTATATTTGTAGAATAGTGTGAGATGAGCCAATATATTAACCCGCATCCTTCCCACACCCTAGGAAGTGCCTCCATTTCTAGCTGACTTGGATTGACAGGAGCACACACAAAACATGGTAGGTAGGTATTTTATCATTATAAAAACAGTTTATTGCCAATGAAAGTATAATTTCTATACAGCTGTTATGTATGTAATTATAATACATTCAGCCACACAAAGCTGGGGGTCCTGTAATGGTGATGCAACACATTGTATTTTTATGTTCTGCAACCTTATTGTCACAGTTTCAAGTGTCTTGTTGTCTACATTTTTTATATTAAAATTATTTCTCGTATACCAGCTTAATATGTAGTGTTAACTATAAGTAAGCCATTTGTAGATTGATTTCAGGTGGAACACTGTGGCTCTGTGGCACTTTGTTTGAAAGGCCCATCATATCAGACACAGCAAAATTGGCTCGAAATTACACACTTCATCGTTAAATTTACAGATCCCTCATACAAATGGAAACAGCAATATTCAAAGCTAACTTAAAACACCTGTCAAATCAATTATAGGCTATTAAACTGTCAAGTGTACAATGTGCATCAAATATGGACAGCTGTAATGGACAAAAATGGTTGGTTGCTTTATGTTTAAATCACATTTTAAAGTACATAAAGCATGCAAATTATTATCTTTGAGCTTATCTGAGGCTGAGACAAAAGTTTGTGGGACCTTTTCAGTAATATTTAAAGATTTACTATATAAATGACACCTCACAGTATCATTTTAAAAATTTTCAAAGGTCTATTCTAATCTAGGGGAGCCATATATAATATCAATATAATATTAAATGAAAGTTATTATTATTATTATTATTATTATTATTATTATTACTGAGTAGATTATATGGTGAATATTAGGGTACCGTAAGGTGACCTTTATTTTGAAATAAAGCGTATGTGCGCCACGGATGTAAAAAATTGTCAGGAGCTTCACTCTGTCATTGTCGTTCACTGTCAATGTTGATACCGAGTATCAGTAAACACGGACAAAGCATGGAAAAATGGTAAAATATTACCTTCATTGTTCTGTCTGGAAATCGCAGTTGCACCGATAAAATATGTGTAATTGCATTGAATATCAGTGAAACAGTCGCTAATTGTTGTGTAATCCTTCTCTCTTTTTGTAAAGCTGCCTAGCTTAACAGCAAAAGTTTCCTTTTTGACTTTCTGTGTTCCTGTTTTCGACATTTCGTTTAATTAATATTTTGATGTGGTTGTTATTGCTTAGCACAGCTATCTCCATCTGTTGTGTAGTTTACTGTTATATTTGGGACTCTCGTTAAATATTACTGAAAAGCAGTATGACGTTACCAGAGCCCAAGCATTTCTTCTGATAATGAATTATGATTATCGTGTAAATAATGTTTATATTTTATAGATGGTCTCATAGCAGATCTTACAATGGACAGTGGGAAGCAAGCTCGTCTTTCGCGTCCACACAAAATAAGTGAATCTTCAAAGGTATGCGTGACCACTGTCACATTAACATTTTTATTTATATAAAACACAGTTTTTCATTTGTTATATTATATTAACCCATTGCACATCTAATAATTTTTATTCTAAAAAAAATATATAAAATGTATGTAGCAATTTAAAGGGTTAGTTCACCAAAAAAAAAAAAAAAAAATAACAATAGTAAAATCTGCAATTATTTACTTTTGTTCTTCCATGGAAAGCAAAAGATGTTAGGCAGAATGACCCCCCCTACATCCCATTATGGCCTTATGGGTCCAAATAATTACAGAATTAGTATTTATGGATGAACCATTGTAATGTATAGTAGGCTAACTTGTATCTCATGCACAACAGGTGTATCGATGGGCAGACCAGGCTAGCTACCTCCTTCAAGGTTTGAATGAGCAAAGAGAGCACGGCCAGCTGTGTGATGTTGTTCTGGTGGCAGATGACCAGCGAGTCCCTGCACATCGGGCCCTGCTGGCAGTTTCCAGCGCTTATTTCCAGGCTATGTTCACCTTGGGAATGCGAGAGGAACATGAGGCTGAAGTAGAGCTGGTGGGAGCGTCGTATGTTGGTGTCAAAGCAGTAGTAGACTTCCTGTACAGTGGGGAGTTACCTCTTGATGGTGGAAACATCGACTATGTCCTGGAGACTGCTCACCTGCTGCAGGTGTGGCAGGCTGTGGATTTCTGTTGCCAGTACTTGGAAAAAGATGTACGTGAAGACAACTACCTTTATTTACAGGAGCTTGCCTTGCTTTACAGCCTGGATAGACTGGACACCTTCATAGACCGTTTCATTCTGGAGCATTTTTTCACACTATCTGTTACACCTGAGTTCCTGCAAGATGTTCGACTGCCCAAGCTTTGTGCATACCTGGCAGATGAACAGGTGCAGCATGAGAGTGAGCGAGATCTTCTACAGGTCACCTTGAAGTGGCTGACTCACAGACCTGAACGTACTGTTTTCGCACAACAGCTCCTCTCCATCATTCGTTTTGCCCTCATCCCACCCGATGAACTTGTAGGGAGCGCACTGCCAGCCATACGTTCCCTGCTACCTCCAGATGCAGGCTGTGAGGCTTTAGTGGAGGAGGCACTGGGCTACCACACACGACTCAGTGCCCAACCTGTACTGCAGACAACACGCACAGGCCTTAGAGGAGGTGTGGAGCGTCTTCTGTTAGTGGGAGGGGAGGTATCGGAACGTGGAGAGGAACTGAGTGCAGAAGTGTGCTGGCTGGATGAAGAAGCAGGAAAATGGGTCGTGGAGACTGAACTTCCAGCTCAGAGAAGTCACCATTGTGTTGCAGTTCTGGGTGGATTTATCTTCACAGCAGGGGGAAGCTCATCACGAGACAATGGGGGAGATTCTGCAAGCAACTTGCTGTATCGATATGACCCCCGAAGCAACCTGTGGGTTAAGGTAATTTTCTTCAGACTGTCACTCAATGGTTGCTCAGAATATTTGAATTCTAAATATTAATTTATCCCTATATAAATTAGGAAATGTGGTCCCAGCTAAAAACCAATGCTTCACTGTGAATAATACATTAACAGTATTATTGTTAATTTGTGCAATGCAATAATATTATCACTGTTATTATTGGTTTATTTTCTTTAATTTTTCATGTTTAAGGTTTTCGCCAACTAGTGCTATCAAATCAGGTGCTGGGACCACCATCTGTAGAACTTGATGGCACCAGTGCCACTGCTTTCATATGTTAGTCTGGACCAAAAGTAGGTTATTTTAAAGAGTAGCAGAACAAACTAGAGAAGGGAGGTACAGAAAGTGTAGTCTAATATAATTTTGTATTCAGTACATTATCCTGCGTTACCATGTGACTGGTAGAAATGGTGCCATAGTTTAAAAGTTAATCCAAATTACCTCTTTTGTTTGTAGGGTGCCCCCATGAATCAGCGGCGTGTGGATTTTTATCTGGGGACCGTGGAGGACTGTCTTATAGCTGTGGGTGGACGCAATGATAGCGGCGCTTTGTCCTCTGTAGAAGTGTACCATCCTGCAGAGGACTACTGGGTCTACGTAGCAGGATTACCCAGGTTCTCTTTGTTTTTCATCAGTTTCTCTTTAGTTTATTGGTTATGTGTTCCAGAATTCTTTCAAATTAAAAATTTGCTTCCTTTCCATTAAATTTTACCATGCCCAAAGTATGTTGAATTGTATTTTATTATTTTATTTTTTTTTAGGAATACATGTAGCAGAATTTATTGAATTACAATTCAAAGTAACTCAACCTCCAGAACTGAGGAACTGTATTATTGCGAAATAAAAGAGAAATTGTGCAACAACAGTCACTTAAATGTTTAAGGTTGTTTAAGGTTTTCATCTTGTTTTCCATCTCAAGTTTGCTTTATAATGTTTCGTACACATTTTAAGAAGTGACAATGAAGTGTTATTCCCCATGATCCACAATTATATACATAAAATGAATATAGCCTTCTATTGGTGGCAAACATTGATTATTAATGTCATCTAATGTTCCTTCAGTTTAGTTCTATTTTATTCTACTTCCTTAAATCAGAATTTGAACCACAATTATGTACATCTTGTTTGCCACCTAAAATTCAGAAATTGAATTGTAATTTATTACAATTATTTATTAAGGCATTCTCAATTCCATTCTGAATGGTGCACAGCCGTAATGTATACATCTATTTGTACTTCTGTCACAAATAAAGATAATTATGTTGGCTTGACAAAGAAAGGGAACCTAATGTTTGATTTCAGATTTCAACTGTCAAAATGTTTAAATTTAAACACAAATGAGCCAAGAGTATGAAACTGAATGTTTGTGATTTCAATTGTCCAAACATTCAAATTTAAATACAAACAGGCCAAGAGTATGAAACTGAATGTTTGTGATTTCAATTGTCCAAACATTCAAATTTAAATACAAACAGGCCAAGAGTATGAAACTGAATGTTTGTTATTTCAATTGTCCAAACATTCAAATTTAAATACAAACAGGCAAAGAGCATGAAACGGAATTGTTCGTTATTTCAAATTCCAACTGTCCAAACATTCCAACTGAAATATTGACCTTTTAAGCTGCTATATAACAATGCTTTGTCAAGCCAGCATCAAAGTTTCTCTTGATATATACATGCAGTGGTGGCCAAAAATATTGCTACCCTTGGTAAATATAATAATACATTTTATTTGTGGGCACCTTTCAGGACACTCAAGGACACCTTACATGTACATTAAAGTACACAAACAATAATTGCATTACATTATCTAACATGATAAAAGAAACAAATACACAAAGAACAACAAATGCAATCCTTAAAAATCAGAAATAAGATCATCTTAAATAATGGGATTTGAGACGTGATTTAAAAGTTAGATTAGGACTATTTCATACATCTTGTGGTAGAGAATTCCAAAGACAAGGAGCAGTATAACTAAAAGCTCTAGACCCCATAGTAGTCAGACGTATAGTGGGTACAGTAAGAGTAAGGGTAGTAGTAGATCTAAGGGATCGGTTTGGTGAGTAAACATGAAGATCACGTAGTAATGAAGGGGCTAAATTATGAAGAGCCTTATAAGTAAAAAGTAAAATCTTAAATTCTCTCCTTTATTTGACTGGCAGTCAGTGAAGTTTTTGGAGTACAGGAGAAATGTGCTCTGTCAAAGGTGTTCGCATAATGATCCGAGCCGCAGAATTTTGGGCCATTTGAAGTTTGTGCAGAAGTTTTTTTAAATAAAAAATTGTCGACAAAAATTTTCATTGTCGAATAGTTTTTGATCTAATTTAATGTAACATAAGATCACATTAAACTAATGATGATGCACGAGAGCAGGACTGCAGTTCACGTCTGACTGAGGAGAGGAAGAATTACACATCACAGTCCAGATGCACTCTAAACTTTCCAACAAGCTTCAGGAGATGTACATTTCAAAGAATTATACAAAAGTAAATACAGAAGCACTCTCGTTGTGGAATAAGTGGAGTCGGAGCTCTTTATAGGAAACACCCTGGTGTTACATCTTAAATGCAGTTTTAATGCGTTATAGCTTTATTAAAGTTCAAATAATACTGAAGCAGATCATGTAATTAACTACAAACTCCAACTCTGGCATTTCTCTGTGCGGTCAGCACCTCTTCTATGAGTTGCACTAAAGTCCCGATCTAAGGGGGAGAGACTCGAGCCCGCACTTGCTAAAGATGGATTATAACGCGATGGCTCGCAATTTATTGAATCATAATATATGTCACTGTGCATTTCTTATCATGAAGAAAACTGGCAATTCGCAGCTTTATTAATAAGAGGGAGTTTGTTGTGAGTTAAAGATGGATTGAAGTGAACAGAAAGGTGAGAGAAAGTCTTCACCCCATGATACACTGGATCAAAATACGTTTATGAATTGTTTTGGCTTGTTTTCCAATAAAAATCTAAAACTAATTTAAAACAATGTACATTTTCTTTAGCAGCTATACTGCAGAAGAAAAAATTGTTATCTGAGAATGTTGAAATATAATACAAATATTTTTAAATATCTAAAAATCCTTTTTAAAAAAAGATGCATGCACCTGAGCAGCAGCATATACGATATTTATACTTGCTTTTAAAGAATAGATCTTGAATATACGTATATTCTGTCTTTACTGCACTCACAAAAATATAACCAAGTGAAAAAAAATACACGTATATACAAAATACACTTATATTTAGATGCATCATCTTAAAACAAGTCTAAACATCTTATATGTTGCTTCTCAAGCATATTTATCTTGTTTTATCTAGTATTTTTAGACAATTTTACATGGAAAACAAGACAAAAACACTTGATATCAATAGTTGTTTTTTTTACAGTGAATTTCTTTACTGGGTTAAACTTAATAAAAAGTATTTTTTCCCCCTTTAATTCAGTGAATGTCATTTAGAGGTATTTTTAAAAAATTATTTTGTTCCTCTTCATTGTTGGTAAGCACGTTTAATACAACCTAAAATAAACCGGGGGCACAAGCTGAATGATCGGATAAGAGCTAATGACTAATCATTGCAATAACCACCGAATAATCGTTCTAAGAATTGTTAGATTAATCGATTTTATCAAATTAATCATTAATTGCAGCCTTAACGCTGACCGAATAATGTTATTTATATGTGCTTCAATTGTTAGAGTACTATCTAATATGACTCCCAGACTCTTAACATGAACTGAAGGAAAAACAACAGAATTTTCGATAGTCAGTGAGAAGTTGTCACAATTTTTCAATTTAGATTTGGTGCCCATTAGTAGGATCTCAGTTTTGTTGCTGTTAAGTTTAAGAAAATTACATGTTAACCATGAATTAATTTCTGTTAAACAGGCCAATAGCAACAGAGGCTGTATAATTGAATTTGGCTTAGAAGACAAATACAGCTGGGTGTCATCAGCATAACAATGGAAATGTATTTCCTAAAGGTAAATAATGAACAAAAGAGGGCCCAAGACTGAACCCTGAGGCACACCAGTAATAATCTCTGAGGTCTGTGATCTAAAACTTTTTATTTGAACAAACTGTGTTCGGGAACCGATAGATATGATCTAAACCAAGTAAAAGGAATACCAGTAAGACCAATGGAAGCCAAATTCTCCAGTAGAATGCTATGTGAAACTGTATCAAAAGCAGCACTTAAATCAAGAAAAACAAGTATTAATAGAAGTCCAGAATCTGCAGCCATCAATAGATCATTGGTAACTCTAATTAGTGCAGTCTCTGTGCTATGAAATGGGCAATAGCCAGACAATTGTTTATAAAAGTTATTATCTACAAGATGAGCATGTACCTGCTGAGCAACTTTTTTTTTTGTCTAACAATTTGGAAAGGAAAGGTAAATTAGAGATGGGCCGGAAATGTTCTGGTATTGCCTGATATTGTGTATGTCCCCCTTGTGCTGCTAATCTGCGTCAACCCACATCTCAGAATAGCATTCTAAAAAGATATTCTTCTCACCACAATTGTAAAGACCACCACATGATTGGCTGATTTGATAATCTCATTAATAAGTAGGTGTACACATGTTCCAAATTGATATATATATATATATAAAATATAAAATATTTTTTATATAAAATATATTTTCTTATCTTTTTTCATAGATTCACATATGGGCATGCAGGTACAATTCTTAAGAGCATTGTCTACATATCAGGAGGCCATGATTACCAGATCGGCCCATACAGACGTGACATGTTAAGTTATGAACCAAAAACTGGGGACACATGGACGGAGAGACAGCCCATGATTCTGGCACGAGGCTGGCACTGTATGGCCTCTTTGGAAGACAGGATCTATGTGATTGGGGGCAGTAATGACCATGAAGACAGTATGGAACGGTTTGATGTGTTGGGGGTGGAATCTTTTGACCCACAGACTGATCAGTGGACCAAGATAGCCCCTCTCCTCTACCCTAACAGTGAAGCAGGGGTGGCAGTCTGGGATGGAAAGATCTATATACTTGGAGGGTATACCTGGGAGGCCATGGACTTCTCTCAGGGCACTCAAGTATTTGTTCCAGACAAGAGCCAATGGGTCTTGGGTCCAAACCTACCGAAGCACATTGCTGGAGCTTCGGCATGTGTGTGCCTTGTCAGACCTCAGCAGACCAGCAGTATTGAGGTCAGTACATCAGGACTCAAAGAGAAAGACAAGCAGAATCCCACCCATGAGCTACATTGGTGATTGTCTGGGGATCCTCTTGTGCCAAAATAGTGACCCAAGTGATGCATTGATCTTGACAATTCCATGACGGAATTGATTGCTTCTGAATATGTTGGTTGTCATAAGCCTGCTGTTAATGGCTGCTTTTTAGCTCCTTTCAAAAAGTAGAGGACAGCTGGAGATACTGTGAGGTCTGTTAGACCAGTTTAATAGAAGTTTAAAAGCCCAGACTAACCGTGTAGTTTGTTCACCATTTATTACAACCTTTCTGGAGTTTTCAGAAGGTCCTGTGACCTGCTGAAGGATCAGTCCTTCTGTATTACAATTAAAACTGAAGTGACCATTTTACACGACTAGTTGTAGTGTTTTTCTAGATGGTGTCTAAAGTATTCTGTAATGCCTCAAAAGGATAGTTGAACCAAAAATGAAAATTCTAACTTTTACTCACCCTTGTGTTGTTCCTTTATGACTTCTTTTCCAATGGAACAAAAAAGGAGATTATGGACAATGTTGGCCTCAATCTTGTTTCCACACAATGAATAAATGGTGACTGAGGGTAACATTCTGCTTAACATCTCCTTTTGTGTTCAAGTCCAACAGGTTAAAACAACATGAGGGTGAGTAAATAATGGCAATTAAAAAATTTGGATGACTTAACTCTTTAATTTAAAATAAAAAATGTTGGGTGATCTATTCCTTTAATGTAGTTACAGTAAGAGCTATGCATATATTTAGAATATAATTGAATCATTACAAATATCAGTGCCTAATTTCAGTTTAGCAATGTACATATGAAGAGCTGAACCTAAAAATCAAACTATTGTCTTTACTCCAACATCCTCATGTGCTTGGTCCTTTTTTGTTGATGGGACAAATCCAAGGATATCACTTTACTTGAAGGGGTAGAAGGGATGGGATTCCAGTCTAAGGGGCAACAACAAAGGCCAGTTAGCTGCTATCTAGCTGTAGTGTGTGAGACATCTATCAATGCTTCTATTTATACAGTCAATGAATTGCTGCTCATATTCATCAAATTATTCATAACATAATATTGTATAAAGCACGAACAGCTTGTGTTTTGTGACAAAGATGTAGCCTACTGCCAAGTAGGCAGTAGTATTCCATTCTGAGCAAAACCCTAGTTTGACAGTTACGCCAGTCCTCTTTGATCAGTCGCACCTTAACCAGTTAAAGGAATATTCCGGGTTCAATACAATTTAAGAGCAATCAACAGCATTTGTGGCAGAATGTTGATTAACACAAAGATTAATATCGACTTGTCCCTCCTTTTCTTAAAAAAAAAAAAAAGCACAAATGGAGGTTACAGTGAGACATTTACAATGGAAGTGAATGGGTCCAATTTATAGAGGGTTTAAAAGAAGAAATGTGAAGCTTCTACTTTTATAAAAGCACTTAAATGAATTCTTCTGTTAAATTTCATGTATTATTTGAGCTGTAAATTTGTTTAAATCGTAATTTTTAGTCATGTAGGGGTTGTTGTCATTACATCATCATGGTACTTTACACAGAAAAGGTTAGCAAGTGATTTTAATCACACTAAAATCATGTTAACACACATTGTTTATAGGGATGCACCGATACCACTTTTTTTCTCTTCCGATATCGGAAATCTCAGTATCAGCTGATCCCGATCCGATACTAGTGTTGTTTTTTGCTTAATCAGTTTAGAATATCTTTACATTATTGTGTGGAACTAAATGGGTGTGCTCTTTAATATGTAAAGAAACACAAACCTCTAACTACACATTATTTCATATAAATGTATAGCTTATTATGAAAAAAATTATTGTTAAATAGTTTACTGGATAATGTAGCAGCAAAATTGCTAACAATAATAATATAGTATAATAGTAATGTATACTAATATATCTCAATCGTGCACCTTTAACTTTTAAACGCTCACACTTTTATTTTGACATTCTGAACTCTCCAGGAAGTCCTGTAAGTGTTTCTGTTTGCAGGCAAGTTCACAGTAGTTTAATTCGCTTCTTATTCAAATTCTGGTAAAATGCAGTTCCGGTGCCATTCTAAATGCATATTATAAGTGAACCGAACTATTGAGCATCTACATCTGAGATGTTGAGTAGCGCTCAAATATTTCGCACCGTGTGAAGGTTAAAAATAGCCGCGAGTCTGTGTAAACAGAGCAACACCATTCACTGATGCGCTGGAGCTGCGCATGCATTTTATATATTTACTTATTAAACACAGACTTTTGTGATTCACAGAGCTATCGCACATCTTCAAGTGGCTTTGAATAAAATGCACGAGTCATAAGAACTACTTTAATTGTGTTTTAATGGTTCTTTTATGTCATTTTTGGAGCTTGACGGTAATGAACATGACTAACACACAGTATCGGATTTGGATCAGGCTCGTTGGACCGATACCTGATCCGTCTAAAAGATTCAGTATCGGAGCCCATACCGATCCAGGTATCGGATCGGTGCAACCCTAATTGTTTGTGTCTTATGCTATACTTTTGAGTATTTTAATGGTTATGGATTGACCCCGTTCACTTCCATTGTAAGTGGAGCCCAGATTTGTGCTTGTTTTTTTTAAGAAAAGGAGACATAAGTCAAAATACATTTTTGTGGTAATCAGTATTATGCCACAAATTCTATCGATTGATCTTAATTGGTTTTGATCCTGGAATATTCCTTTAATTAATTGAGGTCTTTGGGTTTATTTGAAAACTAGGCTGGTGTGTAACAGGGACTAAACTCAACAAGAAGGTACAGTAGATGTCAATAACTCCAGCTCTAGATGTAGTAGGTTGATAGAATGTCAAATACTCTTACTGTGTTATGATGCAGGCTTTCCAGTCACGATTTAGAGATTTAAGAGCGTTCATGTCCTCTTCATCCAGAGTGAAATCAAAGATCTGCACCCAGACAGACAATAATGACATACTTTCTATAATATACCTTAATTAAGATTTTAAATGCTTGGATTAATTCACGATATCAAAAATGAGAGCTTTTGACATCTATTTTGTCAGTTAAATCTTTTCCTTTTGATATATGCCATGGTGAATACACAAAATTTTAATACACAAAATTTTTAATATTTAGAAATGAGAAGTTTACCTTTGTGTTCTCCAATATGTGGTGGGGTTTTGTACTCTTCGGGATCACTGCAATGTCCTGCTGAATGTGATATCTCAATAAAACCTGCAGGACAATCGAACACAACATTAAAATACAAAAAGAGGATGGTAGATGTATGATGTGTACAGTTCGAAGCGGTATATGACCTGTGCAGGGGTCCGTCTGTACTTCTTTGCTACATCCCCAACCACAGGATCCTCCAGTAACTTCATGGGATCTGTGTCTTCTCTTTGGCTATGAGTAAAGACACATAGCATATGGTGATGTCGCGATTAGGTTATAATCTTAAAATGTTTTGATAGTACTTGAGTACCCAGTGTTCTCATTTGCTTTGTTGAGATTCAGATCGTTTGAGTCTTTGAAAACACAGAACTTGTAGTCCTATATAGTTTGAACTTACTATTGTGCAGGTCTCCCAGGTGAGCCAAATGGACTGTATGCTGTGAGAGCAATGTTCTTGGACTTACAGTAATCAATCAAATCAGTTTGAACCAGGTAAGGATGGAGCTCCACCTGTAGATGAGATATATTGATATATATATACTTGTGCAAATGAAGGTTACATTTAATGTAATTTTACCTAGATGATATATTTCTCAAGTTAGTGTTGCACTAATTGGACTTAAATGCAGCATCTTTTAAAAGCAATAGTTTTCAGTTACTGATGGCATTGTAGATATTCACTATTCACAGTCAGCCATGATTTATTTAATCCATGAGTTAAAGTATCCAATAATAGGGCGGTTACTGAGATTTAGCAAGTAGGATTCACTAGGTCATGTGATCTAACATGGCTGCTCCCATGAGGAGAGACCCACTGCATTCAAAATTGCATATTACTCTTATTTGTTTCATACACAGATATGGCAGAAGTAGTATGCAATTCTGCACTCAGCTACAGTGATAGGTGTTCATTTCATATGTGTGGGCATGATATTAAACATGTTTTTTTCTTTAGGAGTAACATTTTATTAATAAAGAAAAATGACTGAGTACATCTTTGAATACATATCTAGTTTTTATTTAAGTTGGATAGCTGTTTCAACAGCATAACACAACCTCTTTTGATCTGTAAAAGGCACATGTAAAATCTAAGATAATATGATGTTACTAGGATCTGAGCACCTGATTAACAGCTGGTGGGATTTTGGCCGCAGACAGCAATCTCTCCAGTTGCTTGATTGAAAAATTTGACACTCCAATACTTTTTACCTTTCCTGAGTTTTTTAAAGCTTCCATTCCCTGCAAGATGTTACAATACACTGTTAAGACCATGAAGAATGACAACATAGAAACTGAAACCTGAGGACATTATTAGTAATCCTCACATTATATTTGGTGTGTTGCAGGTTAGCATTACCTTCCACACATCCACATAGTCAATGTCACTTGTTAGAATCTTTCCATCCTTTTCTGGGAAAAGCTCATCGCCCATTTTCTGTTGATTATTGTTAAACAGCAAACAATAAGTAGACTTTAAAATAGCAATTAAGATCAATTGGTAGAGTAAAATAACCATAACATATATATTAGAAATAAGCATAAAACAATCAAATAAATGGAATTAATTGAAAGTCAGTAATGGTAATCTGATTACAAGAATTTAAAATGTAATGCATCACACTACTTTATTGCTTAAAAGTAATTAAATTACAGTAACTAATTACTTTTTAATAAATGGATTACACTGACAAAATTAAAAGGACTGACGCTCAGAATAAATAAGAGAAACTTATTTAGATAATTCTTTGCGATACTGAACATTCCAACAAACTATGTTTCAGAGGCTATGCTAATTGATTTTGATTCATTAATTTTGAGATGTATGTACACTGACCTCGAAAAGTAACTGGACATGTATTCCAACAAAAACATATGAATCTCATTGCATCAGTTAACAAAATATAAAAACATGTGGCATTTGTTAAAGTTGCACATAAGCACTTTTCAAGCAAAACATTTCACAAAAATAAGTTTATTGGGTTTTAAATGATAAAACAATGGAAAATTACGTTCTAAATTAAGACAACTCTCGGGTTGTCCATAAATGTTAAGGAGATAAACTACACCTGTGGAACCCGTTAGCTAAAAATAATTGCATAAAACATGTCTTTAAAAAAATGTATTAGCTTTGAGTACATTTTTAAGTGTTACTTAAGTGTCCTATACTTAATGGGGCCTCTTTGTGTGCTTGTATTACCTTTAGTCCTACTGGAAAGTGCACTAGGTAGAGGTCAAGGTACTCCAGCTGAAGATCATTTAGGGATCTGTTTAGGCAAATAGGAATGTCCTCGGGTGCATGGTGAGTACACCACAGCTGCAAAAGAGAAGCAGAATGAACATATACATTTCTTTTGCTTTTTTTTTTTATTTGGCCATATATGAACTGACTTTCAGCCAGGTGAGATCACAGACATTATACCAACTTACTTTACTGACAATGAACATATCCTGGCGTCTGATGATGCCCTGCAGCATCTTGGATTCGATAGCCTTGCCCAGCTCTACCTCATTCCGATAACTGTAGGCTGTGTCTATGTGGCGATATCCAGCAGCAATCGCTGCCTCAGCTGCCCTCTGACACATACCTGGGCTAATGCCCTGTTTACCATGTAGTAAAATATTAAATCATTGCTTGCCTCTGTCGTATAATATTACACAGTAAAACGGTAAAGAATTACCACTGCAAGAAAGAAGTAACAGATTGAAATATATATATATATATATATATATATATATATATATATATATATATATATATAATATACACACACACACACACACACACACACACACACCTATACCTGTATGTATAATGAATAAATACTACATTGTATATTTGTGTGTGTATACATATTGTATGTATAAATAGTGCAATGCCGTTCATACTGACAAGTATCTGATATGTATGTGTGGTTAATATGAGGTTATTGAAAAAAGTAATGCTACCTCTGGCTTCCATGTTCCAAGTCCTAGCAGTGGCATGTACGTGCCATCATTTAGTTCAATCTTCCTAGGTTGTCCAGTACTCTCCTCCATGTGAAAAGATTTGTTCTATGCAATATGAGTAGCCGATAATTGCTTCTCTTTTGTCCTTCCTGTATTTTTCATATGCTTCAATAATTTTCTTTTTTAGATCTTCCTTTTTGTCTTCTCAGCACTGCCTTCTCTTTATCTTTGCAGTTAATCATTGAACTTGGCAAGGAGTGTTTCTCTGTGTGTATGTGTGTGTGAATGCAGGCAATTTACCAGTATGGAGCCTTATGTGTGTTTCCTGAGTATATAGCCTGTTGGCACGAATGTGAAGGTGACCTTTAGAACTAAACTCATGTGACCCTCCATTACTTCCTCAAGATCTGGGTGTAAATCAGGAAGCCGACACTATCTCTTTCTGTCTCATTCTGTATACTCTCAAACTCATAATCATTCACTCTCTCAATCAATTTTCAATTGAAGAAGTCCCCAAATGTAAGGGGTTTTTTGTGTGCGTGTGTGTGTGTTTTCTCAGATTTCATACACACAAAGAGACTGATACACAAGTGACAAGTTTTTCTGAAAATACTTTTAAAAAGTAAAGTAAGAAAGGCACAGAAGTTAAAAAAAGAGGTAGACAGAGCAGAAGTTTGATACTATCATTGTATTCTGCAATTCATATATCAAACAGCAGAGTGCAGCAGAGTAAGTCAGACAGCCACAGATAGAAAAAAAATGAAAGAGAGTGATGTTTTCAGTGTTGGAAAAGTTACTTAAAAATAACTAATTATTTCTATAAAATTGTAATTAGATTACTTAACTAATTACTTCATTGAAAAGGTAACCAGATAACTAATTAATTTACATTTGAATTACTTTCTAAAACATTTCCACTCAACAAATTCAAAATAGTGTCTGTATAGATAGTATATAAAATAGTATATTTCTGTCTTGCTCATTGTTACACACATCATAAGCTTAGCATCTGAAACTGAAAACGATTGATTTGAAATAATGCTGCTTCAAAGCCGCTAGATGTCCAAGATGACACAAAGACAAAAGTTACTGAGTGCACCTTTAAAGAGGGTTACTTTAAGAAAATGTCTAAAATTGCTTTGCACTTGAAGACTATTAAGACATTTCTGTCATGACACTGAACTTTAAACAAAAAGAAAACTTCATGAGATTTATATTTATTTTTTATTTAAATAGCATTTGATATGTAACACTTGACAATCAAAATCAAAAGAACATTAGATGTCATATTATATGCACCATATATGTCATTTTGATCCTACAAAATCTTTGTGAAAATGGTTGAGCATGAGTCTGTAATTGGCATAATATGGCGTAATTGTTAAGATCACAAGTCCCATTACACCTATATTTTACATGTATCCTCCATATTAAAAATATAGCCAATGGAAATAATAAACAGATTAAACAGTGTGTCCTGACAGCCTTATTATTGGTATACTACCTTCATTTTTATTAAATAAAATACAGAAATAGACTTCCAGCCTTAAAGCAAATTACAATGACGTATCAGAGTACACACGGATGGAGTGGAGAGAAATAATATCAAGGAGGAATGTAAGGATGGAGTGGAAGGAAATATATTAGATGGAGAGTTCAGTAACATATAAGATTAAGAACCTAAAATTTGAATAAAGATGGGAATTACTTAAAGTAATTATATTTTGATGATGATATAAATATATAAATATATTTTATTTAAATGATGATGATTATTTCTCTTTGACTTCTCTGATTAATTGATTAAATAGAAATGTAATTTGCATTTCTACTCCCTGACAAAGGCAAAACGAAAATACGTGCTGTGACAGACGAGTTTGGCTCATATGGTAAAATTCAGAGAAGACTTGATGTGAAAATGCAGTAACTACAATATCCACATCAAAATAATTCCATGGATGGACAGATAGATGCATGGATAAATTGAAAGTAATGCCATGTCAACGTAGTTTAAAGCGCAATTACAAAAAACAACAACAAAATCACAGCACTGTAAAAATATGCAAATAAAAGAGATTTGAGACACGAGGTGAAGACAGCATCTCTCAGTGACACCGAAAGTACAACAGGGGAAACAGAAGCATGCGTCCTGTAAAACACTGTATCCAGCCAGTGCCACGAACGGGACCAGCAGCTAATATTGGCTGGTGTGGTGCTTTACAGTTCAGGTCAAGTTTCCATTTCGCGAACATCCTCAGCATGATTTTGGGGAGCTGAGGTGGAGGGAGAGGGAGATTTTTGAAGAGTGGGAAGAGGTTGCCTGTGGTACATTAACAAGAGACACCGCCAGGCTTCTTTACGGGCACATAAAATCTATATGTTACAGAAAAATATCGCGTTATTTCCATTCTCGCTCACGTGACGTCTCGTACTCTCTGGTAATGACGTTGCTTTCAGCCAATGACAAAAAAAGAAAAATACAAAGCATTTCTGGGGCTATTTTGTGATTGGTTGGGCCGGTACAGCTCACCCTCAATGTTTGCAACAAATAGCCTGCCCCAAATTACTTCTAACCAATGCACAAATAGTTAAAAATCGAATATTGTATTTAATGCTGTGCCAAACGTTTGATTGGGTGGGCAAGATTCCCGTTTGGCCCACCCCTGTTCATGCCTACTTCCGGCCACGCTTGTAAGGTATTATAGGAGATTTAAAATGTATGATTTTTGCACCCCTGGGTCTCAGATCCCACTGTAGTTTCAGATCTTTGTCACATGTAATGCAAATAACTGTCTCCTCTCTTACTACACTCTCATTCTGCAGCTTTGTGCACCATTTCTGTCTGCCCTTTAACCTCTCCATGTCTGTTTATTTCATTGGTCCAGTTCATTGCTTTCTTGACTGCAAGGTCGATAATGGCGTGCACAGAATTCTCTGATCCGGACACACGCCTCCACCATCATCTCCTCTGGTACTGTTACCACAATTCGGAAGAAGTTTGGATATTCAAATGCCTACAGAGACAGACATAAAGAAAACACAATATAATGTGATGTAATTTAATATAGTTTAATGTTATATTATATTATATTATATTATACAAAGAGTGTAACACATTATTGTAAAAAATAATAGGTTAGACTCCAAAGGTAAAGTAACAGAATAAGGTAAGCAGGGGTGATCAATTATTCACCGTAGCAGGCAAGCAGAACACAGATTGCTCTGTGACCAGCCGTTCAGTGAACTCCACATCATTTTGGAATTCTGGGAATTGCTCCATCTCAATGCCCACCTAAGGATGAACACACACAAAGTGCATTAAACCTCTGCTTACTTGAAACTTTGCTCTTTACCTGCTCTTTTAGATGGCCATTGAGTTAAACTTTTATCCTAAGTGCCAAATATACAGAAGGTAAGTGTCCTCCAGGCCATTTTAAAAAGTTGTAAATTATGTAATTTCTGCTCCATTAGTGTGGATTGCAAAAATAATGACGAGTTTCTTGAACACTCCCCCATGTCATCCATTAGTTGGACAAAAAGTTAGTCCTTCCCAAAACTGAGGCTTTTAGTTGAGCCATTGATGCCATGTCAGGCTGATCAGTATGTTCAAATAAACAGCAAAATTTTGACAGCGCCACAGTGTTTATATTTTTGGGGCGAATCAACCTACAAATGGCTTGCTTTTTGTTGTCTCTGCATGTTAAGCAGGGACAGGATAAAGCATTTTAACACTGAGAAACTATAGACATTATGTTTATTAATAATCACACTTCACTTTTATCGATTCTTCATGGCAATCAACAACATAATGCAGGAAATACACTCACCATAATGTACATGGCTCCAGATGGCATCACTGGATTCAGTCCAGGAACAGTTGACAACTCCGAGAAACATATCTCTGAGTTTGACTAGGAGAGAACATAAAAAAGTGTGCTGTTGTCAGTTTTAGAAAAAGAAGATTCAAAGTCTCTCACTGAAATTGTTCTCCTTTTACCTTAAGGAAGCTGATTGTGCTTTGGTAGAATGATGATGGTGTATTATTCAGAATGCTCTCTAATGCTCCCTGGACCACGGTACAGGGTCCCAAAATTCGCTGGCTCAATTTCACAAGACCTTCCCGAATCTAAAGTGAATATTAGGATTACAAGGTTGATATTAAGTCAAGTCAGGTGTATTTGCATTCCTTTATATTAATATCATGGGACTGATTATCACATTCACTGATGATCACCATACTCATATACCATGGTATACTTTGTTGAACATTACACAGTAAAGAATATCATGGTACATTTAGTAAGTGTAGTGCTTTTCATAATGCACAGAGGTACAGAATTCCTTTACATTTCTTTAAATAATTTTATTTATTAGTGTGATTTTTCTTTCTGTTATCTTTCTGAAAATGCTGGTGAGAGGCTAATATTTACTCCGGTTCCAAAGATGTTGTTACGATCATGGATGAGGATCCAACCCATCCTCCATCCTGGAACCAACCACCGCTTGGCCAGACCACCACAGGACAGGATGGGCACATCACTGCTGAGAGGTCCCATAGGGTGAAAGTCACAGCCAGGGAACACCTACAGAATGATGTATATACACAACATATCTCAGTCTACTCATTACAACACTGTAAATCATAATATTTATTCTTAAAACATGTTATTATATTATAGTATATTATTTTACTGTATATTACAATGGCAATAAAAAATATGTGAACCCTTTGGAATTAGCTGGTTTTCTGCATTATTGGTCATACAATATAATCTCTTCATCAAAGTCACAAGTATAGACAAACAACGTGCTTAAGCTAACAACCCACAAACAATTATAATCTTTCATTTCTTTATTTAACACATTCCCTTAAAAATTTACAGTGCTGTGTAAAACCTAAGTGAACCTGTTTCCGGAAGCTGTGAGTTAGACCTACACAACATTCAGAAGGAATTTTGGACAATTCGTAAGATGTCTGGTGTGAACCAGGTCATTCCACAGCATCTCTATTGGGTTAAGGTCTGGCTCCTACTGGTCCACTCCAAAAGGTGGATTCATTCTGTAGTGGATTTACAGTACTTTGAAGTTTAGGGTCATTGTCCTGCTGAATTACCCAATTTCAATTGAGCTTCAGTTGGTGCACAGCCACCCTGACATTATCCTGTAGGATAACTTGATAAACTTGGAAATGTATTTTTCTCTTGATGATGGCAACTGGTCTAGGCAAAGCAGACCCAAATCGTGATAATTCACTGTTGGGATGATGTTTTCATGTTGGTATGCTGTGCCCTTTTTACGCCATACGTAGTGTTTCGTGTTCTTACCCATTTCATCAGTCCACAAATATTTTTTCCCAGTAGCGTTGTGATGTATCAAGGTGGTTTTTCCCAAAATTCAGGCATGCAGCAATGTTTTTGTTGGAAAGCAGCGGCTTCCTTCGTGGTGTCCTGCCATGGACACTGTTCCTGTTTAATATTTTACATATGGTAGGCTCATGAACAGCAATGTTATTCAGTTCCAGTGCTTCCTTTACAATTTTGTCCGTCTCTCTATGGTCCTTTTTTCCCCTCATTGAGCATTCTGTGGTGTACCCTTTGAGTAATCTTGGCTGGAAGATTACTTCTAGGGAGAGTAGTCACAGTACTAAATCGTCTCCATTTATAGACCATTTGTCTAACTGATGAACAGATGAATATCTGAGTTCTATGAGAGAACTTTGTAACCCTTTCCAGCTTTATGCAAAGCAACAATTCTTGATCGTAGATCTTCTGAGATCTCTTTTTTTATTTGCGAGGCATGGCCCACGCCAGCATATGCTTCTTGTGAGTAGCAAACTCAAAATGTTTGAGCCAAAGTCAAAGTAGCTCTAACCCACACCTCCAATCTCCTTTCAATAATTGTTTTCCAGGAGTCACGTGGCACCATGCAAGGGTAGGATGTGTGAACCCTGAGCTCTGCACACTTTGCTAGTTTTTAGTTATTTTTATGTCATGAACCGGTAAGATTCTATACACCTTGATCCATAATTATTCTATGAAGACAATATTTCAAAGAATTCAAATTCCTCAGGCTCTGGAGAAATTAAAAGATACTTATGTGCTCAAGCTGATACCCCAGACAGGGCTGCAGACCAGGGATTCAGTTTGGACGTTGTGGCAGGAGAGATTCAACGTCAACTGGCGAGCATGTCGGTGATGCTGACGAAGGTTGTAGTGGACTTGGAGGATCTTGCTGTAATACGTCGATCGATCCCTTCCATGGAAATGAAATTCAATGAGATGGTTACAATAATGGTGGATTTTGAGAAACGGATCAATTATCTGGAGTCATTGGAGAGGGAATTAGCTGCTAACCCACTAGCGACCAAGATGGTCTTGCAACATGTTTTGGAAAAATTGGAAGATTTAGAGAGTCGTAGATGGCGAAACAACGTCTGAATTGTTGGAATTCCTGAGAACGAAGGTCAAGATATGGTGAAATTCCTAGACGAACTCTTCCAGAGTCTGCTTGACATAACAGGTCATAAGCTGGAAATCAAGCAAGCTCACAGATTCCTGGCTCGGAGACTCACTGAGGGAGACAGGCCCCAATCAATTCTGGCCAAATTTCTGAGATGAAGATCTTGTATTGCGCGAGACGAGGAGTAAAGGAAGGCTTTCTTGGAAGAAACGCAACATTTTCTTTTTCTCAGACATTGCAAGGAATGCAAGAAACTCTTACATCAACGGAAGGTCTCTTTTGCACTGATGTTCCTGGCCAAATTGAGAATAGATACTAAGGATGGCCACAAAATATATTTACATGCCCACAACAAGCAATGTCCTTCATAAAGTCAATGGACTGAGTAGGTTATTGTGTGATGCTGTCTATGCAGCCAAGTGGACCTGACTCACTGAGCATTCACTTGACCGTACGTGGAACTGAGCGCCTTCTTTGTTCCATTTTGTGTTGGTTCCACCTAGCGGCTGGATTTAGTTTTGTGGAGTAACACTCCTTCGGAACAGTTTGTGGATGAATCTGCACATTATTTGTACTTATGCCTCCTATTGGTTGTAGTTTGTTTTCTGGAATATTTATTGCAGTCATTGGAGTGATTAAGGCACTTGTTGCTCTCGTGTATCAGCCGAGTGAGCCAGATTCACTGAACATTCACGTGACTGTTCAAGGAATCTGAGTGCCTTTTTTTTTTTTTTTTTTTGTGCTGGTTCTGCTTAGCGGCTGGAGTTTGTTTTGTAGCATAACACACCTTTGAGACAGTTATCTTTGTTTTTATCCCACTTTGTGGCTGGTCTTTGTTTTAAAGATTATTTTCTGTTGTGTAATTCTGTCTCATAAAATTTGTATAGAAGCAACGGACTGGAGCAATCTGATGGCAAAGTTGTTGCGGGGGCTCTCGTAGACGTTTAGAGTTTATAGGGATGGACGCCGGTTGGTGGTATCATCCACAGGTTTAATGCACACATTTTTCGTTTTGCTGGGTTCGGGTTTGTTTGTTGCTCTAATGTTGGAATGTGGTCTTTATAATTTTGTTTTTGACATACATTAAATTTTTTCCTCTTATGTCAAATGTTAATCCGTGTGGAATACGAATGGATTGGGGCATACCATAAAAAGGAAGGAAGGTTATTTATTTTCTTAAACGTAAGAAATATAGATATAGTGTTTCATCAAGAAATGCATCTTTCCCCACAGGAAGCTGAACATTTTGGTAAGATATGGGGATTAGAGCATAATCTTCTGTTTTACGAAGATGATATTTTATTGTTCATCTTTGATGCTTCTAGATCTATGCCTTGCCTCCACAGGATTATTAATACCCTTTCTAAATTCTCTGAATACAGAGTTAATTAGTCTAAATTCGAAGCTTTGGCTCCGACAGTGTAATGCCCGATAACAGCTTTTCAGCCGGGTGCCTTTCAGTGGCCCAAACAGGGCATTAAGTATTTGGGTATTTTATTCCCAGCAATTTTGTGTGATTTAGACCCTTTAATAAAAAGATTTTCGAGCGATGTGGGTAGGCAGGCTTCATTACATTTATCGATGATGAAGGTTAATATTAATATTATGAATTCTATTCCAAAATTCAACTACCTGATACAATCACTTCCTATAGATGTCCCCCTCTCTTATTTCAAGCAATTTGATAGCATAGCGAAGTCCTTCTTTTGGAATGGTAAGTGTCCCAGATTACATTTTACAGGTTACACTGACCGATAGACAAAGACCTACCCAAAATTTTGTTTTATCATTATGCATTTGGCTCATTGGTTTCTTCCACTTGAGGGAGCCCCTTTCTGGTTTTGTATTGAACAGGAAGTTATTGCTCCATTTTGCCATTGCAAAGCCTTTAAATCAAACTAACCGTAGAAGTTAAGTTACACCAATTATCTCGCATTTACACTCGGTATGGACAAAAGTGTCTAGAGTGTTTAATTCGGACATTTATTTAAATTTTGCCTTAAGCTTATGGCTTAACCCCAAATTATGTATTAATAAGTCCTCTTTCTGCTGGTCATAGTGGATTGAAAGGGAGGTTAATACAGTCGTGACCTATATGAGAGCGGAGCGTTGAAATCCATTGAAAATCTGGTTCAACGTTTTGGGATTCCCAGATCTCAGTTCTTTAGATATTTACAGTTGTGCCACCTGCTTTGTACTATTTTTGGGAATAGCATACACCCCCTAAAGTGGCAGATACTCTGGAAGTGGTGATTACCTCTTTTGGAAAAGGTCATGAGACATCAGTGTATTAAACTCTGCTAATTCAGCATCTGGTTGATGAGCTTCAACTTCTCTCAAGAGATTACGGGAGAAATATTTAATCTTTGTATTGGAGGAGAGAGAGTGGTCTAGGATTCTCTCCTTAATTTAATGGAATCAATAATTACAAAAATAAATAAATAATTGAGTTCCAGGTTTGCCAACTCATGACTCTAATTAGATTTTGTTGATGTCATTAGCCTAGCAGTTCACATACTTTTTCCAACCTACACTGTGAATGTTTGAATGATGTATTCAATATGTACAAGAAATATACATTAACTTGTGTGCTATATGTTAGAACAGATTGTATTTGTTTATTATTGTAACTTAGATGAAGATCAAACTTGATTTTAAGACAAATGTATCCATAAATGCAGATAATTCCAAAGAATTCACATACTTCTATTAATAAATGCTGCAAAAATGTTATTGTCCATTAGTTGTTCATGATATATAATCCATTAATGAATGAAACCTTATTGTAAAGTGTTACCATATAAATTATTATTATTTATAATTATTATTTCATATAATATTAGTACTGAAAATGTGCTGCAAATTAGACAATATATAATATTCACTACTTGGATATTTTGTTTTGTTCAACAATTTATTTATGAAAGCCTAAGAATGCATCTGTCCTCACATTACATTACTCTGACAGCATTTAAATAGTTTTAACGATACAACTTCTTTGGTTAATAAACAGTAAAGCAATAGTATGTTGGATCTAGAATGTTCGATACTCTGCATGCATTTACCAATTCAATGGAGGGAGAATCAAGAAAAACATTATTGAAGTATAGGAGGGTTGGGGGTGGACTAAGAGAGTTAGAAAGGCAGCAAGAGAATGTGAGTAAGAGAGAGAGTTTCTTCCCTATAGCTTTTGTGGTCGTCCGCCTGGCTCTAATTACGCTTACGGCTTGATTTTCAGTAGATGGATCTGCCCCTTCTCCCATTGGCTAAAATACTGTAGACTGCCATGTTGGCCCACCCTTCTCTCACAAGCTCATTTATAGAAGTATTTAATCAGAAGACTTTATTTTTGTTGTTTTTAACAGGGTCCAGATGGCGGGGCTACAAGGAGGGTGCCTTATACTGCACCAGAACAAAGACACATCCTGCCTCAAAGTAGTCTGTCAACACGCAGCCTTCAGTGAAGTGTGGGATTCGTCCCTCTCCTTACTCTCTAACTTGCCTGCAATGCGTCATCATCACCTATGTGCTAATTACAAACACATGTGATGAAAAGTGCATAGTCACTAAGGTACACTGAAGCTGCTTACGGGTAAACAGTGGGACAACTGATTTATTGGGCTAGAAACAACCCTAGGACTACCTCCTGCTGATTGTTCAAACCTAAAAATGCACCATTTCCACATAACTGGTCTCTCTTTTCCACTACTGTTCAAAGTTGTGAACCTGTTGCCCCCAGATCTAACATTACTTGTCCCTCATGACCTAAAGCTCAGATTCCTGATGTGGTCTCCAATGCTGGATTGGGCTGAGCTGAGCCAGGGAAAAGCACACCACCCAACTTCCCTCTTTCTCTGTCTGTCACAAAGAATGTGTTTCACTGGTAGACAGTGAGGTCTTGCACGCCAGTGCCATGTTTCAAATAAAGGCAGCATGAAATCCTGGAACCTGGAAACCCCAAGAGCTGGAAGATTGCATCCATTATATGTAGGAGTAAGGGGCTGTTCAAACAGGATGCGTAAACGGGTCGGTCTTTATTTTGTTATTATTTTCGAATCGATAGACTAACGTTTTGACCATTGCGTCGTGTCTCACTCTTTTACAGTGTCTTGTGTCATGAGCGCATTATGTTTCAGGTGCTGTGTTATGTTAAATGATTTTCAACTTTAAAACCACGTCTTGAGACACCAGCATTCAGATACGTTTGTTGCATTGTTCCTAGCTTTTTTTTCTCAAGAAAGTGGCAAATACATGCAAGTCTGTTGGAAAACAATGCCTTTTTTTGGAATTCCGTTTGGTGATGCTTGTGTTACAGAAATTCTACACTTAATTTTTAAGCTGCTGACACATTTTGGTTGTTTTTACACTGTGACAATGGTCATTTACAAATCCGGAGTTTCAACTTGTATTTACGTGGTCAACAAAGATGTGAATGGTTTCACAAATAAAACAAATTGTATTACAGTAATCCTAACCTTTTCAAATGGTTGAAAATTGTGTGCTAGCCTGAACGCAAAACAGACACAGTCTAGTCATTTACAAGGTTCATAGGTGGATAAAAGACTACTGTGAGAAGACCGGTGGTCTGCTTGACCTTTGAGTACCTGATCAAATTGCATGTGGACAGAGCTTGGAAAATTAAGAATTCTGAGACAGTACTTCAATGAATTTGCATCTACATATGTTTTCTTATTGGATGTGTGCTCACCATGTCTCCATAGATTTCATCAGCAAGGATAGGGATGCAGTTTCTTGAGGCAACTAGACCACACAGTATATTAGTGGATTAATATTTTGGAATTTTCTGACAGTTCAAAAAAATCTTTGCTCAAGGTATGTTCATAAAAGATGGCAATGAATTAGTGCATTTACCAGAGAGTATCTTCTGCAGGTGCTCCTTGTTGAACACAGAGCCGCAAGGATTGGATGGGTTGTTGACAATCATGCAGGTTGTTTTCTCATCAATCAGACTCTCTAGATGCTGAAAATCAATCTCCCAGGATTTTTCTGGCTAGAAAATCAAAACATCAATTCAAGTTACAAAGAAACTAGTATTAGGCATGATAAAATCAATTCGAATTTGCAAAATATGACGCTTCGCTGATGTGGATGAGGCATCTACTGTATCATTATATAATCTCACTATTACCTAACTGGAAAGGAGATGACATAAGCACTTTTGATAAAGATTAAATCCATCTTATATTCAATAGCAAATGTCCAAACTAAATTATTATTTATTTCAATTGTGTTAGGACTTGCTAAATATACAGTATGTTTATGATGATCAACATCATCAGGTTAATTTAAGTTGTCGTCAATGCTTTTATTTTTCTATTAAATCTTGCAAAACAAGTGTGTTGTTATTATTGCGCTATATATGTCTTTCTGTGCTATTTTCATGTGCGTCTGTGTAACGTATATGGTAGGGTTAATGGGGGGACCATTCCCCATGATTTATCGATGCCAGATGTGCAACATGTAAGAATGACACAGCTATTTTCTCCCTACACTAGTCTTTTATTTTTAGAAACTTCCAAACCAACCCTATCTCTCCCCCTGCTGTCACATTTTGTTTGTGTATTGCAATTTTTCTTAATGGTATGGTGTATGTGAGGTTCTTCTCTAGTTTTGTAATTTGCTACTTTTTTCTATACATTTTTGCTCCCTTTTTTTCTTTCTTATTTTCAGTCCACATGTTGACCGATTGATTTACACACCACCTCGCTCTTATGTAACCTGTATGATTTCCTCACCTGCAGATTGTAAAGCTTGACATGGATGCCCATTGACACTGCCAGTGTCTTGTAGAGGGAGAACCCAGGACATGGAACTAATATATTATCTCCTGGGTTACACAATACACCGATGGCCAATTCTATAGCCTGACTACAACCACTGGCCAAGATCACATCCTACAGATAAATAAAAATATAATATAAATATTATTAAATTATTAATACATTTATGAAAATATTTACTTGTCATCTTTTCACAATCAACAAACATCTTAAAGATAAAATTATAATGATATGTGACACACTTTGGCTTCCAGTGGAGCTTCTGGGCGACTGAAGAAGTTTGCCACAGCCTCTCTGCTATTTTGGTAACCTGTGCATTTGACAAACATGTGGTTAAGTTATTTTTGGTTAAGCTTCTTTCATGGAGACCAAAGCGTGTTAATATACACAACACACATTTTATCAGAATGAGAAGGGTGGAAGCATTTTGTTGTTTTATGCCAAATGCAGCTATTAACTTCTCTGAACACAAAATCATTCAAATTGAGCATTACGTCACAATATGCATGAATCTATAACATTGCATGTGTGGATTCTGAGCTTGCAATAAATGTGCAAGTCTCACCTACTGAAGGAGCATAGCCATTGTATTTGTGCGAGTCTATCGCCTCCTTCATTGCTTGTAAAACAGAGTCATCTGTTGGCAAATTCCCAAACACAGTTGGGTCACCTGGTGGCAAATAAAAGTATAAACAGACAAGAAAGAAATGTAGAACATCTGGAGTATGACGTAGACAAAGATGCCAGACTTTGCTTTAGTTAAAACAAAAGGATTTCAAGCATGAAAGACCTAGCTACAGCTATTTCATATACATTCAAAAAGTATATATTTTAGCCTATTTTTTAAGATTTACATATTTCAATGTCATAACAAAATACCATCAAATTGAATTGTGTAATGTTTAACATTAAATTCATTAAACTTAAATTATTTTGTTTTACTTTATTTTATTTTATTAAAGATTATGTCATTAAATTTGATGCAATTTTGCAATTAAATTGAAATGCACAAATCCTTTAAAAAAAATTGTGTAATATTTACAACAATTTGTTTTGTTTCAGCTGTCTATTATACATGTACCTGCCATTTGAATAACTAACTAACTAACTAAAATTAATAAATACATTTTTTAAAACATGTATATAAAAACTATATTTTCATACATATTATAACACATAATTTTTTATATATTTAATATACAATATACTATTATATTATTGCAAATGTATTAGTATTGTAATATTTACACACTATGTGACTCCAAACTTACCAATGGAAAGGGCAATCATGGGCTTGTCAGGGTTGGGGGTGAGTTTCATCCCATCCACTATAGCTCGGATGGGGTTGAGTGTGTTCTTGGACATCTCTGATGCTCTGACGGTCCATCTCTGTCTTTGGTTCTTCAGTTTGGAGGGGTTGACAAGAGTGCTAATGCTCACATGATGCACACTGTTCCCGTTCTTGAAGTTCCCATTGATGCCATTACTGTGGATGTTATTCTGGACCCCATTCATTTTCACCACAAAAGACATTTTTTTTTCCTTATCTTTGAGCAAAACAAATAAAATAAAAATACAACAACTTTACGCGTTACTTTTATATTATTGGTTGTGATATTCCATAGATAAATTAAATTAGTTGCCAACATTCCATGGATAAATATATCCTATTAATACATGCATAAAACATAAATAGCACAATTTACAATATTCTTTAGTGTCAGAAAGTAAGAAAGAAATAATAAAACAATACATTTTTTGTGTAGGCATGCACTTTTTTTTTTTATTTTTTTTTTTTTACATTAAATATACAGTAAATATATTTACCTGATCTTAGAAAATTATAAAAAAAAATAAATGAAAAAGATATATATATATATATATATATATATAGCAAATATACCATTCTCTCTTTTTTAGTAAACCCTAAATAAATCAAACTCGAACTTATATATATATATAATGCAATACATATGATAGCGCCTCTTCTATAATAAATATAATGTGATAAATACCTTATTATGTATTCGTTTTTAAATATCACGCTCCAAAGATTGAGAATGCAATAAAAACTCAATATGTGCATCGAATGATTAAGTCAGTACTTTATACTGAACCCCCCAAAATGGGTGTTGAACCCTGTCCATACTTTCATTGGCGGAGACTGAGGGCTGTCCAAAACTCCCCTGTTACATCATAAGTGTAAAATTCTTTAGTTTTGCGTGTTGAACCTCAGACATCTTTATCTAGAAGCTGCTGAACCTGCGATGCACCGGATCCGTTATACGGATGCGCAAAAGCGCAAGGTTCAATGCTTGTCATGTCCCCACAACCCAAACCTTCTCATGAACCTGCGCCCCTTTAGTTATCATTTCTTACATAACTATTCAATACGGCATCACTTTCTATTAATCAATCAATATTCTCAAATCGATTTCACTCTTTTCAAAGAATGTCATTTGACGCACCTGTCACCAGGGCGCATTTTGCGTAACGAAGTAAAAGGAGCAAAGAGAAGTCGTCCGATGATGACCTTCTGTCAAATTTGATAAAAGGTCGCTAAAACAGCAGCTCCAGTGGCTTATGGTGACCGAGCATTTCAGTTAGATAGTGTTACATAATTAACAGTTATCATCGTATATCTGTTTCGCGTCTCCTGCATCTGTAATGACATAAAGGGGCTGGCTGCCTCCACATCTGTCTTACATAAGTTAAACTCACGTTTTTTGGGAGGGCTGGAGTTATTTAGCCATTTTATTGGTGCTTCGTCTATTTAGTTATTCAGCTTTTATGTAAGCAAAGTGGTTTAGTCTGTGCAAAGCCTATGGCCAACTATCCCAAATGGGGAGTCAAAGTTTTAGGGCAGTCAAAATTATTCCAGAACTATTTCAACTTTTGTGATAAAACCACATATATATATATATACATTATATTAACTTTATATGAGTGAGGGGTGTTCAATCATATAAAGGATCTGTAGGATCTGTATTCCTTGTGAAAAAGTCTGGGATGCTGCAGAATTTAGATGCTATGGGAACACTTTACAATAAGCTTCCATTTGTTAACACTGACAACATTAGTTGACATGAACTGACAATGAACAATACATTTACAACATTATAACACTTGGTTAATGGTTTCAACATAAATGAATACATTTTTAAAATCAAAAGTTGTATATGTTAACATTAGTTAACGCATTATGAACTAACATGAACAACTGTATTTTATTTGCTAACATGAACTAAGATTGATAAATGCTGTAAAAAATATATTGCTCATTGTTAGTTCATGATAACTAATGCATTAACTAATGTTAACGAATGGAACCTTATTGTAAAGTGTTACCGATGTTAGTTTTAGAAATTTGTGTTTTTAGCAATGGTCTAAAGTCTCTGGAAAGGCTCTGTTGGCTTTAGTCATCGCCTGATTTTTCCAGCCTGAATAAACATGATTTGATCCATTAACCAAATAAGCACACACTGACTTTCAGACATTTGCTATGTGTACATTGTCACAGTAACTCATCATAAAAAGATGCTTTGATCTGCTTGTATTTGATCAGCATGTGATCTGAAACCCCATATTAACATGAGTTAAAATGAATAGGAAAAAAGCTGCCACTTTTCCCTCATTATCTACACTCCTAGCATCCTGATCTTAAGCTCAAGCTAAAGCAGTCTTCTTTATCTTGTTTACAAGTATTTATTAAGCTATTTTATCAAGCCTGAATAAATATGATTTGATCCATTAACAATTAAGCAAGTGATCTGAAACTGGTGGTGGTGACGTAGAGGGCTAAAACACAGAACTGTTAATCAGAAGGTTGCTGGTTCAATCCCCACAGCTAGCACCATTGTGTCCTTGACTCCACTTAACTCCAGGTTGCTCCGGGGGGATTGTCCCTGTAATAAGTGCACTATCAGTTCCTTTGGATAAAAGAGTCTACCAAATGCATAAATGTAAGCCCAAAACAGTGAAATAACAGCACAGATGAGTGGGCTATCTGATGCAATAATTACATAGTGTGGTTTAAACAAAAAAAAGCAGCTAAATACATGTCAGAACGGACAGTTGTGGACAGCACTACCCTTGAACTTTAAACCTACAAATCTTTTTCATGCTTTTTTCAACTTGGCATAACAAGAAACCAACACATCTACACAATACACTCAGTTCACACACTAAACTGCCTCGATGTGATCTCTAAACTGAAAGTAGGGTCAATGCAACCTGGACATTGTACGCTAATGTAGTAATGTACGCTTTACCTCACAAAATCTCTCTCCAGAAAAAGTTCTGTCCTAACATAACCCTACAAGTCAACCAGAAGAAGAATGTCAACATACATTTAATGAAATACGTCACAACAACAACCCACCTTAAACCATCTGCGTCACTAAACCAACAGCACATAGTGTTCCAGTGGTTCTCAAACCTGTTCCTGGAGGCCGCTCAAAACTACACATTTTTGATGTCTCTTCAATCAAACGCACCTGATTCAACTCATCAGCTCCTTAGTGGAGACTCCAAGTCTTAAATTGTGTGTGTCAGAAAAGGGGCGAGATGCAATATGTGCAGTGCTAGAGGGCCTCCAGGATCAGGTTTGGGAACAACTGTGTTAGGCAACCATCTTCAGGGCTCCACGACATGACTAATCACAGATAATACACTCACAGAGCACTTTATTAGGAACACACGCCTACTTATTCATGTGATTATCTAATCAGCCAATTGTGGAGCAGCAGTACAATGCATAAAGTCATGCAGATATGGGTCAGGAGGTTCAGTTAATGTTCATATCAAACATCAGAATGGGGAAAACATTTGATCTCAGTGATTTGGACAGTGGCATGATTGTTAGTGCCAGATGGGATGTTTGAGTATTTGTGTAACTGCTGATCTCCTGGGATTTTCACACACAACAGTCTCTAGAGTTTACTCAGAATGGTGCCAAAAAACAAAAAACACCCAGTGGGCGGCAGTTCTGCTGACAGAGATGAGAGAGGTCAATGGAAAATGGCCAGACTGGTTCGAACTGACAGAAAGACTACGGGTCAGTAACTCAGATAACCACTCATCCCAGAATGCAAAACACGTCGAACCCTGAGGCGGATGGGCAACAAAAGCAGAACACCACGTCTGGCAATTTATTAGGACTATAGTGTTTCTAATAAAGTGCTCAGTGAGTGTATAACAGACACACACATTGTTCTGCAAAGCCAAAATGAAGTAACTTTTAATTTACCCAAAAATGAAAGTTTGAATTGAGTTTTGATAAACAAAAGTTTTATTTAACATAAGCATTTTGAAGTTGCATAGATTATTGAAACTGGTAAATTAGCTGTTTTGTTGTGTTACCATTATGCAACAGCAAGATTACATACTCAGCTGGGTGGGATGTGCCTTGGGATAATTCACCAAAAACTGACAATTTTGTCATCATTTACTCACCCTTATGTTGTTCCAAACCCGCATGACTTTCTTTCTTAGGTAGAACACAAAAGGAGATGTTTCGCAGAATTTAAGCCTCAGTCACCAGTTAATGGTGACCAGAAATTTGAAGGTCCAAAAAGCAGATAAATCTCCTCTTTCACTTTTATTTTCACATATGAAATAGAAAGTGAAAGTGGAGATTGATAATAAAAAAATAAAAAAAAGCCTTAAATATGAATCTGTTTCACCCACACCTATTATATCGCTTCTGAAGATATGATAGGTTTGATCATTGGAGTCTTATGGACAACTTTTATGCTGCTTTAATCTGCTTTTTGGACCTTCTAAGTTCTGGTCACCATTCACTTGCATTGTATGAACCCTCAGAGCTGAAATATCTTTCTAAAAATCTTCATTTGTGTTCAGCTGAAGAAAGAAAGCCATACACATCTGGGATAGGATTAGGTAAGTAAGTCAATTGTATGAAAGAATCTTTGAGTGATCTATTCCTTTAAGCCCCTAAATACTTTAAGATTTTAAATAGTCACATGCACATTATTTATTTCTGGTGTTCTCTGCATTTAGTCCTCGTTAGGCTTGTACTCTGAGTCATCAGAGTCTGTTTCTGAGTCAGAGTCTGTATCAGAGTACAGACTATTTACATCAAAATACATGTATTCCTGTTCTTCAGCATCTTGTTCTTTCTCTGAGATGTCACTGGCTGAAGTCGTGGCCCTGGCAAATTCTTCCTTGCTTAGCCTATGAAGCCGCACTTGAGGTTGAAACAATTTGGACTGCATGAGAAAGCTCTGACTCTCTAAGGACAGTTTCAACTTGTTTCCATTGGTTTTGCTTGGCTCAGTGAAGATAACGGTAGCTAAAACCTGTCCTACAGTTTCTAGAATCTGTCCTGCATTGATTCTTGGGGTGCTTATTAATTGCTTTGAGGCAGTAGATTTTGACGATAAAGAAGACTGAGGAGAAACCTGCTCTTTTGAGGATGTTGATGTTAAAATATTTAGCTGATGTGAGGAGGACTCTGGTGAAAGAGTTACTTGCTCGATGTAGGACATTGAAATGTTCGTAGAGGATGAATCCTGGTGTGAGGACACAGATGTGTCAGTGGACATGGAGTGTTGGTTTGGAGACGCGTGTCTAAAGTCTACGGTTTGAAGAGGTGGTGTGCTTTGCGGTGATGTTGAAGTGCATTCTGCATGTACAGCATCCACATCAAGTTCTTCAGAACATTCCTGTAGGATGCTCTTCATTTTTTTGCCATGTCTAGAGCACATCTGCCCTGCAAGTTCATGTTCAGGCTCTTTTCGTTCTGTGTCTAAATCAGTCTTTGTCTGTTTCTGATGCCGACTGCTCCATACTGGTTCCTTCTCCTCATGCAGAGATGGGCTGAAGTCAATCTGATTGATCTCAGGCTCAAGTGAAGCAGACACCTGCGTAGATGTAAGCATCGGTCCATCAGCACACATTTCCTTTGAACTTTGCTGAGTTAAAGAGGTTCCTCTGTCTCTATTCTGCCACAAGCCCTGGGACAGACGGAACTCTTTCAAACATGTTTGTGAGAGTCTATCTTCCTTTGTGCTTTCTTGAGATGGTCTGAAGACCACATGTAGGGTTCCATGGGATGGATTAACAACTTCAACATTCCTCTGTTCCTCACTTGTGATTGAATTGAGTGATGGTGCAGTACTGTCGTCAAGGCTCAGATTTGTTGTCACAGCTAAAAGATCAAGAAAACACAGATGAAGTTAAATGAATGTAATATTTTAAAGATGATATGACATATTCCGAGTCAAAACATTATTTCTCACCGCATTGTAGGAGCCTCCGTAGAGCTGTGGCTTGAGAGGCACCATCTCTTGAAAGTAATTGGTTCAGAATCTTCTCTCCTTTTCCCTGTGGATAAGTCTGTTTCAGTACCTGGAAATATTCACATACAAAAACAGACAGATTAGAGAAGATGGAATCAACCAGAAATGCACCTAATCTAGATGCAAAAGCATATAAACAAACATGCACACCGAAGCATCATGTAACAAGTGCCTCCTAGAGATTTAAATAGATTCAAATTTTATGATAACTTCAAATCTAATAAAAATAAACAGATGCACGCACCTGTTCAATGCATGTAAGCTGTGGCAGGGCTTTTTCAAGCTCTTCCAAATAGTGTGATAGTCTCTCCTCCAGTTTCTGTGCATAGCGTTCACCATATTGCTCCTCTAATAAATCCTGTAAAATTGAATTATTGGGTAACACTTTACAAGGTTCTGTTTGTTAACATTAGTAAACACACACTAACAAAGAACAATATTTCTTAACAGCATTTATTAATCCTGGTTAATGTTCATTTTAACATATTAGTAACAAATTTTTAAAATCAAAACTTGTGTTTGTTAACATTATTAACAATTAACAATTAACAATTGTCTTTTTATTAACTAACATTAACAAATATTAGTAAACGCTGTTAAAATATATATTGTTCATTGTTAGTTCATGATGCCAAATGCATTAATTAATGTTATCGAATTGAACCTTATTGTAAAGTGTTACCAGTAATTGCTATTTATAATCACGGACAAGCATTTTGATTAGACAACTTAATGTTATGTAATGCTGATTTCATTGCAAACAAATAAAGTTCCAAAAAAAATATACTTTAAGAAAATGACAACAATGAAGATTTCAAAAAATATTTGAAACACTGTAGGTCGGACGGTTGTACAAACCCGAATGTAAGCCTCACGGGTTTCCTTGTTTCTCGCTAGAATGTGAGCGAAGGACTTGAAATCTTCTCTGTTCTTCTGAATTAGCTTCATGTGCCTTTGGCTCTGTAAAAAAAAGGACATAAAATAAAAATAAAAATAAAAACATTTCTCCAGTTAAATACTTTATATGATGAAGGCAATATTTTCATTGAAATGTAATACAGTAATAAACACAATTTAGCTATACATATTTAGACATTCACTCATTAAATTCTTCAAAGATTCGTGCATCAAATTTATCAGGATAAACTTCTATAGTGGTGAATGAAAGGACATTTGCTCCAAAAGTAAAAGGTAAATTATATTATTTCATTATAATGACTTTCTAAATTAAAAAATTTAAATAGTAAATGAGAGAGATAGATAATGGCAGTCTGGAGAGAGAGAGAGAGAGAGAGAGAGAGAGAGAGAGGGAGAGAGAGAGACATACACATTTACTCAGCAGCTGTATTTGAAACCCCATTGCAGCAGAGGTGACAATTTTATTTTAAATGCCAGGGTAATATAACACAAAAAATAATGTTATAAATTTACATTAAATAATTAAAACTATAAAAAAGGTTTGCTAGACTGTTAAAATAAGGTGGATATATGTCATCACAGTGAAAAGGGGCCATTGATCCCTTATCTTTGCTCTTTTATGCTATTTTGTTGACCCCTGGTGGAAGGAGATTTTACTTACGCATTTGTGATACTCAGGCATGCTGTTGGGAAACATGCTTTCAATCTTTTCAGAGATTTTGGCAGTGATCTGGTCATTCCACAACATCCACATAACAACCTAAAACCAGCACACAAAATAATGTATGATTTGTAATGCTGTTATACCCAAAAGATGAAAGGGACAGTTCACCCAAAAATGAAAATTCTCTCAGAATTTCCTCACCCTCATTCCATTCCAGACATGTTTGACTTTCTTTCTTCAGCTGAACACAAACAACGCTTAGAAGAATAATTCTACTATTTTGAAAAAAATATTTTTATTTTTGGGTGAACTATCTCTTTAATAATATTCAAACAATTTGAAAGACCATGAAAGATACATCAAATAACAATTTATGAAAGAAAGTTTCCTTTCCGAGTGACCTGTTCGATCAAAACAATGTCTCACCAGTGTCTGCAGACCAAACATGATCTTCATGTGTTTGATGGGAGTCACCAGTCGTGGCACAAGCCTGTATGTAACATCCAGAAACTCAGTGACTCTCTCAAAGTGCTCAATGTCTCTGGTTTGAACGATTCTCCAGACCTCTGCCGCCACCACACGGATCTTACATGGCTCTTCAATGCTCAGAATATTCCAGTCACCTTCTAGCCATAATGGAGGACCGAGAACTGAAATGAGTAAAACATGATTGGATCTCCAATTTGGCCAAATGTGGCTTATTGGCCTTTAGCAATGAAATAGGACATTTTAAACCCTTAACAATAAAATTACAAAGAGTTCATTTAAAATACAAATCCACAATAAAATTGAAGATGGGTAGACGCCAAATAACTAAGAACTTCACTTTTAAGTTTTAGCTTACAATTTACAGTATATGAGCATATAATGGGAAAGTGTATATCGTAGGTGCTGTGACTACTCACCAATGCAACATTTTCACCAATTTAATCACATTTATGCCTTCACTAGGTGTGACAAATGAATTTTTAAAAGCACAAATTTATGCCGTTTTTTAATTATTATGATGACAAATTCCCAAAAGTAGATATAGACAGATAATCTGTTTGACTGATGTTTTTAACCAATATTTACACTTTTCCACTAACCATCAGATAACGGTTCTTTTAATATTGGGTTGACCAATAAAGTTGGACACAAATGGCAAGTGTATGGCAGTGGTGGCTCAGCGGTAAAGGCTCTGGGTTACTGACCGAAAGGTTGGCCCCAGCACTGTCAAGATACCACTGTTGGGCCCTTGAGCAAGGCCCTTGACCCTATCTGCTCAAGGGGTGCTGTTTCATGGCTGACCCTGCGCTTTGACCCCAGCTTAGTTGGGATATGCTTTGGGATATTGGCTCTGTACACTGCAAAATGACAATAAAGTTCAATCTGAATCTTAATATTGCAACTAAAACTAGTCTATTGTGTATTTATTTTTTAGACAGTGTGCATAATTAGTTTTGTAAAGCAGTTCACCAGAGGTTAGTGATAAATGATTAAGTTGTTCAAGGATGTGGTTAAGGCAGAAACAAATCAAGAATTTGACACTTAAACACAAAAATAATCAGTATCATATTGGTCAATACAATACAATATTGGTTGATCTCTACCCAAAAGTATTTCATGTCAATCTACCTAGATACTGTGCAATATGCAATCAAATCATGATGAAAAAACAGAGTAACTAGTCTTTAATAAATGTGTAATTACAAACAATTACATGGATTTAAGGGGTGTTACTGCAATTAAAAAAAGGCAATTACCTTCTAAGACCGCCCCCATCCGTTTACTCCAGGCATATTCAATGATCCATAATGGTAAAGAAGGAATAAGGACAGAGCAGGCTTTCTCCGACCACAGCTTTTCAGTCATTCCAGCCATATCAGCAGATTGCGTCTGCAACACGGTCATGTTGTCCAGGAGTTTCAGCAGCAAGCATCAGCATCAACTGATGTTGAGTGCAGAGAAAGATGTGAGTCTGACATCCAATCAGACTCTGGTGGGATGAAGCCCAGTTAAACGTCACTTTCTGTTAGGCATGCCCGGGCAAGCTTAGATAGTAGAGAACGGAACTGTTGTTTGGAACTGGCTAGTGGCTAAGACATAAAAAAGCATTAAAGTTAAATCACGGAATAATTTAAAATTGGCATCAGTGTTACAGCGATTGCAAAAAGCGTTCAAAGGTCGGTCTAAAAAAAGACTCTTTGTGTGAAACAAGAAACTGCAGACCGCGATGTTTTAAAACGCGCACAGCGGAAAGAAGGTGGCAAAATAAAAGTGCATTTCCGTAATAAGGTCAAAAAGGGGTTATGAAAATGAGGTTAAAATGAGGTTAAAAATTTAAAACAGCAAAAGTCTGTGAGTGTTTAGACAAAATCTCACTATACAATCCAAAATTATGCTATTTTATCCCTTAAACGTATGGGAATTTTACCAAACACTCTATCAAAAACGTATCTAAAAATGCCCAGATAGGCTAAAACTTTAAAAATATTATCGACAATTAGAAAATAATAGAATAAAATATTTTTTGATGCTTTATTTTTCATATTTCGAAAGAGATAATGCAACAAATCAAGAACAGAATTTGTTCATTTCACACTGTCAAACAAATATTAAGTTACACATAATATACACATAAGTATTTTCTCAGGCACTTATTGAAAGGTGCACAACGTACAGAATTTCAATAGTACACCCAAATTACAATTGTCACGTGTTGTACTTGCTATAGTTTACTTCCATGTTATTTCTTCAGTCGATCACTGAAACAACAGTGTAACTTGAGTAAGAGGGAGATTGGGTGGGGTGGAATAATAGGGTTCAAAACTGTTACTATGAATGCAAATTTTAATACAGTGAAAAAGACACTCTATTAACATAACATAAATATATATAAATAAATAAATAAAATTGTCCAACATTCTTTTGAATGTCCATGTACTAGAATAAAATATTTGATGCCATGAGTTTATTATTACTATTATATTGAATGGCCATGGAAAATGAAGCAATGTTATAACAATTTTACAAAAAGTAGTTAATTTTCCTGATGAACTTTCACCTTTTGTTGGCCCTTTATGCTTCGCAGAGCTAATGAATGCTTCTATATCACTTGCTCCTTTATTAGCAACTGACACATAAGTGCCAGCTTTACATGTCATACATTCTGCTTCTCGACCTGGACGAGAACATGGAACTTTTTTGTGTAAATCTAGTGGTAAATATGCACTTTCGTTTGGGCATTGTTTCCACTCAGATGTCAATTGCTGCTACTGTCAAGCAGCTATTTGATGCCGAACGGAGAGATTGACAGGCAGGATTTTGGCCAATAGTTGCTGCAAGCCTCTTCTAATGGAGGCGGGACTTACAAAGAGGGCTTAAAGCAATGCAAATATGCACGCGCACACCTCATAATGGAACTAATGCCGTATCCTGGACATTTTCGCAAGTTTAGAAATCCCGACCTTTTTCAAGGTCCGAAAAAGAGGACGTGTCCGGGAGAAAGAGGACGCATGGTCACCCTAACAAAGTGACTCACAAATTATCAATAACAAACTGACTTTTATTTTGAAAAAATGATTTTCAGCTTCACACTTCGGACAGAAAGCATGACTTAGCGTTTGTTGTTTGACGTGCTAACTTTTGGTTTGATTTTTTTGTCTGCCGAATTTTGGAACATCAGATGTCACATCTTTTATTCTATTGATAAGAAATCTAACGGCTGAATCTGAAGGTAAGAGTTGGTCTACCAATCTTGCTTTATTAATTGGCCCTTTAGACAATGCTTGTAAGTGTGTCTTTGAGTTGTTAATTATACATCCATGCATGTATTTTATATACAGATGTTTCAAATGTATTTGATGCTTCCATTTATTTTAAATATATATTTTTTACGTTTTTAGATTATGTCCCTAAATAACTGTGTTTGCACTTTGTAGGGTATACTGTAATATTTCCAAGATGCCACCACGCGTCGATGATATAATGAAATTATGTTGCGAACTATCTGCAAATCAACAAATGAAGACAACAGTGAAGCAGTCTGGTAAAGGGGCAGCAGCAGCCGGTGGTCTTGCATTTGCAGGAGGATTAATAGGAGGTCCTCTGGGCATTGCAGTGGGCAAGTTACCAGTAGCATTCATGCCTTTAGTACAAGTGTCAGCCTTCCATACAAACCTTTATGATTGTGTTCTGCTCAGTTCAATCATGTGCACTTCTGTCTTTGTAAGGTGGGGCTGTTGGAGGTCTGCTTGGATGCTGGATGACAAGTGGACAGTTTAAACCTCTCCCTCAGGTTATCATGGAACTGACACCAGACCAGCAGCGCAGGCTTTATGAGGATGTTATGGGCATTTTAGACTCAATAACATGGACTGATGTTGCACAGCTGACTACCCTTGTAATGGGAAATGCCACACTCCAGCAGCAGGTGACTGCTACCCTTCTTAGCTATATTCAAAGGGAGCTTCAAGCGGAGGTGCACTATGTAGACTGACACCATCTTTTTTTTGTCAGCATTTTAAAATCTTATGATCAGATGTGACATGGGTTGTTGATTGAAGGCTTGAGTACTGTAATTGAGATTGGCAGATGAAATTGTATTTATTTGTTTATGATGTTGTCAAGGAATGTATATTTTTCTTGAAAATAATTTCCTTGAATAATGTGTGGTTTGTTTTCAGGGCATATCATGAGTAATAACTATTTAATGGTGGTTTTGGGTGTATCTCTTTAAGGACGACACAGTTTACAGTTTTGAACATATGTGACTATGATATTGTTAAAATGTATTTAATGATTAAAATGTGTGTATATATATATATATTTTTTTTATCCAACAGAACTTGATTTGTTTATTTGTAACCATGATTTACAGTACATACCCATTCAAAAAACATAGACTGTTGGATGCTTTATACATTTATTAATGAATTTGACAAGACACAAAAGCATTCAGAGAAAATGTTAATCATCTATCCAACAATTACAGTGTCATCATCAGGAAACTCATTGTAAGGCACGGCCAGGTTGAGGGGTGCAGGTTCTTTTCTGATCCGCCCGAGGTATAACAATGTGACCCATGGCAGAGACCGTAGTGCCCACCATAGCCACCGGCATTTATGATTGGGACAAATCCCAAAGATGCCTAAAAGGACATATAAATCAAAAAACTCATTCTGTAGTATTGTAGACTGTAGTATTAAAGTTAGCTTCATAAAGGATTTCTCTTTTATGTTAAATGGTTAGTTCACCCAAATTTTAAAATGTCATAATTTACTGAAAAACTATTCACTTTCATTGTATGGAAATAAGATGCAATGAAAGTGAATGGTGACTAAACATTTTATTCTCCCTAACATCCCCTTTTATTTTCAATGGTAAAAAAAAGAAAGTCATATAGGTTTGAAAGAACATGAAAGAACATTTAAAGAGATAATTCACCAAAAATGAAAAGTGTTGCATTATTTACTAACACTCATGCCATTCCAGATGCGTATAACTTTCTTCTGCAGAACACAAACTAAGATTTTTAAAAGAATATTTCAGCTCTTTAGGTTCAAACAATGCAAGTGAATGGTGACCAGAACTTTGAGGCTACGAAAATCACATAAAAGTAATTCATTGATATGTTAGGTGTGGGTGAGAAACAGATCAATATTTAAGTCCTTTTTTACTGTAAATCTCCACTTTAATTTTCTGAAAGAGAAAGTGGAGATTTATAGTAAAAAATAATTGAAATATTGATCTGTGATTGCATCACTTTAAAAAAACTGACTAAACCACTGGAGTCTTATGGATTACTTTTATGCTGCCTGTATGTGTTTTTTTTTTTTGGACCTTAAAAATTCTGATTACATTCACTTGCATTGTATTGGCCTACAGAGCTGAGATATTCTTCTAAAAATCTCATATCTATATTGCGCACCTTTAATTTATTAAACTTATGTAATATGTCAACTGATTTATAGTGATTTTATAAGGAGGTCTTACAAAGATTGATACTAACCTTTCTGAAGAGATTCAAGCTAAGTAAAACAAGTAAGTATCCTTTTGTAGAATACCCCCCCCCCCCCCCCCCTCTCCTTCCCATGATCATGCAAGCAAGGGGACATCATTTTAATGCAGTTTCAGAACCCCTCACCGACCTTTGAGATAACTTGTACAATTCAAACTACTTGTTTTGAAAATATTTTATTAAGTTATTTTGTTTTGTTATGACATTCACATAATGCATATTATTTTATTAATTTGCTGCTTTTGTTGGCAAAGTTTAGTATTCATAAATGTAAGTATGGTGGTTATAAACCATATTTTTAATTCAGAGGTTCAGCAATACTTAAGAACTATTTCCAATTTGAGAAAGAAGAAAGCTATATAGTGTATTGAAATTAGTAAACAATTTGTATTTTTGTATACTTTCTTTTTTTCCCCCCTTTTTGTCTTTTTTGTTGTTGTTTATTTTAATATACATCCTGGCTGCTGATGTAAACGTTTTGTAAGCATTAATAATAAATATAAAAACAAACAAACAAACAAAAAATTCAAACCCTCCTACATCACTTTATAGGTCACCGGGCTACTGCCTAAGCGAAAAGCGCAAATTATACAAATAATTCTTCCATAATACCGTTTAAACGGGAAATTAAATATATACGTATTCAATCAAATTAGAATCACTTTATGGTTTAAATATTTAATATTTTGTAAATACTTGTTATACTTTTGTTCAGGCAGTTAAACGGGCAGTCTCACAGCAATGTAAACAGTGGTCGAAATCCGCAGGATGGTCACCTGAAAATCCAACATGAGATTTTTTCGTCGAAAAATAGCGATATTAGTTGTTCTAGCTTATGCGATATTTTCACTGTATGCCGCATACAATGTGTTTTTCAACAAGAGTGTTATTAATCGTGTTCATCGTGTTGTGAAAAAGGGCTCAGCGATTGTAGGTAAGAGAATGAATGATAATGATGACCAAAATCCTCTCACGTGTGTTATATTAAATACAATAAATTGTACACAACATATATTACATCACATATAGTGTAAAGGCAATAAGAATCCTGCTGAAATTAAAGACAGAAGCTGAAACCAGCCTTAAGATGGTAAGAGTGTCTGAGCAACCTGACCTGCTACAAAATCGCCCCAAACCCCTCTAAAACCAGACAACTGCCCAGACTGGACAACCAGCTAATGCTTCCTACACACTACACGACTTTTAAAGATGTCGGATTGTGGTACTGTTCATATTACACAACTGTCTTGTTATGGAAGTCGAAGTAAATTACACGAGGAATCTGCGACAGGGGTGAACACATTACAAAACATTTCACTACTGATGAATCCCCGACGACTCTGCCTGGACTCCAAATTACATTTTACAACAGAATATAGAAGTGCTACGAGATACGAAAACAAATGCATGATCATATGTTATGCATTTCATATTATGATGTGTATGTTTTTAATCACCTTTACATAATGTGTAAAAGCTTCATATATTTTATTGGTTACAATATGAAAAAGTACCTCCTACCTATTTGCTTACCTGACTGTCCAAGAGAATTGGCCATTTCTCTCCAACTCTTCTCTTTCTCCACCTGGTTGTAATACAGTTCAGTGAAACATCAAATCTGGTGCTCCTGCCAATGTTCCACAAATTTGTCCTCCATTTCTTTGGTCCAGTGAGAGTTTCTTGATACCACAGCCATGCTAGTTGATGTTCTATAGCAGGTACATCAGGACACCTCCCACTGAAACTTCCCATGCCCTGTTTCTTGCTCTCTTATTGGCTGTAGTTCAACGCTGCAGTTGTATTCAGTCAAAACATATTTCACATTGCGTGATTTGTAATCGCAAACAGGTCCAGATATTTAATGTATCATGTTTAATGTATGCTTTTAATCAGGGGTGTCTAAATGAATGAGTGTAGCCATGCAACTATACAGTTTGTGCATTATTTCCTATTGACCCGTTTCAGTGACATCACTTTTTACCCACAGCCGCCATATTTGTGACCATCAGCGAGAGGAAACAATGGTGGTCAATGGAAAAAAACCCATAAAGCGATATTAAGAAAAACATAAAAAATTGATTTTGATCCATGCCAAGTCTCAGGAAAGGTGTATACAGGTCTCAAGTCCACGATTTACCACCATACGCCGGCTAATATGATGCTGCCACGCCCATGCTTCATGGTTGGGATGGTGTGTGGAGGTCTGCGCGGAAATGTTTTTTTTAATCCCGCTCCCGCTAGGTTCTCTTCCGCACCTGCCCGTTCCTACTTAAAATTCACTGTGTTCACCCGATATTGGCTTAGAATGATTTTCTTCCCGACCAGACTTTTCCAGAATTTCACAGTTACATTTTCTCCTAAAGAAAGAGAGAGAGAGATTGGGGATAACAAATTTAAAATGTTGGCTATAAAATAATTGTATTTGTTATTTTTATTTGTCTTATGAAAAATAAATGAAATGCAACACCTGTCACTCAAAATTATAAGCCAAAAAATATGAACAAACAAAAACTGTTGGCATACTAGCTATACTGCAAAATAAAATATGATTTTTTTTTACCGAACTATTTAAAACATCCATGCAAGAACAGAATGTTACTGACTGACGACAGTTTCAGTACCAAACGTCTCTCCTCTAAAATCTGACAACAAAGGCTAAATGCTCTTTCTGAAGGTGCACTCGTTGCCAGGATGCTCAGGGCAGGGAATTGGGGACTGTGTGAACACCACCATTGCAGAACGTTTTGTTCACTTGATAGTTCAAGTTTAAGGGTCTTATACTCCTGAAGATTTTTATCCACACGCTTCCTTAGTATCGTCCTCCCAATCTGTACATTTACAGAGAACAGCAGGCCTTTTGGTAGGTGTCGACACAACATCCTCACCATCTGTGTCAAATTTTAAATCTGCGATCATCTCCTTGCATCTCCCTGCATCACCTCCTGTCACCCTCTTTCATCCATCATTTTCAAACCTCGCAGATTTGGTGTTAGAAAGGTTGCTATTCGATAAAGCATGTGAACAGAATGTGGTGAATGTTGTCTGTTGACAGTAATTCCTTCAGCCATGTCACACAGACGGAGAGGGTCCTTTCTGGCTGACATACAGTGCTCAATAAATCTCACTGACCACAGAAGAGCCAGTGAGGCACTTGGAGCTGTGTTGTCGGTTTCTAAGTCATCAGTTGCCTCTTTGAAGGGTTTAAGGAATGATACAAATGACTTGAGCATGTTGGTGCTGATGCGTCTTATCTTGTCATAATTATTACTCTCAGCCAGCACAGATGCAATGTCTTCATACTGTTCAAAAAACAGAATTCAGCATGTCAAAATTGGAGTTCCATCATGTCTCAACAGATAGTTTCAGTGACTTTTCATCTTGCCCCACTGTCCTGAATGTTTGAAATATGTGAGTATGCAGGTGGTCGATAAGTAGTAAAGCACGGATATGCTGTTGCCAAAGGATGTCGAGAGCAGGCTATGGTCATTATGGCCAAACAATTCCATTAGTTTTTTCATCAAACCAGAGGAAATTTCTCCAAAAAGAAAGATTTTTGTCCCCATATGCAAACTATAGTCTGGCTTTTTTATGGTGGTTTTGGAGCAGTGGCTTCTTCCTTGCTGAGCTGTATTTCAGGTTATGTTGATATAGGACTTGTTTTACTGTGGATATAGATACTTGTCTACCTGTTTCCTCTAAAACAGGGGTCAGGATCCTATGTCTTGTGAGCCACAAGTGGCTCTTTGTTAAAAATCAAGTGACCCCTGGTGCCTCACTATTCACCAACACATGATCGTTTAAAACTTTCAAGAAATAATTTTTCTGCAGAAAGTGTGGGTGCAATTGCAAAGCTTGAAGTTAATGAGACTGTTTTGATTTCCTTTTTTCTGAATTTGTCAAACAGCCTCCAGGTGAACAAGGTTTGAAATTAATTCCCGCCAAATGCAGATTTTCAAGCGCAATGGGAGGTAACTTTGCTGATGTACCAGTCACTGTTAAGGGTGATCTGTAAGACTTCTCAGAGTCATATACGACAAGAAATTAGACACAAAAACATGCATTGATGAAATGTGTGATTATTTTTTGAAGAACAGAGTAAAACCGCTGATGCTCATCTGATTTGATATGTGTGCACATTGAGTTCTTCTGTTCATGAGTGCAATACAAGCGCTTCTCCAAGACACGCACATGCATATAGTTCTGGGCCTTATTTGCCAATAACTATTGATCTTAGCAGCTAAGAGCATTTTCTACAAGCGATTTTACAAATGTTTGTTATTTTTTATGTGCACCCAGGGTGTGAAGTAGCACCCGCCAACCGCAAAATGCGATGAGGCTCAATCCAGTTTGCGAGCTCCGAGATCAAATGCAGGTATTTCATGTGCGAGTAATTTTGCTCCTCTACCTACAACAGGTAAGACGTTTTGGAGTGGCACATGCTATAAAATGCTATTAGTCACAAAGTCACGCACTTGAAGAAACTTGATTATATTTGATCATATAAGAACAGACAAAAGAAAAGCCATCAATGCTTGTGTCTGGTTCGCTGTTTGTTCAGAGGCATGCAGCGGGACCCTGTCTCGAGGAATACACGCATGTAAAGAGTTATCACTCCTTTTCTCTGTTTCATTTGTCTGAAAACTGTTTGCAAGAACAATGTCATCTATGAGGATATCCCTTTATCAGGACACTGAATTTTAAAGATAATTTTGTAACTTTACAGATCTTTATTGTAAAGAGTTTAAACAATGTTTTCCATGCTTCTTCAATGAACCATAAACAATTAATGAACCTGTGGAATGTTCATTAAGACACTAACAGCTTAGAGAAGGTAAGCAATTAAGGTCACAGTTATAAAAACTTAGGACACTAAAGAGACCTTTCTACTGACTCTGAAAAACACCAAAAGAAAGATGCCCAGGGTCCCTGCTCATCTGTGTGAACGTGCCTCAGGCATGCTGCATGGAGGCATGAGGAGTGCAGATGTGTCCAGGGCAATAAATTGGAATTTCCGTACTGTGAGACACCTGAGACAATGCTACACCTGCACAGGATCAGTACATCCGAATATCTCACCTGCGGGACAGGTACTGTATGGCAACAACAACTGCCCGAGTTACACCAGGAACGCACAATCCCTCCAACAGTGCTCAGACTGTCCGCAATAGGCTGAGAGAGGCTGGACTGAGGGCTTGTAGGCCTGTTGTAAGGCAGGGCACAAACCCACCTTCGCTGGACCAGACATGACTGGCAAAACGTGCTCTTAACTGACAAGTCATGGTTTTGTCTCACCAGGGGTAATGGTCAGACTCACGTTTATCGTCGAAGGAATGAGCGTTACAAAGAGGCCTGTACTCTGGAGCGGGATCGATTTGGAGGTGGAGGTCCGTCATGGTCTGAGGCGGTGTGTCACAGCATCATCGGACTGAGCTTGTTGTCATTGCAGGCAATCTCAGTGCTGAGCGTTACAGGGAAGACATCCTCCTTCCTCATGTGGTACCCTTCCTGCAATCTGACATAACCGTCTGGCATGACAATGCCACCAGCCATACTGCTCGTTCTGTGCATGATTTCCTGCAAGACAGGAATGTCAGTGTCCTGCCATGGCCAGCGAAGAGCCCGGATCTCAATCCAATTGAGCACATCTGGGACCTGTTGGATCAGAGGGTGAGGGCTAGGGCCATTACCCCCAGAAATGTCTGGGAACTTGCAAGAGCCTTGGTGGAAGAGTGGGGTAACTTCTCACAGCAAGAACTGGCAAATCTGGTGTAGACTATGAAGCTGGTAGCCACACCAGATACTGACTGTTACTTTTGATTTTGACCCCCCCTTTATTCAGGGACTCATTATTCAATTTCTGTTAGTCACATGTCTGTGAAACTTGTTCAGTTTATATCTTAGTTGTTGAATCTTTTTTACACTTTAAATTTGCTGAAAATAAAAGCAGTTGAAAGTGAGAGGACGTTTCTTTTTTTTTTTTTGCTGAGTTTATATACACTACCAGTCAAAAGTTTTGAAACACTTGACTGAACTGTTTCTCATGATCTTAACAATCTTTTGATCTGAAGGTGTATGCTTAAATGTTTGAAATTTGTTTTGTACACAAAATATAATTGTGCCACCAAATTAATTTATTTAATTACAAAAGTCAAATTTAAGTTTTTTTTAAATTGATGACTTGACCCAAATAATAAAGAAAAGCATTCAATAAGTGGCCAACATAGATGGGAACTCCTTCAATGCAGTTTAAAAAGCATTGCAGGTTGATACCTCAAGAAGTTGTTTGAGAAAATGTCAAGAGTACATGAATGCAAATTCTAGGCAAATGATGAATATGAAGATGCTAAAATATAAAACAGTTTTGATTTATTTTGGATTTTGTTTAACAACATAATTCCCATAGTTCCATTTATGTTATTCCATAGTTTTGATGACTTTACTATTATTCTAAAATGTGAAAAATAGTGTTTCAAAACTTATCTAAATACTTTGGATTACTTCTTCAGCACTGGTAGATTTTTTTCACTTGTTTTGACTATAAAACTCTGCCAGTACAGAAAGACAAAATACACGTTAAAAATACATTCTCTGAAAAACCTAAATATCTTTTGCATTGTTGCATCTAAAACAAGATAAATCAAATTGATCTTGCTTTAAGGATTTTTAGATATTTTTACAGGAAAACAATATATATTTTTTTTTATCAAGAATATGATTTTTGCCCTAATATCAAAGGTCTTACTAGAAAAAAGTAATTATGATCCAACTTGAATTTTCTTGATGAAAAATATGATTGTGCCTAGTAACTTGTGCATGTAAAATGGCTATAAATAGCATTTTAGCTTAGCATAAAGCTGACAATTTACACAAGGTTTATTTCTATTTATTCTGCTCCGAACTTTCTTCAAACTTACACAGTTTTTATTTATTTTGGATTTTGTTTAGACACAACATAATTCCCATAGTTCCATTTATGTTATTCCATAGTTTTGATTACTTTGATGGGTAGTGTTTATGTGTGTGTGTGTGTGTATATATATATATATGTGTGTGTGTGTGTGTGTGTGTGTGTGTGTGTGTGTGTGTGTGTGTGTATATAACTTTCATCTTTGTTTGACACATACATGCATGCATATGTTTTAACCAAAGATTAAAGTGATTCAATCATAAAATAATACAACACACCTTGAACCTAAGATTGAGTTATATTTTCTTTTCTTTAGGCAGCATTAACTGTAAAACAAACACATTTGATAAGAACACACATTTGGCAGCATTTTTTTGGGAACACATACATTACATTTATAATTGTCTTTAGTTCCTAATTGGTTGACTATTAGTTATTTTTCACCTGTTGTCTTTGATGAATGGTTGCCTGATGGTAATTTGCAATTTGAATTTAGAAATGTCTTTTAAGTTTTTTGTGTTTCAATAAATGTATTTAATTTTAAAGGAGGTCCGCACAAACACGTGTACTCAATTCAATATTGCAACATGTTACCTATTAATTGTTGCATATTTGTTAGTTTTTGTGTTTTTGAGTAGTCTATGGGCATAATAAACATTTAATTGAAAACTTATAAATTAACTTAAATTATTAGTTTGTGCTATGGCTCTTTCGAAAAAATGCATCAACCAAAAATTAAAAAATTGGCTCCTTAGTGAAAAAAGGTTCCTGACCCCTGCTCTAGCATCTTCACAAGGTCCTTTGCTATTGTTCTGGGATTTATTTGCACTTTAAGCACCAAACTACATTCATCTCTAGGAGACAGAATGTGTCTCCTTCCTGAGTGGTATGATAGCTGTGTGGTCCCATATTGTTTATACTTGGATATTATTGTTTATAGAGATGTACGTGGTACCTTTTGAGTGTTTGGAAATTGCTCCTAAGATTGAACCAGATTTGTGGAGGTCCACAATTTTTATTCTGAGGTCTTGGCTGATTTCTTTTGATTTTCCCATGATGTCAAGCAAAGAGGCACTGAGTTAGAAGGTAGGCCTTAAAATACATCCAGAGGTACACCTCCAATTCGCTACACCACCTATCAGAAGCTAATTGGCTAATTGTATAAAGGCTTGACATTTTCTGGAAATTTTCAATCTGCTTAAAGGCACAGTTAACTGTGTAAACTTCTGACCCACTGGAATTGTGATAGTCAATTAAAAGTGAAACAATCTGTCTGTAAACAATTGTTGGAAAAATGACTTGTGTCATGCACAAAGTAGATTTCCTAAACGACTTGCCAAACCTATAGTTTGCTAATATTAAATCTGTAGAGTGGTTAAAAAATTATCTTTAATTGAGGCCTGGGTAGCTCAGCAAGTATTGACGCTGACTACCACCACTGGTATCGCGAGTTCGAATCCAGGGTGTGCTGAGTGACTCCAGTCAGGTCTCCTACGCAACCAAATTGGCCAGTAGGGAGGGTAGACTCACATGGGGTAACCTATTCGTGGTGGCAATTAGGGGTTCTCTCTCTCAACGGGGCACGTTTTAAGTTGTGCGTGGATCATGGAGAGTAGCATGTGACTCCACATGCTGTGAGTCTCCACGATGTCATGCACAGCGAGCCTTGTGATAAAATGTGTGGATTAACTGTCTCAGAAGCAGAGGCAACTGAGACTTGTCTTCTCACCCGGATTGAGGTGAGTAACCGCACCATCACGAGGACCTACTAAGTAGTGGGAATTGGGCATTCCAAATTTGAAGAAAAGGGGATATATATAAAAAAATTAACTTTTTATGAGTGTTACTTAAAAGATAAAATTTGAAAAAAAAATAAATAATAATAATTAAAAAGAAGATTTTGGCTCTGGCAAGTAAACGACAGTATCACTTTAGAAAAGATTCATATATATATATATATATATATATATTATTATTTATTTATTTATTTATTTATTTATTTTTTTTTTGCTGACTTTTGTCGCACATTTAATGTATATGGAATTTTGGTCACAAACATGGCGTTGTGGCCACACAGTGATGTCATATGAAATAGGTCTGTTGAAATCCTTATAAAACAATTTTTTGTTTCCATGTTTCCAGATAGTGGAAAAGCAGGAGAGGAAGAGTGGAACCCATGGGAAGAAGACGAGCTTGCCTACTTCTCAGTTCTGCAGAAGCGGAGAGATGCTTTCAGATCATATCAAGATCAGATTGTAAAGAACAGGCTAAAACAATATAAAGTTCAGATCTTGGGCAAAGCAGCCATTGGCAAGTAACTATTTGTTTGCTGATTGCATTGCATTGAATTGGTCAGTTAATTGTTAGCTGGTGGTCATTGCTGGATTTAGGCTTGGTTCATTTGTTGTAATATGCAGCTGTATGGAATGGAATATGTGGTTTTAGGAATATACAAGTTTTGATAGTTGAATATGACAAGAGTTATTAAAGTAATGTTTACCCTTAAAGGTTCACTCAGTCATTTTTTTTCCTCATTCAAAAAGTTTTACTTCTAAAGAAATGTGTAGTAAATTTGATTATGTATAAAATCATGACCACTCATGTGAGATGAAGAGTTCAGTCATATCAGTAACCTTAAGCGGTTTTATTCTACATGGAGCAGGGGCACCTCATGCGGGCAGCCATGTTTGCATCACATGACAAGCCAAATACTACTCGCTTAATCTCAGTAACTGCCCTGTTAGTGGACAATTGACACTTTCACTCATGGATGAAATGAATCCTGGTTTACTGTAAATAGTGTCTTTTTACAATGGCATATTAAACTGAAAGCTACTGTTTAGTGATGCAACATCCAGGCCACTAGATGTCAGTGTAAGCCACTTCAACATACTTCAAACAATTACTGAGTGCACCTTTAACATTTTTCTAGGACTGTATTTGTGGGAACATATTTTAGAGGGGCCTCTCAACCCACCTGACAAATCCAGCCAATGGAGAGAAGGGGAAATTCATTCAGGGAAGATCAATTTCAGGTAAGATTTTCACAGAGTTTAACTAAAATGAGGAAAAGATTTTAGTGCTTTAGGTTTTAGACTTTCAGTTGCCTCATTTTTGAAAAAAATCAAAACTTCATGTTTTTATTATGGTAGAGTCTGGTATTCTGTTTTAGGAACCATCATTTGCTAATCTCTGTTATCACAATCTGTCCCCAGTTTCTACACAGGGCCAGCAGTAGTCCAAGGTCACATTTCTCTGGAAACAGACAGTGTGGTGTTGGTGTTGAATGGCCGTGAGCAACAAAAAATCTCTTACTCCATCCAGTGGCTGCAGTATTTCCAGGGTCTGGTGCAGGCCCACACTGTCTCTCGGTTGGCTGTGGTGCTTTTGGGCAATGAGCAGTGCAATAATGATTGGATCAGCCCTTATCTTAAGAGACGTGGCGGGTTTGTGGACCTGCTCTTTCTTGTGTATGACAGTCCTTGGGTCAATAACAAAGACATCTTCCAGTGGCCTCTTGGTGTTGCCACGTAAGATCCTCCTTTTTTAATCATTATTACTGTTTTACATGTAGAATGTATTATTTTGGAAAAATAATTTTGAATAGCATTTATAAAAATATACCTGTTTCTTTCAATAAGTGTCCTTGTTTACATTTCTCTGCAGATATAGGCATTTCCCAGTAGTCACACATAGCATACAGATGGTGAACTCTGTTAGGCCATACCTCTGCAACTTCCTCGGAACTGTCTACAATAACTCCTCTAGGGAAACTCTGATGGGCATCCTAAAGCAGAACATCATGGATAAAGAGTGTTTCTTGCATGTTAGAGAGAAGTATGTATATCTGAAAGCAATGTCTGTTATCTCATCTGAAACTTTATTCACTATCAAGACCAAATGAAATATTACCAGATAAATGCAGTTGTAAAATACTTAAAGGCAAAATGTGGAATTTTACTGCACCACTAGTGGCACCAAACAGAAAATAATAAATAATGACACTCCACTCATCTACAGTTGGTCCGTTAAATATATTCATGGCATTAGTCAGCCAAATGATGCTGTGTCGGGCTGATCAGGATGCTCAAATAAACAGAGCAATGTTTTGAAAGCACCACAGAACCACAGCGTTTACACTTTTAGGGTACATCAACCTACAAATGACTAACTTATAGATGTCTCTGCATATTAATCTGAGATAGAAGCAAGTATTTTATCATTGGAAAAATTCGCCTATACTTCACCTATAAGTTATGCTAGGTGTTTGGTTAATGTGTAAGTATATCTTGTAATAATGTTTTTACATTTTTGAGCTAGCCCATGTAAAAATATTTTTCGATAGTTTACCTCTAAAACCTTCTATTTTCAACTGCCAAAAAAACATATCCTGACCATTACTGGATTGTGCAAGTACTTTGTTTTATAATACGCCTTGCATGCTGTGTCATTAGGTGGCTTCCTCAGGAGACGGCAGACACCTCCAGACAGTACCAGATGGCACTAGCGCAAAGTGACCTCACCCTTTGTCCAGTGGGAGTGAACACGGAGTGCTATCGTATCTACGAGGCCTGTGCCTATGGCTCTGTGCCTGTGGTGGAGGACGTCCTGACTCCTGGGGCCTGTGCAGCTAGCCATCGGTCCCCGCTTCGACTACTTAAAGATGCAGGAGCACCCTTCATCTTCCTCAAGGACTGGAGGGAGCTGTCTGGCATCATAGAGAGGGAGAGAGGCATGAGCCAGAAAGCAAAAACAGAGAGGAGGATGAGATTGCTGGAGTGGTACAGAGGGTTTCGTCAGCAGATGAAGGACAAATTCACAGAGGTCTTGGAAGATGCCTTTTTCAAAGTCAGCTAGGATGAGATTGGGGGAAAGTTAATATAGTCTCTCATATAGAATGAAAAAGTTGGTAAAGCAGATGCTATTCATTTACGTCCATTATGGTTGACACTTATTTTAAGAGACATTTAATAATTTGGTTTGTACACAGTGATTTTTGATAAGGCTAGTGTCCGTGTGTAATTTAATGTGTTTACCATATGCTACTGTGCATTAATGCCCTCCATGTCTACTGTCAACTATTATTTTATTATAAATCATGATGTTTCCATGAAAATAACAATGCAAAAAAATCAGTTTACTTGCTTATGGTACAGTGTGTGTGTGTGTGTGTGTGTGTGTTTATTAATTAAAGGAATATTCAGTGTTCTAGTTAAGCTCAATCGATAGCATTTGTAGCATAATTTGATTACCACAAAATGTATTTCGACTGGTCCCTCCTTTTATTAAAGAAAAGAAAAGCAAAAGCATCTGGGATACAGTAAGGGATTTTACACATTACTCAGACATCCTTAAAGTCTGTGATGTTAAATAGAGATTTTGACTCAAATACACTGGGTTGTATTTGGCTAATGAACCTCAGATAGATCACTGCAGCCGCTGTTTTCATAGATCACATGCACATCTTTCACATATCTTTATTTTTAAGGGTGATGCCTGCTGCATAATTTTAGTGGATGAGATGAAAACTGGGTCTAGTAATGCCTAAGCTCCAAATTTCTAAATATATATATAGTAGTTTGTTTGAACTGGATTGCAAAACTTCTACATGTTAATATTGTATGTTTGATTTTAGAAACACTCCTGATTGTGTAAACTACAGAAATATTGATATTAATCAAATATGGCATTGTGTAAATTGCTCACAATCCTTAAGACAACGTTAAAAATGTATATCTGCCGAATGCTGAAAAATGTCGGAGTGAACATTGGTGGTACTTGAATGCTCTGATTTGATCGAAGTGGTACTTTTTATAGCATGCACGAAGTTTCAGAACTGCATTTACGTGTAATATCAAACACCCGCCAGTAGGCGTCCCACACAACACACTGAAACTCATTTATCCGTGTTAATTGTTAAAAATAAAAACGACAACTTTAAATCTTAGAAAAGTCTGTTTTTAGAAATTATCTGTACTTTTAAAGGATTCAGATTGTACAGTAACGATGTTAAGCTTTTGCATACATTAATCTCAAATGCACATTTCGCAATAAGTTTTAAATATCTTTGTTTTCTTTATTAAGTTTAGGATCCCATATCTTAGATTGTTTAGTTTTATTGACAACATAAAAGTATTTCAGGGTGACAATGGTTAGAAAAGTTGTCAATCCCGTCCACATTTCCGCTTCGTACACCCCCTCCACCTCCAATCCCAATCCCTCCCCTTTCCAACCGCTTGCTTATCCAGCTGCTTTGAGGTCAGTCAGAATCCGTATAAACTGTCCAGACACACGGACGCGTAGAAGGGTGCTGAAATTCACGCAAGCCCTCAATAACATGTCATTGTGTTGCTCTGTCCAGATCCGTCGGCGGGTGACTGAAGACAGCTCGGAGGGCTGCTGAATCGCTCTCGTTGGAACTAGCCGTGGACATTTGCCAAAGGAGCAGGGTTACTTGGGAGCGACTCGTGTGGCGGCGCCGACAGGAAACTCTTGAGTTTTGATTCCACTGACGGCGACTCCTCAACTCGATTCGGAATCATACTGAACTCGAGCGCGCGGGCATTGAACACTTGCGCCGTTTTCTTTTAGGGATTTTCAGCCTGAGCAACTTGAAAGAAAATTAGGAAGAAAAATAAACAAATACTAATTAAACACCCTTATTACTGCACTATTGATCAGCCCGTGTGACGATTTTAAAAATGTCGAGTCCTCTTCCGAAGTTCAAAAAGGATAAAGAGATCATTGTAGAGTACGAGAGTCAAGTCAAAGGTAAGAATCGCTAGTTTCGAAGAGCCTCTCTCTCTCTCTCCCCCCCCCCCCCTCCCTCTCTCCTCCCCCCCCCCCCCTCCAGTTAAACGCAGTAGTTTGAATGGTTTTTAAGTGAGGCAGTGGTTCAGTGAAAATATTTAACTCACTAAGTGCAGATATTGGGATGCACAGATTGAACATTTTAGGCAAAGTATTGGAAGAATGTGCATCAGATATAATGTTTTTGCAAACAACAGGTTTGGTAGAATCTTAGCACGTGTTGTTCCCGTGCTCATATGCGATCTGGTGTGTTTATACACTGTGCTCAGCTCCAATATTCAGTGTATGTAGTAAACATAACCCAGCACATGGGTTAAAGGCACATTTAAACTATGTGCTGGGTTATGTTTACTGCATAAAAGTGCCTTTAGAGCATGTAATATTTTTATTTATTTATGGAAGTAGCAGAAATAAAACTGCTGGCTTCCAATGTCAATTGAGAATTTCTAGAAATTCAACATTTTCCTTCCCAGGCCTTTTATTTAAAGTCATTGACTTACAAAGGAATGTAAGTTTTGCTGGCTCAAAAATTCTCTGGTGAGAAATCATTCTCTGTGACAGCCATTTCTATAAAATGTTTTTTGAAAAATCATTTTCCAGTAATAATCAGGAATGACTGGAAAAGTCATGGAAAGATAATGGTCAGAAGTGTGGGAATGTCAAAGGGGGTTGGAACAACATACAGTAAGGTTGTGTATATGATGACAATTAACATTTTGGGGCGAACCATTCACTAGAACCAGACTTTTTTTTTTTTACTTTACTCTTTTTAGAAAACTAGGCTGGATAGTCTGTTTCCTTTTATTCTCATGAGCATCATTGTGGCAGGAAAGAGTCTGTTGATGCATTGTAGTATCCATGGGGATTTGGCATCATGCCAAGGGCTGAATTCTCCAGGGCTGTGTGCAGACAGAACTGTAGGGGAAGAAGTGTGTTGGTAAAATGACATTGTGTTGTTTGGAGCAGCAGCGATCATTTGGCAGAAATATTCTGCCCATTGCTCTGATGATGACAGCACCATGATGCACAGAATCCGCCTTTGCAGAGCAACTCATCAGCTTTGCCAGCAAAACCAAATGAGCTTGTAATAACAGAAGACACCCCTCAGATTAATGGCCATGCTTTTTTCCTCTACTGAAGGAAGACCTGTTCATGCACAAACTTTATAAGATCAGGAGGCGTGTTATGACAACTTTGTGTTATGACTTTGGTATTGTTGGTTGAACATTTTTATGAACTTTCTCGTTTGCATGGAGCATTCAGTTTCTGAGTATTTGCATACTGCAATGCCGTCATCATGACTTTTCAAATATTTGCTCTGTCACATTGTTACAGTGACTTGACCTTTCTATTAGAATGTCATCAACCTGACTTGGGACATATTGGGCATAGACTTCCTCTGCAACACTGTTGCAAATGCGGTAATGTGACTGAGAGGAGAGTTTGGAACTATAACTGGAATCCCTCTTATCAGCTTATGCCTGGGACTCGTGTCCTAAATGCTGTGGTGTTTGTGTTACAGGCTCTTGGTGTTTGTATGTTCCCTCAGCCTTCTTATCGCCTGATATTTCCATTGCTTAAAATCATATATCATATTATTCATGCAAAGGTTCTACATTTTTGTCAATACCAGCTATAGTTGACCTGCTATAAATTCAACATGAAATGGTATTCAAACCCATTTTACTTCCGTAGTCTGATAGATTTCTGAGTGAAACCTAATATTACAAGACATCACGATAGGGCGGCACTTGATTTGATCCATTTTGAATGGATTGTGATAAGTGGGTGTTGCCTACCAGAATGGAGCTAGGTGGTTTTAAGGGATAGGGGTTGAAAAACAAAAGGCCTTGGTGTAGGGCTTGGCAATTAAAAAAAAATCTCTATATTTATCACGATAAAAAAAATTAATGATATCGATGATAAGCTTTTGAGTAATTTTACTTTATTTAGCCTGTCTTCTACATCTAAATGATCAGGTATGTGACAGTAAAAACAAAAGCAGTTCGGCATTCTCAGACTGTAAAAAGTTGCTAACGTTATCTGCCTTGCTAACAATTATGCTATGCCAGTCACCGCGGTCCAGATGGAATCAGTCCTGGGACTGGCGCAAGACTTAATGACAAACCTCTCATCGACTCTAGTGAGTAGCGCAATAAAACAACAGTGCTGTGCACACCAGATCTGATCTTTCTGCACCGTATTCTTAAATATATTTCTCTAGCACCGAACATGTTTAATTTATGCCCTGTCCCGCTACACACGCTTTGCCTCTTTTCCCTCGTATGTGAGTAGACATGAGGCGCTGCATACGTTAACACGGTTCCATAGCATTGTTTCCTTCTAAATTTAGCTTTATTAATCAGCATGTTACGAGCCTTAAATAATAAATAATTAGATTTCTGTTCTAATATTGTGAAATTAATCAGATAACATCATCTCTGGCATGGATGGCAAGGAAAGAGAATAAAATGACTAGTTTTTAGCCTAGTCTTTTTCACTTTAATGAAAATATAAATAATTATCTATTCAGACTTTTATGTTTTCTACATTTCTCTCAGGGGACACTCCTGAACCCCTATACAGTATCATTTCTCAGCAAAAGGGGTTCTATGCCCTCATACTTGCTATTTGAATGTAATGAAATATAAAAATAATTAGTATGTAAAAATGATATATTGTCATTATACTTCAAAACAAACAGATTATCTTTTAACATTCATATCCAACTGCACTTGATTGATAAACTCCATAATATATATATATATATATATATATATATATATATATATATATATATATATATATATATATATATATATAATATTATTATTTTTTTGTATAAGATCCCTCAGACACCACTACTTGGGCTGTCTCTGGGCCCCCAATGCAGTATTGTATAGACTATTTTCACTGTTTAGGATTTTTTTTTGTTCTTCTGCCAACAATCTGCAAATGTGAATGCATTTCATGATGAATATAGATATCGAATGTTATGAAAAAGAATATTGTGATAATATTTTTGACTATATCAACCAGCCCTAGCTTGGTGACATCATTCAGTAACAAAAAAAAACATTTGAGAGGTGGAGCAAGTAATTACATTTTGATTTTGAAAAATTGCAAAGACAAGCATTTTATTGTATTATTTTAGAATAAGTTCAAATAAATGAGTTTTAAGAAAGTAAATAGTGTCAGTTTTGATTTCAGGTCGATTTTAAAGAGAAAGTTCATCCAAAAAGGAACGGTTATAATTTGTTCAAAACCTGTTTGATTTTCTTTCTTCAGTGGAACACAAAAGGAAATGTTAGGGACGGACAGCTTCAGTCACCATTCATTTTCATTAAATATTTTTTCCCCATTCAGTCAAAGAGAATGGAGATTGATGCTGACATTTTGCATAACTTCTCCTTTTGAAAAAAAAAGAAAGTAATATGCTTGGATTTTTGTGCATTTGAAAATATTTCAGTAAGCAAAAATTCAGGACAGCGAATCAAAAATCTCACATTCGCCACTATATACGTGTTAAATAGGCTTCTCATCTGAGACGTACATTTGTGCAGCACAATTGAAGCCTGGTTTTCGTGCGAGTGTGAGACAACTTGCGCGAACCATCACCAGATCACTCGCGTCAGGCATCCACTCTGCTGGATTATGAAAGGTTTTGTAAATACAGATCATCACCCTTACTACAATTTATCACAGTTTTATAGCAGTAACAGTAACTTACACATACGCTAATTTTTTTTTTTGCAATTTCATATTTAATATGCTAATTTATTAGATTATTGCACTTTTTATTACAACTGTAGCAGTTGTTGTTAAAGTTTTCATTAATATTTTCATCAATAAATTCATCGAGTTATAATATTTGTTTGCTACTCCATAACAGATATTTTTTTCTTTCATCAGACTCCTAATGATTATCTATTCTTATATGCGAAAAATAACTTGAATCTAACGGAAACATGAAATGCAAATAAGTAATTATGTTATATATTAATTAAATGCAATTATGTTTTAAACCAACTTCGATCATTTTGATGACCGTATACGTCAATCACCACCAAAGACCATTTTTGACCCAGGAAAAACTCTGATATGGGTTGGGAACAATGTTGGAGTTTATTTCCAGAATGTATTCTTGGGTGAATTATCACTTTAAGAGTACTTCCTATTAGTAATCAAGCGTTTAACCTTTAAGTTTGCTCAATACAAAGTTTACACTTCATGTAGTCTTTGATGACTTTTTTGCACAGCTTCCACTTGTTGTTTTGGTTTTTCCCATATATAAAATGTTGAATCATCTTCAGTTTTAACTCTGAGTCCTATTGTTAGCATTAGCACCATTATGAGTAACATGAAGCTTATTTAGTTATCAGGTTGGGTCAGCCGGCCAGGAATAAAAGGCGCGAGGATCCCACTGGCACTTTTTCTTCTCGTTCCACATAGAACTGCAGGCGAAGGCAACCGTCAGTCTTATCAACACACAAACCTGCTTTATCCATCACCCAGCAAGTCTTCTGTGCAAAACTGACTACATAGAGGTAACAATGTTGGAGGAACAGAACAAAATATTAAAAGGTGCAACATGCAACACTGATGTAAGGACTTTCAGGGGAGCTGATTCAAGCCTTTAAAAACAAACAGAAAGGAGGAGACGGGAAGCAATGACAGTTTAGGGGCACATTCAGCCCCCCAAAAATGTAGCAAAACGTTTATTTAATTGGAAACAGTGGTGTGTTGAACACCCTGTTGTGTTATGCAAGCGTTGCAACTACAGCAACAGCGGCCATTCTTTGCAGGGTTTTTGCCTGATGAAATTGGTTTAATACTACAAAATACACCTGATGTTACAGCCTCTGCCCTTGCCATCCATAATAGCAGAGAACATCCCAATTGAGTGAAGGGATATGTGGAAACTGGTTCGTAATTATGGTGATCCAACATTTGCCTTGCATTTCAGGATAAGGCAAACATTTCTTCTAATGTCTTCAATTGTTGCACACGCCTAGCTGCAGTGGACACATTTGTAAAGGATTTTATTTGGATCCATTGTGCGCACTGCCTTTTTAATATGGCGATGTTTATATACATGCCGCTGCTGATTGGGTAACACCTCTGATTCACACACCAAATGAGAGAAAATGTACCTCAATGCTCATTGCACACAGCTTCACACCGTTTCGAGCAAACCTGCCGTTCAACCTGGAAACCGTAGCAAAACGGTGCACACCGTTTTGAGATTGAACGTGCCCCAGGTCAGGCTTTATTTTCTGCACACTTTTCTTGGTGCTTTCACTCCGTAGCGTAAAATCAAAACAAACTCGCAATACCTGCAACTCTTAATAGCAAACTCTCACTAACATAATCATCTCCCTCCGCCATCACTGTAACAAGAACAAGCTGTTCGAAATTATAACCAGTTTGATGAGCCACACCACTCCCTCTCTCCTGCAAACAGACACACGACCACGCCCCCATTCCCACAATTACCTAAACAAAAAAACTGTAATGTTACTTCATAGCAAGTGTAGAGATGGGTAAACTTATAATCCAGTCCCTTGGCCTGCTGGCAAAGCACAATACCATTGTTTTCTTTGGCCAGATTGTTGCTTTGATGTCGCACAGTTGGCGTTCCTTTCTGGCACCAGGTCATGACTCACTGGCTTTTCCTGCTGACTGCTGACAGGGCCGTGTCCACAACCTGTCATGCAAGAATATTTCCCCCCATAAATATTATAGCCTCTAATGCAGATTTCCAATAAAACACAAATGCCTTCTCATGCTCAGCTGAGTGAGGCATCAGTTGAGCAATAGGCCGTTTATGTTCATTTCATTTTATTATGTTTACATAATATTTTTAGTTGTAAGTTGTGACTTAAAAATAGATTGGTTCTCAACTGGTTTGCTTCAGGACCCAGATTTTATATTGGGCATCATGCTGTGACCTTGCATGGTACCAGAATATTTATCGAACAAATATAATCAAAACTTAAAAAAGAAAAAAATGAAACATGGAAGTTTATTAATGGAATCAGCCATGTTGGTCTTCTATTAAGTGAAGTTGAATTGGATGAATAAGATGAATTTGCACCAAAACATGATGGTTGTATTGGATGCATAGCCTTGACATCAACAACGAAAGATTAGAGAAGTGTTTTCTCCTCCGTTTTATAAATTGGTAAGACTTATTTTGCTATCCTAACAATGCCGCATTAGTTGCATTTTATTATTTGCATTTAGCATTGTTTTTTCCCTGCTGCCTGTGACCTATCAGAATAGACCTGAGACTCATTTTGGGTCACAACTCACCAGTTGCGAACCACTGGTTTAGAGATGTAGGAATATTTGAAATGTGATCACTGCTGGTTTGTTACTAATCTTGTGTAATTTTAGTGAGTTTTAAGTTATGTAACTTTTGCTTCATCACAGTCACACCAGTCTTGATAAATTATGAAATAGCTGTGAGTTCATTGTCTAAAAATGGCCTGAGTAATGTGCAATGTAGCGGAAGAGATCTTGTAGACTCTGTTACTGTTTGGGCTATCCTGAGGCTTGTGTAATGTTCAGTGCTACTGAATACTGAGTAAGTGCTCATTCACAGTTTACTTCATTTTCTCTAGCTGAGCTTCACCATGAGTGTCTAATCCATGATTCAGATCCTGTGTTCTATTTTGGATTGATTCACCAGTCCATTCCACTGATTCATTCAAAAGAATCACCCTAATTGAGGGATTCATTGGAATATTGAATTGTTTGCTTTTGTATTTAGTCAGCAATTGAAAGTTGTTGAGTCTTAATTATCAATATATTATTTAGAGGCACCCAATCTTTCTCTCTCTTCTAGGTAATGCATTTTTTTCCCCTGATGTTAAAATAAGTTCTTCAATCTTAATATTCAGAGACCACAATAAGTAAGACATTTATAGTTGATTCACGTGAAAGTTGTAAACACTTTGGCTTATTTATGTATTTTTGTCAAAATATTTCTCTATGTTTGAGCATCCCAACCAGACAGACACGGCAACATTGGCTCAACCAATGGCATGAGTTTGTTTCAAAGTCATTATTTTTGCAATTAAATTTAATAACACTGGTGGTGAAGAAATTACACACTTCACCTTTATATCTAGTTTGAAAGTCTTAGAAAATGCTTTTTATTTTAGGCTATATTATAAACATGTTCCAAAAACAAACCCTAAAAATAGCTAATTTAATTAGATAAAACATTGCCTTCTTTTCACACACACACGTCATTAGGATTCACCACCCCAAATATCCTTCATAAAAGTCTTCTTTTTTTTAATTTTTTTTAAAGTAGAATACCCACATATCCTGTCTGAGGCATTCTGTACCACAGTTACCCACAGGTCTCCAAACACCTGCCATCTGCTCTGGCCTTTGTGCTTGATTCTAGTGCCAAAACAGTGGATTTTCTCCCTTGGTGGTGGATGAGTGAATTATTTAAACTTACTTCAGCAATATTCTCTTCAAACTGTTGCTCTTCTCTTTTAAGCCAAACGCTGTCATGGCAAACTAATCGTAGATGTGTAGAGTTCACACTAATCTTGCTATAGCGCTCTTTGCGGGAACGCTGAGAATGCAATATGAACTTGCGACAAATTTCACAACATGTGGAATAAAGCTTGCGTTGCAAAATGCATTTGCATTCACATAATTCCGTAGAGTATGTTTCAGCCTGTTGGCTGTTCCTTGTGTGTCTGTTGCACAACATTGAAATGCCAGAATTTTTTTTGAGAAGTTTTAGCCAATTACTTTATGATATGTTACACATTGTGATACATAATTCACGATTTATGCATTGCAATGCATCACAACATCATAATCATGATTGAAACTGCGCGACACACTGAGAGAGCGTGAATCTGTTGAAATTGTTTTAGTCTTCCTCACATGATTTATTTTACTGGTCAGTATGGTGCCACATAGTTACAGCTCTTGACGGCACTGAGTTTCTTAGTTTGCGCTTTAGACGACCTGCTTCTTCATCAATTAATTTAAATGAATTATATGAATTTGTGTAAATGTCAATACATGGATCGAAATTGTCAAAGCAGTATTATGAGAAAAATAATCTCAATACATTCTTATATGATTCTAGTGATATCCCTGTTTTGAGCATTGTTTTTTAATTTTTTTGTGGCCACCCCAGCACATTCAGATAGAAAATCAGCAGATAAGGTCTCAGGTGAGCTTTCTTAGCCCTCAGATCTAAATACATTTTGTTAATTAAAGAATCGTCATGGAAGAGATTTCTTCTAATTCACGGTCCCAGCTCCAGTTTAACCTAATTGCTTTAATCTCTTCTAATCTTCTCTCTCCACCTATCTTGCACTCTCAGAAACTGAAAAGTGTATTAGCTGTCTAGTGGAGTGGCTCTTAATAACGGTTACTGTAAACATTCTGTTTCCTCCATTTGCTGAAATAGTGTTTTGCTTTGTCTTTCTACTTCTACTGAGCTTGAATGATAACAGTGGTTTGTTCAAAAGCCCATCCATTGACCTGTATTGATCTCAGCTGATCCCCAAGCAATTCCTTGCTCTGCATCATCATTGCTGGCAATTATATATGGAGTTGAATGAGGCTTTATATTAAGTAGGCTAATTGTTAATAACATTGATTTCATTTTTCATATTAGATTGCATTAACAGGATGATTTTATTATGGAAGCTGATCTGAAATGTGCAATCAGCTTTAATTTGCTTCAACAAGCCAATTATTGACCTTTAAGAGAAGCAGCAAAGAATCAAGGCTGCAATAAAGAATTGTTCCAACCACAATAAAAAGGAATATATCGAAACACAATAAAAGGAATATATCGAATATTAATGATATAATCGAGATAATTTTGCTGACAATGTAAAATGTACTAATTGTGATGATTTTAATGTGCTTTCATTTGGGCATTACGTTTCATAAAGAGCACATCAGTAGACCGATTTCATGATTCTTCAGGGCTGCACAATTAAACAAAATAACGGCAAGCTTGTCATATGATTAGTAATCCACAAAAGGCTGTGATTTATAGACTGTTGAACATGGTCGCTGTGTGATTTTAGAACAAATCAGTGACGACTGATCTGTGTGCTCACGCATAGCGTCGCTCTCAGATCAGTTCACGTGCATTGTGAAATCAAAGTAATGCAGGTTCAAGCATTCATGCAATTCCAAAAATTAGTAACAGTTAAAATGCAGCACAATAACATACAAGGAGATTACAGCATTTCAGGAAATGCAGAACGTTGTAAACTGTAAAATACACATTGCCTTTTCTGTCACAACAAAAGTGAAAGTAAATACGAAAGTACTTTCAGTGTCAAAATAAAAGCTCCTGGGTGAAGATGAAGTAAATAGGATAGAAATATATTACTTTTGTATAACACAAATCGAATAATAATGAGAATTCAGCATTACATTGCGTGCCCAATTATTAGGCAAGTGAGTATTCTGATCTCATCATTATTTCCATGCACATTTTCCAACTCCAAACCATATAAACTTGAATGCTTATTGGATTCAATCATTTTCAGGTGATATATATTTGTGTAATGAGGGAGGATGTGGCAAAAGTGACTAACACCTTATATCAAGGTGTGCATAATTATTAGGCAGCTTCATTACATCAGGTAAAATGGGCCAAAAAAGAGATTTAACTGGCATTGAAAAGTCAAAAATTCTAAAAATGCCTTTTAGATGGATGCAACACTCTTGAAATAGCTAAGCTATTGATGTGTGACCACCTGACTATCAAACATTTTGTTACAAATAGTCAACTGGGACGCAAAAAACGCATGGAGAAGAAAAGGTGCAAATTAACTGCAAAAGACTTGAGAAGAATTGAATGTGAATCTACCAAGAACCCATTATCCTCCAGTGCCACCATATTCCAGAACTGCAACCTACCTGGAGTGTCGAAGGACAAGGTGTCAAGTGCTCAGAGACATGGCCAAGGTCAACCACCCGACCACCACTGAATAAGATTCACATGTTGAAGTGTCAAGATTGGGCAAAGAAATACCTAAAGAAATTAGTGATTCTTGATGGATGGACCCGTGGCTGGATCACTAATGGACACAGGGCACCACTTCGAGTCAGGTCCCAGCAAGGTGGAGGAGAGGGGCTGCTATCATTAAGGGTGAGGTAGTTGAACCTTTTTGAATTGAAGATGGACTGAAACTCAACTCAACTAACCCAAACCTACTGCCGTTTCTGGGAAGTACTTTCTTCAAGCAGTGGTACTGGAAGAAGTCCTCCGCATTCAAGAAGGCCATGATGTTTATGCAGGACAATGCTCCATCACATTGCATCCAAGTACTTCACTGCTTGGCTAGCCAGTAATGGCCTCAAAGATGCCCAAATTATGACTTGGTCCCCTTCCTCACCTGACTTAAATGCTACTGAGAACATGTAGGCCCTTCTCAAATGTGAGATTTACATTGAGGGAAGACAATACCCCTCTTTGAATCATATTTGGGAGGCTGTGGTTGCTGCTTCAGCAAAAGTTGAATGTGAACAGATCAAGAAACTCACAGACTCCATGGATGGAAAGCTCATGGCAGTTATTGAAATGAAGAGTGGCTGTATTAGTCACTGAATATTTTTGAAAGGCCAGAAATGTTACTTAATTGTCATTTACTCTAAAAATTTAGAATAGTTGCCTAATAATTGTGCACACTTATTGTTGGCTAATAATTGTGCACACTAATTGTTGGCTAATAATTGTGCACACTAATTGTTGGCTAATAATTGTGCACACTAATTGTTGGCTAATAATTGTGCACACTAATTGTTGGCTAATAATTGTGCACACTAATTGTTGGCTAATAATTGTGCACACTAATTGTTGCCTAATAATTGTGCACACTAATTGTTGGCTAATAATTGTGCACACTAATTGTTGCCTAATAATTGTGCACACTAATTGTTGCCTAATAATTGTGCACACTTGTATTGTCCTTCTCAGGGGAATGTACTCCCTTTTTCTTTGTTAAAAATTTAGGTTTGAGGTTCAATAACATTTTGGATTGACAGAGCATTGTGTTTGTTCAACAATAAAATAAATCCTGAGGAATACAATTTGCCTAATAATTGGGCATGCAGTATAGATTATAATGATCAACCTGATGTAACACACAGTACAAATTTTTTGTATTATAACTAGTATTATGCAATGTTCAACTTGGGTTTCAAAAATAAGTCAGTGAGGTAAAACATATGAATTTATGTGTAAATGTTAATACATGGATCTAAATTGTCAAAGCAGTATTATGAGAAAAAGAATTGCAATACATTATTATATGATTCTAGTGATATCCCTGTTTTGAGCATCGTTTTTTTTTATTTGTGTGTGTGTGGCTAAGCCAGCACATATTCAAATTGGGTCTCAGGTGAGCTTTCTTAGCCCTCAGATCTAAATGCATTTTGTTAATTAAAGAATCGTCATGGAATGAAACAGTAGGTGAGAGATTTCTTCTAATTCACGGTCCCAGCTCCAGTTTAACCTAATTGCTTTAATCTCTTCTAATCTTCTCTCTCCACCTATCTTGCACTCTCAGTAAAAAGTTTTGAAGTAAAATAATGCTTTTTATTAAGCTATTATGTATTTATATATGTATTTTTATGCTATAATGTGAATGTGCTATAGAAATAAAATTGATTGATTGATTGCATCATTGTGTAGGAAATATAAATATAAAGTGCATGTCAATGCAAATGATTGAATTTCATTCTCCCTTGTGTTTATTACAAATCAAATCACTTTATTGTCACACTACTGTGTACACGAGTGCAACAGTAGGTGAAAGTCTTGTGTGCAGTTCCGAGCAACATGGCAGCCATGACAGTGACGAGCCGTATACTAATTACAATAAACAACATATTTACACAACACCGTTTACATATTAAGTGTACACATAATTGCACAACACAATAATAATATACAATGTACAGTAAACAATGCACACAATATCGAATGCACATAAAGTGTATAAAAAAAATATATACTGTAGTTGTATTGTTGAGAGTATATAATTATGACAGTCCAGTGTGAGATAATAAGATTAATAAAGTGCAGTGCTGGTGTATATTGATCGTGAGAGATCAAGTGTTCAAAGTCTTATTGCTTGGGGGAAGAAGCTGTCATGTAGTCGGCTGGTGCGAGTCCTGATGCTGTGATACCACCTGCCTGATGGAAGCAGTGAGAGCAGCCCATGACTCGGGTGGCTGGAGTCTCTGATGATCCTCCAAGCTTTTTTCACACACCGCCTGTTATATATGTCCTGGAGGGAAGGAAGCTCACCTCCAATGATGTGTCTGGCAGTTCAAACCACCCTTTGCAGGTCTTTGCAATTGTGGGTGGTGCTATTGCCGTACCAGGCGGTGATGCAGCCAGTCAGGATGCTCTCTACAGTGCTGGTGTAGAACCGTGTGAGGATGTGGTGGTTCATTCCAAACTTCCTCAGCCGTCTCAGGAAGAAGAGGCGCTGGTGAGCCTTCTTCACAACAGTCCCAGTGTGGACGGACCATGTGATTTCCTCAGTAATGTGGACACCGAAGAACTTGTAGCTGCTGACTCTCTCCACCAGTGCTCCATTAATGGTGATGGGGCTGTGTTCACTGTCTTTCTTCCTGAAGTCCACTACAAGCTCCTTGGTTTTACTGACGTTGAGGGAAAGGTTGATGCACTCCACAATTTCCAAACAGCTTTAGGTGATGTAGATCGCAAAGTATGAGGGAATTGTTGTTCAAAAATACTAAAGTTAATACAGAAGCACTCTCATCGTGGAATCAGCAGAGCTGGAGATGCCGCTCCGCTGAAGCAAAACTTGTGTGTCGAGCGTCTTTAAAGGAAACACCCCGGCATTACATCTTAAATGCTGTTACAATGAATGTGTTATAGCTTTATTAAAGTTCAAATAATACAGAAGCAGATCATGAAAATAACTACAAACTCTGAAACTGGCATTTCTCTGTGCAGTCAGCGCCTCTTCTATGAGTTGCGCGAATGTCCCAATCTAAGGGGAGAGATTGAAACTGCATCCAGCTGATGCACACTGTGTTGCGGGGATGCTCGTCCCTCGAGTGCGCACGCTTATCACAGCTAGATTATAACGTGATGACTCGCGATTTATTGAATCATAATATACTGTATATGTCACAGTGCATTTCTTATCATGAAGAAAATTGGCAATGCACAGCTTTATTAATAAGAGAGATTTTTTTTGTGAGTTAAAGATGGATTGAAGTGAACAGAAAGGTGAGAGAGGAAGACTTCGCCCCATTATACACTGCAACAAAATACATTTTTGATTTTGTTTTTGCTTTTTGTCTTGCTGTCGAAGATGGAGCAACTTTCTGCTCTGAAGTTTATTCCGTGCACTGTCAAGTGCTTAATCAGATTTGTCATGTTGCCGGTCTTGGCAGCAATTATCTTGTCGCAAATATTGCATTGCGCGCTGTTGGCATCGAGCCTGGTGAAATGTAGCCACACTTTTGATATTTTCCACATCTTTTACATCTATGGGTGTTGGAACGCATACACACTACAGCCTCACGTGTGAGCCCTGTCTCTGTGCTTAACTGGTGTAAACTAGTGTTTTTCCTTGATACCTTAACACAGCCAATCACCAGCACTTTTAGATTTGGGCACATCTAGCATGCTACATGCGTATCACTGACGTTGACTAGATGAAACCCTTAGGTATTGAAATTTTGTACTGAATGACAAGACATTTTTCTATTCTCAATTGTTTAGAGGCAGTTCGGTCGATGCCTAAAATGTATCGAACGCGATACCTAGCCCTAGTGGCGACACTGCGAAAATCACCGGCCATATACAAAATCTACCTGCATTTGGTTCTTGGCGGGGGTGTTAATTCACTGCTGAAAAGCTGTGCTAGAAACACAGGTCTATAGGGTAATTTCAATATCATGGTGACTTCAAGTTCCGACACTTTTATTGTACTCCTCTGTTTTTCTGCTTTGACCACAGATGAGTATGTAATGCAACTCTTTCTCTCTTTTGCTTGCTTTTCTCCCAACAGATTAGAAGCCTCTGATGGTTGTGTATGTGTTTCCTTAGCAACCACACTGATTACTCTGTCATTGTTTATCGTTGGTTGCTCAAAGCAACCCAAAATGTCTCTTCGCAGCACCTGCATTGCCTCCCTAAGGCCTCCCACTAAAGCACTTATCATCCCTTGTGTTGTTATTGATCACGCCAAGTCGTACATGCACATGGTTGCCTCTTTACAGATCGTAGACTATTGCATAGTCATTTTATGCCATGTTTAAAGCTTATTTGTTGTGTAACTTTGTTGCTTTTTTCATTGGCCATCATGCTCTCTGAGTGTATGATTGGATGGTCTTCAGACTTGGCTGTTCATCTCATTGGCACTCAGCCCAGCTTGTCTTTGTGCATCCTAATTAATATAATGCAATTGCAAACAATCAAATATTTGGTAGCTACCACAAACAAGCAGCTTTTATTGTGCTGACAAGTCAGGGCATGAATGTCTTTATCAAAATAGATGGTCTCATTTACCCTTAGTTATTTTTGAAATGGCTTGTAAAGGGATTGAAGTACATCCTGTTTAATGGAATTTACTGTTGTATAACTTTTTATTGATCATTCAGCTGACAAAACATTAAAAATAAACATTTCCAGTGGACAAAAGCTCTAGAATATCTTCCCAGAATAAAGGCCCAGGTATAGTTTTTTGCCGGTCGACCACATTGCCTTTGTGAGTATACTTTTCTGATTGCGAATTAATGGGATCGTGTTTGATGCATGTGCACCTCAACTCCTTTGTGACTCTGTCAGTACAGTCAATGGCCAGCGCATGCACTCACAGATGAGGACTGCACGTGAGACTCACGAAAATCTCGGACGCCATGCAGCTGTGCTGATGACGCGATTTGCGTCACATATACTGTGCACGGAGGGATCCGCAACGCGCATGCCTGAAATTTAAACTTTGGCCTTTAGGTTTATAATAGTCAAGTTTAGCATAGAAAGTGAAAACTTGTCAAGTCATTTGTAAATTATTAAAGTTACAGGACATCCCTAGGTTCTATCAAAAATAAGTGTGGCCAAATGTGAAATCTTGGCTGCAGCCGTTCACACCGAAAGTGATTTGGTCAAAAAAGCCATTGATTGTCATCAATTTCCAGTGAGAATTTTGAAGCAGCATGAGTGACAACAACCGTTAATATTGTGATAAAATTGTGCAATTTTAAATTAGCATTGATACAATGTGGCAACTGCCAACAACAGTGGAAGTCATGTGATCAACCACCTGACACAGTTAAATACTGTAGTTTAGTTTGAGCAGGAAGCTGTACTGTACCCCGTAGACAAAGTTTAGCAGTTTTGCTTGACACAAAATGTCCCAAAATATTGCTCTTAAATATTTTACTGTTTCTTTCTTAGATTGTGTGGCAATCCCTTCTGCCACCATGAAAATTAATCTCCTGCCACAATTATCTCTAGCCAACCCCTTTCCTCTTTTCTCCTGCCTTGACCTTTTGAACTGAATGTTGAGGAGGTAGGTGGGGGGTTCAGACCCAGCCTAATTGGTAGCCAAAGGCCATGCTTTCACCAAACCTTCTTGAAAAGATGTTTGGGGCCACTGGCTCTGAATCATTGGGGGTAGCAATCTTTTGGAAGCCAATAGTCAGGCAAGAAATGTCAGGGAAAGGCTTTCCCTGTCTTTGTCTGCTTTAAGCCTGATTGATTATCACTTGTGGCAAAGGCACAGCCCTGTCTTTTATTCATGCAAGTCATTCAATGCAGTGTCATCGCAGTGAAGTCCTCCCTCTATGGTTTTGCACCTGGTAGGGCTGTTTTTAGGGTTGATATTGGGAATTGTTTGCTATGAGTTCTGTATCTTTCCCACACGATAAATTTGTGGTCAGGGTGTGAGCTGCTGTCTTAAAGATTCAGGGGGCCACTGGCCCTTCTCATGTGCCATGCTCCAGACTGTGCGGATCCCTCCCTGTGGGGGGGACTTCAGACAGGGCTGTGCCAATTATTTTACATAATTACATTTATCTATTTCAGTGTGGATGGAGAGCGCTTCGAAAATGAAAAAGCCATTTTCGTTGCCTATTGGACATAAAGAATGGAGGGAAGTGATAAAATGAATGCATTGATCTTATTATGTAGAACTTATGTACATAAAATTTACATTAAATTTAAAAAAACAAATAAAATGTATATATATTTTCATTTTATATTTCAGTGTATTTTCATGACTCCCACTGAGCATTGAAGTCTTGAGCAGGAAGTGTATTATAAACACTTGTTTTAACATTTGGGAGATGATAAAGAAGCCTGTTGTCTTTTTGTACAGATCCATCATATGTGAAAGTTACTCACAAGACAACATCTTTTACAGTTCATCTCTTTTGTTCCGAGTATTTTTTTTTTCCACCCCCTGCACTGAGCTGCATGTGGTCTATGTATGCATCTGCTTGTGGTTGATGATTGTTATGGGGATTTACCATTAATGTATAGAATTCAAAACCCTCTCAAAGCAAAATGGATAACTATAGTCAAACCACAGAGAACAACACCACCATGATCATATTTTAAAATGTGTGGATGAAGCATGTGTTTTAACGATGCTCCGGCAATCTTTTGCGATATGCTGAACACTTAAATCAGGTTTCTGATCATTAAGGGCCTTAGGTCCTATTCAGATGTTACGTTGGCCTGTAGAATTGGCTAGAAAAACAAGACTGCGTGGTATGCGTTCAATATGCACATACTGATGATGAAATTTGTGCCACACGCACTGTGCGCGAGATGTAATGGCACGCGGGAAACCGAAGTATACTTTGACTTTTAGTGATTTAATGTCATGCCAGCTTCCATAGCTATTTTCATTGTAAAACAAGTCAAAAGATAATAAAGTGTATATTGATTAAAAGGTGGTTACTAAAATATGAGCCCACCCCTAACTTTCTTTATCTTATGTCTATGTAATTTATTTGCCTGTTTTATCATCGACCAGGCAGAAATCGCTGTTCAAATTCCTAACCCTAAGTATGAGCAGTTCTGCTAAGTAGTAACATCATTGTTTTAGGTAATGTTGCTATTTCGTGCTTGTTGGATGCTCAAAGTGGTGTGTTTTGATTGTGGCACTGGCTAAATTGGTACATTTTTTTTTGGGTGAAATCAATATACAAAATCATACTTATAGTTGTCTCTGGATATTAACCCTGGAAAGAGAAAATATTTTTACATTCCTGAAATTAAACATCACCTTTAAGTCTATTGAGCAGTGTTTGTTGATAATTGTCAATTTTGCACATAAATGGACAAAACAATTGTCCATTTTGCAAATAAATCTTTTATGGGCTTTGTCCCTTGCCTGTTTCCTTTCTCACTGGTGTAGTAGCCTCTGGCAAAGCTGTGACTGGACATCCTGTGGTCATCAGCTTAAATTATTCATCCATTTTTTTACGTCTGGTTATTGCACATGTTACAAAAACGCCTTCTCAAATGCAGAGTAATGAGTCAGCGATTGGGAGATTTCTAAGGTCACGGATACACTAGTCTCCCTTGATTTAATCAAGTGTCCCCCTCTACATTCCTGCTTATTTCCATGTAAAACTACCCTGAAACCTTGGGCTCAGCACAGGCTGTATAAAGCAGCAAGGCAGTGCAGGTTACATAGAAAAATTATAATTTTTTTGCACAGTAAGGCTTCTATGTTGGTCTTTGTTTTTCAGGTTGGATGGAAAAGGAGCACGCTTGCTTTGACATGTCTCCCAGAAGACCTGGTTTGGTTTTATAATGGCTTGAAGTAACAGGGCTGACAGCCTGCTTGAGCATTGCTCTGCTTAAAAGAACAGTTACTCAAGGACACAGAGCAGCTAGCACAGAAAAAAACACAGCGCTTGACACTGTGAACATTGAAGTGTTTTTGCTTATGTCCACACTTATATCCACATGTACCGCTGTTCCTTTTAGCCAGAAGAGATGCTCTTGAGTGAGAGTGATTGAGATGGGGATTCAGTGCATGTTTGCATGTGATGTTCTGCCGTTGCCAATAAGTGTTTAGTTTCAAGAATGCAGTTTGTGATTAATCTTCATGGGTCTTAATGGGTGTAATGTGCTGCTTGAAATGAATTACCAATAGGTGAGTTATCTAGCTTAGATGAGAGGTTTTAATTGATCTAGGTTGGAGATTTCGCAGTGGAGTACTTTGTGCAGTTAAAGAGGAAATCATGTTTATCCACGGTGTATTGAAACTCCAATTTCTTATTCCCACTGGATCTCTATAGCTCAAGTTCTCGAATCATAATCACATCAGTGATTCCTAAAAGTGTTGCCTAGATGGGCATCTCACTAGATTTAGGAACACAACTAATTTCACTCAAGTATCCTTATCAGGTAGAATAGGCTTGTTTTTTGGTCTTCCAGTAGCAGAGAACTAAGATCCATTGTCAACGATTTGCCTGTAAGATTCTAAACAAAAGAATGTTTCTAAGCACCTATATATCTTGCTTTTCATTTAAACGAAGGTTCTGCTTTCAGGGCAAGTGCGTGAAACCATTTTAATCAGATTGACCTGTGGTAGCACTGTTGCCCCTCTGAAGGAGAGTGATTTGTAGTGTTTAATGGCATGTCGTTGTGGTGATAAATGGTCAACTGGCTCAGATGCACGACCATGAACAGAGGGAAGATGTTTTTTTTTGGTTTGGCAGAACAGCAGCACTGTTGATAAATGACCCCGTTTTGTTTTTACCTGCATATGAGATACTGGTATGTGTACTTTGGAAATATGACAGGGGACTATGTGGCCTATGGTTCTCAGTTCTTTTCTGCTAAAGGAATCTGAATGGATTGGTCATGATGGCCAGCTATTCGACTAGTCACCCAAAAAACCAACTAGTTGATTAATGAGGTTGTCTAGTTTATCTAGTTTTTTTTTTTCCTTTTTGGACTATTAAACACTATGCAGACAGATGCACATAACGCATTCGTTTTGAATGGCTCCTTATGTATCTACAATTCTCCACTAGTACTGAGTGATTGATTTTGTATGTAAAAATGATCCATAAAAAGCAAAGGCAGAACAGACTGCGATCATCAGGGAGAAAAGGGCTCTTAAATGCCCTGAGAGGAAATATCCTGGAGATAAGAGGATGTGGTTTTCTCCAGCTTCCACCACAATGCCTTCCACTGTAATTACCCAGAAATCTGGCCCCTAATGTAAGCAAGTGGAGGTTTATAAATTGGGTTAACCCTTGAAACCCTTAGAGTAATAGTTCACCCAAAAATTTAAATTTCTCATCATTTGCTCACCTTCATGCCATCCTAGGGCTGGGCGATAAAGCAATATCAATATATATCACGAATAAGAAAGTCAACGATAAGCTTTTGAGGAATTTTCTATATTTACTGCGTGTCTCTAAAACACAAGCAGTTCTGCTTTCTCAGGCTGCGTTTCCACTGGGGCGGACAAAATCCGCTCAAAGGTGCTCACAGCGCTAGGAGAGAGCTTGCTTCGCACTGCTGCCAATCCTACGATCCACCTTGCGAGCATGACGCTCGGCTTTCATAGGAATTAATTGAAAACGCTCTCAGCTTCGCTCACAACGCGCCAGTGGTAACGTAGGGTCAGACTGGATGAACTTGCTAATGCTAGCTGCCTTGCTAAAAATTAGGTTACGTTGGACACCGGATTGATTCCATCCGCACCGCAAGACTTCATGACAACGGTTGCACCCTCTCATCGTCTCTAGTGAAGAGCGTGACAGTACAACAGTGATGTGGACAACAGCTCTGATCTTTCTGCGCTGTAATCTTGAATATTGTTCTCTAGCACCAAACATGCATAATTTCTGCCCTGTCTCGCTCTGCACGCGTTGCCTCTTTTCCCTGCATGTGTGTAGACATCAAGCGCCGCATGAGTTAAAGTGGTTTCAAAGCACCTTTTAGACCATAACGTTTTTCCCTTCTAAATGTATCTTTTATTAATCAACATGTTACGAGCCTTTAATAATAAACAAATCGAATAAACAAATCGATTTCTGTTCTAATTTTGTGAAAATTAATTGGATGTCTGGAATGGATAAGGAAACAATAAAATTACTAGTTGGTTGACTAGTCTCTCACTTTAATGAAAATATAAAAATGTTTTTTTTTTTTTTTAAATATACTAAATTTTCTCTCGGGACACCCCTGAACCCACATTCATCATCATTCCACAGTCACAAGGGCTTCTATGCCCCATATTTTGGTATCTGAATCTAAAGAAATATATAAAAAAAAATAATAATTTTAATGTATAAATATTCCAACAAATACTGGACTGCTGTCACTATGCTTCAGGACAAACAGATGATGTTTTAACATACATTTTCAATTGATAAACGGTAAAAGACGGTAAAATTGGTAAAAGATCCTGCAGACCCCACTGCTTTGACTGTCTCTGGACCCCCTGTGCAGTTTTGTAGAGACTATTTTGACTGTTTAGAATTATTTTTTTCTTCTTTTTCTTCCGTCAACTTTGAAATAAAAAAAAAAAAGAGAGTGCAATGTGTAAATGTATATCGTGATAAATATCGATATCGAACAATATGAAAAAGATTATCATGATAACAATTTTGGCCATATCGCCCAGCCCTATGCCATCCTAGACGTGTACGACTGTCTTTTGCAGAACAAGACTTTTAGAAGAATATTTCAGCTCTGTAGGTCAAACAGTGCAAGTGATTTCAGGCTAAATTACACTTCATCTAGTGCTATACGCATGCGTCAAAGCACTAGGAAGTGTAATTGAGCCTGAAATCATGATCATGCGTTTGATAGCGTCAGAAGATGTGGATTAAACCACTGGAATCTTATGGATTACTTTTATGCTGCACATTACTTTGGGATTTTTGGAGCCTCAAAGTTTTGGTCACCATTCACTTCCATTGAGCTGATATATGCTTCTAAAAATATTCAGTTGTGTTCTGCAGAAAAAAAGGTAAATATGGCAAAATGGTGGTAAATTCTGAGATAATTTTACTATTTCTGTATAGATCTTATTGTGCGATTTAAATAGCTTTTATGAGAGATAATAGTGCAAAATTGGAACAGGGATGGAGTGGAATTCCGTCCCTTTTTTATGGTTTCATTCTGGCCTGTATATTCGTTTGTGTGCTTGGTAAAAGGTATGCGCAAATCTACCAATTTTCATTATTTACTAGTTTGTGTTAAGGATATTGTATAATTAGGCTTGTTTCAGAGGGATGCACAGTCATTAAGCGCAGCACTTCAACATTGTAGCGAATGGATATTCAACAAAAAACAGGCTAAATAACTATCAAAGAAGAGAGGCTGCAGTACAAAACCACAAAACTGCTTATGTGCATCCTGAACGCAGAATGACGTGCTTCAAATTAACTGGAGTGCTTCAAGGCAATCCTTGCTGCCCATTCAAAAGCATAGAACTGCTAGATAATATTGCGGGCCAGGTACACATCTAGCTCACTACCAGAGTATGTAAGTGGAGTGGAGTGGCAACAATTTCCCCTCTATGCTCAAAGCATTCTTTAATCACTCCGCTCCAGCTCCACTACGGGTTTTCCATTTCCTGCTACTCGCTCACATCATGCTCCAGGATTAGAGACACCCCGCTCCATATTCGGTCCATGGCAAAATTAGCGCCTAACTACCTCTCCATTGTAAAGTTATTTTAGTATGCTTTTAAAAATCACAACCATTCATGCAGAAGATGTATTGAGTGAAAATAAATACACAATACTAGGAGAAAAGCTACAGTGTACTAACATTAGACCAAGATTTCTATTATTGCACTTTTAATTCACCTTGCCCTATAATTCTGTGAATTACAAAATTCCATTCTCAGAATGTTCTACACTTTTTTTTTTTAAATCAAAATTAGATAAGACTGTCAAAACATCTGTCATATGTCTAATGCAGAGTTCACTTTAACACTAGCTTTAAAGATTTTAAATCTAATTTTCTCTGTTCGAGTTTGCTGAGCTTCTTCATCTGCAAATGTGTAATGCATTAATTAGCCTACAGCACAAAAATACATTTAGATTGCAATTGATCAAAGTCAAACTACACAATATTAACATATTGATTAGTTCAGAGTTTTAGGTCGTTAAAAGTTCAATTCTATTTAATGCAGGGCATAATAGCCTACAGTTAAGATTGCGATGCATCGGATTAGAATGATGATGATGATTTTTTTTCTAAATATTTAATAGGGGAGAAGGATATAGGCCTATATACACTCACCTAAAGGATTATTAGGAACACCATACTAATACTGTGTTTGACCCCATTTCGCCTTCAGAACTGCCTTAATTCTATGTGGCATTGATTCAACAAGGTGCTGAAAGCATTATTTAGAAATGTTGGCCCATATTGATAGGATAGCATCTTGCAGTTGATGGAGATTTGTGGGATGCACATCCAGGGCACGAAGCTCCCGTTCCACCACATCCCAAAGATGCTCTATTGGGTTGAGATCTGGTGACTGTGGGGGCCATTTTAGTACAGTGAACTCATTGTCATGTTCAAGAAACCAATTTGAAATGATTCGAGCTTTGTGACATGGTGCATTATCCTGCTGGAAGTAGCCATCAGAGGATGGGTACATGGTGGCCATAAAGGGATGGACATGGTCAGAAACAATGCTCAGGTAGGCCGTGGCATTTAAACGATGCCCAACTGGCACTAAGGGGCCTAAAGTGTGCCAAGAAAACATCCCCCACACCATTACACCACCACCACCAGCCTGCACAGTGGTAACAAGGCATGATGGATCCATGTTCTCATTCTGTTTACGCCAAATTCTGACTCAACAGAAGTTGAGACTCATCAGACCAGGCAACATTTTTCCAGTCTTCAACTGTCCAATTTTGGTGAGCTCTTGCAAATTGTAGCCTCGTTTTCCTATTTGTAGTGGAGATGAGTGGTACCCGGTGGGGTCTTCTGCTGTTGTAGCCCATCCGCCTCAAGGTTGTGCGTGTTGTGGCTTCACAAATGCTTTGCTGCATACCTCGGTTGTAACGAGTGGTTATTTCAGTCAAAGTTGCTCTTCTATCAGCTTGAATCAGTCGGCCCATTCTCCTCTGACCTCTAGCATCAACAAGGCATTTTCGCCCACAGGACTGCCGCATACTGGATGTTTTTCCCTTTTCACACCATTCTTTGTAAACCCTAGAAATGGTTGTGCGTGAAAATCCCAGTAACTGAGCAGATTGTGAAATACTCAGACCGGCACGTCTGGCACCAACAACCATGCCACGCTCAAAATTGCTTAAATCACCTTTCTTTCCCATTCTGACATTCAGTTTGGAGTTCAGGAGATTGTCTTGACCAGGACCACACCCCTAAATGCATTGAAGCAACTGCCATGTGATTGGTTGATTAGATAATTGCATTAATGAGAAATTGAACAGGTGTTCCTAATAATCCTTTAGGTGAGTGTATATGCGTTACTGACATTGTAGGTTTTCTCTCCACATGTAAATGGATTATAATCGTGTTTTCTGGACACATCCATTAGGATTTCACAATGAGCTTTTGATCGTGGCATAACACCTCCCCACTAGTGTTCTCCTTCGTCGTCCCATCATTATATTATAATATACACCAGTTGATGTAGGAATAAAGAGACGAAACACGAGCATGTAGTTAACTCAAGCTTTACGGCAAGATTGCCTCAATAATGGGGAGCTTGAACAGAATGCAGAGTGAAAGCGAAAGTAACCTTCACGCCGGAGGATGATTTATTTAATTTTTTTTCCAAGTGCCGCTAGATTTGAATTTTAGTGTATGCCGCTGCTTAACTTGTGGTGAATTATTGCATTAAGGGCCGTTAACAGGTGTTGTGCTCGTGTTGGAGCATTAGTGGAGCGCTCTTGAAGCGAGAGAAAACATGACGCTACAATTTTTATTAGATTTTTATTTATTTATTTATTTTAAAAAAAAAAAAAAAAAACCCCGCTCCTCACTTCAGGCAAAATCATGCTGCTCAACTCCTCGCTCCGCATCCACTCTGTTCAAGAAACAGTTTAAACCTTATTTCTGCAACTATTTACTTAAGCAGTGTCAGACAGAATCAGTTAAATACTTTAATCTCTCCACACCTCACAAATCCATCACCTCACAAATACAGGAATATTACTCATAGCAGATGATTTTATGTCCGAGAGTGATCATCTTGAAATGTATTGTTGATTCTGGGCTAAACCTAAAGCTTTTGAGACTAAACATATTGCAGAGGGTTTTACAGTGATGACTGTTATTCAAGTTATCATGCAAAACACTTCAAGAAGTAGTGTCTTTTAATTTTTTTGAGAAATGTGTCTCTTGTCTTTTGTTTACAGTATAACATACTACTTACACATCCTTTAAATCTGTGACACTTCAAATGCATGGTTTTCTGTCCGTGTGAGTGTTTATAGAAGTGAGAGTGTAATGAGAGAGTGAGAGAGAAACGGGCAATAGTACACATTGGTCTGTCGATCATATCTGTTGTGTGGTTGTCCAGCTGGGATGTGTCTGTGGTCCCAGCTGTTCCCTTAAGATAAGAAGCCATATTCTCATTTACTTAAACCTTATTCAATGCACTGCCCCAAAACCCCTGCCTCACACAAACTTTTCTTTCTCTGAACATCTCCACATTGGCCTAACAGACAGCCCTTTTTATGGTCTTGTTGGTTGTGTATGTTAAATGTAAAAGGTTATGAGGACAAATCTGTATGAAGATGCAGCCTATTGCAGATACATTTGTTTACTCAGCAAAGTAACTGTATGCAAATTGGTGAAAATTAGGCTATAATTCAAAAACAATTACTAAATTAATTGAATTGGTGATTGGCATACAATGAACCATTATCATTTCACATTTTCTTTCCTGATTGCCCATATGGTGTGACATCATGTTGTGGTTATTAATAATTGTGGTTATGCCAATCTGTGGCCTAATTAAGATCAACTAGCATCCTTGTAGCATACGGTAGACAGGTTGCAAGGATGAACTCAATTCTTGACCTTATGTCCTTTTTATAGATGTAATCTGTTCTTCCTGGTTGACCAAGGACCACCTCACCACAGGGACATCCAGAGTAGTTCAAAACAACACTGTAGTGCTGTGCCACACCATATGTTTCCCATTTCTCTGACAATAAATTTGTATTCATGACTAACACTTCTATTATGCATGGGCTTCAATATTTATAGTATTGATTAAAAACATGTCTGAATACTATAAACTTTAAGTAGGATTTTTCACTTCTCAATTAAATTTAAGTACAAACAAGAACAATAAAGCAATCATATCCCATATAATGTGCTGTTCCCAGTACGTATCCTCATGTTAACTGCCCATGTCCATATTTCAATATCCTTTGTTTGTGATTATACAGTGTGCAGGTTTCGTTTCCATTCACTCTTTGTAAGATCTTCTATTTGTAGTGGATGAGCCGTTGTGTATGTTGTCGCTGTTGTCTACAGCCCAGATACAAACCTATCATTGACATAAAAGAACAACAGGAATTAACATGACGTAATGCTGAGCGGCATCTACAACATAATGCATGACATGTCAATAGTACATCTGCCTGCTCTCTCAGGGTAGACAATAGGGCTTAGTCAATCAGTCAATGGCACTCCTCTACAAGTTCTTAATAGGAAGGATTTTTGTAAGTAGGTATGTGTTACAAATTTCCTGTATAATTGAAAAGTTGTTTACCTTGGAGCATTGCAGCTGTTTCTGGCTACTTTCTTTACCCCAACGACAGGTTGATTTGGGTATCAACATTGAAACATTTGCCATTTTGACAGCCTTTCATGTAGAGGTTGATGAAGTTACAACTTGTACAGCTCTTTGACATATTCAGACTTGTTGAATGCCAAAATGTTCCCATCCCACAAACTTCTTGGTAGCACCTCAGAACTACAATTAGAAGCTCTTGATTCACAGAGGCTACTCTTCACTTTCCTGAGGGATAGAGGGTCTCTCATTTTACCCCTAATTACGTCCTTGTTACAGTGGATCCTCCCCCAAAGCAAACATACCATGACAGAAATTTGAGCTCAACAGGCTTGGACTTGAATGTCAATGTGTCCTTCTAAGGTTACTTTTTATACACTTGTTTGGTTGGAAATGACCACACGTTTGACGTCACAAAATACAGGGAGTAGGGAATGAAATGGGGAAATCAGAGGCAAACACGGTTTGATCTAGGAAATGGGCTAGGACAAGCACTGATGGGTAATGTCTGCCATGTGGCTCTGTGGTATTTTAATTTGACTTGTCCTCTGAAGTTGTTCACGATGGGCCTCACTGTGTAATTTTTCTTTTAGGCACGCATGTGTTGTCCTGCTGTGTGTTCTGGACAATTATAGTTCTCTTCTGAGTCTAGTCCCTTGTTTAGTTTGATAAAATTAATGTGCTAATGGTCAGTATTTGCGTCCCTTTTGGTGTGAATGGGCCATTTGTCTGTAATTCGTCTTTCTTTTTGCACGTAGTGTTAAAGGGCCTTAAGTCCATGTCCACACTAATATGTTTTTGGTTAAAAACTATGTTTTCTGTTTCCAACATTATTGTTTTCCAAAGTAAAAAGTACTAAAGAGCACTTTCGAAAGTCTACATTTTGGTGTAGGAAAACATGCCCTAGTGTGGATGGGAGGTGTAAACTTAGAGTTTTCAAAAAATATATTGGTGGATGTGGCCTAAACCTTGACTGAATGCGAGCGTGATAACATCAGTCTTAATAATTTTATTTGTTAAAAGATTGAGTACTTATTTGGCAATTTTCCTTTCATAACTGCAAAAGTCATGGAAATTAACTGGTCAAAGTGAGGGAACCCTACATTCGATACCATCACTCAACCACTGTACTGCAACAGTACGTTTTCATTCTGGAATTCAAAATAATAGTTTGATTGAGGCTTTTTACATTTTACAGGCTCAAAAGCACATTAATGCTTTTAATAATGTCAATTAAACATAAATTTGTCTAATGTGTCTGTGTCTCGTAGTAAATTAAGCACCTGTTTATTACATTAAATGCTAATGTCGCGGCAGGGTCAAGCTGGAGCATTTAGGGGGTTATGAAGATGGACAAGGTAATAGAGATGGTTGGCCTTTTTGAAGTAAACAGCACATAGACAGATTGGGTTTAGTGATTGTTTGTCATATATCACCTTTGTGGTGCTGTTTAAGACCAGGTTACATGAGAGTCAGAAAGGGACTCAATATTAACTATCCAATCAATCAATGTAGATTTAAAAGGGGTTATATCATGCTTTTTTTTTAAATTCATAGTGCATTACAACATTTTCTTAAACCTTGGAGATTTTTGCAGATTACCGATAGTTCCAAAAATCAACTATCAGCACTGATTAAACCCGATATATCAGTCTACCTCTACACTAAAGTGTGAACACCCTTTCTTGAACAGTATTTCTATTGTCTGTAGTGAATTTGTGCCAATGACTTCAATTTGGTCAAAATTAAAAAAATGTAAACATTAAAAAAATAATTATGTTAATAATCATATCGCTGTTTAAAACGTGTAGTACCTCAGCCGCTCTATCAGTTCTCTGGGACGATTACGTATGTTTGGAGGCAGGGATATTCAAATGAACACCCCATTTCTATGTCAATATGGGGCCAATGTCAAAACGAGTTGTTTTTGCAGGGTTGAAACAATAAATGCTCTTTTTGGACTGGATTGGAAGCTTAGAGTTCAGAAACGTTCAGTACGTTTTATTGTACAATTACCTCTTATGTCAAAATATCAAGGAAAATTGTATCCCTTATGACATGAACCCTTTTGGTCATTTTCATCTGGTTGGATACAGAGATTTATGTATTATCATTGGCGTGTCCAAAACAATGCCTTTTATCAGGTTTTTTTTCTGCTTTAGACATATTTTGTAGGGTTAAGTATTTTATATACACTGATAAGCCACAAAACAGCTCTGACCCATCGAGGCATGGACTCCATAAGACCTCTGAAGGTGTCCTGTGTTATCTGGCACCAAGACGTTAGCAGCAGATCCTGTAAGTTGCAAGGTGGGGCCTCCATGGATTGGACTTGTTGGTCCTTCACATCCTATAGATACTCAATCGGATTGAGATCTGGGGAACTCAACACCTTGAACTCTTTGTTATGATACTCAAACCATTCCTGAACAATTTTTGCAGTGTGGCAGGGCGCATAATCCTGCTGAAAGAGGCCACTGCCATCAGGGAATACCGTTGCTATGAAGGGGTATACGTGGTTTGCAGCAATGTTTTGGTAGGTGGTACGTGTCAAAGTAACATCCTCCTGAATGCCAGGACCCAAGGTTTCACAGCAGAACATTACCCAGAGCATCACTCTGCCACCACCGCCCTTTGAATAAGTTTAATAGTAGTTGTAATAGTAATTTTTCCTGTTATTAATGTCCTGACTATATATTGTGATCAGCTGAATGCCACTTTGAGTAAAGAACCAATTTGTATCTATAAGATCAAAATCTGTACTTTTCCAAACTTTGTATTATTCCAAACCTTTGGCCACGTGTGTGTGTGTGTGTGTGTGTGTGTGTGTGTGTGTGTGTGTGTGTGTGTGTGTGTGTGTGTGTGTGTATATTACACACACACACACACACACACACACACACACACATTCCTTTTGCAAAATATAGGTGCTTCTACTTCACAATATTTTGGTAGACCTATGAGAATGAGATGCATTATTTTTAAGTCAACCAAGTTTTACATTTTTTACAATAACAATGTAAAATGAGCTACAGTACACTATTGGTGAGTATTTGTGCGGAAATGTGCTTAATTGTCATGAAAATGATAGCACAATGCCAAAGATCTTCATAGTATTAAAAATTGGCTTAATTCTTTGCTAAAAATTCCAATATGTTTTTGAGATTCACCCAATTTCCATATACAATGGTATTTACATGGTACGTCTAAGGTACTTAAAATAATGTATTTGAATTACTGTGGTACATACGCAAAACATGATAATTCCATGGAACTTTTAAATAAAATGTTTAGGTTCTATGAATTCTTGCTCTAAGACTGCGATGCCTCCTGTCCATCAGCTTTAAGCCCCCTCTGGTGTCAGTGTCATGGGCTGTTAGGTTGGGCCGAGCCATTCTGGCTTGAGCAGTCTTGCTCTCCTCTGAACTCCTCACAGTGGGCAGTCAGACAAGAGACACGATGTTCTATGACGGAACCTACCACAGTGCACTGGAGTAGTGTGACAGGCTAAAGCCACTGTGACCTGTCAGCAGAGCCCTTGATCTGACCACATGTGAAGTTAGTTAGTTAGTTCTTTCATCCTATCTAGATTAGATATCAGATCAGCCTTTTGGTGAAAACCATCTTGGTCCTTTTGATAGAAAGTTGGCCTTGTTCAAATACTATGTTTAGATGAAGTATTTTATGTAATACTTTGCTAGCATAACAGATTGTGTAAAGAATTCAGAAAGCAATAATTTAGCTGAAGCTATCTGAAGTGGCTTAAATCTAGGAAATACTTTGTTTTTCTGCATGCTGTTCAGTCTCATACCAGGTCAAGCATTCAGCATTTCAAAGTATGCTCTAGCTCTTTAACCATGAGCCAGAGTCAACGGCAGCCACATTTACTGACGCAGATTGTCCACATGTCTAGAAACACCAGGCTGCATGCGGACAGTCCACGCATACTGTGCTGATGACTAAATTTGTGTCACGCACACTACGCTTGAGACATAGCAGCACATGGAAAGTATGGCTTTAAAGAGTGATGTGCGGTATGTGCATGGGTGGGATAACATGTCATACGTCAACTGTTGGGCGATGGAGTTCTGCAGGTGTCCTATAGATTCTTGCAGTTGCATAGAATATTGGACAGTGCAGATGTGTGTTTGGATTCAACTAGTACCGTGCAGGTGTGTAGTATTGAACTGCCTGTGTGGTCAGTAAGGCCCTGTAGATTGCTGAGTTTCTTGAATAGAGTTATCACTTCAAACACCACACTGCAGGGCATTTGGACTAACTACTGCATTTTTACCACGGTCATTGTAGTGGTATTTAAAGAAGATTAGTTTTTCCTATTGACAATGTGATTGGAGCTCAAATTTACTTGGGCAAACATTGTTGTGTTTGTAATACTTCTTGACCTTCTAGATTTATGGAAAACTCCCAGCTAATTAAAGGATTTCACACATTTCCAAGGGTTTTCCTCCAAATGTTGGTCTTCAAAGGGCATGTTCTGGCAGCTCCCTCAAACAGTTTGCTGATCAAACATAGTTTTTATGATGGAAAGGGGATGAAACGTTAACCCCGGTCCTCTTTTTACAACTCTTCTCGCTGGCATATTCCAAACAAAAGAACAAAGCAAGCCCAAGAAGTATAGAGTGTCATCTTGCAACATAGTGGTTCTTTTTTTTCAGCAAAACATTTGTGAGAAGAACTGAGAAAGTAATCCTTTTGCAGTATGAAACTGAAGTATGAGTGCTTGTATTGAGTTTCTTTTGATACTCTTACCCTCACCCGAGGGCACATGAAGTAGCTCAGGATGGTCTAGATATAATTTACTGAGAGCAACTCCAGTCTTTTCTCACCTTTCCCTCTCTTTCTCACTTTAAATAATTTAAAACTAATTTAAAGATACTTAAAGGGATAGTTCGCTCAAAAAAGAAAGTCTGAGCTTTTTTCTGAAAATTTGATCTTCCATTGGCTGACGTTTATTTCATATGTTGAGCTCGCACAGATATCAGACAGCAGCTGAATAAACAACATTCCCCTTCACAATATACCAATTACTTACGGCACATCTCGCATTTCTTCGGCTCTGCTGCTTTATTTGGTTTGGATTTGAGTGATGACTCTCATGGGCCACCGTAATTATGCCCAGTGATTAATGTTCTGCATATATCTGCCTGGAGTGAGCCTGTCTACTCTTGTTGGGAGGTTCTATAGAAACCACATGAGTGTTTGCCTTTGGGTCACTGTTGCCGAAACTAACTTTTTCTTTTAAAGCTGCTGTAAGCAACTTTCATTAATTCACGCACACATAAAATGTCCTTACTACCTGATTGATATCAGAGAAATGTATTCAGCTTGCCTGTGTTTGCCAATCAGAAAACCTAGAGGCAGTTCTATCAAAACACTAGGTTATTTGACATTTCATTTTCTGGCTCAGCCAATGATGTGAGTTTTGGGTGGGATTACATGTTTGTCTGAACAATTATTGATGGGGTCAGTGTTTTGGAAAACCATTTTTTTTTCACTATGCAGGCCTACAAATTGTTGACTTCATTGTTTCTACGACACAGAAATGTTTCACATTCGACCTCATTGAAACACACTTTCTACGTGAAACGGATATAATGAAACACTTAACAGAGTAAAACAGTACAAATACTTTTTTTGTATGTAAAATTATAGATACATTTTGTCATTCCAATTCCTGAAATATAATGCTATATAAATTTATATAGCATTATATTGTTAGATGTAGACAATTTTTTTTTAGACATTTGTCTGGGTTTGAGAAGCCTAAATTATCTGGATTTAGTAATTATACTATTGTTTAATTTTTTTTAGTTTCAGATTTGCTTTGGTTGGCCCATGCATAGCAAAATAGTGCCAAAGCTGGATTTGAGTCCATTCTCGGCTCATTTATTTGTCTAACTTCCTGATATTTTTCTCAGTTTTGTATGACAACTTCTTAAAGAATTATGATACTTTCTAAGCCGTTTTACTGGCATCTGTGCTTGGCCTTGGTCTATTAAAGGAAATCTCCAAACATTGAGTTATTATGGGTATGCTATTGATACATGTTTAAAATTTGAGGAGAGCAGTGATGTTTAAAAGTGGAGTTAGTTTGAGGTCAGAGGAGTTCAGGCAGTGAGGTGTAATTTGGTCCAATTGAAGCCCAGAACAGGAAGGATCTGCTTCTCTGTAGGTCAGTAGACCACAGTCTGACCAGACTCCAAAGACTGATAAATGCCTTGGGGCCAGTCCTTCCTGTTTGTGTGTGTTTTTGTATGCAGGCCTCCAGACCATCTCAGAAAATGTTAATGAGCTAATAGCTGGACATATCCCTCTGAGGTTTAAACATCCTGCTAGGTCTAAGGACGACTTGCAGTCAGATAAAATTGCATGGGCACCCCGTGTTCATGTTGTCGCCACATGAAATGGCTTTATAGAGTAAAAGCTACAAATGTCATGCCTAAGTTTCAGTTTTCTATATCAAGCCAGAAATATTTTTTTTTAATATGACATGCTTTGGAATATATGCGAAAAAATACATATTTCCAAAACTTAGTCGTCGATGGGTTGCCTGAATGGCTAGTCGACTAATTGGTTTAAAGAAGTTGTGTAAATATATTGGATTTATGTTTACCTGGGTGTTTACATAAGAACAAGGTAGTTTTTGTAGTTCTACAAAATACATTATAAATTAATTCAGGGGTCTTGGGATGTGATTTTAAATGTTGGACTATTTTGAACGTACAATGCGGTATTTAAAGTACAGTACCTCTTGTAGAATGCACAAAAAAAAACAGCGTGATACAATGCAATGCCCAACAACATCTGGCTGAATAGCTGTAACGTTGATATTTTATAAGCCAATGATTTTAAAGCTGAAGAATGTAACTTTTTCTTTTTAAAATACTTTCTCCTGTCCCAGCTTAATATGCAGAGACAACTATAAGTAAGCCATTCATAGGTTAATTAAAAAAAAAATGATTATTATTTTTTATAAAGAATGAGTACGTTTCAAAAGTTTGAAACACGTATTCTTTATTATATTTTTTTTCTTCACATTTTGGAATAACATACATGCAACTATGGGAATTATGTTGTGACTAAACTAAATCCAAAATAAATCAAAACTGTGTATATTTTAAAACTGTACATTTTAGCATCTTCAGAGAAGTCCCATTTGCAGACATGTACTCTTGATATTATCTCAAACAACTTCTTGAGGTATCACCCTGGGATGCTTTTTAAACAGCATTTAGGGAGTTCCCATCTATGTTGGGCACTTATTGGCTGCTTTTCTTTATTATTTGGTCCAAGTCATCAATTAAAAAATAATAAAATATATATATATAATTTTAGTTTAGTAATTCAATAAATTAATATGGTGGCACAATTAAAACTAATTTCAAACATTTAAGCATACACAATCAGATTTTTCATATCATGAGAAACATATCAATCAAGAGTTCCAAAACTTTTGACCAGTAGTGTATATGCATGCATGCACATACATACATACATACATACATACATACTGTACAAACATGCACGTAGTGCAAATCTAAATACAAATCTGTTATATACAGTGCAAGGGAATGTAATGCAGAAGAGTTAACAAACATTTGTAATAATAAACATCTCAAAGATATCTGCAGAATGTCTTATTCACATCCGAGAAGAACTGTCTTTTATACATCTTGTAGAAGAGCAAACAACCTAAAAAAACATCTGCCTGATGTAACCACAAGCATTAAATAGACATCTGGTGATGAGTGTGTGCTATCAGGTTAAAGACTGACTCAAACTCCCATTGGGTTCTTGCAATTTTCTCTGGCCCTTTAATGTAGACATTTTTATGACTGAATTAGGTATTGTGATACAACCCAATGACACCATTACTATGCAAGGTTTTAGTATTGCATTAATATATCTTCCAGAAAGTAGGCATCAATTTAAACATCAAAGTCAACATCAAAAGTGTTTGGATAAAGTTGTTGTATTTGGTTTCTATTTAGTTTTTGCCTCACTGCAGAGATAGGGCTGTAGTAAAGTTGAAGTCAGAAGTTTACATACATTTAGGTTGGAAGTATTTAAAACACATTTTGAACCACTCCACAGATTTAATATTAGCAAACTATGGTTTTGGCAAGTCATTTAGGACATCTGCTTTGTGCATGACACAAGTAATTTTTCCAACAATTGTTTACAGACAGATTGTTTCACGTTATTTGACTATATTACAATACCAGTGGATCAGACATTTACATACACTAAGCAAAATGTGCCTTTTAAGCAGCCTGGAAAATTCCAGAAAATTATGTCATGCCTTTTAGACAATTAGCCAGTTAGCTTCTGATAGGAGGTCTACTGAATTGAAGGTGTACCTGTGGATGTATTTTAAGGCCTATCTTCAAACTCAGTGCCTCTTTGCTTTTGATATAATGGGAAAATCACAATTAATCAGCCAAGACCTCAGAAAATTCATCCTTGGGAGCAGTTTCCAAATCCCTGAAGGTACCACGTTCAATTGAACAAGCTATAGTACGCAAGTATAAACACCATGGGACCACAGAGCCATCATACCACTCAGGAAGGAGATGCATTCTGTCTCATAGAGATGAACATAGTTTTGTGTGAAAAGTGTAAATAAATCCCAGAACAACATCAAAGGACCTTGTGAAGATGCTGGAGGAAGCAGGTAGACAAGTATCTATATCCACAGTAAAACAAATCCTATATCGACATAACCTGAAAGGCTACTCAGCAAGGAAGAAGTCACTGCTCCAAAACTGCCATAAAGTCAGACTACAGTTTGCAAGTGCACATGGGGACAAAGATCTTACTTTTTGGGGAAACATCCTCTGGTCTAATGAAACAAAATTTTTACTGTTTAGTCATAATGAACATTGTTATGTTTGGTTAGGCTTGCAAGCCAAAGATCACCATCACAACCATAATCATGGGGTGGCAGCATCATGTTTTGAGTGTTCGCTGCAGGAGAGACTGGTGCACTTCACAAAACAGATGGCATCATAAGGAAGGAAAATGTAAAATGTCGCAAATGGCTCTTCCAAATGGTCAATGACCAAGCATACCTCCAAAATTGTGGCAAAATGGCTTAAGGACAACAAAGTCTAGGTATTGAAGTGGCCATCACAAAGCCCTGACCTCAATCCGATAGAAAATGTATGGGCAGAACTAAAAAAAAAAAGTGTGTGTGAGCAAGGAGGCCTACAAACCTTCTCAGTTATTCCAGATCTGTGAGGAACAGGACAAAATTCCAGCAATTTATTGTGAGAAGCTTGTGGAAGGCTACCCAAAAAAGTTTGACCCAAATTAAGCAATTTAAAGGCAATGCCAAATTCTGCAAAGAACATACCTGGCTATTAAAAAGAGCTGAGAAATCTGAGAAACTCTTAAAAGAGAGCAAGACACATCGACCAAATACCTCCATGTACCGTAAGGGTCTGTTCACACCAAACGCTTTTGCAACCATCCATTTGTTTTTCTGTGTAAACTGTGCTAGACGATCGTTGTTTTTGTTTCAGTTTGTTTTTGTTTATTCAGCGTCTCGTGCTGGTACACTGTTTGGATGCTGTGTCTAATTAAAAATAACTTTAAAAAGCATCTTGAGACACTTGCTTTTTGTTAAACTTTATTTGTTGTGCTGTGTCTAACATTTTTCATCACAAGAATGCGATCGATCTGAAGTGTTCGTCAGTTCTTGACACACATACAAAATTCGGATGCACAGTTTTTAGCATTCAATCTTTGTTTTCTTAAATTTGACGAATATTCAACATTTTTATTTTACAGCCCTATTGAGAATGTGAGCAAAGAAAGAAAAGTTGTAATCATTCTCTCTCGTCACAGTCTGGTCACCATGTCAGGTTTAGGTTCTACCTGACGGGACCATGGCAATGTCAGCCTGTGTTTTGTGGTCCCGCTTTGTGTGAGCCCACTAGTCCGGTTGGTTGGACCGCCGTGCTTGCGTCACCTCCGGGCTCTCTCTGGTGATGTCATGATTCTGTCAACTGGTCAGGTTGGGCTTTGTCTGACGAGGACCATGACATCTTCATCCCCTGTCTGTCTTGTGTTTCGTGTTTTGTGTGGGCGCACAGGTCTGGCAGTGGGTTATCGCTGTGTGCGATTCGCCGCCGTGTCTGATGTCACCCTGCCAGGTTGTGTACGCATGTGGAGGACCGTGGCATCATCGCCCCTTGTCTGTTTTGTCAAAGCATGTTTACGTTTTGCCCTTATGTGTCTTCGGTGTCGCTGGCATGCTGAATTAACATTTCCATGGGAACCCTGATTGTTTCCATGGGAACGCTGATCATTACAACATTCAGCTGCCTCGTGATTGTTTCTCTTATTTTATTGTCTGCAGTTAGTTCCAGAAGAGGAGTTGCCTTCTCTGTTCGTTGGCCTCCACCCTCGCCAGTTCGGTGCCCAATTGTTGAGGAGGATTCCTCATATCTCTGCCCGTGTCTCGGGGGAATATCAAGTTTCCCTGGGCTTGTTTGATTTGAGGTTGAGGAACTGTTTTGTGTTTGATTAATAAATCCAATTGATTGAACTATCCCTCTGCTCTTGGGTCCTGTCCTTCCCCGCATCGTGACTTTTCTACTATTATTCTGAATTTTCACATTCTTAAAATAAAGTATTGATCCTAACTGACCTAAGACAGGTAATGTTTTCTACGATTAAATGTCAGGAATTGTGAAAAACTGAGTTTATATGGTTCTGGCTTAGGTGTATGAAAACTTCTGACTTAAAATGTATGTCCTGTGTTAATTTGCTGTGAGAACAGTGTGGTTCACTGGGTGCAACTTAACAAGTCAGCTTTTTAGAGGTAGAAGGCAGCCTAATCTTCTCCTTGAGCTGTCAGAATTGAATGGACTCTCCCTGATGGACTGGAGTTGGTAAAAATCAATCTGGCCACGGGCAATCACATTGCACGCGTCTGTGTTCCTGAGCCAGAGCGTAAAGCCCACTGACTGACGTCTCCCAGCTGTGCTGAAAACGGGATATTCCCTTGACCACTGACCACCTGCCTACCTGTCTTCAAAACAACAGTCAATATCTGTTGTGTATGAAAGGGAATTTTCGTTCCCATATAGAGGATCTGCTTTTGATACTGATTTTTACTAGAGTGGTTATTTTATGATAGCTTTTATCTTTCTCATTCATCATTCATACAGCTGCACAATTATTATTTCTTTATAATGTATTGCCATTAAAGGGATATTTTGTCCAAATATGAAAATTCTCTCATCATATACTCACCCTCATGCCATGCCAGATGTGTGTGACTTTCTTCTCAAATTAAGATTTTTAGAAGAATATTTCAGATCTGTAGGTCTATACAATTCAAGTGAGTTGTGACCAGAATTATGACCAAAAAAGCAGTATAAAAGTAATCCACATGACCCCAATAGTTAAATCAATGACTTCAGAAGTGATATGATAGGTGTGAGTGAGGAACGGATCAATATGTAAGTTTGTTACTTTTTTTACTTTAAATCTCTACTTTTGACCAGCCCCAACCAGGTGTCCGAATGTGAAAGTGAAGATTTATAGTAAAAAAAAGGACTTAAATATTAATCTGTTTCTCACCCACACATATCATATTTGTTTGAAGAATTGATATACAGTATATAAAGAAGCAATCGTAAGTCATTTGAAGGCCATTTGTTATATGGCTCTGTGGCACTTTCAGAGAACACACTGAATCCTGACCAACCGAAATGAGTTTGGGGTGGGACTATTTGTTTTTTGACCAATAGAAGATGGGCAGAGTGTTTGGGAAATTTGTATTTGGAGTAATGGCATGTACTTGGAGTAATGCCTGTTGTTTTGGGTCTTTGTCAGAGAAGTTTTTTCAATGGACGTTTAATGGAGGTTATACAAGTTCATTAACTGTATCCCAGTAAGCTCTAAATTAACTCTGTCTCTGTTGTTTGCTTACATTCTTTCCAGCACTTTGAAGTATAGCATTTAATCTTAAATATAGCTCATCGCAGTCATTAGCTATCTCAGGAACCCATCTGTGGAGACTGAATTGTTGAAGTTAACTGTAGAGACAGACAGCGGAGGGCTGATCAGCTTGGATTCTACCTTCAGGTCTTGTTTGTGTAGTATCAGACAGCACACAGGTGCTTACTTCTATCTTTGTGTTTGAAGTGGATCACAGGGGCTTTGATCCGACACACGGTCTCTCACGTTTCACCACAACGGCTCCGTGCAGATGTTTACCATACACTTGACCTCACGGGGCCAAGAATGCTCTTTTGTAATCATGGAAGGTCACTTGATACTGGTGACAATGAGAGACGAGTGTAAAAGTTAACTGTGCTCCGAATCCTTTGAATGTTTGGAAGGTAATGGTGTAGCACACACAATAATATAATTTAAGATTTATTCATTTGAATTTCATACATTTCCATCAAATTGAATTGAATAATCATTAACAAAATAAAATTGTATTATATTACATAACTCAATTAGATGGAAATTTGTTATAAAATTGAAATTTTTAAATCTGAGTCCTTTTTTTTTGTGTGTGTGTGTGTATATTGTGTAAAGGATAATATACAGTCATATAGTGATTAATGCAAAATCAACCATGTTACTTGATACTGAAAAATACTAATACTGAAGAGCATTTGTCAATTAACAAACCAGATTTTTTATGTTTGGTGTTAGATAATGATATTTTGCCTATTTATCTTAAGAGAAATCATCAAAAAAATGTTGTTCTCCAAAAAAAAAAAAAGTAAACGGCAAATTTTAAATTAAGAATTTCATAAAATTCTAGTAGGGATCACCTGCTGTGAGCAATATTCCTGTTATGCTTAATCCTAGTTTTTTTGTGAGGACTAATATTTTTTTTGTTTTGTTATTATTTATCAAATATTTTTATCATCTGATACTGATCATTCCCTTAAATATATGTAATGTGAGAGAGGAAGTTTAAATGTATATCATGGTATGGTGCTGCAGAGCTACTACACTGTGCTGCAAATGTAATGAGCTACATTTCCTGTGACAAGGGGGCAATAGTATGAGGAAACTGGAAGTAATTTTGTCAAAACTGCTTGTTAAACGAAGTGGAGTGCATCCATGGCTGTACGAGCTGTACACACACACTGGCTTAAGAGAATCATTAGGTTTGTTTCTGTGACCATTCCTCATTCTGGCTGTAATGAAACACGGGGCAAGGGAATTTACCTGAAGAGCCTGGATTACATAACATTGCTGATACTGCAAAATGAAACTAGCTCCAGGCAAGTTTGATTGCTTTATTTATAAAAGATATATTGTTGACCATTTATAGCATTGTAGCTTGATGTCACTTAGCAGCTTGCAATAGGTTTCCAAAGCACTTGTGAAGATGGCAATGAAACTGTTCTGAATTTGCTTCTGCTAGTGATGTGCAAAACTGCGTGGGTCAACATTTGGATGGCTTGCATGAACGGCTAATCAACTAATCGGTATTAAGAAAGTCCTGTATAAATAGCCTAATTTTAGTTTTTGATAGACATTTTGTGTTTTTAGTTACAGGCTCTTGTTCTAACGAACCATATTTGATTGTTTGTTCAGAGATCCGAGCCCAGTTGGTGGAACAGCAGAAATGTCTGGAGCAGCAGACGGACATGAGGGTGCAGCTCCTTCAGGACCTCCAGGACTTCTTCCGCAAAAAGTCAGAGATCGAGATGGAGTACTCGCGCAACCTGGAGAAGCTGGCCGAACGCTTCATGGCCAAGACCAGAAGCACAAAGGATCACCAGCAATATAAGTGAGTGTGTTATGTGTAGGACTGAAATGATTATGCAGATTTTTGCATTGTCAAATAGTCGTTTGGTCTAATTTAACTTAACATGGGTTCACATTAAACTGTAATGATGGTGTGCGAGAGCAGCACTGCAGCTCGCGCAAGACTGAGAAGAATTACACAGTTCACAGTGCAGAAGCACTCTAAACTTTCCAAACAGCTTCAGATGATGTAGATCGCAAAGTATGAGGGAATTATACAAAAAAACAAATAAGTAAATTCAGAAACACTCTCGTTGTGGAATAAGCAGAGCCGGAGCTCTTTAAAGCAAACACACAGGAGTTACATCTTAAATGCTGTTACATTTAATGTGTTATAGCTTTATTAAAGTTCAAATAATACAGAAGCAGATCATGTAAATAACAACAAACTCTGAAACTGGCTTTTCTCTGTGCGGTCATCTTCTATGAGTTGCGCAAATGTCCCGATCTAAGGGGGAGAGATTGAAACTGTACTCTGCTGATGTACACTCTGTCGAGGGGACGCTCGTCCCTCGTGCGCACATGCTTAATGCAGCTGGATTATAACGTGATGACTCGCTACTTACTGAATCGTAATAAATGTGTCAGTGCATTTCTTATCGTGAAGAAAATTCAAAAGAATGCAATATGCAGCGTTATTAATAAGAGGGAGTTTGTTTTTTTGTGAGTTAAAGATGGATTGTAGTGAACAGAAAGGTGAGAGAGTCTTCGCCTCATTACACACTGCAACAAAATACATTTTTGATTTTGTTTTTGTTTTGGCTTGTTTTCCAATATAAATATCTAAAACTCATTTAAATCAATGTACATTTTCTTTAGCAACTATACTGCAGGATAATTATTTTTTTTTTATCTGAGAATGATGAATATAATGTTAAAAAATCTAAAAACCTTTAAAAAAAAAAAAAAGATGCATTCACCTGTTTCTATAGTTATAATCAACAACCTAAAATCAATAGTTTTATATATTTCCATAATTTTATATTATATTACTTAATTTGCAATGCTTCATGGGATTGCAGGCTTTGCCCACATGAAAGACTGTAAGAGCACAGTCTTGTAAATGTCTTTTTGTTGGATTTTCAAATACTTTTTTGTCTTAAAACAGTCTGTAATGTTGCAATCCACCTCAGAGCAGGTTGGTTTGGTTCATGCTTTACATCTCTTAATGGAGGATTTTCTAAAAGTCTATGGAAGAAATTAATGGGAAAAATACTTCCGGAACCCAAACGGGTGAAAAATTGTGGGTGGGGACTGTTGCGCTCAATTGGTCTGCTATTGGATGCAGATGATATCAAGGCTTATTTTTTCCAGTTCAAAGCATACACTTTTCTATGCCAGGTAACAGATGTACTACTGTTATCCATCTTTTCTATTGAACATAAAAAATATTTTGATATTTGATTTTACTTGAAGCATGACCATTTCTAGATTGGAGCTAGTTTGTAAACCACTTTTTTTTTTTTTTTTTTTTTTAATTACAGACAATAGATTTAGCATAGATTTATTAAATCTGCCATCATATCTGTTATCAACCGTAGTAAAAATAATGATCTCCTATCAGTATCATGCATCAGTAGTATGAATGCACATGTCTGCATGTATATGCTCTTTTATTTGCTGTCTGGATTGTGGATGGTTCTTGGATCGCCTCTTATGGGGTTTGAACCTAGAAACAATCGCTCACCTGCACAGATCTTCAACCAGTGTTATTTTACTTTTAAACTTTTATTATTGTTGTCAAACAGAATTAAAATTGCACTAAGATTGAACATTTCCACTTCTTTCAAATTACCTTATGTACAAATATGGGCCATCTTTAAATCAAAATGATTCTGTTTTATCAGTCTTTTATTCAACAAGGAGGGTAGGAAAACATATTTCTTGAGTTTTATTCCACATTAATAAATGGCATTCCAAAGAGTTGACATTTAATGCCATGCTCTTCATTTCCCATCTCAAATGTATTCTTAAACAACGTTGTGGATTTATTAAGTGCCCCCCCTTTAACCTTTAAAAACTCATTGTAATTAACAGACCCTCATGGTCTTAAGCCAGCTCTTAAAAATTCGTATTATTTCTTGTTTGTCTTTTCTACTAATATTTTCCCGTATGGTGCTGTTTTGGGACCATGAGCCCTACCGTGTAGACAGTTATAAAGCATGATCTTGGTCTCATTATGTCAGTCACTGGATGGAAAAGACACTCAACATCTACATTATGTTGCTACAGAAACTGCTGGTACAATTCTAAAAAATTAAGTGTTTTTGCCTTTCATTTCTGTAAATAGAACAATTACAGTATGAGCCCAAAAATGAGTCCAGCAGTTGTGGTATCTGGTAATGGAGAATCTGGATCGGGGTACTTGCGATTTTTGTGGCCTGTCAGTTTGCAAGTCCGTAAGCTCCTTGAGTCAGACTCCTTGACTGGTCATCATCCATTTTCATTGTATGGAAGAGAGAAGTTGGGATATTCTGCTAAACTTCTCTTTTAGTGTTCTAAAAAAGAAAAAAAGTCATGGAGGTTTGGAATAAATGATGACATAATTTAAATTTGGGGGAACAATCTTTTTAACTGATACAGAATTACAGAAGGGCAGTGTAAGATTCTTGATGATGTAAGTTTCTCTTTTTTTTCTTTCCTGTGACATGCTGTCGTGAGGTAGGGTGGCCATTTCTAAAGCCAGCTTAGCTCAGCTGTTTGTGTTGGATGAATTAGCATCAAAATTAGCTTGTTGATCGGCCTGTAATTAGCTGGAATTAGTTGTTTGACAGAAAAATGTTAAGCTTTGTAATCAAGAAACTTTTACCAGGTCTATAAAAGCTAAACTTGGATAAGATGTCTTGTAACCACAGGGTTTCAGTAAAGAGTCCCCGTTTGAGGCCTCTACATTGTATCCCAGTTTGTTCCATAGTCTAGAGGTCTGGAACTAGTGTCTGACCAATGGCGTCAAGAGGGGACCAGCTGAGCCATAGCAGAGGGTGTGCTTTACCCCTTTGTTTAAGTTGGCCGGACCTATACGGTCAGCAGATTTCCGCAAAACAAGCAAGAGGGAAGATTAAGTGACTGTTTGTCAAGATACAGAAAGTTTGCTCTACCTGTGGGATTATAGACACAGTTCACTGCAGAAAACAGAATCAATCTTCACAACATTTCTGTTGACTCAAATGTGGAGGTTGGACACCAGAAAGATCATCTGTATCATCAGATGTGTTAACACATACACACCCTTTCAAGGCAAATAAACATTATTTTTGTGAGCTGTGTGGTTAATTTTTTTTCTCAGAGGACACTGTCGTCGTGGCGACACAGCGGCTTGTGCTTAGTATAGTACTTGTATTTGTTGAGCTAACAAGTGTTGCGCACTATTTGTCCAGGGAGGGATACTTGAGTCATGATGGAAATTATTTAATTAGATGCATCATGCAGCTGCCACTCCTTGGATACCAGATTTTCTTTTGATTATTTGTCATTTAGCAGATGCTTGTTATCTAAAGAGACTGACTTCAGGGACAGTTTTCCTGGAGGATCATAGGGTTAGTGCCTTTTTCAAGGGTACAGTGTCTCCATCACATCAACTCTTCGGTTTCTGGATCATACCTAACAAGGTTTGAACATTTAAACTTGGGGTAACCTTCATCTTGGATCTTTACCCATTACAATCGTGGACCTCCCACATTTGTGGAATAATAAAAATATGTTCAGCAAAAATACAATATGAAAATACAATATGTTCTGCTAAATGATTCACTGTCCCTCCCACAATCACATGTATTAAGTAAATGAAATGAAATGTGCATGACTCTAGACATTATTAATTATTATTTTAATGGCTTTGCAATCACAACCATAACAACAAAGTATGCAAATACTAAATGAATAATGTAATTATAGGTCAGGCCTAAAATTTAACACATGATTTTATACAATGTGTATCAGAATGTCTCTGCTCCATGCATCTATCCATAAGGGGTCCTTAGCCTAAAACAATTTTTAAGGCATTATGACTATAGCCCCACCCTTTCCTCTATTTAACGCATATGAAAGGGATCAGAGATGCCTACTGCAGTAGTAAGTTCAGTTTGGTTTCAAAGCATTACAGATCTATTTGCAGCATGATCTGTTCAGTTGATGACCTTGTTGTTAGTTGCCAAACCCTCCTACACTGGCACTTAAAAATCTATGAGCTGTCAATACAATGTTTGTGATCTGCAGGATGTTTATACAAACATAGAATTAAGTTCCTCTGGCTACAGTGTTGATGTTTACTGTATTGCATGTAGTTTTTATTTATATTTACACTGTGATGGACCTATTTGGTGGGTGATTGTAAACTCAAAATGATTTAAATGTAATTAAATTTCCCTTACAAAAAAATCTAAACTAGCCTCATTCATTATTTTCACATGCAAATGAGCTTTTGATTCGCTGAAAGTGTTTTCCAGAAATTTGCTGCTCTTTGTCGGTAGTGGTGAACCTCCAGCAAACCTTTGGCAACAATGGACAATTTGCCACAAGTTTACCGAAAAGCTAATTTGCATGTGAAAATTATTAGTGGCGAATTTGCGACTAGTTTGCTGCTAATATTCCATGAACTCTTGATTTTTGTAAGGGTTATGGTCACTAATGTAGCTATAAAGACATGGTAATACCGGGGAAGGGAACATTGCTAAAAAAATGCATTTATAGTGCATAATCGGCCAGTGGTGGCTCAGCGGTTAAGGCTCTGGGTTTACTGACCGAAAGGTCGGGGGTTCAAGCCCCAGCACCAGGGGTGCTGCTTCATGGCTGACCCTGCGCTCTGACCCCAGCTTAGTTGGGATATGCGAGAAAAAAAACTGCATTTCATTGGCTCTGTACCTGTATTCTGCACATTGACAATAAAGTTGAATCTTAATCTTAATCTGTGATAATGACACTGATATGGACTCCTTATAACCAAGTAACAAGCAATCCTTTCTCGTGATCATGAAGATTTTGGGCCTGTTTCCTCATTCTGTTTCATCCCATATATTTTATTTACAGTTAAAGTTGTTTTTGATGCCTTCTCTCCATTTCCAATATTTCTCTACTCCCTTAAGTATTTTGAAATGTTGATTTTCCTAAAAAAGTGTACTACTGTACTGTGGTTCTGCTCGTCTGCAGTGTGACTCTTCACAGTGGATAGCGCTCTGTTCTTTCATCTCATACAACGTGCATGAATCTCAATGTCTGTGGAGTTTCCGGTATATGAGCAGTCAGCATCCCACATTCACTTTAAGGCACGCTGCTCATGCAGACAAAGAGTGCTTTTGAACTGAAAAGTTTGTTAAAAAATGCAAAAGTATGTTGACAAGTAATTGCTCTATTTTTTTACTTGTTTATTTTTTTTTTTAAGTTTAAGGAAACATTTTTAAAACACGGAATTCTGGAAAAATAATAAAAAAAGGATTTGGGGAAAAAATTAAACTTTCAGTAGGGCTCTGCTTAAAAACAAACACGTGTTACTTAACTTTAAATAGGCTAAAGGATTATATTCAATAGCACATTATCATATTAGCAAGTTTATTCTGGGGTTTCGAAAGCCGTGAAATTCCACTCGTATCGTTACTTACTACTCACATTTTGGTACCGTGAGAACACTAGTCTGGTGTTGCTTCAGTTGGTCAAGTCTAGGCTCAGCAACCTTATGAAGCAGTAAAATGAAGTCAGCTGACTACCTGAATGTACTGAATGACAAGGTTATCCCATCAATGGATTTTTTTCCCCCCTGATGTCACGGGCATATTCCAGGATGGCAATGCCAAGATTCCTTGGGCTCAAATTGTGAAAGAGCGAGGAATAATTTTCACACATGAATTGGCCACCACAGTGTCCTGAACTTAACCCCATTGAAAGTCTTTGGGATGTGGTTTATGATCTCAATACAAGATCTCAGCCAAAAATTCATGCAACTCTGGATAGAAATAATTGTTGTGACATGTCATAAGATTGTTGAAACAACTAAACATTATCAAACCTGTGTGTGTGTGTATATATATATATATATATATATATATATATATATATATATATATATATATATATATATATATATATATATATATATATATATATATATATATATATATATATATATATATATATATATATATACATACACACACACACACACACACACACACACACATGTATGTATGTATGTATGTATGTATGTATATACATATATGTGTGTGTGTATATTATCTGCCCCACCTATATCTGTGGTAAGGAACAGCTACTGGTCGACTTGGTACCAAAGAACTGGTACTTCTGACATCCTTAATGCATACCTACACTGCCCTTTTAAACAATCTAGACTTACTAATCGTTTGCCCTGATTTTCAGCAATGTTCTTTACTTGCTGGTTTCTTCTCTCAGCTCATGAAAAATATTTATAATCACATTCTGCTTTGTGCAGTGATTCAGGAAGCAACAGGATTTGTGCTGCTGTGCGTTAGACCATAGATGTGGACACTCAGTAGCCCTTTGGAGGGACAGATGGACATTTGGAGGCCAATTATTATTGAATGATCCAGTTGGTTCTCTGTTTTCAGCAGAACTGGCTTTTATCAAATCAAAATCAAATCACTTTATTGTCACACTACTGTGTACACAAGTGCAACAGTAGGTGAAAGTCTTGTGTGCAGTTCCGAGCAACATAGCAGCCATGACAGTGACGAGACATAAACCAATTTACAATAAACAACATATTTACACAACACAGTTTACATAACAAATGTACACATAATTACACAACATAGTACTAATATACAATGTACAGTAAACAATACACACAATATAGAATACCCATACACTAGATGAGGGTATATAAAAATATATTTACACCAGTTGAATTGGGGAGAATATATTTGACAGTCCAGTGTGTGATATAAGATTATGATTAATAAAGTGCAGTGCTGATTGTTGATCGTGAGAGATCATGTGTTCAAAAGTCTTATTGCTTGGGGGAAGAAGCTGTCATGTAGTCGGCTGGTGCGGGTCCTGAAGCTGCGATACCGCCTGCCTGATGGTAGCAGTGAGAGCAGCCCATGACTCGGGTGGCTGGAATCTCTGATGATCCTCCGAGCTTTTTTCACACACCATGTCCTGGAGGGAGGGAAGCTCACCTCCAATGATGTGTCTGGCAGTTCAAACCACCCTTTGCAGTTCATTGTGGTTGTGGGCGGTGATGCAGCCAGTCAGGATGCTCTCTACAGTGCTGGTGTAGAACCGTGTGCGGATGTGGTGGTTCATTCCGAACTTCCTCAGCCATCTCTGGAAGAAGAGGCGCTTGTGAGCCTTCACAACAGCCTCAGTGTGGACGGACCATGTGAGTTCCTCAGTTATGTGGACACCGAAGAACTTGTAGCTGCTGACTCTCTCCAGCGGTGCTCCATTAATGGTGATGGGGCTGTGTTCTCTGTCTTTCTTCCTGAAGTCCACTACAAGCTCCTTGGTTTTACTGACGTTGAGGGAGAGGTTGTGCTCCTGACACCAGCGGTCTTATTTAGTAATTTGGTTCCCAAATTAACTCGTCATACCCGACATGGGCCAATAGAGTCTTTATGTCTCGAGTGGATCACTATGATGGAGCTTTTATAATGTAAATTATTATTTGATCACCCCAAATGGACTGACCCTGGTATGTCCCATTGAATCCTGTGACATTTTAGGCTTCCAATTACCTTCCTGCACTGACCTCAAGGACAAAATGCACCATTTCCCTTTGCGCTTCCTGGACATATCACTTCTCTCACTTCGGTCACACCCAGTTATTTAAGGAAATGGTTGTCCCCAGAGTGCGTGCTTATTTAGGGACCTATTAATTTTTTATTAATCTTTTTATGTTCAATAGTAGTTTTTCTGTTTTCTATGTTTTAATATATCATAAACCATCGCAGAACACAGATGCTGTTCAGATTTATTCTGAATGTAGCAGTTAGGGGTAAATTATTTTAGCTGACTTGTTTGTCTCATATGGCCTCTTCGACATTCCAACATTTTTGTTGAATGTAGCACCAAGCATGCAAGCCCCTGATGCAAACACAACTTTCCCATCAAAAATGGGTTGGCTCATTATTTTACTTGACAATTAATTACACCACAGCAGAAAATTAGCATTTTCAATAATTTTTGATGGCTTTTGATTTTGTTTTCTTCCAAACTGTTCATCAAATTCTAGTTGATGTCATTATGACAACTGTATCCTGTGATTTCATTTTGATTTTCCGCATTGTGGAAATCATAGTGTCTTTTTCCAGCGCTGTGTTTGTCTTCATTCCCTGGCACACTGGACTTAAGTGTTTTAATTATTTATTTAATCTAATTTGAAGTTTTTGGCCAATTTAAAATGTTTCAATTTCCATTTATGTTGGTTTCTTAAGTAGAAAATTACCTAAGATCGCTTTTGCATTCTTGGAACACTCAACGCAATGCAGGTATTGGCCATGTGACTTTAAAATTGCTACATTGTTATTCATGCATTCCAGCACTGGGGTGGCAAAAGCTATTTTTGCTACTTCATTAATCCAAATCACGTGAACACTTCTGCTGCCCGACACAGCGTGACTCTGTCACGTTAATAACATACAGTACACACTTCACGCAGGAAGGAGAACAGAGTGCACACTTAAGAGTCTGAGACAGTCTTATGAAAGGATTTACAGTAATTGCAGACTGACAGAAAATGCACTGGCTCCCATAATTCTCCTTGCAATCTGAATCTCCCTCCTAAGGACAGAATGTTCATATTGCGACCATGCATCTCTAGGCTTTTAGCTCAATTACATTATCCATTTGATCCATTCTGGCATAGATGACTGATCCTTCAACCCTGCGTTTCGAAACATGTTTCTTCGAGGAATGTCTTTTCGTCTAAGAGACTTATGGATTTAGTCAGCAGAAAGTTTGTTTCCTGTTTTTGTAGAATGTACAAATTTTGTAAAAATTTTATGTTGAATCTCCGCTGCTGCGGATACAGATATCTTTGTCGCTTTTTGACATTTTGGTTGTCTTTATAGCTCGGGTCATAGATTTGTAGGGAGGCCAAAAGCCTTCACCAGCAGCGATGACATGTGTTGCCTGTTTTGTTTGTTGGGTTAAGGAGGAAACAGAGTTGAAAATTACTTCCATATATTTCCTGCCATACAAAACAGCAAATCCCACCTCCTCAATGCAATATTTGTGGATTAAGGTTTAGTTTATATAAAAAGGTGTTGCATTCTGATTACAAAACAAGAACATCCTATGGTCTTGACATGCTTGGACAGTAGGAAATCCACTTCATCGCTTTGTTCTCTATTTTAGGTGGTGCTTTCCAAATTTCATGCATTCTCATTGAATGAGAGACCTGAGCCATATCTCGGGAACAGAATATATTTGAGACTTAGGCCACATCCACAATACATTTTTGGTGGATTTTGTTATGTTGGTATGCCTCAGTATGCCATGGGCTTCCTCGGGTCCATCTGCCAAGGGCCCTGGTCGGTCGATTACTCTTGGGCCAAAGAAGGCCAACTGGGGATTGAGGCGGGGTCAGTGTCAAAAGCGGAGTTTCACTGAGTCAGATCAGAGGTTTCAGCACCAAAATACTAATTTACTACATTTTTCATATCTAGCTACCATCTTACCTCAACAGATCAATGAAGAATAGAGAATCTGCAGTAGAAGAAATCAGGGTTCTTCTGAATATTTGGGCTGATGAAAATGTGTAACGTCAGATCGATGTGGCGTCTGCTTAAAGAAGATGTGATTAAGTACTGTATATTATCCCTGAACTTTCCAAGTTTTGTATCCAGTGCACAACAGTACAGGTTCGGGAAAAAAAAATAACAGACACGGTGCAAATCTGAATGCTAGCTAGTCTACAGAATGTGTACGGTGTGGGCGGCGTAATAAGGGCGTTTTTTAGGGAAACGCTGCGGGGCAATTGGCCCAATGGTGGGAATGCAGATCGATTTTGGTCTCGTGTTTGAGGACCGAGGCTATTGTTCCTGGCTGACCAGTTGATAGGCCTGGCTCGCACTAGCCCAATTGTGGAAATAGTGTGGACGTGTCCTTAGGTTAACAGTAAGCAACTCCCTAGCATCCACGGAGAATACTGTAGAAACCAATCTGCATTGCCATGGGAACTACTCATAATACCCTAGCATTATGGCAGCGGGTTTTGCAAAGGCAATACATTGCTGAAAACGTAAAAATGTACTTTGTTAACTCTAGTTAGTTAACTAATCTAGGTAAGTCTGTCTTATTTAACGTCTTAAAATGACTGTTTAATGGTCATTAAACCAATGTTTGTTATTCTGCAGGTACGTTATGATCTTAAAAGAGTTCCGAAATAGGATCATTTCAGTTCTGACCCAGAATCTTTCTGAAACTGCACTGGCACTTCATGCGCGCTACAAAGTATCCACAAACATGCATACTTAAATAGGCCACCTATCATCAAGAGAAGAGATGAGAGGGATGGTAATGCATGTGATCCACATGCATAGCTTTTAGGGTGAGCCGAGCTGGGAAGATGGATCCGTCTGCAGTCTCATCCACTTTTTGAGCTAAGAGCACAGAATGGGCCTAACTGTTTGAAGAGGGGAGATTTTCATTGTGTTTGATCATTCTCTCTCTTTCTCTCTCTTTCTCTATCTTATGCAGGAAGGACCAGAATCTCTTGTCCCCGGTAAACTGCTGGTACCTGTTGTTGAACCAGGTTCGAAGGGAGAGCAAAGATCATGCAACTCTAAGTGACATTTATCTGAACAACGTCATCATGCGCTTCATGCAGATTAGTGAAGACTCCACACGCCTTCTAAAAAAGGTAAGAACTGTTTTCCTTTTACTTTATTACTACTAATTTGTCCTCTCATGTGAATATTAAAGCTACAGCTGCCACAATTGTGTCTACTTTATAATTATGTCATATGATGTATAACTTCTCAAAGATATATTTGGCTACATAATTGTAAAAAAAGCAGTTCCTAAAACTAGAGTGTCAATATTTTTGGTCTGATGTTATTGTACAGTTCCTCTTTCCTCTTTTTTGTAATTCATCTCTTTAAAAGTTGTTTGATTCCATTTATAGTCATTTCAAGTAATTTCTGTTACACTTCCTGAAGTGAGGACTCTTCTAGAAACATAGGCTAAGTTTGGAATGGCATATATAGATAATAGTAAAAAAAAAAAATAGTAAGCAATATAATAATTTTTATATTTAGGGAAACATTAGCACAATGTTCTCATAATTTAAGTAAACCTGTTTGCACTTAGTTTTTGTTAAAGCCAGATGTGTGGCATATTATGTTTTTGGTGGTATGGAGTTATTTGTGTGCCTATATTCACTCGTCAGATTTACAATGTTAGTCCGGCCATATGGGACCTCTGCTTCTAGGCTGTGGTTCTGTTTTGAAAAGTTCCTAAGGCTTGAGCTCTAATCATGGCCTCCTGCCTCTCGTTTGATGTTTGTGGCCCTATGGCTGAGAAGACGTGGCGGTCCCTGCGACGCAGACCACAGAAAGGGGACAACTCCCAAACAAATTATGTGCTGCCATGCGTGCGAGTCATATGAGTTGACCATAACAGCAAATTACAAGGCTGGAATGTAGGAGGCAAATGTCCAACAAGGGTTATTCAAAGGGCTTGACCAGCAGATCTGACCTGAGGGATGTATAAAAGCAGAGATGGATAAAGGCCTTGGGGTTTTCTAATATCCCCTTTCCACTGACACTGCCATTGCTATTGCCCAATCTAGCCCTTTTCTGCACATTTCCACAGAATAAATCAGCTCCGCAATGGCCCCTTGGAATATTTCAGCTTCAGTACAATTTAAGCTCAATTGACATGGTTTGTGCTATAAGTGTTGATTACCACAAAAATTAATTTGGACTTGTGCACCTAGAATATAAGTGAATTGGGCCAAATAGAAAAAAAAAATTGCTTACTAACCTTTTCTGTCAAGTTATTTCCAATTTTCAGTGTGGTCAGTTGATACATTTTTTTTATCGCGATTAATAGCATATATTTTTTTTATCTATTTAATCACGATTAATCACAGATTTTGAAAGTGCTGAAATTTTACTCTATACTTATTTTCTTGTCAAAATTTATTTATTTCCATCAATATATAATGCTTTATTAACATTTTCCAAACAAAGCCTTCCACAATATAAACCTAGAAATGCACTAAAATATCACCAATTCAAGTCACATCAAACGTTTCCCAAAGTCTAAGTGGGAGTTTGACTAATTGTAAGAACATCATCCACATTATTAATCTACCAGTAGACTGTGGCTATCAGCTTTCCTACAGCAATCATGAAGCTGCATTCATGATTTGCATCATGGCAGCAACACCAGCGTCAAGCACCACTTTGAACTCACCATGCACCTTACATAGGCTGAAAAATACTGGATTTCTGTCACAAGTCCTATCTGGGATTGTTTTGTACATCAAAAAGCGCTTAGAGCTGCTTTCTCCATTATCTTATCACTGACATTGAAGCACTGTCAGAGATTATTTAAGAAGATAACGACCTCCGCGGCTCTATCATTGGAGAGCACGTAATGGTCAACTTTAGTGCGATAAGACAGTTCCACCCATAGAATGTCTATGGCACTGCAGTGTATGATAAGCTTGTTGGCTATCCTTGGTAGAAGGGGCTCTGGTGTGTGCGTCAGTTTAATGACTTCAGGCGGATACAAAACACCTTTCACACCAGTGTGAATGCATTAATGATAAATGCTTTAATCTTGATTAAGAAAAATGAACGCATTAAATGTTTTAATTAATATGTTAATTCTGACAGTTATACCATTTTTTTTTTTTTTTTGCCTGACGCAACACTGTAAACCCTGTAATCTCTTTAAACTGATTTAAACAACTTTACAGCTCAAATAATACATAATGGAGTACATAGAGTTTTAACAGAATAATGTAAGGGGTTTTGTAATACTATAATCTTCACGTTTCTGCCTTTTTAAACCTTTCAAAAATTGGCCCCATTGTTGTAGGTGCCTCACTCTAAACTCGATTTTTGCTTTTCTTTTTTTTTACAGAAAAGAAGGGACAAGTCCAAATAATTGTTTGTGGTAATCAGCATTATGCCACAAATGCTTTCAATTGAGCTTAATTTGATTTGAACCCAGAATATTCCTTTTGTTGGTCTGGAATCAGGTACCATTAATGTCGCAGACTGAATGGTGGGATAATTTCCTACAGTTTTCTAAAACGGCAACATTTCAAAATGCAAAACAAAACTACATTGTCATTGCTCTCATTATATTAAAAAAGGTGTCTACGCTTCAAGAGATAATGCGCATTCAGTTTACAAACACCACATTCTTGTTTCTGACTCAATGCACAATTTCTTTATTTACAATATCTTATGTATAATTTAATTACTATGAATTGTATTCATTATCTATTAAATAACTTTTAACCTTTCCATCAAAGCATTTAAGGCACAATAAGGCTTATATAATAATTCATTAAAATAATTAATCAACTTTGGATATTAAATGAATTTCTCACAATTAAAAGTAAAAACTATTGCATCTTTGTTCACCTTTGAAGTCAGGGGAAACATGAGCCGAGGTCTCCCGGCAAAGCATCGGTTTTGGTACCAGCACTATTTTGGTGGAAATGGATATGTGTTGGAAATGTAATCATGATCTTATGTGGAGTGTTGTACCCTTCTCTCATTATTGTATGCTAACACAAGGTAAGGGAGGGGAAGGTACACATTACAGTAAGCATGGTTAAACATTCTTTATAACTCCTTAGTGCTCCTCACAGTGGTTTTCAGAACAATGTGTGTAATAAATACATCTACATCACAGTGGAGATAAAAACTTTATAGTAAAAACTTTAAAGACATCATCATGAGTTACGACACAAGCTTGTGATGAAAGAAACCTCAAAACATAGCTGATGGGTCAGCATCTAAACCAGTTGTCTATTAACACATCTCGTAATCTGCAAATATAAAGACATATCCAAATGGGCATGTCTTCCTCTATAGCCCCTGTTTACATAATCACTTATAAGTATGCAGCTCTTATGTGACTAGTTATATAACAAGGCCACTTCTTTCACAAAACATCTCTCTCTTCTCTCTCAATGTGTTGATTAGAGTGGCAGAAGAGAGAGGGTAGTGGGTTGTTTCCCTCAAGGGCGCTGTATGTTGTTTGTGGGGGGCAGTCAGTCACCCATGGAGTTAAAACTGCCCTTCCCTGTAATCAGTGCACCCCGCTTCCTTTGATCACAACATAATTTCAGTAATGAACCCCACACACAGAAGTTTGAAGCCCTTGCTGTCTCCTCAGCCCTTTGAGGCACAGCTGCAACAGTGTCCCACTGAGGCACTCTCTCACGCTCTTCTTCCAAGATGTAGACTTTGAGAATTTTTCCTTGAAAGGTGGAAAGTTATGTTTGCCACGGCAAACATCATTATTACAGTTGCTCATTTGAACAAAACCACAACCCTAAGTATTTAACTTTGCCGTATTACTCGTCCTACACTGTTTGTAAGAAGTCCAAAGGCATTAGTTGATAAGTTAACAGTACATCTATTAAGTAATCGGTATGTCTACATGCAATTTAAAAGTTTGATTTCATTCAGACTTGCAGATTTTAATGCGATTTGCGATTGTAGCTTAGCTTTGTTTAACATTGATAAGTGTAAATTGGACCACTATCTAACCAACTACAACTCTAGAAACCGAGGTTCCTTAAAAAGAAGGGAAATCGAAATGGGAAAGGATGTGCTAGATCTGTGGAGTGATGTTGCAAATGTAATATACATTACCCATGCAGCATTCGAGCATCCCACCGCATATGAAGCTTGGAATCACTGGAGCACATGCTTCTAGGTTGCATTTACAATGAGGAATTCCATCATGGTTGAACAGATTTCATCACATGCATTTTGTTTTCATTATTTATACTTTCGCAATTACTTTTGAAGGATATTTATAGAATTCAAGTTAGATTTTGAATTCTCATGACTACTTCATTGCTCAGGCCAAAGGAGTATATTGGTCTTTAATGCACGCCATTCATTTTCATAGCAATGTTCACCTTATCAATCTAGTTGATAAACCCAGAGACTTTCTCTGAATAAAAAAACAAAAATATTTAGCCAGCGAATTATGTACTACATAGTACTGAATTCAAGTATGAATTGAAACACACAATGCAGGCATGAATAAATATAATTCCATTGAATGCTGTATAGCTATGTAGAGGCATCACATATGTTGTGCTGCTGTGAGCATTTTTATTTAGTTCCAGCTCAGCTGGTAATGCATGGCACTATCAATGCATACCCAGATGTGTTCTTGGAATGTATATTTGGAATGCATTGGAAGCTGCTTTAAATTAAAATGTCTGCCAATTGAATACATGTAGTCTACTACCACCACTGTGACTTAACTGGTAGACATGGATTATTTTTTTACTGGCTTCTGCATGGGCTCTGCTTCTGTCAACTCTCTCATGTTCGTGCCTTGGAAGCTGTCAGTGTTTTATAGCTAGATTCATTTTAATGGAATATTGTAATCCTGTATACCCAGAGTTTTGGTATGGTTATTTATGTAGTCCTTAAATTTGACATACAGATGTAGTTCTACCATGACATGTACTTGCTGCCATCCACCGAGGGAGGAGCGAGCTGGCGTCCGCCAGAGGGCAGAGGAGCGGTTGAGGACCAGGCGGCAGCGCCTCCGTGAGCCGACGAGCAAGTTCTTCTCTCTCTCTCTCTCTCTCTCTCTCTCTCTCTCTCTCTCTCTCTCTCTCTCTCTCTCTCTCTCTCTCTATGTCCCGCTCGCCCTTTCCCTCTCCCCATGCCTCCCCTCGTCTCTCCCCCAGGTTCACAGAAGGCGGGGTGGACCACTGGCTGACAGTATGGCCAGAAGGGCAGCATCTCCCCCACAGAGATGGGGGGTTGTTAGTCAGACCGATGGCACCCCGGCCTGAATCAGATGTGGGAGGAGTGTGACGAGGAGGGGGGAATGGGGATCTGTTGTAAGGCATTACAGGATAACCAAGTATCTGTTGTTGGACATGTGAAAGATTTCCAGATATCTGTTGTAAGATGTCCCAAAGATTTCCAGATATCTGTTGATGGACATCCAAAAGATTTACAGATATCTATTGTAGAATATGCCAATTTTTTTCTTATATCTGTTGTTAGAAAATGCTGCTCTAATGTAGGACATCCCAAATATATATAGATATCTATTGTTGGACATCCAGAAATTTCCCAAAATATGTTGTAGGACATTACAAGATTTCAAATATTTGCTGTAGGACATTCAGAGATTTCCAGATATTTGTTGTAGAACATTCCAAAGATTTCCAGATATCTGTTGTAGGAAATGCAAAGATTTCCATATATCTGTTGTAGGGCATTCCAAGTTTTCCAAATATCTGTTGTAGAACATCTAAATATTTTCAGATATTTTTGCTCTAGGAGACAGAATGCATCTCCTTCCTGAGCGGTATGATGGCTGTGTTGGTCCCATGGTGTTTATACTTTCATGCTATTGTTTGTAGAGATGAACGTGGTACCTTCAGGCCTTTGCAAATTGCTCCCAAGGATGAACCAGACTTGTGGAGGTCCACAAATTGTTTTCTGAGGTCTTGGTGTATTTCTTTGGATTTTCCCATGATGTCAACCAAAGTGTCACTGGGTTTGAAAGTAGGAATTAAAATATATCCACAGGCACACCTCCAATTGACTCCAATTAGCCTATCAGAAGCTAATTGCCTAAAGGCTTGACATCATTTTCTGGGATTTTCCAAGCTCCTTAAAGGCACAGTTAACTTTGTGAATGTACATTTCTAAACCACTGGAATTGTTATAATCAATTAAAAGTTAAAAAATCTGTCTGTAAACAATTGCTGGAAAAAATACTTGTCATGCACAAATTAGATGTCTTAAATGTCTTGCCAAAACTATAGTTTGCTAATATGAAATCTGTGGAGTGGTTAAAAATGTGTTTTAATGACTTTAACCTAAGTGTATGTAAACCGTTTTCAACTGTATCTGTTGTTGGACATCTCAAGATATCCAGATATCTGTTGTAGGAAATCCCATTCAGTTTAAATACCATTTAACTCTTCCTAATGTGTAATCGGCCATATTCAGTCTGGTTTTGACTGCACATGTATACATTAAACCACTCCCTTTTCTCAATTCCTTACTCCATTCCCAACCTGGCTTGACTGCCTGTACTGAATGAGTCAAGGATGATGCATTTAACTTCACATTAAGGTGTGTGTGTGTTCCTCTGTATGTCTGGACGTGAGTACATGTAGAAACACACAGCTGTCGGCTCTTGTGTTTGCTTTTGAGAGGTAGTGTAAAAGAGCACAGTATGGTTCTTTGAAGACATTAACTGGATTAGTTTAACTCTTGACCTCCTGACAACACGTGTGACCTGTGTTACACTTGCATTCCAAGGACAATTCAAGTCATTAGAGCACTTTGACATTAGAGAAAGTTATTATGGAGTGTTTTTAAGGGATATGAATGCTTAAGATTTGTTTTGAGCAGGAGTGTAGCATTATTACTGTGAGGGCCCTTCCCACTTTGAGACATTTCCTAAGTTTCCTAATTAATGTTCATGACAGTGATTCATTAATATTCAAAATGTATATAATGTTTCCCCACGCCTTTCAGAACATTCCTACACCCTTGGTTTTTTGGTGTGAGGAAAGAGTGGGGTAACAGTAGAAATGTAACACATTGGATTTCCAAAAACACTACTGGACCTGCCTCTCTGAAATTCTCTGAGGTCAACAAATGCCTATGTCAGAGTTTACTGCAGTAAAAGTTTACATTTTTTTTTCATGATGAAGCTTCACATTTGCAACCCCCCCCCCCCCCCCCCCCCAACCTTAATGCACCACACCATTCCCATTAAAATCAATGGATTTGTAGCCTTTTCATGTTGTGTGAGAGCTCTAGTGTGAAATTACTCTGAAATTAATTGGTAACACGTAAAAGCTGTATACATTCACATAAGTTAATGCCCTATGAACTAAGCATGAACAATTAATTTTAATGAACAAACATTACTAAATTCTGTAAACATACAGTATATTGTTCATTGTTTGTTCATGATTCCTAATGCATTTACAAATGTTAACAAATACAACCTTATTGTAAAGTTTTACCAATGACCTTATGAGTGTTGAATAAGTAGAATATCTCCCTTACAAGTGCATACAATGAGAAAAATGTTATTGTTTAAAGAAGTTGTGGCCTCTGGGTTATCCAGATTGACTCCAGTCTATGCAAAAGCTGTAGTAGAAGAATTTGCTTATAGAACACTTGAGCATTGACTGATTGTTAGGAATGGTGCGTGGAATCAGATTAGTAGAGATATAATTGGGTTAGTGAGCATCTAGAGTGCCCTGCGAGACAGAAAGTTCAACTGCATGCAGGTAATCCACACAAGCTAAAAGTTGAAGCTAATGGTACAACTGCAACGTGCAAACCTTCAGTGTGAAGAGTTGGTGCAAAAGTGTATATACAGTGTCATTGGGTTAGACATAGGTCATTGTTTAGCTTGTTTATATATTGCAAATTTTTCTTTGTTTGTTTACATATGTATATGTTTCTGTTGATTACTACTGAGTCTGACAGAGATAAGGTGTTAGTAAAAAGCTGAAGTTTATTTATGTTTTACATTTGTTATAAATTGTATGTTTGATGTAGTATGCTTGTAAATCTTCAATTGACATCAATGCCAGGGAGTCATGTTTATATGCATACATTAAATGCTTCATGCTGTGCACAGTAATTTGATGATAGATAACATACCATTCAATGTTCAAACAAGCACACCATTGGAATTTAAAGTGTGGACATGCGCACACACACACGCACACAAAAACACATGCTTAAAGCACATGTGTTTTCAGTGACCTGATTGCTGATGCCTCTTCCTTTTTTTTGTATCTCTCTCACTCTTTAGAGTAAAGAAATCACCTTTCAGCTGCAAGAGGATCTGATGAAAGTCCTCAACGAGCTGTATACGGTAAGTACTGTAATGAGACCACTCTCTGTGACAGATCTTTAGTCTGATTTCAAGCCAATGCATATTTACTTGAAAAAAGCAGGATGGTTGACATTTGAGAAGCTACAGACTGTACTGGGCCAGTTAAACTGTAGTTGAACCATCTGTATGATCTCTTGTGAGCCCCTCAATGCAGAAAAACTTTCATGCTCCTATCATTTTGGAAGCCATAGCTTTAGGCTACCGCAGACCTTGTCTTAGCCTCACACTTTACACCCACAGACCACCTACAGTTTGTTCCAGAGATTATCTGATTCATATTGATCACTGAAATGCCAAACACTTGCCACAATTGCAAGCTCCATTCTGATTGGCTAACTTATTGCAACTTCCAGACAGAGTCATTATAGTTTTAAATGTTTAATTTAAATATTTTTTTCTTTCAGTTTAGTTTAGTTTTCTTTCTAAGGCTGTTAGTTTTAGATTAGTTTTAGTCTTTTCAATGTTTTAATACATTCTCCTCTTGTGTTATCGCTATTATGGCATTTTTATGTTTAATGAAGGCAGAATGTAAAGTTTAATTTTTACATTTACAATGTATTGTATACAATATTTTATTTTAAATATATTTAAAAAAATATTATTGTATTATTTCAATACATTTTGTTTTTGCCGTTTTTCCAATTGTTTTATATTGATTTCAGTTAATGAAGATGTTTTTATTCAGTCATTATCTCTGAATTAACAATTTTTTATTGATTGACACATTGAACATAGAAAACAAAACATGTATATATACACAATCACAATTACTCCCACTATGACCCCTCCTCCTCCCAATCCTGAGCCCAAACCTCGCCACCAACAACATCCCATTGGTCATACATGATTAAAAAAAACACACACACACACACACACACACACAAATAATTATACATCCAGAAATGCCAGATATCCGCCCCATTTCCCCACAAACAAGTTAAAATTCCCCAGTCTTCTAAATGACACTTCTTCAAAGGCCACCACCCTCCCCATCTCTGAGTGCCACTCCTGAAATGAGGGAACTCCTGCTGACCTCCATCCCCTTAAAACTATCTGTCTGCTGATCATGACACTCTTTATGTGTCTATTCTCTACATCGATGACTGCCCTATCACCCAAAAGAGTCTGGGGCAAAATGAAACCTGAGTGCCCAACACATCACACACAAAACTCTGAACATTCAACCAAAACTCCTGGATCTTAACACACCACCAAAAGACATGGGTTATGTCTCCATCCTCTGATTGGCATCGCCAGCAGGTGGGTGTGTTTTTAAAACCAATCCTATATAATCTAGAGGGGATTCAATTGAATCGATGTAAAATCTTGAATTGCACAAGGTGCCCCCAGATGCAGACTTGACAATTTTTTTTAATCCTAACCCACACTCCCTCCTCCAATACCAAGTTTAAATCTTTCTCCCATAATCTCTAGAAAGAAGTTAAAGCTCCATCCCCCAGACTCTGAATTAGCAGAGTTTAATACACTGATGCCTCATGACCTTTTCCAAAAGCAGTAATCACCACTCCCTGAGTATCTGCTGCTTTAGGGGGCAGTTTAGGTCACCGAGTGTAGTAACCACCCACACAATCTTCTCTGACCAGCAGAAAGGAGACTTATTAATACATAATTTTGGGTTCAGCAATATGCTCGAGGCAACATTTAAATAAATGTCCAAATTAAACAATGGACACATTTGTCCATATGGACTACAAATGCGAGATAACGGGGTGTGACTTCTCCGGTTAGTTTGATAGAGAGGCTTTGCAATGGCGAAATAGGGTTAAGAATTTCCTGTTCAATACAAAACTAGGGAGAGGCTCTCTCAGGTGGAATCGACCAATGAGACAAATTTCTGAGACCGAACGCAAAAACAAAATCTTGGGGAGGTCTAGCCCACCTTTGTCAATCAGCCAATGAACCTTACTGAAATGTAATCTGGGACGTTTCCCATTCCAAATGAAGGAATTCGCTATGCTATCAAATATGCTTGAAATAAGAGAGGGGGAAATCTTTAGAGAGAGACTGTAGCAGGTAGCTGAATTTTGGAATACAATTAATTTTGATAACATTATCCTTCCCTATCATCGATAAATGTAATGAAGCCCACCTACGCACATCATTCGAAAACCTTTTTAAGGGTCAAAATTAACTCAAATTTGCTGGAAATTAAATACCCAAATACTTAATGCCCTGTTTGGGCCACTGAAAGGCTCCCGTCAGGGAGTTCCCGTCTGCTGTAGTCTCACAAAGCCAAACTTTTGACTATTGCTAAAAGTCAAGCCCACTTTGCAGCAAAAAATGCCCAAAAACTATCCACTTATGAGCTGTTCAGTTCAAAGAAGTTCTTGTGTCAAAAAAGCTAGATGCAGCACAACATATAATAGAATGCAGGTGTCTTGATCCACTGTGTAAAAGTTGACGGTCTTTTGAAATTAATAAGCCATTTAAAAAATGCGGTGCACCTTTGCGAGACACTGAAAAAACGGCAAGTTGCGGCACAAAGGATAAAAGCACATGTTTGCATAACAAGACGTAAAAAAAACTGTAGGAAATGTGTTCAGTGTGAACAACCCCTTAGACAGGAACAGATTGTTTGTCTGAGATTTAAAGTGACAAAATCACAATTTGTTTTCTTTTTCATGTGTTGTTTAGAGTGTTTTATCTGATATCAATGATAACACAATAATAGACCCTAATAGTAATAATAATAGAACAGCTAGACGTTAAAATATTGTCAAAAGTTTTAGCTAACCGATTAAGTAAAGTTATGACATCTCTTATACTTGTATATCAGGTGGGGTTTATTTGGGGCCATAGCTCTTGTGATAACATTAGCCATTTCATCAATATATGTGGTCAGTGGCAAATGATCAGACTCTGGTCGCTGCCATCTCACTGTTCAGTTTCCTCAGAACATATGCAGTCAAACGAATGTTCATTGAGCTGGCACATGAGTGGAACAGATGATCTAATCACGCCAATGTCCTGCAAAAAATACTCCACAAAACAAACTCCAACCAATAGGAAGCATAAGCACAAAGAACGTGCAGATTAATCCACAACACTGTCCCGAAAGAGTGTTATTTCCCAAAACAAACACCAGCCGCTAGGCAGAACCAACACCAAAAGAAACAAAAAAGGTGCCAAGTTTCCTCGGAAGTGAATGCTCAGTGAGTCAGTCCACTCAGCTGCAAAGTGAGTATCACACAATGACTTACTCCATTAACTATATGAAGGACATCACTTATTGGTGACATGTAAATATTTGTGGCCATCCTTAGCATCTATTTTCAATTTGGCCGGGAACATCAGTGCAAAAGTGACCTTCCGTTGATGTAAGAGTTTCTTTCATTCCTTGAATCGATCACATTTCTCTCTTGTTGAATTCGCAAAGTCTGGGATTCTTCCAAGAAGTGGTTCTTCCAAGAAAGCCTTCCTTTACTCCTCGCCTCACGTATCACAAGATCTTTATTGGATGATCTCAGAAATTTGGCCAGAATTGATCGGGGCCTGTCTCCCTCCATGGATCTCCGATCTAGAACTGTGTGAGCTTGCTCGATTTCCATCTCATGGCCTGTTATGCCTGTCTAGAAATTCCACCATATTCTGACCATCAGCTTGCTCAGGAATTACAGCAATTAGGATGTTGTTCTGACGTTTACGATTCTCCATATCTTCCCACATTTCCCAAACACGTTCCAAGTCTGCCTTGGTCTCTAACGGGTTAGCAGCTAATTCCCTCTCCGATGACTCCAGATAATTTATCTATTTCTCAGCGTCTGCCACTCTTGTAACCACATCAGTGAGTGTCGTCTCCATGGCAGTGATCGATCAACGTATTACAGCAAGCTCCTCCAAGGCCGCAACCACCTTCGTCAGCATTGCCGATACGTTCATCAATTGTTGCAGAATTTCCTTCACCTCACTGGCTAAATTGAATAGGACTTGAATTCTTTGACATATTGTTTTCCTAGAACAGTTAAGAAACGGGGTTGTGTCGAGTATCACCAGTTTATGACACAAAAGTATTAAAACTAGTGAAGTGCACAGAGATCACTGTTCACATGTGCGAACCTTGCATGCGCCACGTGACTGTTTTCATTATCAATGTTGACACTGATTCAGAAGTTTACATTTATGGCAATTTATTTGGGGATTTCTATAAATTCATTAGTTAACAGACACCAGTGTGCCATTATTTGAATGAGTTTGCTCCTCGCTGGTCTATTATTGTGTTATCATTGATATCAGATAAAACACTCTAAACAACACATGAAAAAGAAAACAAATTGGGATTTAGTCACTTTAAATCTCAGACAAACAATCTGTTCCTGTCTAAGGGGTTGTTCACACTGAACACATTTCCTGCAGTTTTTTACAAGTCTTGTTATGCAAACATGTGCTTTTATCCTTTGTGCCACATCTTGCCGTTTTTCAGTGTCTCACAAAGGTGCACCGCATTTTTTAAATGGCTTATTAATTTCAAAAGGCCGTCAACTATTCTATTTTCTATGCATTCTATTATATGTTGTGCTGCATCTAGCTTTTTTGGCACAAGAACTTCTTTGATCTGAACAGCTCATAAGTGGATAGTTTTTGGGCATTTTTTGCTGCAAAGTGGGCTTGACTTTTAGCAATAGTCAAAAGTTTGCTTTGTGAGACTACAGCAGACGGGAACTCCCTGACCCAAACGGGACATAGCCTATGGAAAAAGACCCATAAAACTGCCTATAATTTCAGCATAAATTTCAAATCTCTGACCTTGGTAGATTACAATGCTTACACCAATAATCAATACTTAATTCCCCATTTTGATTGCAGCTGTCAGATTCATGTGTCCTTTGCTTCCCCTGTGGTCTTAATATGATGATACTGTATTCTCAGGTTTTATAAACACCTGTGCAGACTGAGAGCTTGTCCTATGTGTTTGCATAGCGCAACATCGTGTTATGTTTTTTTTCTTTAAATCTGTTTTTACTTTAACTGTATATCCTAACAAGGTGAAAAGCAATAAGGCATTAAATTACATATCTTCAAAGTTATTGTATGTTTTGTCTTAACCAACTGTGACAGTCAAAAGCATGGCATGTTTTTGATGTGTCATGTCGGTAGCTCCACCCACAGTGTAATCTCATTGGCCTATGCATCAGTATTTGAAACGTTGAAATGTGCTCTGTGTGATTTTGTCATTTCGGACAGCATGAGATCCCGTTGAGAAACCTCAGCCTAAATTCTTTTAAGTCATCAAGAGCTTTGTAACATTTACATTTAGAGAATGTTTGTTCTTTTAATCACACACCACTGCTTCATTTGATCAGTCTAAAAGTGTATCATCCTTTATGACCTGAATTAGCTTTCTGAGGGAAACACTCCTTTGGGGCCGTTGCATCAGAAACCCTCCATGCAAACCACAGCCAGTAAAATAACAGGTTTGGTGCGACTCTAAAATTGGTCCTTCTAAAACAAGCAGAAATGTAAACAGAGTTCCAGCCCAGTAAGTGGATAGCCTGGCCCACGATTTAGTCTGCCATCCTAGCCATGTGTCTAATTATACATCCCTGGACAACAGAGCACTGTGCTGCTCTGACTGAACATATTTATGAACAATATTTCATTTGGTTGGCGTTTTATAGTCAAGTTGCCTTTTTAGTTCTTTTGAGGCTTTACTGTACTATGAATTATAATGCTGCGTGACTGCCACAGCGATTATGGCCTGGACTGACCCTCCTTTCAGGGGTCTAACCATCAATGACTCCTTGTAATCAGCTGGGTTCTTAGTCACCTTTGAGGATAAGGCAGAGGGAATATTTTAATACAGTCCAAGCTGATGAGCAGAGCTTAATGCTTGAGTGTTACAGTCAGGTTTCAACAGAGGCTTATAATGCAAAAGGCACAAAAACCATTGAAGTCTTTATCTTGGAAAAATGCTTACTGTTATTGGTTTAATTTCTTGCTATCTAACGGCTGTCCTCTCACCTTTTCCTTTTCGTCTTTTTAGTGGTGCCTGCTAAGGAAACTTCGTTAATACTGTAGAGCGCAAGAACTGGTTCCAGAAGTAATCCCATTCACTTCAGTGGAAGGGATTTTTAACGATAACTTGTAAACCTTTAAAGACAGACCCACTGTGAGCTGTGAGAATGTTAATTGATGGTATGTGCTTCTGCTGATGTCATCAGGCTGCATTATATCAGCTTCATTTATTTACTTTAAATCACAGTTTATCGCAGAATTTATTGCAAATGACTACACAACCCATGATCCTGCAGAGAATGATCTGCCAATCAGAGAATTGCAGCCAACAACACACGCAGACAGCATTTTTGTTTCTTTTTGCGTTGGCTCCGCCTAGCGGCTGGAGTTTGTTTTGTGGAATGACAATTCCTTCAGGAAACCTTTGCATTGACGGAAGTTAGTTTTTACACCGTTCCTGGCCAGATTGAGAATGGACACTATGGATGACCGCAAAATATCTACATGCTCACATAAAGGACGTTTTTTATAAAGACTGGTCATTGTGTATTATTTTTTTTTTCATTATTGTTATTTTTTTTATCAGCTTGAATTTGTTTTGTGGAGGAACACACCTTCGAGACAGTTCTGTGAATGAATCTAGTAGATTCAATCTACATGTTGTTTATTCTGCCTGTTGGCTGGGGTCTGTTTTACAATGTATTTTCGGTTATGTAATTTTGCCTCTCAAAATTTGTGCACCGGACTTGAGCAATCTGATGGCAAAGTTGCCCCAGGGGCTCTTATAGGTGTACATGGACTCTGAGTTTAGAAATTAATTTTTTATATCAGTATGTCAAATGTTAATATGAGTAGGTTAATATGACATAGAATGTGAATGGGTTGGGGTAGCCCATAAAAAGAAGGATGGTTATTTATTTTCTTAAGTGTAAGAAATATGATACAGTGTTTCTTCAAGAAACACATCTTTCCCTGCAGGAAGCTGAACAATTTGGTAAGATATAGAGTGGACATGTTTTCTTTTGTGCTGGCTCAAGTAAGAGTAGGGCAGTCATTATACTAATAGATAAATATCTACAATTCAAATGTATTGAAAATGTTGCCACATACAGAGAAAAATAAATCATATAGTTGGTGTTTTAATGTATCCCTTTTGCAAAATCCTGATTTCCAACAAATGTTAAAGACTGAAATCAATGTTTATATGGAAACCAACTGGTCCTCAGGATCCTCTGTGGGTGTGGCTTGGGAAGCAATTAAGGCTTTTCTTAGGGGCCGGATCGCACAGTATGCCTCATTCACCAAAAAAATCCGAAGCACGTGAACTCGTGGAGTTTGAAAGGAATATTAAAAGTGCAGAGGCAGAGCTGAAGCGCCAAATGTCGTCTGATGACCTCAGAGAATTTACCCAATTGAAATACAGATATAATGCTATTTTGTCACGGAAAGTGGCGTTTTTGTTGTTCAGGGCAAGACTCATATTTTGAGTCAGGTGACAAAGCAGGGAAGCCTTTGTCAAGATATATAAATCAGAGAGAGTCTTTTTCTACCATTCCCTCTGTGAAATCTGCTGGTGGTTAAATTTTTACATCGGCCATTTATATTAGTAATGCTTTAAAAGAGTTTTATCTTGATCTCTTTAGTTCCACGTCTTCGTCTATTGATGTAGATATTAGAAAATTTGTGGAACCATTAGAACTTCCTAAACTGACGACTGAGCAAAAAAATTTCTTGATTCTGAGATAAACTTGGAGGAGGTTGACGAGGTATTTAAGGCCTTGCCCACAGGGCCAGACGGTTTTGCTGCTAAAACTACCTGCTACAGTCTCTCCCTGTAGATGTCCCGCTCTCTTATTTCAAGCCATTTGACAGCATAGCGAAGTCCTTAATTTGGAATGGTAAACATCCCAGATTACATTTCAGTAAGGTTCATAGGCTGATTGATAAAGGTGGGCTAGGCCTACCCAAGATTTAGTTTTATTACTGTGCGTTCAGTCTCAGACATTTGGCTCATTGGTCGATTCCACCTGACAGAACCCCTCCCTGGTTTGGTATTGAACAGGAAGTTCTTAACCCTATTTCGCCATTGCAAATCCTTTCTATCAAACTAACCAGAGAAGTTAAGTCACACCCCGTTATTTCGCATGTACACACAGTATGGACAAAAGAGTCCAGAATGTTTAAATCGAACATTTATTTAAATGTTGCCTCGAGCTTATGGCAGAACCCAAGATTATGTATCGGTAAGTCCCCTTTCTGCTGGTCGGAGTGGATTGAGAAGGAGGTTACTGCACTCTGTGACCTATATGAAAGTGGAGTGTTGAGATCTCAGTTTTATATGTATCTACAGCTGCACCACGTGCTTTGTACTGTTTATTAAATCAAAAGTTTAATTTTAAATCTTTTTTTTTTTCCAGCTACGCCATTCACAATGCTTCATGGGATTTTAGTATATTCCCTCAAGCACATCAACTTGTACCTTTTTTGTTTTATTTTCAGATTTATTTATTTTTTCATTGAGTTTATGGAAGAAATAACTAGGAAAATACTTCAGTACCAAGATGGCTGAAAAAGCAGATGCTTTTTACGCTCTATTTTTTAAAGGGATGGTTGACCCTGAAATGTAAATTCTGTCATCATTTACTCGCCCTTGTGTTGTTCCAAACCCTTATGACATTCTATCTTCTGTTGAAAAATTAAGGCAGAATGTTAGAGACTGACAGTCTCAGTCATCATTCACTTCCATTGCATAATTTTCCATACAATTAAAGTGAATGGTGATTAAGACTAATAATCTGCCTAATATCTCCTTTTAGTTTTTTTTTTTTTTACTGGCAAGCACCACTTTAGAAATTTTCTTCAGGAAATATAAAAATATAGTCTTAATATTGTCATTCACTTCAGACGTGACACTTTATCCTTACTTTCTCAAAAGCCTACTGACATTGCATATCATGTTCAGTCACGCAGTGCCACGGTTACATTTTTACATTGTGTCAAAGCTTTTCGGATTGATTATGAACTCCTTCATGAGAGTTTGACATTTGAGGCATAATTAGCTTGTTAGTACAGGCTAATGCTCTCTGAGTCATATCCTAATGCTTGTTAGAAAATGAATCTTTAATAGGCGTAATAGCCACCTAACCAAAACAATGACTCAAATCAGTCTGAACTAAATTTTCTGCACTTTACTTTGCACTTTCTCATCACAGGAGTTTGATCACAGGAGTCTAGCACTCCATACTGTGTTATTCATCTGAAATGATCAGAGTTTGATGAAAGAAGTTGGTGAATTGCTTAGTTTCTACCCCTAACTGCACAGCATCTGGTTGATTGTTTAAATTTACATTTATGCATTTGGTAGACACTTTTATCCAAAGCGACTTACAGTGCACTTACTACAGGGACAATCCCCCCCAGAGTAACCTGGAGTTAAGTGTCTTGCTCAAGGACACAATGGTGGCGGCCATGGGGATCGAACCAGCAACCTTCTGATTGACAGTTCTGTGCTTTAGCCCACTACGCCACCACCACTCCTGATTGGACACCACTACACATTGTTTTTTTTTATTTTTTATGTTAATATACTTTATCTTCTACCATCTTAATATGCAGAGACAATTATAAGTAAGCCATTTGTAATTGCAATTGCGAGTACACTTCAAACAGTTCTTCCTACTGTAATTCTTTTAATCTCTCTGTCAGTACCAGTAGAATTAAGGGAGTTTTAAGATGGCCCATTAAGAGGCTAGCATTTCCCTAATGGTCAGGGGGAAAAAAAGAGAAAACTTTAAATGGTTCCTCTTTGAAAGTCTACTTAAAGGGGTATAGTAGTTCACCCAGAAATTCTCACTCATGTGTTTTACAAACCTGTAGGACTTGATGCAAATCAAGGTATACGAGGGAGGAAATTATGTAATTATATACTGTCTTAAACCATTTCAACATTTCCATTGGTACTTTTTGCAGACAAAAGAGTAAAAAAAAGCAGTTTCTCTAGTGAAATGAATTGATGCGTGTCAAATGGGAGGATGAAAGTGCTTTAGCTCAGATCAGCAGCTGCTGCAGCTCTCTAGAGCTCAGCTGGCTGTTGTTGAACTTTGAACTCTGACCTCTGGGTCTTGCAGGTGATGAAAACCTACCATATGTATCACACTGAGAGCATCAGTGCAGAGAGTAAGCTGAAAGAGGCAGAAAAGCAGGAGGAGAAACAGATCGGACGCACTGGAGATCCGGTCTTTCACATCCGGCTAGAGGACAGACCCCAGAGATGGAGCTCTGTGAAGAAGATTGAGAAGATGAAGGAGAAGGTAAATGAGAAAAAGTCTTTATAGTTCATAACAACTAGGCTAAACCATGACGAACCCTTCAAACTTGATGATATCAAAAAGAACTGAAAGAATCAAGTTTATGTTATGTTTGCTTCTCACCAATGCCCATAAAATGTATACCGCATGAAGTGATTGAATATGCCCATCTGAAAAAGAGAAAGCGATAGAGAAAATAAATTGTATTGTGCATAATGAAAGTGAAGCAAATTGTAGCAAAAATACATCAGTGAATCTTACAAAAAAATGTCTGGGTCATATTTCCCACAAAATCACAAGAAAAAACAAGAAAGTATAATTTGCATAATGGAAATGAAGACTATTTTAGGACCATGTTTTGAATTGGGATATTGTTTTCATGACACTTTTACTGCCGATAGCATAATAATATGCGATTTAAAATCTCATTCTCATTACTGCAATGTGAGAATAATTTTATATTTTGTACATTTTATATTACTTTTGAAAAGTTACATTTTAAGTATACATTATGGAAATATTTGTTGCACTGAAATTCATTGAGCTGATTTTAAATCTTCAAGTCCTTTTCAAGTCATTGTTTCCAGACAGGATCAATACTGTATAACACCTTACAGCTATTCTAGTTTGGAGTGACAATGTGTTTAATTGTCACGGATGCAAAAAATCTAATTGGTCCTAAAATTAGCTTTTCTTTTAATTTTGGGGGAAATACAGCATGACACAGACATTTCTTTGCGATTCACACAACTTTGGGATCCTAAATTATTAAAAAAAAAAAAAAGGTTAATTCCACAATTTGTGGACCTGTGTTTTAATGCCTTAGACTTTTTTTTTTTTTTTTTTAATGGATCCCATTCCTGAGAACTATTTTCCCAGAGCAGTCCACACTGTATCATCTTCGTTGATCTGCTTTCTGTTAAAGCCGGCTGTGACAAATGATTTAACAGCTGTGCAATTGTTTTTTTCTGGAATGAAGCATTGTGGGATGGTTAAAATATGGAAGTTCAAGTGAGTCACTTTCTATAGGTCAGTTACTCAACTTTGTCAACCAACTTAGATCTGCATGTTTGTAATAAGAAACACATGCAGGCAATGAGCGATACTTGTTCTTTAAACCTATTTATACATACAGCGCGGTTCAAAAGTCCACATCGTAAATCTGAGATTCTATATTTAAAATCTAGAAATAAAGTTTTTGGATTTAGAAAAATAATTACAAATAAAGACTTATTATAATGTGAAATAAATCTGCATTAGAGGTCGACAAGGGCCGATAACCGATTAATCGGGAGATAGCTTTTAAAATCCATTTATTGAATGTTAAAACATTTTATTAGTATTTCCTTTCTGTGATGGGCATAGAGGCTTAAAGAGTTCTAGATTCAGGTTTATTGTCCAATAATAAACAGAAAAAAATAAGATTTGGTGCATAACACCGGAGTTTTAACTATATACAAGCCTCTTATTTTGAAATGTCTGTGCTTCCAAACAAAGCATGCACTCTTACTATAAAGTAAACATTATCATATGGGCTTATAAATACTGTATAAGTAGTAATGAACAGTAGATCATCATTCATCAATAGTAGATAAACAGAGTTTGCTTGTCAATTCTCCAGTTTTCCGGTATTATAAAATACTTTCTTTCTTTTCTCTAGCAACACTGTCAGTCTAAATCAACATGAACTCAAAAATCAATAATGTTTATAAATATAATTGTTCAACAATGTCTATGCTTCATAAGTCTCTTTTATAAAAAAATACAAAAATATTTCAAATTAATAATCTTGATTTAGTCCATAAACAGTGACGATGACAGTGACTTGGCTCCATTACAATCCTCTATATGTAAATATTCAACAAATGTAGCTTTTTATAACCTTAATATATATTCACCAGATGGCCACAGAGGAACATGGAGTAGGACAAAAAAAACTATCCGTAACTATCAATGTTGTTTATTTCCGATTACCGATAGTCGACCTCTATTCTGCACTATTAGTAGGTAATTTGTGACATTAACCATGTTACCAACTCCTTTGTTGAAAAGGTCAGATTTTCGCACAGGATCAGAAATTGTCAGATCATGCTGAAAGTTTTTGCATAAACTTTGGAGTCCATGACAGCTTGAATGCATGATGTCATTAAAGCAAAATGGAACACGCCACATACTAAGAAATTTTTCAGTTCAACTTTTTACTGAAATTGTTATGCTGATACTATCATTTGCCTCAGACTTTTGGATTCCGCTGTAGTTGTGCCCTGCTAATTTGTTGCCATCTTTATTCTTTACGTACCTTGATTCTTTGCAATTTATATGCTTATACTGTATGTTCATCGGGGTTATTATTTTTGGATGCATTTGTTTGCCAGTCATTTCACAAGAGATCTTCGAGGAACAGACTGTGTGCAGAGATAAAAGCAAGCTTGTATGTTCAAAGTGTTTTGCTACCTATATTTCAACCTGTTTTCTCATATAAATTTGTTATTCTTCTGAACACTCTTTCTCTCATCAGAGACAAGCCAAGTACTCCGAAAACAAGCTGAAGTCGATCAAAGCTCGGAACGAATACCTGCTGACTCTTGAAGCCTCTAATGCTTCAATCTTCAAGTATTACATTCACGACTTGTCAGACTTAATAGACGTAAGTACCAGAGAAAGAAAAGTAGGTATTCAGGAATTCTTTAATAGATGAAGAAACTTTGTGTGACAAGGAGTACAGTTATAAATAGAATTTCAAACTGACCTCAAGTCTGCTGGGATGGCTAAATATGACAAAGACTGCAGCCGTTTTCTCCAGTTTGTTGGATAATGCCCCGCTGAATATGCGTCTTTGTCTACATACCTGCTTTGATCAGAGGGAATGTTTAGACTCCCCACGAGAGCACTATTAACCTGGCATTCAAGTTTAAGTTTTAAGAATCCAAATACAGGTGTGTCTGACAGGAATGAAATAAGAGTTTAAAAGTACACTGAGTTTATATTGCATTGTTATTTTTATTGGACCTGTGTCTCCAAACAACCATTCAAACCTGTTATTAGATGACATTTTATGAAGCCCTGATTGTTGAACATATTTGTCTGAAACAGAATGAGGGGTTTACAATAGCCAGCTACCTTCTAAGGGAGCATTCTAACAAAGAACCTGATCAGCAATGGATTACATATGCAACTCACTATGTTTTGAAGCAGAGTTATAGTCTTCGTAAAATGGTGCACATTATGTGCTCCGTGTGTGGCATGCATTGGCCCTTGTGGAGAAAAAGAAAAGAAAATAGTGGTGGTTTAGACATGTGGGTGGAGAAATACAGCACCATACCACTGACCCCATATCTAGCTATGCCATGGTTTCTACTGTGCCATGAAACTATGCCCTCTTTTTACATTATTTCTATCATTGAAGCAGACATTTACAAAAGAAAGTTTGGATTTTTCAGTGCAATGTACTGTCAGACAAGTATATATTGCCCTACTTTCATACTTGTACATTAAGTTGGGTGCCTGTATTATATTTAGAATAAAAGGAGAGGACATTACACCTGGCCTAAAAACCCACTTTTCTGCGGATGGGACTGCTTGAGAATCTTTTTTTATGAATGAACGAACGTTACTTTTATATAACGCTTTTCTGACACTACACTCAAAGCACTTTACACAGTGAACAGTGCACTCTTCTCAACCACCACCAGTATCCAACAACCACCTGGATGATGCGACGGCAGCCATAGTACGCTCACCACACCTATTTGTGGAGAGGAGAGGGTGGAGTGCTAAAGTCAATTCAGTTTTAGGTGGCTATGATTGATAAGGGCCAACAGGGGGAATTTTGAGAAGTGTCCTGGGATTTTTAATGACCACAGAGAGTCAGGACCTCGGTTTAATGTCTCATCTGAAGGACGGTGCCTACAGTAAAGTGTCCGCATCACTATACTGGGGAATTAGGACCCACACAGACCACAGAGTGAGCACCCCCTGCTGGACTCCCTAATACCTCTTCCAGCAGCAAACATAGTATTTCTGTACAAAATACAATGGGTGTGAAGCCCACTGGCTCTGCACCGAAAAGGAGCAGTGGCTTTAATATACTGTGATGTTGTTTCTGACTCAAATAATTGCCTTCAGATATTACCGAAATGCTAGTGTTATGCTGACTGGGATGCTGTTCGCTCCTTCAAGATCACGATTCATCAACAGTTTAGAATAGTGCTTCAAGTTGGAGTCCACTGACATGACGGAATGCATCCCCATTGTCGTCTACATGCTAGATAACTTGGCCGCACAAAACCATCCAAACAAGCGACTGCAATAGGATGGGAAAATGCCAGATGCTACAGGTAGTCTAGGCTAAGTTAAATATGTTCAAACACTTATGTTATCTTTTAGCTACGTTATAACTCGATGTATGCCTACCTATTGTGGCACACGTCTAATAAAAAGGTGCTTACGAGGAGATAATGTTTTGGTTGAGGTTTATTTCATCCGATCCATTCACATACAAAACAACACATAGACCATCTGTCATTATTTTCTCCTCGTGTCAAACTACTATGCACATTTCTATGGCAACCCCAGGCACAGTCTAGCAGGCTAAATGCCTGATGACATAAACCAAGTCTTTCTAGCAAGTCAATCCACTGGTGGCCATCTTTGGACTCTCTTTGGAAGCTATTTCCAGTCATGAAAGTGCAGCTTCTAACTTCTTGAATGGGGGAACAAGATTATGATCAAAGAACATATATTACAAATCAGCATGAAAATTTGACAACTCTTGTATCATAAATTGTGCTGCTTTACCTCAGATTACGCTAACAAAAATGCAGTTTTCCTGGCTTGTTTTAAAGGTGGTTGACTTTTTTTTTTTTTTACCTGTAATGTGGGACTTTCTACATCCGTTGGGTGTTAAAATTTCTCCCAATTTTTTTTTTTGAGAAATGGCCCATCTCTGCTGAATAGTCTCTACTAAAACCCATTGCGTGGATGGGTGGGGCTTTGGTTGGGTGTGCGGTGGTTTGGCTGTGGAATGATGTCACGACTAGTAGAATTTGACTTGACTAATGGGCTCGACTAGTCGATAATTTAAAATCAGTAGTTGTGAAACTCCTACTAGCAAGTAGCAAATAATGGTTCATGGTTGTGACATAACTAAAAATATTGGCTATTAAAATAGGGACAAGCCCTTCAATATGACATGTTTTAATAGGAGATATGTCAACACAGGAAAGAAAACTGAGCTTGTCAAACGGTTCTTGTTCCTTAATGATTATTTTGGTACTTTTGTACTTGAGGAAGTATGATTGAAGAAGAACTGGAGTTTGCTTCCTCTGCAATGTGCTGTCTCGCCAGAAAGAGAGATGAACACAGTGAGACAGGCAGGCAGACAGACAGAGATGAGCTGGAACGGCTTTTACTTAAATCTATCCACTGTTTTGTGCTGTCTCACCAGAATTGGAGAAACCGACAGCAATGGAGAAACTAAAAGAGTGCTCAAGAAAGAGCCAAAGAGATGGCAAAAAACCATCTCTTAATCAATATTTTTCTCTTGTGCAGTAAAAAGTCAGATTATATTATATTATATCATATCATATCATATCATATTTATATCTACCTGTCATTAGGTTTATTTTAGTTTTTTTTTACCCCATTGGGAATAGTTTTTTCTTGATTTAAGCATAACTCAAAAAAATATAGGGAAAACAAGGAAAAACAAGGAAAAAAAGCAAGTTTGCTAGTCAAGTGAATTGATTATGTTCTAAGGATGTTTGATGTTTTTACTGGAAAACAAGGCAAAATACTGTTTTTTTGCACGAGAGAGAGAGAGAGAGAGAAAGAGGGAGAGAGAGAGAGAGAGCACGAGTGAGAGAGCAAGCACGAGTGAGAGAGCGAGCGAGAGAGAGAGAGAGAGAGCACAAGAGAGCGCGAGAGAGAGAGCGCGAGAGAGAGAGCGCGAGAGAGAGAGCACGAGAGAGAGAGAGAGAGAGAGAGAATTACATTTAGTGGGCAATGTGGACAGCAACAGTAGCTGGATCCATTTGATTACTCTGGCTGCATCAGCATCAAAACTCTTAAATCAATCAGCAGACCAACAGGCTGAGCACTCCAACATGATTATTAAGTAAGATGGAAAGCAGTGGACACTGAAGGTGGCAGACGCTTTAAGAGCCAAACGCTGGCAGCTATTCCAGTGACGAGCACAGTGAGATCTTAAATAACCTCTCCAAGGACGGCACATTTCTCCATATTTTATTATCCAGGACACCGTTTCTCATATCAGTTCCCCATGACTCCTGCTGTATATCGGAGTCTAAATCAAAATATGAAAACTCCTGCCAGTCTACTCGCATTTAGCCTGTAGCAACTTTGCCACCAGGCTGTTTCACACAAGTCTTTTAGCGTCCAAAGTTATATAAAGACAGCACACAGAATTGAATACAATGAGTATATATTAGGTCATCTTAGACCGTTTAGATACAGGGACACAATGATTCTCAAAGCCAAAGTTGATCATAGAATGTGTTTGGAATGTCATACACTAGCTGTTAGGAAGATCTAACACTTGCTGGAACTGTGGTGGCATGGCCTAGTGGTTAAAGATTTGAGCTGGTAACCAAGAGTTTGTAAGTTCGAACCCTTTAAGGAATATCACTCCCAATAAATGAAAATTATGTCATAATTTATACACCCTCATGTCATTCCAAGCCTGTATGACTTTCTTTCTTATGTGGGGTTTTAATGAATATTGTATTGAGAAGTGCATCTTCTCAATACAATTGCAGTGAATAGTGCCTCACTTTGAAGAGTTATAAAGGATGCAAAAGTATCATAAAAGTAGTCCATGTGATTTGTGCATCATATTCAATGTCTTTTAAAGCTTTGCAACAGGTTTTGGTGAGATACAACCTAAAATGCAAGTTATTTTTCAATTTTGCATTCTTGTATGCTTGAGAGAAACTCATTTATGCAAGAATTCACATTATTTTTACATTAAGAAAGCAAGAAGTATGAATACATAACATTGTAATTACTTCCAAGCTCATAAGTAGGAACTTTTTTTAGAAGAGATATTGTTTTTCCCTTTTTTAGAAGGATGGTTCACCTAAAAAGGAAAATTGTCTCATCATTTACTCAACCTCATACCATCCCAGATGTGTGACTTTCTTTCTTCTGCTGAACACAAACAGAAATTTCTCTTAAATATCTCAGCTCTGTAGGCCCTTATAATGCAAGTGAATGGTGGCCAGAACATTGAAGTGCCAAAAAGCACATAAAGGCAGCATAAAATAATCCATAAGACTCCAGTGGTTAAATCTTCAGAAGCAATATGTTAGATGCGGGTGAGAAACAGATCAATATTTAAGTCTTTTTTTACTATAAATCTCCACTTTCACATTCTTCTTCTGTTATTTTTGGTGATTCACATTCTTTGTGCATATTGCCACCACCAGGGCATGGAGCAGATTTATAGTAAAAAAGGACTTAAATATTTACCTTTTTCTCACTCACATGTATCATATTGCTTCTGAAGACATTGATTTTACCACTGGAGTCATATGGATTGCTTTTATACTGGCTTTATGTGCTTTTTGAACCTTCAAAGTTCTGGCCACTATTTGGTTGAACCTACTGAACTGAGAAATTCTGCTAAAAAGAAATAAATTCATTCACATCTGGGATGGCATTAGGGTGAGTAAATGATAAAGGAACTTTAATTTTTGGTTGAACTATCCCTTTAATGGAGATTAGGGGTGTCTTTGGTAAGTTTTAATAGGTGACACTTCTCTGTACCTCTCCCTCCTGTCTTTATAGTGCTGTGATCTGGGGTACCATGCCTCTCTGAACCGGGCTTTGCGGACCTACCTCTCGGCCGAATATAACCTAGAGACATCCCGTCACGAAGGCCTGGACATCATAGAGAATGCTGTGGACAGTCTGGACCCCCGTAGTGACCGCCAGCGTTTCATGGAAATGTACCCTACTGCCTTCTGCCCACCAGTCAAATTTGAATTCCAACCACATATGGGAGATGAGGTCAGATTTAAACAAAGCCATACCACCACACCCTTGAACATATGTGTACACCCACTTATACATTACAGTGGGATCCAGAATCTGAGTAGTGAAAATGCTTCTGTTTTGCATTTTTGTAAATCAATAAATGTTTAATGCACATTATCAGCTTAAAAAATATTTCCATGTTTAAATTTAGGAATTTAAATCCCAGATTTACAATGTGGTCTTAGACTTTTAGTCCCCACTGTATGTACACATTTGCAACCACACTGACACCCAGTGCTTTGGTTCAGCTACATCTTAATTCTGAGATGATGGTCTGCATGATCATTTATTATCTTAACATTTGTAACCTCACATTCCATACCTGAAAGCAGACATTACATTTCATTTTTGCAAAAACAATGAGATAAATGTGGGCCTCCCATGGTATACCCACTAGCCCATCCATTAACCTAAACGTTTATCTTGTCTCAGCCTGAAATGAAACGCATGAGCGCATGCAGGATACAGAGTGGAAAAAAACACATTAATGAAATTCTGATATAGACGTGGTCCGGATTGCTTCATATTCCTATTTTATTGTGTCTCAGCTACCAGCATGGTGTTAACGCAGAGTTCTGGGAGCAGATCATATTGCATTACATCACCGTCAAGTCACTATTTAGAGAGTGTTTTTTGGATTAATGCTCCCTAATTGGCCATTTTGTCACTAATATAATGTCTATGCATGGTTTGCAACCTGTTGTTTTGTGGTCGTGCCTGCACTCTCGGTTAGTGAAAACAACTGAGGTTTTGCGTAATAAGGGCAGATTATAATGCACATGCCAGGTGTTTAAGTAATTTTTTTTCATTCTGGGATGAGATTCCTCCCTTTGGGAAATGTTCTATTGTAGTAGATTCTCGAATGGTTGCCGTTATCTTTCTCTTATCTAATTGGACATTATTAAAGTCAAAATGACCATAATTTACTTTCTTAATGCACATTCCTGATCTTATTTTGCACAATTAATCAATGCACTTAACCCCAAGTAAAATTTTTTTTTTTAAAGTAGTAGGGCTGCACAATTAATCGAAAAACTAATCGCGATTACAGCTGCCACGACTATGTAATTGTGAAAACTGACGATTAAAACGTTCAATTTAAGTCTGCTCCTGTTGCATCAATTGTTTGTATTCACAATGTGTTTTTGCAGGGGTTGAGTATTCTAACCAATCACTAACATGTCCGTTGAGCAATGAAACAGCAATGGCCAATCAGAGCCGCTTAGATTAATCTTCCGTCCTATCTGTAATAACTGATCCTAATGCGCAAGTTTTAAACTTTCTGAATGCCCAGATGCTTGTTTATGTTCTTGCTTTGTTTGCGCAGCACACAAAAATGACACTTGAAAAGAAGCTGTAGAACAAGAGCGAAAAGAACTTTGTAAATATTTTGGATTCATTCCATATTGCACTGCTCGCTCTGAACATAGATGTTAATACACTGCAAATGAGCAACACGACAAAACTAAAACGATCCCGTTCTAGTCGAGGCACAAACGAGGTGTAAATGAGTTGTTCTGCTGATTCGACAGCTTTGTTTTTAATGAGAACATTCGCGAGAGTGTGAAACATTGTGTGAAGAGTCACTGTGCTCGTGTCCAAATGCAGATCTCAAACAGTGTAAACCTGCAGTGAGTGACAGCAGTCATTGTAATGGGAGAATTTGTCGCGTTGCTCGATTTGTTCAATTTATTAAAAATATAATAACAGTTTTGTTTTGTCATGTTAATAAGTTGGCCAATGTGAATTTGATTTGTACAAAATTGCAATAAAGTAATTCAGCGTAACTGTTCTAAGTGTGCCTGAATAGCATATATCAGGAATCACATCATTGTTATCGCGTCTGCTCTAATAGACCCATTTGGCACGCAGCTGGTATTGGTAGATTTAACATTTACACGAATCGCACAAACGCTGATGGCAAATGACTGTTTTTAATTTCCAAAGTGCAACCACTGAGGCCAAAAATGATCTAACGATGATCTTACATGAACGAGATCACCATTGAAGATTTAACGAGATGAATGGTCCCGTCTCTCCATGAAAGGAGACCTTACCTTAATGTTTGTTAAGGTAAGGCATTTATTTGCCTTACCTTAACAAACATTATTACAATATAAAATAAAATACAATATAATGCTATAATCGTGCAGCCCTAAAAAGTAATAACTTGCTCCGCTTTAAAACAAACCCTTCCCCTCCAACCTCCTTGCTCAACTTTTCGTGACCTAATCAATTTGTAATATATGAAATCAAGTTTTGCCTTATTTTTTGTCTTGTTAAATATCTTGTTTCATTCGTAATATGTCCGATTATGTATTTAAGTCAAATTGGTTGAAATGGTATTTCATGGAAATGTGTTTAATGTTTCAAAGGTATTAACAAAAGGAGGACTATTAAGAGCTCTCTTGTAATTTAAGGTCTCGTCTTGTTTTTCAGGTGTGCCAGATCACGGCCCAACCTCCTGTGCAGGCTGAACTCCTGCTGAGGTTCCAGCAGCTGCAGTCCCGGCTAGCAACTCTTAAGATCGAGAGTGAGGAGGTAATGCAGTGGTTCTTAATATTTTTGGTTCATGACCCCCTTTAAAGCTAGAACTTATTTTATTAAAAGTTTGATTTAAAAAATACAATGTATACTGAATACAATATTTAAGTTTTCACAGATTTTTCTTAAATATTATAAAGTTACACTCTTTAAAAAACAGAATTCTGAAATAAGAAACTGAATACAATCTTATAAATCTTAATATACATTTTTTGTCACAAAACCTACATTGTTCTTCTATTTTTTGTATACTTCCTGTGTTACATAAATACCATTTTTTTTTAACTAGGTTTATATATCTATCGAACTTCCAAAAATTTAATAAATACAAGTGATAATGCTTGCAGGATTTATATTAGCTTAACATAAAATAAAATTTGTCATTTACTCAACCTTCTCGATCCAAACGAGTACGACTTTTTTAGTTCGTAAAACACAATATTGAGGGATGAGAGGATCACGATTGTGACTGTTAAGTTCCAAAAGCACATAAATGCATAAAGGTTGTCCATATCACTTGTGCGCTCAAGTCTACCGAAGCCATTCAATAGTGTTGTGTGAAGAACAGACTGAAACGTAAGTGTTCGCTGAAATTTTCCTCTTCACCCTTTCGATAAGAAAGAACATCATTGTTTACATAAACACAGCTCAAGGAGCGCCCCTGACACCACATGTGAGAAGGTGAACTGAGAACCATTGAGGTAAGGGAACCTTGCTCACATGTAGCAAGAATTTTGACTTGAGTCATGAGGTCTGATCCACATTGCAGCTTATTCTGGCTCAGAATCGCCCACTTAGACAGGAAGAGACATTCTAACTGACATATTAAGAGACCACATTTTTTGTTTTTACATGTCATTTAGGGATGTTCTATTATTCTAATAATGGCGCAAGAGGACATCCCAGGTGTCCTGGAAATCGAAACCAAATTTTCCCAAGACTTTCCCAGAAAAGTGTACAATTCACTTTGGATAAAAAGCTTTTGCTAAATAGCGATTCTATGAGACGATGACCACATTGAAGTGAGTAATTTGAGAATCTTGTTAAATAAGTTTGAAAAGTCCAGGAACACACATCCCATAACTTCCCATTGCGTTCGTGTGAGACCGCTTTGCAGTGTGTTTGCTTAATTGAGTTGGCAAGAGCTGATCGTAAAAGAGGCTTTGGGAGACTTAAAAGAAATACTTTTTCGCTCCCTGCAGAGTTTTCACTGTCCTCCAGATAACCACAACGACGCACAGACGGGCTTCTCTCAGTATCAACATTTCCTTTGTTCTTCTCTCAGACTGTGTGTGTCTTTCACATTTATTATCTGTGTCTCCACCAAGGCTGCAACATTTTAATCAGTCTTTAAAGCACTCACAGTTATCGTGTCCATCATAGATGAACGAGTGTCTTGCATGTCCCCTTCTCTTATCTTCTTCCTGTTATTTCACTGCTGTGTGCAGATTCTTTTTAGCTTTTTATAGAGGGCTGTGAGTGGAGACAGAGATTATTTTGATGTACAGACACAATCAGAATATGGTACTGACTGTGTCAATAAGTTCACATGATAAAGACTATATAGTATTTCTACAGCACAGATTTAACATGTGTTGTAATATAGGTAAGGCCTCCCTTTGCTCTCAGAACAGCCTCAATTCTTTGTGGCATGGAATTTAAAAGATGTTGGAAACATTTCTGCAAGATTCTGGCTCATGTTGACATTGCATCACGTTATTTGTGCAGATTTGTCAGCTGCACATTCATGCTGTGAATCTCCTGTTCTACCACACCCCAAAGGTGTTCTATTGGATTCAAATCCAGTGACTTGGAAGGCCTCTAAAGAACAGTGAACTCATTGTCATGTTTATGAAACCAGTTTTAGATGACTTTTGCTTCGTGACATGGTTCATTATTATGCAAGAAGATAGGTAAATTGTGGCCATGAAGGGATTCACCTGGTCAGCAACAATAGTCAAAATAGGCTGAGGCATTCAAGCTATGTTTGTTTGGTAGTAATGGGCTCAAAGTGTGCCAAAAAAACATTCCCCACACCATGACACCACCACCACCACCACCAGCCTAAGTGGTCGTTATCTGAGTTAGCATACCCTTTGTCAGCTCAAAACAGACTGGCCATTCACTGTTGCCCTCTCTCTTCAACAAGGCATTTCCGTCAGCAGAATTGCCACTCCCAGGATGTTTTTTTTGTTTTTGGCACCATTCAGAGTAAACTCTAGGCCAAACCAGGGCTCGCAAGTTGGCCCATGATGACCTTTGATTTGGCTCGCCTTGCTGTATATGACAAGGGGGTGGGGGGGTATTGCAGTTATTGTGTATAATTTCAATAATTCCTGCAAGTTCCACGATCATAATGCTGGAAATTCCTGCACACTTTTATTCACTTTACAGTGCAGCTGTATTAGATACTGATGAACAATTTTTTTTTTCTGCAATTTGGAATGCCCACTACTTAGTATGTCCTTGTGGTGGTGTGGTTACTCACTTCAATCCGTTTGGTGGAGGACAAGTCTCAGTTGCCTCTGCTTCTGAGACGTCAATCTGCGCATCTTATCATGTGGGTCGTTGTACATGACACCGCTGAGACTCCCAGCATGTGGAGTAGCTCATGCTACTCTCCACGATCCACGCACAACTTACCATGTGCCCCATTGAGAGTGAGAACCACTAATCCTGACCACGAGGGCCAATTTGGTTGCTTAGGAGACCTGGCTGGAATCACTCAGCACACCCTGGATTCAAACTCGTTACTCCAGGGGTGGTAGTCAGCATCAATACTCGCTGAGCTACCCAGGCCCCAATAAACTTGTTTTTGTATTAAACTGTAATTCCAAAATGTGCAAATTCACTCTGTCTCTCGCTCTCTCACTCGTGCAGATGTCAGCAGTGTCAGAAGTGTAAGCGTGTGCAGTGAGGAAGCGCATTGTCATGTAGTTCCTGAACTTAAGATGTTACAGTTGTATAAACCTTTCTAAACCTGTTAATTCATCATGCAAATGGTGTTATACAGTGGACCGTGGCAGGCGTGGGCACCGGCTCGTGGGCAGCCATGATGGGCAACTCTGGCTTGGCAGACTCGGACGATGGCGAAATCAGGGTGGCTGAGGGCTTGGATAAGACGGTTACTGTAGGAGTGCCTTGTTCCTCATCAGCCACTCATTCGAAGAGCAAAGTCAATATTTTTTTACCAAAGTCCAACTATATCTGCCTCCAGGCAGCATGGAGGATATAGGCTCATTTAGCCCAAAACAGAAAATGTTTGTTTCCACCTTGCTAGCCAGAGCGCAGAAGTCTTCCACATATTCCTCCACGGAATGGTTTCCCTGGCATAACTGCAAGAGGCAATCTGCTGGGTTAATGTTGGTGGGTCGAGTATTCTGTAATGTTCAGGCAGGGCAAAGCAAACATGAACAGGACGAAGACGATGATGAGATGAAGGTGAGAACCCAAGTGCAGTTTATTATTCAGTGCCAACAAAACATAAGAAAATTACACCTAGAGAACATGAGGGCTATAAATACACAGACTGGGTAAACAAGTTAACAAGACAATAAAACATATACCAATAACAAGACCAAACTAATAACAAGAAAACGAGGCAATAGCCATATGAACCAATGACATAACAGAACTGATAACAAGACACATGAACACAAACCAATGAGGAGACAGGACTAATAAACATAGTGGAACAAGAGGGTCATATGACAGTAACATGACAAGGAAACTACATGAAAACATGGCAGGAACAGGAAATCACATGACAGGAACAAGGAACTTAGTTTTCAAAATAAAAGACATGAACAAAAACACACAAAAACTTGACAGTATGCCAATACTGATCATCTCCAAATATCACCTGAATAATTACCCTGATGAATGTATTGGTTTATCGCTAGTACAGTGCTTTGTTAATTGGAATAAAAATCATATACTAAATGACGAGCGTTCATAGTGACTGGACCAATGACCAGGATAAAAGGAAGAGGAAGGACACAGTAAGTGTATATAAGGTCAGGGCACATCCTGTTTTTTCCAGATGGCTTCAAACAAGTGGCATCAGCCTTGAGGTCTGTTGAAGGGCCTCACATTATACAGAACATAGTGTTGGTACAAACCAAAGCCCGAGTTTTTTGTGCAGCTGTATCCTTGACCCTTCACTGAATTAGAGGATAAAAGAAATGAACTGATGAATACTTTATGCTTTAGACTAATAACAGCTATAAAGCACTCAACCTTGTAGGCTTTGCCTTGGGCTTCAAACACACCTTTACCACATACAAAGAAATAATTCAAAGTCTTTCTTTGAAAACTTCCTGTCTCATCTTTGTTTTCCTCCTCCATTTTACAATTCTCCTCTAGAACTCATAATTGAATAATGTAAATAGTATTTGCTCTAGAGATTAGGATAATTTTGGGCTTCTCTGAGGAGAATTGACAGTGTTACCTCTTTTTCTTGATCTCCCTTTATCTTTCTCTCGCTCCAATTCTCCCTCCCTCCTGAACTTCCCCAATGGATAATCTATTCACATCAGACACTAAAACCCTACTAAGGCATTTCACAGTTGGCTGTAGGAAGTGTCTGTTTGTTTTGCCATAGATAAACCTCAGGGGGGCTCATCAAAAAACTTTGAGATCTGCGTTGTACTCGCTCTGCTTTGTGAATCACTGATCGTATGATTGCGGCCCTCTCTGCTGCCTTTATACTGATTATTGGGCCCTTCTGTTAGTACTAATACTTGATTGCCACAGTGATGCAGATGTGCCAAAACATCATCTATTTGCATTTCCTCTTATTACCCTGAGTAGGTTGTTCATCTTCAAGTAAGATTATGTGTATGACAATGCATTCAAGTTAAAAATTTCTTTTATATATACTATGTGTGTTCCTTGGGACTCGAACCCATGACATAGGCATTGCAAGTGTCATGCTCTACCAGTTGAACTACAGGAACATAGATTATTTTACACATAACATCTGAAAGAGCCCTCCAGAAATGCCATATATCCACCCCATTTTACCACAAACAAGTCTAATTTCCCCAGACTTCTAAATGACCCTTCTTCAAAGGCCGCCACCCTCTACATCTCTGAGAACCACTCCTGAAATGAAGTAGGACTCACACCTCCCAAAGTGTCTGCTGCTTTAGGGGGTGCTTTAATACTCCCAAAATAGTACAGAGCAGGTGGCGCAACTGTAAATACCTAAAGAACTGAAATCCCAAAATGTTGAACCAAATTTTCAAAGGATCTCAACACTCTGCTCTCATATAGGTCACCGAGTGTAGTATAATCCCCCCTCACAATCCACACTCAATACAAAACCAGGCAGGGACTCTCTCAGGTGGAAGTGACCAATGAGCCAAATGTCTGAGACTGAACGTATGTTAATAAAACAAAATCTTGTGTAGGATTAGCCCACCTATGTCAATCGACCTATGCAAATTACTGAAATGTAATCTGGGATGTTTACCATTCCAAATGAAGGACTTCGATATGTTATTAAATTTCTTGAAATAAGAGAGAGGGACATCTATAGGGAGAGACTGCAGCAGGTATTTGAATTTAGAATACAATTCATTTTAATAACAATAACCTTCCCAATCATAGATAAATGTAATGAAGCCTGCCTACCCACCTTACTTGGAAAACCTTTTATTAAAGGGTCAAAGTGAACTAACTAAATCACCCAAATTTGCTGGGAATAAAATACCCAAATACTTAATGCCCTGCTTGTGCCACTGAAAGGCACCCGGCTGAAAATATGTTACTGGGCAGTATGCTATCAGAGCCAAAGCTTCAGATTTAGACCAATTAACTCTGTATCCCGAGAACTTGTAATAGGAATGAATAATTCTATGGAGGCAAGGCATAGATATAGTAGGGTCGGAGACGAACAATAAAACATCATCTGCGTAAAGCAGGAGCTTATGCAGCACACCTCCCACCACCACCCCTGGAAAATCATCCTCCTTTCTTATCGCGGCTGCTAACGGTTCCAGGGCAAGACAGAACAATAATGGGGAAAGAGGGTAACCTGCCGGGTGCCCCTATCTAGAGTAAAATAATTTGAAATTAATTCAATTGTTTGTGCCACCACTACCATGTGTCTTTAAAGTAACTTGATCCATCCAATAAACGTACTCCTAAACCCATACATTTCCAAAATCTTAAAAAGATAATCCCATTCTACCATATCAAACGCCTTTTTGGCATCAAGTGAGATGGCAGCGACCAGAGACTGATTCGCCACTGACCACATGATATTGATGAAATGCCTAATGTTATCAGAAGAGCTGCAGCCCTGAATAAACCCCATCTGATCTATATGTGTAAGAGATGTCATAACTTTATTTAATCGGTTAGCCAAAGTTGTTGACAGTATTTTAATGCCTAGCTGGATCAGGGAAATTGGACTCACTTGGATCTTTATAAAAAGTCACTGGAGGGCCTGGGCTCTTCAAGCAGTATTAGTGTTATTAAAAAAAATTACAAATCTCTCTCATTGTCTTTTCAAGTCATTTCATTTGACTGCTTTGATGTGATTGAAACGGAACTGCTTTTGTTATTGAACAACTTCTCAGTAAACCACATCCAACAGACAGATCTGACACATCATCTGTTAATACTGTCACCAAAACCAAACCATAGCGAGATTAAAGGATGTAGACAAGCTTGAATCTGTGATCAGTTCTTAGTTTCTTAGAACTTCTTAATAGTTTTTTTTCTTCCTTCAAACCATTTTGTGTGGTTAAACTATTGTATGCTGCTAATATTATACGTTTTAAATAAAACTAAATAAACATGACAATAAAATAAATAAAATGGTCATCCAATTAATTATTAATTAATTTTTATAACTTGTTACAGATTTATATTCACCATGATATGCTGAAAAACACATTATATTGACAGCCCTGATAAGACAATTTTTTTATAATAGTACTCCAGATCTTCTGGTATCCCATAGAGTTGTGTCAGTTCTGTACTCCAAAGTTTATCGTGCTGGTATATAGGGCCACAGTCCCAGACATTTATAATTTTTATCATAATGTTGCATGTCTGGCTCTGAAAAGCCAGAAATTAATCCTCAAGGCCTTCAAATGAATGATGTTCCCCCTAGCCATCCTCTTCTCCACTGAATGTAAATTGATTTCTTTGGTCTGGTGTCTTGCCGAAGGCCTGCTATTAGTCACAGTGCACATGTCAGGTAGGGATGGTCAGGGTGGATTTTTATTTCTAACTTTTTTTATTTTTTTGTCCTTTTATCGTACTTGCACTGATAGCCCAGTATTCCTGAAGTATTTTAAAGTTAAGCTGTATGGCAATATGCAAAGTTATGTATGTAAATCCCTACAAATGTGAAACTTGATATCTGGTTTTATGTATCACATTTCCTCTATGGGTGCCTTCTGTAATCTGGATTTTTTTAAATATGCAGAATTCCAACAGAACCATGACCTTGTACCATTTCAGATAAAGAAGACCTCAGAAGCCACTCTCACTACCATTCAGGACATGGTGACCATCGAGGACTACGACGTGTCAGAATGCTTCCATCATAGCCGTTCGACCGAATCAGTCAAGTCCACAGTGTCAGAAACCTACCTCAGCAAGCCAAGCATCGCCAAGAGACGTGCCAACCAGCAGGAGACAGAGCAGTTCTATTTCATGGTCAGTTTATGTGTCATGAAGATTTATTTTTAATCGGATGCTATATTCAAAGAAAAATGTTGCAAAGGCTTGTTATAGAGTTAGGTTTGCAACTTATGGTTGTTTGTGATAGAATACAGCTCAGCTCAAGTGTGAGCACCTGCTGTCTTATTCTTCTGTTCTCATGCTGGTCTCAATCATGCCTCCTCACAGAAATTCCGTGAGTATCTGGAGGGCAGCAATCTCATCACTAAGCTACAGGCTAAGCATGATCTACTGAAGAGGACCATCGGTGATGGTAACGTTTGCCTTTGTATGGTCATACTAACATCAGAACTTTGTACTGCATGGATAGATGTACTGTATATACTTCATGAATTATGACTGAACACTGAACTTAAATATTTTATGGAAACTCGTTGCCCTAAAAAAGTAAATCTTTCTATGGTAAATCTTTGCTATTTAAGGCATTAGCAAATTGCAATGCAAATACAGTATGTGATAACTAGAAGCCATATAGACCTCAACACTTGACACACACACACACACCTGAGTAATGGTGACAATCAACAAACATCATTAAGTAAAAAGATGAGCTCTGAAAATCACCACACAACTATTAACTAACAGTGATAACACAAACAACAACAACAGTAGAAATAAAGTCTGCAAACAGCAAACAATAAGCCTGTAACACTAACACAAACCATAAAAAAAATATTCCTACTGCAATGCATGCAAATCAGCAACATTGTTCAGTATTAAGTAGTTTGCTTAGACAAATTTGTTAAGCTAGTTGGGACAACATTTAGGATGATATTATTTGTCTAACATGTGTTCAGATTCAAAGTAATTTACATTTCTCTGTATTGAAGATTTTGCCATAAATTAAAGTTAACTGTTAAGTGACACCGATTTTAGTTGATTAAACGTATGTTTTTGTGTTGATTTGGCAAATATGCTTGTTAATTCAACTTAAATATCCAAGGTTATTCAATTAGAATGGACTAAAACAAGCTCAGGTAAATTGCTTAAAACTTAAAATTTCCAGTTGAATAAGAGACTCATTAAAATCATCCATAGTGGATGTAATGTTTTAGCATTTATGTTTATTGTATTTACAATTTTGATCCAAATCCTCATGGCCAATAACAAGAAAATAAGATTTGTGGAGCAATGGCACATGCTCCTGACACGTTGAGCTGAGGTGCTCATGTGGGTGATGCAGGTTCAAGTTTGGTCTTGTCCTGATATTTTCCAGTCACTGTCTACTATATCTTTCTAAAAACAGCTGGAACATTTTTTATTTCGTTTTTTGACCGGCTACTTTATTTTTGTTGCCCTGTAAAGATCACTGGACCTCGTAACTGTATATATTAATTGTTATAGCAGAAAGCTTGTAATCCCTCTTCATCACCTCATAAGCTTAGCACCCCCTGAACACAGTGCCCTTCCATATTTTGGTGCCTGGGGCATTTCAGTTTTCTTTTGTGAACACAGCAGACTTGACTATCAGGGGCTGCTGAGCTGAGTGCTGTGTGGGTGGGCTCGACAAAGCTGTCAGAAACCATGTTCACTTCTCTTTCCTTAAAGTCAACCATAGCCTGTGACTTTTAAAGATTGTAGGCACTAGGCTGCTTGCAGGATTGTTATTTCAGTGATTTTATAGATTAACAAGGTACTTGTATCTAAAACTTTTCAGCTGCCATTGAAGCAGTTTGGAAATGTGATATTTTTCTACCAAACCTAATAATGTCCTAAAGGTGTGAATGTGTGGATGTCCAGTTCTAGACAGATGGCTGGCTGCATGTGCTTTACCAAGCATAAACAAAACCTTCCCCAGGGACTCTAAAGAATGGTCCTTTCATCTCTCTCTCTATCTCTCGCTCGCAGGTTACCGGCCTGAGTACGCAACCACAAGGTAAAATCCTTTTCTACCATATTCAAGGTTTTGTCTTGTCATGAAATATTGTATTATGGCTAGCTGTTTCTCAAAGATTGCAAGACTGTGGCATGAAATTAGACAATGCAAATTTACAGTACTTTTACTGTAATTTACCTGGCTCTATATAGTCTTCCTAGATTTTTTTTAACACTTGACTACAATTAACTGATGCATTGAGGCCCAGTACTTATGAGAAAGGAGACCTGTTAAAGAGATAAGAGAGCTGTATGAGAGATAGAAACAGTAGAACAGATGCTTGTGACTCTTCACCACCATAATTCATCATATGACTCTGTTCCCCAGGGCTCCTCTCCACAGTGCATTGCTCCAATAGCTCCCTTTAGATTTGACTTCACTCAGAGACATAGGAAGCCTACTGGGCACAATTTGTAAGCAAATGAAAAGGCACTTCCCTACTGAGGAAGGGACATTTTTGCTGTATTTAGATTCTTTTTGACTCTGAAGAGTGGTGCTAAAACATTAGGTTTTGGAATGAATTGAACTGTGTCATTTACGTGAGACAAAGAAATAATGGAACTTGGAGGATAGTGTTTTTATGCTAAGCTGTTGCAAGCATGTTTTGACAACTAGCAGAGCTATGTTTCAAGAGCTATTTGTAACATTGAGTCCGTTTTATCAGAAATCAAGGGCTGAATTTTTATATCAAAATTTGCCAAAGATTTAGGTTCCCTTTTCAATACCAGCAAACCAACAAACCCATTCCGAACTAAAAGATTTTGTGCCTTGATATCTCTCACAAACCCATCGCCTGCTGTTTCCAGCAGACGTGGCATTTCCATGGCCTTTGATGTGCGGTGGAAGTGAAGTTTATGAACAGGACATTGGCATGTGCAGATCACTGAGCTAAGCACGATAGGAGATTACCGCTTACCCCAAATAACCTGAAATCACATGTCCAGCACTCTATCCTGTCCTTCCAAAGTTGCAAACATGTATAATGTATAGGATATTTACACGTCAGTTGTGCTTGCTAAGGCAAGTATCACTATTACCAATGCTTGTTATTGTGATAGGTAATTTTAAAATACCCTTAACCTAAATATTAGACTTTGGTGCATAACTTGTCCTGCAACCCTTGTGCTACCAGTATCATATCATGATCTTGCTTGTTGAAGACGATGTGATATAACATTTCTAAGCAATCGGACATATGTTTTTTTTTACCTGGTGGATGATAAAATGGCAGAAAAAAAGATAGGCTTACATTGAAAGTTAGACCCAAGCCATATGTAGGGACCAGAATATCATATTGGCAGTGATCTCTTTTCACCTATCACCTAGAAAACACCTAGTAATGAGTTATAGCACCTTAGAAAACACATGGCAATGCCCTGGCAACCACCCAGAACACCCTAGCTCTTTGGCAAGTTTTGAAAGCACACTTTTTATTCAGAAAATGAATGAGTGGTTTGGTCTGTCCATTTAAGCAACCAGTTGGCTTCACTTGCAGAGCTTTTGAATTTATTATATAGTAGTAAAAACGGCTTTTAAAAATTCACAAAGCACGTTCTTACTTTTTATAGGGAATATGTCTTTGAAGGTTCTCTGATAAGTTTGGTCATTGAAGAATAACTCTAGTAGGCTTTTTACAGGGAGTGACAGAGCATCGGATATTCAAGATTAAACATGTTAACCTCTCTTTATAGGCCACCCAGTCTTCCTCCTAAACCGTTTGGCACTCACAGGTCCAGGCCACGCTCTGTATTTAACGTTAAGCTGTTTAATGGCAATTTGGAGTCATTTGTTAAGGTACTTCGAGCAGTGGGTGCTGTACTGCTACCTGTTCTGAACACCGCCGCTTGAAGCCATAATGATCCACAGCTACTTGCTTCTACTTGACTGATCATTATGGCTGGGGAACATTTTTAAACAGAGCAGAAACATGGGGGAGTATGTGTGGATGGAGATAATGTGCGCTTCAGGCATCAACATTCACAAAGTTGCTTCTGGGCAGCTTGAAGGCTTCTTAAAGAAATACTACCCCAAAAATGAAAATCCTGTTTCATTTATCACTTTTCAAGAAATGTTGGTTACTATTATGTACAAAAAGGTTCTATTCTGTAACATTAGTAAATGCATTAGGTATTATTAACTGACAATGAACAATATTTTTTTGTAGCATTTATTCATCTTGGTTGATGTTAATTTATGAAAATACTATTGATCATTGTTTGTTCATGATCATAACACATTAACTAATTTTAACATACACAACTTTTAAAGGGGGCATGACATAAAGGAATACAATTTTCCTTGATCTTTTGACGTATATAAGAGGTCATTATACTATAAAAACATACTGTAAGTTTCAGAACTCAAACCTTTCTCCTCACTGCAAAAAGAGCATTTGTTGTAACCAAGTTGTCAAAACAACTCGTTCTTTACTTCCTCCACATTGTGATGTCACACTGTAGTAGACATTTGCATCCGACCACCTCCACAACAACACATCAACGCCTACTCTACCTTTAATCTTTTCTAGGGCTCCAGATTGTGACTAAATTTGTTGCAAATGCAACCAAAAATCATTTATTGTGACAGCTATTTTAAATCTAGTTGCCATTGTTGACAGTCGGGTTGTTTGCATATGTTGGTTGGTTGTTAATATGCGGTTTCATTAGATTTAATCTTGGGAATACATCTTTAGAGCGTGCACAACCAGTGTGTCTCGAGGTCCTTTTCACTCTTTTTGTTTTTGTTATTTTTGTTAGTAGTTGTGCTATTACACAAGTTGCAAACATTCATTAATGCTCAAGAAGGCAACACACTACTATATGCATACTATGCTTAATGTAAATATTTGCTTATGTAGATTCTGAAGGGCAGTACTAAACAAAAAAAAAAATGTATCTCTTATATTTGTATAAATTATGAAAGTGGTGTGGACAGTGATGAGACAAAAGGGGAACGCAAACTTGCGTATCTTCTCAACTATACACCTATCAGCCACAACATTAAAACCACCTGTCTAATATTGTGTAGGTCCTCCTCGTGCTGCCAAAACAGTGCCAACCCACATCTCAGAATAACATTCTAAGATACAATTAATACAGAGCAGTTATCTGAGTTACCATAGACTTTGTCAGTTCAAACCATTCTGTCCATTCTCTGTTGACTTCTCTCATCAACAAGGTATTTCCATCCACAGAACAGCCGCTCACAGGGTGTTTTTGGCACCATTCTGAGGAAATTTTAGAGACTGTTGCGTGAGAAAATCCCAGGAGATCTGCAGGTACCGAAATACTCAAACCAGCCCATCTGGCAATAACAATCATGCCATGGTCCAAATCATTAAGATCACATTTTTCCCCATTCTGATGAATGATGTGAATATTAACTAAAGCTCCTGACCCATATCTGTATGATTTTATATACTGCACTGCTGCCACATGATTGGCTGATTAGATAATCGCATGGGCTGTTTTGAGTATTTCTGTAATTGCTGATCTCCTGGGATTTTCACACACAACATCTCTAGTATTTACATAGAATGGTGCCGGCACACAGAGTGTTTCGGACAGAGGGTCAGAATGAGTGTGGTTTCAAATATATGACTGTTTTTTTTGTGCAAAAAAAAACTACTTTATTAATATTATAAGTCAACCTAAAGGAACATATTAAAATAATAAAAAAGACATATCATGACCCCTTTAATTTAAAATATGTACCGGTATATGTTGAAATTAACATTAACCAAGTGCTGTAAAAGTATTGTTCACGGTGAGTTCTTTTTAACTATTGTTTTAAATGGTTAACAAATACAACCTCATTGTAAAGGTTTACTGAATTGTTATGCAGCCGTTGTCATACATGTGCAGTTCATCGTGACCAGGGGCTGACAAGTTTTTAAAAAAAAAAACGCCATAAAACTGTTATATAATCCATATGAATTGTGCACTATATTCCAAGTCTTTTCAAGAAGGTGACTTACCATTTTCAAATTCTGGACTCAAACACACAAGCGTTGGTGGAGGGCAAGATTATCAGTGAATAATGATTCAGTGACTTCAATTTAGGTCTTTTTGTTACGCAAAGCTATTGTATGCCTTCAGAAAAGTTGGAATACACAATGAGCCAAAACATTATGACCACACCCAGTTGACGTGAATAACGTTGATCATCTAACAAGGCCACATGTCAAGGTCTGGGTGGATTAGACGGTAAGCGAACAATCACTTCTCATAGTCAACGTGTTGAATGCAGGAGAGATGGGCAGGAGTAAAGACCTGAGCAACTTTAACAAAGGCCAAATTCTTATGGCCAGATGACTGGATCAGAGTATTTCTGAAATGGCAAGGCTTGTGGGGTGCTCCCGGTCAGCAGTGGTGAGTACCTACCAACAGGGGTCTAGTGAGGGACAAACCACAAACTGGCAACAGGGTGTTAAGTGCCCAAAGCCCAAAGAAGGCCTTCTGTTGCACAACAAACAGTGCATTACACCCTGCTGCGTATGGGTCTGTGTAGCCGCACACCGTTAGAGTGCCCAGGATGACCCCTGTCCACCATCGAAAGCGCCTGAAATGGATACGCGAGCATCGGTACTGGACCTTGGAACAGTGGAGGAAGGTTGTCTGGTCCGATTAGTATTGTTTTCTTTTACATCACATGGATGCCCATGTATGTGTGTGCTGTTATGCACTGTGGGAAGATGATGGAGGGAGTGTGATGCTTTGGGCAATGTTCTGCTGGGAAACCCTAGGTCTGGCCATTCATGTGGACGTCAATTTGACACTTGTCACCTACCCAAACATCGTTGCAGACCAGGTACACCCCTTCATGGCAAAGGTATTCCCTGATGGGGGTGGCCTCTTTCAGCATCGCCCTTACACTCTGCACACATTGTTCGGGAATGGTTTGAGGATCATGATGGAATGGTTCAAGGTTTTGCTCTGCCCTCTAAATTCCCCAGATCTTAATCCGTTTGAGCATCTGTGGGATGTGCTGGCTCAACAAGTCTGATCCACTGCGGCTCCACCTCACAACTTACAGGACTTGAAGGATCTGCTGCTAATGTCTTGATGTCAGATACCACATGACACCTTCAGGGGTCTTGTAGTGTCCATGCCTTTGCAAGTCAGTGCTGTTTTGGCAGCATGTGGAGGACCAACATTTTAGGCAGGTGGTCATAATGTTTTGTCTCATCAGTGTATAGTACACAAATAACTTAGACTTTTAGTGCTTTTTTGGGGTGTTGTTGGCCCTCTTTAGAGCTTGAGTGCAGTGGTCACTATGATGTGTCGTTGCATGTCAATTTAAAGCTGCTTAAAGATTGTTAAAAAAACATTCTCCGATTGTTTTCCACACAAAACAATATGGGTTCATAACATTTTTGAGATGACATGAGGGATTTTTGGTGTACTATTGCTTTAAACATGCATACTAAAATTTTAGATGCAGAGACTTCGAATGCACAGTGTATGTGTGAGATATGTATGGGATGAAAGGATACAATGCTGTCAGCACAAACACCCACCCTCTCTTTCTCTCTGTGAGGCTGGAGCTAATGGTGTCATTGGAAGACTAATAATGATGTTGTAGGCTGTTTTTGGTGGCTTTAGTGCTGGGACCAAATAACCTGGGGATCGCCTTTTTCTTTCTTCTGTGTTTTCCCCCGCTCTCTTGCTCTCTTGCTGTATTCTCTCACTTTCTGCTGTCCCATTCTCATAGCCGCGGACGACGGAACTCTCACACAAGGCATCAGGTACAGAAACAGTCGGCTTGTTCTGAATGGCTTATTGCTGCACATTTGTCTAAGCTTCCTGCAGATCGACTTCCAATCACCTTTGCTTATTAAGGAGTTCTAAACCATGTCAATTGGTGTCCCAAAGTCTGAGTCCACAATGAAAATCTGTTTTTTATTTTATTTAAACCTGGAAATAAACAGCATAAGGGTGGCATACTAAATACTAAGAAATTTATGTCACTCGTTTGTTATGCTGATAAAATACGTAGTTGGTAATGAAATGTTTGTATTAGAAAAATGCTAAAAATATCATTAGTTAAATCTCAGACTTTAAGACTCACAGTATGTACACATGTAAGTGTCAAAGATGAGAGCATGTCCTTCTTGGACATCCCGGACTAAGATACCCACCATAGAAATAGACATTTTATTCTGAATATGTCATTTAAATGTAAGGCAATCCACATTCATTTATTCATATAGTGCCTTTCATACACTGGTAATTCAGAGTGCTTTACACTAGCATAATAAAGAAAAAAAAATTATATTAAAATATGGTTTATAAAATATGTATAAATTATTTTGAATATTTAAATACTTTAAATAGTATTTACTATAAATATAGCTTTAAATGTTTAAAATAAGTGAGAAATGAAGAAACCGCTAATTAAAAATGGATACAAATGATTTATAAGGAAAGAAAATACAAATATAAGGACATAAATGGAACAAAAATAATGCCATGCCATAAAGTACAACTGAAATGCAGCACTGTGCCTTATTTTATGTATTCTGCTACAAATTTGTACACAAATCCT